>OZ025290.1:414365062-416799777 GCA_964019185.1 Maratus speculifer
GTTCAACGTAAAAATGCATTACTACCACCTTTAAGTTAATTACTCTCATATTCAGTAACATTTATGAGCTCTTTTGTGCAGCCCTGTGTACCAACTATAACATTTATTACACCATATAATTTCCAAACATTTTGTAAAACTTAAAATCTCTTATCATAATTGAAAATTCATTTCAACCACCCATCAGCTATCATCGATAATACACAGTATTTCGGATAAAAATATAAGGTTTGAAATATTTTGTGTGTCCCTGTAAAAGCTATCCACTTCATATTATGCATTAAATATTAAGTCTGAGCGGCATATATCAATTTTATGATACTTGAAATCGTTCAACATCATTAAAATGTATCGCAAACAATTCCCTCCTTTATTATTGTGCAATGGAATTCTTTTGAGTGACCCTGAAAATGAATAATAACTATTATTTTGACAGCATATTTTAGTGCACTTTGTGAATCCTTGTAAATTTGAATAAGTTTAACAGGGTGTAACACCTTTAAAATTCATTTGAAAGGATTTTTTCCCATTCGCCGTAATGTATCGGAAAACTTCTGACTATCCTTGTAAATAAACTAATCATAGTAGAAACTTCATTTTTAATAGGGTTCTGCTAGGGTAAACATCAATAACATATAAAAATTTCAGATCAATCCGAGTATATTTACGGGAGTTAGAGCGCGGGCAGATGGCCAGACAGACAGACAAACTGAATGCATAAACACTTTCCAACTTTGTTGTAAAAAGTTAAAAAGCAATTGAATATTTGGATTGGCATTATATATTAAAAAAATCAAGAAACACGTGTTATATGGAAAGTACAGCATCTTCTTTGCACATTGAAGTGACATCAGGCAATCTTTGTGTTGTTTAGTTTATAAAATGAATTTTAAATTTGTCAAAGAGTTAACTTTCGAATAAACTTTCTTTCAAAAAACGCATGTGCTGCCGTTTCTTTACTTTTGCATTTTACTATGCGCATAAGATTTTTCATATGTACAACATATCTATGTATAGTATAACGAACAAATGTGTCTGTACTGACGTCATTTCGCGAATGGCAACATTTCACGATGAAATGACTTTCTAAAATTTTCGTTGCTGCATTTTTTATTCTTCGAATCTTCGCACATTTTCAATATTTATTCCGTCGTGTAGGAAAACAGATTTACTTTTAAATGCAATTTGGGTGAAAACTGTATCTTATTTGACTCGCTTATTATGATTTTAAATTTTTAAGCATTTCATTTTAATCTCTATCACGTATCTCCATTAAGAAATACTAATACACAATTTCCACATAAGTCTATAAATATTGTACAGGATAAATTTCCATAACGAAATTAAAGTTTCATGAATAAATAAGTAAAAGAATGGTGAAAAACACATATAAATGATAAAAAAATACAAATTTAACATATAATCAAACAATTTAAATTTTTACAAAGCCAAATAAAAAATAATACTTTGAAATTTAATTTGTTTGAAAATTTTACTTCAATTTACTGATTGGTTGTGATTTAAAAAAGAAATCAGGTGTGAAAGTTTAAATTTATCTCTACCGCGTGAAACTCAGTTAAGAAAGGTTAATTTACGGGCCCTTAAATAAATGTATAGAGTTAGGAATTTGTTTTCAGCTAATGTACTATAGCAAAATTAAAACTTCCTACATAAATAGTAAAACAAAATATTATAAATAAATACAAGTTTAACATACGTATGATTGAAATACACTCTTGAAGCATTGAAATGATCAGAAACAAAAATATTGCCGAAAATAACAAAATCTTCGGCTGATGGCTTCTGACATGCGTATAATACTTAAATATGACTTTTGACAAATTCAAAGCTTTATTTGATTCCAAAATCAATAACCATGTTTTTCCGTCATGTAACATTTTAATTCAAAGGCTGATTTAACACAAGATTGAAATTAATGTTAAATTTTTTATTTGTATATGATAAAGTAATATGTAAAGATATCAAATACGAATGTTCATACCAACGCTTTTCCCAGTTATTATTTTATGAATTAAACATGAATAAAAAAAACTCATGGATGCTTAATGGGTTAAAAATGCTCTATTTTGTGTTAGATGGTAATCTAAAAATGTGTAGAAAAATTATTTGGGTTTTTTATTTTAAATATAAAAAAAATGCTTTTATCTCTACTATGTTACCCGGGAAGCCCGAGTTCGATCTACTAGATTATAAAATTAAGAACGCAACTAAAAATGTCATAAAAGTTTTCTAACGAGGCAGGATTATGATTTTCAGTATTATGTTTTCAATAGTGTTTCAATACCAGTATATATTTTAACCCGGGAATACTCGCGCGTCGGTCGATTCGCCGCCGAAATTCGTTAGCTTCCTATTAACCCACCTCCCCTTAAAGATACAATGGTGAAACGCCGTGTAACTGACCTTCACTGTTCGACCTTCTGTCTACAGAAATTGCAAGTCATTCCTGTGTTTTCTCATGATTTTATTGCTTTTTAAAGTTGAATTTCGGTCTGAATGACCGCGACGCGACCAGTGACGTCGCTCGAGTATTTTCTCCCAAGCATTCTTCTTTTTCCCGCTACACCGAAATTCTCAGAAGAGGGGGAGGGGTGATCTCTCTTCTAGGGATCTCTCCGTTTCTCCTCTCTCTCTCTCTCTCTTGCTTCTTTTTCTCTTTCTGATATTTAGCTGCTAGAGTGCTTATTATTTTTACAATGTCGCGTAAAAATTTTTTAACTATTCAAGAAGCTTTGAATCTTTTTGATAATTTAGAAGAAGACTGTATTAGTGATGATGCAAGTTCATCGGATGAAGAAAATAAAGCAGTTCTAAATGAAGATGAGGAAATTGATAGCCAAGAATCGGAAAATGAAGATATAGAAAACGAATGTTTTGCATCACCGTCCAATTTTTTTATTGGCAAAGATAACATTACGAAATGGGAAAAGAGTCCACCGAGATCAAATGTACGTCGGAGGCAACACAATATTGTTTCTGAAACACCAGGAGTGCGCGAAAGCGCAAAAGGTGCATTAACGGTATTCGATGCTTGGAAATTATTTTTCAATGATTCTGTTTTAAAGAAAATTGTGAAATATACAAATATTTATATAGAAACTCAACAACCTAACTTCTCTAGGGAAAGAGACTGTAAGTTAACTTCCTTGACGGAACTGAAAGCAGTATTGGGACTTCTTTATATTGCTGGCGTTATGAGATCCTCACATCAAAATTTAAGTGATTTATGGAGCGAAGATGGCACGGGCGTTGATGTTTTTAAAACAACAATGTCTTTAGGAAGGTTTAGATTTTTATTAAAATGTTTACGCTTTGATGACAAGAACAGCAGAAAAGAAAGGCGTGAATTAGATAAGTTAGCTCCAATCAGGGAAATATTTTCCGAAATAAATACTGCTTTTGAAAATCACTTTACTTTGAGTGAGTACGTGACGATTGATGAAATGCTGGAACAATTTCGCGGACGCTGTTCATTTCGTGTATATATGAAATCGAAACCTGCAAAATATGGAATCAAAATGTATGCATTGGTTGATGCTATTAACTTTTATGTATCGAAATTAGAAATTTATGCTGGTCAGCAACCTAAAGGAGTTTTTGATTTAAGTAATTCACCACATGATGTGGTAAAACGTCTTGTAACACCCATATCAGGAACAGGAAGAAATGTCACTATGGACAACTGGTTCACGTCAGTTCCACTAGCAAAATCTCTTTTAGAGGATAATAATCTTACAATGATTGGGACATTGAGAAAAAATAAAAGAGAAATACCCAAAGATTTTCTGCCATCTAAAAGCAGACCAGTGTTTTCAAGCACTTTTGGATTTAATGGAGACTTAACTCTAGTATCATATGTGCCAAAAAAAAATGCATCCGTATTACTGATTTCGTCAATGCATCACGACACAGCGATAGACGAATCACAACAAATGAAGCCAGACATAATAATGCAATATAATGCTACAAAAGGAGGTGTTGATGTGGTTGATGAAATGAAAGGATCATATTCTGTGGCAAGAAAAAGCAACAGATGGCCACTTACTTTATTTTTTTCCCTGATGAATATCGCGGGAATAAACGCGCAAATTATTTTTCAGAAAAATACGGGAAAAAAGGTTGTTCGTCGATATTTTTTGAAAGAACTTGCTTTCGACTTAATAAGGGACTATATACATGAAAGGAAACAAACAACATCATTGCCAAATCCTTTAAAAAGGAAGATAAGAGAATTTTGTGGAGAACCAGAAGAAAAAGTTGTCCGATCTCCCAAAAGAGAAAGATGTAGCTTTTGCACGACAAAACAAAATCGAAAAACAAAACAATTTTGTAGACACTGTAGTCTCTATATCTGCAAAGAACATACTTATAATTTGTGTGTCGAATGTGCTAAATAATACGCTGTTTCTAATGTAGATTAGTACGTATGCTAATAAAAATCTTTTTTTTTTGGATAATTCAGTTGATGTTTATACTGTAATTAGAAGAAATGGGTAAGTACTTTTCTAAAATTTATTTACTTTTAAAATGTCTACTTTGATTGACATTGAATACTTTATTTAACAGCGCCGCAGCAATTCTTTTTTAAAAATCAAATTTCAAAGAATTCTTAGTGCCGAGATCTAACAAAATTAACTTTAGTCAATAATATTTAATTGGATAAACCATTTTTTATTATTTTAAATTTTAATTACAAAAGTAAAATTCATTTAAATTAAAATATACTTTAATAAATATTATTAAAAACTACAATTTAATATTTATTTTAATTAAATAATTGCATCATTTTAACTTTGGTTGGAATTAAATATAAAACATTATCAAAATCAATGTTAGGAATAAAAAAAAATAACAATATTTAAATTTAATGTCTACATGTGAAAATTCATTCAAATTACATTATTACTCTATGTTTATAATTTTCAAGAAAATTTGTTGTATTCCTGTTTTTTTTATATTTTGATATGTATCGTAAGAAACAAATATTAGTGAATTTTGAAAAAAATGTAAATAAGCAAATATATATTTACATTAATTAAGTGAAAAAGTATAATTAAAATTAATCTTTCGGCAGTTCAGTTTTTTAGAATTATCTGTAACTGTTGATTAAAATCTAGGATGGAAATTTTTAAAATAAAATATTTAATTAGAAAAAGAAAAAGATAAATTATTTATCATTTGCTTCATATATCAAAATACATATGGCAAAAAAATGTATTTTTTAAGCTTAAATGGCTCCTAGTGCCGGACCACCGTCCAAACTAGCAACTAGCTTCACTACATTGTTGTCCTTCGAAAAAGTATTCGTAATGGTTTCAAATTTATAACTAAAAATATCTTTCAATTTATTATTTAATGTATTTTTACAAATTAAGTCAAATTGCATAATATTATTTATAAATTTTGAAAAAAAAAAACTTATTAAAATATTTATTATGCTTTTTTTTTTTTTTACTTTATATTATGCATATATTTTTATTTGGTGCATATTTATATGTATATATTTTGTGAAAAAGTACTGAACTATCAAATATCTAAAGTTACACGTTCAAAAACAAATCAACAAAAAGAAAAAAAACACAAATTAAAAGTAGCTACTTCTTTTATATTAATAATTTCGAATAAAGGATTTTTTCAAAACAGGGTGAATTTATCTTCTTTCATTATTATTTATGGCAACAAAAAATATTAAAGATGTATTTTTTTAAGTTCAAATGGCTCCGAGTGCCGGACCACCATCACAAGCTTCGTTACGTTACTGTTCTTTAAAAAAATATTTATCATGGACTCAAATTTATAATTGGAAATATCTTTTAATTCGTTATTCATTATATCTCTTCAAATTCAGTCAAATTATATGCCAATATTGATCATTTTTGAAAATTTTGCAAATAATAATAATAATAATAATAATAATAATAATAATAATAATAATGTATTAAAATATTTATTATAAATTTTCTTACTTTATATTATTCATATTTTTCATTTGGATCATATATATGTATATTCATTTCGGAAAAGTTCTGATTTATCAAATATCTAAAGTTACACATGCAAAAACGCATCAAAGAAAAGAAAAAATAAAGAAATAAAAACTAACTGCTGCTTTTATAATAATAATTTCGATGAAAGAAGGTTTTTCAAAATAGGCTTGATTTATCTGCATCTTTTATTATCTATATAGAAATGGTAAAAAATGCATATATATTAAAGAATGTATATTTTAAATTCAATTTGCTCCTAGTGCCGACAAAATTTACCTGACTGCGTTGCTGGCATTGCAAATATATATATATATATATATATATATATATATATATATATATAATGAGTATTTATAAGTGAAAACTTCTTTTAATTCGTTATTTATTGTGCTGTTACAAATTCAGTCACATTATGTAATAATACTTATCATTTTTGCAAACTTTGTAAAAAAAAAAAAAAAAAAAAAAAAAAAAAAAAAAAAAAAAAAAAAAAAGTTTTTATAACATTTATTATTTGTTTATTATTTTATATTTTTTATATATTTTATTTTGGTGCATATATGTATATATATATACATTTAAGTAAAAGAACTAGACTTCAAATACGTTAAAGAAAAAACCCCCAAAGAAATTGAAAGTAGCAAATGCTTTTATATTATTTATTTCGTAGAAATGGTTAATTTTTATCTCTTTCTTTTGATACCTAGACAGATATGGTAAACAAAGTACGTATTTTTTAAGTTCAATTGGCTCCTAGTGCCAGACCACCTTCAAAACCAAACTGACTGATTTCCTATCCTGTCAAAAAATATTTATTAGCTTTTTCAAATTTGTAAAAAAAAAAAAAAATAAAAAAAAAAAAAAAAAAAATTATTATCTATTTTCCTTTTTTTTATATTTTCATATTATCATATTTTTATATTATCATATGTTTCCACTTTGTGCATATATATGTGCATTCATTTTAGAAAAAGTACTGAACTATAAAACATTTAAAATTACGCATTCAAAAGTGAATCAACGAAAAGAAATGATAAAGAAATGAAAATTAGCTACTGCTTTTATATTAATAACTTCGTTGAAAGAAGTTCTTTTTTCCAAAGCAGGGCTATTTTATTTATTTCTTTAATTATCGATATAGATATCACAAGAAAAAAATATTAAAGATGTATTTTTTAAGTTCAATTGGTTACTAACGATGGACCATCATCAAAACTAGTCTTACTACTTTTCTGTTCTTTAAAAAAATATATATTATGGTTTCAAATTTGTAGCTGAAAACAATCTTTTTATTTGCTGTTTATTATATCTCTACCAATTCAGTGAGATTATATAATAATTTTTATCTTTTTGACAAATTTTGTCAAAAAAATATAAAAAAATTTAAATGTTAAATAAATAAAAACTTAACGTAAATTTGTATTAATTGCTATATTATATATTATTTCGCATACAAGCAATGTTTACGCCTTATTTCCCCCGTTTTCGATCTTCGACAATTTCCCTCTGTTTCTTCGGTCTAACGGGAACGGCGGCGAATAGACCGAGCGCGACTACTAACGTTCTAAAAAAGGGCGCGAGTACTCCCGGGTTAAAAAAATAAATTTTAGATTTTTAAAACTTTGGAAGTTTGGAATTATAAATTCAGTATCGTTTATAGTTTGTGTGACATTAAATCACTAACGTAATTTTTTATTTAATATTCCTTTAAAAATATCGCTCATTTATTGATGAACTTCATACTAATAGTTTTATAAAGAAGTCAATACATTTCAGTCGATATTACACTTTCTTATAAACGTTGATTTCCCAGCACATAGACATTTAATAAAAGCATTCAAATTCGTAAATTATTCTTTAAACTAGTAATATAAACTGAGTGTCAAATAAAATATATTCATTGTATAAAAAATACTTTTTAGTATATTTTATAAAATTACATTATATTTTTTCTGTCTTTTAAAATTAATTTACTTTACTTCCCCTATTGTCCCATTTTCCATTCTCTGTACTATTGTTAGGATGCTTGTATGTTATTGAGTTTTTAAACTTGACATGTTTTACTCAAATACAAAAAAAAAAAAAAAAAAAAAAAAAAAGAAAAACTAACGGAAAACTTAATGTTTATCATTTTTATCTGTCAGCCTTTTGTGACTTATAAAAGGAAGTTCTTTTCAGAGACTTTCTTTATCTATTTGTTCTATAAACTTGTGAATTGTTTGTAAAGAAAAATAAAACGGAACAAAAACCAAAACTTTTTTGAAGAAATCTTAAAAAATGTACTGAATAAGTTCTTTTACATAATTTTGTGAGTGAAAATGTTTATTTTTGATTATTTTAATGTAGATTAAATTTATCATATATATTTTATATTACTTACTGTATTTATGTTTTGATTGAAGAATTTAAGAATACAGGGAAATATTTAGAATGTATCGAATTAAAACTTTCAAATAAACTATGAACGGAAAAAAGGGAGAGGAAGGATTTAAAAAAAAAATAACAATTAATTTAAAAGCGATTTAAACTATCAGAACAAGATTTAATATATTAAAAGATGGCTATATATTCCCCAAATTTCCAAGCAAATAATTTTATACAAGTAATTATTGATAGCAGGCCACAATCACAGGCATCTATATATATATTACGCTAACGTAAATGGCACAAAAATTGCGGTTTTTTGATAATTTTGGTTAAAATTCCTAAAGGAAATGCATCTTGCTGGTAATTGTGTAAAAATCCTTTGGCTGGATTTAGGCCGAGTTAAATTGAGTTGATTTATATTTTATTCTTTTGCTGCAATTAAGGAGCTTTAAAATATCGTTATTTTATTTTTCTTTTCTAATCTTTTGATTTAAAAAAATAAAAATTATGAATTTTAAACATTTTAGTTTCAAATTAAGGTTATGTATTATAAATGAAACGATTGAAAGGATTATATTACAATATTTTAAATGAAGTTAATGAAATATAAAAAAAATTAAAATAAAGTAATGCCGCGGGTACAATATTTGGCAAGCCAGGTTAGCATAAATATACCTAGTTCTTGATTTATAACCACAGATGTCACATGCGCGTCATATAGCATGATTTTTTTCTGTTGCGCCAATTTGGCGAAAACATCGCTTTCAATACAAGTTACATATATATTTTGAAACTATTTTCTATTATTTTTAAA
The DNA here is from genome assembly GCA_964019185.1 of Maratus speculifer. Taxonomy (NCBI): domain Eukaryota; kingdom Metazoa; phylum Arthropoda; class Arachnida; order Araneae; family Salticidae; genus Maratus; species Maratus speculifer. The sequence continues at coordinate 414,374,252 of OZ025290.1, forward strand.
AAGAAAATAGTTGAAAATAAATAAAAGTGTTGTTAATAATTATAAAACAAAACAATTTATATCATTTTATAAACAGTTAATTAAAGCATAAATAGCAATAGTCGGGTTATAATGTTAGGTCATATTTTCCATTTTGTTGCAAATGCGCCAATAAGGTGCACATATGATGTATGTGCCTAAATCTTTAGCGCAATCTTCTAATTTGTCAAAACAATGAGCAATTAAAATTAATTATGATTAAGCAATATGATTTCATGCTTAGTATGCATTTAATGTAGACCACACGGGTCACCAAGGGCGGCTAGTATTCTTTATAATAATAGGCAAATTAAAAATCCACTTGAAATGACTTCAGGATATGTTCTTTCAAAATCCCTTTACTCGAACAATTTAGACACTAAATCTAATTTTACAAAAAAAAATAGTCTTGTAAACTTTACAAATAATAATGACTCTAATTTTACTTTTAATATCTCACAATAATTTCAATAATGATTTCATCTTTTGGGTATATACAAATGATGGATAAGCAAATCCACTTCTTGAAATTGAAATATTCAGCTATTATGACTTACAATGAAATGAAATGTATGACACAATAAATCACTTTTTAGGAATACGAAAAAAAGTCTAGTTTCGGCTCATAATTGTATACTAGTCCAAGAGCGGACAGACCCTAAGTCATCGATCACAAGAAAAAATCCTTTTATATTATGGAAAAGTAGTCACAAGGAAATTTAATGATCCATGTCATCGGGAAGTGAAGTGATGCATAAAGCAAAAATCAATACCACTAGTGGTTCACTCGTAGGTATATCATTGTGTTTGCCGTACAATCAAAAGTGTAAAAACACGGCAAATTGGGTTGAGGAAAACATCATGCTAAGTCTACCTCTAGTGACTTTTGGCATATGCACCACATTTCTTCCACATATGTCAGGTTCTGAGAAAACATCTTCTATTAGACCTGGAATTTATGTTATTCTTGTCTTAATATATTATGTATTGTATGGGCTGTGTACTGAAGTTTCAAGGTGACATTCTTTCTTTGTCTAAAGCCTGAGTGAACAGGTTGTGAGGGAAAAAAAGAAGATTGCAGAGGGGAGTGTGTGACCTTCTGGGATGTCTATTGAAGAAGGGAAAATAAAGAATTTCCACGAATGGGGGGTTTACATTGGGGAAAGCAGGAATTGTTAAAGGCAGTGTTTGGCTGAGAGATATTCAGTTTGGACCGTGAGAGCAGGTTTGGACGAATGTCCCTGGTGTAGTGCTCTTGGTCGAACGGCGTAGTCTGAGAACCCATGTGTCGGGAGATTCCAATAGAAGATGCTTAGCCATTTTAGAACTGTGGATTTTAGAGGATTAACGACTGTTTGTAGTGATTTAAAAATGTACCACATTGGCTGTTGTCTTAAACTATTTGTTTATATTATTTCTATTATTATTTGCTACATTATTAATATGCGGACAAACAGACGTACGGACAGACGGACTGAATCCGTAATGGTCCGGAACGGAATGGTCCGTATTTACATAATTACGAACACTCCTTAAAAGTTTGATGAAAAGTACTTCTAGGTATGAATTTCAGATGTTGTGCGTTTGTATTTCATATTTTTCTTTTCAATAATTTAAATACTTATGCTAATTTTTCTTTGATTACTCTTGTAAAACTAAAACAGAAAGAATAATGACATGTCATCGTTTAGTGAACATTTTAAAAAACTATTGAAACTGAAAGTTTTAAAGAAAGGCTATAATAGCTAATATTGATTGGCTGTAAATGATTTAATATCATCTATTTTAGACTGCAAAAGGAAAAATACAATTTTAAATTTTATACCTACATTACAAATTTAATTTTACCTAAAAAACAGCTTCAGGCATTTTTTTTATTTTTAAAAAGTTCCTAAATATGTTTATGTACATTTCTTAATAAATGTAATCTTAAATCTGATAGTATAATTAATGCATCCGAAATAATATTTATCAGATATAACTTGCATTTTTTTAATATTATGTAAGTTTATATTTAATAAATGAAAGATTTAAGAATACATTTTCTGATAGTAAATTTATTCTAAAAGCTTCCTATAGTTAATCGTTAATTCTGAAGATGTTTTTCATTTTCACTAAAGTTTTATTTTTATAAAAAAATTTCATTTAATATAAAAATTAAAACAGTGTACAGAAAATATAAGAATATACACTTTAATAGATAAACAACAATAACGATTTATTTCCATATTTATCGGAAAATTGTCAGTCTAGAAACATATTAAATAACTATTACATTGTACATTTACTGAAAATGAAGACATTGTTCTAAAAAAAAGCATTTTCAAAGTAATAAATTCTTTCATTCACATGATTCAATTTATAGCCATGCATATTTATCCCATAAATCTATAAATACAGTATGTTATTGTGAAATAAAATGCAATAAATTATCAGAAAAATTCTTTAAATAAAATCATCAATGATTCCCCATTCTTTAACTTGTAGATAAATCACGCAGTAAATTGTTCATTTTATCAAATTAATTAATTACGTAAATGCTATTTTTCATTTACAGTGCAATTTAACAATTATTTTTCTCTTTTACTGTTTTCTTTCCCTATCAATTGAGTTTTTCAGGTCTCATCTCGTTTCACATATTAATGATCATTTTATTTATTATTTATTTATTACATAACATTATCTCTCAAAAAATTATTTGCTTTTTTTTTAATTAGCAATTAATTGATAAAACACTTGAAGTAATCACATGTATTTACTTTTTTATGATGGTAGATGTTATTTACTGATTAATGATACTTGAATAATCATTCAGTTAATTTATCTATGCGAAATATTAATGCTTTCAATTATCCTTCATGTAAGCAACAAATAAGCACATTCAATAACTGATTGCTGCTGCCACCGTAATAATTACCCATCATGAATATGCATGTACGGATGTAATGGGATTAATGTTAAGTGAATGGGAGATTTACAATAAGACATTATTGATATTTACTCTTATACTTTCGCGAAAGCTTTTTGATTCACGGATTCATCTAGTAGTCAAAAGAATAGTGCTAAAACTTCAAAAATTATAAACAAACTATTAACAAACAATTTACTGTGCGAGATGAATTGCTCCATTTCCAATTAAAATATAAATTTTAATTGAAATTTGAATGAAGTACAGGGTCATGAAAAATCGAAGTGTGTGGAAAATAGGATTACACATATTTCGGCAACTAGATATCTAATTGACAGGGGGCGTGCAAAGAGAAAACTGTACTCGGGGCAAAGTTTCAATTTGGTGCACACCCCCTGCCCCAACATTTTCTTGTGATAGGCCAAAAATTGGCACTGTTAGTACAAATGATTCTGAGTTAATGGCACAGTTTTGCTGGAATTTTACAAAATCCCGTACTACACTGAAAATTTATCTGCAAAATGCATGTTTCTCCGAAACATATATTATTTTATCGTGTTTTACTTTCGCACCGAATATTTGAAACATTCCACTGTTAAAATTTGGCTTTTTTGCTGCACCGTCACGCCTCCACTATTATAGAATATCACTATTTCGACCAATGAGAATGCTCCATAATACAGTAAAAAATAATTTTCTATTAAAGCAGAGGCATGACGAAGCAGCAAAAGTTTTAAATTTTGAACATACGATTATATTACATGTATATTTCGATATACAGTCCCTGGCCAAATTATTAGACGCACTCATATTTTCTTGTGTCGAATCATATTACAAATTTCATTGAGATATTACTATGCCAATAGTTACAATTGATTATATACATTATCAGTAGAATTATAATAAATAAAAAGAATGCCAATGACTTTAAAATTATTTATTTTTGTAAATTAAATTAACAATTGCTAAAATTCTAAAACTTAAAACATGAAATTCAAAAAAATGTCAATATTTTTTGGAGGCCCCTTTGGCGGCAACCAGTGCCTCTATTGAAATGTTTCTTGCATGTGTGAGTGATGTTTCCAGACAAGGGTAAGTTTTTCTATAAGCTGTGTTTTGCTTGTTATGAGCTTTTTGTCCAGGATTTTCTTCATTAGCTCCCAAACATTTTCAATGGTATTCATGTCAGACGAATTACCGAGAGCAGTTCAACGCAAGGATATTTTTATTGAAAGTAGACCTTGACGGATCCTGCTATGTAACAAAAAAGCTTTACCTTGCAAAAATACAAATGATTCTTCATTTGGAAACCATCATTTTAGCTTTAGAATAGACCGATTTTAAAAACCTCTTTATATTGGTCTGGAGAATTGACTAAGAAGTCATAACAAGCAAAACCCAGCTCATAGAAAATATTATCCATTATCTGGAATCGTCACCCACTCATACAAGAAACTCTTCAATTTTGTATTAACAGCATACCGCGAAGAATAGAGGCACTGATAGCCGCCAAAAGAGATTCCAAAAAATATTGATATTTTTTTTAGCTTCAAGTTATAAATTTTGCAATTTCAGCCATTTTTCATTTAATTTGTAAAAAGAAAGAGTTTTAAAGTCATAGGCATGTTTTTTATTTATTATAATCCTACAAATGATGTACATAATTAATTGCAGTTATTCACACAGTAATATTTCTATGAAGCTAGTAATATGATTCGACACAAGGAAAAGGGAGTGCGTCTAATAATTTGGCCAGGGACTGTATACATGTGTATACGATTTGAATTTATTTAGCATTAATTATCGCATATGATGCACGTGATTAAATCAACTGATTCTGTAAAATTTATTATTATTTATACACCGGGATTTCGTAGCACCAACAATCAATTAATCATATTCACTGATGAAATCTTGGATTAGTTGAATTTCGACCCGCATATTAAGACGCAACAGTTTTGCCAAGACATATCTGTGAGGGAGTTTGGTAGTTGCAGATATTTGTTAGGACATTTTAGAAGAACGAAATGATCAGTATAGTAGTCCAGATTCGGATGTACGAAAAAAACCCCACAATGATTGCTAAGTTACACTTTATTTAGACATGTATTACTAGGGAGGCAGACATACAGTACTCGGAGAAAATCTCCGAACAGCGATTAGCAACTTCACAAGACGAGAGCAGTGAATCAAGTGGCCTCGTACATAGCAACAAACCGCCACTTTTGGCATGATAGAAAATCGCCAACATACACAAGTTCGCCCATGCACAATGGATAGTATACGCCAAATAACAGTTAAAATGCAGCCAGCAAGATCAGAATTCAATTTGGTTTCCCAGCTAGGATGGAAAGGAAAGGTTGCCAAACGATAAATTGTTACACGTGTTGTTATGTCTAAACACAGAGGCACACCGAAGGGACATCAGATTTTACTGCGCAGATGTTAAATTCTTTTTAGGGTTTTGTCGAGAAAGGAAAAAGAAGCGTAAGCATAAATTTCAACTGCGAAACAGAGATGATCTCCTTATAAGGTAATGCAGAATTGCTTCGATCGGAAATAGCAGACATCTGGAAATTGTTTTAAACGGTTGAATAATATGTGAGTGTATTTCTCACAGAAAAAGTTAAGCAGCTGCCGATTTTTGGTTAGAGAATTAATAAGCAAGAAAAATGGAAAAGGAATGAAGGACAACTTAAAACTAATTTTGAATTGAACAGAGACGGGGGGGGTGTAAAGGAATAATTCAAGAAAATAACCAATATATAACGAAATAATCGTTATATATATCACCCGGTGCACCACAAAAAAAACTTTTGCTGTCCAATGTGCATAGGCTAGCATACAATATTATAACATAAAAACATACATAAATGCAAAAGTTTTTTTTTTTTTTATATGTATCTGTAGAAATTTGACGTCATGATAATGAAGACTTTTGTATTCAAAAACAGTCAGCAGTTCTAAAGTTTCTATATTTTTTTACTATTTCTGTATATGGATCCAAGCTAGTACTGTATTTTTATATGTAGAAGTTGAGTCGACTCAGACAGTACAAAAACATTACTGCAGCTTTGATTGTTATCATGACACAAGTATAAATTGTGAAACATATATACAAAACATGAAACTACTACTAAATGAATATAAAATGGCAATACACAAAAATAACATAATAGCACTATATTTTTCAAAAAAAATTAAAAAAGGGTAATATGATGTATATTAAAAAATAAAAATGTTTTTGTAAAAAATTGTTTCATGCCGAAGCATAGGATGACAAAAAAAAGAGGTGCTCCAAGCACGCCCATAAAATTTGCGTCACCCTGAATCTTGTGTACAACACAAGTATTATGGCATCGGCTTAGGGCCTAGCCTTAGATGAGGAGGGAATTGTGATGCTCCCCCAAAGGCCTGGTCGCGGCACCAGAGATTTGTGAGGGAGTTTGGTAGTTGCAGATATTTGTTAGGACATTTTAGAAGAACGAAATGATCAGTATAGTAGTCCAGATTCGGATGTACGAAAAAAACCCCACAATGATTGCTAAGTTACACTTTATTTAGACATGTATTACTAGGGGGGCACACATACAGTACTCGGAGAAAATCTCCGAACAGCGATTAGCAACTTCACAAGACGAGAGCAGTGAATCAAGTGGCCTCGTACATAGCAACAAACCGCCACTTTTGGCATGATAGAAAATCGCCAACATACACAAGTTCGCCCATGCACAATGGATAGTATACGCCAAATAACAGTTAAAATGCAGCCAGCAAGATCAGAATTCAATTTGGTTTCCCAGCTGGGATGGAAAGGAAAGACGATAAATTGTTACACGTGTTGTTATGTCTAAACACAGAGGCACACCGAAGGGACATCAGATTTTACTGCGCAGATGTTAAATTCTTTTTAGGGTTTTGTCGAGAAAGGAAAAAGAAGCGTAAGCATAAATTTCAACTGCGAAACAGAGATGATCTCCTTATAAGGTAATGCAGAATTGCTTCGATCGGAAATAGCAGACATCTGGAAATTGTTTTAAACGGTTGAATAATATGTGAGTGTATTTCTCACAGAAAAAGTTAAGCAGCTGCCGATTTTCGGTTAGAGAATTAATAAGCAAGAAAAATGGAAAAGGAATGAAGGACAACTTAAAACTAATTTTGAATTGAACAGAGACGGGGGGGTGTAAAGGAATAATTCAAGAAAATAACCAATATATAACGAAATAATCGTTATAATATCGTAGTGAAAAACAGCTAAAAACCTGATTTTAACTGTTAGATTTACCATTGTGCTTTCCTACTTTCAATATCATATAAACATGGAAAATTGGGAGCAGAAAATCATAATGGTAAAACTATTAATCAACCCCTAAAATCAAGCTTTTTGGTGTTTTACACCAAGATATTACTTGATATTACGATTGCGTTTTAATATAAAGATCAAAATTTAACCAATCCTACATTTTAATCAGTAAACTAGATCAAGTGATTATCTGTGCTGCTGCTTCCTGGTCTAACAGCGAAATGAGATATCAATTCAAAATCCACGGATCGTAAACACGAAGACTTTAAAGATTTTTAAGAATCAGAAAACAGACTGTTTCACATTTTCCCATCATTTATAAAGCATTGGAATGTCATTACACAGTTAAAAATCATGTCCTACACAGTAATAAAATGTGTAAATTCAGGGTAAGACTCCTGGGAGCAAAGTTTCCAGACATTTACAGTTCCATTAGCATATTTTCCATTTTGGGAAATAAAGAAAGGAAAAGTGAGTATGGTGAAGTGGTAACTTTCCGTTGCAAGGTTTCATTTTTTATGATAATATTTTAATTAATCAATCAATCTTCAAAGATTTTCCGAGTGGTTTTGCACTGCTATATTGTTTAACTTGAGTACTTTAATATTTTTCTTTAAGCCGTGTTGAGGATCGAACTCGAGACATTTGGACAGCGGAATAAATCCTTACTGACTGAGCCAAAGCTGCTGATTTCTGTGTGTAGAAAGTATGTATTTTATGTGTTAGTGAGACAATCTGTTATACTTTTCAAAGACATCCTTTCAAATATATTCGTTAGAATACTCGTAAACGATTAATTTTAGTTTACTTTAGACCGATGCATAATGCTTATTATATTTTAAAATCAATTTTAATTATTTAACTAATTTAATTAAAAAAATCACTATTTAAAATCATTCGTGTTTTTTTTTTTTGAATGAATGACTCAAAAATTTCTTTTCTTAATTTTTTACAGAAATAATGTTATAGACAATTTTTGAAATTGTCGCAAACTACTTATTTATTTATTTATTGGGGCTAATTAGTTAAAAGATTAAAGAAAATTTCTTTAATAAGAAATAAGAGAAAAACAAACAGAAAAAAATGTAATTTAAAAGGTTTTTTATGTTTTCATTATTTCATTTCGCCAGTGGGGCTTTTGTTGTGAAAAGGGTATTTTCTATGAAATTCAGGAAAGATATATCCGGGAATTTTAGATTATTTTTTAACAGTGTAGTTTTAGCCAAATTAGATGCTCAGTAGCTGCTGCCATAAGATGGTGAAATCTTGTTCCAATATTTGGAGCTCTGGTTAATGCAGAGTTCCAATAGTTGGAATAAAATTGCAAAAGAAAGCTCCAAATAATGGTTCGAGATATATCGATCTGATGGTAGCAGCTACTGAGCATCGAAATCTGGTTAAACTAGGACAAATTTTTTAACAGTGTAGGCATAAAATAATGGGCTAAATTAGATCTTATTACAATGCTCTACAGGTATTATTAAAAGTAATGTTCAAAGTATTAATCCTAGTCTGTTTAAACTAGCTAATGTATGCTACAATAAATACGTACAGTTTCAAAGCTATTTCATAGCAACATGGCTGAAATTAATTAATGACATTAAAATTTGAAAACACATTTATTTATAAATAAAGAAAAATATATAGATAACGTACATGGTACGACCGCATTTTTTTTTACAAAAATTCTGGTGCCATTGTAGCATTTGGGAATTAAAATTAAGTGGTTACATGAACATACCACCGCCCTTCAAAGGGTTAAATAAATTGTAATGCATTCTACAACTAAAGACTTCAAGAAATAAAATTCAAATTTTTACGAATTTCACATTCTAATATTATTTGAATATTGAAATAATTAAACATTTTGAATATAACCTTACTATAATTTATATATTTGCCATTAATTTTTATTTGTTTACAGTAGTATTTTGTTTTTATATTTCTACTTAATATAAGGTAAAAGTAAGTTATAGTGTCTTACATATTCATTTAAATTCTGTATGCGGAAGAGTATTTTCCTAGAAAACGTAAAATGAAATTGAAGGAAATTTGAAATTAGCGAAACAAAAATGAAAAAATTCCGTAAATCTCTAAAAAGTTAAACCACTTTTAAAACACTTAAAGAAAAACTACTTCGAAACCTTTTACTAGAAATTTTAAATTAAAAAGTCTCAAAAGATGGAAAAAAGTAAACGTTAGAAAAAGTTATTTTCTCCAAACTCAAAAATTTACTTATTATTTTCTGAAAAGAGGAAGTCGCGGGATTCTTTCACAATGTAAAAGTGCTTTATGTACTACTAAAAAAATTGTCAAAGAGTGTACAACAAAGAATTAAAATTGATAGGTATTTTCAAAAATATAAACTGAATTAAAAATTGTATCAAATAATAAAAGAAATAGTACATATATTCATTTCTGAAACATCAGATAATAAACTGTGAAACATTTTAAAATTTTCATAAAATCATTTTACATGAAATTCAAATAATCTTGCAAAATAACTTATAAAAAAAAAATAAAAAAAGTTTTAATAGAAGAAACAAATGATATAATATTATAATAGAAAAATTGAATATGCTTTAAAAGAATTCCGTTATTCTTAATTTATATTCTTTAACTTTAAAAATATAAATATAAACAAAAATACAGTTAAATTATGATAATATACATACACACATCTCCAATATTAAGGCAAAAAAGGCCAGATCTGTAAAATCTGATGAAATATGCATGAGATTTGACACAAAGTTACTTTAAAATTGGCGAATGAATATTGCAGCATAACACTATAAAAAAAAAAACTTGAATTAAATGTAAGATATATTAAAAAGTGTTAATTCATGAATGAGAGATAACTCATTTATGTCGAAAAAGTCTGTCTAACATGAAATGTGACCACAGAGTACTGCTATACAATCTTCAAAACGAGCTCTCAAAATGTTTATGAGGATGTCCATAAATGTTTGTGGCAACAAAGCTCATTCTTCCAAAATCATGGTACATAACTCTTGTCGAATCCTGGGAGGTGAAGTTACGCTGTGAAATAGCTCTTCCTAGACCATTCCAAACATGTACAATATTGTTTAGATCCAGAGGCCTTGAGGGCCGATTAAGACGGCGAATTTTCTCTTCTTCAAGAAAATTATCATCAATATGAACTGTTTGTGGCTTGCATTATCGTCAGAAAACATGACATCTGGGCCAACAAAACCCGGGAACAACCTTACATAGACTTGAAATTACTCATATTTAATGTCCAGCTACCATTCGTGTGTGTCCCTTTTAATGCGTCCAACAAACGAGCCCGGTAGTTGTGGAGCTAAAAATATCAATCTTGGACACCCCATAAAAGGGAGCTGTTCTTTTCGGTGACGAGCCGTGTTTCAACACGCATATTGATTCTTGTCAAATCTTTAACTTGAGAGAACACGGAGCTCACTATCAACCCTCATACACTAAACAAATGATGCCTGATTTGGTTTCAAAATGTTGCCTTGTCTGGGATGGCATGTTGTTGGTCAACCGCACAACACTGAAATTCTTCGGTAAGAGTACTATCAACATACGTCATTATACGGATGAAGTCTTGAAAGCAAATGTAAAGTTTTTCCAGGCAGCAATATTTTCGAATTTCATGATTATGGATGAAAATGCGAAGTCACACAGAGCTCACACTCTTGATGATTCTCTTAAAGTAGAGGATAATCATCATATGAATTGGAGCTTGAAATCTCCACTGGAAATATTTGGGATTGTCTAGGAAAAATCACTGGTAACTTAATCCCCACCCAAGAACAAACAAGAGGTAAAAGTCGCGCTTTTGTAAGAATAGGTTTTCTTGAGACAAATATTTATTGGCACCCTCATAAACAGTATGCGAAATGGTTTTGAGGCTTGTACAGCAGTTTATGGTGGTTGTATACTATATTAGACAGACTTTTCAGAAACAAAAGCTTTATGTCTGTTTACTGAATTAAATATTTTTGATGTACCCCGTTTAATAATTAACAATTAATTTTTTTTTTCGATATTGTTATGTTGCTACATACTTTTCTCCCATATTTATGTAACCATGTAGCCGTGGGAACACAGTTCGTAAGTTTTTATACATTCTGTGTTTATGATCATAATTTTCCAATTAAATGCATTTACTTAACTCTTGGTGATACCCATAACAGAAATCATTAAAAATAAATTTAGAAAATTTAAAATCTTGCTAAAGGTAATAATGTATTACATAGAAAAAATGTAAAAATTTCCAAAATGAATGTTACAAATACTTTTAAAATTGTTGTAAAGATAATAAAAGTCATCCATAAGATGTACCTTACATTCAATTTATTGGTGGTAATAATAATAATAATAATAATAATAATAATAATAATAATAATAATAATAAAACAGCTGAAGTTGTGCCTATGGTAGGCACAACGGAGATTCACGTGGTAAACAGAAATATTGATGGAGAAAAGTTCTAGTTTACATGCTGCAGTTGTATCACACAATTTGCAGAAGTAATAAGATGGAATAAATTGCTTTAGTGCTGAAGAATGGTCAGCCCTCAAAGTGTTTGGAACGTAATATTCCGTTCACTAAGCTTCAGGTTTCACTGCAATATATGTAGTATTTAAGATAATATAATTCTATAGATTAATGAATTTTCAATAAATTTTAGAACGATTAATACTCTCATTGATTACATTTATTTTTGTACTTAAATTTTATTATATAATGTTGAAAAAATCATATTTCTTAAACATTTTAAACAAATTGCAGAAATAACTACATTACAATTTTACCCAGTTGCAAGACTCTCAGAGGATTAACCCGTCAGTAGTCGCGTGTCGGTCTTTTCGCCGCCCGTATAACTTATCTTCTCCTAACTTATATCACGTTACAAATACAACGGAGATCTACCACGTAGCTGACTTTGAAGCTTTCTCGAACACCTTAGTGAAGTAACAGGACACCTCTGTTTTTATTTCAGGTACATTTTTAGAAACAAAATTTAAATTGGAGAAAAAGTCTACGTAAATATCACTAATGTGAGTTCATTTTTACTTTTTCCAATGACTCCAGATATCATGAATAAAATGCATAATTTAAGAAAACTGCGAATTTATATCTTCTTTTTAATGTTATTTTCGTATATTAGGTGAAAAATATTTCTTCTTTTACATATTTGGTATGCGGGGGGCAAGCGGCGAAAAGACCGAGCGCGACTAATGACGTTGTGAAAAGAGTCGCGACTACTCGCGGGTTCATATTCAGAGTTTCTACGTCATAAAATATTTGACAGTTTATACAGTTAACAACCACTGAAGTTCAACACTGGTCAGGAGGCGTACGAACGAGGAAAAGGAGGGATATTTTGAAGTACATGAATTTGAATCTTGGTTTGGCAAAAGAAAAACTACACGAGGGTTATCATGAAAATATATTAATTTAAGATGAGACATTATAATTAGAACACATCACTAACCTTGAAAAGCTGTTAATAGAAGCACTATGATGCGTATTTGGTATTATCTATAACTTGAGGGAAAAGTAATGTCGACGTAAAATTCACGAATCGAGAACACATTTTCAAAGTCTTTGAAAATCCGAAAAAAAAGTCTCTATCTCTTTTTTTTTTCGTCATACATGAAGCATTTGCACAGGAGCAGACAAAAGATTGACTAAATTAGGCCTGATTTAAATATTCTACAGATAATGTGTAAACTGATATTTACACTTTAATCCTGGTATGACAAACAAGGTAGTTACAACACATTATAAAACTAAATATACCCAGTGAATTAAATTCTTTCATATAAAATCAGCAATCGTTTAATATTTCAATATATCACTGTTCGCAAGGAACCTTGCTACAGTTTACATGTTTGGCATTAATATTTAATTGTTCAGAACAATAGTGTAATTTTGTTTACACTAGACTAAAATTGTATTTTGTGACAAAAAAATCTTCATACATTGACGACTTAAACATAAAAGAATGAACTGGGTAACCTATTTTAAAAAACTATATATATATATAAAATATTTTATATGAAATTAAAAAGATAACATTGAATAACTTAAAATAAAAGAAGAATCTTTGCTAAATAAGTTTAATAAAATATTGATATATCAAAATTGTGTAAAAGAAAAATTGAATATACTTTTCTTTTAAAGAAAAAATTGACATTTAAAGAACTTATAAATAACTTTTAAAGAGCATAATACTCTTTGGCAAATATTTTTTAACATTTTTTTTTTTAACTTCGACTATATATATATATATATGTATATATATACATACATGTGCTTATCTGTAGATGGTTTCATAACATACTTCCGTTGCTCTATATTGAAGTCTTATAAATATTTGTAAATTGATTGTTTCAGATTATTGTAAAACATATCGTAAATTGAATAAAAGTCATTTTTAAAAAAATGAGGCACATTTTTGATAATCCATACAATAGTTTTTTTAACAATAATGTAAATAGTGTAAGACAACATTAAAAAATTTTAAAATTTATTTTCAGTCTTTTGATATATAATTCAGTCTTTCACGTTTATTGTTTGAATGAGACTGCTAACGCACGTAAATAACATTTGCTATTTTCACTGTACAAAGTCCATGTGGCTTTTTCAGAAAAGAGAAAACCACACAAGTATTATCATAAAAATAATTAATTTGAGAAGAATTTGTCTTGAAAAGTTCAAGATTTTTTTTCTTTGAGAATTTCCAATTACAGTTGTAACTTTTAAATTAAAATCATTGAAATTAAAAATAAAACGTCCAAAATTATAAACTTTCTTTTTGAAAATGTCTCAAAACTGAATTTCGACAAACTTTTAAAATAATTGTAATTATTTATTTTGTTTTGAAAATATCCTTTAACAATTGTAACGATTTCAATAATAATAGAAATAAAAACTAGAATATTTCAGTAATATTTTAACAATATTTGAATATTTGAATATTATTTGAACAAAGTCAAAGTTGAGTAAGCTAAGCATGCTACATGTTCGGAAGTAATTTTCAATCACTTCTATTTATAATTTATTCCATTTTAGGAGGAAAGTTGGGTTTATGTATATTTTTAAAGATATTTAATAATGGAAAAAAAAAATAATTTTTAACACCGCCAATAAATCATTAAATTATTATGAGTTGAAAATTATAAAGGAACCATTAAGAAAAAATGATAATTGAATTTGAAATCATATTATACATACTAAAGCAACACTGAATCATCATTTAAATACATAAAGCAATCATCCTCCGAAAAATAATTTTTACTTTTTTAAAACATCCTTAATGTCTCAATAAAGTATAAAATCCATATATTTTTTTCGACGTTAGGAATAAAAATGTATATTACTCTTTTTTCTGCATTAGAATGTTTCTTAATAGAAATTTACTATTGCTTATGAATTTTTACTTTTATAATAATGTAATGCTATTAAAATAAAATTACAATGTGGTTTTTTTTTTGTTGATTTACGTTATGAAAGATTAATGTATGCTTCATCATTTCGGAAAGTCAAAAAAGCAGAATTTTTCCAACAGTATGTCATTAGTTTAGAAATATGTAAGTAGTTTTTTGCTAGTCATTTGAAGAATGTCTTATAATTAAATCTTTAAAATGTTTATGCAATAATGCAATATATAATAAGAAAAAATGTAAGTATGTTCGTTGTTGTCAACGAGACGTTAATCCTCCATTTTATAAATTAATGCATCACTCTAAATAATTTAATCTCGTAATAGTAAAAACAAGTTATTAAAATTTTTATTAAAACAGGTTAGAAAATTAAATTTTATTTGTTGTTATATATATATATATATATATATATATATATATATATATAGATAGTTAGATAGATAGATAGATAGATAAATATATGCATTCTTTAAAATACACAGCAATAAAATATACGTATATTTTTTCGATTAATAAATTTATTTATTTATGCCTAAGGCTGTATACAACATCAACACAGTGGTATGCGCGCCGGAGACCTGCTCCATCGCGACAAGTGGCGCTACGACTGCCAAAAGCTCAACAAAGGCTCTAACGCGACAGCGGGCAGTCTTAGGAGAGAACGGTTAAGTGGTAAGATTGGCCAGGTCCATAAGGAAGTGATAAATTTGTGCCAATTGACGGAGTAGTTTTGGGCACTTTTTACACAGTTTTCAAAGAAATGCTTTAAAAAAATAAATATATTTTACCATAATTAATATATGTAAATAGACAGCCATATAAAAATTTATTTTGCAAAGAAGATTTTTTAGTACATAAAAAAATCTGATCTGCATAATTGCGCATTTTGTTATGTACAAAGTGACAAATAATCATGTTACACCATTTAATAATGTTAAATAAACAACCATATTAAAACGTAACTTAGAAAGAACATATTTCTTGCAAATACCAAAAAAATGTTCTGTGTAATAACGCATTTCATTATGTATTAAATGACATATAATAATGTTAAGAATCACTCATAACAGGAGTTATTTTTTCCTCTATATGAATAATGAAGGTTGCGGGAAACGTTTCGTTAAAAAAATAAAAAAAAAATAAAATTATTTAAATACACCAGGCTAATTCATTCCGGCAGTTTTATGTGCTAAAAAAGGAAAAACATTTTTACCAGAATAAAAAAGGTTTTTTTAGTATGAAAAAAATATTTTCTTTATAAAATAAAAAAAAAATCGGCAAAAGACATGTTTTTAAATTCTAATTAAACGTTCAATAGTCTGTGAGAAATAAAGGTTGCTTACTAAAATACAAAATTTCTAAGTAAACACGATATTTTTAAGCAATATTGCTACGACTGATTCACTGTTTATTTTTATTTTATTTTTTTACATGCAAGGTGTTCATTGCAGAATTCAGTGCAATTTTTTTAAATATAAGGGATATGAAAAAAAAAAAAAAAAAAAAAAAAACTATAACATCTGTAAATTTTGTTCTCTGTATAAGAATCAATTAATATTTTGTGAATTTTTTGGTATTTTTTTTTTAAATTTATTAAGAATAGCTTTTAATTGGAAAAATATTATAGAAAATAACTGTTGTTTTCTTTCGCCTATTCGTCACCTGAGAATAAGATGGTTCTATCTGGCCAAAAATCAATTTCGAGTTACAAGACTTTGAAAATCAGCATGCTGTGTACGTGCAGCTCTTAAAGTTTGCAAAAACCTTTTGGCATTAATAGGTTCTTATGTAGGTATAGACAGTAATTCTACAAAATCAAAGCTTTTAAATAAAATTTTCATAGATTTTTTTACATTTAAAAATTTTGATAAAACCATATTATTCTCAAACGCCGTGTTATCATTAGAATAAGATGGTTTTATCATGAAAAAAAACATACTTTTCTTAATTTGTGTAATTTTTTATGGTTTAACAAAGTGAAATTTCGTTGATTAATTCGAATAAACTTCAGTGGACAGTAAAATATTTATTACTATCTACATTGTAGCACAATAACAGCAAATCGCCGCTCCCGCTTATTCATACTAATTAAACCATCTTCACAAAACTAATGAATATACATAACTAAACTATATTATATAACTGAACATAAAATAGCTTAAATATTTAATTTTATTAAATAGGAACCCAAAAGTTTTCCTTTTGTAGCGTGCTATTTCAGTGGGGGAGTATGAAAATTAATAAAAAAAATTGTGATTATATTGATAAATGAAATTGAAATGAATTATAAATGAAACTTTTCGTATTACAGTCAGGTATATTCTTGATCAAAAGAAAAGACTATATCTCTAAGGAAAACACTTTCTTGTTTCATTTTAAAACAATAAAATAAGATTGATACTGTTTTATAAATCGAAATTTTGGAATGTTCCATAAACCATACTTTATTTTATATTACAGTTAGGCTAACTTCATTTAAACATATTTTGAAAATAGAACCTTGCATCTCTCTGAAATTACTTTAGCATGCTCTGCAGGTCTTTTATTTTATCTTTGCTAATGCAATTCTTCTTCCTCTGTACTTACTTTAGGATTTGGTAAAGTCTTTTGTGTAAATGATGTTGATACTTCTCGGCGTTTGGAGGTGCTCCTTTGCAAATTCACCGCTGTGAAATTCTGGTCACAACAGTTGCTTGTCTTAAACTCAATATTAAAAAGAAGTTGTGTGAATCATATTGTATCACCTTGGCCTACGGAACGAGATTATAGGCAATTTTTTTGCTACAGGAGTGGAAATTTAAGAACTGTTCTGATTTCATTTTCAGGGTTGTAAAAGGATTACTGCGATTTACTCTCAGCAACAGACGTACAAATGAAAGTGGTGAAAAATATTCTGCTACATTCATTGATCTTTCTATTTGGCTCTGAATATTATCCACTTCTTACATACATGAATGTCAAGGTGTAAAATATCTTAGAATAATGTCCTTAATATGTGGATGAGATTGTATAAGTATGGCAAGTGCATAAGATATCATTTGGTTTCTATTCTGAGCAACACAACTGTCACAATATAAAATTAAACTAAATTAGCTATTAAAATTAAACTGTCAGCATGTAGAAAGTCTGTCAGTATCTTCCGAACTGTTGTTGATACAGCTGAGCTTATGTCATTCCCATCTCTGTCTGACATGTCGTTTATCCATAAGAAACAATATGTTTTCTTTTCTTTCTTCTATGTTGCCTGTGCTGTCATGTTATACAAGTTAATTTTCTCTATAGAAAAAGTTGCTGACATCACTTTTGGGACATGTTATAACTTTTCTAGTAAAAAACAAATGACTGACTTATCAGGGGAATTTCTGTCATTATTTCTGATAGTTCTGGTAGATTCAACTTCTTTTTTTTGTTCAGATCATATTTAAATTGCATGTCATTATTAACTTCTCCCTGGGTTTCAGCATGTTTATACTCCTCACAGGGATTACACCTATCTTTCTTTGATTTATTGAATTTCATGTTGAACTGCGTATTAAATATGTACCTATAACATAAAAGATTCACTGGCTCTACATTGCTCTGTCAGCATTTCATAAAGTACAAGTCATAAATTTTCTATAAGTTAAGCCCTGATTCTAAATAGCTTTTTTTAGTGCTTGCTCTGTAATAGTGTGACTCAATGTTGGGAAAACTTTCAATATGGGCTTTTATTTTATTAATAACATTTGAGACTTGAAAATTTGCCTCGGGTAATTTGTTCGGAGCTGGAGACAAGGTATTTCCAGTAGGATGTATTACATAATACATAAGGCATTTTTAACTTACGAAAAATCCATAAGTCGTGCTATCAATTGGATTTGTAATAATTAATTTTTCTGATTTTTTTAAATTGTTTTAGCATCAAGAATATGTACAGCTGGTGCTTCATCTAAACTGTCATCCATTCTTCCCGCAGGATTTTTTAAATCTAAATGAATTAAGATTAGTCCTTCATTACTGCTTGGATCAGATCCATTAATAAAATTAAACACAATTCGTTTTGCATATCGACGTACTAAAAAACATATTTAAAGGGATTTTTACTGATAAAAAATTTCTCTATACTTTACCAAAAAACGATTTAGTTATCGAAATAATATATACTTTTACACAAGAAATAAAAGATTGCCGGTTTTCATTATATATTGTAAAATAAAATAATAATATATTATCTTATGTGCTGTCTACGTTTACTTTGCACATAGAACTCTGTTATTCTGACTGATTTCAACAATTTTTGATGGAACTATATTATTCTCTTTTGCAAGCGGACGTAAATTATAAATATCAAAATTTTTGTGCAGAAATGCATTCATTGATACAAATAGAAATAGAACATTCCTATGCCAAAAAGTCATTTTTTTTCAAAATGTCAGTTAGAACCTTATTATTCTCAGGTGACGTATTGTTAAAGATAATTAAAAAACTCGCATTTTATCGTTCGAACATAAAATAATGTTTCAAAAATAATAAAAACATCTATATGAGAATTGTTTTAAAAATTAAAGTAAGCTTTTATCTCGAAATAACAAAATTTTAGCAGTTTTGACTTAACCCATTCTTTGAAAAAAGAAAAGAAATACTACACAAATTTTAGTATGAAATAAACCAACATATTATTCTTTTCTAACATATTTTATTCATATAGAATATTTATTCATACAGAATTTTTATTCGTACACATATTTATTTATTTATTTATTTATTTTGCAACTTTTTTTAACGCATTTTATTATGTACTAAATGACACATAAACGTCGTTTATCACGGTGAGTTTGGAAAAATATTGCAGAAAATAAATCTGTTGGTTTCTTTGCTACCCTTTGAAAGAATTAGCAGAAACTTGCATGTTAATTAATAACTAATAGATGGTTCTTTATACAAATATTTCACATTCTTTCCAAAAGAAGAAACCCAATAATTATTAGAGTTAAAAATAGAAGCATCCTTTTCATAGATTAAACTTAATTAGAGAAAATATACTTTCTTATTAACTGCAGTTCCGTGGATTGGTTGATCATCGGAGTTCAATCAAAACAGGCTTGAAAATGGGGGCTTTTTACAATTTTATTAAATCACCCTGACTTTTACTTTTGAATGCGTCGAATGAAAATCTAAAAAGGGAAAATAAAAACAATCAAAAATATACAGAAGTAGAATATTGTTCATAAGCTGAGAAAAGAAAAAAGAAGACTTCTAGCAAAACACATGGAAATTTTCAACTACTTTCAAGATATGAAATAGCAAAACCTGTTAGTGTTAGAAAACTCGTCGTTGCTTTAAAAGTGAAAAGACTTAATTATTTTTATATTTATATGAACGGGAATTTTAAAATTTTTAATGAGATTCAGACTAGAATCGGCCATTGAGCGCAATAAAGATTGATGAGAGATCTCAGGGTAAAATATTATAAAATTACATTCGAAATTGAAGCCATATATTTGAATCAGACTTATCAAAATTTATCGAAAGAAACAAAGAGTCACAAAAAAGAAAATGTTGTTAAATCAGTCAACAGTACTGGATTAGATCATTCAAGGTGTCCAGCTGACTTCTCTGACAATCAATCGCAAGCGGATGTAAACTTTAAGTTTGTAAATATTTATGAATATAAATTAACAAAAAATTGTAAATATTGCTTTATTGCAATTGTAAAGACGATAAATTTAAAAATTCTCTGTATCTCAGAATACTGAAATAGCTCTTCTTGTAAAAGTAAATAAATAAATAAATAAATAAAGTTAAAAACTAATAAAAAATAAAAACATTTTTTGACTCCAATTGCAACAACTATTCTTTCCGAAAAATAAATAATTCCTTAAAAATTGATTAATATTGTATTTCTGTTGTTTCTTTAAATAATAATAATGTGTTTAGAAATCTTAGTCTGTCTTTCGGACTGACGAAATGTCTTTATCTTTCATTGCCGACTAATAAAATCATATATAGTTTTCTCAATTATTTTTTATCTAAGATTATTAATAACAATTAGCTGCTGAGATTTTTCTTATACCCAATGATATTTCAAACCAACACGTTTCGTGTCGATAAAGATTCACATTTGATAATTTATTCCACAAAGTAGTGTACACCGGACTGGCCTGGATTGAATTTCAAGGATACAATCTCTAAAATACTCAAAATTAAAGTATTCATCGAAAAAAAAACAATTACCAATCTCCATGCCAGTGTCTATGTCGACAAGTCCGTTGTAGATGCAGGCATCAACGGATTTGCGTTAGAGAGATCCTGTGCAACGAAACATTTGCACGCATTTTACGTTGTAGGAGACGGAGAGAGAATTTTGGAGCATAAAAAGTACATTTGTAGCAGTACTGCAACATGCTTTTAACTGACCTGATCAACCTTTATATTAATGTTGATGAGATCCCTATTATCCTGACGCGACGTAAAACTTCCTCAAATAGAGGTAAATTTCCGATACGTCCGGTTCTGTTGTTTTCACTACTAAAGTCGCATAACGGACGTATAAATCCACTGATACTGCAATATAAGAAAAACCCATCACGTAGGCTATCACTTATCTGCGTTCCAACTCAAGCAGCGTTTTCATATAACATGTAATCTGTCGTTGTCGAAGTATGAAAACTTCTTATGAAATTTTACCATTGACACTTAGACATAAGATATTTTTCATGTATTACTTCAGGTCTCCCAGTATAAGTCCATATACGCAGAGAAGAGGGTTCTGATCTGCATTCACGTCCTTGGGTGTGCGGTTATATTATAATTCTAATCATTTGAATACTTTACATTTGCTGTCAATTGCAACAAACTGGAATGAACCCTTCGCGTTGTTACAATTTGCACAGTTATGAGTTTAATTATGTATTTAGAAAATTAAGAAACATTTATTGCAGTTTTGTTTTACAGTTTTTTTAATAGTGTTAATATATTTAAAACAGGAAAGAAAATCTCTATTCTCAATCGGTTGACATTTAACAATTAAAATTAATAATAAACTAAATATGTTGCATATGTCGTTTAATGATTCCGTGTGTAATAAATGTCATTTTTAACGTGCACGTATGACAGGGAGTTTTCTAACAAAAATGAGTTTATTATTATTATTATTATTATTATTATTATTATTATACATTTTATGAATCTATAAACATGTAGCGATTCTTTCAGGAGCTTCGATATTAGAGTTATAATTATGAAGTCAGCATGAAATAGGATAAATTGAAATAAATAAAGAAACAATTAAAATAAAACAAGCGAAATAGTAACATCCCCAAAGTTCTTCTGAGGTTATTAGTACATTTATAAATATTAGAGAATTTTCACTCTACATGTAAATTTTATTTAGAAATTATTTTTTTCCTCTTACTGCGGCACAGGAATACTTATCATTATTACTATCATTTTTATTATTAAATAAGATTAACTATAATCAACTGTTATAATAGTTTAAAAGGAATAAAATGGAATAGTTAGAAGTATTTTCAAATCATCCTATTTTTGATGAATATATTTAATTAAAGGAAACATTCGGTTAAATAAACAAATTCATCTCACGATAAAGTTATAAGTTAGTTGTTTATTCGTTGATTTATGAATATTAATATGACTTTCCATAATGAAAAATATATAAATCATTTCAACTCGTTAAAGGTGTATAATGAATTACTAATGATTCTGGGAAAGCTATGTAGAATTTTAATTATTTATGGGAAATAAATGTATAATAATAAATTGTTTATGTTAAATTCAGAAAATCATAAATTTATGAAATATTGATTTGAAGTTTATTTAGAAAACTATACAGATTGGTAAATGTTGGTTATTTGTTTGTTTAAATTTCAATAAAAACACCTTTATACATATATAGTTTGTAACGGTTATTAAGAAAAAAATCTAATATATTTTTAATTAATTAAGATTAATTAAAAATTTATTATGCTAAATAAAATCATTATAATAATAATAATAAATATTATTATTATTATTATCAGCATTATTACTAATATAGTTTGTTAATGTTACTAAAAAAATTCTTAATTAAAAATAAATTTAAAAAGTTTAATTAAAAAACTGTTATCATGCGTAATAAAATTATTCATTTTAATATTATTATTATTATTATTATTATTATTAGTAGTAGTAGTAGTAGTAGTAGTAGTAGTAGCAGTAGTATCATTACTATTTGAATTCATTCAAAAATTATAATTATTTAATTGTTTATCATTCTTTATTTAATTTCGTATGTAAATAAAATTTGAGTGCAATCCAACCTTTATCAGATATAGCGTGAGAATGTCATTAAAAAAATTTTTTTTATTTGAAAAGTATAAACAAATATCATATTGAATCTGTGTATGGTTAGTAATTGCAACATTTGTAAAAAATCATTTTTAGTTTTTATTACAGAACATTACGGCTGGTTTCGTCAGAAAAAATATTTTGCGACTCTTCAGTTTATATTTCTAAAATGGGTTTGCTACATGTTTAAAATTTTTTCGGTCAGATGGGGAGGTAACTAGTGTGAAAGTTAGTCCCTTAAAAATTTAATTAAAAAAATGAACCGGAAATTTTGGTTTTACTTGCAAGTGAGATATATAATATTTGCCAAAGAGGCCTTAATTTTACACTAACTTCTTATAATATATTTCACCTTTTTCGGTTCAATTTATGTCTTCCAATGAAATTTTAAATCATTTAGATACTGAATTTTTGACTCAGAATGTTTCAAAATTTTTATTTTCTAAAATTAAATTACGTTTTCATGTAATTATCTCAAAATTATAATGTTTCTATAGCCAACGTAAAAACAAATTGTGAAAATATATTCAATTTTATTGGTAATAAATGGTATATGTTACTTTTTTTAGAAAGATTGTGATTAAAAAAAAATCTTGTATTGTCAGTTATAATACAAAAGGTAATATATTTTACATTTAGAAAAAAGTAGACATAATTGAATCTTGATTCAGTAAATTATATAAAAGAACGTATAGTTAAAGGAAAATGCGTAGAAAAAATGTAGATTCAAACTATTGTTAACAAATTATTTCTTGTGTATTTTAGCGTGTTAATAGTTAGTGTTTCGTATTTTTTTAACTTCATTATAAAATTTGTATGATTTAAAAATACCTATTATGAGATTGTCTGTATTGAAAATAGAATTACTCTGAGCTTCCCATTTGGATTTTTCTATTATATTTATAAAAATAATGTTTCAACAGAATAGCAGTTTGTCCAAAATAATAGTTTTACATTTTATCGTAAATTACAATGCATTTCAAATGAATGAGGTGTATTTGTTTTTTGTATATAAGACCTAAAAACACGAGAACAGTTTAAAAGGAAAGGTATAAATCAGTTTTATATAAAGTTATCAGAGAAGCCATAATGTAAAATTACGTATCTGTGGAAACCGCGGAAGAGTACTTTAAGGGAGACCCGTAAGAAAAAACCCAAAATTTTTATTATTGATTTTAAAGTAATGAATTTTGGTGTACTACTTAAGAATCTTTTTGTAAGGAATAATTAGCAAAAAAATTCACTTTTTATTAAAAAGTATATTTTTTATGGGGATTTTTATGATTTTTTTGTCGAAAAATACACTTTTTAAAATTACTACTCCTCATTCAATTTTCAATATTTTGGTATTACTAAAATTTCTTAAATAGTGTTATAGTATATAGAAAAGAACTAAGGAGAGATATTTTTAATTTTCTATTTTAATCGGCTAAAAAAATAAAAACAAAATTACGCATGGTAAATTTCCTTAAATTCGTTATAATTTTAATGTTTACCAATTTATGTAAAATTTTCAGAAATAGTTAAAAAATATATCTCTCCTTACTTTTGTTGCAAATTTGATTAAGATTCTAAAAACATAAACACTTTGTTTCTAAATCATTTTACCACTGAGTTTTAGTACTTTGAACTTAGGCAAAATATGAAAAAAGTCATTTTCAGGAAAACACGTTTTAAATGGCCGCTAGTCCTTCAAACTCTATAGTGAGTACAATTAAAAAAGCTCATTTTCTACCTGTTCCAAGTGTCCCTGAGTTGTGAAATTTTGCATGGATATTCGCAAATATGTATTTTATCGTTTTCTGAGATAATTTTTTTTGAACTTTTGAAGATTTTTGGCCGAAAATGGGGTACGCGTCTCCCTTAAAACAAAGGTTAAAAGAATGTATTTTGTTAATTTACACTTTTTTATCTTATTTGTAATATACTTTTTTATTATGCATTTTTACTAACACATCATACATGGTATCGGGTAACTGGTGCAAGCGTTTTAAAAATCGAAAATTTAAATTCTAACGCTCTGTACCAATGTATTGTAATTAAATCATCGAAAAACGTATGTTTGTGTAATTTGTGTAACGTATGTTTGTTTAATTGTAAATTTTTTTGTGTATGCTTTTAGTTATGGCAAGCTGATCGTCCTTGAATTTGAGAATATTCTAACGCAAGGAAGCCCTTCAATAGTATGTCTTGTGTCAATTTTGTATATCTACAGTCAAACAATACAGTTAACAATAGTGTGTGAATTATACATCAAATTTAACCAAATTTCATTATACGTATTTGGATATGGTAAGCGAATGATGAATTTGGAAATATTAAGCTAGATTGGGTGTGGCAATAGGCATTTTTATGTAATTTTCTAATTTTTTCGCTGTTCTTGTAACACTTGGAACAACTGATGCAATCAATAAACGTAAGCATCTGTTTGCCATTGTCAGGCACCTTGCATTTGAAAATTTTCCAGAATTTCTGCTTGTCAATTTGGTAATTCTATTGTCAGTACAGTTTGATTACACATTTCTGATCCGTGCTAAAATCTTTGTCATTTACCTCTGGAAAAATACTATTTATTTTTATATATTCAACTATAGATAATAATTATATTGCATATCAACTTATATTGCACCACCTATGACAACGAAATTTTCCTAAGAAGTAATTCATTTAAATGAAGAAAACAAATCACTACGCGTACTGTGTGCTTTAAAGCACATTAATTTATTACAAATTATCCATTAGAGACACCAGTACTAAATGACTGTACTATACCCAAGAGTTTTAATAGTTGTCACATGAATGCAGCACCATTTTATGCATTTTAGTATTGATGATAGTAAGTCTTTCCCAGATCCACTGTTTGAAGTTACATAGCCAAAATATGTTGAACATATGGTTCTTCTATATCAGCCAAGATAAACAAACAATGAAATCGAGATTTTCTTTGAGTAATAATATTCTAACTCAATAGTGAACTATTGTACACTGTTCAAAACAATTAAAGGATCTTGCAATTTTAGGTGGATTTTGTATCTGGGAAACTTTTTACCTGATTGATACATGGTCGACAGACATAGTAGTCTATATGAGAATAAATTACACATGTTTGGCAGAAAAAATGCATTTTATTGCGCATTTGTGTACAAAAGGAAAAAAAACACAATTTGTACATATGAGAAAAAAAAGAATAAGAAAAGGTGTTTTCTTCAAAATATATCATTTTCAGTAAGGGGTATGGTTTCCACGGGCGGCTAGCAACGTTGAACACCTTTGAGGCATGGACTCAATGAGGCTATTAATGACGAGTTGGGGTATTCTGCCCCACTCTTCCAGCAGAGCTCTTTCCAGTTCTTGGAGAGTTTGTGGGGGTTGTTGGCGGCCAGAAACTCGTCTTTCTAGAGCGTCCCAAACGTGCTCGATTGGATTTATGTCTGGAGAACACGCTGGCCATTCCATTCGAACGATTCCTTCCTCGAAAAGGAAATCCTCCACCAGGTTTGCACGATGTGGCCTGCAGTTATCGTCCATTAAAATGAAGTTATCTCCGATTGCTGCAGCGTAAGGGACTACAATATGTCTGAGGATCTCGTCCCTATATCGGCGACCAGTCAGAGCTCCATCTCGAATGTTGTAGAGGTCAGTGCGCCCGTCAATGGAGATGCCACCATACACCAACACTCCTCCACCGCCAAATCTGACAATTTCGTGCACGAAAGCAGGATTATTCCTACTGCTATGGTCCCTCTAGATGAAAATACGCCTATTATCCGGATGCACAGAAAAACGGGACTCGTCAGAAAACAGAATATTGCTCCATTCATTTCTCCTCCAGTTGACATGCTCGGTTGCCCACTCCCTGCGGTCGCGACGATGCCTTGATGTTAATCTAACACATACCATCGGTCGGCGAGCATACAGACCTACAGCATGGAGCCGGTTTCGGACAGTCTAAGTTGAAATCGTGGTGCCTGTAGCCGAGCGAATGTGTTGTTGGAGAATAGTAGCGTTCATGTTTCGGTGTCTCCGAGCTGTTAACGCTAAATACCGATCTTCATTCGGCGTTTTTGCCCGTCTACGACCTTGTCCTGGTCTTCGGCCTGCACATCCACTCTCCAAAAAACGGTTCATGTCCTGGAAATGACGCTTTGTGACACTCCAATGGCTTGCGCTACTTCGGCTTGAGTTTGACCCCTTTCTAACCTACCAACAATTCTCCAAGCTTTTGAATCTGTCAAATGACTTCGCTGAGACATCGTACCCATCGAAACAAAGCAATCACTGATCATCCTTGTCTTCATTCTATTTTATCCAGTTGAAAGTCAAATTTCATTCGCTGCCGCTGAAGCGACGTCTTTGACTTCGAACTCAAAATTTGCATACTCCACAGTTTGAAAACCATAAAAATTTGCATTTGTGATTCTCTTCTTCTATTTTCGGCAAAAAAAAAATTTCGTTTATTTCTTCATTTTATATAAAATTTCAAATATCCTTTAATTATTTAGCAGTGTATTTGCAACTTTTTTCATTTAAATATAAAACTTATAAAGTTTTACTTTCATTTGTGTATGAGTGTGTATTATTTTTTAAAAATTGTTTCTAATGTCATAAGCGAAAACACATTAGATTGATAAACTTATTAAAAATTAATATATCTTTTATTTGCATATCTGGCTGTTTGCAGACGTATAAAATTACTTTAAACAAATTTAAAACCATCAACAAAATAAATTGAAAATCTTGGATATTTGGTAAATTAATGAGATTTTTAATTCGATTCCGGGAGACATATAAAATTAATGATAGAAACGATTTTTTTTAAATATCAATTGCCATCTAAACTTAATGTTTTTGTATTTTTCAAAGAACAATTACTTTACATTCATATTTAAAAAAAATGAAAAAAAATACACTTTAGGCCAAAAAATTTAAACATCATCCTCATTCCGGAAGACCTAAATATTTTTCAATATCAAAAATATTTTTTGAGGTAAATATGGATCATAGTATCAACTTTTTATCAACTTGAAATTTATAAATTTTATTAAATACCACAATTGAGATTAAACTATTTTTACTCCGATTAATTGTCTGAAGCAGAAAGTTAAGATGAAAGAAAAAGTACGTATAGTATCGAACTAACAACACCAAAATAATTGCACTTCTAACTACTTTTTAAAATATTGAGATTAAAATTTTGAGATCGCCACATCCGCTTTAATATTATTTTCATTTAAAATGTTAAATTACTTTGACATTGCATGAATTTAAAATAGGATTTTATTATTATTATTATTATTATTATTATTATTATTATTATTATTATGGAATAAAAAAAGAAAAAAAAATCACTGTCGGCCGGGCCTATAGGCGGAGGTAGATTTCGAAGAGTGCTCATTTCAACAAATATATATATATATATATATATATATGATTAGAGATAAACCCAGTTTAATAACTTCATTTGGCCGTAATAATTTCATTTTTCTGCAAAAACTGGTTTTATCAGAATCATGTTAAGAAAAATTCAGCTCAAATGCCCATTTTGACAACATATTGTGAAATAAATTCTGAATTTATTAAAAAATCGACCAAAACAGTACATTATACAGTTCCTAAATAGCAAAATACTGTCAGTTGAAAGCATTTGAGAAGAAAATTGAATTTAAAAATGAGTCATAAAATAACCGATTTGTTGTTTGAATACATCCATTATTCTTTAATCAAGATTGCTTCGGAAAATTTTGTGCGAAATACTCACTTTGACAGCATTTTTTAAAATATATTCTATCTTTATCAAAAAACTGGCCAATGCGTCACAGTATATAGTTCCTAAATTAGAGGATCTGTAAATTGGATGCGTTTGAGAGCGAAAATGGATTTTAAAACGAGTCATAAAAAGCGCAATTTGCTATGTGAAAACTTCCTTAAATTTTCAAATCACGAAGACTTCGGGAAATTCCGTTCAAAATACCCTTTTCGGTAGCCTTTTTCGAAATATATTCTGCCTTTATCAGAAAATTGACGAATGCGTCACTTTATACAGTTTCTAAAACAGAGGATCTACCATTTGGATGCGTTTAAAATCAAAAATGAAATTAAAAATGAGTCAGAATATAAGCAGTTTGGATTTGAGGTTTTTTTCTCCAACTCCTATTTTTGTTTAATTTCTTTTTGCTATACGAATTGGTCCTATGAAAAACTTGTGTCAATATAAAAGTTGTAGATATTTTTGAGAAAATGTAAAATAAATTTAATCAGATTTTATATCTTAAAAATTGACGGAGTTATGGATTTTTCTCTTTTTTCATCGCCCTTTTTCTTTTCGTTTTTAATTTTTTTCATCGGTAAAATTTAGTCCTGTCAAAAACTTGTAAATACAAAAGTTTTAGATAATTTTAAGAGCATTTATAAAAAATTTAATTGGACTTGATATCTTGAAAATTGACGAAGTTATGAATCTTTTTCTCTAAAAAACCCTGTTTTTTTCGCCCCTTGAGCCCACTTCTAAATTTTTCAAAAATCAGTCATGCATAAACTTTTGGCCCATTTTTAAGAAGTAATATAAACTTTAAACCGATTCGATATCTACTTTAATTAAGAAGTTATGGCGTTTTTTCGGTTTTCACAAAAACGCCCTCTATTCTGACCCCCTTGGTCCGATTTTGCCCATGAACGAACTTAGCCTAGATTTTATCCTCTTTGATTTTATGTACCAGTTTGG
This sequence comes from Maratus speculifer, assembly GCA_964019185.1. Classification (NCBI taxonomy): domain Eukaryota; kingdom Metazoa; phylum Arthropoda; class Arachnida; order Araneae; family Salticidae; genus Maratus; species Maratus speculifer. Next base: position 414,403,969 of record OZ025290.1, read on the forward strand.
TGGAGATTGGTGAAGAATTATAGAAGTTATCGTGTCCATAAAAAAGTGAGATATATATATAAACTGGTGCGAATGCAATAGGTAGTATTTCATACGAAATCTACCTAAAAGGATTACACCTGGGTTTTCCAAGATAAAGAATCTATTTGTGAAAGACGTTAATTTTTAATATTTTTTTATAACTGAAAACTGAAAAAGCTTATTTACATTAATGTTATATTTTTTTATTATTTCTTAACCATTCTAAAATATATATATTTAAAAAATACATAATTAAAGCATTTAAACGAAGCTTTAAAAATCATTGTGATACTTTCGTTTTGCTTCGTACTATATGTTAGTAAGAAATACCAAATGATTGTGGTTTATAGAAGCTTTTTTCATTCTGATTATTTCAGTTGTTAAAAAAATCGTTCGATTGTATGCTTATTTTTTAATACATTTTCTATTTATATTAATAAAATTCTATAATACAAAACTATTATTATTGCTCCTGCTTATATTTATTTTCTCCCTTTTTCGTTATTTAAACAGTATACAAATATTGAAATGTAAAAACATAAAAATATAACAACGATTTTACCTTAATACAAACCATTTTTTAGATTAAAAAAAATCTCATACTTCATAATAAAATGAAATCAGCAGAAACCGATTTAAAGTTAATTTATTAAAAACTTCTTTTACGCACACAAAAACGAAAACATATTTATATTGGATGAATATAAGAATCCTATTATGTACAAAATGACACATAATTGTGTAAAAATGCTATAAAAATATTTTTATATTAACTATCAGTAATTAAACTTCGTTAAAAAGCTTCTGTTTTAAACATCTTCGAAACTCTCTCTAAATAACACATATATATATATATTTATTATCCGTTATTGCACGCTAAAAAATTGTTTAATGTGTTTCTTTAGTTTCTCCCAAGAAAAAGAGTTTTTAAATATAGATTTTTCTTGACTATTTAGATGAAAATAAACTTGTAAAAAGAAAAATGTGTTGTTACTCTTTTTTGATGTAATACTTTTTCATTTAATACTAAGTCTAATCGTGTTAAATGACATCTTTTATTGTTTTAGTTTATGTTTATTTTACGTATAATTAAAAAAATACAATGATTGTTAATTAGTGTAGTAAACTTGAATTGTGATTCTTATGTCTTTAAGGATCATAGAAGGCGGCAGCCTTCAAGTGACGCAGCTTTAAATCTACCATCGTCAAAACCTACCATCGTCATAAGGGTAGATGCGGAACTTCATATATACAGCTAACTCAACTTCAAAGGAAATCGGAAAAGCCGCCTTCTAATAACTCAGCAAATATTGGTCAGAATGGTCCAATTTTTTTAATATAGTCTTATATTCCCAGTCTAATCCTATCCTATAATTTTTACATTTCTACGTGTCGTATATTTTTAGATCTCGATAACCATTTTTAAACTGAAAACGATGGTGTTTGTTCCTGATAATGAGATCTAGGAAACGGGCTGGGAGATTTTATTAAAACTTATATATAATATGAATCTCTTTAAGATAGAGGGAATAAGACTTGCCTAGTTTCTAGGAAAACTCTTGTTTGTTATATATTGGTCTTGGAAAATTGGACTATATTAGCTCGCGGATTACATGTTATTCTATGGGTTAGCAGACAGAGCCTGAGTGAAAAAGTTAACAGTTAAAAAGTCACAGTTAAAACACCCGAATCGAAGCAATAAATGTTTTTTAAACTACAAAAACATCTTATCATGTGCTTTAAAACATTCATTAAATATATACTAAATAAAATTTCTATTTATATTGCCTTTATTTTTCGTAAAGCAGAAAATATTACGTTTCTTATATTAGATATTTTTGCATTTTGTGGAAAAAATATTTTGAATCCTTTTTTAAAATAGGAAAATATTTTTTAATTATACATATTCAATATACTTTCGACTTATGATTTTTTTTTAAAGTTTACAAACAAAAATTATTTTTAATAATTTGTCCATGTATTCATACGCCTTTAGATAGTTTTGTTTTGAATCGTAATCGAATTCGCTGACGGTAAGAAGGTTCTCAAAGCTACGCGAGGCGTCAAAATTCAACTGTAAACATGGGATTAGAAATATGAAATATTAATAAAGCATGCCCCAAAGTAAGTACGAAATCTTAAATATCGAGGTAGTATATGATGTAATTATTCCCGACACAGAGTATTTTTTATTTACGACAATTTTTTACTGTTTACATTATAGCTGTTTACATTATAAATACATGCTTCCTGACGTGTCTGTGGAGCGAAATACAAATTAAACAATTTACTATTTTATTTTGATTTTTCTTCATAAATAAATAAATAAATAAACAAAATTTTTCGTTTTTAATGAAAATCCAGGTTAAATTTAAGGTATGACAAAATGAAAATTGTTCCCGATCCCGTGTGTAAAATAGTTTATTTGTGAATCGTTTGTATTTAAGTTAACGAAAATTGCCTCAAAACAACATCTTTTTCGAAATATGCATACCTATAGCTTGGTTTTGATTTTACATTCTTTTCAGATTAAAAAAAATCAAGCATCTCAGTATTTAAATTTTTATCAAAATTTTACTTTTTAAAATTTTCGGGACTTTCTAATGTAACCTATACTTTTTCCCCCCTTATATTCAACTCTTATTCTTTCGTTACGCATATAAATAACGTTAAGAATGTTTTTAATTTAAGTGATAAAGGTTTGAAATTTCAAACTTTGTCCACCAAATTTTCAATCAATCTTGTTTTTATTTACAGTAATACTTGATTATATTCCTTTTCCATTCAAGTTCATTTGTGTAATAGAGACCAATTAGCAATGCAATTTTGTTTATCTTTTAAAGAAATTAAACAAAAATTCACATTATTAAAGACAGCACAAGTTAAATAAAAAGTTATGACATTATGGAAATTTAGATATGTTTATAAAATGATATACTTGTTTACAGGGGCGGATCCAGAGGATCATTTGGGGGGGGCAATACCAAGAAGCATAGAATCAACATAGTCATAATTTCTGTTCATGATATACCTACTTGTACAGTTATTATTAAGCGAATGATTAAATGAAATGCTTTTTTCAAACGAAATAGGCTGTTTTTCTGCGATCTTTTGACTAAATTTGCACTCTTTTCGTGACTCTTTGACGGAATTCGCATTTTTTGGCATTTTTGACAAATCTCGCGTTTTTTGCCCGCGATACTCTGTCAAAATTCGGGTTTTTTCCGCAATCCTTTGACAAAATTGGCTCTTTTCTGCGATACGTTGACAAAATTAGCAATGTTTTGCTACCCTTTGAGAAAAGTAGCTCATTTTTCTTCGACCTTTTGACGAAATTGAAGTTTTTTCCACAACACTGACAAAACTCACTCTTTTCCAGCGATCCTATGTCAAAATAAGCGCTTTTTCCGTGACCTTTTGACAAAATTCGCACTTTTTCGCAGTGCTTTGATAAAATTAGCGCTTTTTCAGCAATCTTATGTTGAAGTTGGCGCTTTTTCAGCGATCCTATGTCGAAATTCACACTTTTTCCGCGATTTTTTACATACCTTTCTTAAAACCCTTTGACTAAATTAGCACTTTTCTGCGGCCTTTTGACGAAATTCGCTCTTTTCCACTATACTTTGACAAAATTAGCACTTTTTTGCAACCCTTTGAAAAACGTAGCTAACTTTAGACGAAATTCATGCTTTTTCCTCGACCTTTTGACGAAATTCAAGCTTTTTCCACGACATTTTGACAAAACTCGCGCTTTCAGCGATCTTGTGTCAAAATTCGCATGTTTTAACGATCCTTTGTCGAAATTCTTTTTTTTTTTGTGACCTTTGACAAAATTCGTGCTTTTTCCACGATCTTTTGTAGAAATTTGCTCTTTTTCCGCGACACTTTGACAAAATTAGCACTTTTTAGCGACATTTTAATGAGATTCGCGTTTTTTCATGAACAATAGAATGTCTGATGAAGTTGCAGAAAAAAGTCTGAATTCAACACTGGTTTGGAGGGGGGGCGCTATGCCCCCCCCCAACAAATTTCATTTTGTCATACCTTTAATTTAACCTGCATTTTCATTAAAAATGAATTTTTTTTTTTTTTTAAGAAAACTCAAAATAAAATAGTAAAATGTTTAATTTGTATTGCACTCCATAGATATACATCAGGAAGCATGTATTTATAATGTAAACAGCTAAAAAATTGTCGTAAATAAAAACAACTCTGGGTCGGGAATAATTATATCAGATATTACCTCGATATTTAGATTTCATACTTACTTTTGGGGATGCTTTATTAATTTTTTTCTCATCCCATGTTTACAATTGATTTTGATGTCAGTTTGAATGATCTCTGTGTATATATATGACCATTGGTCACTGCATAGGAAAATTGTGATTTTTTTTATTTGAACTTACCAAAGTTATTAATTCTGTGCAGTTTCAACACCAATAATTAGATTCTAACAGAGAAAAATTTGTTTGAAAAGTTTTTCTCTCCAAATGGGGCATTAAAAATTGGGGTGTGCAAGTGCATGCCACATACATAACAACAAAAGTGGCAAGTCCTTAAAATTTTTTAGACTCCTTGGATTTTTTTGGCACAATCACTAACGTGTGTATAACCGCTGTGTGACCATTATAAAAAAAAAAAATCGCTGGATTTACAAAAAATATTGAGCAAGAATCACTAAAATGCACAAATTTTGTCAATTACACAAACATTAATTCGTCTATGAACACAGTTTGCCCGTTGAAGCCAAAGAGACATCACTCGATCCACAAAAATTACTGTGCAAGAAACTCGTCAACACCACAATCATTAATGCGTGTATGCAGGGATGTGCAAAGAGAAAACTGCTGCCACCGCAAAGTCATTTGGCGCCCCCCTTCCCACCCCACAAACTTTTTCTTGTGACAGGCTAAAAATGATTTTGGTAGTAAAAATTTGGAAAACTCAAAATTTCTGCACCCGGAGCGACCTCCCCCCCCCTCATTTCATACGGAGCTTCGTGTATGTGCTAAAAGCCATCATTAGATCCATGAAATTCGCTAATCACTGAAATATACGAAACCTATCAACATTGCAATCTCGCGTGTACAGAGGCCAGAGTTGTCCTATATTTCCTATATATCCTATATTTATAAAATAATCTTCAGAAATGTCCTATATTGTCCTATATTTCCTATATTTATTTACTTTTTCATATATTTCGTATTAATGTCATTACCTGCTAGCATTTACAATTGCTTCTTTTTTTTTTTTTTTTTTCCTCCGGTATCTCCATGCAGCAGCAATAGTTCAATCCTGCACATATTGCTCATACTTTCAGTCAGTACACAAAGTACAAATGAGAAGTAGGCTGTGGCATAGATTGCTGAATTTTTAAACATAACTTTGTACCCAGGGAGATTAAACATTGATGTCTCTGCTCAGTTTCCTAGGCTTTGGTGTCCATTTTTTTCTCTTTTGGATGTGACACCAGTAAAGAAATGGTTTTGAATGACTTGATGTTTTCATGTGCATCGGTTTGCTTGCTGAGTTAGTTCTAATGTTCAATGTGTTTTTGCAGCGCTGTGCGAAAGCGGTAGTTGCCCTGGCTGTGGAAATTTAGGGGGCGTCAAATTTATACTACAAATGTCATTTTTGGCCTGTCACAAGAAAAAGTTGGAGGGGGGAGGGGGGCACCAAACTGACACTTTGCCCCGGGCGCAGTTTTCTCTTCACATACCCCTGTTACATTGTGATTTTTTTTAGTTTATCTTATGCTTATCCTGTATTCAACTGCAATATATAATTTTTATTTATTTTAAATTTTATTTTAATCTAGAAAAGTATGTTTATCATAGAAGGCGGCAGCCTTCAAGTGACGCAGCTTTAAACCTACCATCGTCAAAACCTACCATCGTCATAAGGGTAGATGCGGAACTTCATATATACAGCTAACTCAACTTCAAAGGAAATCGGAAAAGCCGCCTTCAAATAACTCAGCAAATATTGGTCAGAATGGTCCAATTTTTTTAATATAGTCTTATATTCCCAGTCTAATCCTATCCTATAATTTTTACATTTCTACGTGCCGTATATTTTTAGATCTCGATAACCATTTTTAAACTGAAAACGATGGTGTTTGTTCCTGATAATGAGATCTAGGAAACGGGCTGGGAGATTTTATTAAAACTTATATATAATATGAATCTCTTTAAGATAGAGGGAATAAGACTTGCCTTGTTTCTAGGAAAACTCTTGTTTGTTATATATTGATCTTGGAAAATTGGACTATATTAGCTCGTGGATTACATGTTATTCTATGGGTTAGCAGACGGAGACACTGCAAAAAGGCAAATGTAGTTATGGTCATAGTTAAAACACCCGCATCGAAGCAATAAATGTTTTTTAAACTACAAAAACATCTTATCATGTGCTTTAAAACATTCAATAAATATATACTAAATCAAATTTCTATTTATTTTGCCTTTATTTTTCGTAAGAAGAAAATATTACGTTTCTTACATTGGATATTTTTGCATTTTGTGGAAAAAATATTTTGAATCCTTTTTTAAAATAGGAAAGTATTTTTTAATTATACATATTCAATATACTTTTCACTTATGATTTTCTTTTAAAGTTTACAAACAAAAATTATTTTTAATAAATTTGCTTTAGAATTCCATGTATTCATATACGCCGTTTAGATAGTTTTGTTTTGAATCGTAATCGAATTCGCTGGCGGTAAGCTTTGTACTTGGCACTTGTTGTTTTTAGCATGTATGTTGTGTAATTTGCGAAATAATGGTTATTATGGTAATATAGGTATTGTGTTATTTGGAGAAACTGAAAGGCCCCCTTTTTTGGATAAAATAATATCGTGAATCCAAGTACACGAATCAAAACAAATTGATTCGTGCTGTATGTTGGCATGAAATATTCAATTTCAGGAGACGAACGTGAAGCTAAAAGAAAGGAAGGTAAAGAAAGGTAAATAAATATTTTTTGGCACTCATTATTAAAGTATTATTTAAAAAGTATAAGTGATATATACATTAGTTAGCATGTTGATTTGATTTCAAACCAACATAAACTATCACAGAATGTGTAAACTATTGCTAAATTTTGGTAAACAAACAATATTTATAATTGACCAACAGTTTAACCAAGTGCTTGTGAATTCTAAAATTCTCAAAATAGATTGTTTTTAAGTTTATAGATGTCCTTATTATATGAATTAACAATAATTATATGAATTAATTAACAATACTAAGTTTTAAAGTGTTGTAAAAATTGTGCTTTTTTATTTCATTTATTAATTTCTGTGATTAATAACCCAGGATGTTAATTTTTAGATTAAAATTGCTTGAATATGTTATTCAAAATGCATTTATTACTTTTTCTTATGCATTTTTGTCGCTATTAATTTTCATTTTGAAACTGTGCCTTTTTAGCTTAGCTTAATGGCCAGTAAATCCAGGTTTTAAACAATTTTTAAAATAAGTAAGTGCACTTATTATTGGAAATTGTGAACAAACTAGTATTTATCAACAAATTACAGCAGTATTTTGATAATTCAAAAGAAAGTAATGAAGTTAATTTGTTCTTACATGCATTAGTGACTGTGGCTATAAAGATTTCAGAGATTTAAAAACAAATTAGTTGCACTCATTGTTTTTTTTCTTCATGTACACACAGTGCTTGTACAACATGCATTAGTGATTGCATTTTTAATTAATTTTGTGTATTTTATGGATTGTTGCACAGCAATTTTGCTGCAGCCTGAGTGTTTTGTTTTTGTTTTGTTTTCATGTGCTCTAAGTGCTATACATGCAGTAGTTGGACTGCTTTAACGAGTTTTATTTTAGCGAGTGAGAGTTTTAGGCCCTTTTTTAGGTGCGTTCGTAATTATATAATACGTAGCACCTATAGTGATCGTTCAGTCCGTCCGTCTGTCCGTCCGTCTGTCCGTCCGTCCGTCTGTCCGTCCGTCCGTCTGTCCGCATATAACAACGCAAAAACTACCCAACCGAATCGTTTGAAATTTAAAATACATAATTATTACATAATTTTGTCGAGTCATTTCAAATTTTATGAGAATCGGATGGATAGATCAATTACAGGGACGATCAAAAGTATTCCATTACATTACGGTCAATGGGGAAAAAAGTTTCAAATGCATTTTAATCGTTTGAAATTTAAAATACGCAATTATTACATAATTCTGTCGTGTTATTTCAAATTTTTTGATAATCGTGTGCATAGATCAATTACAGGGACAATCAAAAGTATTCAATTACATTATGGTCAATGGGGAAAAAGTTTCAAATATATTCTATACGTTTGAAATTTAAAACACATAATTATTACATAATTTTTTCGAGTTCTTTCAAATTTTATGAAAATCGGATGCATAGATCAATTACAGGGAAAATCAAAAGTATTCCATTACATTACGGTCAATGGGAAAAAATGTTTCAAATGCATTTTAATCGTGTTACACTCATGCGAACTTAATAAAATTTATATGCAACTATAAAGTACATATTATACTATACATCTTACATAATTTGTGGTGCAAAGAACATTTGTTATTGATTTACAAGGCCACACAAAAGTATTCCATTACATAATGGTATAGGGAGAACATTGTTTGATGAGCGTTTTAATTGTAATTCACTATTTACAATGTTATGAGATTGATATATGAAAGTAATATTTTTAAAACTTCGTTATCGTTCGAACGCACCTAATTTGTTACGCTTCACGTGCAATTTCCAACTTGTTTTCTAATATAAACGTTATTGTTTTAATGTATTTGTTTCACAATATTGTCACTGGATTTTTTTAGTTCAGGTATCACTCATTTCTTCCAGATATTGGGAATCTGCATGTTACCGCATAGTTTGCCGCATCTGTTAATTTGCACTCATACATTTGTTATTGACTGCGGCTTTGAGAAATTTCATGTGTTTTAGAGACCATTGCATAAGTTTGCTGCATCCAGTAATTTGACATGCACCCAGCTCATTATCCATTAGTGACTGTAGCTTTAACATGTTTCATGCATCCTATTATTTCATTAATAATTTCGAAATTCCATGTTTATATTTTAAAATGTTATTTAGCAGTTGCCACGGAGGTACTACAGCGCATCATTGTAGTCTGCATTAGACGCTGTTCAAAATAGAATTTTTTTTTTCTTTTTTTCTTCCTAAGAGTCTGATGATTTAAATCCAAGCGTGAAAAATTTTTTCTCAGATCACAAACCAAATACAAAAGTATTGTAATAGTTAATATTACGTTATAGAAATCAATAATCAAAATATAAAAGCATTAGCTTTACAGCTTAGAACATAGCGTTATTAATAAACTGCATTTATAAATTGGACATCTAAAATGGAAAATCTTAATATATTTTTATAATGTTAGAATTTACAAGCAATAAAAGTTGGGTAAGCAAATAATTCTTAACCAAATATTAATGATAACATTGGTTTAAAAAGAAATAACTTATACTTCTATGCTTTAATAATGAGTTTCATAAAATATAAATTTACCCCCTTTTTTTTTCTATAGATGTTTTAATTTCATATTCATTGTCTCGAAATTGAAGTATTTCTTTCTAACATTCTTTTACAAAAATGTTTGATAATTAACGCTTTTTTTATTTAAAAAAAAAAAAAAAAAAGGCCTTGTTTCTACTAATGAACACAAAATCCTCAAATAACTTTGAATCCATTATTTAAATAAATTGCATAACATACCTAAGAAGAAAACAAGATTAAATTTAATACAAGAAATTAAAAATTTTTAATTCAAATAATGTAAAGTTACTAACACACTAACAAATAAATATTTTAAAATACTAACAGCTAATAATGGGAGATAAATAATTACATTTTTTAGTTTTGTCATTTCTAAAATGTAATTGTTTAAATTCTATTTGAGTTGAACCTCATCCAAACCCAAAGAAATATTCTATCAAACCTTAATTCAATCTGAAAAAAAAAAAAAAAAAAAAAATCTGACAATACACATTGACAAGCATAGTTGTATAATATAGACGCACACCATGTGCAGAAAATTTTATGAAGAAACAATTTTTATTTATTTATTTCGACAAAGAATTGCATTAAAAAAAAGTGTATCTCAACAAAGAATCATGTAAAAAACCCCAACATTTCGAGAAAATACCACACGAAAAACATGAATTTCGTCCAAAGACCGCAAAAAAAAAAAAAAAAAAAAAAAAAAAAAATGTTAATTCAATCCATGAATCGCATAAAAAATACAAATTCCATGAATCGCTAAAAAAAGAAAGCAAATTGCATAAAAAATGGGAATTATGTCCGCAAATTGCTTAAAATGTGAATTACGTCCATGAATCATGTAAAAAAGCGAGAATTATATTCATAAATTGTATGAAAAACGCAAATTACGTCTATGAATCGTGTAGTAAAACATGAATTATGTTCATAAATCGCTCAAAAAACACTAATTTTGGTGGCAGAAATCTGAAACGGAAATTACCTCTATAAAACGCATAAAAATAGCGACTTGCATTCATGAATTGCATAAAAAATGCAAATTACATCCATGAATTGCATAAAAACGTGAATTACATTCATAAATCACTCAAAAAATGCGAATCACTTGCATGAATTGTGCAAAAAAACACGAATAACGTTCAGAAATTGCAAAAAATGCGAATTACGGCCAAGAATTGGTAAAAAAAAAGCGAATTACATTCATAAATCCTATAAAAACACAAATAATGTCAATAAATCGATCAAAAAACACAAATAGAAAGCTCAAAAGATGCAAATTAGGTCTATGAATCGCATAAGTATAGCAAATTACGTCCATAAATCATGTAAAATGTAAATTACATTCATTAATCGCATAAAAATCTCGAATTATGTCCATGAATCGCATAAAAAGCGCGAATTGGGTCCACAAATCGCTCAAAATGTGAATTACGTCCATGAATTGTTTAAAAAAGTGAGAATTACGTTTAGAAATTGTATGAAAAACACAAATTATGCCTATGAATCGTGTAGTAAAATGGGAATTATGTTCATAAATCACTCAAAAAACACGAATTTTGGCAGCAGAAAGCTGAAACGCAAATTACGTCTATAAATCGCATAAAAATAGCAAATAGTGTTTTGCATTCATGAATTGCATAAAAACGCGAATTACATTCATGAATCGCTCAAAAAATGCAAATTACGTCCATGAATTGCATAAAAATGTGAATTATGTCCATAAATCACTCAAAAAATGCTAATCACTTCCATGAATCATGCAAAAAAACACTAAGAACGTTCATAAATTACAAAAAATGCGAATTACGTCCCAGAATTGGTAAAAAAAAAGCGAATTACATTCATAAATCCTATAAAAACACAAATAATGTCAATAAATCGATCAAAAAACACAAATAGAAAGCTCAAAAGATGCAAATTAGGTCTATGAATCGCATAAGTATAGCAAATTACGTCCATAAATCATGTAAAATGTAAATTACATTCATTAATCGCATAAAAATCTCGAATTATGTCCATGAATCACTCAAAAAAGGCGAATTTCATAAAAAACGTAAATTGGGTCCACAAATTGCTCAAAACGGGAATTACGTCCATGAATTGTTTAAAAAAGTGAGAATTACGTTCAGAAATTGTATGAAAAACACAAATTATGTCTATGAATCGTGTAGTAAATCGGGAATTATGTTCATAAATCGCTCAAAAAACATGAATTTTGGCAGCAGAAAGCTGAAACGCAAATTACGTTCATAAATCACTCATAAAATGCAAATCACTTCCATGAATCATGCAAAAAAATACTAATGACATTCATAAATTACAAAAAATGCGAATTAAGTCCAACAATTGGTAAAAAAAGCAAATTACATTCATAAATCCTATAAAAACACAAATAACATCAATAAATCGATCAAAAACATAAATTTCGTTGACAGAAAGCTCAAAAAATGCAAATTATGTCTACGAATTGCATAAATATAGCAAATTACATCTATGAATCATGTAAAATGTAAATTACATTCATTAATCGCATAAAAATCGTGAATTATGTCCATGAATCGCATAGAAAACGCAAATTGGGTCCACAAATTGTCAAAACGTGAATTACGTCCATGAATTGTTTTAAAAAGTGAGAATTACGTTCAGAAATTGTATGAGAAACACAAATTATGTCTATGAATCGTGTAGTAAAACGGAAATTATGTTCATAAATCGCTCAAAAAACACTAGTTTTGGCAGCAGAAAGCTGAAACGCAAATTACGTCTATAAATCGCATAAAAATAGCAAATAATGTTTTGCATTCATGAATTGCATAAAAAATGCAAATTACATTCATGAATCGCTCAAAAAACACAAATTACGTCCATGAAACGCATAAAAACGTGAATTACATTCATAAATCACTCAAAAAATGCAAATCACTTCCATGAATCATGCAAAAAAACACTAATAACGTTCATAAATTACAAAAAATGCAAATTACGTCCAAGAATTGGTAAAAAAAGCAAATTACATTCATAAATCCTATAAAAACATAAATAACGTCAATAAATCGATTAAAAAAACACAAATTTCATCAACAGAAAGCTGAAAAAATGCAAATTATGTCTATGAATTGCATAAAAATAGCAAATTACGTCCATAAATCATGTAAAATGTAAATTACATTCATTAATCGCATAAAAATTGCGAATTATGTCCATAAATTGCTCAAAAATGCAAATTACATTCATAAATCGCATAAAAAACACGAATGATGACCATGAATTGCGCAAAAAATGCGAATTACACCCAACATTAAATTAATTTGCAGAAAGTTTTTGGTTTTATACAAGTGTGCCAACAAGAACCTACAAGTTATCCTGAAACCCATTCTAAACCAACAAAAATTTAATGGAAAGATAAATTTGTCCAAGAAAGACAAAATAATTTCCATTGACATACACTGACCAGAATCAAAAAATTCCTATTGAAATCTATCCTATACAATCCAAAACCAGAAAGAAAAAAATCCCTCCAAGAGTAACTCAATCTATCTGCTGCAAAATAAAATACATTGAAATGCGACTGAACAAGAACCTGAAAATTACATTTGAAGTCAAACCGAAACCAGATTCAACCCCCCCCCCCCCAAAAAAAAAAAAAAAAAAAAAATTATCCGACCATACCTCGATTTGGGAAAGAAAACTTAATTTCCATAGATATGCGTGATCAGAAATCTGGAAATTACAATTAGTCTATCTTAAACCTAATCTGAACCTGAAAAAGGAAATTCCATATAACCGGAGCCCAGTATCTATACAGGACAAAATATTTTCCATTAAAGCGCAACCTGACCAGAACTTGAAAATTCCATTTGAATTGAACCTGATTGAAACCTGAAAAAAATTTCCATCGAACCTTAACCTAATCCGAAAAAGAGAAAATTATTTCTGCCGATACACATTGACAAGAGTCTGAAAGTTAACATGAAACCTAATCCAAACCCGAAGAGGAAAAAACAATGGAAACACAAGTCTGTCCAAGAAAGACCAAATAATTTCTGTCCACATACACCGACAAGAATTTCAATTGAAATCTATCCTAAACCCAGTTCAAACACTACCCCCCCCCCAAAAAAAAAAAAATCCAATTGTAACCCAATTTATCTGCGACAAAATAATATACTTGAAATGCAACTCAACAAGAACCTGAAATTTCCATTTGAAGTCAATCTGAAACCAGATTCAATCCCCCCCCCCCAAAAAAAAAATATTTAATCAAATCAAGATTTTAGAAAAAAAAGGAACAATTTATGTCGATATGTATTGACCAGATCATGGAAATTCCAATAGAAGTCTATCTCAAACCCGATCCGAATAACCTGAAACTCAATCCAATCCCTCCCCCCCCAAAAAAAAAATAAAAGTAAAATAAAAAAATTAGGAAATAAAAATCTGTTCAAGAAAGACAAAATAATTTCCGTCCCCATCCACTGACCAGAATTGAAAACTAGTACTTGAAATGCAACTCGGCAAGAACCTGAAAATTCCAATTCAAGTCAAACTGAATCAAGATTCAAACCCCCCAAAAAAAAAATTAACCAAATCAAGATTTTTAGAAAAAAAAATTATGTAAATAGGTACAGACTAGAGCATGGAAATTTTAATAAAATCTTAAACCCGATACAAACTCCCCCCCCCTTACATAACTAACAAGAAGCCTTGATGACCCCACAAAACATAACTAACAGGAACGAAGAGTCATGCATACTGCATCGATTATGATGCATTTTCTGACTCATTCTGAATATTGTAAACTTATTGTCATTCATGTACAATAATTTTACCATTCTGTGCAAAAAAACAAAGCATAATTAACGAGAGTAAAAAATTTTCCATTAAACATGTTTATGTACTTTCCATTTTATTCTGAATGCTTTAAACCTATCAGTTTCATCTTTGTACAGTAATCTTCCCATCCAAATCTCCCCCCCCCCTGTTAGTTTATATATGTTTTGTGCAAACAGCAAAACATAAATAAACTAACAAGAATGAAAAGTTACACATACAGTATAGATTATGAAACACTTTCCAACACATTTTCATTATTGTAAGCCTATCATTTTAATCCATTTGCAGTAATTTTACCACTCTATATAAAGAACAAATCATAATTAACAAGAAAGAAAAACCTGTGTGCAACATAGATTATGAAACACTTTCCAGCATATTCTGAATATTGTAACGGATATAGTCTTAATCAATCTGCAATATTACCAACCTATACAAAGGTTGAAACATAATTAACAAGAATCATGCACGCAGCATAGATTATGAAATACTTTCCAGCACATTCTGAATATTGCATTCCTGATCATTATCCATCTGCAGTATATGTATCATCATGTGTAAAGAATAAACATAGTTAACTAGAATGAGAAATGATACATACAGCATAGATTATGAAATCCTTTCTTAGAAATACAGTGCTGAATGTACATTACTTTCTTATCTTATACTAACGTACTTTACTACAGAGTTGTTTTTAACGAAATCAAGTAGCACAGCATATATTAATAATAAAATATGAAATATCTTTTTTTAAGTGGGTGGGGGAGGTGTAATTAAAGGTGATCAGAAATCATGAATATGAATTCTTTGCATTAGTCTTTAATTTTTTGTTTTTATCTTTTTATTATTAACCTAAAAAAAGCACTGATATCAGTACAAAAAACCCTGAACGGGTTAAAAGCTTGTGACGCAGCACTTTATCTTATATATCTAAGAATTTTAAATTTGGGACTTAAAACTAATGATATCAAAATTTATGTGTCGCTATGCTATTAATTAATATATACATATATTAAAATTTAATTCATTAAGGTTTTATCAATTACATCTTTCATAAATTCAAAATATGAATCTTAAAAGATATGATATCAAAATTTAAGTGACGCCTTGACGAGGCTTTAAACAATGTTTTAAAATTCCATTTATTTATTTATTGTCTAAATACATTTTCATATCTAAACAATACTTTTCATTTTCCAATACACTGTTAAATACATCACTTTCACTGAATATATATAATGCACTGAAATGTATTTATTTGAATAAATAGATTTATCTTTTGGGCTACGCTATCCAAAATCAAAAATAACGTTTGAATAAATATTTTTTGCGTCATTGTATCCAAAGTAAGTTAAATAGATGCAAATAGATACAATGACGCAAAAAGTTATAAGTGATAAGTTATAAGTGAAATCTTCACTTATAAATAAGGCTCTATGCGAAATAAAATATATAAACAATAAAAAATAAAAGGAAAAACCTAAATAGCACAGCTTAGATGTTTTCATTAAAAATGAAGATCATAAATGTAAAAAATTAAGCCTAATATAGGTATTTTTTTACCAGAAATTACTTTTAAGAAAAAAATGTTTTGCTATCGGAGAAAAAACTATGTTCTATAGAAATTTATTGAGTTCAGTTTCGGGATAGAGCTGATATTTTTACTTTTTCCAAATCGGGCCGATTTTTTTTCTGTGTGTCGGCTAGTGTCAGGCCACTGCAAAACTCTAATGCGGATTTCCAGCATATTTCGAATGCAAGTTTAACTTAAAATCTACACTTTGCTATTTTATGTCTAAAGGAGAAGCATATCTTAAATCGATTTTTATTAAAGGCTCCCTTTATGAAAACATTTCTAAAAAACCTTTTCCTTATTGTTCTTAAAAAATCTGCAACAAATAAAAACACTGAAGATATAATCCTGAATTAAAAGTTATATATTAGACTTTATAACATTAACTATATCTTAAAAATATTTTCTAAATAGATTTACATTTTTTTTAAAAAAACAAATAAAATATTTTTGCATCTGCATTAGAAGCGTAGTCGCCTGACAGGTTATTTCAGTTACAATCTTTTCTCAACATTTTAAATACAAGATTTTCTTATTTAAAGATAATGACTTAATAAATAAAACTCAACGGTTATCATGGACATGTGTACTTACAAACCCCTCATTGCCAGTGTTGATAAAATAAATTTAGAAACTCAAATCTGTAAAACATTTTTTAACACCACAAAAAACGTTCTTATGTATAATTGATGTAATTTTATGTTAAAAAGCATTTCCAAAATTGAAGTTGTATTTCCCTTGATTGAAGTTGAATTGGAACATTATGTTGGCGCCACTTTTGTCATATTTTGGTGCCACTTTTGTTGTTATGACGTCATCGCATATACTCCCCGCCCACAGATGTTTCATCATTCCTTCAGTTAGTTATATGTACGCCGTAAGGCTAGTCGCAGTTCTCAGAACACGTATTTAGAAATAAAATTACAGTCTGCTTTATTTAAAGTTATCGACATTTTAATTCATATTTATGATCGCATACGCAACAGTAACGTTTAATGAGAAACGTATTTGAATTTTAGATAAATTCATTTTTAAGTGTACTTTTTCTAGATTCTTGTTTATAAATACTAATCATTTCAAAGACTCAAAATGTGCATTTTTTTTCTTTGTCCAAAGAGAAAGAATTACAATTAGTTTGTAAAGTTATTTTAGCTAAAAATTCCATTAATAATCTATTTCTTTGTTACTCGTAATCAGTTACAGTAATTGCTTCAAAACTTGAAATACAATGTGACAAATGCTCCATAAAACACGTAAAATCGTCAAAAAGTATCTGATAAATAAATATTCATACGAAACAAATGAAAGTTTTGCAAATAATAATTGATAATTAAAATTCTAACGTAAAAATTATTTGTGTTATTATTATGTATTATCGTGTATCTCTTTTAGTAGAAAACAATAAACAGTTTTAATTATCCTCAAAGCAGTTATTCATATTAGCGATATGACTAGGGAGAAATAAATATTTATGTAATCTTTTTAACAACAATATTTTTAATATTTTGATATTGTGAAACGATAAATAATTGTACGTTTTACGAAACCTAATAGATTATGTCATTTAAATTACAGATATACAAATCTCTTTGTTCGTTTCATAGTTTATCAAATTTAACTTTTAAAAAAAGAAACAAGAATTGAATAAAAATAAAACATGATAATTTTGTGTATACTTTAAAATGTAAATATGTTGTTATTATTCTTATACATCTGGGGTTAAGAAATAACAAAATACGTGTAGAAATATTTTAACAAAATTTGTATTTTTGCAATTTTATAAATCATAGAAATTTCTAAGCTTCTAAGTATTAACTATTTTCTTGATTATTAAGAAATATGTGTTATTAAAAGTGATATGGTATTCATTACAGAAAAAATAAAATAAATCGGTCTTCATAAATAAAAGGAAAATCAATTTACATCACTGACAAAAATCTTGCACTAAAATCAAACAAAAGAGAGCTAAATTAATACGTTATGCATCTTCCAATCTTAAATGTTCAGTTTCATTAAATTTGATTGTACTATAATATTAGTTGCTAAACTAAGTACTGTCAGCGATTTTTTTTATTAATAAATAAGGTAAAACTTGTATAAAGTAGTCAGAATCGGTTTCTATTTGGAGAACATAGATGAGTGACAACATTATAAATCTTAAACGGAAGAATCAAGTAAAACATTTTTTTAAGTCTGTAATGCACTGCGACAACAAGTATATTAACGCAATAAAGAAACCAAACTTTCTTTCTGAAGAAATCCAGTTGAGGATCATAATAAATGGAGTGTTTATAGAATTTTTTTGTGAGTATGGTCTATATTTCATTAGACAGGCAAAAGTAACTCTTAGAATAAAGCTGCAAAAAAACTAGAATTACGTAACGAACGCAGGAATGTGAGGAATCTACAATATTGTTGGAATTCCAGCCACCAGCTGTTAATTATTCATGCTAAAATTACTCAGAAATGTAGTTAAATTTTGGATATGGATTTCTACAAAGCTTCTTACATTACAAACCTTCTTCTTCTTAATGAATGATATGACCAGCACCCCTTTTCTTCAGTTACTATGGAATGATCCTGCGCAGGACTTTCTGTCTTCCTTCCTTTCTTTTTATACCGGGTATTTCTAGTCAGTTACATCATTATACTCTTGCTTTCACCTCTTCAATTAGTTCATTAGCTACAACTCGGGGCTATAACCGAGGTTTTCTTTGACACCATTTCAATATTTTTCTTTCCTTCGACGAAGAGCATCTGGGTATCAACAAAATAGCAATATGTGATTTTTTTCTTTGTTTTTTATGTGTGTGTGAGAGAGTCATGTTTGTACGTATTCCGGCATTAAAACGTTGCTTAATGTTTTTTGTTTATGTAGCATTCACTCATCAATGCTCACGACAAAGATTTGAGATATTAGTACAATGACAGATGCAGTGTAATGGTAGAAGATTTTAGTGTATCATTTAATTTTCTTTCAGGATAATATAATGTTATCACTAAATGTATGAAGAAAACTATATAAATAATACACACGTTTAAAAGAAACAGAATCTAATGTCACAATTAAACCATTGAAGTTATTGGAATTAAAGAAGGGCATTTTAAATATCAAAATCCTTTGTTATATCGTCTGGCTTTTTGCTGAAGTGATGAAATATATATATATATATATTTAAACTGTTGTGTTTACATACATATTTGTTAGTTCACAAGTAATCTTTTTACTATGTTAGTACATAATCTAAAAATTACAGATATTTAATCTAAAAAATATGTTAGCCAATTATTATTATTTCTTTTTAAGTTCCAACTATACATAGTAACATTGGTTCTATTATAGTCCCCCAGTATTATTAAGTTTGTAAAAAAGCATTATACCCGCATAAAAATATAATGCATCCAATTAAAATAATTGAACAACAACTACTTAAAAAATCGCTTTACTCCTTAAAATACAACAACAAAATTCATGTGGTGAAAAATCAGATTAGGAATAAAGTTTTCTTTTTCTTTATATTTTAAATGAAAGTAAATGATTTTTACTTCCTATTTATAAAATAATTTATTTATTTTTTACAAAACACTCGGGTTATCCACCTCAACCCGAATGTCGCCTGGAGATGACACTAAAAACACCTTTTAAATTAATTTAAATACTTTTAAAATTGGAAAAATTACATCTAGACATTTTTATTAAATATGTAAATATTAAAAGCGTCGATATACAGACTGGCGTATCTTTGGAGATGTTTTATAATAATTTTAAACTGATTTTTGTAGTGTCACATATTTTTTTTCAGAACTGAGGAGTTTACAATAATTTATTTAAGAAAATGACGTCGTGAAATTGGATAAATTACTTTCTCACAAATGAAGTTTTCTTTAATGATCATAATTTGTTTTACTAATTATTATTATTATTCTAGTTAAGTATATTTTGCATCCATTAAAAAAAAAATTAAGTTACATATTAAAATGTTAATAATTAAAATGCACCTGAATTTAACGAATAAATGCACTGCAATTATTTTCTGGTGCATACATATGATATGAAAGCATTTAAAACAGATTAAAATTGCATTAAAATACATTATAAACCATTAAAAATAAACAAAAATTTTTTCAGCCATTTCACAATCATATAAGATTCATTTAAATTATAATAGAAAATAAGTATAGAAAAAGCACATCTAAATATACTGAAATTGCTTTCAGGCACATACTTGTAATATAAAAGTTTTTATAAATAAAAAGAATTAAAAAGTAAATATATTTAAAAAAACATTAAAAATAATTCAAAAACTTTTCAGCCTTCAACCGGCCGTCATCAGTAGAGATATACGTTGATATCATTTTTCTTTGCACTTATTAGACACTCGAATAAATAGTATCAAACAAAAAAAAAAAGTTATCAACAGTTAAATCCCCATCGATGACGTCCGTGAAATTGCTTCATATGTTTTTTTCAATGGTTTTTAATATAGTTTATGTTATTTTAATTATTTTTAAGGTATATTAAATAATTTAATATTATGTATATGCACCTTAAAATAATCGTAGTGCATTTATTTTTGCTTTTTATATGAGCTATCTAATTCAAAGTGAATTTAGTATTCGAGTTTTAATTTACATTTATTGAAAAAGTTACTAATTTATCATAATCTTCTTTTTTATATTGTTTTGTTATTTTTAAATTATCTTAAATTTGCATGATTATCTCTCCTAAATTGACTTGATAGCAATATTGAATTTACTTAATAAAATCTTCATACTTTAATTGTCCTAAACTATCACATTTTCATTACAAATTTCTTTTTCGATCCCTTCAGTATATTTGCACTTTTCGGTGTATTGAATACTAAACTGGATTTCAACCTACACTATTAAAACTTTTCCTCTAGTTGAAACAAAAGTTGGTGCTCAGTACCTGCCACCATAAGATGGTAAAATCTCGCACCAACATGTGGAGATTCCCATTTCTCTATTGGAACTATTGGAACTATGCTTCAAGAGCAGTTTCAAATATTGGTTCAAGATTTCACCATATTATAATGGCAGCTGTCAAGCACCAAATTTTAATTTTTTTAACAGTGTATTAAATAATTTAAGAATTAAGAAGGTTCAATATTCGTAACACGTAATGTTAAAACGGTTTTTAATCGTTGCAAAAGATATTATATTGCATCTTCTTGCACTCAAAACTATTAATCTATCAACGAATCTATTTGGTGGAAGGATCTCTGATTTTGATTTTGCATATATGATGTTTGAACAAACTGTTTTCCATAGATGTAAGCAATGGTTATACCAGCTAAAGGCACGCACCCATCTGTAATGTTGGAGATTGCACGGTGAGCCTGGATCACTCCAGCCAGTTTTATGCAAAACAAATTAAATTATACGTTAGAAAAATAATTATTTGATTACAAACAATAAGTGAATTAATTCAATAAAATTTGCACAAAACACTATAGAATTGGTGAATTTATAATACGAATTCTAAAGTTTTTTCTAAAGTTAAAGATGGTTTACGAATTTAACTAGTAGTTTTACTTTTAACAACTGTATTACTCTTACGAAATGAATATTTCCAATTCAGCGAAAAATTGCCTAGGTGTCAATTGAACCCAGATCCTTGGCTTACAAGGCCAATGCTTTACCTGTTAAGCTAACTGGACGATAACCGACGGAAATTTCTCGCTAAGATAATCTTACTAGTTATAACATCTGGTCTGTCATTTAGACAACTCGATAGAATAAACCGCAGGTAAAGGAACTCCATATATGATGGGTAAGTAGATATACTATTATTTTGACAAAATCAATTGATTGGTATATTTATCATACGAATTGAATATTTTTCCAACTGAGCGAAAAATTGCCCAAGCCCCATCGTATGTGGAGTAATAATCGTATATGGAGTAGGGCGGAGCGTAAAAATGTTTTTTTTCGAAATTCTTTCCGCTCTAGCGTAGAAACGTTGTGGATTCGTATCGGTAACATACTCACAAAATTTTAAAACAATCAATAATTATCTTCCGGTTCCACTTTTGGTCGAAATATGCAATTTAGCTGAAATTGTTGTAAATTTCACATTTCAGCAATATTTTTAATTTCCGATATATTCTTCGCCCTAGAGTGGAAAAGTTGAAAGAGTACATTAGGGACATAAATCCAAAATATTAAAGTAATTTAAAAAAAATTTTCCAGTTCCACTTTGGGGTTTAAATATGAGAAAATTATCGAAAATGATGCAAATTTTCACATTTTAGTGATTTTTTTTTATTTATGATTTTCTATTCTCACTGGCAAGGAAAAGTTGGAAAACTATGCAAAAAACATAAGTGAAAAACTTTATAATAAGCAAGAAATATCTACCGGTTTTCCTTTCGGGATCTAAAAATATCAAAGTGTCCAAAAACTATGTACATTTTCACATCTGAAGGATTTTTTTTCTTATCAATTTTCTCTTCTCGCTGATGCGGGAAATTTGGAAAATCATATGAGAAACATAAGTGCAATAATTTAAAGTTATTAATAAATATATTCCGGTTTGCATTTTATTATTTAAGCTGGCAAATACATGCCATTAATGTACACAGAAAGCATAGATAATTGAATTAAAAGCAATCAGAGATAAATTCCTCTAATAAGTTTAGTTTTCTGTCCGTTTACAGTAGTGTTACATAGGTTTAATACTCTGCTCGTGATAGGTTTGTAATAAGGATATTCAATTTTATCCTTGATATTTTATTGAAAAATAGTACTTCTGAAAGTGTTTATAAAATTCTAATTTTTAATATTGTGTTGACCTTATAATGTGCTTTGCAGATATTACACAGAAATATCACAATTAAAGCGCAGTACACGGGATTTGTCTTGTTCCATTTCTAGTGATTCTACAAAATTAAGAACTGGCGTTCTACCATCTTACGAAGATATAATGAAGTACTTTTTAGTTGGTGAGAAATTAATAGAAATATAATCGAAAATCGGACCCACCTTTGGGGTGATAGCAAGTTATGTGCTGAAAAAGTTCAATTCGGCAGGCTGCCTCAGTTCAAATGGTTTCTACGCAAAGAATAAAAAAATTCCGATTGGAAGCATAAAAACGTCTGTTTGAAATTTTTTCTTACAAGTGTACATCTCTAAAAGGATGTAAATGCCCACGTAATAGGAAAGGTCTAGAAATGAAAGACATGAATCAGAGAACTTGAAGGAAAATGTCGACAGACCCAGTTGATACACGCGAAAACATGGCCCACGACACGAAAACATACTAAACGAGCGTGCAGGTTTGTAAAAGAATAGGAAAATTTCAGAAAAGAATATAAAATAGAAAAAACAACCACAACTGCTTCATGCGAAAACTTGGAGTTATTTATTTCTTCTAGTCTTGTTGATGAACAATTGTGTCACGATTTTAGTGACATTTTAGTGACATTCTTTAGATTTTTACTATCCGTAAAGTGTTTTTTGTTTGTGTTTATGAATGAATCAACATGTATAGCATAGTTTTAAGTCAAATTTGAAAAGTTCAACAATTATGATTCATAAATGAGCGATTAGTTTGTCGTTAAAATGCCAATCTTCTCGAGATATTGCGGCTAAGTTAACGATCGGTAAAATTGACTTCAAAAGAAATTTAAAAATTATATAAAGATGGCCATGGCTTTCAGGAATTTCAGAGGTCCGGGAGACCCCGGAAAATTACTATTCCTGTGGACAGAATTATCAGGAGAAAAACCATTCATAATCCGCATGAAAATTCCGTTGCAATATACTGCGATTTACGGAATGAAAATATTGCTGAAATAAGTTAGTCTAACGTGTTATGATACTGACGTGATACAGAACTTTATGGAAGAATCGGTGTTAAAAATTTTTCAGAGGTTAAAAAAATACCGACGTACCCTACTGGCATTTTCCAAGGAACACAAAGTCTGGTCAAGTGAAAACTGGACAAAAGTTCTATTTTTTCCATTAATCGAATTTGAAATTTTTTCGGTAGTGATGGCACACACTACATACGATGACCTAACAAATAAAGATACGATTCGACCTATGTTATTCCTACAATGAAGCAGGGCGGAGGACACATTATGGCGTGGGGAGTATTTCTTAAAAAAGCGTCGGTCCGTTATTTGAAATCCACAGCCAGATGAATGATACAATGTATAAAGATATATTGCAGGACCATTTTTTGCCTTATTAGAGAAAAAAATTGGTCGCAACTACTTTTCGTAACATGATAACGACATAAATAATGCATGCAAGCCTCGATAAGTAATAGCTTTCTCAGAAAAAATTTCGTTTTTGAAATGGTCAGCGCAAACGCCCAACACGAATCCAATAGAAAATATTTGGAAAGAAGTTGACAAAAGTCTGCGGAACTATACATATCCGAACTCAGTCGAAATTTCGCCAAAATTGCAAGAAATGAGGAAAAATTATACCATAGACGATCTTTAACCGTTGATTGTATGAATGTCACGTTGCTGCGCCGCAGTACTTATGACTAAAGCTAATAAAATAGTAATACGATAAAATAGTGCTTGTAAATGTTGTTGATCACTCTAATTTTCTATTACAGTACCACTTTTTTACGAACTTGTGAAAGTGGCCGGGGACTTTTGAGAACATGCGTTTTCTTTTATACTTAATTTTGTCAGTTAAAATTATTGATATTTACACGTTCTTCTATAAGTAAGTTCCTAACTAATGTCAATAAAATGTATAAGTATCGCTTTGATATTAATCTTCATATGGATATATTTACAAATAACTGAAAAATTTTTGCTGGCCGGAAACATATGACCGCCACTGTAGATTCCATAAGTATATCACGAACAACTAGTCTTCTTGCCCAGACAGAACTTGAGACACAATGGGAGTGTTTGACCAAGCTGTAGCATCAGTAACAAGCGTACTTCAAGATTTAGGAGTTGTGACGCATGAATATATTTCCAATGTCATAGGCCGGCAAAATATAAGACGACAAAGGAAGAAATATCGCAAGAAATGCCAAGTTCAAGATTAGAGTTTTATATTCAGCAATACCTTGACACGATTTATTTTGACCGCCGAAATGAAGAAACTTTATTTCAGAGGAATATTGAGGGAGGGGTGCATCAACAAAGAGTGTTTGAAGAATACGTGATACCTATAGAACCTGGTTGCGATTATATAGAGCATGTGTCATCAGTAACCTTTTCTGCTACGTTTCTCATATGATTTTCCGTATTTTCCGCTCCAGCGAGAAGAAAAAATTGATAAGAAGAAAAATCCTTGCGATGTGAAAATTTACATATTTTTTGAATACTTTGACATTTTTAGACCCCGAAAGGGAAGCTGGAAGATATATATTGATTGTTTTAAAGTTTTTTATTTATGTTTCTTGTATATTCTTCGAACATTTCCGTGCCAGCGGGAAAAGAAAATCCGAAATTAAAAAAAAACTAAAATGTGAAAATTTGTATCATTTTCGGCAAATTTGCCATATTTAGAACACAAAGTGGGGCCAGAATATATATTTTAATTGCTCTAATATTTTGGACTTATGTGTCTTATGCACTATTTCAAATTTTCCGTGCTAGGGAGAAGAAAAAAAAATTAAAATAAATATATTATTGAAATGTGAAAAATTGCAACATTTTTGGCTAAAATTGCATATTTCGACCGAAAAGTGGAACCGGAAGATATTTATTGATTGTTTTGAAATTTTGTGAGTATATTACTGATACCACTGCACATTTTTTCCGTGCTAGGGAGATAAGAATTTCGAAAAAAAGTTACACTCCGCTCTAATATGGAGTTATTTTACCTGAGGTTTATTCTGTCGAGCTGTCTAAATGGCATACCTGATGATATGACCAATAAGGTTATCTGAGTGAGAAATTCCCTCCAGTTATCGCCCAGTTAGCTTAACACATAAAACTTTGACCTTGTAAGCCAAGGATCTGGGTTCGATTCCCGGCCTGTGCAATTTTTCGCACAGTTGGAAAAATGTTCAATTCGTACGATAAATTTACCAATTAATTGATTGTGATAAAATATTAGTATAATAGTAATAATAACATAATCTTTGTACTCTAACTGCAAAAAAAAATCAGTAAACTGATCAGTGATTCAGAAAAAATCTTAATTAATCGTATTCCTTCATTTACTCTAAATCATTTCAGAATTGATTAAAATATTTTTAAGTAAGTATTTTTTATATTTTTTAAAGGATAAGTATTATGGAATTTCTATTTTAATAAGACAGTGGATTGACATATCTATAGAGCATAATTTAGAGTTGCAGCACGTATTGATAGCACTTCACTTAGAACTTGATATGCTCTGTCCATTAATACCTATATAAACTGACGTGTGCATAAAAGCAGGTCTAAATTTGAATACACAGTCAATCTGTAGTACTGAAAGCACGTGTGGTGCCTTAAACAAAGCTGTGGGCAACTGAATGATGAAATAACAAATGCTTCAATTAACACTTTCTTATGTGAGTTATATTTTTATGATTTTTCATAAATATAATTTATTAGTATTAAAACATGTTTCTGCGAATTAAATTATATTCACCAAAGTGCCCCTCATTTCTGAGAAAAGAATTTCTACAGATTTACAGCTTTAGATTCGTACAGTAACTAATAAATATATTCATTAATTATCTATTATTTATTATTTTTTTTATTTAACATGCTATTTAAATGTTTTTTGTAAAATTAGAAAAATAATAAATAGAAATCATATTATGTTTTAATAGGGCATGACTTTAATAAAATATACTTGATGGCATATGGACAGTTCTACCTTAAAGAATGATTTTTTCAGGTAGGGATCTCTCTTTAAAATCATTTGTAATCCTTCCATTCTCTGTTTTACTTGGGAAAAAAAGATCCCACTGTACATTAACATAAATATACTTCTTTATGTTTTACTTTTAAAATTGAAGAATCAATAGAGGCGAATTTTAGTAATCTAAAAAATAAAGTGGTTAAAAATTCAAAAGTTAAAATTTGTCTCCTCCGTTGATTTTACATATCAGTAAAATAAAATCATTAAATTAATCTTAATAATATAATATAATATAAATTTATTCACATTATTCATTACTTAAAAGGTTATTAAATAATTAAAACGACATTAGCAAAAGAATAATTTCGGCTAATGCTTAGACATTATCAGTATTTAATATTTAAGCAGTTTTTAAGAAGGCTGCTTTTTCAAGTCTCACTCATAAAATCCTTGCATCAAATTGCATATTGTGTGTAAATTAGTTATTGTGTGCAATGTAAGTAAATTAGTTATTTTTTGTGTTTAGCTGTGATTAAAAATGATCTTACGAAATTTTATAAATGAAGCTATTCATGCCATTCAGCTATTCTGTAAGTAACGATAGCTTTCATTCTAATTTGATTTCAGGAGTTTTCTTCAAGCTTCGACTCTATGTGTATCTCTATTTTACTTCTTTAAATAGCAATAAATGTAAGTTTTTTGAAGAATGTCTTTTTAATATTTTCTGAACTCTGCTCGGATTCTAAACGGAATTTTGGAATAGAGGGGGGGGGGGTGAAATAGTAAGATTTTACTGCAGTATAATAAGCATAAATGTATGCTTTTCTAAAATGTAAAATAAACTTTAAATTGTATATGTATACTGTGTTTTAGAATTAGTGTTTCAATGAAGTATTTAAAAAATATTCTTAATTTCTAACAGAAACAAATGGCATGTAAAAATTGGGGCCTATAGGTACAGGCCCAATAATAAGCCTATAGGGATAAATTCAAAATTATTTGTGTTAAAACATTATGCTTTTACTAAATCAAATAACTTATTCAATGTAAAATATATAAAATAATAAAAAAATACTGCATTACATAAATAATAATGCTTTATGATTTATTACTTATGTAATGCAGTATTTTATGTATTTTTTATTATATATTTTTTATAAAAAAAAGCTATCAAAAAGCCTTCATTGATAAATTCAAAATGTTTCTTAAAAAATTATACTTTTGCTAAATTTTATAATCTGTTCAATATAACTGCAGAACTTTTTTTGACGTAATTATATAATATAGTTTTTAATAAATTTAAAATTCCTGTGTAATAACCGACTGTTTTCCAATATTTATTACCTGAAATTATTTTTTTTCTTTAAAAAATTAGAATGTACGCTAGACAAATTTAAAATACTTTCGGATATAAATAGACAAAAATATATATATAAGACCAGTTTAATTTCTAAATTTTAAAAGGAAGTCTCTACGCGGAAACTTTTTACTAGAAGGTTATTCTAAAGGATGGATCCATTTTTAAAACATTGTATTTTTTAAAGTATAAATCCAAAAGAAATAATCTTTACATCAATCAAAATAGAGCGTTTCAAAGAGTCTTTTAAACTCTTTTGGGTCTGGAGTACTATTAATAGTACATGCCGTTTCATCGAGTGTTAATTTGCCTTAACAATTACTCAGTTACTTTTTACATAAAGAGATGATAGTATATGGCTGCACCTTTCATATTATGACTATTTATATTTTGATATTTAGTAATAACAATAATAATGAAAGTTTGCTTAATTCTCTTTGCACCTTTGGTGATTCCTTTATTTTATGCATGTTTCGATATTTGAATTTAAAATATAAGTTACTTTTTTGAACGAATCATACGTGGTAAAATGCTAAAAGCGTTAGAAAATTGTGATACCTTCTCAAATCCGGTTGTCATAAATTATTTTCAAAACGTCTCCAAAATTTCTCCATTAGTCTATTTTCATATAAATATGAATTAAATAGTACACAAAATAAGTAAATTCGTTAAATTTCAGACGATGAAATAATCTTAAAACTTCAATAAATCTATTTGGATTGGTACGATTAATGTTATTAAAATAAAAGTAATTTTGTTCGCAAAATGGAAAAAAAATCGGACCCGAAAGGGTTAAGATAATGTAAATGTTCAATGTGTCCACCGCTTTGTTTATCACCTCTTTGAAAATCGTGCACTCAGTAACCAGAGATACGCTTTGTCGCGTGAGGGATGAATTTGACTATCGCTTAGATGTTTTGCCGTGCAGTAAACGGTCGACACATTGAACATTTATAATGTATTAACCCTTTAAGAGGCCTAAGCATGTGAGTGAATAAGATTTTGAAGTGAATAAGATAAATAAATATATAAGTTTGTCAAATAAAAATTTTCATATCAATATCTTTTATAAATACTGTTTTATGAATTGTTAAATATGAATGGAATATTTTGCAAGCCGCTGAAAGGGTTAAGAGCTCACAAGAGTCACAGAAAAATTACTAAAAAAGACCCGGATGATAATGTAAAGTCTATGGGAGCGTTCTTTTCGAATATCTCGCTCCAATTTTAATATTTTTGCATGATTGTTTTTGCACAAGATAGCTGAGGGCGATCCACAACCGGCCTAGTTTTTACTTTTAGGATTTTGGTTATATATTTTTTACATTACGATAGTTTCAGTTTTAGAACCGGTTTAAACCGGTTTCGAAAGTTAAAGTAATTTTTTAAAGAAAATTTAAAACAAAAATTGAAAAAGTAAAAACTAGGCCGGTTGTGGATCGCCCTCAGCTATCTTGTGCAAAAAAAATCATGCAAAAATATTAAAATTGGAGCGAGATATTCGAAAAGAACGCTCCCATAGACTTTACATGATCATCCGGGTCTTTTTGAGTAATTTGTCTGTGACTATTGTGGTCTCTTAAGTGTGTTTTTAATTAAAAATGGCACCTTTTTGACATAAGTTTTAATTATTTTTTTTTTCAGAAATTCAATAAATTAGCAGGTGCTGTTATTCAGAAACTATCTAATCGTACTCATTTTTCTGTTTTTATGCAATCGCAATAGATAAAACCAGACAACGAAAAGTGGAAAATGGTGTAATCATTTGTTAAAAATAGCTTATAACTCGGTAGGTAATTTAATTATCATAAAATGTAAACCCGAGTTCGATTTAAAAGTGCGTACATGGCCAGATCATCCAATTTTATACCTTTCCGTTTAAAAATGAATTTTTTAATGTGTCAAGACGTTTTGCACTTATTCAGCAGAGCAGTTGAGAACACCCTTAAAAAACTTTGAAACTTCCTCTTTTCATCCGTATAAAGATTGTTCATTTTGGAATTGTGTTTCAATAAATACATTTTTTAAATGGATCCATATGTAGGGGGGATTCACTCCGCATCGGTGATGTAAGCACGGGTTCAAGAAAAAACAAAAAAAAAAAAAAAAAACAAAAAAAAAAAAACTCCAAGAGAAGACGAGTTATTCTTGACACAAAATCCTTTTATTGAAGAGCATCAGGCGTGTAACAAGGCTCCGGCCGATGGTAAGTCCCGTCGACCGCAGGAACGTAGGAGAATATTGCATCACATAACAGTACCAAGGATGAGAGCCGAATGATTAAAAATACAATTTTTGAAACCACGATTTTCATCTCAAAATTTAAGTTTATGTCTAATCGTATAAAAAAAATGACATGCAAAAAACAACAATGAAAAATAGTTGTACGTTACTCCAAAGTCTAAAGCTCCCTCTATTGGCATTTTTTGAAATTTATCTTTATAATTTATTTTCAAGACAATACTGATATAAAGGATAGTTTTAGCGAAAACCGCAAATGAATCGACCATTTTTTCGGTTTTTTATAATCATTTGAATTTTCGGACCTTAAACTTTAATGGCACCTATCTCCTTCGAATACGTTTGGGACCCTTAGTTTCCTATTTAATATTGTTTGTCTTGATGTGTACTATCATCCTTTAAAGTTTGTACTATGAGTTTAGAAACACCCTGTATATATATTATTTAATGTAATGATATTCTAATAACTTTCCGAAGAGGAAAGTCCCACTTCAGTTTCCTGCTATTTTAAGAAAATAAAGAATGTACAAAGTTTTTCTGATATAATTTGAAAAATATTTCTAAATTCGATTCGAATTAATCAGTGAAATTATTCGAAATAATACTGGAATGGTTTGAAGTCTGAAGGAAAAGTAATATTTATAATGCATGAAACGGATGACGTGGCAGAAAAGCAATTTAATATTTTCAGGCAAAGTTTGACGAGTTTGACATAGTTTCCTTTAACGGTTCACATCATTCTTCTATATGCATCATTTACTTCGAAGTATGCGGTTGCTATTAGAAAAGGATAAACCTTATTAGTTTACGTTAGTGCTAAATCACGCACTATTAGCTATTTATTTATAAAATATTAATTGGATTTTAATTTCAAATTTTCCAATTATATATATTTCGAATTATATATATATATATATATATATATATATATATATATATATATATATATATACAGTCGAGCCTCTATATAACGAAATCCATCGTTCCAGTAAAAAATTCGTTATATAGAGAAATTCGATGTATAGAGTATGATGTTAAAAATAGTATTTAATGTGTAAATTTGGAACAAATATTATTTTTGATCTTTTTAATTAAGAATTTGAAATGTTTAAAAGTATATATTAACCTAACATTTTATTTCTTACTTATTTAAGCAGTTTCAAAAAAGAGAAAAGACATTTATTTGAAAGCTTAATGAAAATCAAATGAGGAAGACTTACATAATTTTCAGAGGAAGAAATCTGTAATTTTTTGTTGTTTTGATTTTAAAATTACAATTGTTACGCTCTCAAAAAAATTCTTGAATTTTAGCAAGGAATGAAAAATTGTAGTTGATATTTTCCTCCATTTGAAGGTCTCTCTTGTGTGCTCTCATTGATTCCTCTCTTATATGTGTAACAATTCAATTGACTGTGTTTTGAGAAGGATGTTGAAAGGTGTATGGGAGGTGGGATGAACTTGTTAGATTTAAAGAATAAGGAGATAAGTAATAGTTATAAAAAAAAAAAACCTCTCCTCTGAACGATAAATCAAAAATAAGTGATGGAAAATTGATTCCATATGATATCGAAGCTTTTTTAAAACTGAATAAATTAAGATCAATTTATGAAAAAATTCGTTATATGGAGATAGATATTTCGCTATATAGAGTGTGTTTTTAATGTAATCATGCGAAAAGGGGACCGTTATTACTAAAAATTCGTTATATGGAGAAATTCGATGTATGGAGTTTCGTTATATAGAGGCTCGACTGTATACATCACAGAATTTTGACGATGGAAAAATGTATTTTAAATTATTAGTTATTAAATTAGTTTCGTTTACATATAAATTTACAGTTAATTTTTTTTTTTTTTTAGTTTGGTATGTTTGAAACTCCAAATCGTTAAGTTTTATGAAACATCGCATTCATTTATTATTGTTTTTAATATTCAAAATTAAATTTCAGTTTGTAATTACTTTGCCTATTAGCTCCTGTTATACGAAATAAAATTTTGAATAAATTTAAAACTTTTATTTAAATACTTTATTGCATACTCTTCCTGGAAAAAATTTCTAATAGCTACAAATTACAAAATATCGTTTTGTTTAAATAAATAAATAAAATAAAACTTTATTTTATATTTTTCATGCAAAAATGGGATTTCCTAGTGTTAATGAAAAATCTAAAAACATATTGAATAAACAACATCTATTAGAATTTCTTATATATATACATATATACAGGGTGTATCTAAACACTTAGGCAAAATTCTAAAGGGTGATAGTACGCATCAAAACAAACAATATTAAATAGGAAACCAAGGGTCCCAAACTTTTTCCGAAGGAGATAGCCACTATCAAAATTTAGGGTCGAAAATTTCACATAGTCATAAAAAACGGAAAAATTCGTCAACTGATTTTCGGTTTTCACTAAAAGTATTCTTTATTTCAGTATTGTCTGGAACATAAATTATAAAGATAAATTTCAAAAAATGCCGCTAGAGGGCGCTTTAGACTTTGGAGTAACGCACAACTATTTTTTACACTCCTTTTTTGCATCTCATTAATTTTTTTAGAAGGTTACACATAAACTTAAATTCTGAGCTGAAAATCTGAATAGGAGTGGTTAAGTAACGCAAACTGAACTGTGTTCAATGGGGGTGAGGAGGTTCAAATTTCAAGTGAATATTAAAAACAAACAAATGGTCAATTCGTTTTCGGTTTTCACTAAAACTATTCCTTGTGTCAGTATTTCCTTGAAAAAAAAAATAAAGATAAATTTTAAAAAATTCCGTTAGATGGCGCCTTAAATTTTAGAGTAACTACAACTTTAGAGTAACAACTGCTTTTAACCGTTATTTTTTATATCTAATTGAATGCTTGTAACAGAATCGTTGTGAGCAATTAAGGAGCGCAAAATTGAAGTGCGTTCGAGGGGTGGGGAGGGTAACATTTCAACTCCTGAACACAGTTCAGTTTTCTCT
Organism: Maratus speculifer; assembly: GCA_964019185.1. Lineage (NCBI taxonomy): Eukaryota > Metazoa > Arthropoda > Arachnida > Araneae > Salticidae > Maratus > Maratus speculifer. Next base: position 414,437,287 of record OZ025290.1, read on the forward strand.
TCTTTACCCCTCCCAACGATTCAGAATTTGAGTTAAAAATTTAAGTTTAAGTTTTTACAAGCATTTAATTAGATACAATATATAACAGTTAAAAATATTTGCTGGTTACTCTGAAGTTTAAGGCACCCTCTAACGGACTTTTTTGAAATTTATCTTTAAAATTTATTTTCAAGGAAATACTGGCATAAAGAATAGTTTTTGCGAAAACCACAAATAAATCGACCAACTTTTCCGAATTTTATAATCGTTTGAAATTTGAACCTCACCACCCCCATTTAACAGTTGGCGCTACTTAACCCCCTACTCCTCCCAACGATTTAGATTTTGAGCACAAAATTTAAGTTTATGTCTAAGATTCGAAAAAAAAAATTAATGAGATACAAAAAATGAAGGTAAAAAATAGTTGTTCGTTACTCAAATGTCTAAAGCGTCTTCTATCGGATTTTTTTTTTAATTTGTATTTATAATTTATTTTCAAAAATATACTGACATAAAAGATATTTTTAGTGAAAAGCGCAAACGAATCGACCAAATTTTCAGTTTTTTATAATCATTTGAAATTTTAGGCCCTAAACTTTAATGGCACATATCTCCTTCGGAAGACTTTTGGGACCCTTACTTTCCTATTTAATATTGTTTGTTCTGATGTGAACTATCACCCCTTAAAGTTTTGTCCAAGAGTTTAGATAAACCCTGTATATAAAACCATTATACAGTACTGCTATTTAACATCTATGATGAATATAGAATAACTCATAAAATAGCAAACTAAAACAATTCAAGAGGGGTTGGCAATGTTGGAATAATTACGAATCATTGGAAAGGTGGTATTTGGCTCGTTTTAAAGGGTAATACCAAATAGACACACTAAGTACGATTAATTTCTGATTAGTAATCAGTATAAACCTAAAAATGATTTATAAATTATCCGATTAACCGTACATGCAAAATTTAATTCAATGAAAAATACTACACACACATGAAACCAATAAGAATAGATTTAGCAAGAAAAAAAATCAACTTTGCAATCTCATTTCGCTACAGTTAAGAGATTACAGTTAATTAGAGATGGGAAATATGGTTATTTTTGGTTAACAGGTTACATCATTCCACAGTAGCGCTGGTGACAAGTTCCAATATCCTGTTATTTTTGTAACAGGATACAATAAACAATTTATAAGCAATTGCTAAATATCCTCCCAAACGGACAACACATGGGATATGGGCCCAACACATGGGTGCCCTCCGTGGGGGGAGGGGGGTCTTTCTAAGGGAACTCAACACGTATTTACGCAAGGAAATCCAAAGTTCGAAGAAAACCACGGAAAACTCCGAATGATTGGGCTGACGAGCGCGATAGGGTTTTGTTCTAATCCAGCGCCTGCCGTCTACCAGTTTTGAGGGCAGAATCTTTCAGCCACTGGTGGGGCAACAACATTTAAGAAAATATCTATAGGCACATATATTTTTGAATATAAAATAATGTATCCTATAGGAAATACGAAAAACAGGAAAATTAGAAAGTACAAGAAAACATATTAAGAAAACTTTCTTTAACGTACAGAGGAAAACGAATTTTTCAAAAATCCATTTTCCGTACACCGCGTTTTCTCAATCAGCACTGTTGATGTTTTAAAATCTGAGATGAAATGCATTACTGAATTTTCGTACAGCAAGTCAACGCGTGCTGCCACTACTAGAGCGTCTGCAAAACATAAACCAAATATTAACTGATAGGACAAAGAAACTTATGAGATAGGACAGATGGTAGAGAATGAAATTTTTTCCAGACTGAGTTTTTTTTACTAGTTTCTTAATAGCAGATATGCATAGTATGCAAGATCGATTGTATGCTATTATGAAAGCAAAAGAGGGTGCTACAAAAAATTAACTACCATTTACTTCATATTAATAAGGTAATATTGTTGCGCAAAATAAAATATTCTAATACTTTGAACTCATCTAAATTTTATCCTACTATTTTTATGTCTTTCAAAAAGCTGTAAACCTAATATATTGTACTGTATTTTATATTTTGTAAATATTAAAATCTTATCTAAACATTCCAGATTCAATTTATAAGATATTTAATTTCATTTACTTAGTATAAAAATGATTAAATTGAAAATATTTTTTTAATAATTTTTCTGAATAATTTTAATATTTGGAATATGAGTTGTATTAAAATGGTTCCAAAGTTCACTAGCTCATACTTTTTTATATGGATCCATACATAAATAAAAATAAGACTTATTTCCACAAAATTTTCACCCCCCCCCCTAAAAAAGTCACATTTTTGGAGTGTCGACAGAAGTGAAAACTTGGACAATTACGTTTTTATTTTTTAAATTGTCAGGACATATTTTTTTGTAATCGTCAGGAAACATTTTATTGTGCAGGAAATACTTTTAAATAATGTGTTTTTTTTATTCATTATTATAAAGTACTACTACAAAAATTACATTACAATTTTCATTTAATGCGCAATTGTGCATGAAAAATAATGCATATTGTTTTACATAAAAAAATTGCAATAAAAAAAGACTGAATAATATTTATATGGCGCAGATGTCATACACACATCACATTGGCACAATTTTTTCTGATGCCGATTTGGCAGAAAACCTCGAAGATGTTTGAGAAATTTAAATTTCAACCCATTATGGGTCCGTAACGTGACCCAGAATAATGTAAGAAATTTTTTTATGCTAGATTTGTAATGTATGAAGCATAAGCTTTCGATAGACATATTACATCAAAAAATGAGAAACGCCCCCCCCCCTGCCCCCCTCCCAAAAAATGGTCCTATAGGAAAAAACCGGAAAATTGAAATAGCAAAAAGAATGGCGAGTAAAAGTTAGCTATGCTAGAATTTTTTTCTCCGCTTTTAGCTCCCATAGAGGCAAAGTTATAGCCTTTTAAAGATTGAAATGAAGTGAAGAAATGAGCAAAATTAGGTGAGTCACCGAAAGGGGGGGGTCATGTTAAAAATGGTAGAGAACGATATAAGCGAAATTTCAAGGTGTATGTTTAAGGGGTGAACCCCCTCCCCCCCCCAGAAGAGCCCTTTAGAAATCAAATCCACAAATCTCAAATTCAGTCTTCCTGATATTTAATAAAAAAGAGACGAAATAATTTTTTATTTATCCTCTTTCTTCAACAACCGCTAATAAAAACCAAACAGGAAACGAAACTTTAAATCAAAAGTCGTTAACGATACCAAAATTATCTTCAGATAATGTGTATTACTCAGCACTTTTCAAGGTTGTCAAATAATTTGTAACAAAACGTTTGAAAATAAACAACTGTTACGAAGCGATAAAATGTTCTTTTGTAATGTAAAAAACTACGTTTATTGAAAAACGGGTGGAAAATCTAACAGAAAAGAACTACATAACTGAACTGAATTGAAAAACTGGTGAAAAATCTAACAGTTATTGAATTAGCTAATATTAAGGAATTATTTCTTCTGTGGTGTTGCATAGGCGTAACCAGCTTTTTGAACGGGTGGGTGCCCAGAATTTTTAACCTGAACTTGCTGGATACAAACAATATCTTATTTTATATAGTAAAACCTTCTAAAACGGAAGCTTATAAAACAGTTTTAAATTCCGTTTTAGACAGTTTTTTATTTTAGAGTGTATAATTGTGAGATTTTCTTTTAATAAGGGTTTTTAAGGGTGTTTTAATAAGGGGGGGACGCAAATTTTTTAAATAATTGTGAATGGGTCTGCGCAAGCAGGGGGGGGGGGGCTGTCCGGGCTGTACTTGCTGGATACAAACAATATCTTATTTTATATAGTAAAACCTTCTAAAACGGAAGCCTATAAACAGTTTTAAATTCCGTTTTAGACAGGTTTTTATCTTAGAGTGTATAATTGTGAGATTTTTTTAATAAGGGTTTTTAAGGGTGTTTTAATAAGGGGGGGGGGAACGCAAATTTTTTAAATGATTATGAGTGGGTCTGCGCAAGCAAGGAGGGGGGGCTGTCTGGGAACCCAGCCCGGACATTCAACATTGTTCGGCAAACGTCTCAAAAGAAACGATTAAGGACGTTTTTAATGAATATTATTCTTTTTTAGAGGTACAAAAAATGAAATCTTGATTAAAACAAGTGAAGGAAGATGCTGTCATTAAGAACCATGTGTTATTTATTTAACAGGGACTTTTCAGTAACATATTAATGCAATATTAGGTTCTAGCGTAGTAACACTGTTATTTATCCTAATACGATAAATAATGCCCATCCCTACACTTAATAGAATATTGCAAGGAAATTAATATCAGAAATCAAATAGATATATTTAATTATTAATTTAATTAAAAATAACTATTATTATAAATAATAAATTATTAAAATATTAAACAATAATGTTATGAAATTAATGGAAAAAATGAAATTATATTATCATGATAAAAGGGTTAAAAAAATGTCAACAGGAGTTTACAAGAAGAACTATTTAATAAAAGTAAAAGAGACTGATAGCGCCATCTACGAACGAAAGTATGAAGTTTTGGTAAAATATTTTAAAAAGGCATATTATATATTTTATATATAAAATAACAAGATATATTGACAGTTAGACCTTAATCAACAAAAGGAGAATAATAATGTATTTTAAAATCTTGAATAAATAATACTTTATTAATAAGGATAGTTTAACTTGATAACGTACAGGATAAATTATAAATGTATTTACAATTCACAAGCCATAATTTGAATTGCGTAGGAGGCAAATAGGCTTTATCAGGCAATGCAAATTTAATAGAATTTTATAAGCAAACAATTAAGCAGTTTATGTAAGTAAAAGGAAATACACAAATGTACAAATGAGTCAAAACAAAGTATTTTAATTTAATCATATACTTAACTAAATTTTGTAAAACCCAGCAATTCAATGTTATATCGCCAAGTATTATAAAGTTTCTCAAGTACAACTTCATTCGCATGTTCAAAAGTGTTTGGAGACAAATAGTAACATTTATTTAGTTATTCAGTATTTTAAAAAATGATTATTTCTGTGAAATATCATTTGTGAATTCCCATAAACAAAAATATTAATAAAAATTCGATTACTGACTTTGGCCTTTATAAGTTTATAGCAAAATTAAAAGATAATTGGACAAACTTCTTACCAAATTTAAGAAAAAAAAAACGAAGATCCGCATAAATCATAAATCGGAAACTACATTGAGGAATGATTTGAAATTTTCTATTTCAAATCAATTTCTGTAGAATTTCTGTTTTAATATTATTATTCTTACCAATATAATGAAATAAGTCGTCTAGCTTGGACAGTGTCCGTAATTAAAATCTTGATTGAACTTGAAATTTTAAGAAAAAAAATACGAAGATCCGCATTAATCATAAATCGTAAACTATACTGAGGAATGAGTTGAAATTTTCTATTTGAAATCAATTTCTGTAGAATTTCTGTTTTAATATTATTATTATTACTGATATTATGAAATAAGTCGTCTAGCTTGGACAGTGCCCGTAATTAAAATCTTGATTGAACTTGAAATGCATGCTGCATAATTCCATAAAAAGAACCCAATCTGGAACTGAACGAACATTGAATTGTGCCCGCTTTGTACGTAACCGTATAACAGGTATAAAAAGATCAGTCTTGAATTTTTTAGTTTCACATTCCAGCGCTAAGAAGGATTGATTTTTTTAACAAAACTGTTTCGGCACGAAGCCAATTTCAACAATCTATTCATAGATATATTAGTCAAAGGGACGGCAGATCTCAGAGAAAATTTAAGATAGTTAATTAAATTACTATTCGAAAATAATGAACATTTAAATTTCAAGACTGTTTACTCTGTTTGGAAACGGTATAATACCGTGTCTTGATGAAGATCTGAGATTAAGATAGAAACTTTAATTTTCTTAATTTTACATTTTTATTTGCATAGTTTTTCAACAAATTTGTACACCATATAGTAATCTATTTATTTTTATTTTCAAGTTTATTTGAGAATTTTTTATACATTTACATTTATATCGATTTCTATCAAACATTACATGTCTAAACCGATCGAAAACCGTGCTTCAAACGTGGAAGATGAGATGAATTCGTACTATAACTAGTTTCGTAAATATTCCGATCTTGGATATTCTTGATTTTTTTACTAACTGCTGCACTCTTATGCAAAAATGCACAAACACAAAAAATATTACCATTATGTACAGCAGGATTATCCAAAGCGACCTCCGCGTGTGTAATGGCGCACTTTTGAATGATTCCTATTACTAAAGTTTTCTTTAATGAAAAGTGAGTTATAAAAGATGCTTTTTTCTTGGAACTACGGATAATAATTTATACTTTACTTAATTTATAACATCTCAATAAATATAACTTTTAAAAAAATATATATATAACCGACTCCAAAAAAACGAGCTAAAAAGAATTATATAATTCTTTAAAATTCTCTAATGACAAATCGTTATTCAATAACCACACATAGGATTTCATGTACCCACATAAAAACGGTTAAATTTAATATATAGAATTTAATATCTACCAAACATAGGTTTTCCAGAGAATTATTTCCACAAGAGATTAATTTACATATTTTTGATTTAATATATGAATATATACATATAAAAAGTAATGCATTACTTTTTGAAGTTGGTGCCAAACAGTCACAATCGATAATGATTATCCCCATTTTATGTATGGTACTAGGCATAATATATCCACAGTTCATACTATACTTAAGATAGTTTGGCACCAACTTCAAAAAGTAATGCATTACATTTTATATGTATATATTCATATATTAAATCAAAAATATGTAAATTAATCTCTTGTAAAAAATATTCTCTGGAAAACCTATGTTTGGTGGATATTAAATTTTATATATTAAATTTAACCGTTTTTATGTCGGTACATGAAATCCGATGTGTGGTTATTGGATAACGATTTGTCATTAGAGAATTTTAAAGAATTATTTAATTCTTTTTAGCGCGTTTTTTTTTTTTTTTTTTTTTTTTTTTTTTTGGAGTCGGTTATATTTTTTTTTGAAAAAGTTATATTTATTTCCTACTTTTTAGTTATTTATACAGTAATTCATAGTTATGTGTACTGACATATGATGGGTAAAGGACGCACTTTGATGAGTTCGGATGTATTCGCTTTACCACTACTGTTAAAGGTTTACTTTTAACCACTGTTTGATTGTATCACATGATTGTATCACAATATCAGTTAGTATCGTTGTGAATCTTTAGGTTTTCTGGATGTGGTAACTTCTTCAGATCTGTCACGACGAAAAGGTACAGCATTCATGAAAACTTAAAGTCAACATCGAATCATATGGACGTCGGGAGTGAGTATCGAATGGTGACAATGCATCAAGCAAAGTGTCCTTACACATAAGCGCGCAGCAAAGTGCTTCCCTATATGAGGAGAGAGCAAAATGATTCCATATACCAATTCATAGTAAAATGCTTTTCTAGTGTAGGCGAAAGTACTTCCCCTTCAGTTAGAAAAAGCACTAAAGAAAGATTTTAGCAAAAATCACATTATGATTCAATAGATAAACAGCAACAATCTAATTCCTACAAATGCAGTAATGGCATCGGAAATGAGCGATGATGATTCGACGTGGAATCCGAAACTCACAACCTATATTTGGCTGCAGCTGCATTCATAAGAGAGTGACAGCATTCGATGCCCAAATATTTTTTTCACATACGCTTTTGTCCCAACTACACTGTTAAAAATTTGAAACTTTTGCTGCATCGTCACTCCATCGCTTTTATAGTATATCTCTATTTTGACCAATGAGAACCAATAAGAATGCTCCTTAATAGAGTGAAGTAATCGTTTTCTATGAAAGCAGTGGAGTGACGATGCAGCAAAGGTTCAAAATTTTAACAGTGTACACTACTAAAAATTTGAAACTTTTGCTGCATCGTCACTCCACAGCTTATATAGAAAACGATTACTTAAATGTGTTATGAAGGATTCTCATTGGTCAAAATAGAGGTATTCTATAAAAGAAATGAAGTGACGATGCAGCATATGTTTAAAAATTTTAACAATGTATCGCAATGCTAAGCATTTTCTAATAAAAACTTGATGATGATTTCCTGTAAGAATTCGATTGTACGCGTGTGAGAAGTTGACAAGATTGACGAAAATAGCCCTCTGAACAAGATGCTTGGTGACTCGTTTTTGTCCAGAATCGTTTCAACCTATCATGTACTGTGTTCCATGTGTCATCGTATTCACATCGAGGAATCATACATAAACAAAATCTGAAGTCATTCTGGTGTCTAATCCGGTAACCAAATCTGAATCTAAAGGTAGTTTTGTTACACACTGTTAAAAATCTGCTGCATTTTGCTGCAACGCCCTCCACCACTTGTATATAATATCTCTATTCCAACCAATGAGAAAGCGCCATTTCACGGCCAAGTAACCGTTTTCTATACAAGCAGGGGAGTGCGTTGCAGCAAAATGCAGCAGATTTTTAACAGTGCACATAGCTATGCGCTTTATTGTGTATTGATGTGTAGAGATAATTTTTTTACTCCGGAAAAAATATATACTAAAGGATTTTCATCTTTTCAACAATTATTTCGGATATCGATTGGTATCGATGTCTATTTCCGCTTTAGTGGATGTGAGAACTTGTCCAGTTAAGATTTAATGTTTCGGAAATTTACCGCATCCAGCAAACTTTAAGTTCCACATTGAAATCTACAGACTTCGGAAATGGGCGTTCAAAAACTAACAATACATCAGTACCCTCATTAAAAATATTGTGAAAAATTATCTTTGTTTTTAAAGCTATCTATTTTCTGACTAATGAGAAAGATCTAAAAACGCCCATAGAACGTTTTCATTTGTCAGAAAATAGATAGCCTTTAAAACAGAGGTAATTTTTCACGATATTTTTGACCGGGTTAAATACCTCACACAACCAGAGCGCGTCAAGTTGCTTCCATGATTTGATGCATACATTGTAAAAAATTTGACCCTTTAGCTGCATTGTCACTCCCCCGCTTTTATGGAATATCTCTCTTTTGACCCATGAGAATGCTCCATAATTGGGTGAAGCAATCGTTTTCTATAAAAGCGGTGGAGTGACGATGCAGCAAAAGGGTCAAAAATTTTTACAGTGTGGCAAAGTTATTCAATATGTTCATACGAATTGAAATACATCTTTCAGTCATAAAAACTAAAAAGGAAGATATTATCAAAATCACACCATCATTCAGCATGCCTCTATATGAAAGTAGCAACATTTCCAGTTAAGACTGTTCTTATAAAGACGCGGTTTTCCAAAGTACAGAAAATTTAAGAATTTCCATTCCTGAACTTGGCGGTAGTCGCCAAAACGAATTTGATTTTTGAGTGCAAGAAGTTAAATAGCTTAATTTTAATGGATCCAAATTTTTCGTCATTTATATTTGTCTAAATGTAAATCTAAAGACATTGTACACTGTAGAAAATATGACTATTTTTCTGCATCGTCACTCCACCGCTTTTATAGAAAACGAAAAACTACTTCAGGCTATCCTGGAGCATTCTCATTGGCCAAAAGAGTGATATTCTATAAAAGCGGGGGAGTGACGATGCAGCAAAATAGTCATATTTTTTACAGTGTACATACACATAGCATTGCATCAGGGCTACATTAGATACCGGGCTTGCTCATTCCTTATCACGACGTCACAAAAGGTGGCTGGCCGCTATCTGCGATTGGTACAAACAGGGCTCAAAGTGACGCGCCCATCCTTTTGTACCAATCGTTGGATATCATTCAGCCACCTTTTGTGACGTCATGAAAGGAATGAGCAAGCCCGGTATCTAGTGTTGCCTTGATTGCATTTTAATCACTTACGCTCTTATTCACCAACTACTTCGACCTCGAGTTAAGCCGAAATCCTCGGTTCAACGCACAAACGTTATTCATCTTTCATCCTGATTGGACGTCTCCTTGATAATGACCAATCAAATGTTATCATGAATTTCATTTGATCTTTCGACCAAGCGGTTCTGGGTTGAGGTAGATGGTGAATACGAGCATTATTGAATCAGGCATAATACGCATCTGATACTCACAAGGAAGGTCTCCATTGGGGGCATACTCAGAATTTTTTCAAAAAAAAATACGAATTAAACTTCTCATGTAGGTAATAAAGGATCAGTGAAAATTAGCGGCGGAATTACATTATTAGATATATAAAAAAATAAAATAGTTTGGAATAATTGGCGTGAAAAGCTGAAAGCGACGCGGGATTTGGCGAGCAGTACATTTCCTCGCCAAAAGCAGACGATTTTAACGAATCTGAAAATTGATTTTAATTGACTTCAATGTTAAAAATCTGCAGCATTTACTGCAATGTCACTCCACTTCTTTTATAGAATATCTCTCTTCTGACCAATGAGAATGCTCCATAGCACTGTGAATTGACCGTTTTCTATAACAGTAGTGGAGTGACGCTGCAGAAAATGGTACAGATTTTTAGCGGTGTTGTAGCTTGTGCAACACTGTTAAAAATCTGCTACATTTTGCTGCAATGCACTCCACCGCTTGTATATAATATCTCTATTCCAACCAATGAAAAGCTCTATTTCACGGCCAAATAACCGTTTTCTATACAAGCAGGGGAGTGCGTTGCAACAAAATGCAGTAGATTTTTAACAGTGTAGATATTGATGTGGATCTTTCACTTTGGTGGACACGAGAATTGTTCCAGCTAAGATTTCATACTTTTAAAAAACTCGCATCTCTGCAACAGTGTATACACTGTTAAAAATCTGCTGCATTTTGCTGCAACGCACTCCCCTGCTTGTATAGAAAACGGTTACTTGGCCCTGAAATGGTGCTTTCTCATTGGTTGGAATAGAGATATTATATACAAGTGGTGGAGGGCGTTGCAGCAAAATGCAGCAGATTTTTAACAGTGTAGGATCCAGAAGGATTATTCTCTGTTTACCAAACAAGATTGACCAATCATATGCCTTCATTTTTGAGAACTTTTCATTGTATGAAGAACAGTGTCTAAAATACATGGAGTGGAAATCTGCTATCAAACAGTGCTAAAATATCGTATCCTTTAAATGTGAAACGATGCTAGTGAATTCCAAAGTGTCGATCACAGCGACATCTGCGGGATTTTCGTATTACATTGTCTACACTGTAAAAAATATTACTATTTTGCTGCATCATCACTCCCCCACTTTTATAGAATATCACTAATTTGGCCAATGAGAATGCTCCATTATACCCTGAAGTAGTCGTTTTCTATAAAAGCGGTGGAGTGACGATCCAGCAAAACAGTCATATTTTTTACAGTGTAGATGTTATACTTCCGGTTTGGTGGATAAGAGAACTTGGAACGTGTTCAGCACAACTTACCGGTCACTTACCGGTTACTTACCGATTGTAGACAAGTACGAAATGAAAATCAAGGCGAAGTGTGACGTCAACTACAATTCAACAGGATAGTTTTCATTGGTGCCACAATTCGCTTTCGTACTGCCCTGCAATCGGTCGGTAACATTGGTTACTTTGGTAAGTTGCGCTAAACACGCCCTTGGGCAGAGTCCATGTAGAATTTGCGCTGTACCAGATTAACCAATCAGTATCCTGAATTTTTGCAAAAATATCGCTGTTTTAAGTAAATTTTCTTACTAATCAATCTCGTTTCACAAACAGCGCAAAATTTATGTGAATCCCGACCTTTGTCCTGTTAGGATTTTACACTTTGAAAAGATCGTGTGTCCATGTAAGTGCACTGTAAAAAAATGACCCTTTTGCAGCATCGTCATTCCTTCGCTTTTATAGAATATCGCTCTTTTGACCCATGAGAATACTCCATAATAGGCTGAAGTAATCGTTTTCTATAAAAGCGGTGGAGTGATGATGCAACAAAAGGGTTAAATTTTTTACACACATTAAAATATTTGACCCTTTTGCTGCATCGTCACTCCATCGTTTTTATAGGAAACGAATCCTTCGCTGCATTATGGAGCATTTTCACTGGTCAAAACAGAGCTATCTATAAAAGCGATGGAGTGACGATGCAGCAAAAGGGTCAATTTTTTACAGTGCAGTGTGTAACATAAAAGCATGAAAAATGAACGCTTCTAATTGGTCGATTGCTTCAAAATGAATTTGAAATTTAAAGTTTTTATTTTAAAAATAGTTCTAATCATCAGATATTTATGAAATTCAAATGGAACCACCTGGGCCCCATACGCTTTCAAACAAAAAAAGAATTATCAAAATTGGTTCATATTTGCAAAAGTTATGCGTGAACAACAAATACATACAGGCCGAAATCATAACCTCCTCTTTGAAGTCGGTTAAAAATACGTAAAGTAAAATAAGAAATCAGGATTATTTAAGGTTTAAATAAAAATGTAAAATGTAATCTCAATCTTGTAGTTATTGTAACTCTCAAAATCTAAAAAAAGTGAAAGTAGATAAAGTATTTTTTCCTCACTGTATTTCACTTTTATATAGTGTAGATCATTGCACGCTTCACAGTTTGACTCTAGATGAGTCGCGTCCGCGCATACTAAAAGGTTGGACAGCCCTTACTTAAAGGATGTCCTGCAGTTAAGTGATGTTGCTAATTATTAAAAAAAATTTAATCCCCAAATTAAATTAAAATAAATAAACATGAACAAACACCAAATTAAAGTATTTTTCATCGTGCTAAATTACCTAAATAATTTGAATCAAGAACTCTTTTAAATGTTTATTTATCAGTTTATATATACTACCCTTATATATATTTTAATAAATATTATTTTTATTCCAAAAGAATCTTCAACCTAAAATGATGTACATCACAATTAACGAACGATTTGGACTTGCGCTGTAAAAATGTATGGATTAAGGATGTATTTCGATTCAAACTGCTTATTTTCCGATTTCTTTTTGAATTCACTTTTGCTCTCAATTGCACCAAACTTTCAAAATCTCTTATTGAAAGTACACAAGGTACCGTGATTGTCTATTCTTTGATAAATGTAGAAAACTTTGCAAAAAAGCAATCAAAAACGGCATTTCGAACCAATTTTATCCCAAGCGGGAGTTCTGGGACCGAAAAAAACAATCACACTGTTAAGGTAATTATTTATAACTTAGATTCTAATAAATTGAGCGTAAAAAGACATGACACGGCACCTCATACGTTCTTTCAAGAATCCCCTCAGCAAGGTTCATGTATTTACTTTTAAAAATGTGCCGGAAATTGTATCGGAAAATTTCGAGCTATTCAAGGTGGAAAAGCGTTTTTTCGAATACACCCTTAAAGGCAAACTTAGATACTCATTATTGTACAATATAGATAAAAATATTATTAATAACACATAAAACATGTTTACGCCCAACGTTTTGAATTGTTTCTAACATTTAGTGTCTAAGAGCTTAACTCTTTATCTACCGCATTATGAATTCATGAAAATTTCACATTCTAAAGCATTTTACGCGAATTGTTTAAACTAAATTAAAAGACTCACACAATCATTTAATAAAAATCTGAAAGATTTTAAAAGTATTAAAAGATTTAGAAGGATTAATGAAATTTGAATTTACAGGGATTTTTTGCAAATTTTATAACCCCATTCAAATCTTTTATTTTTAATTATTTTCATAGTATTTTGTAGAAATATAAAATGCACAAATATGATGTTCTTACAATATAAATATAGAAATATTTCCTCATTGAAAAGTCCCCATCTGCCTCCCTCAGCGAAAAGAAAGCTGAAAAGATGCTATGTCAAAAAAAATCATCCTTTTAAAAATATTTTTGTTGTGTGCAACCAATAATGCTGTTGGAACAAGATAAAGTGATATAATCGTAACTCATTCTAAATAGTATTACATTTAACTGATGTATTAAAAGATTTTTATAATAAGTTATTTTAATGGTACTTATAAGTACCGTCGGTAGATAAAGCATTAATGTGTGTGATAATGTTGTAGTGTGTGTTTTTCTCCTCAAAGGTCATACAAATCCTCTAAAGATGACTTTACGAGTCAGAATGAGCTCAAAACATTGGATGTAAACTTGTTTTATGTATAAATAATACTGTTTTTATCTATATTGTAAGCAAATTAGTATCTAAGTTTGCTTTTAATCAATCATAATTAGTGTTTTAAATAATAAAATTTAACTAAAAATACAGATAAAGATTTCCGAATATCTTCAATTGATGTGCTGATGGAAACAAACATATGGAAGACCCAGGGGAACAGAAGTAAAGTTACTAATAGTTGGATACCTGAAAACAGGTAAGCGAGTTAAGTTATTTTTGTTACTATTGTATTTGTTTGAAATGTAAAAAAAAAATAAGAAAAATAATCGAATAAGCGCCTTTTCCATAACAGGTGATATCCATTTAATGACGTATTATTATTATTATTATTATTATTATTATTATTATTATTATTAATATTATAATTATTATTATTATTATTATTATTATTATTATTATTGAAATTTTACGTTATTCCAGGCTTAAATTAGTTTCAAATGAGACAAAAGAATGCAGTTCATTAAATATCAGTTCGAATATTAGAGACCAATATCTTAAAGTAATATTCCTATTTTATTATAGTAAAAATTATGTTTACTTTGTGTTAAATTTTTTATTTGATATTTTGTAATAAAAGATTTTTGATAGCTTTACACCATACATTCTCCATAAATGTTACGAGTTTCTACAATAATAATATATTTTTCTGCAATGTAATATTATATTTTCCTAGATTAATCTTACAGTTAAGCATGCAGTAAACCCACCATGAGTTCGGATTCAGCTGTTGAATACAAAATAATATTTTTATTTAATAATATTTGCATTATCATTTTTATTACGGTTTTATTCATCTGACGAATTTCTATTCGCCTTTGTCCTCTGTCTGTTACAGAATCTGTACACGAAAACTATATAAGTCAGATAATTCAAATTTTGTGTACTTATAGCAGAATATATCTTGTCACACAACAAATCACAAAACTTTTAAAAAGACAGCTATTTTAATTAAAATAGTTTTTTTAAATATTACCAGTTCATTTTTTGATTTTTTTTCCTTCTAATTGTTGCACACAAGTTTAAATAGATGCAAAAGTTATTATCTATTTAATATAAATTTATGGATTAAATAAATCACGTGAAAAAACGTGCTAATTTGTTTTTATTTCATCATATTACACCAAATTTATCATATATTTTGACTCACGAAGTGAAATATAGTTTTTATTAGTTAAATAATAAAAATTTAAATAAGATAATGGTTAATTTCCAGGCGGCACAATCCTCAATATAATGGTGCCATTTATGCAAGGAATGATTAATTTTCTATTGAGAATTTTTGTTTGTTAATTTAATGATAATGTGTTTTGAAGGATATATTAAACGAAACCCTCTGTGCGATATGCGATCAGACGTATGCACGTGTTTAATTTTCAAGCTGAAACATTTACAATAAACCATTTTAAGATTTTTTTTTTCATCAAATATTTTACGTTAAAATAAAATATTCACTTTTATCTATCCTTTTAAAAATGTCTTAGCTTTCCCTTTTGAATTATGTTTTATATAATGTTAATTATTGTATTTATAAAATAAAATAATATATATTTACAGTTTTAAATCAGTATAAAATAAGAGAGCATGAGAAAAATAGGTAAAGCAATTTGAATATAATATAAAAAATAGGAATATAACAAAATGGAAATAGAGAAAATCTTTGTGGAAATAGAGACGTTTATATTTGTTTAGATGCCAAACAAATTTCAATATATATGTAAATTTTAATTTAAAATGTATGAAACTCCGTTATTTTAGTTTTAGGCGTGACACTTAAATTTTTATTTCCATTATTATTGCAAAAATAAGTATTATTATCTTTTAGAAGTTTAATAGTTTATAAATATTTAATGATGTTTGCAGATCATCACATCTTAAATTAACATATTTGATTAAACGCAAATGTGTAAAAGAAACAAATTCAGAAAATGATGGAGATGTATATCACCTGTTTGTTCGTTCTTTTACACATAATTAAAATGTATTACCATAATGAAAATGATGAAATTATTTCAATTCAAAAGGATTGAAAATACTCGACTTAAAGTTATGAAGAATTTAAATTATTCATAAGGAATAATTTTATGATAAAACAAATATTTACTCAAGTTCTCAGAAAAATTGAATTTTATGAAATTTTTATGCAATATTTCATATAATATACATGGAGTTCGGTTATCGATAGGCATAAATATTCGTATTTTCGAAATACAAGTATTTTTTTCTTAAGGGAGTTCATTAGTCCATTTGTTAATGATTCTTATTAAACTGGTATTTCGTAAAATATTCATTGTGTAGTATAACTATATTGTTTGAATTCAAAAGAATGTATAAGCTCTGCATACATTTAGTTTTACATTAGTTATCCGATACCTCGATATTTGGTACTTTTTTTAACTATTTGGAAAATGATTGTTGGTCTCGGTGTAGAATAGAGACATCTGAGGTAGATCTGAATGCTTATAATAAACGCATTTTATTTGTTTTTTCATTTTCATGGCAAATTAGAAATATTAATGTTTAAACCATGGCGTATGTAATATTATAGCACTGTTATTACGGAAGCCAAGTTTTGATCATCATGAAAATGATGTTTTTATTAAAAAATTTCAGTTTCCAAGATGACAAAAAAGTATTAAAATCTACAGCTTTCAAACAGATTGATTTTAAAAGTAATTTTTCCTCTCTATATGACGGTATTAAGATTGAAAGCGTATGATGTATAGAAATTTAAAAATTTACAGCCAAGAAAACTGTAAAAGTTAAATTTCATTTAAAATTTGAAAGTGTTGCCATAAACAGAAGCACGTCAACGGTATACACAGGTATGTTTATCCTTTATAATATAGATAAGTTAGATATAACTAGATAAGAAATTAAATGAATTCATTAGGAAAGAAACACTATCACTTTTTTTATTTATTTATTTTTAATTAATAAAACCTTTATGAGGAATAAGACTGCATAAATGAGGATATCTTCGAGATGTTTCACCTTTATATAACTTTAAATATAAAATAAAATAGTCTTGTTTACAAAAAGTGAGGAATGTATCCATATATATAAAATAAGAAATGTCTACTTGCCTGCCTGCCGGACCACGGATAATGCCGAATTTATAACATCCAGGTCTTTGAAATTTTTTGTCATGTTTAGATGCTAACACTGGAAAGTGCACTTCGTAGCCGGATTTTTAAATTTCATTCTAGGTTATTTTTAATGAAAACTTACTGGGTTAGAGGATATTTGCAGCTTTCCATCAATCCACGTTAACGAAGCAGATAGATTAGAGGCTCCTAGCAGCTGCCCACCAATCCGCGACATCGAAGCATCCAGCCAACGAGAAAAGGTGGTAAATATGGGATTTAACGACTAAAGTTCACGGCATAATGCTACACAGTTTAAAATTTGAAACATATCTGCATCATCTATCTTCTCCTTTTGTAGAATATTTTGTATTTTGACCAATAAGAATGCTCTATAATTCTGTGAAATTGATTTTTTTCTATAAAAGCAATCGAGTGACGATGCAAATAAATTTAAAAATTTTCAATACTCTAGCAACAAATTGCACACGCATTTGTTATTTTTTCCAGTTTTGATGATCTTGTTTTGATATATATGCGTAAATTTAAAAGATGGCTCTACTTTAAAAATATTTTTAATTAAACATTATTTCTTAATATTCAAAAGAAAACTCATTTTTTCTATGTTTTTATCAACCCTTTTTAAGAAAGTCTTATTAAATTTTTTTCAAAACCATACTTTTCAATAAATATCATTATTTTATTTTATCTATTTAAATATTTTTCCTCAGTCAACATTTGATATTGTGCATATCAATAAATTCATTTCTTTTCTTTTTCTCTTAAAATTAATCGTCTATAAAAATCGTTTGCCTAAGATATTTAAAATTCTGAGTTGATTATAAATTGGTTAAATAATATATTTTTTTAAATAAAATTGTTGTCTGTCAAACATTAATCTCGACTCTGGGTATAAGTTTGTTTACATGAAAGAATGATTGTTTGAGACTAAAAGAATGTTCTACAATCTTCTTTTTAGATTTAAAGAGGAAGCCTCGAGAGGTGGTAAGAAGAAGGATTCTTGGGTTCTCTCTTCCATGAGTATGGCTGGATGTAGTAAATGATGGAATTTTTTTTGGGATGTTTCGGTAAAAGATCGCCTGCAAAAGGAGTGACTTATTGGATCTTCTACATTTAGTGCGGAGAAAGGGAAACCTCGCGATGATGTTTCTGTCCCCCTAACTTTAAAATGTCCCACGTATATATATATATATATATATATATATATATATATATATATATATATACTTATATATATATATATATATATATATATATATATATATATATATATATATATATATACCATATGTTAATATTAAATTTATTTATAAGTATTAAACTATAGTCTTTGGAAAAATCATTTTCTAAAGAGTTATTGTAATTTCTGAAATTAAGATTGTTTTTATTTTTTAATTAAATTTATTTTTCTACATTCTTTCATTTGCAATCTAAACGAAAAAACCCCGGTTGCACCTTAATTATTGGATGACAGTGTATATAACATAGTTAAAATTATATTCTTTCTTCATTAAAAATATTTATTCTTTATGTTTATTTACTGTATCTCAGTACTGCAGCTTGAAATATATTTCCGCTTTTCCAGAAAAATATTTTGAGTTATGACACTTTTGTAGAAAGGGGAGTAAATAAGCATAGAGAAAGTAGGCATTTTTTTTGTATAAACATTTTTTACTGTAAATTAAGGACGGTTTTGATGCAAAGTTTATAGGAAATAGTAAAAAACTTCTACCAATAAAAAATAAGCACATTTTATTTGAGTTCAACAATTCAAATTTATATACCAGCTTCATAATCAATTGTATCATATTTTAGGTATTTAATTTCTTTTTATGCCTAAAAAATAATAAATAGTGTCTAGACATAAAAGTTCCGAAAATCATTTTTAGTGAGTATTTTTTAGATACAATATTTACGAAATATTCCCTGTCTAGACTTAAGTATTAAAGAGGAAATAAAGCGAAAAACAATTTAATGTATCCAATTTCTTTTTTGAAGCAATTACATGAAAGTCTGCTTTTAAAAATCTTAAATCATATTAGAATGTCTGAATAAATATTTATATTAGAAACATTCAACAGCTTTTACCAATGCATCTATTTTTAAACGTTTCATATTTTATGGTTTTATTCTGTAATTTATATATAAAGTAACTATAAAATCCATTTATACACTCGTGCTATTTTACTTATGCATGTAAAATATCTTAAAAGAAGAATGTGTTTTCTCATTACACTAGAATTTATTTATATTTTAGCATCGAACGAAATTAGTAATTTTAAAGAATGGATGTTTAAATATATCACACCTTTCCTGCAAAAGTGTCACAGCTCACAAATTAGGCTTAAAGAGCTAATATCTGCCATTCTATATGGTTTTCATTCCACTATTAATCTCCTAAAGTAGGAAATATAGCACTTAAAATCCAGCAACGATCTGGCAGTTTTGTTTGCAGTATGACCATTCAGCCTACCGCAGCCTGAAACAGTTTTCCGGATTTTCAGAAAAACAAAGTTTTTTGAGTTATGACACTTTTGTAGCAAGGGTGCGATACGTTATACCTAAAATTGAAGATATAGCCTTATTTTTGAAAATTTTCTTAAAAGCTTTAAAGATGTCACAGTAATAATTTATCAATATTTATGAAAAAAACTTTATACACTGTTAAAACTAATGGTGACACATTGTACCTTTTAGGGGTGAACGGCTTGTCTCACTGGTGACACCCCTAAAGGAGCCAGAATAGCACCTTTAATTAAGGTGAAAAGATGGCACCCTTAATCCAGAGTGCCCAATAATAAGAAAATTTAAAAATATACAAACCGACTTTTGGCCCTCGAAGGATTCGAACCCACAACCTCTGATTACAAGCTCAGCGTTCTGACCACTCGGCCATCGAGCTCACCTTCATTCACTCACAGCGATAGATTTTATTTACCGTCACAGAAAACAGGGAGACACACGTCACAGCGCATGCGCATGGTGGCAGTCACCCGATGAGGTGCCACATTGCTGCCAATACGAAGTGCAAGGCACCTTATTTAGCTCCAATCACCCAATAAGAGACTGTCGACACTTCCACCACATATCCAAGCCCCTATGACACCCTAGGGTTCTAAATGGCACCGCCTTTTCACCTCCGGGTCCCAAATGGCACCGGTTTGTCACCTTTACTTTTAACAGTGTATTATTGCCTACTTTTTCATGTTTTTACAGAATTTTTATTCGTGTATCACTGGGTTTTCAAATTTGTAATTTTTATCTAGTTGAAAAGAAAAAATGCTCGTATTAAATAATGTACAATTTAGAATAAAAAAATTACTGTTGAAAATCAAAACTCATGATAGGACAACATATGCACTTACTACGTACAGACGGACTTATTTTAATAACTAGTTATTGTTTATTTATATAAATACGTCGCTTCGTTCAATCTTTGTTTAACTGCGTTCAATAACTTTTTTAAATGAGACATAATTTTCATGAATCATGATTGGCGAAAACGCGTTAACAGTATGACGTACTGCAAAAGGGAAGTGGCTAAATATGTTTTTTAATATTATTAAATGTTATACTTATTACAAATCAAATTTAAAAAATAAAATAAATGAATTTGTCCTTGCAAACGAACCATGTACCACAATCTCCAATTTTATTTGTATTTGATCTAATATTGTTTATTCCGTGTGATTTCCTTGCCATTTTTGCTTACCCATCATACGTAGTATAGAGTAAGTCTTCAAATCGTTTTGAAAATCGAAAAAAAATTTTTGACAGATTTACACATTTTAGATAGTGGAGATTCCGAAAAACATATTTTTAGAAAAAAAAATTTGCCGTCCGTCCGTCCGTCTGCCTGTCTCTCTGTCTGTCTGTCTGTCTGCCTGTAAACGCTCTATCTCCCGAACAAATTGAGATAGAGACTTCAAATTTTGTATGTAGTTAGTATGTAAGAATGGGACGAAGCCTATTTAATATCAGCAACCTCGATTATCCGGAACTATTTTTTTCGAACCCTCAAAAAATTCATTCTGATGAAAGGTATATAAAAAATTTCGATTTTTTTTGTTTTAAGGAATGGACGTAAAAGGCAATATAATAACACACATTTTGCATATGGAACGAATTGGATCGGATTATTACTTGCCGAGATATTTGTAATCCTGTTTTCCATATTCTTCGATTTTTCATGACCCTGTATTTCATTCAAATTTCAATCCAGAGGTATATTTTAATTGGAAATGAGACGATTAATCCGAAACATTTGATTGTTAGTTAATATAATTATTATTTTTGGAGTTATAAGGATGTTTCTTTTACGCAGTTCGGTACTACTTGAGTAGTATGGCGTTTTATATAATTTGTCGAAATTGGTACATCAGCAGTTCTTTAATAAAGCATTACTATGTATATTAACAATATTTAAATTTTGTTTATGAATTGCAATGCATTATATAAATAATTTTCACATGTTTTATTTTCATATACATATCCATGATGGGTAAGTATTACGGTGGCCCCCAACGACTAGTTTACTTACCCATCATACGTAGTATAGGGTATTACTTACCCATCATACGTAGTATAGGGTATTACTTACCCATCATACGTAGTATAGGGTAAGTCTTGCAATCGTTTTGAAAATCGAAAAAAAATTTTTGACGGATTTACACGTTTCGGACACTAAAGATTCCGAAAAACATATTTTTAGCAAAAAAAATTGCCGTCCGTCTGTCTGTGTGTCTGTGTGTCTCTCTGTCTGTCTGTAACCGCTCTATCTCCCGAACAAATTGAGACAGAGACTTGAAATTTTGTATGTGCTTAGTATGTAAAAATGGGACGAAGCCTATTTAATATCAGTAACCTCGATTATCCGGAACTATTTTTTCCGGACTCTCGAAAAGTTCGTTCTGATGAAACGTATATAAAAATTTTCGATTTTTTTTATTTTAAGAAGTGGACGTAAAAGGCAATAAAATAACACAAATTTTGCGCATAAATCAAAGTCGATCAGATTATTAGTTGTCGAGATATTTCTAATCCTGTTTTCCACATTCTTTGATTTTTCATGACCCTGTATTTCATTCAAATTTCAATTCAAAGATATATTTCAATTGGAAATGAGACACGTAATTCGATGCAAAAAACCGTTAGTGAATATGATTAATATTTTTGGAGTTATAAGGATGTTTCTTTTATGCAATTCAGTGGTACTAAAATTGTTTGGCTTTTCATACGATTGGTTCATGAGAAATTCATTAATAGAGCATAATTATATGTTGTTATATATTCTTTTTATACATATGTTGTTATATATTTTGTTTTGGAATTGTAATGCATTTTATAAATTGTTTACATATGTTATGTTTTCATATATTATGTTTTGCATATCCATGATGGGATACGATGGCCTCCAACGACTAGTTTTATATTGGGTTATGATGTATTCATTGAAAATGTTGAATTGTAGTATTATTTAATTTATATATATATATATATATATATATATATATATATATATATATATATATAAACCATTAATTGTATTACAATATATGAACCATTGAATTTAATAACATACCACATTGAACATGGAGGGAAAAGTAAATAATTAAAATGAATACAAATGGAATTTATAGAACCAAATCAGAATATTCGTGCCCCAAATACCTTGGAACTACAAATGACGTGTGTGGTTTCATCTTCGTATTTGCCATGAAAAAGCAAAATAATATAAATTTGGGACTACCAATACACATAATTCCAAAATTAAACGAAGAAAAAACATCAAAAACAAGGGGCATCAAAATTACTAATATATATATAGATATATTTATTTACTTATTTTAGATATAAATTTAAACACAGCAAATAATGCCTGTTTGATTTCTACGGCGGATCTTCTTTTATCAGTTGAATCACCTAACTCTAGAGAGTTTTCACGAAAATAAAAGTTCGTCTAGGTGAAATAGGTTGTGAGGGAGTGACCTTTGCATAAAGGAACTCTAGTATTTCTGAGATCGTGACGTCAATAATTTAACATGTGTAAGCGTAAAAGCGACATCTATCCTCTCTTTTACTTTAACTTTCTAGAGTGTGTGTGCTCTTTCGGATTCTTCAGTTAGCTCGCGGTTATTAGTAATATGTTAATGTGAAGTATCTCAGTTTGCAGCATATAAAAGCTTGGGTGTGAGTGTGTGGCGAGTGTCTCTGGCATTAGCCAGCGAGAGAGCATCTGTGGCGTTAGCCAGCGTGTGAGTATCTGTGGCGTTAGCCAGCGAGTGATTATCTCTGGCATCGACATTAGATAGCGAAGTGCTAGCAAATTGAAGGTAGCAGCGGGCCTCCAGTGAAGTGTAAAGGAGTTTCGATATTTGACTTGAGAGTTGGCCGTGGTAAGAAACTTCATTTTGATTATTTGTGAACAAAGAATTACACACAGCCACGGGCTGTCTAATTAAGCTTTATCTAGCAGCTCAGCCAAGAGATAGTGAGAAGTATTAGAAGGTGCCAGGATTGAGCTAGGCCGGAGCCTGTGAGTATGCGTTTAGCTTTTTCATAGTATTCTCAGTTGTGTAAAATTAAGACTTGCTCCACTTCCCTTCAGCCCTCATCATTTTAATAAACTTTGTTGTTTTATCTTAATTACTGAGTATGTCTGCATTTAACCTCCACCACGACCAACCAATCGTTACAAATGACACTCAACGTGTATATAACGTTACAAGGTTTATAGGATTTGTGTCTAGTAAGATCTAATACTTATCCTTTACAATCTTGGACATTTTGATTTCCTCTTTAACTGTGAGTTGTTATCAGAAATACTAGCTTTTTGTTTAGATGATTGCTGTTTTTAAATTCGGAAAACAGTTAAGATAATAAATAATATAATTTCGTAAACCACAAAAGCACATATTTAATGTTATACGTCATGTTTTTTAAATAATAAAAGTATATAACCTTTCAAAGTTTTAAAAAAGAACATTTTTTATTCTCTACAGGGGTCTCAGCGTCCCTAAAATTTTCGCAATTTTCTATCAGTATTTTAAATAAAAAATCTTTCTGTCAGATTCCTTTAACATTTACAATGTAATTCTATAATAAATATTATCGTTTTAAAATTGTGGTGGGAAACAGTGAAAATTTTAGGGACGCTGCGACCTCACTATTAAATTTATTCAGTTTCTTTTTGGTCTAGTATTTCGTGCAAAATAACTTTTTTTAATGCAATTAAATCTTCAAAGAAGAAAACATTTAAATATTAGTGGTGAAAGACTACCCACGGGTGCCTAGACTTTTGTACAATTGTTTTATATGTACTAAATTATTCTAACACAGAAATTGCAGTAATTCCATGAATTTTCTATAGAATGTCATAAAGGCAACTAACGCATTCAGACATCGAATATTAAATAAAGTAAGATTGTCGTTTAGGCTATAATGCTTCTCATGGTAAAAATAATTTATTAAAAAGTTCCTAACTTTGATTATAGATGGCACCATTTATCCATTTGTGTTGCAAAATACATTTTTTTTTTCCTTTTCTCAGATGAGTATCGATTTCGTTTAGAAGTAATAACCAACGTGATTAACTTTTCGGCTGAGAATCACCATTTCTGTGTTACAGTGCCAGAAATTATCAGAAAAATAAAACAAAAATAAATAGCCACATGTTTGACTTTAAATATACGGACAAGTATCATCTATGATCGAAGTTTTGAACTATTTATTTTCATTGGCTTGAAAAAATCTATTCATACTGAAAAGCATTTTAGTTATAACTTCATTCCAATGAGACAAAAACATGATTTTATTTTGGATTGTTAAATGTGTGAGGAATTTATGGTATTCCCTGTATTTACACATTTGTGTGACTAAACGGAATTGATAACAAAATTCATACATGAGCTAAACGCATTAAATTATTGGTAATTGTTTTCGAAAAAGGTGTAATTTTACAAATTTCTGAAACACATTAACGAAATTTGAAAATTAGACATTTCATTTTTAGCGTGTAAAAACAAAATTATTTTAATCAGATCACTTTTGGGATCATTTCATGGGATTTCATAATGAAGCGACATGGAGTGTAATATGTGAAACGCATAGTGAACGTTTATAATTATTGAAATTATGTGAGTTGTTTATTTCAAGAATAATGTTACACGGCACATAGAACATAAAATTAATATTTTTTTAAGTTTATTATTTCTCGTCCTAAAAACAAAGACTTAAATATTACGGACAAGTAGTGTCAATTATGATCGAAATTTGGACCTATTTATTTTCATTGGCTTAAAGAAAACTTTCCATCGTGAGAAGCATTTTAGTCCAAACTTCATTTTTTGTACGACAAATATTTGATTTTATATTAAGTTTTAAAATGTATGGGGAACTTTTGGAACACCTTGTATATTTACCTATTCGTGTGACTAAACGGAATTGACGAAAATGCACACACGAGCTAAACACGTTTATATATTGGTAACTGCTTTCGACAAGAGTGTAATTTTAGAAATTTCTGAAATACAGTAATTGAATTTGGAATATACAGTAAAACCTCGTTACAACAATATTTTAGGGACCAAATAAATATATTGTTGTAGAGAGGTATATTGCTATATCGAAGGCCTATATATTTTGGGCATTCTATAGGATTTTCTTCGTTAAAACCTCCTGACTGCCACGACCGGATTTTTTCACACACTAAGCTGCAGGTTTCACTGCAACATAAGCAATATTTAAATTAACATAATTCTACAAATAAAACTCAGACTTGAAAAATTAAGTTAGGATTAATACTCTCAAAGATTATACACCTATACCTAATAACATACTTTGTATCAGGTAGGAAAAAACATATTTTTTTAATATTTTTAATAAATTACGAAGAAAACAACATTACAATGTTACCCTTCGGCTGGGCAGTCAGGGGATTAATGTATATCATACTTTAAAAATTACATTAAGAAGAAATTAATTAGCAAAATCTAATTAGTTGTGGTTATAAACTAAAATAATAATAATAATAATCTCTATAAATAAAAGGAATTCCGAGGATAATTAATTGAGGCACAGGGGAAAGCAAATCTTGGCAATGCGCCAACTCGGTCCAGAGGAAGCAAATCTTGGCAATGCGCCAACTCGGTCCAGAGGTATAAAAGCAAGATAGAAAAAAACGCGCAGGTCTGTGCATTCAAGTACAACCACCCATATGTATATGCTGAAAGTTTGTTCTGACGCTCACCCGACGCACGTGGAGTGCCGATGGTCCGGGGAGAGTCACCGGGGGATCCGTCGCCAGCTGAGAGAGAAGTGTACCATACACATAAATTATTAAATAAACCTTCAAATTAAGCCCGGCGAAGCGGGCTGGGTATGCTAGTAATAATAAATAAAATAAATAAATTCAGAAAATAAGCAAAGAAATATTCATATACCCGAAAACCATTTTTATTGAAAATAATCAAATATTTTAGTTTGCTTATTCTTTTTTTAACTGTTAAGTCAACCAACAAGATATGCATTGGGTCTAGGGCATAAAAATGGTCCTCATTTGGCGATGAAAGACTTTAAAATAATATCCATAGAGACTTCGCAGATTGAAGTAATATCCTATGATTGCAATCAGGATTTCGATGGAGCTTTATCATGATCATTCTCTTCTTCATTATTTTCTACCTCTTAAATAATTTCAGAGAGAATATCTTCGTTAGTAACTCCTGTGAAAACCATAATGTCCTCATCTGCTGTTAAATAATCTTCCATGCTAATTCCAGACTTTGTGCCTTTATCAGGTTGAGATAAAGATTTTTGGAGTTTCAAAACACATTCTTGACTATCTGAGAGATCACCGGCTATGAATTTTTTATCCTAATCAGATTTCTTATCTTCCACAACACAAAGATCGGCCTTTCTCTAATAATTATATATAGTTTTTCCCGTCCCATCAGCTTCCAGCAATGCTGATAAAAAATTCCTTCACATTTACAGCTTTATATCTTCAATCTTTAGAAGTATCGCCTCTACTAACTGTTTTTTGCAATATCCTTTGAAACACTTAGTTATACCCACATTTAGAGACTGCAAAATTAAAATGCAATTGGCAAAAACAAAACAAAAAGTTCAATATATGAACTTTTTGTAGTTTTGAAAATGAGATGTGAGCACTGCACTTATCCATAAACAAAAAGATAGTTTTCTTTTTCTGCTTCATTTCTTTATCTAACTTTTGTAACATAATTTAAGATTAGATTTTATGTGTGCCTGTGCTATTAGTACACAGAAGAACAGACAGTGTCTATTTCGATTTCTTCAGTCCATAACGCTTTTCACCTTTGAATGCCAATGTTCGATCGGTAGAAGCTGGAAAAACAACCCAGCTTCATCTACGTTGTAAACGCATTCTGGAGCATATACTTTTAAAAGATTTCTTTCATTTTGTTTTTTAGCCATTCACTTTCGTCATTAATCGGGGCAGTTTTTTTTCTCTCGTTGAATTTCTTAGAAAGTTATTGCTTGACGATCCCGAAATCGCATTAGCCAAACATTGCTAACTTTAAAGGTTTCGTTCCCTATTATTACAAATACCCAAGCTTCTGTGCATAACAAGGGTCCATTTAATAGAACATTTGTTATCCTCATCTCATAGAACCTATTTAAAATAGCAACATCAGTGTTTTCATTTGTCCGAACTTTCAGTTGTTTCTGCTGTGAGTTAATTGCATTTGTACTTATGCCATATTCGATCTGCTTGCTCTCTTTAGGAATGTTTCAATTGGAGATTGCGACAATTCATATTTCTTAAATGCATCAATCTACTTCATTCCCTCTTCAATATCGTTAATAATATTCCTAGAAGGGTTTTAGGTAGACTCCACCTATTTGAAATCTGAATAAAAGCCATTCTTGTATCAAAAAAGGTAATTTAAAAATCAACAATGGGTATTTTGCTGTCAAAAGAGATGTAAAAATGGCAAAAGAGATAAGATTTTTTTTCTTTCTTTTTTACAATATTTAAAAACCAAAATATCATTCTAAAGGGAGAAAATATCGTTGAAATTTAAAAACAAAATCGTTGTACAGGGGTTTATCGCTCTAGAGAGTATCGCAATATTGAGGGGAGGTTAACATTAATTGATATGCACATTTATCGAGACCACAAAATATTATTATTGTAGAGGGAGTTATTGTTGTATCGGATATCGTTGTAGCGAGAGTTTACTGTATACATAGCATTTTTTGTGTGTAAAAACCAAATTATTTTAAACAATTTTTCATAAGTATCATACTTGATCAATTCTCTATTCAAAAAATGAATAAGAGTACTTTTTTTATTGGAAGCCAATTTTCAAATAAGCATTACTCATCTTTTCTAATATATGATTGTAAATAAACAATTTTTGGTACTGATTGTGAACTTGTGCTTTAACTAATATCTTTAGATTAAAACGTGATTTTTTAAGATTTAACTCTTTGAAGTGACGTGGAGTGTAACGCACAGTTAATGTTTATAATTATTTAAATTATGAGAGATGTTTATTTTAATAATAATGTTAGAGAGCACGTGAGACATAAAATGGGTAAAATTGTATGGGTAAAATTTTATTATTTCGCTTCCTAAAAAATACCTGAGAGATTACAGACAAGTAGTGTCATATACCATCAAAATTTGGAACTATATATTTTCATTGGCGTGAATTTCCATCGTGGGAAGTATTTTAGTCAAAACTTCATTTCTGCATGACAGATACTTTATTTTATATTGGATTTTAAAGCATATGAGGGATTTTTGGTACACCCTGTACATGTATAGGCTTGTTTGATTAAACGGAATTGATAACAAAATGTACGAATAAGCTAAATACATTTAACTATTTGTCTTTGTTTTCAATAAGAGTTTCATTTCACGAATTTGTGAAATACAATAATCAAATTTGGAATTTACCCATTTAATTTTTAGTGTCTAAAAACAAAATTATTTTAAAAACTTAACCAATTTCCAAATATTAGATCACATTTCTGTATTTATTAAATTAATGAAAGTGCCTTTTCTATTTGCAAAACCATTTTCCACTAAGCACAGTTCATCTCATCTAATATATGGTTATTAATTAAGCATAATTGGTACTGATTACGTACTACTGTTTTAAATAATTACTCTAAGTTAAAGTGCGATTTCATGAGGTTTAGCACTTTGAAGTGACATAGAGTGAGATTGTGAAACTCATAGTGAATGATTCTAATTACTTTCTTTATGTGAGTTGTTTATTTCAAGAAGGCTGTTTAACAACACATGGAATATAAAATGATTAAAATTGAGTTTATTATTTCTCGTCCTAAAAATAAAAATAAAGAGTTAACGGTCGAAATTATCATTGACGTAATAGATTATAGGTGCTAAAAAGATTTTAAAATAATCTATATTAACTACTTCGGGTGTTTCTACATAGTTTAGTACACTGTTGTAAAAGTATTTTTTTAAATACTATAAAATTTTCAAAATTATGAAATTAACTTTTATATGTATATATATATGAGTGTGTGTATATATATATATTATATATATATATATATATATATATATATATATATATATCCAACTTTATAAGTCTTACTTAAAAAAATGTTTTATTAAAATATTTCTTTTTTTTTATTCCGAATGGAAATTGAGAAATACATGATGATTTAAATACATTTCCAATAATATACTATTCATCGTAAGTACAAAGAATTAATTATTCTAATCGCTTGTTCTAAAAATCATGTTGTATTTTGTTTTTTTAATTATTACATACAAAATTAAATACATTTTCTATTTAAAACACTTTTGAAAATAAAGATTAAAGTCATTTGTGCATTTTATGTATTAATTTTTGACATATTAAAAAACAAAAATGACTTTTGTTTTTTCTCTCAAACCATTTTGTTAAAAAAACATTCCTAAACAAGACAAAAAATTATAATTTAGATATTAATTAAAACATTATTTATATTGCACTATAATATTATCACTAAATGAATGAATAATATTTATGTTTACTGTATTAATATAGGTAAAATTAAAAAATAATTTAATTTAAATTAAACAAATATCTTTAAAAAAAAAACAACCTGACAGGAACAATAATTTTTATATATAAAAATTTATATACTTTTTTTATGAATTATTCTTATTTTAGATGAGTAATACATGCAAATATTATCATTCCTTTCCATTATAATATTATATTTCCTGCTCCTCATTCTTAGTGAAATATGTTTGTGTTTGTAGCGCGTAATGTACTGTTCATGTTAATATATATCCGCCACCATAAGTGATTTGTACACAGGTATTAATATAATAAGTACGTCTAACATGATACTCATCCATGTTTAGCTAGTGTTACTCTTTGACATTCAATTTCATAATTCTGGAGAATTAATTTCTGTAATATTGTATGTCATTGATAATAACTGCATAGATGTCTTGCTGTTTTTTTAAATTTATTTTTATAACTAAATGGTTATTTTTTTCTAAAAGATTACTTGCTTTATATGCTAATATAAAATTAGTGCATCTCAAAGATTTTAGTTTTCTATCATAGTCTTTTTCTAAATAATAATATATATGAATAAATTAAATAGTGATGGAATGCCGCATTTGCCGTGAATTAAATCAAGACAAGATGCAGTAATATATCCTAATAAGCTGCGTTTACTTCTTCAATGATCTCCCTATATATTAAATATATTTGTAAATGCTTTTCAAAGCTTAAAATCTTTTAAAACTCAATATCATACACCGAGTGCATTCTACCAGAACTTTATCGTCTTCAAGTGTGTTTCGATTACGTCTAAAACTCTTTCCGTATTGATGTTCTTGGTTGAACGGCTAGATGCATACATTTTACTAAGGGGGGTATAGCTCCATAAATTTTTTACACACCAGTTATCGACCTTTCTGCAATGTTAAAGAACTTAAATTTCTGGTATTTCGTACGATAAATTATCATATATTGCGTTCTCAGTTTTTATTATGATTTCGTAATTTTCGTAATAAGAAAGTAAGATAAAACGGCACAGTCTAAATTAAATTACTTATCTTATACCTTTGTATTATCTAAATTATTAATCAAAATAAGCACAATATTTGTAAAAAAATTTAATCCTGAATTTAATCCTGAATTTACTTTTGTTCTGGGACATTTGAAAAAAAAATGATATTTTATGTAATACGACTTTATTACTTTATTATTACAACATGTTATAGTTGATATAAAGTTACATTACCTTTTCTTGGGAAAATATTTTTTTTTTACTTTTACAATTCTTTCGCTTAAGAAAATCCCTTTTTAGTGTAAATAATGTCTTGTCATCCATTAAATCTTTTCGAAGAGAATTTACATTTAGAAAGACATCTTAAGGATAAAACATGCAATTTAACACGAAAGAAATCCTTAGAGTGTCTTTAGTAACCCAAGAAATTTATTACTACCTTAGCGTCAAGACATTCCACTTAAACGAAATAAAGACAAGAAAAACATGAATCTGTTTTATATATATTTTATACAGTACATTAAGTATTCAATATTTTATCATGTTCACATTTAAGTTTTATCGAGTATTAAATATTTTTTTTTATTAATTTTAAGAATACTTCTTTATATTTTGGATCAATGAATTGATTAATAAAACTAAAAAAAAAAATCCTATGCCGAAATGAAAACTGCTACAAAATTTTACATTATATTGCTACCAAATTAAAAAAAAAAGCTTTATTTATTTATTTTTATTTTTGTTTTGGAAAAAACTTTAAAAAGGCTTAAAAAGAAGCATGAATTGAACATTCTTCTAGCGTAATTTTCAGTCAAAATATCTACTTTTCATTTATGAAATAACATTAAAATCAACTCTTCGAATTCGTCTGCCGAATTCTGCTTAAATTGTGTTTATATCTTAATTATAACCTAAGTTATAGCCGTTTAAAGTTACAGCTATTAGAGCTTTTGAATTGCGTTTAAAAGTTATTTTTATCATTTTCTCAGAATTAAGTTTTCACGAATCAAATTTTTAATAATAAAAAAAAAAATATGCATGAAATTCTACGAAATTTCCTGTACTTCTTTTACAAATGTTTTTTGAGGGAATAGACTACACTCATGATAATATATTAAATAGTTTTATATTTACACTCGTATAAGTAACAAAAAAAATTCTGGTCAAATATTTCACTACATTAAAACTTTTAGCTGCCATACAATCTGAGATAGAGAAGCGATTATAATGTGTCTGAGTCCTAAAAAAGTTACTTCATTTATTATGCAATTTAAAAAATGTCAATACATTGTTTTATTTTTGTGTTATTATGTTTTGTTAGATTTGTTAGGAAATGCCAATATTTGTGATATTTTGACTGTTTTTTTTTCTTAAAAAATATCTTTTCTGGGTAATTGTTAAAATTTTTATATATTTTTGAAGTTTTAAAGTAAACGTAAATATTAAAAAATGAATAAAAAGAGAGAATTTCAAAAGGTTCAAAAAATGACTTCCGAAAGTGTGCGGATAGATTAAGTGCACTTACTTCATTTATTATAAATACGAAGTTTATTTTGACAAATAAACCCCGTATTAATATATTAGTCAGTTATATACATATTGTATTATTATCTAAACTCTGGTATTTTAAATATAATATTATTTTATAACTGATACTGCTCAATCATTTGAAAAAGAATATAATATACAAAATTAATTACTGTTATTAATAAAATTATATTCCCAATAACGTTGAAATACATGATGATGAAATTTCTTGTCAACCAATTGCCAGTTCATATTTCCTTATAATCGCTTATGCATAAATTAAAAGCCATTTTCCACTTAAGTGTTCCATCAAGCCTGCCTCTTATCCCTTGAAATCATCTGTTTATCGATAATCCATTTCTACGGTTGATTAGCTACTTATTTCATGTAAAATATTTGCAAAATATTTGGGAATTCGGTGAATTTCATGGATTGCCTATCTTAAATGATCTGACATAAAAGGGATAATAAGTGTGTTTATTACTTTCGTTGTTTTTAGACTTTTAGTAGGTTTTAAAAAAAATCTATATTTTTGTTTGTTTTCAGTACATTGGAATTGTTCTGTTATTGTAAAAAATAAATTTAAAAATGGGATTTTTTTAAACTTGCACATTTGCCAACTATAATTAATTCAAAAAATAAAATGAAAAATAAGCATGAAAAAAAGTTTGTATTTATGTTCCGGAAAACGATGATTTAATCAAATAACAGTGCACTGTATTTTAGACTACACCGATCTCTTAATACTAGGTATAAAGTAGTTGGTGACACAAACATGGTGGTGGCCGAAATTTTTTTTTCAGAATGTGTATGGCACCTTAAAATTTCGTACAAAATATTTTTTAAGTTTTATTATTCATTTTTCCGATATTAAACTAGTCAAAGGAATCTTTTACAAAATACTTAGGTCAAAAATGTAAGCGATCGTACTTAAATTTAAGAACAAAATTCGCACTATGCAAGTGCTAATTCTCTGTCAGAATTCGGGCATTGTGACCAAGAGGCACAGTACTGCAGAAGACAGTGCAATGCCATTTAGCCAAATTATCGTCATTCAATAGATAACCTTTTCGGGTCCGAAATTTTTTTTTTCAATTTTTAGAAAAAAAATATTTTTACGTTAATAACATTAAATCTAGCCATCCATATAGGCTAATTAGTGTTTAACGAAAATGCCATTCTTTAAACATAACGAATGTTGTTGTTTTGCATACTATTCCATTAATATTCATATCACAACAGGCTAAGGAAGAATTTTTGAAGATGATTAGAAAATATTGTATCACAACAAGGTTTAACTTATATTGAACCAATGAACCAATGTAGATGATTAGAAGTGCCTACTGGAGTCGTCATGCTTCAGTTTACCTTCCATCGAAGTCGATGAGTCGAATGTCTGAATGCATAGATGGTATAACTTTTATTGCGACATTCTAATACTTTTTGAATTTTATTTCACAGGTATATTTCAGGAAAGTAATTTTTTTAAAGTAAAAGAGTGAAATATATGTTTAAAATAAAAGAATCGCAAACGGCGCAAAAAGAATTCATTAAAAATAATGATAATTATTATTACTAAATGTCTAAACATAAATGAAGTCAAATGGTAAATGCATTAACATATACTAACATTACAATATGTTAATAGTAGCAAAAGTATTTCTTAAAACAAAATAATACTCCATTTAAAGACATGTACTATTAATAGTACACGAGAAACTGAAAGGGTTTAACGCAAATATATCGTGCAATTTATAAAATTATCTTAAAAGAGAGAAAAATTGGCAAACGTGCATGTTTAAAAATTAATTCTTATTTTTTCTTATATATATTATATGTTTATATGAATGTACATATGTTTATAAGAAATAATCTTCTACATACTAATGACTATGCACGTTTTTAATATCAGAAACTCTCAATTACAAAAGATCTTAAATTACAAAGGTTGTTGACATTTTTCTCATTCATCGGTTTAATTTGAAAGTATGTATGAAATCATAAGGAAAACTCTCATAGCCAAGAAATTTTAATTAAATGTTCGGCACAAAGCTTCTGTAGATCTTTATTAATTTTCTTCTTGCTGAATTTAACACTACTTTTTGTGTTTCCCAATTACGAAAGTTTTATATGTAAATTTGTGTTATGGACAAAAGATAAAATTAAAGAAATTATTATTTTTGTTTGAACCAATGAATGTTTTACAAATGAAATTAAATTCCGATATTTTTTTTTTTTTTGAAAAATTATTGATTTCATAAATGCATATTTTATTTTAATATATGTATATACATATAATTTTGTATTAACCTGTCTCAGAAATTAAGAATTCAAAATTTACAAAAACATGACTTTAAATAATTAAAACAAAATAAATACAATGCATTCAAATTTTAGCAGTAAAATATAATTGAAATTCTTGAGTATATATTTGTAGAAAGATCAAGTTATATACAACTACTCTACACTTTTTAAATTTCTGTTAAAAAATTCCGAATAATAAAGCGCTTGTGTGTTCTTCAAGATAATAAAATGCTTATAAAATACATAATATATAATTTTATTTTATTGGGTAGTTTTCCATGTTTTTGAATGTACAGATTTAACATCTTATACAAAACACATCCTAAATGTACGCAGTCCAGTCATATTAATTTGATCACCTTCCGATTTTTGACGTTTTGTTAAATGTCTGGAAAAATACATGAGGAATTATACCGAATCTCCGTGTGTGTAAAAAGCACAATACAGGTCATATATATTGTCGCGAATATTTTTTTTTCACAATCTCATAATGGACGGTTTATTTATTAAAAAAGAACGAATATCTTTTGCATCACTCTATAAAAACTAATGTAGCAAAAGCGTTAAAACTGTAGATTGTGATTAAATGGGATACCTAATAAACTGTGTTCATATTTATAAGACTATCGCGTGTGGTAGTCAAAAAACTAAGGCTTTTATAAAAACAGTCCCAACTTTGTAAGATTTTTTGTTTATAATATGCAGAATTCTTAATATAAAAAAAAACTTCTTTACAAAAAACATGAAAAATAATACTGACCATAAATCCCTGCAATCAGAAAAAAAAACAATAAAAATTGTTAAAATAATGAGCAGGTATTCTAAAACTATAGACTCTAGCGAGAGTCCTAACTATCGTGCAAGGCAATCTCGTTACCAGGGTTTGACGACAACAGTGATATTTTATTTTTCCAGTTTGCTTTGCTCTAGTCATCTGTCGTTGCAATAATGACAGAAGTATAGGTTGATTGTTTTGCGGAAATTTCTTAAAAAGTGTTAAAAAATAATAAAGTATCAAAATTACATGTTAAGAGAAAGTTATTTAACAAAATAAACAAATAAATAAATGAAAAATAAAAATAAATAAAATTATATTTTAAATGACAGATGTTTAAAAAAATAAAATAAAAATAAAGATTACAAAATAATTCTATTAAAAAACAAAAATTAATTATAATGAAAATAAGCCGTAAGAAAGTAAACATAAACAGAATGGTTGATCCGCTGTTTAAGCTCTGGTTACGAGAGTACCTTCACGGTAGTTAGGACTCCCGCTGGAGTCTGGTATACTAAAACATTTTTCACTGCGCACGCGTGAAAGCAATCAAAATATTATTTGCATTATGTGTTAGCTAAGTATATTGAGCAACTTTTGTGAAAGTCTCGAAAACATAGCTTGAAAATTTTGAAAATTATAGTCGATAGAATATGCCCAAATTCTGTTGATCCCAAAATTAAGCAAAAATATGAGGATCTGTGTCCAATAATATTAGTATAGGCAATATCACATATGATGTACTGACACCTTGGATATATGGATACAGCCAAAATTCGTGACCGTTTTTATAAAAAAAATAATACTTTCTCTACGAGTATACGTGCTACCCTTATAACAAGTGGGTACGTGTGATCGCAGATCGTACAGAAGGTTTTGTTTAATATCTCTTTCAATACATTTTATCATTAAATTAACAACCGAAAAGTGGTCGGCAGAATTTCCGATTTATTCACCAATCGCGCCAACCAGAAGATAATATTGAATTATTCCCCTAAATGCTGCTTTGATCACATATATTTGTTAATTTCTCCATCATTATTCGTGAAGGTACGGGTGTAAATAAGATTATGTATAAAAGTAAAACGTTGCAAGAATTAGCATAAATTTAAAGTAGACAAAACTGGTCACCAGAGGCGGCTTGTAATTTAAATTAATACGAAATTAATAAATAAAAAAAATGTTTCACTTCGCATGAAAAAATAGAGCATAAATGTAGTGTAATATGATGAAATAAAAACAAATTAAATTTTTTTCAAGTGAATTATTTAATCCATTAATTTATGTTACATACATAGTAATTTTATTTAAACTTACGTGCAACAATTAGATGAAATTTAAACTTTCAAATATACGCTACTGCAAATTTTAAACTTATAAATATCGCCTATTTTCAATTTTTACACTATCGTATGGGGGAAAATGTACTGTTAAATGCAGTACGATTAAAAGCTATATCTCGATTTATTTTTCAGATTTTTTTTTTTTTTCTATTTTTTAATACCAATTTTGTAATTTGTGGCAACAGAAGTACTCCATTTATTTTTAAAACGTAAAAAGTATTATATATATATATATATTCGAACTTGCTTGAAACAATTAGAAGAAAAAAACTGATGATATTAAAAAATATTTTAATTAAAATAATATTTACACAAATTTAATATTACATTTATTGATTATGTAAGTGTAATTAATTTACATAAATTAGTATTTTCACAAATTTTATCATTTGTTGTGTGACAAGAAGTAGTTAGCTATAAGTACACGGAATTTGAATGCTCTGACTTATATAGTTTTTGTGTACTGACTCTGTGACAGACAGACAGAGGACAGAGACGAATAGGGTTTCTTCAGATGAACTAAACCCTAAAAATGAATACAGTTTGTTACAGTAACCCACTTAATCATAATCTGCAGTTTGAATGCTTTTGCTACATTAGTTTTTACAGAGTTATCCAAAAGGTATTCTTTTTTTTTAAATTTGTTGACGGGCATATACGGGATTTCGAAACAATTTATTCGTGGAAATATATGACCTGTACTATGTTGTTGACCTGTTCACTTAGTTCCAAATATTGCTTAAATTGGGACATTCTAGGCTTTGTACGCAGTACGTTATAAAGAAAAATGCTATTTAGATAAAACGCAATTGATACTCAAGATTGATACTCAGATTATTTTTTTATGGAGAGATAACAGTTTTAAAACTTATAGATAATTTTTGCATTACGTTAACTCTTCTAGTGTAAAGAGCATAAAGAATTCTTCCAGAAGTGTGCTCCATTAACAGTGGCGAAGAATATGTTTTTTTTTTTTTTTTTTTTTTTTTTTTGTCGATAAAAAACTACACTTTCCTATTTTCGAAGAATATAAATAATTGTATTGAATATTTCTTGTGATATATTTTATGCACGTGTTTGCCATTTCTCCAGAAACCGTAAATAATGAGAATCGATATCACTTAGTGTAATTCTAGTCATTTTATTCTGAGTACAGGAAGAAATGTATATGTTACAGGCCGAACCCGATTTTAGGCCAAACTAGATTAGCCTAGGCCAAACTAGTCTATCTTAACGCCCATCGGATAAACTAGTTTTTCCTAGGCCAAACTAGTCTATCCTAACGCCCATCGGATAAACTAGTTTTTCCTAGGCCAAACTAGTCTATCCGAAAGCCCATCGGATAAACTAGATTTTCCTAGGCCAAACTAGTTTGGCCGAACGGTCATTAGGATAAACTAGTTTAGCCTGCTATTCATTGGTTTGAACTAGTTTATCCTAGGCCGAACTAGATTATCCTAGGCCAATTCAATCTGGCAGGATATTTTTTAATCTAAAGACCGCCACGGCGCCAACTTTCTAATTTTGATCTATTTTATCCTAGGCCGATGCAGTTTGACGCGATTTTAGCTCACAGACTATCAAAGCCTGAGAGCTAATGTGCTAGCAGATTCTGTGTATGTGTATGTAACAATTTACGTACGTATGGCCGTATGTACGTACGTATGTACGTACTGTGTACGTAATGCGATACCTCCTGATAGAAATATCCAATTTGCTTCAAATTTTGGACATAGATTTATCCTGATAATGAACTTTCCTGATTAGTTTCAGGGGTTCATTGAATAAGAATAAGGGGAGGAGAACAAAAGCTACTCCGTACCCCCCCCCCCACACACACACACCTCCTTAATTTAGTTAAGTCAGTTTTCCATGCAAAATGATCAGACTTTATTAAAATTTTAGGTATAATATCATTTTGATAAGGTACATCCATGATCAGTTGTGGATGTTCGTATAAAGAAAGGAGCAATGGGAGGTAACACTTTTAATTTATGTAAATAGGTTTTTCACTGAGAATTTACCGATTTGTTTCAAATTTTGGATGTATGTTCCTTCTGATAAGGCGTTTACCTGATTAATTTGGGGAGTTCTGAGATATAAACGTAGAACGGATTTTATTTTTCAATCGGATAGAGATTTTCGCTTTTATGAAAAAATTTTTAATTCGTAACAGATATTGGTTTTTGCACACATCACTTCAGGCGAAATTGTTCATATTAAGAAACTAAATATCCGAATCCTTTTAAAAATAAGAAAAAGCTTAAATAAAACATGACACTTGAAATTTAGGATGGGGGGGGGGTAGAGTAAGAGAACGCTAGATTTTTTTTTTTTTTTTTAATCTCAGAACTTTTTAAGGTTTTAGCTGATAATTAAATATTACCATTATTTGAAACTTTTAGAAACATAATAAAACATGATGTTAAATATTTAAGAAAAAAGATGGCGCGTCAAATACCACTATTTTCTATTAGTAATTTTTGTAAAAATGTTAAATTCTTGTTGGAATTGTTTGAAACTTTGTGATAGTTTATAACACATGATAAAAATTGTAAAAAAAGTCCCATTACGAAAGGGAAAGAGGGGATGGGGCGAAGAAAATCAGGAAATATAACGAAAATTCTAGGTTGATCTAGTTGAAACTTTAACATAGTTTATGACACATGATATAAATTTATAAAAATATGTTCCGCATTTAATGCCACTATTGACGAATAATGATTTTTGAATGATTTACATGAAAATGTAATCAGAATCAATTTATATCAGGGACTATCTGAATATAAATTTATATTAAATTCCGTTCATTAGTTCTTGAGATACAGCTATTGTAAAAATTGTTAAAAATGCAGCATAGCATAGCCATGTTGAGTGATTTACTTCAAAATAGAAACAGCACCAACTCATCTCATGGAAGAACTGAATCTGATGTTTGATGGAAATTCGCGTATTATTTAAGATAAAGCTAATGCGTAAATCATAAAAAATGCAAAACAGCAGCTCCACTTGATGAGCGATTTACACCAAAAACTAATCAGCATCAATTTAGATCAGACTACCTGAATGTAAATTTTTATTAAATTTCGTGCATTAATTCTTCAGCCGCATCCCTACAGCTTGCGACAGCGTATAGCAGGTGTGCTGCACTCGTACTGCCGAATGCCCTCTTTCTTTTCGAACGAACTTCGAAGCGAACGAAATTCAAATCGTAGCAAGCGCGCTGAGTACGCACCGCCGAATGTAATTCTCCTTTCCGAAAGAGCCTCGAAGTGAACGAATTTCCAACAATAACCCCGCTGCCTAGGTCAGTCAGATAGCGGGCGAAGCCAGCAAGTTTTAACTAAGCCACGTTATATTAGGTTCTCATTCCAACCCCAAGGAGTGCACTCTATTATTAACAAAAGTGTATCTGAATGAAACTCCGTTAAACAATCTAATAGTAGATATATTACTTGAGGTCGCGGTGCTTTAAAAGGTAAAATTTCCGTTATATTTCGCGATTTTGTTCGCATCCACACCCTCTTTCACGCCGAAATGTGACTTTTTTTTACAAATTTATATCAAATGCCATAAATTGTCAGTTTCAAAACTGTAAGTTTCATAAACTATAAGTTTCAAAATGTTCCAACAAGAATATAACATTTTTACAAAAATTACTATTAGGAAATAGTGGTATTTCGTTGCGGAATCTTTTTTCTTAAATATTTATCATCATGTTTTTTTCTCTTCGAGGTTCATTCGCTTCAACATACGCCCGTTTCGAGATTTTATATAAAACAAGGGGCTCGATAGCGGGCGAAGCCGGCTGATTTGAACTAAATCGCAAATTCCAAATTCCAACACTTGGGTGCTTGTGTTATATTAATTTCACATTAGTCCGTTATATTAGTTGCGATATATTAGTCCGACGTACGTACGTACGTACATAAGTATGCACGTGCGTACATACATACGGTACGCACATGGTTACATACACACACACAGAATCTACGAGCACATTAGCTCTCAGGCTTTGATAGTATGTGAGCTAAAAGCGAGTCAAATTGCATCGGCCTAGGATAAATTAGATCAAAAGTAGAAAGTTGGCGCCGTGGCGATCTTTAGATTCAATAAAATCACGCCAAATTGAATTGGCCTAGTGCAATCTAGTTCGGCCTAGGATAAACTAGTTCAAACCAATGAATAGCAGGCTAAACTAGTTCATCCTAATGACCGTTCGGCCAAACTAGTTTGGCCTAGGAAAATCTAGTTTATCCGATGGGCGTTCGGATAGACTAGTTTGGCCTAGGAAAAACTAGTTTATCCGATGGGCGTTCGGATAGACTAGTTTGGCCTAGGAAAAACTAGTTTATCCTATAAGCATTAGGATAGACTAGTTTGGCCTAGGAAAAACTAGTCTATCCGATGGGCATTACGATAGACTAGTTTGGACTAGGCCAATCTAGTTTGGCCTAAAATCGGGTTTGGCCTGTAACATATATAAGAAAATAGAATGTTATCAAAGATATTATAGATTTTTTTTTTTTTTTTACATTTGAAAAATCTATTAATTAGCGAATATAAGTGCATAAAAAGTTTTTTATGCGATTTTTTTAAAGAAAAAGGAAAACAAAATACACATTTTTTTCTATTATGTGATAATAAAATAATTATTAATTTTATATGTATTCATTCCCGAATTTAAAAAAAAAATAAGACGCAATATTAAAAAATCCGATTTGATTGTTTAATAACTCCAGATCATCATAAGTTTTACGGGATTAATAAAGTTTTTCCCCTTTTCCATATATAACTAACATTCATTTGTAAAATTCTAGAATATAAATGCATGTTTCTATTACTTATTCATATTTTTTTCCTTTATTCTTCAATTCAATATATTTATATTTAAACTAGTCGTAAACATATTAATTGTTTTTAGATACTTTTATATGATAATTCATTTATTATATATATATTTATGGTCATCTTTTTTTTACATGTGAACGTAACATGACAGTAATATTAAATTTCTTTCTTTCTTGCACCATTAGTTAACAACATTGCTTAAATTGGGAGCTTTTAGGCATTACAAACTTGTAAGATTTTACAGACAAAGAAGTTACTTTAGATAAAGTTCAATGAATTCTGAAAAACATAAATTATATTTATTTTCAATAGAGACAATAGTTTTATAATTTTCGCTATAATTTTTAAATAACTCAAACTTTTCCAGTGTAAGTATTAAAGAGAAATTTAAGCAGAACTTTTCTTCTTTAACTGTTAAAACATTATTTTATAATAGGATAAAAATAAAAAAATATATATTCGTTTTCTATTATCCAAAGATATAAATAATTGTATTGATTTTTGTCAGTATTATATTTTATGCAAGCGTTTGCCATTTCTCCTGAAAGTATAAATAGTGAGAATCGATATCAATTAGTGCAACGCCAGTGAGTTTTTCCAGAGTATAGAAAGAAATGTATGTAATAAAAGATAATGTTAGCTAAAGTATTATTCTTCTAACCTAAAATATTTGAAGAAAAAATAATTTGTTTGTGAATTCACGCTCATATAAGTTTATTTAAATGAATTTACTTTTAAAGAAGGAGAAAAAATCTGAATCACATGTTTTTAATGCATGGTTTTTAAAATATTTTACAACTAAACTCTGCCCAATTTGGACTTTCATAAGTAATAAATTGAAAAGA
Source organism: Maratus speculifer (assembly GCA_964019185.1). Classification (NCBI taxonomy): domain Eukaryota; kingdom Metazoa; phylum Arthropoda; class Arachnida; order Araneae; family Salticidae; genus Maratus; species Maratus speculifer. Next base: position 414,480,151 of record OZ025290.1, read on the forward strand.
AAATATATATATAAATCGAAAAGGTAGTTTTTATAAAAGCTACAAAAATATGTATGTTTCCCAAAATTTTACTGATAATCTTGAAAAAAAAGAATTAGTTTTGTTGCAACAACATAAATAGTTCCATCGAGTTCGTATATGAGTCCTCTATAAAAATATATAAACTGCTGAGGAACTCCTTCTACTTTCATCATATGGAGTTTAAAAATAATTTACGCATGCGTAATTGCATATATTTTGATTTTCTTAAAAGATTATCTTTGCATTTAATGTATTGCACAATTTAGGTTTAATGCAATTCTTAAATTCTAAATTGAAGTCGGCGTTTGTCGTAGAACTTACATAACGGGCGGTTGCGTCACAAACAATCACCACATCGAAACATCTAAAATTCCAGAAAATAATCTGACACTTGATTCGCATATGGAAACACAATGAGTTTGCCAAGTCATATATCCGGTCATTATCAGTTATATCCGGTCATTATCAGTTATCAAGTCATTATCAGTTGATACATAGATGTACCATTGTGTTGCCCTGTACTCAAAGGTATGAAAAAACGGAGGACTGGAATGAGATAAATACAATAATAAACCTACGAGTCTAACACTAAAATCGCATTTTCAACCAATATATGATTTGGCAGACTGACTGCGTTTTAATTTTTGAATCATGTCATCAATCATCATCAACTGTTTCTGGAATTGGAGTCATGAACTGAATACGTTGATTATTTGCAGTGGAATCGATTCATATCGAATATATTTCAATCGAATATTATATTCAATCGAATATAATATTCGAATCGAAATATTATATTCAATCGAATCTATATCAATTTAAATTTAATAAAACCTATTAGTTGCCACAAAACCTCAAACACACACAGAGAGAGAGAGAGAAAGATAGGGCGTTTTCTTCTTTCTGTAGCATAGACATTTTTTACAATCCATTATTTCGAATTTTTTGCATTATACTCAATTACGTAATTGATCAATATTTAAAAAATAATTCTATTAATGCTATTTTTTCATTTCTTTTACAGAATTTTCAATCCTTTTTCCACGTTTTTTTTAAATACAAACTCTGTTGAGAGATTGTGGCAGAAACATGCTTAAATTAAATAATGTAAAAAAAAAATATATTCACAAATGAGAATAACAGAGCATGCTTGGAATATGGATGTCCTTGCCACGTACAGATATAACTATTAACATTAAATAACTAATTATTGTTTATATATGATAATGTGTTATTTCGTTCAATCTTCGATTCACATTGTTTTTCTTTCAATGCGTTTTATAAATGAGACATGATTTTCATGAATCATGCATGAATGTTTGGCAAAACTCCGTTGTCCATATGTAGTAAAATCAGGGAAGCGGTTATATATTTCGTTTTATTACTTTAAGAAGTGGTACTTATTGCAACAAAATTTTATAAAATAAGTTAAATAAATAAAGTTTGCATATTTATTCATTCCGAGAGAATGTATCGATATAGAACGTTCCCATATATTTGGAAAATAAATTTAAAATGATTACCTTTTCCTTTTCATTTCTTTTTTATTTAAAATATAAATTTAAAGGCAGCAAATAATGTGTTTATTTTGATTTCTCCATTGGATTTTCTTTTATCAGTTGAATCACTTCTCTTTAGATACTTTTCACGAAGATAAAAGTTCATGTAGGTGAAATAGGTTTATAGGATTTGTGTCAAATAAGATCTAATGCTTTCTCTTTAGAGTCCTGAATGTTTTTTTCGTCTTTAACTGAGAGTTATTATGAGGATTACTAGCTTGTTGTTAGATAATTACTGTTTTTAAACATTGTAAAACAATTGTTATTGTAAAATAGGATGATTTCTTAAACCAAACAGTTTGCAGCTAGTAGTTTTAAAGCAATATACGTCATATTATTTTCGAAGTAATGTAAATATATTGAGTCACCAAATTTAAAAATTAATAAGTTTTTATCTTTTTTATTTTACTACTTCGCATGGCAAGAAAATGTCTGTTTATTTTTATTATTATTATTATTGCTATTAATATTTTTTTGCTTCCAAGTTATCCATACGCCTGCAAAGTGATTTATACATACTTACTACTAATAAATAATACGTTTTTCTTTTTCTTCTCTTGCTTATATCATGATATTTTTATTTTAAAAGGCATTACAGAGTAATCATTGAGAAAATTTTTAGTCGAAAGGATGCTTAAATTCTACAATGTTCACCTCTGAAATATATTTGATTACAAATATTTACATTTCATAACCAAAAAAAAAATGAATTTCTTTTTAGTATAAGAACGAGAAATAAATGTTTATTGTTTATAAAGTCTTAATTCATAAACAAATAAATCTTACTCTCAAAAAAGCTAAAATATTTAGACAAATGAGATTTGATTAAGAAATTATAAAAGGAAACGCAAATCATTTCACCTAGATTCAAACACAAATTATGTAATTTGTGCTTATAAAATTTCACTGTTTTACTTTAAAGAAGACCAAAAGTACCATAAAAGGAGACCAAAAGTACAATAAAAATATAAACATTTTATTTAAAACATTTTAGTACTTTCGCTTTTTGAAGCTTTTTATTGGAGATTATTTTAATAAGTATCAGTTTTTAGGGTTTCGTAATTAAAAAGCGAAGACGAAACCATTATAAGATCACTCGCGTGTCTCTCTGTCCGTAGGTCACCGCTATGTCACTAATAAAAAAAAAAAAAAAAAAAAAAAATCATTAAAAGTCCAAATTTAGGGAAGAAATAAAGACTATTTACCCACATATTTATAGATTTTTGAAAATTTACAAATATATTTAGGAGGGAGGTAGGGAGGCTAATTAAATTACTTCAAAAGAATCTTCTTTTTATATCGTGAGGGATATCTTGTGAAAGCTTTCGTTACGCTGAAATCAAAAACACATTTCAGAGATATCGTCGAAAATATATTGAAAAAATATGCCTCCCCTCTAATTCCATATCTACTGAAACTAAAATTATGAAAAAATTTGAGGTAGAAGATGTTACTATAAACATTGCAGGAAAACTGTGACGATTACTCTAGATTGCCTAGTTTTTGAGAAAATCACATTTTTCTGTTTGACAAAAATTTCGATTTGCGGTTAAGCAAAGTTGTTAAGTAGCATTGGAAGCGTCTTCTTTAACAGAAGTATAAAAGCATCAAGGATTTTGAAAAAAAAAAAAACTGTCGGTAATTAACCGAGATATTAACACCATGGACAGTTTGGACATAAATAATCACGGTCGCGGCGTACTCTGCATACCACCAGCTTTTAAAGCTTACATATTAACTTTTAAAGGTATATTTACGTAAAGCAATTTCAGATATAGCCGCCCCTCAATTCGAAATTTTTGGTGCTAAAATGTCTCTATCTCTCTCTCTCTCTATATATATATATATATATATATATATATATATATTAATTCTTTATGCGTGCGAATACTGCATAAATACTATGGGGTACGCGACTAGTTTGTCTGTGTTTTGTATGTGATGGGTTTCTCATTACGACTCATGCTCTATGCACAGAAGTGCTTCATGAAGGAAATCGGCTTTTCAAATTTGGGTCATTGAGCTCCTTGTGCAGTCCTAGTTCTTTAAGTTTTCATTCTTTAGGTCTCCTATTTTCTTAAGCAAAATTCAAAGTTAAAATTTTGAGCAAGAATTTCTGATAGCTACACTGTAAAAAAAGAAATGATTATTACGGCGTTGAATTTAATTTTATAGTTTAAATATGCTCTATCTTTTATTCTCAGCACAGATATAAGTTCCTTAACAATAGATAAGAATAAAAAAATAAAAAGATTTATACAGAATAGCAATATTTGATATTATTTAAAACTTCATATCTCTTTCAAATATTATAGTATACACATTCATACTTTTCTAGTATATACAACTAAATTCAACCTTACGTTGTACTGATTTCTGCAAAGTCTTATTACTCTTTCAGGAAGTTTTTCTTTTAATAATGCAGCTAACTCCTTTTAGACAGGAGCATTTCTCTTAATTTTTAATCTTTGAACACCGGCTTTTCAAATCTGAAAATTATTTGTAATTGAATTGCGAAAATGCTCCAATAAATTAAGTTAAACTTTACAATAAAAAATAACTGGTGGGAATAATGAAGGATTCTGTGAATTTTAAGTTGCACATGCACAAGTCGCTCATTCTCAAGAATTTGATTATTCATATATACCAGGTGTATCTAAACTACTGGGCAAAACTTTAAGAGGTGATAGTACACATCAAGACAAATAATATTAATTGGGGAACTAAGGATCCAAAACGTCTTCCGAAGGAGATAGGCGCCATCAAAGTTTAGTGTCCAAAATTTGAAATGATTATAAAAAACAGAAAAATTGGTCGATTCGTTTGCGGTTTTCACGAAAACTATTCTTTATGTTAGGATTGTCTTGAAAATAAATTATAAAGATAAATTTCAAAAAATGCCGATAGAGAGCGCTTTAGACTTTGGAGTAACGAACAACTATTTCTTGCATCTCATTACATTTATTTAGAAGTTTAGACATGAACTTAAACTTTGAGCTGAAAATCTTTGGTTATGTAGCACAAACTGAGCTGTGTTCGACGGGAGTAGGTAGGTTAAAATTTCAAATGATTATAAAAAACACAATATTAGGTCAATTGATTTGCGGTTTTCACTAAAAGTATTCTTTATATCATTATTGTCTTGAAAATAAATTATAAACATAAATGAAAAAAAAATGTCGATAGAGGGCGCATTAGACTTTGGAGTAATGTGCAACAATATTTTACCTTTATTTTTTGCATCTCATTATTTTTTTTTTAAGCTTAGACAGAAACTTAAATTTTGTACTGGAAATCTCAATCTTTGAGAGTGGTTAAGTAGCACTAACTGAAATGTGTTCAGTGGGGGTGGAAAGGTTCAAATTTCAAATGATTATACAAAACGGAAAAATTGGTCGATTCGCTTGCGTTTTTTTCTAAAACCATTCTTTATGTCAGTATTTCCATGAAAATAAATTTTAAAGATAAATTTCAAAAAATTCCGTTACAGGGCGCCTTAAACTTTAGAGTAACCAACAACAATTTTTAACTCTTATTTTTTGTATCTAATTAAATGCTTGCAAAACCTTAGACTTAAATTTTGAGCTCAAATTCTGAATCATAATTAGGGGTTAAGAAACACAAACTGAACTGTGTTCAGGAAATGAAATGTTACCCTGCCCAGTAGGGTGGAGCGAAAAAAAATTTTTTTTGAAAATCAAAAACGGGTAGGTGCCAAAAGTTGCCTTTATACTAGTACATTAACTGCGTGAAATTTTAACGCTGAAAAAAAATGGCTTGAGTCTGCGCTTTTGCTCCAAAAATCGAAATTTTGGGTAAAATTTGTCATTTTTTGACATTTTTTCAAAAAAATTAAAAATTTCCTACAGAGCTGGTTAGTAATTAAAAGTGTTGCTTAGATCTTTATATTTATCTGCTTAACACATTTAAACTATAAAACAATATCTGTAGTCTGTATAATTGGAGCAAATCTGACAACTTTTTGTGAAAAATCAGCGTTAACCTCTCTATTGGAGCATACAACGAAATGTTGTTTTGAATGCATTTCTTACCTAGCTGCTTTCAAAACTACTGTGTATATAACTCATAGAGGTGGTTGCAATATCCCACCCGTCTCCACCACCCAATCATCTAGCCCCAGTGTTTTATTTATGTATTGAATTGTTACTTTTTTCCCGAAGACGAGTATAAGTTCTCTATATATCAAAGTAATTTACCTCTTCTTTGTATTCACGGACTTTGGATGATTTGGATTGCTGGTGTGACCTGCTGCACGTATATTTTTATACCATGTGTAACAGAAGAGAAGCTGAGTAATGTATTGGGTATGTTCTTAATTGAACCTATTCAGCAGTCTATTATCTTCATTAAATTTTCATGCAATTAATACATTATGATTGGAAGTTCTGTTACCACAGCATTTTTTCAATCAATTACATTTTATATATAATGATTTTCCTAAAAATTGAATGTATGAATTCAATTTTTAGTATGTCATCATTTACTGTACTTATTACATTGAATATATTTTGAGAAGCTGGCTGCTTAATATTATGACGATCGTCACAGAGGATTGCAAACAAAATTTGCGTGTAAAACAACAATATTTCTAAAGAAGTTTTAGTATGCTTTATGTAGTTTCCTGTGTTGTTCCATAGTCTAGTAATTTCTAATAAGATTTTAGATCTATTATTTAGGTGTGTAGTACATTTGGTATAAAACATCCCGCGGTATAAACTTGGATTATACATTTTGTGAGTGAACATATAGACGCTGATTGCCAATCTGTGCTTATATAAAGCGGAAAATTTTATTAACTTTATGAGCTGTCTTTTGCGTGAGATGTTTTCTAAACTCCTATTCCCCATTCTTTCTGAGAAATAGCTTTCCTCATGAATTAGCTTTGCAATCTCTGACAGAAATTTCTAGTCTGTTCTGAGTATCTTTTTCTCAATTTGAGAAAATAATTTTTCAAAATTATTCTCTATTTTATATAAAAAAAATGCTATAGGAAGTGAATAATACGTAGACAAGGATTTTCCTTATTGATCCAGTGAATTCATGTAGCTTAGAACGTTTTATATCGACTTCTCTAATAATTGGCGCAGAGGAAATTCACTGGAGTTGAAGTAGCGAATGATTCAATATTATACACAATTCTAAGCTTACCCCATGCAAAATGGTTCACAGTGACAAATAAAATTCTCCTAATTTTAAATGAGCACTTATAGTCGATTAGAATCCGTATATTCCCTCATAAAGTACTATGCATTATATGTTTATGCCCAGGACATTTCACCATCAAATGTTGTCCACTCATAAAAAGGGGATCTAAAAGTTAATAGGAAATTACCTGGATACGAAAACACTTAGAAAACGGCATAAAACTAATGCAAAAAAAGTTTTTTACAACAGCGGTTGCTTTACACATGGAGAACAAATTTTCATTGCAATTCCCGCTGACGATCACTATCATATTAAACTGCTCGCTTCTCAACATATAAAAAATGCAAAAGTAGAATAAATGATGGCATTCTTATAGTTGAAATATCTGAAAACATCTTTGAAGCAAATCATTACGTAAAAAAAAATACAATTGACTGAAAAAATGCTGTGGTAACAGAACTTCCAATCACTATTCATCAACTGAATGTAAGTTTGATAAATATAATAGATGGCCGAATAGATCCCTTTAATAGATTCCTGTGCATTACTCTGCTTGTCATTTTTTTGTATAAACTGTAAAAATATACCTGAAGATAGTTACAGCAGCATGTGGATGCAAAGAACAGATGAACAAGGTGGAAGCATCGAAAACATGCCAAATTTTTACAAAGAAAATCACAAATCAATGTATAAATAAAACACTGTACTAAGATGATCGAATAGTTGGGCCGGGTGGTATAGGAAATATAGTCACCTCCACGACGCATGTCCAAGGTAGTTTTGAAAAGAAGAGCTGTATTAAAAACAACAATTCGTTGTATGACCCAATAGAGTGGTAATGCTGTTTTCTTACTAAAAGTTGCCTGTTTTGCTCCAGCTATAGGGAATAAACATATTGTTTTATAGTTTAAATATGTTAAGCAGATAAATATAAAGGTCTAAGCAACACTTTTAAATACTAACCAGCTCTGTAGGAATTTTTTAATTTTTTTGAAAAAAATTCAAAAAATGACAAATTTTACCCAAAATTTCGATTTTTGGAGCAAAAGCGCAGACTCAAGTCATTTTTTTTCAGCGGTAAAATTTCACGCAGTTGATGTACTAGTATAAAGGCAACTTTTGGCACCTACCCGTTTATGATTTTCAAAAAAATTTTTTTTTCGCTCCACCCTACTGCCCAGCCTACGACTACAGTTGAATTTTTTGCTCCTTAATTACTCACAACGATTCAGATTTTGAGCTCAAAATTTAAGTCTAAGCATTTACAACATTTATTTAGATTAAAAAAAATAACGGTTAAAAATAGTTGTTGGTTACTTTAAAGTTTAAGGTACCCTCTAATGGATGTTTTTTAAATTTATCTTTAAAATATATCATCAAGGAAATACTGACATAAAGAATAGTTTTAGAGAAAACCGCAAATGAATCGACCAATTTTTCCGTTTTTTATAATCATTTGAAATGTGAACCTCCCCACCCCCATTGAACACAGTTCAGTTTGCGCTACTTAACCACTCTCAATGATTCAGATTTTCAGTTAAAAATTTAAGTTTATGTGTAAGCTTATAAAAAAATTGATGAGATGCAAAAAAATAACGGTAAAAAATAGTTGTACGTTATTCCAAAGTCTAAAGCGCACTCTATCGACATTTAAAAAAAATATGTGTATAATCTATTTTTAAGACAATACTGACATAAAGAATAATTGTAGTGAAAACTGCAAATCAATTAACCAATTTTTCTGTTTTTTATAATCATTTTAAATTTGAATCTACCCACTCCCATTAAACACAGTTCAGTTTGCGCTACTTAACCACAGATTTTGAGCTCAAAATTTAAGTTTAAGTCTAAACTTCTAAAAATATTTAATGAGGTGGAAAAAATAACGGTTAAAAATAGTTGTTCGTTACTCCAAAGTTTAAAGCGCCCTCTATTGGCATTTTTTGAAATGTATCTTTATAATTTATTTTTAAGACAATACTGATATAAAGAATAGTTTTCGTGAAAACCGCAGCCGAATCGATCAATTTTTCTGTTTTTTGTAGTCATTTCAAATTTTGGACCCTAAACTTTGATGGCGCCTATCTCCTTCGGAAGACGTTTGGGACCCCTAGTTTCCCCTTTAATATTATTCGTCTTGATGTGTACTATCACCTCTTAAAGTTTTGCCCAGTAGTTTAGATACACCCTGTATATATTGAATGGAACTCTCTGAGCGCGAGTACTACTCGCACTTGACCGTTAATTCATTTATACAAATACAGCACTTCGTTCAATCTTGGTTTCGTGTTGTTCTGCTTTCAATTTGTTTTGTAAATGATGCATTATTTTAAATATGTAGCTCTATAGGCGTTTTAAATGAGTATCTAATAATTTTTCAGAATAAAATGAAAAGTGACATAATAAAATAAATGGCACTACAGTTAATAACAGAGATTATTTTGTCTAATTACGGTTTGTCCGAGAAGCTAATGCTTTTCCTTCTCAACTCTAATAATTATTGGCTTTCTCATTGCATTTGTATAAATAAACAATAATTAGTTATTAAAATTTGTCTAGTGAAGACATCGAAAAATCACTAAAGTAGTAACATGTTTTAAATAAATTTTAAATTGTAACACCTTTTTTACTATTTTAATTGCCTCTTAATTAAGAAGTGGACTTTTTTAAAGTCCATATTTTATGATTATTTCTATTTGAAATACTTTTTTTTTATCATATGCACTTTGATTCTTTGAACAATTACACAGTAATTTGTGAACTCAAAATTATTTATATCACAGCAATTAAGATAATTTTATGCACTTTTCTTTAGGATATGCTAAAAATTACACACTTTAAAATTCAATATAAAATCAAGTAATTGTCTTATAAAAGAGTAGTTTGGTCCGAATTGCTTCTGATGATAAAAGGTTTCTTCAAGTTAAAAAAAAAAAAGACTCCTTTTTGACTATAGTTTATACTTAGATTGTAGATGGGACCCCTGATACATTTCTTTAGTTCCAAACCCACAATTTATTTACTTATTTTTTGGATGAGTGCCGATTTCATCTAGAAGTATCAGCCTACGTTATTATTATTCGGCTAAAAGTCTTTCAAAGCATTTCTCTGTTATAGGGCCAAAATTAATCAGGAAAGAAAACAAAATAATAATGTTTGAATTTAAATATATGTATAAGTAGTATAATCAAATTTCTGAACCATTGATTTTCATTGGTTTGAAAAAAACTTTTTATCGTGAAAAGCACTTGAATCCAAACTGCATTCCTGCACGACAAATACTTGATTTAAAATAGGATTTTAAAATGCGTAAGGAATGTTTGGTACACTCTGTATATTTACACACTTGTGAGACTAAACGGAATGGATAACAAAATGCACATATGAGCTAAACACTCTTAACTATTGCTAATTGTTTTCTATAAAAGTGTAATTTTACAAATTTCTTAAATAAAGTAATCAAATTTGGAATTTACGCACTTCATATTTAGCGTGTAATACTACTAGATTACTCAATCACTTTCAGCATTTAAGAAATGGATGAAAATAGCTTTTCTCTGTACAAGTCCATTTCCACTAAGCACGACTGATCTCATTTAATGTATGGTTATTAATAAACCAGTTTTGGTACTGATTGTGTACTTGTGTTTTAACTAATAACTCTACACTGTAAAAAAAAATTCAAGAGGTTACTAAAAATTCTTTAGTAAATTTATATTCCACAGATTTTTTTAGTAACCATTACAAACTTTTTTTTTGCAAGTGAAACAAGCATTTCTTTTGTAAACGGAACAAAATATTTTTTTGTATAACTAACTTAAAAATTTTTAGTATGAGCCACCAAGAAAATTTTAGCAATAGCTCCAAAATTGTTTTTAATAACCTTTACGTGCGCCCGAAGGACAGGAGCTACATCTAAACTTCTGAAGTGATAGATTTTCGGCAAAACCGCAATAGATGGCAGCACCAAAAATGCTACCTGCTCTAACAGGATTTTCACAATCCCTTTATTAACGAGTACTTGCACTACATACATTCGGGACGTACTTGACGGTGTCCGGTATCGAACTCGGGACCTTTTCGCCTGGAATCCGTTACTATAACCACTATGCTATCAAGGCCACACCAAGTGAGTTTTAGCAATAGCTATTAAAAATGTAAAACTATTAACTCTTATCCATTGCTAACTTTTTTCTAGTAATTCTTACAGATTTTCTAGTAACCGACAAAGATTACTAAAAATTTCTTAGTAATTACAAGGATCACTAAAGTTTTTTTAGTAGATCGACACTTTTTTTTTACAGTGTAGATTAAAGTATGATTTCAAAAGGCTTATCGTTTTGAAGAGACATGGATTGTAATATGTGAAACGCATACTGAATGGTTCGAACTATTTTTTTTACGAGAGTTGTTTAGTTCAAGAAGATTCTTTAAGGGCACATGTAATATAAAATGGATAAAATTTTTCAATTTATTATTCCTCGGTCTTATAAACAGAGATAAAAGAATACGGTACTAAATTATTATGGACCTAATAGATTATAGTGTTGGAAAGTTTTTTAAATAATATATTTTAATTCCTGCGAATGCTGGTGTCTAAGCTTTTTGAAGTGCACTGTTCTAAAATTCTTTTTAAAATAAATAGTTCAAACTTTCCAAATTCATGAAATTAAATTGTTTCTCTAAAAATATTTAATATTTTTCATAGGTCTTACTGAGAAAAATTATTTATTAAAATAATTTCAATTTTGTTTCTATTATTTTAAGTCCGACTGGAAATTGCTTCTTATTCTACGGAAATTTTATGTCTTGTCATACCATATAAAATTTTAGGGTAATAAATACAACATTTTTTTTAAAATAAAAGACACAATGTTAAAAAATATGTAAAAAGGTAATTCGTTTCTAGAAAATTAGGTTATGTATAAAAATATTTTCTTTTGATTTCAATAGGGTTATAATGGTTATATCTTTTGTAAAAAGAATTTTCATTTCTTTTTCTATGTTTAAGATTACTATATGATATTAAATATTTAAAAAAAATAAATAAAATAAAAATAAATAAATAAATAAATAAATCTGCACTTTACTCGTCAAAATGTTTCCTTAAGCACGACTCATCTCACCTGATATACAGGGTGTCCCTTCTCAACGGTGGCCAATGGCTAATTTCTAAACTGTTGGTCATAGACATATAGTTCCAGTTGCAAAAATGCTTTAAAAAGGTAAATAATTATTTTTTAAGCGATTTAGGTCAAAAAAATGTTTTACTAAAAATTTACGAAAATTAAATTTTTATACGGTCCCCCGGTCCTATAAGTGATATTTAGAAAATTTTTATCACTACTCTAACAAGTAAGACAAAAAAAGTCCCATTCCTCTGCGATCACAATTGACCGAGTTATAGCTATTCAAAGTTGAAGCATATTTTTTGCTGCAAAATAGGGGTCAGTCACAAATTTACTGGAAATAAAAATAAACATCAGATAGAAAATTTAACTTTAAACATTGAGAGTAAAAAAAATTTTTACAATGTTGTTTCTGAATTTATGTTGACATTTACATGTTAAAGTAAAATATGCAATTTGTGCTAAAAATATGAGTAAAAAAAATAACAGAAATTTTGTTAAATTAAACTATGAAAAGCAACAGTCACAAATCGTTACAAATTGATACATATTTAAAGCTCTATTAGATTACCCAACCTAAAAGAATTTGATATAGTCCTATAAAATAAATAATTGGAACGCACCTAAAATCGTATTAATATTACATTGTCATCGGGTTTAAATAAGTATTGCAATTGAACCTCAATCAGATATTTGGAAGTGAGTTAAAATTTGAATATAAGTTTTGAACTAGGAAAATTTACATACGAAAACTACGAATAAAATAAAAGCTTATCAAAATAACATACCTTTTTAAAATAAAATCACGAAAAAAATCAGCTTCATTTGCTTACAAAATAAAACATACGTAAAAATATAATTGACGATATGAATTTCAAAACTCGACTTATCGCTTTTTGATTTGATTTCTCTATCAGTCTCTACAAACCTCCACTATTGTAACAATGCAATCACAAAATTTATAATGAAAACCAATAGATGCATTTAAAGTTTTTTCGCTATTTCCCAAAATTTTATTTTTTCGATAAAGACAATTTTGAAATTTATGTTTTCAGTTATTTTAATAACCAATCTAGAAGCTAATTAATTATTATTAACACTACCTTAAAACTTATACGGTGACACCGCCTTCAGTTGAATCGCTCATTTAAAACATTTTGTAATTGGAACTATATGTCTGTGACAAATAGTATAGGAAGTAGCCTTTGAACACCGTTGGAAATTGACTCCCTTTATAATACTTTAAGCACTTAGTGTACGTTCCCTTAAAGCTCAATCGAGCTCATCCTTTTTCAGCTACAGAAAAGTGGTTTAAGTCATGAAATTTAAAGTTTCATAACTCGGTCAATTTTAATGTTACATGAATGGGACCTTTTCTGTATTACTTGCTAGAGTGTTGAAAAATTTTTACTAAATATCGCTTATAGGACCGGGGGACCGTATAAAAATTTAATTTTCGTAATTTTTTAGTAAAACATTTTTTTTTGACCAAAATCGCTTAAAAACAATTCTTTGCCTTTTTTAAAGCATTTTTGCAATTGGAACTATATGCCTATATCCATCGGTTTAGAAATTAGCCATTGGCCACCGTTCAGAGGGGACACCCTGTATATGGTTGATTTATTTTAGTTTTATTAAAAAAAAGTTATTTGATTAGTGGAATTAAAAAAAAAATAAGATCGGTAATCCATTGTCAAAACTACGTGTTGCCATTGAACAATAAGGAAGTTTGTTCTTATTTCGATTTGGAAAGGGTTTTTTTAAGCAAATTTTATATTTATATAGTTGAAAAATAGATTTTATTTCCAATCGTTTGGTACCAGTAACTTTATTCTAATATATATATATATATATATATATATATATATATATATATATATATATATATATATAGCAGAATTCGCAGAGGTTAATTTTTTCTGTTGCGACGGTACAATTTAAAAATAAGCATTTCTATTGTCGATTACTTTTCTTACGCAACGTTACACAGTGCTTTTAAACAATTTTAATCTGCAAAGTCTTTTTTTTTTTGGCAGAAATGTATAAGCTTGAATCATTCTTTAATACAGTTAATACTATGAAATATCTTCAACGTAAAATGGACAATATAACATGGTACTTATCTTTTCAATAGTTTCATTTCCCCAGAGAAATTTATTATGATTTTACTCTTACAAATCTTCTCTTAAATAAGACAGAGAAAGACGGGAAAGCGACATAACATAATTTTCGTTATCTTACAGATTTTAAATCGAAACATCTTTTTAACAAGGCATTTTTTTCATAAAATTGTTGTTTTGAAAATGAACAGCTAATTGGTCATTTCATAAATAATACACTGTGTAGCGGAATTTTACAATATGCTAAATGCATGTGCATTTATAATAATTTTTAACATATTTTATTTATATTATTTAAAAAGATCCCTATCTTATCATTGACTAACTACAGGTCAAAAATTGTGTTGTATATTTTGTTATTTTTTACCTGAAGTTATTTTTAAGTTTTATTATTTTTGTTTCAAGATTTTAGTGGCTATACACGTATGCGAACGATTCTGCGTTTGAAATATGACTATTTCTAAATTACGAACATAATGTATTAAAGTAATATTTGTTTTCTCTAAAAATTCTACAAATATTCTCCTCTAGGCATTCTTTAGTTGACTATATAGAATAATTATATTCGGAAATAGCGATATTACAAACAGTGATTCTGTTGGATACATTTTTTTTTCTTTTCAATACAATTCTCAGGATAGTATCATTACTACATTAGTTATTTTAAGCAGAAATAATTACAAATATATTTTTTCGTGGAAGAAAAAACGCTGTGACTTGTTATTTTGCATCAATGAATTATTTTCAAAAGCCTAATGTAAGCATATTTAATTAATTTTTCTAATTATTTAATTATAAATTCTAATTCTACTTTCTATTAAATGTAGCCTACTTAAAAAAAAATCTAATAAATGTTGTTTACTGAAACTATATTTTATTAAAATTTATATCATTAATTTAATAAACTTTCTCAGATTTTATATATATTACCTTTTAATGTAATCTGTGATAGATAAATTAAGCCATGCATAAAGTTTAATTTCCATATACATATGATGAAAAATATTTATGTAATTCTATATACGCTTTATTTCTGAAGCTCTGTGTTATTTTAATTGAAGCTAAATATGTTTAAAACTATAAGCTCTTTTGGATATATTTATAAATATGAAAAATAATAAGAAGATAATATTATATTTCCTGCACCTCCTTCTTAGTGAAGTATGTTTGTGTCTGTAGCACATAACTTTTTGCTCATGTTAATACATATCCGCAAATAAAATATATTTGTGCACAGCTATTATATAACAAGTTATTCCGGTATGACACTCATTCATGTTTTTAGTGTTTCTAGTTAATGTTTCTCGTTTGACTATCAATTTGATAAATCTCGGAAATCAATTTTCTAAAATTTATCTCAAATGTTTCATGCTTTTTAAAAAGCATTTTCAAGAGCTGCTGCAAATTGTATGGTCATTCACTAACAATCCGATAAAAAATGAATAAATAAATAAGATTTGAAATTTTAATAAAAGTAAACTTTCTATTTGAATTACATAATATACTTAAAATACATAAGAGAACATTACATAAAATATTAAAATCACGTTGTGTGTGTATCAGCATACCTATGGGGTCAGGTGGGGAAGTTTTATGACCACGGGATATTTATGATGACCTCCATATTGGAGACAACTGTGTATAGTAAAATTTTGTTTCATGCTCAGATATTGACCTCATAATGTTTATTTTTTAAATTTTAGATAGTATTTATTACTAGTCTGAAGCATTTTTGGTGTCCGTATAGCAATGTCAAATAAAGTCTATAATTTTTTTTCATAATTAGATTTGTGAGTTTCGAGTTCTAATGGTCACAATTACCCTTAACAAATGGGTGTAAGGAAGTATGGGGAGCAAATAAAGTGGTGACAATTTCTCGACGTGTAGTCTTAGTTACCCCAAATTTTTGTGATCGTGAGATTTTGATGGGATATAACAACCATTTTATCTTACAAAAGAAAAAAAAAAGCTATGAGGATTTAAACACTAAAGAGGTTAGACTTACTTCCAATGTACTAAAAATATAACTTTTCCTAATAGGAAAATGTAAAAATTAAACGTTGAAAATATAGAAAGTGATCATAATTACCCTTCCTGACACTACAATAATTAATGCAATTTAACTTTTCTCTGATTTATATACGAATTTTTCCATTGATTTATTTCATCCAATTTCACTTGAAAACTGGAAAGTATCATTAAAAAAAGATTAATTAAGGCATATATAATATTCATATTTTTCAACATATTAGGAAAATGTTTATGAATTCAGTTTTTCTCGTGATCCGTTCGGTCGTTCTGTAACTTGTGTAAATAGACATGGATTGTCATACAATTTTTATATGCTATTAAAGTTTGCCCTTGCTTCTATGGAATTGGAAAATAAGAATTTAACATTTATATTTCCAATGCAGAGCCTCTTAAAACAATTTCAATAAATTATGGTTTATATTGAAAATTTTATTAGAGTATATTTATTATCTTGTCACACTAATTCAAAGCTCTTTCAATAGAAATACTACCGTAAAATAGGGTGAAAGGAACGGAACTTCCCGATCATACAAATGAATTCAACATAAATTATGTAGCGATGTTTTTAGTTATAGATTTTTTATAAGAAGGTAATACCATAAAGATATGGAAATTAAGATTTGGCTTGTTAGCAGAAATACTGGAATATATAGAAAACTGCAAATGGCTTTTGAAAGATCTCATATTTTGAACGTCTTCAAAACTTTGTATGTAACTGCAATATTTTTCGTATTCAAAAGCTAAGAGTAGGTTTATTTTGATTAATGTTAGATCTGTAAACGATATTCTGCATTAGATTTTGCGTATTTCTAAACTGTAACATCACAAGTTTAAGATTTAAGGCGTGAATCCGAACAAATTTATGGTCATTGTTTATTTTTTTTTACAGTAATAGTTTTATGTAATATCTGAAAACATATGTATGAATATGTATTGTAACAATATTTTGTTTGTTCCAGTTACTTGAAGAATTTAAATGTATCAAGAAATTATTAGTTAAACTTAATATTCAACCCTCAATCCAACAGATATGAAACACACAATAGAAGAATTTAAAAATGGAACGTTAATAAGAAAAATTGCACAGAAGTATTCTCCGACAACCACAAGATTAAACAAATATCTCAAAACGGGAAACTAATTAAAAAGGAGATGGTTACTAGCAGTAGTAAAAGTTGAGGATGAAGCCCTGCTGGTAGATCGTATTAAAACACTTCGTCCCGTAGGTAGGGGTGAATCGGAACAAGTATTCTAATCTTATTCGTTTCATTTGAAAAGTGTTCCAATGCTTCCCATTTTACGGTACCTTAAACTCATAAAAGTTCTTGGTATAGAATATAGTGAGAACTTATAACTCATTTATAAAGACACTCAAAATCATTTTATGAAATTATGAACTATAGGAAAACCGTTTTTAGTATATTTTAATGTTGCTAAATTACTTCAAACATATTGAAATTGGTATAAATTATATATTGGTAAAAATTTCGTATTGATATAAGTTTAGCTACTACTTGCAGTATTTAATTTTTAAATGTGAACAGTGCTTTTAAATATTATTTTTTTGCATATAGATGTTCATTAATTCTATAGATTAAAACAACTCTGCTTAAACCAATTCGAGTACATTTTAGCATTTTTATAGAAATTTATAAACGTGAATTTTTAACTTTGTTATGATTTGTCTAACTTAAGATATTTACCTATCCTCAAACTGCTGTTTTTCCAAAAAATGTCATTTTTTATTATTTTAAATTAGTTTTCAAATATTTAAGATTGCTAAAATTCCTTACTTTGATTGAGCAATAATACAAAGCCAAATTACAGTTCATAATATAAAACAGATTTCAACATTTTGAAACCAGATCTGACCACAGAAAGGTATGCCATACAGTTTAATATCAAACGTGTAATACGTAGAATCTATATAAAATTATATAAACAGCAACAAATATGGTAGATTTCAATGTTCTAAGCTTTAATAGAAAATATTAATTTGCTTTTTCTGGAAAATTGCATTTTTTATTTTGTATATTTAAGAGAAACATAATTTCAGGTTTTAGAATATTTTAATAAAATTTTATCACATGTTTTGCTCATCTATTAGTACGTTATGAAGCAAAATATACTTTGTAATTTTGCATGTATGAATTTGAGAAATATTATTATATAAAAATACATATTGTTATTCCTAAAACACGTATTCAGTACAATATTTGATATGTTTTGCTAAATCTAAGAGATGTTTCATTGTTGTTGATGGAAAAAAATGAAATATACTGAATAGATTTTGTTACGAAAGATTTTCCATAAACACAAATCTTTATGAAGATTTGAATATATATGGCCTCAAATTGAAAGATTAATTAACATTCTATTAAAGGATTATATGATTTCACATTTTTTTCTGTTTTGTACAAAAACAATTATTTTTCAAAAATGTTTCATATTTTCTTTTCAGAAAACTAAATTTTTCCATGCTAAACGCTATTTATATAAATAAATAGAAGAAATAAAAGACTGCAAAAAAGAAATTCAGTCATTTTTCGATTGCAGATAGTAATTATGATTTTAAACAAGCTATGCGTTTCTAATCATTCTTTAATGTGACGCCATTTTTTACCTTATTAAATGGTCAAATTGTGTTACAATATTCCATATAATAATATATGCATGGTGGATGCTTTTTCTTTATTGTTTAAAAAGTATATCCAGACGAAATACAATTTTATGTTGATTAACTGAAATGAAATAATATCATAAGTATAAGTATTAAATAGCATAAAGCCCCAGAGATTACAAATTTATACCCAAAAATGAATTTTAACATTTATTAAATATTATTGATATATTGCAAAATTTACGTTATAACAATTTACACAATTTAATACTTACTATTTTTAAATCTCTTTTGATAACTAGATGGGTATTTTTGCTAAAAGATAATTTTTGTTACATACTAATATAAAAGTAGTGGATCTAAGAAATTTTAAGTTTATGTTTTAAAGTTTTTTTCTACATATTAAAATAACATTAATAAATTTCTAATACCTGAATGTCACATTTGCGCTTGTTTAAATTTAGATAACAAAATTAATGAATATAATGTATAAAAAAATATGATGTTTCATGGAATACAACTTTATAAGAACATATTATGGTTAATATAAAGCTACGTTAACTTTTCTTTAACTTACACAATTCTTTCGTTTAGAAAAATCCCTTTTTAGTGTAAATAATGTCTTGTCAGCCATTAAATCTTTTCGACGAGAATTTACATTTAGAAAGACGTCTTAAGGATGAAACAGACAATTTAACACGAAAGAATCCTTACAGTGTCTTTAGTAACCCCCAAGAAATTTATTGCTACCTTAGCTTCAAGGCATTCCTCTTAATGGAATAAAGACGAGAAAATCATGAATCTATTTTATATATTTCTAACAATATATTAAGCATTCAATATTTTAACATGTTATCAATTTTAAATTTTAATACTGAATATATTATTTTTTAATTTTAAGAATATATATATATGTTTTAGTTTGATCAATGAATTTAAGAATAAAGTTCAAGAAATTTACTATCCAAGCTGAAAAGTGCTATATGAATATAAATGATGTTATTTTCTAGGTAATAAAAGATATTTCTAGAGGATTTTTTTAAACTTCAAAAATGAAAAAAAACTGTAATAAAGACTTTGTAGAAATCTCTCATTCTACATCTTTTTGCACAGGAGAAAATTAAATGTTATATAGAGATAATGGTGGTGGTGCCTAAAAGTGGTGGTCTCAAAATTCAGCAATGTTCTTATGTACATAAAATCATGATCCAAGAAACGTAAAAAAAGGCTATATAATGAGGCATTCGAAAAGCAGGAACTAAATCCGAACCATTTATATATATATATATATATATATATATATATATATATATATATATATTTAAACAATCGCCCATTACTTTCACAGTTTTCATTACAAAGCGATCCCATCTTCCATAAATACAGTAAAAAATCCGAAAACGGTTCACTTTTTTTAAAGATTAATGAAATCGATGGAGGTGAAAGACTACGACATAGTCTTCATTTATTTAATGCGCAATCTAAAATTTTGATTAATTAAGAACAAAAGGCTAAGAATTTTAAAACTAGTGTTTTTTTTTTTTGGTGACTTTCAGTTCTTCAGATATCTTATAGAGATGAACTGAAAATCCTAATTACGGAGAGATTTTTACAGGATTAACGAATTAAATTTAAATGATATTTGTCGTACATGCATTAAAATAATGTTTAAAGTGGAAATTATGTTTAAATAAGCTGCGATTAGTTAGTGAATTATGGTTTTCTCCATTGTTATCCGAGAGTATTTGTCTTTAGTCTAGTTATTAAACATATATTTATAAACATCAAAACAGGAAAAAATGTCTTAAATTAATTATAAGCAAACAATATATGAATAGAGGTGATTAAATAATAGTTTTTTAGCTCACAGGCTATCATAGCCTGAGAGCTTATGTGCCCGCCCGTTCTGTATGTATGTATGTTCGTTCGTTCGTTCGTACGTGCGTAACGCGATAACTCATGATAAAAATATCCGATCCACTTGAAATTTTGTACATAGGTATATTGAAATATATTGAAATTTAGTACATAGGCATACTGACAAGGCGTTTCCTGATTAGTTTTTGCAGTTCATTCGATCTGTATAAGAGGGGGAACGGGGGGCTCATGCTCTTAATTGATAAAAATGGTTTTTTCATGCAGAATTAACAGTTTTCGTTTAAAATTTAGATTTAATATCATTATGGTGAGGCGATTCCGTGATTGTTATTAGGTGTTTGTTGAATAAGTATAAACAGGGGAAACGGGGGTTCTAATGCCCCTACCCTTGATTTATATAAATTTGTTTTTCAAGCAGAATTGTCAGATTTCGTTCAAATCTCTGAATGGTTATGGAAGTTTAATGGTTAAGTATAAAAGAGGGGGATAATTCTTCTTAAATTATAAGAATGCTAAACGGGTTTTTATTAAGAATTATCCGATTTGCTCTGAATTTTGGATATAGATTTTTTACATGATAAAGCATGTCCTTGATAGTTTAGGAGGTTCAATGATTAAGTATAAAAAAGGGGAAAAGGGAGAGCTGTTTCCCCTTCTTAATTTTTTTTCGAACGGAATTAACCTTTGATAGTAGAAAGCTGCAATGTACAATTAGTATGCGTAGCCTGTGAGCTCAATGCCATCAGTTTAACTGGGCAATATTCTTTGTATTAAGCTCTGATCTCGTTTTCAAGATACTCATTAAAAAAAAGCTCTTGCACATTTTAGTATGTAAAAAATAATTATTTTCTTCAATAGAAGGTCTTGCTTTTATAAAGTATAAACCCTAGATGTCGAAAAATAATAGGAAAAAACATGTAATTAATATTCTAGCTATAAAACAAGAATTTAGAATTATTGCATTTACAACTTCCGATTTTTTTTTAACCTTCCCACCGCCGCGAACTGATATATCCGTTCAGTAGGCTGCATGTTTCACTGCTATTGAAGCATTATTTAAATTAATATAATTCTACAAATATAATACAGTTTTACGAAATTAAGATATGAATAATGCACTCAGAGCTTATAAGAGTATAAGTAACAACAACAAAAAAAAATATACATATATACCATTTTAGAAAAACCGTCTCTTTTAAACATTTAAAATAAAGTAAAGAGAAAAAACATTGCAATTTTGTCTTTTTGCTCGGCGTCAGGGGGTTAAGAGTAAATGAAAGAATTATGAATTATTAGTTTTCTGATATTTTTAATTAGGTGACTTTCTCTAAGAAAAGTAGAATCAATAGGAATACTGTAACCTATTCTCCGGATTTCTATAACATTCAATGTATCCAGTGTCAGATTTGAAAGATCTTACATACAGGGTGGTCATAAAAAAACTTTGCCGATATATGGAGCTCAAGCGGCCAGTCCGTTCTACCGATAGAGGTGATATTTCAGATATAGCTGTTCAGAGATATGAGCTCGAGATTCTACGAACGGCAACAAAAAGGCGCTCACGGTTGCGGTAATAGTTACAGAAATTCGAAATTTTCCAATGGCAACACCCATTTTTTTCATCGCAAAGTACTCAGCGCATGCCAAAACCCTAAAGAGCGTTGGAATGGTATGGTTATTGCAATAAACGTACGCGTTATGCTCGCACAAAATCAGCTCTACGAACGGCCCCGAAAAAACACGACCAAGGAGCACGAAGAAAATTTGAATATGACAGAGGCAAAATACCAATCACGGAACGTCGTTTGTCAGTTAATCAGCATAGAAAACAGATAAAAAGTAGGGTGGGAATGTTAATTCTTCAGTTGGAGTTCGCAGATGACAACAAAATGACTTCGTTCATGGTGAGTTGGTAAAACTATTATCAAAATGAGATGAACTCTGTGAAAACCTGGTGAGTCTACCGTCGAAACCATCGCCAAATGCGTGATCTATGCATTTCACAAGCTCTTCGTGATTTACTAATGAAATTCGAAGAATTTAGCTGCATCTGTAATAGTCCGCGATCCGGACGACCAACTGTTCCTGAGGATACTTTTATGGAAGTGCGTCACATAGTGACCAGAGGACACATTCAAACTACAAAATGTGCCAATTGTGTATTTGATATACCAAAAACAATGGTCATAAACTTACTGCGCTCTGTAATCCGCATGTTTCCTTAACGTTGCCAGCGCGCCCAGATATTGGAAGTGAGAAACCATTAATAACATATAGACTTTGTTAATCAATTTCTTATCCAATATGATGAATATAGCCATCGGCCTCTTTGCATATTATGATCGGACTGGGCACATTTCACCTTAACTGGTAACGTAAATGGCCTCCGCGATCTCCCTACCTCACTCCTATGGATTTCAGTTTCTGTGGATATCTAAAATCTAGAGTGTACGTGGGCAATCCGCAAACTTTGCCGTATTTGAAAGATTCTATCAAACGTGAGATTGCAAACATCCCTCATGCGATGTAACGTTCGGCTGTATTGTCCACAGTCGCCACCATGCAATGTGTAATTGCCTATGATGACACCCATGTGGAAAATGTGTAATCGAAATATTTTTTTCCTTTTCTCCGACCCGTGTTGTAATCAGAGATTAGTGTACTGACTCTGTGTCATATGCAAATTTACTTCTTGCGTCCGAATCGTGTTTTTATGGAGGAGGGGGTATTCGCAGAACAGCATTTTGTGCGTGCGTAACGTGTCCGTTTCTTGCTGTACACGTACGGTACCAACGCTATTTAGGGTTTTCGCATGCGTTGAGCATTTTGCGATGAAAAGAAAATAGGTGTTGCCATCGGAAATTTTCAAGTTACTGTAACTATAACCGTAACCATGAGCGCCATTTTGTTGCCGTTCACAGAATCTGGAGCTCATAACTCTGAATAGCTATATCTGAAATATCACCTCTATCGGTTTAACGTACTTTCCGCTAGTTCTCCATATATCGGCAAAGTTTTTTTTATGACCCCCCCCCCCTGTATTTATCTAAAATTATGTATGATAATCATTTATAAGGAAACAAACTAAACAAGAAAATGCTATAAAAGTAATAAAATATAGTTATTCATTATATACTATCCTAAATAATTTTTAAAACTCGTTTGTGCGACGGAACGTACGACATTATGAATAAAGTATTTTTTAGCATTTTCTAGCTATTTTTTTAATTTTTGAAATCATAAAACGAACATACAACAAACAAACATAATTATTGTTTTGGAAATTGGAATGAGAATAAAATGTTCTCTGTTATACAAATATTTTTTTAAACCGAATTCATTTGACCAATGTCAAAATTTGACGCAGCACGAACTAATTTGAAAAGAACTTTACAGAAAAGAGGACAATATGTAACTTTAAAATTCTAAAAGATTGAAAGGGTATTCCTTTTAATAAAATCTTATTCTTTTTTAAAAATCGTCAAAAATTGATTACAAATTTCATTAAAATAAATCTTGTATAAAATTTAAGTACATGACACATAATTCAGATACACAAGAACATTTCTGCCAAATCTTCAAGAGGTCTATTTAGAGCATACATGAAAACTTCACACGGATACAAAGGTTTTGGTATAAATATACACAAGTAGTGACACAGATATATTAAGACATATATTTATAAATTCCATAGCTATTACTTCTTTTTAAAAGTCCATATTCTTAGCATAAACACCTTGGTATAAGTCGCTCTGACCAACCAACAAAAACACTGGATTTTATTTGAAAATAATTTTAATATTACTAATATTTGCGAGTTACATACATTTTATATAATTATCTAAAATCTGGTATTTCGAATATAATGTATTTTTTTAATATATTTTCTCAGTCATTTGAAGCAAATTATATTATACAAAGTTAATTACTGTTATTAAATAATTTATTTTATTAATTACCATTATATTCAAGATGATAAAATTTCTTGTCAAACACTCTTCCAGTTCATATTTTCATACCATAAATTAAAAGCCATTTTCCACTTACATGTTCTATCAACCATGCCTGATATCGCTTGAAATCATCTGGTTATCGATAATCCATTTCCACGCTTGATTAGGTACTTATTTCATGTAAAATATCTGCTGAATATTTCGGAATTCTGTGAATTTTATCGATTGCTTGTCATAAATGATGCGACATAAAATAGATAACGGGTGCTTTTATTACTTTCGTTTTTTTAGACTTTTTGTGTTTTTCTTTAATATACAGATATTATAGTTTATTATAAGTACATTGAGATTGTACAGTTCTGAGTTTTAAAAAATAGTGACTTTTTTACTTACATATTCAACTACTACCTACTTTTTTAAGATAGTTTTAATAATTGCATGACATTTTTTCGTTTATATATTGGATGACGATGATTTGAAGAAATCCTAATGAACTGTCTTATACAGTACACCGATACATGAATACTAGGTCTCAAATACACGGTGACACAAATACATTTTTTCAGCGTATCTGTGGTACCTTCAATTTGTTGGTACCTTCAGTTAATTTTTAAATGTTTTATTCGATTATCTTTTCCCGAATTAAATTAGTCAAAGAAATCTTATATAAAATACTGATGTCTAAATTTAAACGTCCGCACTTACGTTTAAAAAGAATTTCCACATTAGGCAGCCACCATTTCTATTTCAGCACTCAGGCATAGTAATCATGGGGCAGTGTACTGCGAAAGACATTGCACTGGCATTCAGCAAAAAACCGTTATTCAATACATAAAGGATAAATATGTCATGTAATTACTAAATGTTTCATAAAATGTCTAAAAGTTGGCGAACGTGCATGTTTAAAAAATAATTCCTTCTTTTTGCCAGGTTTGTATGCATGTTTAAGAGACTTTTTTTCCAGAACACTAAACAAATATTTAATGCTATCAAGAATATTTAAGATATTGAGATTCTAAGAACTTTTTATGGAACTGCAACAAAATTTTTCTGTGAAATCATTTTAGGTTGCCGGTAAAATTTTAGTAAGCCTGCACATTTCTATATGCTTTTCAAAATTTTCTTTTGTAGCTATACATCTATCTCATGTAGAAAAATAATAGTAAATGTTAAATAAATAATTGTAATGCATAACCCATAAAGTACAGATATGTTTTTTATAAATTTCTTTTAAAAATCTATTAATTATTTTATGTATGATTTATAAGTTTATACTTATTTAGAACATTTGTAGAATAATAATTAAAATAATAATTTAAATACCGGAAGGAAAATATTTAAAAAATATTAGCTATTATTGTGTATTAATTATTAAATGTTTAAAAAAGGAATCTTATATGGTGGGGGTGGGAAATGATAGGAACGATACAAAAACAAAGAAATCAGTTTTCGTTTGCTACGCAATCTTTTTAAAAAATATTTATTTTGCTAAATATACACAGGAGCAAAATTATTATAAGAACGTAATCGATATTTCTAAAAGCGTGGAACGTGATTGGTGGATGTCTTCGTATATCATTAAAAAACGCATTTAAAGAGTTTCTCAGCACATTAGTTTAGTTTACAAAACGTTTGAAATACAGGGTGAACCAAAATGCTTTGTGAATTCGAAAGAGGAAAAATTCTTTTTTATAACAATATCGGAATACAGCTTCAAAGAATTACAATAAACTTCCAAAGAGTGTCATTTTTTATTTCTTATATAATTCAAGTATTTATGTAAATGCGATTATTACAGAGATGTCAAAAATTCTTTCAAAACGATCCGAAAGTTTGATTATTCGCAAAGCTCCCAGCAAAATAATGACAGCAAACCACCAGTATCAACCATATGAAGACCAATAAAAATGTCGTGAGTTCTTTAAAATGTCAAACCACATCGATGTTCACGTCTAACATCTGGCATTAAAAAAACCCGCTTTCTGTTAACAGAGAAACACAAGAAGCAGCAAAAGAATTAACTTAAAATTATCTTAAGTGGAGAAAAAAGCATAATTTCGATATTTCAGAAGGTATTTATCCATTTTCGCATGGCCTTAAAAATAAACAAGACGAATTTTCTACGCGTCAATTAGGTGGAAGCTGCCTATTGGTTCGGGCTCCTTTTTCTTCTGTAGGTAAGCCTATAGTTGCTTTTGTAGATGGATAAACTACATGCACATACCTCTATTAGCATGTTGGAATGCCATTTCTTTAACGAGAGGGAAAAATTACCAACTTTTATGAAATTTTCAACAATATAATGCCTAAATTCCCTTAGAAAAAGACACAGAAAAGTGTTAATTTTACTTTTAATTTTAACTTTAACAAAGAAAAGTAGTTTGAAGAAAAAGAAGACTCCCAAAGTTGATTGGCGAGCCATTGGCCCATATCTAAATTCCATTAACAACGTCTGGCGTATTATAGATAGCTCTCTGAGGAAACATATTTATTTAAGATTATGAGAGACTGCTTACGTTTGGGAATTCTTTTATGTACAATATTAATAAGATACGGATTTTTAAATCCTTTATTATACAGAATGATGAAAGAACTTAAAATCCTACCCGTTCATAAAAATAGGGGTTTTGTCAATTATTTAGATAAAAAATGTCAAGTTTACTCCAGGCAGAGTACGTTTACTTCAAATAAATATAGTTTAATTTTCTTTTTTACAACATATTTCATAACAATTATCTCCGCACTATACTAGGTGTTCTAGAATACGTTTACAATTAACTGGAAAATTTCCTGTACACACACACACACTTATACATATATATATATATATATATATATATATATATATATATATATATATATATATATATATATATATATTTATATATATGATTCTGCTTTGGTTCTACAAATTCCATTTGTTTTCATTTTAATTATTTATTTTTTCCCTCCATGTTCAAAGTGCTATAAGTTATTAAATTAAATGGTTCATATATTGTAATATGATTAATGGTTATACAGGGTGTCCACTCTCAACGGTGGCCAATGACTAATTTCTAAACTGTTGGTCATAGACATATAGTTCAAATTGCAAAAATGCTTTAAAAAAGGGAAAGAATTGTTTTTTAAGCGATTTTGGTCAAAAAAATCTTTTACTAAAAAATTGCGAAAATTAAATTTTTATACGGTCCCCCGGTCCTATAAGTGATATTTAGTAAAATTTTTTCAACACTCTAGCAAATAATACAGAAGAGGTCCCATTCATGTAACATTAAAATTATAAAGTTTTGAAACTTTAAATTTCATGACTTAAACCAATTTTCTATAGCTGAAAACGGATGAGTTCGACTGAGCTTTAAGGGAACGTACACTAAGTGCTTAAAGTATTATAAAGTGAGTCGATTTCCAACGCTGTTCAAAGGCTACTTCTTAAACTATTTGTCCCAGACATATAGTTCCAATTACAAAATGTTTTAAATGAGCGATTTAACTGAAGGCGCTGTCACCGTATTAGTTTTACGGTAATGTTAATTATAATTAATTAACTTCTAGATTGGTTATTAAAATAGCTGAAGACATGAATTTCAAAATTCTCTTTATCGAAAAAATCAAATTTTGGGAAATAGCGAAAAAACTTTAAATGCATCTATTGGTTTTGATTATAAATTTTGAGATTGCATTGTTACAAAAGTGGAGGTTTGTATAGACTGATAGAGAAATCAAAAAGCGATAAGTCGAGTTAGGTTGAGTAATCTAATAGAGCTTTAAATATGTATCATTTTGTAACGATTTGTAACTGTTGCTTTTCATAGTTTAATTTAACAAAATTTCTGTTATTTTTTTACTTATATTTTTAGCACAAATTGCATATTTTACTTTAACATGTAAATGTCAACATAAATTCAGAGACAACATTGTAAAAAATTTTTTACTCTCAATGTTTAAAGTTAAATTTTCTATCTGATGTTTATTTTTATTTCAAGTAAATTTGTGACTGACCCCTATTTTGCAGCAAAAAATATGCTTCAACTTTGAACAGCTGTAACTCGGTCAGTTTTGATCGTAGAGGAATGGGACATTTTTTGTCCTACTTGTTAGAGTAGTGGTAAATTTTTTCTAAATATCACTTATAGGACCGGGGGACCGTATAAAAATTTAATTTTCGTAATTTTTTAGTAAAACATTTTTTTGACCTAAATCGCTTAAAAAATAATTCTTTACTTTTTTTAAAGCATTTTTGCTATTGGAACTATATGTCTATGACCAACGGTTTAGAAATTAGCCATTGGCCACCGTTGAGAGGGGACACCCTGTATATACAGCGTTATTGCAAGTGAACAATTGGGTTTTGATACGTTACTGAGTGCAAACTAGGAAACGTATGACAACCATGACATGATTGTTTGCATGTGTGTTGACATGTATGTTTCCATGACAACTCAAACGAGAGGGTGTTAGTTACAATTTTAGGCTGCGTATGCGTCATGTGCATCTGGTTGCCATGGTTGCTGCGCGAACGTCATTTTCAAAATAGCGACTGGACAAAAGAAAGCGTTTTGTGTACTAATATATTAAAAGTGTGAATCACTTATATTTGTTCTGAAAGCATTCCGGAAGGCATACTAATGCAACCCAACAAAGCATTCTGCGCTGGTATCGACAGTTCAAAGAAAACGATTGTTTATGTAAAGGAATAAGTTCCGACAGATCAAGCATTACTGAAGAAACAGTGAACCGAATTAGACAGAGTTTCATCCGTAATCCCAAAAAATTGAAATGACGACGAATAGAAATTGAAAGACTGCAATCGCGAACACACGCGTCTATCTTGTATACTTTTGCTTTATTTTTATGTATACCTCCTTGTTGTAACCCAATTATGTTCACAAATATACGCTTCGGAAAGCCGATGATTATTTTGTAATATATATGTGTATATTCTTTTGTAATATATATATATATATAAGAGTGTCGAGATTCCTCTCATTTATCAATTTTTTTTTTCACCGGTTTAATCTGAAAACAAGTATGATGTTATATTAAAAACAATCATATTCTGCTTAGTTAACTTTACTGTACAATGCTTATGAAGATCATTATTATTTTTTTTTGGTTCTGAAATTAACGTATTGCAATTAATGATATTTCTCAATTATGAAAAAATTTTATGCAAATTTGTTTTATGCACGGGAAATGAACTTATAGAAGTTATAGTTTTTGGTTTATTTTGTTTTACTTTAGAAAAAGAGATTAAATTCCGATAAACATTTTTATATAAGAAATTATGAATTTCTGAAATGAATAATTTATTTTAAGAAGACAATTTACAGGT
Source organism: Maratus speculifer (assembly GCA_964019185.1). Lineage (NCBI taxonomy): Eukaryota > Metazoa > Arthropoda > Arachnida > Araneae > Salticidae > Maratus > Maratus speculifer. The sequence goes on from OZ025290.1 coordinate 414,509,960, forward strand.
ATATATATATATATGTGTGTGTGTGTGTATGTATATATATAATATGTAATTTTCTATTAAATTGTTTAAGAAATTCATTAGAATTTAAAAGTTATAGATTTATGATTGTAAATATTTTAAACACATTTAAGTACAATGTATTCAAATTTGAACAGTTAAATTTAGTTGAAATACTTGAGTATATATTTATAGAAAGGTCTTAACAAATTTGGAATAATAAATAGCATTCATAAAGAGCAATATGATAAAATGCTTATAAAATACATAATATATGATTTTTATTAATATTAATTTTATTGTTTTATATTCAACGCTTTCAAACATATAGATTTCATCTCCTGCAAACATATCCTGAATGCATTTTTTCAACTTTTTAAAATTTTGTTAGATTTAATTATATTAAAAAAGTGTATATATGATACTTATTAATTGCTGTTTAGTTACAAAAAATTATAAATTATAAATGAATTTATAAATGTTCATCTAATAAATATTTTTGTCTCATCCCCCACCCCATTAGAACGAGGAAAACACAAATACTTTTTAGAGGGAGATCAAGTTCAGCAGCCAGATAATGGCAGTATTTAAAGCTTTACGAAAAATAATCTGCAGTTTTTTAACCAGTTTGATACGGGAAATTTTGCATTTAATGTTTTAATCGTGATGATCAATAGAATGTATCTTTCCTTTGCATATTGTATCATTGTCCAATCTCGTTAACAATAATCTCAATCACTGTTTTAAAAAATCCCTTAAAATTACGGTATAGATTGCAGTAAATTTAGATGTAATAAGAAAAATTACTTCTAATTTTACTTCAGTTTTTCCGGCTAAAACTGTTGGCAACATTTCTGCCAATTGTTTTTGTCGTAAACTGAACAGGTTTTTTTTTTTTTTTTTTTTTTTTTTTTTTTTTTTTTTTTTTTTTTTTTTTTTTTTACGGTAATGAGAAATTTCTAATTTACTGCTATTTATATTCAATAGCAATTGCAAGTTTTCAGTTATCGGTAGTGTAAATATATTGTAACACCTTTTTTTCATTTTCTAAAGATCAAATGTTAAAAAATCCGACATTGAATAAAAATTTATTGAAGTTTCCAAAGCCGTTGGCATGAAAGGCTTTCTATTGTGAACTATAAAAGATAACCAGTTAACAATTCACCAATTAATATAGAGCCACCCACCAATTCCTTCGATGTAATTCAAATCGGAGTAAGTTTTAGTCAAGCTTCCCTTAAAAATTGTATCTGGAGTTTTAAAAAACTGTAATTCTTCTAATCGAGAAAATCTAATATGGAATGTTCTGTCTTTACAACCATAAAATGTTTCTATATATGTATCTGGCTTTAGAAATAACACATTTAAAGATTTACTTCCTATTATTTTATATTAGTTTTAAGTTATTTTTAATATAGTCTATGATATATAAAATCAAAAAAAGTATGCTCTGTTATCTAGTACAAATCAAGTTTGAAGATACTTTACATTAAATATTAATTCATATTTAACTCACATATTCAATTTGCTTTGCATTTCACAAAATCTATGAACTGCAGATGGACATACTCAAATAATCTCAAGTGTCATTGCGAGAAATCATAACGTTTGATATTAGATTAGGCACTTACTTTACCTTTAAAAACGTCAATATTATTGAAAATTGAATGATTTTTATTATTGTAGGAAACTTGCAGATTATATGCACACAAATGTTTATGTAATTTTAGCTATTCTATTCAAAAGACTAAAACATATGTAAAATCGCATATTTCTAGTTTTAAATAATATTAAAACTATACTTTTGTGGAAAATAATGCCAGATTTCAACTTGTTGCTAGTGTAAATATTTTCCAATTTTATACTTTATAATCAGTAAGCTACTTGTTTTTCTTGAGTTCCAAAAAGGTATACTTAAATTGTCAATCACAAATATTTTTCTATTAAACATGTGAATCCGCTGTTTGTTAAGAAAAATTTGACCGAAATATTTTTTTATTAATTTAAAACACGTGCATTGTAATAGCAGTAGTCTCATAATAGATACTAGAACGTGTGATTACATAAATATCTTATCTATTAAACAATTAATAATTAAACTTTTGCCTTTTTTAATAATCATTGTCAAAATTAATTTGTTTTACTTTTTAAGGTTTTATTATAAAATCCAATCTTAAATTTGAACATTAAAGACCCAATTTACTGTTATCTATGAAAATTAGAATTTCTAACATTAGAAGAACGTACATAATGTAAATAATGATATATTTCACATCTCATGATCTTTCGAATTTAATGCATGTTTTTTTAAGAACAAATATATGTTACGATATCAGTAAAAAATATTTTTATTTTATACTTCCAAATTATTTATTGCTTCCCATATCTCTTTTCTTTATATTAAAAGAACCTGTTATTAAAAAGGTATTTTATCAACTGGTAAATCTTTCTGATATTGAGATACATATCACGAGGATATAATGGACATGTAACCTGTGAAAAATCCTTGGTGTATCTTTAATTACCCTAGAGAAATTTATTGGATCTTTTCTTTGAAGATTCATTAAACATGCGCTCTGTTTGAAGATGCATTAAACATGGGGCTTACGATAAAAGGTTTACGTCTTTTTTACAAACTTTAAATCTGAATCCACTGTTAAGGGTATAAAATGTCACAAAATGTTTGTTCGTCAATATTATTATTATTATTATTATTATTATTATTATTATTATTATTATTATTATTATTATTATTATTATTATTATTATTATAAAGTTAGTTTTTATAATAGTCTCAGAAATAAACATACACACGATTTTTTTATTCACGCGAAGTAAAAAAGTAATATATTACGTAAGCCCATGCATTAAACATTAATATTCCTGGACCAATCAAAGGGAAATTTTAAATGAAATTTCAGTTTTACAATTTTCGTTATTGAAATTTTTTAAACTTTTAAGCATCGTGCATTTTAAATTTTCGCACCGTCGTTTATGGAAAAAATGTACTTTTAAACACAATTTGTTTGATAGATGTATCTCAACATATTTTTCAGTTATTAAGCTTTATTTAGTTTTTTATATTTTTTGATACACAGATGCAACATAATTAGTCCGTCTGTGTACATTAAACATGGACCACTCAAAATACAAATAAAACGGTGGACATCACTTCAGATATGTTTCAGATTTCTCTATTCTCGACCGACAGAAATAACTATTTTCCAATTATTTAAAAAAAACAAATGGACTTTAGGTGGACTTTTAGTTTATTTCAGCAAATGCAAAACAGCATTTTACGTTTCGATTAATGTAGTTTAACAAAATCTATTTACAAAATTGTTTTATATTTGTGGAAGAATGTGTACTATTTGTTTCCAAATTATAGCGAAAGTCATATATCTTAGTAACTATTATTATAACTATTATCTTACATATTTTTACGCATAGAGTTTTGCAATTTCTTCCTTTAAGTCAATAATCTATTTCTAGATGATAAGCAATAAATACACTAACATTAACTAAGAAAAATATATTAATCTGGAAGAAAAAAATAATGTAGTGATTTTAGTGATGAAAAAATACCTATGATAAATATCCAAGCATTCAAAACAGTATCAATTATCTGAAAAGTTAATAGTTTATTTTATAGCAATCATGATGACACCCTTGATTGTGGTATGATGCATAAGTTAGTTTATTTTTATTTAACACAAGAAATTCATTGCATATAAATCTGTGATATATTTCTGCAATTTGCGTGATTTTACGCTAACAATAAATAATGGTCATCGTGTGAAAGTGATAGATATATATAATTTACGATTATGGCGATATAATAATAATAATGAAACGTAAAAATAATGTGATAAGTAAATAATATTTATTTTTTTCATAATTCAGTATAAATTTATCAGTGGCACAAATTTTTAAGATTATTTTTTAATTTTGAAAAACTTTATTTTTTTTCATACTTTAGTCGCAAGTTGTCATACAGTACTTCGAGTCATTTTAACTTTAAACACAAATTATTTGTAAATATTTTTTGTAATTGCCAGATTTATTATAATGCTGTTATTAAAGTTCTCCCACTTGATAGCACTATATTTTAACTTTAAATGTGATAATTCTTTTAATGTTGTAAAAACCTTAATTTAAAGATTATATATAGTAAATTTAAATTAACCATTTAAACATTTTTCATACAAAAATACTTTCTTTAATGCGTTGAACAATCTTTTAATGTTTGGTTGAGTCATTTTAACTTTGGCATGTATGTTTAGTTGAGATAAAATAAAGCGTAGCTGACGAAGTAATCTAAATTTTTTAAAATGTGCATAAGAAGACATAAATATTCTGTTCTTGTCGAATTATGCTTAAGTGTTAAAATCCTTCATAAATGCACTATAGATGTATGATGCTCAAAAATTCATAGCTTTCTAAAATGTAAACTGTCAAATTCATTGTAGGATTTTCCAGATGTAAAGTACAGGTTTTTCAAATGACGCGTTTAAATAATTTCTTAATGTTTTCACATACTCTAAAACGTAATGTAATGTTATATACATTAGTACATTAAACATTTATATTACCTTATTCAAAACATCAATAAGTTGTTTTAAAAGTAATGTGTTTATTATTTGAATTAATATAAAACTTCAATAGTAGAATATATAAAACCTATAAGAAAAATATGCTATGTGGTCTAAACAAAAATTACATTTTCATAGAGTCATGTCTTTTAAACATATTCCTGATAATAATTAGTTTTATCAAATAGAATGATCGTTTCCCTTTAATATAACGTACTTTTTGCACAATGCTGCATTTCGCTAATACAGGATGAGCATATGACGTCACGCAACCGAAATGAGACGCACTTCTCATCTTGTGGTAGGCACAAAATTATAATTTTCACAGATTTAGTAATTTATAACATATTATTTACGACATGTAACACATATATTAATAATAAGTGAAAATTAAAAGCATTTCAGCATAATTTCAGCAATTCGTTCGTGTTTTTAAATACAGTAAGTTGCGTTGTTACGCAAGAAGACTATGTTGACAAATATGCACGTATCTATATCGTCTCAAACTCAATATCGGCAGTATGAAAAAATATCGAAATGTAACAGTTATATAAAGATAGTCATTTTTTCTTTTTTCTTTTTCTTTTTTTTTTTTTTTTAATGTGACAACATTTTCGTTGACATTTTTTTAAAATACAGTTTTAATTGTAATGAGAAAATGGCATCATAAAAGATAAAATCAATAAAGATAAATTTGTCCAATTATTTCATTGCAACAATGGAAATGAATGCGTTTTCCACCATTTTGAAGAATTTAAAAAAAAAATATTTTAAAATTAAGTTTTAAATATAAGAATAGGAGTTTATAAAAAAGTAAATAGTTCTGGCCAATCTGCGGATAAACATATTTCAATTAAAAATATTAATAGTAAAATTGATGCAGTATAAAGTTCAGAGTAGCTGACTTTACAGCAAAAGTAGAAACAGCCGTTTTTTGCACTTTCTAACAAAGTTAAAAAGTGCTTATGCATTCGGTTTGTTTGTCCGTCTGGCCGTATGGCCGTCTGTCAGCCCTCTAACTCTCGTAAATATACTTGGATTGCCATGAAATTTTTGGACGTTATTTAGGTTTACCCGAGCACGAACCCTATTGAAAATGAAGTTTCTACTATGATTAGTTTATTTACAGGGACAGTCAAAAGTTTTCCGTTACATTACGGCCTATGGGAAAAAATCGTTTCAAATGAATTTTAACGTTTATAACACTTTCCAAAAGTTTGAAAAGTGCTTATGCGTTGTTTGAAAAGTGCTTGTGAATTCGGTTTGTCTGTCCGTCTGTCCGCGCTCTAACACCTATAAATATACTCGAATTGCCCTGAAATTTTTGTATGTTATTGACATTTACCCTAGCACGAACCCTATTGAAAATGAAGTCTTCCTTATTTGTTTCCGATGATGTCTGATGAATGGATGTAATACATTTTAATTATGATATACGCATTCAAGTTTCACTAAGTCTTTGTGCAATATAAGGGTGTGTATAAATATTATAGTTGATATACAGGGCTATTCAAAAGAGCTCGCCAACGTTGCTGAATAAGAGCGTAAATTACTTAAAGGTGGTTCTTAAATAAGGTATACATTTTTACGCTGAACTGCATTCAATTTACAAAGAAATGTTTGCAGAATATAGATAAAATGATATACAGGGCCACGCAAAGAATTGTGTACATGGACATCTATGAATGATAATTTATAACAATGTTATGTCAGCTTTATAAGAGTGTTTTAGTTTAAAAATGAATTTTAGCTTCTTACTTCGTGTAATAAAGGTACAAAATAAACTACAGGGCTGAACAAAAGTTTTCAAGTATGTTTCCTATTTGTTAGTACAAATTGCTTAAAAAGAAACTTCAGCTTTTTTCATTCTAAACTAAATTTTCCCATATTATAATATGTATATCAACTAACAGATCAAATACAGAGCTGTTCAAAAGTATTGGAATACATATTTGGCTATATACCCTTATTTCCCCAGTATTTATTGTTGTTCAAGATTTCATGAAGTGTTGGAAAGTGCTTCATAATCTATGCTTAACGCATGATTTTTCTCACTTGTTTTTAAATATATCGATTTGAACAATCGCAATGTTATCTCTATGTAAGGAGATATTTAAAGTCGGTTGTTAGATTTCAGAGATTGATTGAGGAGTTAAAATTTGTTAAATTTTCCAAAAATTTGTTTTTCGTTTGGTTTTATTATTTTTTTTTTAGATTTCTTAACAATATGTCGAAAACCTCGTTCAAAAATATGAGTTATTTCTTGTGCTATAATCATTAACAGACGGTAAGTATGATTGAAGGCTTGTAGATAATCAAATTTTAAATCGTGTTTTCTCAGATTGGTGAATTTGATTTAATGCGCATTTTTCCTTTCAAACTAAGTGAACTACAGCTTAAAAAAATTACCTAATATGCGTGTTTTTAAAGTTAACATGCTACCCCCTCCCTTCCAAAAAAAATTTTTTTTCTTTGTTTTTTTTCCATTAGAAAAATTTGGAAATATTTTTTGACTTTTAAATTTTAAAATTTCCAACATGTTTGACCTTATTTAAATATTTTTAAATGTTTTACTGTTACTGAATGACATTTGATGCTAATTAGCAAAATAAACGTTTATGCATTCTATGCATCTAAAAGTGTTTTAAAACTCCATCAAATATAAAGCAATATTCATCAACAAAAAAACATTGTCAACATCATCAAAATGTCGTCCCATATTAGTAGAACCTAATCAGTGTTCATGAATGTGACGCAAGCGGCACATTAAACTTTAATACTGAATTCTCACATTTCTTACTATACCGCAGAGAGCTCTTACATAGAGGGCTGTTTTTATTATTTTCAAAATAAAATACAGATTCCAGAACACATCATGTGTGGTTTACACAATTGAGATTAATATAATGATGGTATATATGCGCAAACATGGAAACTTTCACACAAAAGCGAATTTAACAATATGATAAGATTTATTTATTCTTATATTTACGTGTTTGTTTATATTGTTTTTCTAAACCGTCTTCAAAAAATAAATAACATACACATAAACCTAAGGTTTAGAAAGTCTGGGGTGAATGTTCTTTTTATTATCATTATTTTGAGATTTTTTAATATTAAATAACAAGTAGGGCTTTCTGCGTTTCTGAAAACCTGATCGCCATGTCAGTGTGTTTTTTTCTGTGGTGAAAATTAAGAAATATTCTTTCGCAAATACATTAATGACCATGGAATAAATTGAATAATACATCATTGTGCTTCTAAAAAGAATCTCAGTCAAACGCTGGTTAAACAAGTTATCTAGAAACTGCAGATTGTACATTTGCGTTAACGAAACCGTACAGAACAGCCTTTCATACATTTCAACAGCCTCTAATACAGCCTTTTCTTTTTTCATATAATATGTTAATGAAATATATTTATATTGTCCTGAATAATAAATGCACAGAATTCTAAGACTTTATATTGAATAGTTTTCTTTACAAGGAAATCGAATTAAAGATGTTTTCTAGCCAATCTACATTTAAGTGTCAGAATGCTTTATAAACAATTATAGTATAGTATGAATCTCAAGAAGTCATAACTTGATTATAGTTAAAATACAAGAGTCATTTTAGAATTCTCAGGATGCAAAAATATTCAAAATTAAACGTAAATTCCTAGTCGTTCTAACTGAACGTAGTGCTCTGAATTGAACTGCTTTATGAATTTAGATTAATCTCTTAAAAACATTATTTTATTCTTTTTAAAGGAATGTTATTCGAAAAATAGTTAACATATACTATCAATAAACAAACAAATGTTTTTTTTTTACAAATCTAAATGACTTCTGAAAAAAATCCTAATTTTTGAAGTTTTGCATATTCGAGAAAGAAAGTTTTAGTGATTAAGTATAACTTCTGAAAAAAAAATTGTAATTAAAGAAATTACACCAAGCATTTGAAACATGTTTCACTCGAAACATTCATTTATCATTTTCAGCTAAATACCAGTTGTTTTATTGTGTATTATCCGTGCCACTGCTATAAATGACTTTATACATGCTGCAATTTGAAGTTAGGGTTCGTTTAAATTACATCACTTCATTGTCGAAAAGCATAAAAGTTGGTGACAAAAGAATCATTTCAAACTATGTAACATTTTTGGTGCGAAAGTAATCATTATTAAAATACAGCTTTGGCATACATTGTAATACTGTAAGACTTTGGCATATACGGTTTGATTTTACAGAACAAAATTTTGGTGATGGAGGTTTTAAACCAAAGTCGATCGCAGCACATGCATCTGTGAATGGGTTCATCAGACATTGAATCGAATTTGTTTTTCCAGTTTTTCCCAAGCCGATTGCTGTTTAGTTTCCTTTTTAGGTGGTGGAAAATCAAGAGTAATAGCTATAACATTTTCCGCCTTGTTAGAATCACTATTGGCACCCAAATTTTTCTGGTTAGAACCGACCGATTGTAAAATGTGATGGCTAGTGGATTAGTCGCTCTCGAGACATGATGTTTTACAATTAATCGGTTCGGCATTAAATTGCTTCCTTTTTCCTGATCGCCTTTCAACACGTAATTGGTTTTCACCGGCTCGATAATCTTTTGATTTTCTCGTTTTCTGCATTGAAAGATGTTTTTGCGCCAAACCAAATACAGTACTACTTAGTTAACCCGTCGACCAATTACGACAAACTAATAAGCAACTTATACATGTTAACTAAATTTGTATTTTAAGTAACAAACTAACAAATAAATTAGTAAAACATTAATAAAAAGTCGAAATAAAAATCACTTTATGATTGTTTAAGTACGCGTGTTGTGTTTAATGTTGTTGAATGCGACATTCACGGTCATTCATTTCTTTGGCTTCGGCTTTTTCCGTATCTGTTAATTTCCGTCTAACCATTTTTAAATTTGTGAGTTTTATCCTTTATTACAATGATTTTAAACATTTTAATTTCCTATTCAAATAAAAATTCTTCTAAAAGTAAGGAATTTAATTTAAATTCAAATAAAAATTCTTCTAAAAGTAAAGAATTTAATTTAAATTCAAAAGTGACCACGTCCTTTTGCCAATCCTCCACCGAAAACTACAATCATTTTTCAATAATTAAAAAAAATTATTATTGAGGTTTCGCACATTTGAGAAAAAAAAAAATGTCCAAAATAATTTATAGATAATTTTCTGAACGAAATCCGAATTGGCTCTAATTTGCAATAGCATTGCAGTACTTAATTTAAAAGAAATGAGTAGATTTATGTTCAAGTATAAAAAACTTGTGTTGTCAGAAAAATCGCAATTTTGTAATTTTAATCTTTTGAATTCTTAAAATCAAAACATTTATGGAAATCTTTCAAAATAGTGATTTTCGATAATAATCTTGTTACTGGAGTTCTCAAAATAGAACTTAAAAATGGAAGAGTTTAAAAAAATTACTATTCAATTTTAATATTTTTATGCTAGTAAGTAATTATCAATTTAAATTTCTTGTATGTACAATAATATAAAATTACTCAAATATATATTTTTTTGTAATGTAAAGCATAAAATAGTTCATAGAAAATAAATTAATCAGTTAAATAAATTTAATTTCACGCTCAAATTTACATTACTAGTTCATAAAATTATTTGTTAAATAATCCTCAAGTAGATGCTTACACGTTGTTGCTTATCTGTTTAATTATCTGTTGCTTATCTGTACATATCCCGTGAACCATGGTTGATATCGCTTGAAATGATTTAGTTCTTTGTAATAAACTTTGATTCATGATTATATATAAAATCCATGCATTACACCGAGTAATTGAGGTTTATATGAATTTTAATAATGACAAATGATAAATAAAAAATAATTACAAATTTAATGTAGATTCTGCCATTGCAAAATTCAGTTTCGCCTCCGATTAAAAAAAATAGATCAAGGTCTTTTAGAAGGGCGGCCCCGTTTAGAATGCAATGAACTAACGTGAAATACCCAAGTGATCAGCAATTTCTCTCTGAGACATTGGAATTGCGGAATAATAAACAGATACAATTTGACGTGCTAATTCTTCATTGACTAAATTCATCAAAAACGGATTTTTTCTTGAGTTTAAACGCTTTTTTATAGACTCTGAGAGAAAGGAAATGCATTTTAACAATAAAATTGTATGAATGTCTCGTTTTAACGGCCAGATTACGAAACTAGTCGTTGGGTGCTACCGTAATACTTACTCATCATGGATATGCATTATATAATATGTGAAAATAAAATATGTGAAAACTATTTATAAAATGCATTGCAATTCCATAACAAAATTTAGATGTATATTTAAATATTCTTAATATACATAGTAATGCTCCATTAATGAATTTGAACCCATTAATAAACCCATTTCGGTAAATTATGTAAAGTACCAAACTGCACAAGTAGTACCGGATTGCGTAAAAGAAACATCCTTATAACTCCAAAAACAATAATCATATTAACTAACAGTTTACAGCGTCAGATTAGGCGACTCATTTCTAATTAAAACATATCTTTGAATTTAAAATTGAAGAAAATACAGGTTCATGAAAAATCGAAAAATGTGGAAAACAGTATTACAAATATCTCGGCAACTGTTAATCCGACCGACTTCGTTCTTGATGCAAATTTTACGGTATTTATTGCCTTTTATGTAATTTCCTTAAAATAAAAAAATAAAAATTTTTTATATACATTTCATTAGAATGAATTTTTCGAGAGACTGAAAAAAAAGTTCGGGAAAATCGAGGTTACTGATATTAAATAGGCTTCGTCCTATTCTTACTTACTAAGTACATACAAAATTTTAAGTCTCTATCTCCATTTGTCCGTGAGATATAGCGTTTACAGACAGACAGACGGACGGCATTTTTTTTCTAAAAATATGTTTTTCGGAACCTCCAGTATCTGAAACGTGTAAATACGTCAATTTTTTTTTTCGATTTTCAAAACGATTGCAAGATTTACCCTATACTTGGTATGATAGGTAAGTAAAAGTGGGCCACAATTTTTGACACGACACTTTTTAACTTGTCTGAAAGAAATATCATCGGAGGCTAAAAAATAATTGAGAATGGTTTATGTTATATTATTTCATTATAAAAAATGATTTTTAGCTCAATTAAATATTTTTTACTTGTGTATGTATGTACAAACTTTTTAAAATCCATTATATAGTGTTTCTATAAGAATACTGTGACATATGAGAGAAATTTAAATAATTTAGGTACTTAGTTTTGTTCAGAATATTACTTTAATTGTTATTGTTAAAGAAAAAGATCAATAATTCATCATATTTAATTATAATTAAATCTATTCACTCAACAAATAAGGATTGTATTTGAAAATTCTAGAAGCCAAGGGGTAACAGTGACAAAATTGAAAAAAATGAACTAAGACGACTTGTGAATATGCTATTTCTTTTCAGGTAAAGAAATATAAATGATTTTCTTCAATTTTAAATATATGCTGCGTTATACAGATAAATATCTTTTATCAAGTAATAATCAATATTGATTGAATATAAATTTAAAGAAAATTGTACTCTATCATTTTTGCAGCTATTGAAATAAGAGTTCAAATACCTCAATGAAACAAGCGGCAGTTTTTTTTTCTGTTCAGTCACTTATGATTACTTTTTTCTATCTTTAGTAGAAGAAAGTATTGTAATCGATTTTTTTTCTTCCGGTTTTCAACGGATTTATACGTTTTAGAGGTCAAAAATTCCTTTTTTTTTTTTTTTTTTTTTTACAAAATGTCTGTTTATGTGTCTCTGTGTCTGTGTCCACATGTCGCCATTTTACCATCAAAAAGTATTTGAAGATATGCATAGATTTGACCAAATTTTCTGTGAATGTTTTTGGCTGTGACAAGAGGTCCTCCTTCATTTTTGAAATATTAGTCCGGAAGTTGCCGCTGCAATAGCGATTTTTGTGCCATTTTCAATATTGTACCAACTAAAAGTGTATGACGTTATGCATAGAGTTGAACGAATTTTTTTGTCTAAGTGTTTGGCTATGGCTAGTAAGTCTGCCCTGAATTTGAAAAAAATCCAATGGGAGGGGGCGATATAGTCACGATGTATGTGCCATTTTCATTATTTTACCGTCAAAAAGCATACGAAATTATGCATAGAACTGAAATAATTTTTTTTGTTTGATTAATTTTGGGAATGGCAAGTAGGTCATCTCTGAATTTGAAAAAAAAATCTGCCTATCATTCTATTGTCCATCGGCTCGTTCAGAGACGGAAACTCGATTTTATTCCGATTAATTGACTGAAGCAGAAATTTCAGATAAAAATCAAATTTGGTATAGTATTGAATTAAAATTATTAAAGCATTGACATGTGTAACTATTTTTTAAAATATTAAAGAATATATGTGGGATAGAAGAAAGTTTCGGGATTGGCACATCCACGTTGTTGATTTTTATATTTAACGTCAATGATATTTTCCACATCGAATTTTTATCATTAGCTTCTGAGGTCGTCATATATATCTATGATGTATTTGTCACAAAATTCATGCTTTTATTGGCTTTGACCGATTCAATATTATGTTCTTCACTAAGTACAAATAACACGATCAGAATGAAAAAGTCTCAAAATAAAGAATCGCGCTTGATAAAAACTATCTAGACAAATTAATTTCACAGAGAAATTGAATGTAGTATTATAAACAAATAAGTATACAAAAATGTCGAGTTAAAATTTTGATGCTAAATCATGCAGACTCTTTACATTAATTGTTTTTATACTGTTACTTTAAAGAATAATGCTCTTCGAAAGATTAAAAAAAATTGAAAAAAAAAACACGCAAGTTTCCTTATTTCCTCTCTTTATACATTAACAATAAATGCGGTACCAAATCTAATCACGAAAAGGCATAATCAGAATAAGCCAGTATGCTTAATATGGAAGAAATCAGATAATTCCGCATAAATATATATAAGGTGCTTGTACCCATTATGGACAGTGCTCTTAATATAGACACCCCTAATATTTTTAAAAGTGACAATTTTGATAGAGAAATCGCGCTACATGTCCGTGAAGAAAAGCAGTTGAAAAGATAATTAAGCCAGGAAAAAAACAAAAACGCGCACTAATCGCCACTTGTTGTTTCGTGTTGTGCTGATCGTAAATACAAGTAAGTTTAAATTCTTATGAGAGATTGTAAAATTATTTTAAAAATGAAAAAGTGGAGTGTTTTAGAAAGCTTTTAAAACATATTTTTTATTTCTATTGCATATATTGCTTAAAAAAATTTCTTTCTTTATTTATTACAATATTTAATAAAACTACTCCCGATTTCTAATATGGACACCTTATCTCCACATTGGATGTACAGCAGGTGAATCTTCAGATTCACAAAAATAGAAAGCTAAGCAAAACAAACTACATTATTTCATAATATTTTGTAGTACTGAGGTGCTTTGTATCGGTCTTCGAAGAGCCACAACCGAAAATGATCCCCGTTCTGTGCAAGTACTGAAGATATTTATTGTTTCCTTCCCTGCAATACTTTAAGATATATATTTTTATCCCTTTTTCTCTAAAATTCCATAGAGGAGTGGCTCTTCCATACACCCTGTGTAGTAGATCTATAAGGAGCCGTCTATCCATAATAGGTACAGGTGGTTCCTTATATGGCCATTTGTAAACATTTTTTGTTTTTGTCATTTAAATTAAATCGGAATAGATACAAGGTCGCTAATTTTAATAATGATAGTGAATAGTCCAGGGATCATGGTCATATACTTTTGGAGTTTTATCACGTGTACATGTGGCTGAAAAAGATAAATTTTCCTTAAGGTGTCCATATTAGGCACAGGTACCTTATATATATATATATATATATATATATATATACTGTGGCGGTCAAAAATTCCGTACAACAAATTTTTTTTAGTTTATTTGTATGCATACGCATATGAAGTGGAAGCTCAAAATGATACTCATAGAATTTATTGTCATAATGGCTAGGAACATATTTACGGAATAACATATAAATATCAATAAGTAAAATTGGCAAAATTAAGTACAAAGGAAAACGCATGTGCTCAAAAGTTTCCGGCCACTTTCGCAAGTTTAGAAAAAATTTTTATTGTAATATTAAATGACAGTGATCAACAACATTTACAATTAGTATTGTATCACCATACCTTAGTAATAAGTACTGCGGCGCACAAACGCGACATTGATACAACCGACGGTTGAAGATCGTGAAAGATGTATGGTATGTTTTTTTTTTCACACTTCTTGCATTTTTTTTGAATTTTTAGCTGAGTTGGAATATTTATAGTTCCGATCACATTTGCAACTTCGACTGATCGACTGATCATTTCAAAAGCGGAAAATTTTGTGCAGATGCCATTGCTTGTCGAACTTGCATATATTTATTAAGTAGTTTTGATGTTAAAATGCGACCACAGTAACCGTTAGGGGTAACCTTTAATGCGAACTTCTTCAGTAGTAGGTATTATATCTTTACAAAATCGAAAGTTTTTATAGACATTCGTATTCATGAAAGATTGCACGCCACCTCACATGGCCCAGTGAGTGCTGCTTCGTAATAACTTAGGATATATCGAGTAATTTCGAGAAGTATACCAACAGCATGGCCTCCTCGTTCAAACGAATGGAATCCCTATGACTTCAGGTTGTAGGAATTCTTAAAAGATTATTGTATGGAGGATGCATTCCGGCTCTGACTGATTTAAAAGCAAACACAGTTTGGCTTCTTTGACATTTTTCTTCAATTGATCGAAAAATCTCTTTGTTGTTTAACAAGCTATAATACGTTTTAAACATATGCTTGTTCGAAATGCACATTGTGCATAGCAAAAAAAAAATGTTTTGTGCTTTCAGTTTGATATTTTTAGTCTTCATGAGTCACTTTCTAATTTAGTGGTCGAAATTTTAACTAAAAGTTTTTATTGCAAATTTCTATTTCTCATGTTCCATATAACCAAGTTTCATCGATACCTGTCAATCAGAGCTGACTTTATATAGAATCTAAACAGGGTAACTTTAATTATATTCACTCTGTATATATTCAGAATGATTGTAAAGAAACTATACCGATACATCAAACCCTAGGTACCACTTACGGAAATCGAACAAAATTTTTGCTTTTAAATTTTTGAATTAACAGGAGTCACATTCTATAGCGAAATGCTATTATTTTATTATTATTATTTTCACTTTACAGTACGACCCTTCTTTAAAATACTCCTGAATCATATGAATAATGACTGTTAAACTATTACATTTTCTGTTACAGTGACAAAATTTTAAAAATCATGATAAATCATCAAAAATCATCAATACTCATCAAAATCATCAAACGTCATCAAAATCGCAAAAGAAGAACGAAAAAAAAACTCCATAAAAGTGTTAAAAATGTACCTATAGGAAAAAAATTGTAGTCTATTGAAAAACCAAAAAAAAAAAAAAAACAGTGGCGCTCTCCAGTGCTCTACTGTCCTTTCGAATGACTCCATATTTCTCAATGATCTTCGGCTCTGATACAAGCCTACAAAATATTTTTAGAGTCAACTCAACCGACTAAAATAACCTAATTTATTGTTATGCGTTTAACTCCGTGATGATGGACGCTGGTCTAATAAGTTAAAGAAAAATGACTATAATATACATGTCGTTTACTTGGATTTCTTGCATTCTCAATTACTTGCCGCTAACAGAATAGAGAAGTATAGGGAATTGTAAAGATTTATTACGGAAAGGAGCAATATGCCACATACTGTCGCTCTACGTAAAACCTTCCGATCTTCTTTCGGCCGTTGCAGAAGTACACTTTAAGAAATATGGACTTCAGACGATAAAAAAATCTCTCAAGTGGAAATTGTTTTTCGCATGTTCTAACATTTTAAAATCTACGGTTCGGAGTATTTTGCACTTTCTTTTCTAGACATTTTGGTGCCAATTCCAGTGTGCAACGCCAGTGTCCAGATGTTGCAAGAGGGTGATAAGAAAGAAAGACTAAATTTTGCGAATAAAAAACTTATCAGGTGTAATAAGGATGGCAGCTGACCTTTACGCATTTTGTGGACAGAAGAGGTCAATTTCTCGTACTCTAGTAAAGTTATTTATAAGAATTGCTTGCACTTGTTACACATCAGTTAAATAACGAAAACTTTGAAAAAGTGACTTTATATTGCGGTATATCAAGTCACGTGAACCTCGACTTTTACTTTTTTGATGAGGATACTACATAAGCTCAACAATCGTGTGCGGTAACGAATTCTAGGGATCTGCAAATGCTGAATAATTGAATAATTCCTAAATGACATAGGAGGAGATCTCTAGTTAACCTCATGCGTACGCACAAGGACTAATATATGCATAGGTCTACAGTGAAACGTTTTGCAACGCAACAGATTGGCGACAATGATATCTCGAAATATAACTCGTTTTCAGAGTCACTATGTTCCCTCACGTTCCTTCAAAAGATTTCTGACTGCCGCGATTACTTAAATCAAAAGTGTATGCATTGTACCAGAATTATGAATTTTACGTTAAAGATGCCACCAGACGCCAAGACCAAAAGAGTTCACTTTCAAAGGTGCATGTTTCAATGCTATCAATTATATTCCTCAGCATGAAATATGTCATCGTGTTAAATACGCTGTAGTTTACGTAAACATTTTCTGAAACACAAAAAATGTTTTTCTATATAAATAACATTCCAATAATAATAATGGAACTATTCCCCCTTGAATATATCACTGTTACCGTACATGATATAATTTGATTGTTACTTTTCATATCATTCTTGAGCGCATAAATCAAAATATTTAGAATCCAAAATTTTCTGCTTTCTCTGCGAACACTATGATAGTTCTAGAATCATGTAACGGGGTATTTTTTTAAAATAACTCTACATATATGTATACATAATTCTTTTCATAATGTGTCTCATTATTTTTATCCTATGTTAAAGTTCTAAGAAAAACAAACTCTTTTAGTCAGCACTTTTCAGTTACGAAAAACAAATTAATTTATTTAAATTCTAAAGAAATCGAATGAAAATTTTTATAAATTAAATGTTGTGAAATTGGATTTTCGGGGGATTTCAATGAATTTCGGAACAATTATTTTGACATGATTGAGATTTCTTTTTTTTATTCTAATAGCCATTCTTAATTTGATCCTCCAATATAAGATATTAAATTTTAATTAAAAGTTAGTTTATTGTAAAATGAAATAAAATAACACATAAAAGGTACAAATAAAATATGCCTAAAATATAAATATATGTTTCCTGGGTCTAACAGAATTTACATACTTTTGTGCAATGTTATTCTACGTTTTGTAAAACTAATTCTAATATTTGCCTCAAAATGTTTCAAGTGTTTATGAACTACTAAATAAATAAAGATTTTATTTTCAGCGACTTCGTTGC
Source organism: Maratus speculifer (assembly GCA_964019185.1). Taxonomy (NCBI): domain Eukaryota; kingdom Metazoa; phylum Arthropoda; class Arachnida; order Araneae; family Salticidae; genus Maratus; species Maratus speculifer. The sequence continues at coordinate 414,527,973 of OZ025290.1, forward strand.
TAATCTTGTTTAATAACATAATGTAATAATCTATGTATTATTCTTCTAATGTTTACATTACACTTTCTAACGTTCATAAAAAATTTAACAGTAATAAATTACCAACATGCTCCTAATATATATAAATATTAAATTGCGCGGAAATAGACATATATATACGATTAGCCCATATTTATAATTAAGTGTTAAAATGCCTCATAATTTTCTTGTTTACGCGACATTTGAAAAATGTTACATCAAAAGCGAAAGATTTAGAGTGCATTTTGTTTTAAATGAGATGTATAAATGTATTTTTTTAGAAGTATCACGAAATATAGTTATTTAAATAAAATCAAATTTGAAAATCATCCTAAACAATTATATACTAAATTCTGAATAAAAAATTGTATCATTTGAATAATATATATATATATATTTCAATTTTAAATATATTCACGGCAACATGCACAGTAATAATTTAAATTTAAATTCTAGGTAATATTTTAATTAAAATTGATTTAATAAATCGGTGCACTGAAAAAACAAATGTGTACAATGTGAAAAATATACATAAATTTACTAAAAGTTTTCTATTAAACTCAAATTCTTACAACTTTATATGTAACGACAACTGCCAAAATTCATATAAGAGATATAGTTTTGTTTTCAAAGTAAAAAAAATTCTAAGGTTACTAAGAAATTTTTAGGAAACTGGGATTCCATAATTTTTTATTTAATTGCAACGCATGTTACAAAAAAAAATTTAGTTATAGAATTATAATTTTAGTAGATTGGTATGTAAAGTTACAAATTTCTGTATCTTTAGAAAAACTCGCTTTGTATATTTACATCTTTTCTTACACAGTGGACAGGTAAGTTGTTCTTAAGCATACTGAATTTTTAACTTTATATCAGTAGGAATATACGGTATAAAATAAACGGTCAAGTACGAGTATTAGACGCACTAATAAGATGCCGTAGAGTAAATATATGAATTATAAACTCCAAAGAGATGAGCAACTTGTGTACGTGCTATTTAGTTTCTCAGAATCACTCAGTATTCTCACAAGTTACATTTTATGTAATATTTCCGTTATTTTATCGGAGAATTTCTGCGATTCAGGAACAAAAAAAATTTTAGCCGGTGGTAAAATATTAACACTTAAACAACCTTCTCACATCGCTAAGGATTTACTTGTATCATTTTTAAAAAAATCATTGCTGGGAGAATATTAAGACTTTGTAAAAAATGCACAATGTACAGTTGAATATAGCACTGGAAACATATGAATGGGTGTACCATGAAATTTCAAAGAAATATGAAACGTAAATAATATCAAATATTGCTATTCTGTAACTCTTTTTATAACATCCTTTTCTATTTTCAATAAACTTAATTCGGTACTGACAATAAAAGAGGTGCATATTTAAACTTCGGTTAGTATTTCATAAAACTTAATTCAGTGTAGTAATAATCTTTTCTTTTTGCAGTGCAGCCAACCAAATCCTTATTCAAATTTTAAACATGGATTTGTATTAATGTTGCTTCCAAAGTGGGATGACAAATTGCTACTCCACCTTGGTCCGAGCCGCCTCCTTGGTCATTTTTCTGGATTGTTTTTTAATTAATTTAATAGAAAACTGACACAATGCAATCTCGACGCGAATCAAATAGTATTTATAGGAATAATTCGAATTAAATTTGTCTGTTTTCAACAGTTTGACGTTTATTGCTTTTATACTGCCACTAGGTGTATCATTACATAATATAAATATAGAAGGTGTTATTTAGGCTTTAAAAGTCGGTGGTACATAAAGTAGGCCGCCCATATCGTTAAGTACGTCCAAACCGTGTTTGTCTTTAAAGATTAATATCTCAGCTAATTACAGATGATTTTTTTCAAGAAACATTATGAACAATGCTTTTATATTTTGGGTACGATATGTACCTCCAATCCTCATCAAAACTTTTACTGAATGCCTGGCAATCGAAACTTGTGTGTAACGGAAAAAAGCGATTTTGTGAAAACTATGTGATGTACAGAAATAGCTTAATTAATATCTACTTATACTACTAATATATAAATTTATAGGAAAATTTTGAATTAAAGTATTCTGTTTTCATCAATTTTACTTTTATTGCTTTTATACTGCCACTAGATGTTTCATTACAAAATATGTATAAAAGGTGTTATTTAAATTTTGAAAGTCAGTGCTACATTAAATACGCCACCCATATCTTTCTTACCCAAAACTTTTGCTGAATGCTCGCCAATCGAAACACGTGTGTAACGAAAAAAAGCGCTTTTGTCAAAATTATGTGATATACAGAAATACCTTACATTAATATCTACTTATACTAATAATATATAAATTTAAATCACAGGTTTAAATTAATATTTACTATTTCTATTTTTTCAGAATTTTAAGTTCAATATTCGGAATTAGATGGGTGGAGGGACATATTTTTGCAGTTTATTTTCGATGATACCTTTAAGAATATAATATCGAAATTTAAATATGTGTGTGTATGCATGTATGTATTTTTGACTTCAGCTTTCCGAAAGCTCTCACACTGTACTCCACACAAAGTAAAAAAGAAATATTTTTCGCAAACAAGTAATTTAATAAAAACCTCTACATTTTACATAAATTTATCTGTGAATGTTTAATGATCTGTAAATATATGGGTTTTTAGTCTTTATTACTGACCCACCTCTAATTTGAACTTTCCACGACTAACAGTTTATGAGTAAAATGATTTATGCAGGCAGGAAGACAGTCACAAGAGTTCCGTTTTTACTTTTTAAGTATGGAAACTTAAAAAGATACAAATCTATAAGTCTAGTTTTTGTAAAGCTACAGAAATCTGTAGATTTACAAATGAATATAATAATGTGATAGTAATTTTACAAAAATATTCTATGTAACCTGGGCTGTAATTAGATAAATGATTTTAAGAATTTCAGTTCCAAAAAAAAAAATCAAAATAATCATGCGAATTTTCTGATTTAGAGTGCGAATTTGCATCTGTTGCATGATTTTTACTTTGTCCTATCTTCAGTAAAAGAAAGTATTGTAAAAGAAATATTTTTCGACTTTCGGTTTTTGACGAATTTGCGCGTTTTAGGGTTTAGAGATTCCAAAAGACTTGTTTTTTACAAAATATCTGTGTGTCTGTATGTCGCCATTTTGCATCGGTTACACGATTTTTAGTTTTCGTTACATGAAGAGTTCTAGTAAATTCGAAACTTTAGCAATTTTACAGATTTTTTTTCTTTACAAAGCGCGATTGATATATGGCGAGCTGGGTATTTTAGGTTAAATAATACAGTACTTGGAGTGGTAGTTTAAGGAATTCAGGGTTATTTTCAGCTTGGACATTTTTCAGTAAGTTGTTTAGATGTTTTGAAAGTTAAGTTGTAAATAACGCATTAAATACTGAAGATTTTATTTAATATTTTTTCAATAATTGTTAAAGAAATTAGTCAATTTCAAATTTTCTTTTTCGTTAATTGTATTTATTTCATTTTAACTATTTATAAAATAACAACTATTAATATAAATATACTACTAACTATTTATATTTATATTACAATTATATATTTACTTATTTTGTAGTACTTTTAATAAATTCATTTATGTAATTTTTTTTTGGACCCATTGTTTATGTTAATGCTTACGTAAACATAACAGGGACTATACAACCTTATTCTATATTTAGTTCTAAATTTTGCTTAAATAGGGAAATTTCAGCCTGTTTAAACAGCAGCGTTTAAGAGATGAAAATGATTATTTAGATAAAGCGCGATGGATGCACACAGATTAATTTTTTATGCAGAGAACACAGTTCCAAAAATTGCAGATGGTTTTTGCATTACGTAAACTTTTCCATTAGAAAGTGTAAAAAGAAATCATCCATTACTATGCTGCATAAACGGTAAAAAAAAAAAAAAAAAAAAAAAAAAAAAAAAAAAAAACTTGTACTGATTTTTGCTAGTGATATATTTTATGCACGTGTTTGCCATTTTTCAGAAACAGTAAATAATGAGAATCGATATCCCTTAGTGTAACATCCCTTATTCCAGAGTACAGAAAGAAATATATATAAGAAAATAGAAGAATAACTAAGGTATTATATAAATTTTTATTTTCTAAAATATTTGAAAAATCAATTAATTAGCGAATGTAAACGCATAACAGTTTTTTTTAATGCAGTTATTTTTAAAGAAAAAGGAAAAAAAATACACATTTTTTCTATTATGTGATAATTTAAGAATGATTAAACTTGTGTTATATGTGTTCATTCCCGCATTTTCAGACGCAATAATAAAAACTCGAACTTGCCTGTTTTATAACTTCACATCATCATAACCTTTAAAGATTAATAACGTTTTTTCTCCTTTCTCTATATAATTAACATTAATTTGTAAAATTCTACAATATAAATGCATGTTTCTATCATTTATTCATGTTTGGTTTTTTTCCTTTTTTTTCTTCAATTCATTTTTTTTTTTAATTAGTCGTAGACATATTAATTTTTTAGATATTTTTTATATAATAATTCCTTTACTATTTACCTTTATGGTCATCTTTATTTTCATGCAAGCGTAACGTGATAATAATTTGAAATGTACTTCTTCATTGAACCATAATTTAAGAATATTGCTTAAATCGGGAGATTTTATGCTATAAAGAATTATAAGATTTTACAGACAGTGAAGTTACTGTAGATAAAGGTCTATAAATAGTGAAAAACACAAATCACATTTATTTTAAATAGAGAAACTAGTTTTATAATTTATATATAAGTTTTAAAAAACTTTCCCAATGAAAGTATTAAAGAGCAACTTCACCAGAACTTTGCTTCTTGAACAGTCAAAAGAATATTTTATTTCATGATAAAAAATAAATGTCAATATCCTATTTTCGAAGGATATAAATAATTCTATTGATTTTTGTCAGTATTATATTTTATGCAAGCGTTATCCATTTCTCCTGAAACTATAAATAATGAGAATCGATATCACTTAGTGCAACTCTAGTTACTTTTTCTAGAGCACAGAAAGAAATGTATGTAATAAAAGTTAATGTTAGCTAAAATATTATACTAATTCTTCTATCCTAAAATATTTTAAGAAAAAATAATCTGTGTGTGAATTCACGTTAGTATAAGTTTATTTAAATAAAAATTTTTTAAAGAAGAAGCAAAAATCTGAATCACACTTTTTTTTTAAGTACGGAATTTAAAATATTTTTCATCTAAACTCTGTCTATTTCCGACTTTTATAAGTAATAAATTGAAAAAAAAACGAGATGTAAATCGAAAAGGTAGCTTTTGTAAAAGCTACAAAAATATTTATGTTTCCCGAAATTTTACCAATAATCTGGGAAAAAAGACTTATTTTTGTTGAAGCTGCATAAAAAGTTCCGTCGAGTTAGTATATATGTCCTCTATAAAAATACATGGCTGCCAACTTCTACGCCTATTTGAGATCGAATAAACATATTAGAATCAGAAATTTTATTTAGTAATTGACAATATATATTGTAATGCATGACACAATATGCCCTCTGTAAAAATATATAAACTGCCGAGGAACTCTTCTACTTTCATCAAATGGAGTTTAAAAAGAAATTACACATGCGTAATTGCATATTTTTTGATTTTCTTAAATGATTACTTTTGCATTTAATATATTTTACAATTTTGATTCAATTTAACTCTTAAATTCTGAATTGAAGTCGGCGTTTATAGTAAAGCTTACATAACGGTAGGCGGCATCACAAAACTTCAGCACATCGGGACAACTGAAATTCCAGAAAATAATCTGAAACTTGACTCGCATATCGAAACACAATGAGTTTGCCAAGTCATATATCCAGATATTATCAGTTCATACATAGGTTTATCATTGTGCTTTCCTGTATTCAATGGTATTAAAAAAAAGGAGGACTGGAATGAGGTAAATACAACAATAAACCTACAAGTCAAACACTGAAATCGGATTTTAAGGTATTTTTCCACCAATATATGACTTGGCAAACCGATTGCGTTTTAATTTGTGAATCAAGTTTTAACTGTTTATGTAATTTCAGCCATGAACTGGATGAGTTGGTGATTTGCAGTGGCGTCGAATCTCTATATAGTAATTTAATTTTCATAAAATCTATAAGATTTCACAAATCCTTAAACACACACTGAAAGACAAGTCGTTTTTCTTTTATTAGTACCGATATTTTTTACACTCATTGTTTTAAATTTTTTGCATTATATTTAACCATGTAATAGATCAATATTAAAAAAAAAAAAATAACTATTAATGCCTAATTTATCTTTTTTTGCAGAATTTTTGTTTATCTACGGGTTTTTTTTAAACAGAAACTTTTGTCTAATTGTATCGGGAAAATGCTTAAATTAAATAATGCAAAGTAAAAAAAAAAAAAAAAAAAAAAAAAAAAAAAAAAAAAAAAAAACCACAAATGAGAACATTAAATCATGCTTGGAATATGGATGTCCATATCACGGACAGATATAACTAACAACTTAAAATATTACTTGTTATTGTTTATTTATACTAATGTGTTATTTCGTTCAATCTTCATTTCCTTTCGTTCTTCTGTCAATACGTTTTATAAATGAGACATGGTTTTCAATAATCAGGTTTGGCAAAAAGCCGTTGCCCATATGTAATACGGTCAAATCAGGGTAGCGGTTATGTCATCTTTTTAGGCGCGTTCGTAATTATGTAAATACCTAGCACATGTTGTTGTCGCTCAGTCCATCCGTCTGTCCGTCTGTCCATCCGCATATAACAACGCAAAAACTACCAAACCGAATCGTTTGAAATTTAAAACATATAATTATAACATAATTTTGTCGAGTCATTTCAAATTTTATGAAAATCGGATGGATAGATCAATTACAGGGACAATCAAAATGATTCCGTTACATTGCGTTCAATGGGGAAAAAATTTCAAATGCATTTTAATCGTTTGAAATTTTTAATACATAACTATTACATAATTTTGTCGAGTTATTTCAAGTTTTAAGAAAATCGGATGCATAGATCAATTACAGGGACAATCAAAAGGATTCCGTTACATTACGGTCAAATGGGAAAAAAATTTCAAATGCATTTTAATCGTTTGAAATTTAAAACATAATTATTACGTAATTTTATCGAGTCATTTCAAATGTTATGAAAGTTGGATGCATAGATCATTTACAGGGACAATCAAAGGTATTGCATTACATTACGGTCAATGGGAAAAAGTTTCAAATGCATTTTTATAATGTTACACTCATTCGAACATAATAGAATTGGCATGAATCTATGAAGTATATACTAAAATATGCATTCTGTACAATCTGTGATGCAAAGAATTTTCATTATTAAATTACAGGGCCACACAAAAGTATTCCACTACATAATGCTATACGGGGAAACGTTGTTTGGGGCGTGTTTCAATTATATTCAACTATTTCACATTTTATGAATAAGATATACGTTTCTGAGTTGTAATAAAAATTACGTTCTGTATATTTACAGGAACACAAAAAAGATTTCGACTATTATACTGTATCCGAAGTACGCTCTACTATATCAGCAAGATTTGAATATTTGTAAAACTTCGTTATCGTACGAACGCACCTCATTTGCTACGTTCACGTGCAATTTCCAACTTGTTTTTATTATTGTAAGATGTGGTGCAGATTTTATAAAATAAAATAAATAAATAAAATTTGCATATTTATTCATTCCGATGAGGATGTATCGAATGCAATGTTCCCATACTTGAATAAAATAAATTTAAAGTCCTTATCTTTTTATTTTCTTTTTTATTTAATATAAAAATTTAAAGACAAAAAATAATGTGTTTGCTTTGATTTCTCCATTGGATTTTCTTTTATCAGTTGAATCACTTCTCTTTAGATAGTTTTCACGTAGATAAAAGTTCATGTAGGTGAAGTAGGTTTAAAGGATTTGTGTCTAGTAAGATCTAATACTTTTCTATTACAGTTCTGGACATTTTTTCGTCTTTAACTGAGAGTTGTTATCAGAATTACTAACTTGTTGTTTAGATAATTGCTGTTTTTAAATTTCTAAAACAGCTAAAATTGTAAAATAACATGGCTTCATTAAATAAGCAACTTTCATCTGGCACATTTTTAACAATATAAGTCATATTATTTTCGAAATAATTTAAATATATTAAATTACCAAATTTAAAAATTATTCAATTTTTATCTTTTTTTTTTTTTTTCATTTTAATACTTTACATGACAACAATATTTCTATTTTTTACGTTTCCAAATTTTACATACGGGAGCAACGTGATTTATACATACTTACCAATAATAAAAATTATGTTTTTTTTTCTTTCTTTCCTATTGCTTGTATAAGGATATATTCATTTTAAAAAATATTACAGAGTTAAAATTGAGAAAATGTTTACTCGAAAGGATGCATAATACCTTAAATTCCACAATGTTCACTTATGAAATATATTTGATTACAAATAATTACATTTTATAACCGCAAAGCAATAAAATGTTTTTTTTAAGAAAAGAACAAGAAATAAATGTTTATTTTTTATTAACTCATAACTCATAAAACAAATAAAACTTACTCTCATAAAAAACACATCAAGGGAAATTATTATTATTATTATTATTATTATTATTGTTATTATTATTATTATTATTATTATTTTACAAAACCATAAAAGGAAACGCAATTTTTCACCTAGATCTAAATACAGAATATATAATACGAATATGTGTTACAAATACAACACTGTACATAAAATTTTTTTCCAAATATATTCAAAATATTTAATCTAATAGAGCCGTTAATATATTTTTTTATAGACACAGAAGTATTTGGTATTTAAACAAATGTTATATCCATATGTTACTTCATATATATGCGTATGTATTGCACCTTCCTATAGAAGTGTTATAAGCTACACATTTTAGCTTTTATAATTACGGCTGCCCAAGCCCATTCTATGTGGCATATGCTCCTCTAACAATCAACTTAATTAGAAAGTAGTATAGTTAACCAGAGGATATTTATGACCAGGATATATTATGAACACCTCTATATTGGAGAAAACTGTGTATAGTAAAATTTTGTTTCATGCTTGGGTATTGACCCCCCTTTTTTATTTTTTTTAGATATTCTTTATCATTAGTCTGAAGCTTTCTTGATATCCGAATAAGCAATGTCAAACAAAATCTACCAATTTATTTTCATAATTAGATTTATGAGTTTCGAGTTCTCAAGGTCACAATTACCCCCAGCAAATATGTATAGGAAAGCATAAGGAGCAAATAAAGTGGTGACAATTTTCCCACGAGTGATCTTTCTTTCCCCAAAATTTTGTGATTGTGTTATTTTGTGTTGATAATTATAACCAAAATTTAAACTTTTAAAAAAAGCTATAAAAATTTAAACACTAAAGAGGTGTTCTTAAAGTGTTACTTCCTATGTACCAAAAATATCACCTTTTTATATAGAAAAATGTAAAAAAAAAATAACAATTTTGAAAATGTAATTCTTCTGACACAACAATAAGTATGCAATTTATTTTTTAACTGATCTATATAACGTATTTTTTCATTGTTTAACTTCATCCATTTGCTCTTCGAATAGGAATCAACTATATATATATATATATATATATATATATATATATATATATAACAGTTTTTTAAGGCAATAGTAATATTGAAATTTTTTAATGTAATTGGAAAATGTTTATGATTTCACTTTTTCTGGCGGTCTGTTCGTTCTCTAATTAGGGTAAATTGAGAAATATAGTCGGGATGTTGGCAGACGAAATTGCTAGTTATATATAATCAAATTATATATAACTGGGTATATATATACCGGGTGTCCCAAAAATGACTGATGGAATTTAAAATTGAATAACTTGCAAACGGTGACAGCTATTTAAAAATTTTTTACAGGAGAGTTATGTATATAGTCAGGAGTTTTTTTTACCGTAATTTTTTATTTTAGTTTGCATCTCAAACAATAGGTGCCGCTGACGGTGATTGAAGGCCAGGTGATCAGTGCTGAGTGAAGCGTCGACCTGGCCTTCAATCGCCGTCAGCGCCACCTATTGTTTGAGATGCGAACTAAAATAAAAAATTACGGTAAAAAAACTCCTGACATTATACATAACCCTCCTGAAAAAAAATTTAAATAGCTTTCACCGTTTGTAAGTTATTGAATTTTAAAATTCATCAGTCATTTTTGGAACACCCGGTATATATATATATATATATATATATATATATATCGGCGGTCTCAAATATATATAACCGCCGCGGAGAGCAGCCCATCTTTGTCGGCTATCCCTAACTACGACCCCAAACAGTTTTACTCTCTTGCGCGACAGCGCTGTCACCGACACACAGAAAGAACTGTTTTATTGAAACAACAAAATTTTGATTACTATTGCCCCCACAATTTTTTTGTTGTTGTTGAAATAATCAAATTATAAACAAACTTCTGTTGAATTAATAAAATTAATCGGTTAGTCCAACCACAATTTTTCATTCCAGCCAAAATATTTTGTAGGGGCAATAATAACCAAAATTTAGTTATTTGAACAAAACTGTTCTTTCTGTGCAGGCGACCACGGTCAAATTTTTTCACTTACGATCCAAATGCCTTGGAATTTAAATAGAAAAGGAAAAAACATAAGAAAAATAGAAACCTGACAAATTTAACAGAAAAAGTAGACATATTGCAGATATTGAAAATCGGTTAGTGGTTGGGAGGGGTGATCAAACTAGCGATTTCCTCTGCCTACATCCCGAATATATTGTCATGCAATTTTTTATGCCATTCAGGTTTCCCCTTGCTTCTTCGGCATTGCAAAATAAGTATATAACATTTATAGTTCCAATACGGAGCCTCTTAAAACAATTTACTTAAATTATTGCATATGGTAAAAATTTTATTGGAGTATATTTATTATGTTATTTCGCTAGTTCTGGAACGTTTTAGTTAAAATGCAACCTTAGGCTCACAAAAATTCCTTTCTATAGAATATTGTGGGAATTGCACTTATGATTCAATTATAAGAACATTCAAGTTCAATTCATTAAATTATGGACTATAGGAAAATCTTTTTTGTAAATTTTAATGCAATGTAAATTTTGATGTTAAACAGCTTCAATCATACTGAAACTGATATAAATTATATATTGATATAACTTTAAATGCACTATAGAAAAAGATATACATAAAACTGAAATACACTGATAATTTGAAGGAACATGCAGAATACTGGCAGTAATTAATAACTGTAAACTGGTTAGTACATGAATGTGAACAGAACGTTTTTGCATATAATGGATATAGATATTCATTAATTTTACAGATAAAAACAGTTCTGCTTAAAACATTTCGAGTACATTTTGGCGTTTTGATGGAAAGTTAAAAACAAGAATTTTAAATTGTATTATGATTTTTCTAGCTCAAGATACTTATTTATGCTCGAATTGCTGGGGTTTTTTTTATCAAAGAAAAAAGTCATTTTTTTATTATTTCAAATTAATGTTCAAATATTTAAGATTCATAAAATGCCTTACTTTTGATTCAACGATAATAAGAAGCAAAAGTATAGCCCAGAATATAAATCGGAAGTGAAATTCTTGAATCTAGATATGGCAGTTTAAAGTGCCACAGAAAGGTATAAAATACATTTTAACAAAAATTATAATACATAATATTTCTACAAATATATGAACAGCAACAAATACGGTAGATCTTTATATACACTTTTTTGTGCTACACCAAAACTTTAATTTGTTCTTTTTGGAAAACTACGTTTTTCATTTTGTATGTTTACGAAAAATATAATTTCTTAAAATAATTTTTAAGAAATAGTAATAAAATTTTATCACAAGATTGTGCTCATCTATTAGTATCTTTCTGAGCAAATATAGCTTTTACTTTTGCATGTATAAATTTTAGAGCTATTTTAATAGTAAAATATATATTACTAGCACTTACCCGTGACTTCGTTCACATAACATTTAAAGAAGAAAAATTGATCAATCAAGCAAAAAATTTCGATGATGAAAAGCATGTGTAATTAACTTTTTATTGCGAATTTATGGTAAAAAAACTTCTGATAATCCCTATTTGCTAATTTTTTTGCTGGTTAAAATTTTCCTTTCAGCGGTTAATACTAATAGATAGAAACATTTTTGAATACTTTTGTTCAGCCCTATAGTTTTCCAAGTGCCTTTAATACACGAAAGTATCTTTCTACAATTTAGTTCAAACAAAAATATTTCTTATTACTACCTAAATTACATTTTCAGAAATTATCATCCGAAGACAACCTTGTATCCAGTTCTTTGCGGGACTCTGTATATCATTTCATATATATACTAAAACATTTCTTAGTTTACTAAACTTAGTTTACTTAGTTCAAAATAAAAATGCATATTTTATTTAAAAACCACCTTTAGTAAAAAACGCTCATATTCAGTAACCTTTCCGAGATCTTTTGTGTAATCCTGTATATCTAAATTTAACAATTTATACTATTACCATTTATACTCTCCATTTAATATGCATACATTTAGTGAAACTTAAAAGCACATATCTTAATTCAAAATGCATTTCATCCATGCAACAGTCATCATCCATCATATACAGTACTTCGGATAGAATATATAATATTTGAAATCTTTTGTGTGTCCTTGTAAATGCTATGCACTTCGTATTATGTATGAAATAACTCACATTAAGCCAGCAACGTATATCAATTTGATTATACATGAAATCGTTTACCATAATTAAAATATGTCGGAAACTGTTCCTCCCTTTATTCTTATGCAATGGAATTCTCCTGTGTAACCCTGTAAATGAATAATAAGTGTCCTTTTCACTCCATACTTTACAAAATGCATATTTTAGTGCACTTTGTAAATTCATATAAATTTGAATATGTTTCACAAGGTGTAACATCGTTAAATTTAATTAAAACGATTTTTACCCATAATGCCGTTATGTAAGGAAATTTATTGGCTATCCCTGTAAATAAACTAAACATGGTAGAAACTTTATTTTCAATAGGTATACGTGCTTGGTAAACGTTAATAACGTCCAAACATTTCATGGAAATCGGAGTATATTTACGAAAGTTAGAAAGCGACCAGACAGACAGACAAATCGAAAGCATAATAACTTTTCAACTTTGTTCGAAAGTGTTAAAAAATCCAGCCTAAAATATATTAATCAGTAGTTTTATTTTCCGCCTTTTCCCCACAAAAAATTTCTTCCATTGATAATTATGAGTTTTGAATAAAAATATTCATTTGTATGTAACTTATAACTTATTAATTAGTATAAGTAAAAAATATTTCTGATTCATTTTAAATATGACGTCATTATTTCGTTCCATTAGCTACTGATATTCGTACCCCTTGTATTTTTAACGACTGCTATAAAGTACCTGTTTTATTTCAACAATGACGTCACATTTTCATAAGTGAACCTTTTTATTAAAAATATAATTCTTTTTCATTCTTTTTACTTTTAATTTATGTCGCCATATTTTACACAAAAATCCCAATTAACTAAACAAATATCCTTGTTAAATACATTATAAAAGTTACACCCTTTATTTTTATTTCAAACATGACGTCATATTTATTTTCTTTTAAATTATTTTATTATAATTTTTCGCGTGGAAGTTTTTTTATTTAAAATCATTGCCGACAAAAAAATATTATTCCAATTTTTTATTTTCTTGGCAACAGGAAAAGAAAATGGTTAAATTTTATCTGAAAAATGCCCATTGATTTTGTATGAAAAATAATTAAATTTTGAATTATTAAGGAAAATATTTGAATAAAATAAATAACAATTAGCCTATGTTCATTCCACTCCCGTAATATATCCATATGCAAAGATTCAAAGACATTAATCCATCCGTTTTGAAGCCAAGTTCATTCCAATTTTTCGGACATACTTTCACATTTATAATATATATAAGGATTATTATTTTTAAATACGCATTAAGTACAAAACTTAGTATGTTTTTGTAAATTTTAGAGATGCTTCAAGTCTTTTGTTTCATAATACAGGTAATTCATCGTTTTATAATATATTATTAAAAAAGTGAAATATATAGTGAATGGAATTCGTTATAAAAGATTTAAGATTTCGCATAAACATAATTTTTAACAAAAATTTCAACACTGTGAAAAAATAAATAAACAAATAAATAAAAGTATAAATAAATAAATAAAAATTCTGGCAGCAATGTTGCCAGAAGATTTGCTGTAAAATTTGCAGTAAGATTAGATGTATTTTTTTTATTACATCTAATTTTACTGCAATTTTTACGACAAAAACGGCTAGCAACATTGATGTCATCAGTATTTTCCGTATATTTGACGATATTTTTTTTCTTTTTTACAGTGAATATATATGGTCTAAGTTTAAAAAGTTAATTAAAATTCAATTAAAGCCTTATATGATTTCAAAGTTTTATTTTCTGTTATAACTAATAACACATGTGTTAGATAAAAGTTTTATAATTCTCAAAAAAATAGGCATATACGCTAACTACATTTTTCCATACTAGGCGCCATATATGTAAATCGATACATCATATAGAAAAGAGAATGAATTCAGACACTTTCCGATTATAATTAATTAGGGTATTTTTAAACGAGCTATGCGTTTAAAAAATTCTTAATATGACACCATTTTTCACTGTATTAAATGGTCAAATTGTGTTTCAATATTCCATATTGTTGATAAGTATATAATACAATATACCGGGTGTCCCAAAAATGACTGATGGATTTTAAAATTAAATAACTTGCAAACGGCGAAAGCTATTTAAAAAATTTTTGCAGGATGGTTATATATAATGTCAAAAGTTTTTTTACTGTAATTCTTTTATTTTAGTTCGCATCTGAAACAATAGGTGGCGCTGGCAGCGATTGAAGGCAAGGTCGACGCCTCACTCAGCACTAATCACCTGGCCTTCAATCGCCGTCAGCGCCACCTATTGTTTCAGATGCGAACTAAAATAAAAAATTACGGTAAAAAACACCTGACATTATACATAACCCTCCTGCAAAAAGTTTTTAAATAGCTGTCTTTGTTTGCAAGTTATTGAATTTTAAAATCCATCAGTCATTTTTGGGACACTCGGTACGTGGTTTAGGTTTTTTTTTTATTGTATAAAGAACATTTCCAGACATAATAAAATTTATGCTAATTAACTGAAACGAAATAATCTCAAAAGTATTAGAAAATAATATAAAATGATGAACATCACAAATTTATATCCAAAAATTAAATTTAACATTCATTGAGTATTCTTGATATATTGTAAAAGTTAAACATTTTATTGTTTAGTATTTTTTAAATCTATTTTGATAACGAGATGAATATTTTTGATAATTGTAATTTTTTTACATATTAAAAACTAGTGCATCTAAGAACTTTTATGTTTTTATTTTAAAGTTTTTTTGTAAATAATAAAATTACATTAATAAATTTACAACGCTTGAATTTCACATTCACAATTTTTTTAATTCCAATAAGATGTAGTACTTTTTGCAAAAAAGTGCATTTATTTTTTCATAGATTTGCATATATGTTTATTAAATTAAACAGCTTGAAGAAATTAAAAAAAAAATAGAACACAATACTCGCCGAGTATTTTCGACCATAACTTGATCATCTTCAGGTCTGCTTCGATTATGTAAGGAACTTCTACGCAATGTGAGTCAATTGTATAAAGGGAGGGGAGGGGAGTGTAAACTTATAAAATTATTATACACAAGTTATCGTTTTTTCCTTAAAGTGTAAGAACTTTAGCTATATTTGTGGTATACCAAGCATAGATTAATAAAAATTAAGAAAGCATTTAATAATAAAGTTTCTATTAAATCTTTTATTAAGAAAATAAAATAACATGACATAGACTAAGTTATCGTATATCGCCTATCTTGTACATTCTCATTACCTAATTTATTAAACAGAATAAAGCACATTTGTAGAAACTATAGACTTTAGTAGTTGAATTTACTTTTGTTTTCGAATATTTGGAAAAAATGTGATATTTTATGTAACATAGTTTTTTTTACAACATATTATAGTTGAAATAAAGTTACATTACCTTTTCTTGGGAAAATCATTTTTCATTTACCTTTATAATACTTTAGCTTAGTAAATCTCTTTTTACTGTAAATAATGTCTTGTCATCCATTAAATCTTCCCGAAGAGAATTTACATTTAGAAAGACATCTTAAGGATGAAACAGACAATTTAACACGAAAGAAATCCTTAGAGTGTCTTTAGTAACCCCCAAGAAATTTATTGCTACCTTAGCTTCAAGACATTCCTCTTAAATGGAATAAAGACAAGAAAATCATGAATCTGTTTTACTATATATTGTTAACGAACATTAAGCTTTCAATATTATAACATGTTACCACATTTAAATTTTAAAACTGGATATTTTTTTCAGTTTTAATAATATCTAATTTTTTTAGTTTCATCGATGGATTTATGAATAAAATTCAAGAAATTAGTTATAAATGTTAAAAAACGCAATAGGAATATACATGATCTTGTTTTCTAAGTATAGAAAGGTATTTCTACAGGATTTTCTTTTACTTCAAAAATGAAATAAGAAAAAGAAACTGTAATAAAGTCTTTCTAAAAAAATCTATCATGTCAAATTCTACATCTTTCTGTATACAAAAAAAAAAAAATTAAAAAAAAAATTAAAAAAAAAAAAAAATAAATAAATAAAATAAAAAAATCAATTGTTATGTAGATATTGTGACTAAAGTGCTGGTCATAAAATGCGGCAATGTTCTTGTACTTGAAATCCTAATCCAAAAATCGTAAAAAATGTTATACAATGAGGCATCCGAAAAGCTAAATCCTAAATATTTCTGTACATTTAAAATGTTTTCTTTAAAACAAATACCCATTACTTGCACTTATTTCATTATAAAACGTCCCAATCTTCCCTAAATATGGCAAAAAATACGGAAAATGGCCCACTTTCATTTATTTTTATTATTAATTAAATTTATGGACGTGAAAGAGTATAACATATCTTCATTTATTTATTTTGCAATCTAAAATTAATAAATAGTCTTAATTAATAAAAAAGTGAACAATTTTAGAATTAGTGTTTTTTTTTGGGGGGGGGGACTTTCAGCTCTTCAGATACCTTATAGAGATGAACTGAAAACCCTAAATTTTAAGAGGATTTACGAATGAAATTTAAATGATATTTGTCGTACATGCATTACAATGATGTTTAAAGAGGAAATTATGTTTAAATAAGCTGCGTTTATTGAAGAAATTAGGACTTTCTGCATTATTCTCCGACAGTGTTTTTCTATAGAATAGTTATTAAATATATATTTATAATTATCAAAACAGAAATAATACATGCCTAAAATTGTTAATAAGCTAACAATATATCAAAAGAGGTGATTAAATAATGGATTTTTTAAGATCTGATTCGTTTTCAAGATACTCATTAAAAAATTCTCTTGCACATTTACCTATGTAATTAAAAATTGTTATTTTTTTCTTCAGTAGAAGATCTGGCTTTTATAAAATATAAATCCTACTCTTTTTAAGCATGTTGGAAAATCATAGGGAAAAACGTGTAATTAATATCCCAGTTATATAATAAGAATTTAGAATTATTGCATTTACAACTTCGGGAATATTCTTAAGAGTAATTGAAAGAATTATGAATTATTATGTTTCTAATAATTTTAATTAGGTGACATTCTCTGATAAATGTAGAAACAATATAATTACTGTAATCCACTCTCTGTTCAATAGAGTTATATAATCTTTTAATATCAGTGCTGAGAAATGTTACAAATTTATTTAAAAATATGTATGATAATATTTAAAAAGGAAAGAAAGTAAGCAGGAAAATGCTATAAAAGTAATAAAATATAGTAATTCATAATTTAATATTATAAATAATTTTAAAAGCTTCGCCGTTTGTGCGACGAAACGTACTTCATTCTGAATAAGGTATTTTGTAGCATTTTCTAGTTTAGTTTGTATCTTTTAATTTTTGACATCCCCCCCCCCCCCAAAAAAAAAAAAAAAAAAAAAAAAAAAAAAAAAAAAAAAAACGAACATAATTAATGTTTTGGAAATTGTAATGAAAATAAAATGCTCTCTGTTAAACGAAAAAAAATAAACCGATTTCCTTTTACCAATGTCAGAATTTCACGCAATACGAACTAAAACATATTAAGAAACCGAAAAAAAATTCAAAGATTAAAGTTTAATTTGTAAAGGAGTTTGCTGAAAAGAGGACAGAAGTAACTTTCTAGTTAGAAAAGATTGAAACAGTACTTGTTTTGTAATGCGAAAAAATTCTTGTCAAAAATTTTATACAAATTTCATTAAAATAAATCTAGTATAAATTTCAAATATATGGTACTTAATTCAGATTACAAGGACATTTCTGCCAAATCTTCAAGTGGTCTGTTTAGAACATACAGAAAAGCTTCACACGCAGACAAAGGTTTCGGCATAAAAGTACACAAGTAGTGACACAGATATATTAAGACATATTTTTACAAATTTAAAAATTTCATTCCGATTACTTCTTTATAAAAAGTCCATATTTTTAACATAAATACAGGGTGATTGTAATTAAAGTCCGAGTTTCAAAACGCTCTAAAAAACGAACTACTCGTTAGAATGGCGTCAAAATTTAACAGCGTATTATTGAAGAAGGGGGAAAGAACATGAACTAAAAAAAGTTCCAAATTTGAGTGACAGATGACGCTGTAAGCGTCAGTATATGTAAATTAAAATACCTGGCATGCGCACAACAATTTCAGGTGTTATAAAAGCGTTGGGTAAACGGCGTTTTCTCATTTCGCTTCTCAGACATTGGTCATGAGTGTCTCAATGAAGGATCGTGCTCTGCTTGTAAAGCTTTATTACAAGAACGGTGATTCTGCACCAGTGGCTCTACAGAAGTGTAGGACTCTCAACGGTATGAAAAAAAGTGCTGGACCGATGACTGTCAGAGGTCTGGTGAAAATGATGCAAAAATTCGAAAATACAGGTTTGTTTGATGAGCATTCTGGTAGAGGAAGGAAAAGATGTGATTCGGCGGTAGTTGAAGAAGTAGCCACAGCACTTCAGGAAGAGTCTAGCGGTGGTGAGCAACCATGCAGTGCACGGAGAATTGCCCGAATATTGAACAGGCCTGTGAGCACGGTACATAACATTCTACGAAACATCCTGCAATACTATCCGTATAAAATTTGCCATGTGCAGGACTTGTTCCCTTCTGACCTGCCAGCAAGAGAGGGTTTTGCTTTGGAATTTCACACTTGCATGGAAGTGGACAATGATTGGCCGTAGAAAATTCTGTGGACAGACGAAGCCCATTTCCACCTGACGGGATATTTCAATACACATAATTGCCGAATATGGGCAACAGAAAATCCACTCGCAACGAACCCAGTACCACTTCATCCTGCAAAGGTCACTGTGTGGTGCGGATTTACGGCATCATTTATCATAGGGCCGTATTTTTTCGAGGAGACGGGTGCTTTAGGTCCTGTTACCGTTACCGTCAATGGCCAGCGCTATGAGTCTCTTTTGCGTAATTACGTCATTCCAGCTCTGCAACAGCGTGAATGTCTGGATAGTATCATTTTTATGCAAGATGGCTCTCCTCCGCACATTGCAAATCGAGTGAAGCAGTTGTTGAGGCGGTATTTCGGAAATGCTAGAATTATCAGTCGTCATTTCCCTACAGCCTGGCCGGCCCGATCACCTGATCATAATCCGTGTGATTTCTGGCTGTGGGGTTATCTGAAAGATACTGTGTTCAGTACTCCGATTGCCAACGTAGCTGAATTAAAGACACGCATTGCGCAACACATTCCGAACTTGACCCCGGATACACTTCGATCGGTTGTGGAACATGCTGTTTCCCGATTTAATCTTGTTGCACACGGCGGTAGACAGCATATTGAACGTGTTTTGCGCCAATCTCGCTAAACTTAAAAACCGATTGGATGGATGCTTTTTATGCGGTTTTTAGCCTCAGGACAATTAAGAACCGGTTAGATGGATGCTTTTTATGCGGTTTTTGCCCTCAGGACAATTAAAAACCGATTTTTCCTAGCCCTGGTGGACGGGCTTACGTAACTAACACTATCACAAGCGTACAGTCATGCACACTGAACAATAGAGTTGGTTTATGTCGTGTAACTTACGCCTTAGCCGTTGTTTTACGATTTGTGCTTTGTAGTCAAAATTCTGACGCTTACAGAGCCATCTGTCGCTAAAATTTGGAACTTTTTTTTTGGTTCATGTTCTTTAACCCATCTTCAATAATACGCTGTTAAATTTTGACGCCATTTTAATGAGTGGTTCGCTTTTTAGAGCGTTTTGAAACTCGGACTTTAATTATAATCATCCTGTACCTTGCTTTAAATCGCTCTGCTCAATCAACGAATACACTGGAATTTATTTGAACAATAAGCTTAAAATATTATTTATATTTGCGAGTCACATACATTTTATACTATTATCTAAAATCTGGTATTCCAAATATAATGTATTTTTTTTCATTTAATTTCTCAACTATTTGAAGCAAAATACGTATAACTAAAAATTAATTATTTTTATTAATTGCATTATTTTGTTAATTACATTGAAACTCAAGATGATAAAATTTCTTGTCAAACACTCATTCAGTTCATATATTCATACCAATGCTTACACATACATTAAAATTCAATTTCCAATTACACGTTCCATGAACCATGCCTGATATCGCTTGAAATCATCTGCTTATCGATAATCCATTTCCATGCTTGATTAGGTACTTATTTCAAGTAAAATATCTGCAGAATATTTCGGAATTCTCTGAATTTTATGGATTGCCTATAATTAATGATGAGACATAAAATGGATAATGGAGGCTTTTATTACTTTCATTTTTTAGACATTTTTGGGGTTTGAAAAAAATATATAGAAATTACTGTTTATTAGGTACACTGTAAAAAAAACGGACGATTTAACGGAAGTATTACTGGTAATCTGGACGCCACATACTATTTACTGTTTTTTAACGGTACAAATTCTGTTAAATATTCCGTTTTTTCGAGTTTTTTCAGAAATTTACGGAATTTTTTCCGTTACGAAACAGTAAATAGTACTAAATTACCAGTAATACATCCGTTAAATCGTCCTTTTTTTTTACAGTGTACTTTGTGATTGTACAGTTCTGGGTGATTTAATAGCGATTTTTTTAAATTTACACATTCACCTACTTTTATAAATTTTAATATAATTTTAATAATTGCATAACATATTTGCGTCGTTATGTATTGGATGTCGATTATTTGACTAAATTCCAATGAACTGTCTTATGAAGTACACCGACCCATGAATACCAGGTCTGAAATAAATGGTGACACAGACACATTTTTTTCATCTTGTGTATGGTTCCTTGAATTTTCGTACAATTAATTATAAATGTTTTATTCGATTATCTTTTCCCGAGTTAAACTTGTGAAAGGAATCTTTTAGAAAATACTGATATCTAAATTTAAGCGCAGATATTTACATTTAAAAAGAAAAACTATCTTTGTCAGCCGCTTGTTTTATGTCAGCACTCAGACATGGTAATGAGAGGAATGCATTATTAAAGGCAGTGCATTGGTATCCAGCAAAATTAAAGTCATTCAATACATAACCGCAAATACCTCATACAGTTACTTAAAGTATCATAAAATGAATAAAATTTGGCGAATGTGCATATTTAAAAACTAATTCCTTCTTTTTTATCAGGATTGTATATATGTTTAAAATAAATTATTACCAGAACATTGCAAACAAATCTATAATGCCTCTAAGATTTTTTTTAGGAGCCTGGGATATTAAGAACTTTTTATGCAACTGGAACAAAATTTATCTATGTAATCATTCTGGGTTACCGGTAAAATTTTTAAGTCTGTCTTCGTATTTCTGTATGTTTTACAAAATCTGCTTTTGTAGTTATACATCTTTTATTATGTAGAAAAATTGCAGTAAATGCTAAATAAATAATTCTATAATCTATCTTATAAAGTACAAATATGTTTTTTAAAAATTTCTATTAATCTATTAATTATTTTAAATATGATTTATAAGTTAATAATATAGTAATATGAGTTATATAAGTTAGTAATATAATTTTAAGTTTTCATTTAAAATTTGTAGTTATACATATTTTATTATGTAGAAAAATTGCAGTAAATGCTAAATAATTAATTGTATAGTACATCTTAGAAAGTACAAATATGTTTTTAAAAATTTCTTCAAAAATCTATTAATTATTTTAAATATGATTTATAAGTTTACATTTCAATCGTACATTTTTATAATACTAATTTTAATAATAAATAAAAAACGGGAAGAAAAATATAAAAAAAAAGAAAATTAATTATTATTGTGTATTAATTATTAAATATTTCAAAAGAAATCTCATACATAAATCATAAGCTTAACATTAAGGTATACATAAATTTAACAATGCAATATATGCTTTTTTAGATGCAAAAAAATCAAAATAATATATTCATCAAATGTGAAAGACTTTTATTTGCGCTAAACAAAAAAGTTTTTTTGTTGCTGTTGTAGTTTTTATCTCGATTTTATCATAGTCGATTTGATTGTTGTGCCCGGTTATAAGCAGGATTTAATTAAAGTTTTACACTTTAAATGATTGTGTGCATAAAACACTTTCCTTGCTAAACATTTCGTACTTTAGGTTAACAATTCAGTAATTTCGTATGTATGGAGCGTTTTTTTTTAAATGTAAAATGCTGTGCAATAAATGCACGCATTTTTAGTTCACTTAGAAGTAAAATATAAAACCCGAGCAATATTTTAATCTACATATTTTTTTAATTACAATTTTTTGTCTTTTAAAAAAAAATAAAATTGTATGATTACTGGAGGCAATGACTCACTCTAACTTAATTTATTTAAATATATTTTGCCCAGCATATTGTTATTGCATTTTTCTGTTTACTAAACAAGATATTTTACCATATCCTTGAAATTAACTGAATTATTTAAAAAATATCTGAAATGTATATTTTTACATTAAGTATCACCATCTTTAGGTGCGTTCGTATTTATATAAATATGTAGGTTGAACTGGGGTACATTGATACAGTTTTTAACTAAAAATTCTTTTAATGACCAGAAAATAGAAATTCCAAGTTATTTTTCCAAGTGGAATCAGCAAATCTTGTGAAGTGTGTTATCAAAATGTACAATCGTTGTTTTATATAGTATGTTTGCATGTAATTAAAAATAATCTAAAAAAAATCATTTTTATTGATGTGCGCCATCTCTGGGGCAGATTGATACACCCAATGAGGCACTTTGATACGTTTGGGAAAAATGGAGACAAAATAATACAAATGTTTATTTTTCATAGAAAATGAGTTTGAAAATCATCTTATATATATTTACAGAAATTCAAATCACCCACAATTTATTTGTAAGAAGTTTTTGCAAGCAAACTTAAATGTATAATGACCTGAAGTATTGGCTGTTCCTTTTCGGATTGTTGGCAGTGATAACATTGTCGGACCTGGCACTTTAACCCCAGCATTATCTTTTTTCTTAGGAAAGATGAAACAATTGCCAGGTTTCCATTTTATAAATCTGTTTATAAAGAGATAATAAAGGAGAATTATATTTAAAATTCTGATTATAGCATAATTATCATTTGCTGTGATGCAGCTTATTTCTCTTATTTAACATTTCTCATGTCGAAAATACTTTTTTTCTCCGGAAAATCGATATAAACTTGAGATTTGACAGGCTGCCGTCCTTTATTTTTGTTAGTTCTACCACCACAGTAAGTTCGTACATCTTCTGTTTTCAAAATTACTATAAAATTTTCTAATGTAAAAAATTGGAGCTATTTCTCTTCAATAAAAGATAATATTATAATTTTTATTGCGGAAAATGGTTGGATTAATGAGCGTATAACAAACAAAATAATAAAAGTTAATAAAAAATGAACTAGAAGAGGATTTAGGTTGTCTGTAGCTATCATGGGGCACCTTGATACGTATCAATGTGCTCCGCCATAGACTGTATCAATGTGCCGCATGCAGCCATTTTGACTAATATGAATCTGAAATCCAATACTTCATAATTTACTAAAAAATAAAGAATGAGGAACTGATAAACTTTACTTTACTTACGAGGGAGAGAACCATTTTTGGTTGAAAATACTGAAATAGTTATATAATACCATTGCAATTGTACTACTTAAAATTACTTTTGACCTACAAAAACAATAAATCACCCGTCCCATTCCATTTAGCTACTGAATCATGCAAGACATTCTGTATGTAGTTGTGCACTCTAGCATCCCCCTTGGAGTTGTTCTAAAACTTCCTGTAATGACATTGTGAGCATAAGAGGGGGTGCATAAATGTTCCCCAGTTCCCCCTAACACCTATATTCGTTGTTCAGTCCGTCCGTCTGTCCGTAATATAACAGAGAAAAACCCCTAACCGAATCATTTGAAATTTGAAGTATATATTTGTTGCATAATTTTGTCGAGCCATTTCAAATTTTACGAAACATGGTTCAATTGCAATTGTTCAATAACAATTGTTCAATTATAAGGACAATCAAAAGCATTCCACTAGATTACGGTCAATGGAATCAAAAGGTTTAAAGTAAATTTTAATGGTGTTATACAGTTTCGAACATAATAGAATTCATGTGCATCTATGAAGTATACACTACGAAATACATTCTACACAATCTTTGGTGTAAGGAATATTTTTTTTTATCATTTACAGGGCCACACAAAAGTATTCCATTACAAATGGTATAGAAGAAAACTCTGTTTGAAGCGCGTTTTAGTACCATTAAAGTTTTTACATTTTACGAAATTTATAGACGTTGCTAAGATTTACTACAAGTCACTTATTTGATGATAGAAAGCAGATAATATTTACAGGGACAAACAAAATGCTTTTATCACTATACTGTATATTTTTACACCAATATCTGAATATTTGTAATTATATTTGTACGAACGCACCTCATTTGCTACGTTTAATGTAAAATTGCTTTTTATATTCGAGTACCTATAAAACAATTAATTTATTACTTTAAGGTTGGATTCACCTTCACAATGCAGAGAACTATTAAAATATTATATGAACTATTGTTGCGAAATAACACTGAAATATGTTTGAACCTTTTTATGTTATGCAATTTATAGAATATGAAAATAGCGAAAAAAAATTAACTGCCAGGAATTCCAGTTATAGTTATCTATAATAGTTCTTAACATTATATAAAATCCAGAAGTATAAATTAAGGTTTATTAGTATTTAGAGAAATAAGCGCAAGTTATTTAGATTTGCCGATTTTTTTCTAATATTATTA
This sequence comes from Maratus speculifer, assembly GCA_964019185.1. Lineage (NCBI taxonomy): Eukaryota > Metazoa > Arthropoda > Arachnida > Araneae > Salticidae > Maratus > Maratus speculifer. Next base: position 414,553,451 of record OZ025290.1, read on the forward strand.
AAACAAAAATATTTATTACGGTTAACCTCAGATTTAATTTTTTATCCGCTTTTCAGTGATATAAATTGAGCTAATACATTCCTGAAATGTGGAATAACTGTAAGCAGTGTCGCATTTAGTGTTTAAAAAGACTAATACATATGTTTATAACAAATACTCTCTGAGTAAAATTTCATATTTAAGATTATGAGAGAATGCTTATGTTTGGGAGATCTTTTTTATATACAATATTAATAAACACACATACAGGGGTTGGACAAAATTATGGAAACACCTTTTGAAATGCATGTTTGAAAAGAAAGATTGATTTTAATGAACTGTGTAGATGGCGCTGTCGTTTTCGCCTACTGACGCCACATATACAACTTCGTAAAATCGCTGCACCGTTCAGTCGTTGTTGGAGTACTGTTATGGGAAGTTGTCATTGCATTATGTCACAGTTAACAGACTTCGAAATTGGCCAAATTGTTGGGGCGCGTATGGTGGGTGCTTCCGTAAGCAAGGTAGCCAAGGTTTTTTGTGTTTCAAGAGGTCCTGTGTCGAAGATTTATTCCGCATATTTGAAATGCGGAAAAACATCATCCTCTAAATCACAGCGCGGGCGAAAAAAACGTGTTGAGTGATTGTGACAGACGATCATTAAGGAGGATTATCGCGAAAAATAAGAAAACCACAGCTGCAAAAGTTACTGCGGAAATGAATGTCGTGTTACAAAAATCCTGTGAATACCAAAACAATTAGAAGAGAGCTTCAAAAACAGGGAATTGCTGGCTGTGCTGCAATTGAAAAGTAATTCATCAGTGATGCTAAAGCCCGTAACAGAAAATAGTGGTGTTTAAGTCATAAAGCCTGGACTATAGAGCTGTGGAAGAGAATAATATGGTCTAATGAGTCTTCTTTCACATTGTTTCTCACTTATGGCCCTGTTTACGTCTGGCGAACGCCATCTCAAGCCTATAATACAGATTGCTTGTTGCCAAGATTGAAAGATGGCGGGGGTTCGTTGATGGTTGGGGTAGCGATATCGTGGTTCTCTTCCGGCCCCATGATAGCTCTGTTAAGGCGTAATACTGCTTACACTTATGTGAACATTTTGGTCGAACAAATCCATCCAATGGTATAAACTTTGTTCCCCAATGGTGATGGTATATTCCAAGAGGACAACGCCCCTGTTCACACAGCTTACATTGTCCAGGACTGGTTTTCTGAGCACGAGGATGAATTGTCGCATCTCCCCTGGCCACCACAGTCACCAGACCTGAATATTATCCAAACTTTGTGGTCTACATTGGAGCGGAAAGTGCGTTCTCGCTATCCACCGCCAACATCGTTATCTGAACTTGCCACCGTTTTCCAGGAAGAATGGTACAACATTCCCTTGGCAAACATGCAGAAACTGTACTTATCTATTCCTAGAAGACTGCACGCTGTTTTGAATAACAACGGGTACCCTGCAACATATTTGGCAAGGAAACGTGTTTTTTTTAGGTGTTTCCATATTTTTGTCTAACCCCTGTATTTTTAAATCCTTTATTTTACAGAATGATGAAACAACATGATCCTACCAATAGCTTCATAAAATTTAATAAAATTAGCGGGTTTGTCAGTAATTTAGATAGAAAATGTCAAATTTACTCCAGGAAGCGTACATTTACTTCAAATAAATATAGTTTAATTTTCTTTTTTACAACATACTCTTATTATAATTATCTGCGCACTATACTACGTGTTCTACTATATCTGCACAATTAACTGGAACATTTCCAATACATATGTATATATATATATGCGTGTGTAACATATATTTTATTACCGAGTTTTATAAACAATTGCATTATCACGTAAAGCTGAGGTTTTATTTAAGAATATACTTCATAACATGGAATACATACTTGAGAAAATTGACTGAAGCATGTTTAAAACATTTTTATCGTGCATGGATATAACAGAAAAGATGAATTGCCAAAAATTACAGTTAATGATTTCATATGCGTATTATTACCTCAGGTGAGAAATAAAATAAATACATATAAACTACATATATATAACAGATAAACATAAACAAACAATTTATTAGAAGTAAATAAACCTAGTTAAACTGAATTAAAACCTGTATTCTGATCGCACTTAACAGGAGATTTAATATATACCGTATTTTCAAGTGTATAGTCCGCGGCTTATACAAGAAAAAAACCTTCCAAAAAGCCGCTGCGGCTTATACATTTTGCGGGTTATACAAAGATTTTTTTTTTTTAAATTGGAAATCGTGGTATTTTTTCTACAATTTTTAAACCTTAAAAAATTTGAAAAAAAAACCCATCGAAATTTGTACATTTTTTTCGCTATGCCATGAAATTTAGAGAGTTTTCCCATGTTTGTAAAGGCCTTTTTTTACGGCTTAAATACAGTTATTTCTGGATTTTGAAGAACTGTCGCAGTCGGAACTATCGCCAAGTATTGCATTGATAGATGTATAATAGCCATTGTGTTTGTAGAGTAGAAAATCCAAAATCCGGAACCCTTCCAATCTCGACAAATCTGAATTTAAGATCATTTTTAGTTTATTTTTCAAAAAATAATCTACCGACCCTGTTGCAAAAAACAAAAAAAAGTGCATGATTTATATCATTTCAGAATGATTCAGAATATTCGTTCTTTTTCGAAACGATTCCAAGGAATCGTTCCTTTAGAGAGTCGTTTCATTTCGGAAGGAGTTCAATGAATCGAACTTTTCCGGAGTGTTTTCATTTCAGATAGAGTCCGAGGAATCGTTCCTTTTTTCGGAGTTGGTACCTTACTCTGTTCCAAAGATTAAAAAGTGCGTGATTTATGTAATTTCGGAACGATTCAGAGCAGTCAGTCTTTTTCGAAACGATTCCGAGGAATCGTTCCTTTACAGAGTCGTTTCATTTCGGAACGAGTTCTAGGAATCGAACTTTTCCGGAGTCGTTTCATTTCAGATAGAGTCCGAGGAATCGTTCCTTTTCGGATCGATTCCGAGGATTCGATCCTTTTGGGAACCAGTGACCTAAGATACATACATTTTATGTCCGAAATTTTGAATTTATCACTGATTTTTTTTTTAATTTTCGGAAAAATTTAAAAAATATATCACGCTTGTTTGAAAAAAAATGCGCGTAAAAGCCGCATCGCATGAAATTTTATCTTAAAACCCGTAAAGGCCGCGGCGTTTCTTCCGAAAATTACGGTACTGATAATCTTAATTTTTTAGCCCAATTACTGTAGATATTATGCATCACGAAAAAATTTGGTAAATTTGTGTTAAAAATTATGACTAATGGCTTCTAATTTCGAACCCTGGTCGAAATATACGTTCGTAAATGGTATATAGCCCGCGGACTATACACCGATGCATCTCCGCGGGTTATACATGAACTTTTTTTACTGCACTGCTCGATTTAGGGGTGCGGTTTATACACAGGGTGCGGGCTATACACCCGAAAATACGGTAGTATGAAGAACTACTGCATACTATTAACAAAGTATTCTTTTAATGGAATAAATATAACTCGTATGCTTGTGTAATTAGAAGCACTTAAATTAGAAAGATTGTCGAGATTTCTCTCCTTTATTAAATTTTATTCGCCGGTTTAATCTTAAAACATGTATGAAATTATATGAAGAACTGTCATATCCTGCTTAATTAACTTTGCTGTACAATGGTTCTGAAGATCATTATTAATTTTCTTGGTGCTGAAATTAATGTATTGGAGTAAGATAACTGTATTTCCCAATTACGAAAATTTTTATGCAAATTTCTTTATAGCTCGGAAAATGAACTTTTAGAAATTATAATTTTTGGTTTATTTTGTTTTACTTTCGAAAAAGAGATTAAGTTCCGATGCACATCTTTATTTGAAAAGTTATGAATTTTTGACTAAACAAATTTACAGACATATTGTGTGTATATACATATATGCAATTTTCTATTAACTTGTCTAATAAAATAATTCGAATTTAAAAGTTCTAAATGTATGACTGTAAATATTTTAAACACAATGAAGCACAATGTATTGGAATTTTAGCAGCTAAATTTAGTTGAAATGCTTGAGTATATTTATAGAAAGAATTAGCTATTTACATAAATTCTATATTTTTAAAATTTCTGTTAAAAAATTTGGAATAATAAAAAACTTGTATTTTCTGCAATATGATAAAACACTTATAAAATACATAATATATGTGATTTTGGTTTCCTTAATTTTATTGTTTTGTATTTTATGCTTTCAAACATATAGATTTATCATCCCATGCAAAACACATCCTGAATGTATTTTTTCAAACTTTTTAAAATTTTGTTAGATTTAATTAGATTAAAAAAGTAGATGTATGATATTTTTAAATTGTTGTTCAGTTACAAAAAATATTTAGTATATATGAATTTATAAGGGTTCAGGTAATAAATACTTTTGTCTCATCTCCCCCGCCCCCAATAGAACAAGGAAAACATAAATACATATTAGGAGGAGATATGTGTTCGGGATATAGACTGGGCCGATCACTAGTTTCAGATCCCCACCTGCCTACTGAACCCTTTTATCAGTGTCTTTAATTTGCCTATTTCTTCTTTTAAATTTGTCCGATTTCAGTTTCTTTCTATTTATTCCTTTTCTATTTAGAATCGGAGGAATTCGGGTCATAAGTAAAGTATTTTGACGCTATTCGTGGTCGCTTTCCAGCTACAGCGCTTCGCTAAAGAGAGTCGAACTGTTAGGGACGGTCAGTAGGTAGGGGTCATGGACGAAGATAGGATGCTTATCAACAGCCAGATAATGAGAGTATTTAAAGATTTACGAAAAAAAATCTGTCAGTTTCTTAACCAATTTGCAACGGGAAAGTTGGCATTTAACGGATTTTAATGGTGATGATCAATTCAATGTATCTTTCCTTTGCATAGTGTATCACTGTCCAATTTCGTTAATAGTAATTTCAATCACTGAAAAAAAAATACGGTAAAAATTGCAGTAAAATTAGATGTAATAAAAAATTATTGCTACTTTTACTGCAATTTTTACGGCAAAAACTGCTAGCAACATTGCTGCCAGTAGTTTTTGTCGAAAATTTAACGGATTTTTTTTTTTCCTTTTCACAGTGATTAGAAACATCTATTTATATTTAATAACAATTGCAAGTTTTCAGTTATCTGTAGTGAAAATATCTTATAATACTTTTATATATGTATATATATATAATAAAATTGTCCTGTTGTAGACAATAGTAAAAAAATTCAACATTGAAAGTAATAAAAATTGATTGGAGTTTGCGAAGCCGTTGACATAAACGACTTTCTATTGTGAACTATAAAAGTTAACCAGTTACCATTCATTAATTAATACAGAGGCACCTACCAAATCCTCCAATATGGATAAAGTTGGAGTAATTTTATAGGGCTTTTCTAGAAAATTGTATCTGGTGGTTTTTAAAAATGTAAATCTTCTAATCGAGACAATATATAATATCGAATTTTTCTTTTTTGTAACCATGAAGTGCTTGTATACACGTATATTCCTTTCGGAATAGTAGATTTAAAGCTCTAAAATTTATTATTTTATTTTATTTTTAAGTTATTTATTATATAATCTATGTTACATAAAATCGAATTAAATATACTCTGTTATCTTGTTACAAATCAATTTTGAAGAGACTTCACATGAAACATTATTTCATACTTCATTCATATATTCAGTTTGCTTAGTATGTTGCAAACACTATGAGCTGCAGATGAACATACTCAAATAATCTCAAGTGTCATTGCATCAAATCATAGTGTTAATGAAAATCAATTTTGGTATTAGATTAGTCACTTAATTTACCTTTAATAACGTCAATATTATTGATAAATGAACGAATTTTAATACTATATGATACATGCAATTTATATATACGCAAATGGTTATATAATTTTATCTGTTCCATTTAAAAGATTAAAATATAAGAAAAATTACATACCTCTAATTCTAAAGAATATTGATACTAAACTTTTGTTGAATACTTTATCAGACTTCGACTTGTTGCTAAATTAAAAATTTTCAGATTCCCTACTTTATTTCCTGCTAGCTAGCTGCTTTTCTTGAATTACATAAAAGTATATTTTAAAGTATCACTCACAAATTTGTATTTTATTACAACATTAAACTATACTGTTTGATAAAGAAATAATTAAATTTACCGTAATTATTTTTTAAGTAATTTAACACATATACATCTCAGCAGAAATAGTCTCAAAATACATACGAGTACAAACGCTTTACTGTTTTTATCCTTCAAGATTAAAGTATATTTGGACTTGATGCAAAAGCAAAATAATTACGCACATATATCAAATTTATTAAACAGTTAGTAATTAAAGGCTTGCCTAGTTGGTTGATCATTATCAAAATTGTTTATTTAAATTTTTAAGCTTTTGTAGAAAATTGTAATGTTAAATTTGAACATTAAAGACCTTGTTTTGTACCATGTATGAAACTTTGAATATCTTTTATCATATCAAAGTACATAATATAAATGATGATTTATTTCAGATCACATGTTTTTTCTAAATTAATTCATGGTGTTTTAAGAACTATTGTAAGATATCAGTAAAAAATAACATTTATTTTCTACTTCCAAAAGATTTATAACTTCCCATATCTGTTTTCTTTATAATAAAAGAAACTTTCATTAAAAAGGGATTTTATCAAGTGGTAAATCTTTCTGATACTCAGATAAATATCGCAAGGATAAAATGGACATTTAATGTGTGACAAATCCTTGGAGTGTCTTTAATTACCCTAGAGAAATTTATTGAATCTTTTCTTTGAAGACTCATGTATTAAACAAGAGGCTTACGATAAAAAAGATGTCTTTCTTACAGACTTTAAATCTGAACTCTGTATTACGGACATGGTTTCATAATATTTTTACTGGTCATTATTATTATTATTATTATTATTATTATTATTATTTTAAAATCAGTTTTTATAGATTTTTTGTAGAAATAAACACAGACACGATTTTTTTCAAAATCAGTTGGAATAAAAAAGTAATACGTTACATACGCCATGCATTAAACATTTATATTCCTGGTGCAATAAGACAAAAATTTTAAATGAAATTTCCTTTTTACAATTTGTCGTTACTACAAATTTTTAAACTTTTAAACATCGCACAATTTCAATTTTTACATCGTATTATATGGAAAAAAAATTACTTTTAAACACAATTTGTTTGATAGATGTATCTCAATAAGTTTTTCCGTTATTAAGTTTTTTAAATTTTTTATACTTTTTGTTACATTGAGGCAATATAAGTAGTCCATCTGTGGAGACTATATAAATGGACCACTCAGAAAACAAATAAAATCTGGACGTCACTTCAGATATGCTTCATATTTCTCTATTCTGGATCGACATAAACAACCATTTTCCAATTGTTTAAAAAACTGATGGACAGTATTGGGTGAATTTTTAATTTCTTTCAGCAAATGCAAATTAACATTTAATTTTTCAACAATTGTAGTATAATGAAAACCATTTTCAAAATTTTTAAACCAAATTAATTGATATTGATGGATGAATGTGTATTGTATGATACCAAATTATAATGAAAATCTTATGTCTTAACTAGAATAATTAGAACTATTACAATGCATTTTGTATGTATAGAATTTTTTAATTTCTTCCTTTAAATATATAATCTATTTCTAGAAGATAAGCAATAAATACACTGACATTAAATAATATAATCATAATAATCTGGCACAAAAAATAATAAAATAAAGTAATAAAAATATAGTAATTTTGGTGTTGGGAAAAACAAAAACGAAGGTAAATATCCAAACTTTCAAAACTGCTTCAGTTATCTGAAAGGTCAATTGTTTACTTTATGACAATTTTGATGGTATCGTTAATTGTGGTACGATACATAAGTTAATTCATTTATATTTAACACAAGAAATTCACTACGTATAAAGCTGTGATATCTTTCTGTAAAATGTGTGCTTAATACGCTAACAATGGCCATCGTATGAAAGTGGTAGAAATACCCAATTTACGGCTATCGCGAAGCAATAATAACGCGACATAAAATGTAATATGATAAGTAAATATTTTTTTTCATAGTACAGTATAAATTTATGAGTGGTAAATATAATTTTTACTGGTTATATAGAAATATTTAGAAACTGGATTTTGTTATAGTTTATTCAAAATTCTCATGCTGTGCGCTTTTTTTTTTGTGTGTGTGTCTAAAGTTAGTACAAAAAATAATTCTTTGTCAATATTCTTTATCATTGTTAGATTTATTAGTGCTGTTATTAAAGTTGTTTCACTTGATAGTACTATATTTTAATTTTAAATGAGATATCTTTTATAACGTTACAAAACCATATTTTAAAGATCATATATAACAGATATTAATTAATTATTATTGCTAACTTATATAATTAAATTAACATTCTAAACATGTTTTTTTTGCACAAAAATAGTTTTAATTTATTCAATAAACTTCTAATGTTTATTTGGGTAATTTTAACTTTGGCACGTATGCTGAATTGAGATAAAATAAAGTACATTAAACAAAATATTTAAATTTCTTAAATTGTGCGTAAGAAGACATAAATATTCTGTTCGTGTTGAATTTTGCCTGAGTGTTAAAATGCTTTATAAATATTCCAAGGTAGCATGAAGCTTAAAAAATACATAACACTCTAATATGTAAACTGTAAGATTCATTGTAGAATTTTCCTGAAGTAAAAGGCAAGCTTACTAAATTACACGTTAAACATAATTATCTAATGTTTTCGCATACTTTAAAACTTAATGTAATGTTATGCATACTACATTAAACATTTAGATTAACTTATTTAAACATTAATGCGTTGTTTAAAAATAAATGTATTTATTATTCGAATTAATATAAATTCCAATAATCGAATATACAAAACCTAAAAGAAAAAAATGTACCATTTGATTTAAGTCTATAGTGATTATTTTACAATGATCTGATTATAATAAAATATTAATAACTATTATTTATATTAAATAAAGCGTGAAATTTAAATATAGCTCTTACATACGACTTTTCTTTTAAACTTGCTGCAAACTTATTAAACTAATGACTTAAAGGAATTTTAAACTTTATAAAAATTTATTTTACGCTTGATTTTATTGAAATTATCTTTAGTTTTTCCAAAAATAAGCGAAGTACCATGTTATAAGCATTATTTTTTTTGTGCTACAACAGTGAAAAAAGATTTTGTGTTCTTTTTAGTCTTAATACAACTGTAGGTGAGTTATGATGCAAATTTGATAACGGTATAATTTCTATACACGTAATTTAGAGATTTGTCGCGCACTCAGAATTAGATAATGTGAAATAGTGCATTAGTGAGATTTAATTTTTAATTTTTAAATTTAAATATTATGATTGCAAATGAAACATTTAGTTTTCTGGGTAACTAAGTTAAGAATATACATATTCTTAACTTAGTTATTTAATAATTTGTCTCTTCTGCCTACAGTATATATACTGTAGGCAGAAATAATACAAATTATTCTAATTACATACTATTTTTGTACTTGTACCTTGCGAGAAATACAAATCTTTTAAACTTTTTAACAAACTGAAACACCCTTTTGTCCTTTAAATATAGTTTTATGAGATCTCCTTTAATAATAATTTATAATTAATGTCACAAAGTATTCCTAATAAATATACTTGCAAACATCCCGTTCTTCTACAAGAAAAACCCTTACTCAATTATTTTATTTTCAATTACTTGTCCCGAAATGTAGACATTTTCGGAAAATAGTAACGACACATGACTTTTATAATAAAGAAAATTAGAAACATCGCGCATAGTGTTAATAAAAAGAGAAAAAAGTGTTTTATCCTATAATTTGATCCTATATCCACACAGAATGAATATATTGGTATAATATATTAATTGGTATATATTTATCATCCAATATGTAAAAAAATACACAACACAACAATAAATGAAAACAAAATAACGACCACAATATTAGAAAATATTACGAAGACACTTGATTGGCCTAAAATATGACACTGAAATCAATGAAGAAATTACAATAATTGTTATCGCTAATCTTCAGACTGAAATTAACTACTGAAACTATATCATGGAACCTTGAGACTCAAAGTAAATATGGTCATGTTCATTCACATATTTTTCTAAAGAAGGAATAAAAATACATGAGTTTTTTTAGCTTGAAAATTCCTATTATGAAGCGTCTGCTGCGTCAGTTTGACTGCACGTATCGTCCAATTAAATATGTTTTTCACGGGAACACATTGTATGTTAAAGGGAGAAGGAGAAAACGCACGTTCCTAATATATTGTTTCAATATTCCAAATTGTACTACTTATGTTCATGTTGCTCATTAAATTTTTATTCAAATGCTCAAAAATGTATTAAGAAAGTGATTACATTTTATCCATCTCTCTAAAAATTGGATCATGTTACAAATTACTTTATATTTGTTTTAAGTCATGTGTATGCTATTTAATAACATTTGATGCTATAATTAGCAATATATACGTTTATGCATTCTATGCATTTAGAAGGGTTCTAAGCTTCCATGAAATATACGTGGTTATTCACCAATAGTCAAAAAGTGATTCCAGTATAAAACAAATTAAACAAACCTGTGTTCATTTCCTATGATTTGTATGTACATTAAGGCATTTAGTTAGCAGTTTCTGGTTTATGTTCGAGCTCTACATAAAGTACAGTATGTTACTCTGTCGCAAGGCGTGCTAATAACACGTAAGCGTCATTTTAAATCATCAAAACTAAATCCCCCCATTGCTTACTTGAGCATAGATAGCTCTTAGTAGAATGTGGTTATTATTATTTTCGAAATAAAATACAGATTCCAGCACACATCCTGTTGCTGGATATATTTGAGATGAATGTAATGTTGGCCTATGTGCAAAAGCATGAAAACTTTCACACAAAAACAAATTTTACAAAATGATAAGATTTAATTTTTCCTATTTACCATGTTTGTTTACATTGTTATTCTAAACCATCTCTAGTAAAAATAATGTAACATAGTCATAAAGTCAAGTTTTAGAATTATTTTTTCGGAATAAAAGAAAATAGAGTCTCAGGTGAATGTTATTTTTATTACCATTATTCTAAGGCTGTTAAATAAGAAAAAGTAGGGCTTAATATACTACTCACAACCTGATCGTCATGTCACTGCGACTTTTTGCTGCGGTGAAGCTTCAAAATTCTTCTTTACGAATACCTTTATTAATTATGAAATAAGTCAAATAATGTAGCACTATGCTTGTGAAAAGCATCTCAGTCGATCATCGCTTTAAGAAGAGGGTATCCAGAAACTGCAGATTGTACAATTTCTATAACGAAACCATATGTAACAGAATTTCCTACATCGACAATCACCTTTCCTATGAACTCTGGTATGTTCAAGTAATGTATGGGACTTTTCAATGTGTCATCTTTTGTATAGAGATATGTATAGTTGTTTTTGCAACAAATTGTTATTTTTTCATTCTATCTGCTCTACGTGTCCTGAATAATAAATGCACATAATTTTACACTGCAGTACAAGATTTTATACAAGACTTTATACTGAATAGTTTTATATATATGTAAGTCGAACTACGGATGATTCCTAGCCAATCTATATTTAAGTTTCAAAATGCTTAAAAAATAATTATATTATAGGACGAATCTCAGAATGCCATAACTTTGTGATATATAAAATATAAAAGTCATTTTAGAATTTCGTAGACGCAAAAATATTAGAAATTAAACGTAAATTCCAAAAGTGGTTAATGGTCGTTCAAACTGAACATAATGCTTTGAATTGGACTACTATAAGAATATATATTAATCTCTTATAAACATTTTTCTATTCTTTTTAAAGGGGATGTTATTCAAAAAATAATTAATATATACTTTCAGTAAGCAAACAAATGTATATATTTTTTGAAATCTAAATGACTTCTGGAAAAAATTATAATTAGCAAAATTTCGCACATACGAGAAAGAAATTTTTTGAACAAATTTATTTATAGATAGTTTTATGTTCGAAATCCGAATTGGCTCTAATTTGAAACAGCATTGCAGTGACTAATTTAAAAAAAATTGAGTAATTTTAAGTTTATTAAAATATGAACGACTTGTAAAAAATATAATAAATAAATAAATGAAAAAAGAAGTTAACTTTTAATTGTACAATGGCATTATTAACAGTGTTGTCAAAAAAAATCTCGCAATTTTATTATTTCAATCTTTTGAATTATCTCAAAAATCAAAACTTTTATAGAAATCTTTCGAAATAGTGATCTTCGATAATAACCATGTTACTGATGTTCTCAAGTGAGAACTTGAAATTAGAAGAGTTTAACAAAGTCAGTACTCAGTTTAATTATTTTTATGCTAGTAAGCAATTATCAGTTTAAATTTCTTGTGTGTACAATAATATAAAGTTACTTAGATACATATTTTTTGTAATTTAAAGCGTAAAATAGATCACAGAAAATGAATTAACCAGGTTAATAAATTTAATTTCACGCTCGGATTTACATTACTAGTTCATAAAATTATTCGTTAAATAATCCTCAAGTAGATGCTTACACATTGTTGCTTATCTCTTTAACAAACGTGCATTTTCATCTACATATCCCGTGAACCATGGTTGATATCGCTTAAAATGATTTGGTTGTTTATAACAATTTTTGATGCATGATTATATATAAAATCCATGCATTACACCGAGTAATTGAGGTTTATATTAATTTTAATATTACATATCATAATTAATAAAGATTTATAAATAAAATTAAGAATGGTTTACTTTGTATTATCTTATTATAAAAAATGTTTTATAGTTGAATTAATATATATATTTAACTTGCGTATGTAGATACAAACTTTTTAAAACCCATTATATAGTGTTTCTATAATAATGCTGTGGAAAATGAGAGAACTTTGAATAATTTAATTACATAATTTCGTTCAGAATGCTATTTTTGTTGTCACTGTAAAATAAAACGATCAATAAACTCATTATATTTAATTATATTAGAAACTATACACTTAACAAATAAGGATTGTATTTGAAAACTCCAGAAGCCAAGGGGTAAAAATGACGAAATTGAAAAAGAAAAAAAAAATGACCTAAGTGCGCAGACGACCTGAAAACATGCATTTTCTTTTCAGGTAAAGAAATATAAGTGATTTTCTAGCTATATGCTGTGTTCTGCAGATAAACCACTTTTGAAGAATAATAATCAATAGTGATTAAATATAAAATTAAAGAAAATTGTACTCTTTCATTTTTACAATTATTGTAATTAGAGTTGAAATATTTTAATGAAACCAATAGCAATTTTCTATTGTTATGCAGTTAATTATTATTGGTTTTTTAAATTTAACGTCAATGATAGTTAAACTCATTTTTTTCCAAATTGAATATTTGCTACATGTAAGCCTTGATTTCTCAAGTCGTCACACATATCTATGATAGTTTTGTCAGAAAATTCATATCATTATTGACTCTGTCCCACTTAAAATTATATTTTTCAATAAGTACAAAAGACACACTATGAGAAAAAAGTCCTCTCAAAATAAAGAAGAGCGTCTGATATGCGCAGAAAATGAATTTCACTGAGAAATTAAATGCAGTATTATAAACAAATAAATACAAAAAGTGTCTAGTTAAACTTATGATACTGGTTGATACAAACTATTCACACTATTTGTTTTTATACTCTTATTTTAAAGAATAATGTCCATTGTAAGATAAAGAAAAAAAACATTTGGAGTCAGTTATCTTATTTCCTCTCTTTACACTCTACAAATGAACTTATAAATCTAATCATGAAAAAACATTATCAGAAAAACCAGTATACCTAACGTGAAGTAAATAAGATTCTTCTGCATTAAATAAACATTTGTCTAAATTAAGGAGGGATTTGCTCTTCTTTCGCCAATTTATATTTAACCAATGAACTTCCACAACTAATCAATGTACCGCTTTGCTTGATTGAAACTACACACCAAATCTGAAGGAAATCAGATGTTTCTATAAAGAGTTATCCTCATTATGTATATATATACGCATGTGCATACAGGACTTACAGGCAAACAATCTCCCACGCTTCAATAGCCTGTCAGTTAACTAATGTAAAATTTTAATATACCTGCGATAAAGGGACACATTGTAGCTTAAAAAGGCAGAGTGCAAAATATGTTACGCCTGAGTTTCCATGCATTGTCCCACAGGCATAGGCCTTTTGATTGTAAAACTAATCGGTCGGATTCCGTATTCCCAAGCTTTATTACATAATTGCAAAAAAATGGAAAACAGAAATGCACTAAAAACTCATCAGTAAAATGGCTATTTAAATATCTCTACGTTGCAGTCGCAGTTTAAATTAGTCTTTAATAATAGCGTCTTGGTATTGTTAACACTATATTACTGACGAAAATAATGTTATTCAGGTACTATAGATCTTAATAGGTACCGTATAAATATTTCTGGGTTTCAATATCCGCATCTTAGAGAGTACAAGACATCTTGAAAAATTTTTATCCTCCCGAATTACTTCTACCTTTTTTCTGTCCTTCGTCTTTCGGATCTGGATGGGAGTACATTTTAAATTACTCAAGCTTAAAGTGAAAATTACGACACCTGCCTTTACTTTTCAATCACAACTACTTTATGAGTGACTTATTAAGAATGCGGTAGAATAATATTGAACTGAATAAACTTCGAAGAGCAAGAAATTTTTTCAGAAGACTCTAAAGCCTGGTATCAAGTGCACAAAGTGTAAAGAAAAATATACGATCTAAGCTCAAAAGTGCTGACTAAAAATATATTTTATATTGCCAGACGATATTTTTAAGAAAAAAGAAAAATAATATTATTGATGTGAAGTAAAATAGAGATGTTAAAGCATTATACTATAATAGACACATAATTAAATATGTTTTTTAGAACGGGATAATTTAGAAATTATGAAATTTTAGCAATTAAATAAAACATTTAAATGGGTTTGATATACATGAAAAGTAACAGTGAATTTAAATTTGGATTTAAAAGATAAAGGGATTTTTTTTAAGAAGCATCAGTATTAACGTAATTTTTAATTTAATTATTTTTTAATAATTATTTTAAAGTGGATTAAAGTACCTTTACATATGGAGATTAAAAGATTAATTTAAGAAAAGGTTTTTAACTAATCTGGTTGGATGTATGGAATATTATTGAAAGGGTAATTTATGTAGAATATTTTTAACTTAGGTGAAAATAAAATAAATTGTGTATTATAGTTTTTACCATAAAACAATCCTCATAGATACGCCTAATGACTGCTGTCAAGCATACGTTTAAATGTCTAGGGATATATTATTGCTACAATCTTAGACCATATAAGAAAATACATCCTGTAGTCTGCAACTTTACAAAAACTTAAAATACTTTTCATTGTCAAAATTTCTTTTTGATTTAAATATGGAAATAAAAGTACAAAATATAAAAAAATATATAAAACTTAGGATTCAGAATTTTTGTGAATTTTAAATATACTCATGTAATATGTAAATAAATAATTGTATGTTTATATTAAAAATAAAGTAAATATGTGTATAAAGTATTGATGGAATAATATATTCATAAATAGTATGAATTCTAGGAATCATATCTTGAGCCACATGCAATATAATGCAAAATCATACTTACGACTTTTTGTTAATGAATTTATTACAGCACAAGATCTCTTGATTACAAATGTTATATTCATAATTCTTAAAATAAATTATATTGAAACATGTTTTGTGCTACATGATAATATAAAGCATATTCATACTTATGAACTCTTGTAAGTGAATGCATTTCTTCCCAAACTCTTTTAATTACAAAACTTATTTTCTTAAATTTTAACAAAATATCTACAGAATCATATTTGGGGCCATATGATAATATAATGCGCTTATGAAACATGTTTTGTGCTACATGAAAAGATAATCCAAAATCATACATATGAACTTTAGTTAATGAATGCATTTCATCGCAAGGTCTCTTAATTATAAATCTGATATTCTTAGATTTTAATAAAAATCCTACTGAATCATATTTGTTGCCATACAATAATATAATCATACTTACGTGTTTTTGTTATAAAATTCATTACTACCAAGGTAGTTTAATTAAGAACCGTATTGCACTAGAAAAACTTTGTGTACTTCATTCACTCAATTAATTTTATTCCCTACTTTAGTGTGAAAACAATAATACAGCTTCCCGAGAATTCACTTGTGTTATTTAATAAAGTTTTGTATTCCAAACTTACGTGAATCTTTATTAAATACCTTTCTATTGTTTACGGTGGAATGAAACTTCCTTTTATGTTTTTTCGAATTATGAAAGTTAGACATAAGAATTTATGCGTTACATTAGAAATTATTGAAAAACATAGATATTAGAAAATTTTCAATTTCTTTATTTATTCACAATTTTTCTTTTAAAGGTAATTATAATATTTTTGAAAATTTTTATTCCTGAGTTAGTACTTGTAGACAAAAATAGCTCTACATATTTCTACAAATATGAAGAATTAGACTGCATTATGTATATAAAAAAAACATTTTTAGATAAATAAATACAAATCTCTTGATTACAAATCTTATATTTATAATACTTAACATAAATGGTACTGACTATGTTTTGTGCCAATTTATAATATAATAAAAAATATCTACGAACTTTCGTTAATGAATTACATTTCTTCGAAACTTCTCTTTATTACAAATTTTGTTTTCATAAATGTTAACATAAATACTACTGAACCATATTTAGTACCATATGATAATATAATGCAAAATTGAGTTTTGGATAATAAATGCATTATTTCGAAGGTAGTATAATTAAAAATCGTATTGCACTAGAAAGGCTTTGTGTACTTCTTTCACTCAATTAATTTTATTCCCTACTTTAGTGTGAAAACAATGATAAAGTGCCCAGAGAATTCACATGTATTATTTAATTAAATTTTGTAATCCAAACTTACATGAATCTTTATTAAAGAACTTTCTGTAGTTTATGGCGAAATAAAACATTCTTTTTTGTATTTCGGAATTATGAAAGTTTTACGTACAAATTTATGCGTTACATAAGAAATTATTGGAAAACATTGATATTACAAAAGCAGCAATTTCTATATTATGGCACATTTTCTCTTGCAGATAATTATAAATTTTTAGAAAATTTGTATTCTTGAATTTAATGCTTGTAGATAGATATTAGTAGCTACGTCTTTATACATTTATACAAATATGAATAAATAGACTACATTATTCTTCTGTAAAATAAAACGATTTTAGATAAATAATTGCACAAAAATTTAATAAAACTTTTTTTTTTATTATTGAAAAAAAAAACAAATGCAAAAGATCAATTTATGTAAATAAAAAAAGTTTTTTTTTAATTAACTGAAAAGTATTTCATTTTCTTTGTAACAAAATTTGTAAGTGCATATTTACATTTTGTTATAATAATTTTAAAATAATAACTACGATGTAATTTCTCTCAATTATGTTGTATGATTCTCATTAAATATATTACATACACTGTTAATACATAAATCGAATTAAATATAGATACCATACATATTTGCAGATTATGGAACTTGAATTGTAGAGTACGTTTTTGTGATATATGTATCTCTCTATGTTTAAAAAAAGTAAGTAAAAGTGTTACCACCACTGACAATGAATTTTATGTTACTCTGGGTCTTTCTTTGTTAAAATTAAGAAAACTTTTGTGATTTTTCTTGATATTAACGAATAAAAATATAAAAATTATGTTCTTTTAGAGAGATGGTTATTTAACACGTTGTTGCAAGCAGTTTTTAAATCTAATAACTATTTTCAGACATATTTAATATTAAAATTGGTCAAAATCGATTCATTAAAAAAGTTTTACATCAGCAAAAACTATACGTAAGAATTAAAACTCTTTTATATCGGTTTATACATTAGAAGACTCTGACGTGCAGAGTAGAATTGTTTTTATTTATTTATTTTTAATTTATATAATCATTCGCGGAATTATTTCTATTTTAAATTCAAAATTTCAGCATTTCCGAGAAGTATTTTTTTTTTTACTTATTTTAGAAAAAAAGGTATTATTTTAAATTGTTTCATCTGAACAAACTTGAGAAGGAATAATGTTTCCTTTAATGTAAAAGCTTATTTACACGTGACTACATTAATAAGAAAAATACATTCATTTTACTATTATATTATTATTACCTATTAAAGACAGGAGCATTTTACAAATTACGGAATATATGTACTATATTGACAATTGAATCTTAAAAAATAATGATAACTGTAACAAATTGTAAAATAAATTCACTAAAATTCGCTAAAATAATAAGTAAATGAAATTACTCCACATTTAAAATATCAATCATTTATATTACTAAAAATATAAAATAAAAAAAAATGTATTTACACGTACACGAGAGACTTTTTAAATTGTTGCTGTCAATTCTAACCCAACGCAAATAATTTTCTTTTTAACGATAAGCATATTTTCGCATGAATATTACAAAAAGAAAGGGAAGTTTAGAGAAAATTATGTCAAAAAGTTCAAGATTTCAAGAACGTCTTTTTTCATACAAGCAATTTTCATTAAGCAATTTACATTACTTACGAAAGGATTACAAAATATTTTAAAAACAAATAACTTGATTTGTTTCGGTTACATATCTATTATGAAACACAATTGTAATAGACAATAATACAACAATTCCTGTCACAGTCATTACAACTGGCGCGCGGCAATAAGATGTAAACAAAACCACGCGCTCCTACTGTGAAACATTAAATTTAAAATGGGTCATGATCATTTTTTTTCTAGTGTAGAAAATAAAGTAATAATAAAATAAATATAATGCCTAGTAAACTTGGATAGAAGAAACCACACTGAGAAATAACTTACGCAGCATATAGTCCACTGGAAATCCAGCTAACAGGTTGTTCAAGAGCCGACCACACAAACCCCTTACTCGTCGAGCACAAGAAAAAATCCTTTATATAATTGAATGGAATCCAATGATCCATGTCTGCCGGAAGTGAAATCGTGGATACGTCAAAAATGAATACCACCAGTGGCTGACTCGTAGGCTTAGCATCATGTTTTCCTGCACCCAGTATTCAGTGTTTTCATACTTTTGATTGTACGGCAAACACAATGACAAATCTACGAGTGAGCTACTAGCGATAATAATTTTTGACTTATGCACCACTTCACTTCCGACAGACATGGAGCATTAGATTCCCCTATGACAACTCTTCCATAATAAAAAGATTTTTTTTTCTTTTGCTCGATGACTTAGGGTTTTGTGCGCTAGGCACTTGCACTAAGTTAGCAGACGTGTTTTTAAGATGGGCACTGACCCATCCACATCCATGAACCAGTTTTCATATTTCATGAAAAATTGAGTTTTTTGAGAAAGTGTGCGGTTATTTCTCAGTCATTTTAATGTTAAAGTTAAAATAACGCTAAAATCTCTAATTTGACAATTCCTCTGTTGATCATTTTTAAGAGGAATTTTAAATCAAATACCATATTTTTTTTCAGAATTTAACTTTACATTTGTTTATTTATTGAAATTAAATGTGTATATGCTTAAATGTGAATTATTCTTAAACTTCGTACGCTTCAAGGACTTTCAACAATTAAAAAAAAAATTAAAAGAAATAAATTGCCTTATTAAACTTATATATATATATATGTATATATTTATCTTCAGACCCATTACTTATGAGCCCCCATATCTAAGTGAAAAAGACCAGGATGATACTGTTAAGTCTATGGGGGCGTTCTTTTCAAATACCTCGGTCAAAATTTAATATTTTCACATGATTCTTTTTATTTGCATGGATAGCTAAAGGCGATATACAACCGGGCTAATTTTTACCTTTTCGATTTTGGTTATATAAAAAATATTTTTTAAATATTATTATAGTTTTAATTTCCGAACCGGTTAAAACCGGTTTCAAAAAGTCTTATAAAAGTTTAAAATCAAAATTGAAAAAGTAAAAACTAGCCCGGTTGTAGATCGCCCTCAACTCTCCTATGGAAAATAAAAATAATAAAATTTTAGCGAGATATTTAAAAAGAACATCCCCATAGACTTAACGGTATCACCCGGGTCTTTTTAGTCACTAATGTGGGCTCTTAATGACATTTCTGATACTAGAACACAAAATTTTCTCAATCGTGAGACAAATATTAGAAAGGACTATGAACATCTTTTTTAAATTACTATAAAACATCTAAAAATATGCACCAGTCTATATGATTTTATATACAATACTTATAATATGTTTGTATTTATTACCAAGTTGGATATTTTACATCAAGCGTAGCAACAGTGGGGCGTTCGTACTATAATGAAAATTTAAAAATAGTCAGATCTTGCTGTAATAGTATATAATACGTTGGATAGTTGTCGAAATCTTTTCTGTGTTCCTGTAAATACTCTGTCCTTTCTATTATATAGGAAGTAACCTGTAATAAACTTCCACAACGTATATCATTTTCATAAAGAGTGAAACAGTTTAATGTCATTAAAACGCGCCCCAAACACTCCTCCTCCTATGCCATTATGCAATGAAATACTTTTGTGCATCATTGTAAACTAATAATAAATATTCTTTGTTTTACACATTATCAGAATGCATTTCTATAGTATATACTTTATAGATATATATCAATTCTATTAGGTTCGAAAGAGTGTAGAATCATTAAAATGCACTGGAAACTATTTTTCCAATAGACCGTAATGTAAAGCAACTTTTAAACTTTCTTTGAGCTGAGGGAGGGGGATAAGGATTTTTAAATTCGGAAATGTTTGTATATTGATATTGTAAGAACATCATATTTGTACATTTTATAATTCTACAAAATACTAAGAAATCAATTTAAAATAAAATATTTGAGTTGGGCTATAAATATTGCATAAAATCTTTGTAAATTCAAATTTAATTAATCCTGCAAAACTTCTAAAATCTTTCAAATACTTATTAAAAGATTATGTAAATCTTTTAATTTAGTTTAAACAGTTTACGTAAAATGCTTTAGAATGTACATTTTTGATGAATTCATAATTCGGTAGATAAAGGGTTAAAATGGGT
The DNA here is from genome assembly GCA_964019185.1 of Maratus speculifer. NCBI lineage: Eukaryota > Metazoa > Arthropoda > Arachnida > Araneae > Salticidae > Maratus > Maratus speculifer. The sequence goes on from OZ025290.1 coordinate 414,574,659, forward strand.
AGAAATAATTTTAGCAGTTTGAGAAACATTTAAATTCATTTAAAATATGTTTTTTAGTATCTCCTACAGGCAACAGGATTGAGGAGGTTAAAATCACTTGATTTTTTTGAGGCGTATGGACCCTAATATATATATATATAAATAACTGTTCTTTACGTACCAGAAAGAAAGATATTTAGTGAAGTTTATATTACAAATAAAATATATTTAAGATTTTTAATAGTTTGTTTAACTGCATGATGAAATACAATTCCAGTGCTACTGTACTACATGTAGTATAGTACAATTAGAACATTTAATTATGAGCTTGTCCCCGTCTTATTAGTGTAATATATGTATATTTTAAACACGTAAATCAGGATTAATACTAATTCATGTATCCACAAAGGTTGGTCATTTGTATTATCAATTATCTATTTATTATCAATAAGTATATCAAACATCCAGTTCTATAATGATCTGACAATGTTTTTTGCATTATATAATCTCATATCTCATGTCGAAAAACATCTTCAAATTTTATATAATTAAATTTATCTATTAGAAAGTGTTGTTTAGAAATATTTTTGAAATATGTCTCCCTAATTAATTGGTTATGATATGATGATTTTAACTTACTTCAGAAATTAATTAATTAGTTTTCTGAATGAAATTTCTAACATTTTTGTATTTAATTTTTTAATTTAAAATTGTGCTGTGAATTGCACAGATGGAAATCGGTTAATTATATAATGCGAACTTTGTTAAAATGCTTAGTTTAAAAGTTTACATGTACTGTAAAAAAATCGTGAAAAAAGGTGCTCTCGTACTATATTTACTTTACTATATAAAAGTGCAACCAATCTGTTAATAATAGCGTGTCATAATAATTGATATAATTAATTTGTTACTATAGCTTCATCTATGTAATCAATTTTACTACAACTTTCAATATGTATCACTAAAACTTGTTTTTTAAAGCCTATTTCAGTTTTTTTTTTTTTATTTGACTTATTATATAGATAAGTGATGGAAGTATGTATACAGTTTTGAATTCCATTTATTAAAATCATTTTTGATCGTTGCAAAAAACATAGCTGGTAACTTCAAAACTACTTGGTGATATCAGGTGAAAATTTGTATTCGCACATTTAAAGTATATAAAAACCGAAATTGAAAAAAAAAAAAAAAAAAAAACATTTGGATTATTTCGTTCCGATTTTTTAATATAATTTTTAAACTACTTCACTAAATGACTGCGCATTTCACAGCGTTAAGTTTGGAATAATTGAAATTTGATACAACTGATATGTGTAACTTTATACATTTTCTCTAAAATATTTCATTAAAGATTATATGCATATATCGCTGCTATATACGATGTTATAAAGTAAATAAAAAAATTTTTGAAGTTTGAATAGGGATAATAAATGATTTTAGGGAAAATAAAATAAACTTCTTTCAACCTGATATTGAAATTAGATAATATATATATATATGTGTATATATATAAGCAATTTGCAATGGTGCAATGACATCTAATGTGTAAGACTCTTATTTGAAGGGTTACATACACAAAAATACACTTGTGTGCATATGCATACTTATATATTCAGGATGATTATGAGCGAACTATACCAATGCATCAACCCTAGGTACCGCTCACGAAAATCGAACAAAATGTCTGCTTTTAAAGTATTTTGAATTAACATGAGTCGCATTCTACAGGGAAAATTTTATTATCCCTATCACTATGTTGAATAAAAAACATGTTTACCGTATCTCACACTAACATATCTTAAATAAAATATTCATGAAGATTACTGATTAAAGGTTTTGGTAAGAACAAGACAAAAATTCCCTTTACTGTACGGCCCTTGAATTAAGCATTCCAGAAACATATGAAAAACGACAGTTAAACTACTACGGTTGCTGGTACAATGACACAATTTCAAAAGTCACTTTTGTAAATTCGAACGCTCAAAATAAAAATTAAAACGTAAAAGCGTTTAAAATGTACGTACATGATGGAAACCGCTGTCTACTGAAGAACTAAGGAAAAAAAAAGTTTTCGGTTGAAACTTTTCGGATGACTTCATATCTCACACTGATATTCGGATCTGATAGAAACCTAAAAATTTTCTCTTAGTGCTAAATCAAGTCATCAAAATAAGGTGGCCATAATTTATGGTTAGCCGTTTAAGACCGTCATGATTGCATTCGTACTAAGAAGTTAAAGACAAGGGAATGTAAAATTCCTGCCGCATATCTGGCTTTCTTGCATTCTTCATTAGCATCATTGAACAACTTGCCGCTAACAATAAGAGAACGATAGGAATTTGTAAAGATTTATTTACAAATACAAAGATTTATTTAAAAGGGAGAAAATTCTGCATACTGCTTATACTGCCGTTTGAGCATACACTCGATCTCGGCCTGTAAGAACTTCCGTTCCTGGCACGTCTGTTGTAGAAGCAGATTTGTAGAAATGAGGACTTTAGACCACAAAAGAAATTGTCGCAAGTGAAAGTTGTGTTTCAAGCGTTCTGCCATTATGAAATTCTATGGCTCGGAACAATTTGCACTTTGTTTTCCACTTATTTTGGGATCAGTTCCAGCATCTTCAGTGGGTGATAAGAAACGATGAGTTGATTTTGAGAATGAAATACTTATCTGGTTTAATAAGGACGACAGCTGACCTTTGCACATTTTTTGGATGAACGAGGCCAATTTCCTGCAGTCTGATAAAGTTATATTTAAGAACTTCGTGAACTGATTAGACAGCTAACCCCATCATGATGTTGCACTTAAATTAAATGAAGAAAACAATGTCATTATTGTGTGGTATAAGAAGTAGCGTTAACCTCGACCTTTACTTTTTTGAAGACGATAAAATCGTGTACGGTAACGAGTTCTAGGTTTCTACAAATGCCGAATAATTACGTAATTCCCAATTTGCAAAGGAGAAGGTCTCTAGTTGACATCATACGTGTGTACAAGGAAGCTAATATATACATAGGGCACTTGTCAAACTTTTTGTAACGCAGCAGTTTTGCGACAGAGAAATCTCGAATCATTTGTCGTTTTCATAATCGCTACATTCTCTTGATGTCCCTTTAACAGATTTCTAACTACCGCTATCACTGCAAACAAATGTAAATGCCTTATACCAGAAATATGAATCTTACGTTACAGATGACACCAGATCCAATACTATTACCAATTCCAACAGATTTCACTTTAGATGATAATCGTTTCATTGCTATCAATCATACTCTACAGCATGAAATATGTCATCGTGTACGAAGTAGTTTACGTAAAAATTTTCTGAAATGCAAAACAATGTTTTGCTGTAAAAATCACATTCCAATAATAATAATAATAATTTTGTTACTTGAAAATTTTACTGTAACCGTACGTGTTACAATTTAACTGTAACTTTTCATATCATTCTTAAGCGCATATCTCAAAATATGTAGAATCCAAAATTTTCTTCTGTCTCTTTGAACAGAATGATAGCTTGAGATTCATGTAACGGGATTTTTTTAAAATAAATCTATATATATATATATATATATAATTATTTTTATAAAATGTCTAATTATTTTTATCCTATGTTAATGTTGTAAGAAAAATATGGCCAGCATTTTGCAGTTGCCAAAAACAGATTAATTATGTTTAAGATCTAGACAAATCGAGACAAAAATTTTATAGATAAATTAAATGTTGCAAATTTCAATATTGAGATTCAGGATTTCAATGATTTTCGGAATCATTATTTTTACATGATTGAGACTTTTTTGTTCTAAAAGTCTTTCTTAGATTGATCGTCCATTATGAGATACTAAATTTTAATTAAAAGTTAATTTAATATAAAAAAATAAAATACACATAAAAAGAATAAATTAAATGTGCCTAATATACAAAAATGGATTACCTTTTTCCAACTATATTTATGTTCTTTTGCCCAACAGTTTTCCACGTTGTCTAACACTAATTCTAATATTGGCCTCGAAATATTTCAAGTGTTTATGAAGCACTAAATAAATAAAGATTTTATTTGGAACGACGTCGTTGCTAAACATATTTAGTAACATAATGTGATAATCTGCGGATTATTCTTCTAATGTTTGCCCTACACTCATTTAGAGTTCATAAAAATTTTAACAGTAATTTATTACCAACACTGTCTGAACATATATAAATATTAAATTGCGCGAAAGGAGCCATACCTATATCATTAGCACGTACTTATAATTAAGTGTTGAAATGACTCATAAATTTTTTGTTTACGCGTATTTTTTTAAAATTTAAGTCTTTGTATATCATTAGAGTAAGAATTACAATGCACTTTGTTATAAATGAGAAGTGTCAATGTTGTAGACGAGACGTTACACAATTCATTTTTTTTTTTTGAAAAATCACGTGTTATTACCTAACAGAACATTCAGACATTTAAATAAAATCAAATTTAAAAATCATCCTGAACATTTATATTCATAATTCTGAATAAAAAATACACCACCTGAATATTATTATAATTTTTATTAGTAATAGTATTTCTAAAGTATTCAGACCAACACATAAAATTATGATTTGAATTGTACTTTAGAAATACTACTAATAATAATAATTATAATAATATTCAGGTGATGTATTTTTTTATTCAGAATTATGAATATAAACGTTTAGGATGATTTTTACATTTGATTTTATTTAAATGTCTGAATGTTCGGTTAGGTATTAATACGTGATTTTTCTCAAAAAAAGGTATGAATTGTGTAAAATCTTACTTACAATATTTACATTTCTTTTACACTTCTCATTTATAACAAACTGCATGACAAGAGTAATTAGATTAATTAACAAAAATGCGCTTATAAAAATCTCGCAATTCTTATAACTACAGCCTAAATACGTGTAAGACAGAAGTATTTTGTTGATGAATATTTTTTGTATAACATGCTTTAGTAGGAAAAATTCCATACCAACGTTTGGAAAGTAACCAGCTTGGACACATTTTACAGTTATTTCTAAACATTGTTAGCAATATGATAAATCACGCATTACATATCTAGTAATTTTAAGCTTAATTTCAGTGTAGAAAAATAATTGAAAAAATAATGAAAATTAGATCTGTGTTCGCTAATGTACGATTGTTTGTGTATCATATTTTGCTGGGGGTTTTTGTGTTCATGACACTGTGACGCGGGACAAAAAAGTCCGCAGATTGTTTGATTGTGATCACTTTTTTGGAATAGAAATATTCCTTCCATTTAAAAATAGATTAAAAAAACAATTGCTCAAAAATAAGGCAAATTATTCTATTTTAAAAAAAAGTGGTGACAGTCAAATCATATGAAATTAAAAAGCAAACAATCTGGAAAGAATGGTTCATCAAGACTATTCAAATTTATGCTGCATTTCCAGCCTTACCAATACATTAACTTTATATTTTTAACTCTACAAATGTAATACAACACCGTAACTTTACATTTGTGATTCTACAAAATATAAAAAAACGTATTTCTGCCCAGTGTAAAAAAAAAAAAAAAAAAAAAAAAAAAAAAAAAAAAAAAAACTGGTGTACGTGCATTTAACATTCTCGGAATCAATCAATATCCCCACCTGTTATTATTTATTGTAAAGACTACCTGTATAATATAATGTATGAGAGAATTAAATCTGAAAAACTGGTGGCAAAACATCAGAAGTTAACTAAATTAATCGCGTCGCAAAGTAATTATTGACGTTATTCTAAAAAATCATTTCTTAAATAATATAAATCTTTGTAAAAAACTAATCAGTGTGTGTTTGGATATATCGCTATATATTCGAAAAATATAAATAGATATACCATAAAACTTGAACTAGATACGAAGCCTAAATAATATGAAATATTGCTATTCTCTATAACTCTTTTTTATCATATCCATATCTATTTACAATAAATTAATTCAATTTTGAGAATAAAAGGAAGGAATATTTAAACTTCATTTAAAATTTCATAAAACTTAATTCAGAGTAGTAATAATAATTTCTTTTTACATTCTACCTATCACATAAACACTATCTCATGTTCTAAGTTCACTTCGAAAGAAAGTTGAAAAATTGCGACGACGGCTTGTTTCGAGCCGTGTGTTTCAGGATAGGTTCTTAATTAATTTTAAAGATGCGGAAGCGTATTCAGAGCACCACTCAATGCAAACTCAATGCAAAACCCATCGTATTTGTAAAAATAATTATAATGGAATAAGTCCCTATTCAGCAATTTGTCATTTATTGTGTTTATACTGCCTCTTCGTGTTTTATTGCACAAATACATCTTTAAAAGTTGGTATCAAGTCTTTAAATTGTTCTTTTGATTGTACATTAAGTACACCAGATGTATGTCTATACATGTCAAAACCGCCCATATCTTTAAGGTTTAAATCTCAGCTAAATACGGACGATTTTTTTAAAATCACTATCATCAATGCTTTTATTTTTCTACTAAGATAAGTACCTCCATTGATCCACAACACATTTGTTGAATGTCCGAAAATCGAAATTTGTGTGCGACGGGGAAATGTTTTTTTTCTCAAAAACTGTGCGATATAGAGAAATCGCTGTAGCGCTTCTCCAAGGTTTAAATTAACATCTACTACCTTTATTTATTTCAGAATTTTAAGTTCGGTATATTCAAAATTTCATGGGGGGAGGGGTATTTTTCACTTGATTTTCCATAATATTTGTGAAAATATAATATGTAAAAAAAATATATATTTTTGTGTTCAGTTTTACGAAAGCTCTCACACGACAACCCCGCACTTAGAAATAAAATATGTACAAATAAAAGATCATTTCTTTTTTTTCGAATAACATAAAATGCCTTTCTATATTTTCTCTAAATATATATGTGATTTTTTTAAAAATCTGCCGAATTATTTTCAATTAGTTCCAAATATTCCTTAAATAGGGAAAATTGAATACGTTTTTGAGACAAACAAGTTACTTTAGATAAATCGCAACAAATACTAAAAATAATTATCTACAGATAATTATTTTTTATATACAGAGAAAATAGTTCTAAAACTTATAGATAATTTTTTTAATTACGTAAACTTTTTCAGTGTGAAGTGTAAAGAGAATTCTTCTAAAACTATTCTCCATGAACTGTTTAAAGATGTGCTTTTTCGTGTTAAAAAAAGGCACTTTTCTATTTTCGAAGAATATAAATAATTTTATTGATTTTTCCTTGTGATATATATTACGCTAGCATTTGCTATTTTCCCTGGAACTGTAAATAACGGTACAGAGAGAGTACAGAGAGAAATGTATTTAAGAAAAGAAAATGTTAACTAAAGTAATATATAAATCCTTATTTTCAAAAATGTTTGAAAAATCATGTAATTAGTGAATTCAAGCTTAATAAAGCTTTTTTATGTAAATGCAGTTATATTTAAGGAAAAAGAAACACGTTTTTTTCCAATATGTGATGCTTAAATAATTGTTAATTGGACACGCGTTCATTACTGCATTTTCAGACGCAAAAATAGAAACTCTGATTCGCGTACTACCTCTACATCGTCATACATTTTACTGGATTAATATTTTTTCTATTTCTATATATAATTAACAATAGCTTTTAAAATTCTAAAACATAAATAAATGTTTCTATCACATATTCATATTTTTTACCCTTTTTTCAATTCATTTTATTTATTTTCAAACCAGTCATAAACATATTAATTGTTTTTTAGATATTTTTTATGTGATAATTCATTTATTGTATACTTTTATAGTCATATATTTTTACATGTATGCGTAAAGAGATAATAATATGAAATTTACTTTCTTATTGTACCAATATTTCCGAATATTGCTTAATCGGGAACTTTTATATACTTTTATATTAGTTTATATAGCCATATAAACTTAAAAGATTATACAGAAAAAGAAGTTAGTTTAGACAAAGCTCTATGAATGCTGAAAAACACAGACTATTATTTAAATAGTGAAAAGAGTTTTATAATTTATATAATTTTTTAAATAACTTAAAATTTTCTAATGTAAGGAGAAAAGAGAAATTTGTTAAAAACTATACTTCTTGAACTATCAAAAGTAAATTTCCTTTCACGATATAAAATAAATGTCAATATTCTACTTTCGAAAGATATAAATAATTGTATTGATTTTTGTCAGCATTATACTTTATGCAAGCGTTATCCATCTCTGCTGAAACTATATATAATGAGAATCGATATCACTTAGTGCAACTCTAATGATTTTTTCTACAGGATAGAAAGAAATATTTTTAACCAAAGAGAATAGTAACTAACGTATTTTACTAATTCTTCTACCCTAAAATATTTGAAACAAAATAATTTGTGAATTCACAATTTTTTTCCATTTTTTACAATCATTTGAAATTTGAACCCTCTGAACACAGTTTAATTTAGATTTTGAGCTCAAAATTTAAGGTCAAGATTAAGCTTACGAAAGCATTTAATAAGATGCAGAAAATAACGCCAGAAAAGAGTTGTTCGTTACTCCAAAGTCTAAAGCGCCCTCTATCGGTATTTTTTGAAATTTATCTTTTTAATTTATTTTCACGAAAATACCTAAATAAAGAATAATTTTAGTGAAAACCGCAAATCAACCGATCATTTTTTCCGTTTTAAAATAATCTCTTGAAATTGGAACCCTCTGAACACAGCTCAGTTTGTGCTATTTAACTACTCCCAACTTTCGGATTTTGAGCTCAAAATTTAAGTTTGAGATTATGTTTACGAAAACATTTAATGAGATGCAAAATTTACCGGCAAAAAATAGTTGTTCGTTACTCCAAAGTCTAAAGCGCCCTCTATCGGCATTTTTTGAAATTTATCTTTATAATTTAATTTCAAGAAAATGCCGGCATAAAGAATAATTTTAGTGAAAATCACAAGTCAATTGACCGATTTTTCCGTTTTTTTATGTTTATTTGAAATTTTGGTCCCTAAACTTTAATGGCGGCTATCTTCGTTCGAAAACGTTTGGGACCCTTGGTCTAATATTTAATATTGTTTGTCTTGATGTATACTATCACTCATCTTTGATTTAAAAAAAATTTAGAATCACCCTGCATATATACATATACATATATATACATATACATACATATCCAATTTTTTTATGAACTTGTCTAAAAAATTAATTATAATTTAATGGTTATAAATGTATGAAAATAATTATTTTAAACACAATTATGTACAATGTATTCAAATTTGAGCAGTTAAATTTAGTTGAATTACTTGTGTATATATTTATAGAAAGACTTGCATATATTCTGCATTTTTTAAATTTCGGCTAAACAAATTTGGTATAATAAAGAGCTCACATTTTCTGAAAAATGATAAAATGCTTATAAAATACATAATGTATAATTTTGTTTTACCTTAGTTTTATTATTATGTATTCCATACTTTAAAAAATACAGATTTATCATCTCATGCAAAACACATCCTGAATATATATTTTTTTATTTTTTTTAAATTTTGTTAGATTTATTTATATAAAGTGGATGTATAATATTTTTTAGTTGCTGTTTATTTAAAAAAAATTATAAAGTATATATGAATGTATGAAGATTCAGATAACAGATACTTTTGTTTTATGTTCCAATGGGAAAGTTGGCATTTAATGGATTTTAACGCTGATGATAATTAGAATGTATCTTTCCTTTCCATATTGTATCTTTGTCAAATCTCGTTAATAACAATCAGAATCACTGAAAAAAAACCCATTAAATTTACAGTAAAAATTGGTGTAGAATTTGATGCAATACAAAAATTACGTCTTATTTTACTGCAATTTTTACGACAAAAACTGCTAGCAACATTGTTTTTGCCGTAAATTTAAAGGATTTCTTTATTATTATTTATTTATATTATTATTTTTAACAGTGATTAGAAACCTCTTATCTACTGTTATTTATATTCAAAAACAATTGGAAGTTTTCAGTTATCTGTAGTGAAAATGTCTTGTAACACATCTTTAATGTGAATTTATCCTGTTATAGACAATAGTCAATAAATCCAACATTGAAAGTAATAATAATTGATTTCCTAAGTTTCCAAAGACATTGTTATAAAAATACTTTCTACTGTGAATTATAAATTTTAACCAGTTGGAAATTAACCAACTGACACACAGACACCTACCAATTTCTTCGATTTGAATAATGATAAAGTAAATTTTATAGAGCTTCTCTAAAATATTGTATCTGGAGTTTTAAAGAAATGCAATTCTTCTAATCGAGAAAATGTATAATATCGAATTTTTTGTTTTTATAACCATAAAGAGTTTGTATACACGTATATTCCTTTGGGAATAATAGATTTAAAGCTCTAAAATTTATTTTTTATTTTAGTTTTAGTTATTTATAATATAATCTATGTTACACAAAATCAAATTAAATATACTCTGTTATCTAGTTACAAATCAAGTTTGAAGAGACTTCACATAAAACATTATTCCATATTTCATTCATATATTCAATTTCGTTTGCATGTCACAAACACTATGAACTGCAGATGAACATACTCAAATAATTTCAAGTGCCATTGCATGAAATTAGAGGGCTAATGAAAATCAATTTTGGTATTAGATTAGTCCCTTAATTTAGCTTTAATAACGTCAATATTATTGATAATTGATCGAATTTTATAACTGTAAGAAACATGCAGTTTATATATACGTGATAGGTTATATAATTTTAGTTATTTCGTTTAAGAGAGTAAAATATAAGTAAAATTGCACATCTCTAATTTTAAGGAATTTTAATACTAAACTTTTGTTGAATACACAATCAAACTAATGTAAAAAATTTATGTTTTCCTACTTTATTTCATGTAAGCTAGCTGCTTTTCTTGAATTACATAACAGTAGATTTTAAAGTATCATTCACAAATCTGAGTTTTATTAAAACAGTAAACTATACTACGAATTGAATAATTTCCAACTGAGCGAAAAATTGCCCAGGCCGGGAATCGATCCCAGGTATTTGGCTTACAAGGCCAATGCTTTACCTGTTAAGCTACCGGGGCGACAGCTGGCTGGGATTTTTCGCTCAGATAACCTTGTTGGTCATAGCATCTGGTCTGCCATTTAGACAGTTCAACAGAATAAACCGCAGGTAATGGACCTCCATATGACGATGAGTACGTAGGTATACTATTATTTTCTACATAATCTAACTGATTGGTAAAGTAATCATACGAATTGAATAATTTCTAACTGAGCAAAAAATTGCCCAAGTCGGGAATTGAACCCAGATACTTGGCTTACTAGGCCAATTCTTTACCTGTTAAGCTAGCGGGGCGACAGCCGGCTGGGATTTTTCGCTCAGATAACCTTGTTGGTCATAGCATCTGGTCTGCCATTTAGATAGTTCAACAGAATAAACCGCAGGTAATGGACCTCCATATGACGATGGGTACGTAGGTATACTATTATTTTCTACATAATCTAACTGATTGGTAAAGTAATCATACGAATTGAATAATTTCTAACTGAGCAAAAAATTGCCCAGGTCGGGAATTGAACCCAGATACTTGGCCTACTAGGCAAATGCTTTACCTGTTAAGCTACCGGGGCGACAGCCAGCTGGGATCTTTCGCTCAGATAACCTTATTGGTCATTGCATCTGGTCTGCCATTTAGACAGTTCAACAGAATAGACCGTAGGTAATGGATCTCCATATGACGATGGGTACGTAGATATACTATTACTTTCAACACAATCTAACTGATTGGTAAAATAATCATACGTATTGAATAATTTCCAACTCAGCGAAAAATTGCCCAGGCCGGGAATTGAACCCAGATACTTGGCTTACAAGGCCAATGCTTTACCTGTTAAGCTTGTTAAACCTGTCGCCCCGGTAGCTTAAAAGGTAAAGCATCCTTTTCTTGAATTACACAAAAGTAGATTTTATAGTCACTCACAAATCTGAGTTTTATTAAAATATCTAACTATAATATTTGATAAAGAATTAAATTTACCGTATTTTTTTAATTAATTTGATATATATGCATCTCAGTAGAAGTAGTCTCATAACAGGTACAAATACAAACGCTTAATTTTTTTTATCCTTCAAGATTAAAGGATATTTCGAGATGATTCAAAATAAATATAATCATACACATTTATCTAGACAGGGGTAGACCTGCTGGTGGAGGAGGATCAGCAAGAGATGGTGATTGAAAATGCCTGAATCACGATTTTGGCAATAACAACTTTTCATGGAGAGTAGAATGTAACCGCAGCCACGCTTCTCGTTCAGAAGGTGTCGGTGGTGGCATGCCTCCAAATGGTGGCAAGTGGTGGAGACCGTGGTGGTGGCACAGGTAGAGGCAGACCTCCAGGAATGGGTCGTGGTGGCTTTGGAGGAGGCAGAGGAGGACCAGGACGCTAGGGAGGACCGCAGATTTATTAAACAATTAATAGCTAAAGATTTTCTTACTATAATAATCGCTGTCAAAATAGCTTTCTTTTACTTTGTTAGCTTTTCTAACAAATTCCAAAGTTAAAATTTAATATTAAAGACCTAGTTATGTGCAATATATGAAACTTATAATTTCTAATATCATAAAAACGTACATAATGTAAATAATGATATAATTCACATCTCATGATCTTTCGAATTTAATGCGTGGTGTTTTAAGAACAAATATATGGTACGATATCAGTAAAAAAATACTTTTTTTATACTTCCAATTTATTTATTGCTTCCCATATCCCCTTTTCTTTATAATAAAAGAAATTTTCATTAAAAAGGTATTTTATCAACTGCTAAATCTTTCTGATACTGAGATAAATATCACGAGGATATAATGGACATGTAACCTGTGACAAATCCTTGGTGTATCTTTAATTGCCCTAGAGAAATTTATTGAATCTTTTCTTTGAAGATTCATGTATTAAACAAGAGGCTTACCATAAAAAAGATGGCCTTCTTAGAGATGTCTTTCTTACAGACAAATCTCAACTCTGTGTTAGGGGCATGGTTGTATAAAATGTTTGCTGGTCATTATTATTTTAAAGTTAGTTTTTATGATCTGTCAAGAAATGAACACAGAGACGATTTTTTTCGAAATCACGTGGAATAAAAGAGTAATATATTACGTACGACATGCATTAAACATTAATATTTTTGGACCAATCAGAAAGAATTTTTAAATGAAATTTCAGTTTTACAATTTTCGTTATTAAAAATTTTTGATCTTTTAAAGATTGTACATTTTTAATTTTTACACCGTAGTATATGAAAAAAAAAATGCTTTTAAATCTAATTTGTTGGAAAATTGTATCGCAATATGTTTTTCCGTTAATAACATTTTATACATTTATTTCACTGTGGTAACAAAGGTAGTCCATGTGTGGACATTAAATCACTTAGAAAACAATTAAAATCTGGTTATCTCTTCAGATATCATTCAGATTTCTCTATTCTTGAACGACAAAAACAGTAATTTTCCAATTGTTTAAAGAAAAAACAAATGATAGACAGTATTAGGTGAACTTTTAGATTCTTTCAGCAAATGCAAATTAACACGTTATATTTCAACAATTGTAGTATAACAAAAACCATCTTCAAAAATTTTAAACAAAATTTATTGATATTGATGAATGAATGTGTACTGTTTGTTTCCAAATTGTAATGAAATCTTATGTCTTGCCTAGGATAATTAGATCTATTACAATACTTGTACAATACGTTTTTTGTGCATATATTTTTTAATCTTTTCCTTTAAATCTATAATATATTTCTAGAAGATAAGCAATAAATACATTGACAATAAAAAAAATAATAATAATCTGGCACAAAAATGATAAAATAAAATACTAATAATATAGTGATTTTGGTGTTGCAAAAATAAGGAAGGTAAATATACAAACATTCAAAATGGCATCAGTTATCTGAAAGGTCAATAGTTTACTTTATGACAATCTTGATGGTACCATTAATTGTTGTACGATGCATAAGTTAATTCATTTATATTTAATACAAGAAATTCACTGTGTATAAAGCTGTGATATATTTCTGTAAAATGTGTTCATAATACGCTAACAAAAAATAATGGCCATCGTATAAAAGTTATAGAAAAGTCATCAATAATAACGCAACGTAAAATTTAATATGATAAATAAAGAATATTTTTTATAGTACAGTATAAATTTATCAGTGGTAAACAAGTGGTAAGCACAATTTTTACAGGTTATTTAGAAATTTTGAGAAACTGGATTTTGTCATACTTTATTGGCAAGTTCTCATATTGTGCGCCGTTTTTTTGTGTTAAAGAAATAATTATTTGTCATTATTCTTTGTCAATATTCTTTGTAATTTTTAGATTTGTTAGTGCTGTTATTAAATTTGTTTCAATTAATAGTACAATAATATAACTTTCAGTGTGATATTCTTTATAATGTTGTAAAAACCTTATTTTAAAGATCATATATAATAGACTTTAATTAATTATTATTGCTTACTTATTGAGTTAAATTAACATTTTATGCATGTTTTTGTATAAAAATAGTTTTAATGTATTTAATAAACTTCTAACGTTTAGTCGAGCAATTTTAAATTTCGCATGCATGATGAATTGAGATAAAATAAAGTACACTAGACAAAATATTTAAATTTCTTAAATTGCGCATAAGGAAATATAAATATTTTGTTCAAGTTGAATTGCACCTAAGTGTTAAAATGCTTTATATATATTCCAAGGTAGCATGAAGCTTAAAAAATACATAACATTCTAAAATGTAAACTGTAAGATTCATTGTAGAATTTTCTGGAAATAAAGGACAAATTTACTAAATTACACTTAAACATAATTACTTAATGTTTTCGCGTACTTTAAAACTCATTGTAATGTTATGCATACTACTACATTAAACATTTACATTAACGTATTTAAATTTTAATTTGTTGTGTTAAAAGAAATGTATTCATTATCCAAATTGATATAAATTTCAACAGTTGAATATAAAAAATATATTCAAATTATTTTTATTTTTTCCAACAATAAGCCCTTTTAAAAGCTGCATTATTTCTTGTGCTATTACGATAAAAAAAGAATTTAAATATGATTAAAATTTTCTATTTATTGAAATTTAAAGTGCGTTTTCTGAGACAAGTAAGTCTGAATTAATGCTCTTTAGTACTTTCAAACAAATTAAAATGCATTAAAAAAATATCCAAATATGTCTTCCCTTATAGTCTTTCATGCTTCCCCCCCCCCCCCCGGCGCCTTCAAAAAATCGCATATTTGGGTCTTTCTGCTTCCTTTTTTTTTTTTCATTTTCTAAAAAAATTAAAACATTCTTGTTAAACTTTGTACTAGCACTAAATTTTAAACAAAAATTTCTATGTTCTTTTTTATCTTAATGCAGCTGTTGCTGGGCTATGATGCAAATTTGATAACTAAATAATTTCTACACACGTAATTTAGAGATTTATACCGCGGTCAGAATTGGAAAATTTGAAATAAAGCATTAGTGAGATGACTTTCTTTTAATTAAAGAATTAAATATTAAGTTTATAAATTCAACATTTATTTTTTATGGATAACCAAGTTAAGAATATATACTATAAGCAGAAAGAGCACAAATAGCTCTAATTGCATGCTTTTATTTTGCTTTTGTACCTTGATAAAAACACAAAGCTTTTAAACGTTTTGACAAAATCAAAGTCATTGTTGCACCTTAAAGAATGTTTTATGAGATCACCGAAAATAATAATTTCTAATTAAACTCAGAAAGTATCTCTGATAAATATACCTGCAAACAACCCATTCATCTACCAGAAAAACCCTTACTGAATTATTTTAATTTCAATTACTTGTCCTGAAATGTAGACATTTTCGGGTAATAGTAGCGACACATGTTTTTTATAAAAAGAAAATTAGAAAATGAGAAAGGTAAAATGAGAAGAAAGTGTTCTATCCTATAATTTAATCCTATATCCACACAGAATGAATATATTGTTATAATATATTAATTATATTAATATTTATCATCCGATATGTAAAAAAATAAACTACACAACAATAAATGAAAAAAAAGACCACAATATCAGAAAATATTACGAAGACACTGATACTGAATGACACTGATATTAATGAAGAAATTACAATAATTGTTATCATTAATCTTATGACTCAAGTTAACTACTGAAACTATATCATGGAACCTTGAGACTCAAAGTAAATATGGTCATGTTCAATCACCTATTTTTCTAAAGAAGGAATAAAAACACACGAGTTTATTTAGCTTGAAAATTCCTACTATGAAGCGTCTGCTGCGTTAGTTTGACCGCACGTATCGTCCAATTAAATATAATTTTCACGGGAACACATTGTATGTTGGAGAGGAGGAGAAAACCCACGTTCCTAATATATTGTTTCAATATACCAAATTGTACTACTTTTGTTCATGTTGCTTATTAAATTTTTATTCAAATGCTCAAAAATGTAGTAAGAAAGTGATTACATTTTCTCCATCTCTCTAAAAACTGAATCATGTTACAAATTATTTTAAATCTGTTTTACGTCATGTGTATGCTATTTATTAACATTCGATGCTAAATAGCAATAGATGTGTTTATGCATTTAAACGTGTTTTAACTCGGAAGAACTCGCTATGAGATTTTTTCTCACGGTGCCCAATTCTTTTCGTTTATTTTACAGCCACTTAATATAAAATTTTTTGCTTGGCTTAGTACTTTTATTCAAAAAAGAGGTAAAGTAATCGAAATCACATTTTGAAATTTTATTCAAATGAAAAATAGTTTTAAATATAGTCTTAAAAAGGGTACGATGGAGAGAGAAAATCTCATGCGCGAGTTCTCGCGGGTTAAACTTCCATGAATTATACATGGATATTCGCCAATAGTGAAAAAGTGTTTCCATATTTAAAAAAAAAATGTCAGCGTTTATTTCTTAGTATTTAAATGTTTCTTAAGGCATTCTTTTAGCAGTTCCCTGTGTATGTTCAAGTTTTAATTAAAGCACGGTAAGTTACTCTGTCGTACGATGCGCGAATGACACGCTAGCGTCACGTTAAAGCTTTTAAACTCAATTCTCACATTTCTTACTCGAGCGCAAACAACTCTTAGAAATTAGGTGTTATTATTATTTTGGAAATAAAATACAGATTCCAGCACACATGCTGTACGCTGGACACATTTGAGACCAATATAATTTTGATATATGTGCAAAAACACGAAAATTTTCACACAAAAGCGAATTTTACAAAATAATAAAATTTATTTTTTCCTATTTACCATGTTTGGTTAAATTGTTATTCTAAATCATCTCTAGTAAAAATAATATAGTATACCCATAAACCGAAGGTTTAGAATTATTTTTTCGGTATAAAGGAAAAAAAAAGTCTGGGGTGAATTTTATTATTATTGTTTAATATGACAAAGTAGAACTTTTTTGCATTTCTGACAACCTGATCGTCATGTCGGTGTTCTTTTTGTTGTGGTGAAACTTTAAAAATCTTCTTTGTCGAATACATTTAGTAATCATGGAATAAATTAAATAATATATTATTATGCTTGTAAAAAGAATCTCAATCGATCATTGGTTAAACAAGCTATCTAGAAACTGCAGATTGTACATTTGCGTTAACGAAACCATACGGAACAGCATTTCCTATGCCGACAGTAAGTTCTTTCCTATGAGCTCTGGTATGTTCAAGTAATGTATGGTTCTTTTCAATGCATCATTCTTTGTATAGTGCTATCTATAGTTGTTTCTATAGCTAATTATTATTTTTTCATTTATTCTGTCTCCATTTCTCCTGATAAATAAATTCACAGAATTCTAAGACTTTATACTGAATAGTTTAATATATAAGGAAGTCGAACTACGGACGTTTTAGAGCCAGTCTATGTTTAAGTGTCGAAATGCTTTATAAATAATTATAGTAAGGATGAAATTCAGAAAGTCATAACTTTGTTATAGTTAAAATGTAAGAGTCATTTTAGAATTTTCTGGTTACAAAAATTTTAAAAATTAAAAGTAAATTCCAAAAGTGGTTGTCAGTCGTTCAAACAGAAGGTAGTGATCTGAATTGAACCACTTCAAGAATTTACATTAAACTCTTAAAAACATCATTCTATTCTTCTATTCTTTTTGAAAGGAATTTTATTCGAAAAATAATTAACATATACTTTTAATTAACAATCAAATATATAGTTTTTCAAATCTAAATGACTTCTGAAAAAAATTTTAATTATTAATGTTTCGCACATTCGGGAAAGATAATTTTTGCCCAAATTAATTTATAGATAATTTTACGAACGTGATTCGAATTGGCTCTAATTAAAAATATCATTGCAGTGATTAATAATAAAAAAATAAGTGGATTTGCATTTCTTAAAATGTGAACGACTTCTAAAGGATAATAATAAAAACAAATAAATAATTAAAATAACGAGTTAACTTTTAATTGTACAATGATATTATATGCTGTGATATAAAAAAAAGAAAAAAAATCTATTTTTTTTAATTCCCTTGAATTGTTTTAAAAACAAAATTTTTGTGGATATCTTTCGAAACATTAATCTTCAGTAATAACACTGTTATTAGGGTTTTTAAATTAGAATTGAAAATGGAAGAGTTTAAGAAAGTCACTGTTTAATTTCATTACTTTTATGCAATTGAGCAATTATCTATTTAAATTTCTTGTGTGTACAGTATTACAAGGTTACTTTTTTGTAATTTAAAGCGTAAAATAAATCATAGAAAATGAATTAAACAGTTTAATAAATTTAATTTCACGCTCGAATTTGTTTACAAGTTCATGAAATTATTCATTAAATAATCCTGAAGTAGATGCTTACACGTTGTTGCTTGTCGGTGCTTTGTCTGTTTAACAAACGTGCATTTACATCTATATATCTCGTGAACCATGGTTGATATCGCTTGTAACGATTTGGTTGCTTATAATAATTTTTAATACACGATTAAATATAAAATTCATGCATTACGCCGAGTATTTGACGTTTATATGAATTTTAATAATGACAGACCATGATAAAAAAGAGTTATAAATAAAATAGAGAATGTTTTATGTTGTATTATTTCATTAGAAAAATGTTTTATAGTTGAATTAATATATTTTTTAAACTTCTGTATGTAGATATTTTTTTTAAATTCATTATATAGTGTTTCTATAATAATACTTTGACATATGAGAGCATTTGAATAATTTAGGTAGATAATTTCGTTCTGAATATTATTTTGTTGCCATTTTTAATGTTAAGGATCAAGAAAGTCATTATATGTAATTACCTTAAAAACTATTAACTCAAGAAATAAGGATTGTATTCGAAAACTCCAGAAGCCGAGGGGTAACAGTGACAAAATTAAAACAGATGAACTAAGTGCCCAGATGACTTGGAAATATGCATTTTCTGTTCATGTTAAGAAATATAAGTGATTTTCTAACTATATCCAATGTTATACAGATAAACAACTTTTGTCAAATAATAATCAATAATGATAAAATGTAAATGTAAAGAAAATTGTACGTTATCATTTTTACAGCTACTGAAATAAGAGTGCAAATACCTCAAGGAAATATAGAGAGGGAATAGAGAGACCTTTCTATTTCTGTTCAGTCAATTATTTTTTATTTTTAAATTTAACGTTAATGATATTTTCCAAATGGAATTTTTGCTACTTCTACTCCTTAACATTCTGATGTCGTCATATGTATCTATAACATATAGTATAGATTTGTCACAAATTTCATACCTTTATTGGATATGTCCAACTTATTATTTTTTCTTCAATAAATACAAAAGATACATGATGAGGAAGATGCACTCTCAAAATAAAGAAACACCCTTGATTTGTTTCGCGCCAGGCAAATTAATTTCACTGAGATATTAAATATAGTATTATAAACAAATAATTACAATAAAAGAGTCTAGTTAAAGTTATGATAATGATCGATCATACTCAAATGCATTTTTTTGTAATTTAAAACGTAAATTAGATCATAGAAAATGATTTAATCAGTTTAATAAATTTAATTTCACGCTCGAATTTATATTACAAGTTCATGAACTTGTTCGTTAGATAAACCTCAAGTAGATCCTTACACGTTGTTGCTTATGTCTTTAACAAACGTGCATTTTCATCTACATATCTCGTGAACCATGGTTTATATCGCTTGAAATTATTTCGTTGTTTATAATAATTTTTGATGCAAGATTAAACATAAAATTCATGCATTACACCGAGTAATTGAGGTTTATATGAACTTTAATAATGACACATGATAGTTAAAAAATAGATAAATTGAGAATGGTTTATGTTGTTTTATTTCATTATAAAAAACGTTTTATAGTTGAATTAATAATTTTTTAACTTGTGTATGTAGATACAAACTTTTCAAAATCCATTATATAGTGTTTCTATAATAATACTGTGATAAATGAGAGAACTTTGAATAGTTTAGGTACGTAATTTCATTCAGAATATTACTTTAGTCATTGTTTAAGATAAAGATCAATAAACTCATTATATTTAATTGTATTAAGCGCTATTCACTCAACAAATAAGGATTGTATTAAAAACTTCAGAAGCCGAGGGGTAACGGCGACAAAATTGGAAAAAAATGAATTAAGTGGACAGATGACTCGGAAATATGCATTTTTTTCAGACAAAGAAATATAAGTGATTTTCTAACTATATGCTGTTTTCTACATATAAACCACTTTTAAATCAATTTTAAGTCAAATAATAATCAACATTAATTGAATATAATTTAAAGAAAATTATACTCTATCATTTTTACAGGTATTGAAATCAGAGTTCAAACTATGATAAACATTCCAGAGAAGTCACATGTGTTATTTAATTAAGTTTTGTATTCCAAACTTACGTGAATTTTTATTACATACTTTTCTGTAGTTTACGAAGGAATAAACTTTATTTTTTGTTTTTTCGAATTATGAAAGTTTTACATAAGAATTTATGCGTTACATAAGAAATTATTGGAAAACATTGATATTACAAAAGCAGCAATTTTTATATTATGACACATTTTCTCTTGCAGATAATTATAAAATTTTAGAAAATTTTTATTCTTGAATTTAATGCTTGTAAATAATACTAGATATGTCTCGATATATTTATATAAATATAAATAAATAAACTGCATAACCATTTTCTATAGTAAAGCATTTTTAGATAAAAAAATATACTAAAATTCAATAAAACCAATTTTCACATCTGTTTTTAATATTGAAGAAAATGTAAAGGATCAATTTATATGTAAAATAAAATAATAATAATAATTTTTAATGTACTGAAAAATAAATTATTTACTACACAACAAAATTTGTAAGCGCATGTATAAATTTTAACAGAAATTCCTCTGAATCATATTTGGTGCCATAAAATAACATAATGCAAATTCATACTTACGATTTTTTAATAATAAATGCATTACTTTCAATGCAGTTTATTTAATATCCTTATTTCAAAAGAAAGGCTTTGTGTACTTCTTTCACTCAATTTTATTCCTTACTTTAGTGTGAAAGCAATGATAAAGTTTCTAGAGAATTCACTTGTGTTATTTAATAAAGTTTTGTATTCCAAACTTACGTAAATTTTTCTTAAATATCTTTATGTAGTTAAACGGCATAAAATATTCTTTTTTTGTTTTTACGAATTATGAAGGAGTTACATAAGAATTTATACGCTACATAAGAAATTATTGGAAATTATAGATACTAAAAAAATTTCAATTTCTTTATTTTTTCACATTTTATTCTTTTAAATATAATTATAATGTTTTTGAACATTTTTATTCCTCAGTTAGTGCTTGTATACAATAACAGCTATGTCTCTATTTGTTTATACAATATGAAAAAATAGACTGCATTATTCATCACAAAAAATAAAGTATTTTTAGATAAATAAATACAAATCTTATATCCATAATACTTAACATAAATTATACTGAACCATGTTTTGTGCTTATTTATAACGTAATGCAAAATTGTTGTTAATGAAAACATTTCTTCGTAACGTCTCCTTATTACAAATTTTGTTTTCATAAATTTTAACATAAAATTCTACTGAACCATATTTAGTGCCATAAGATAATATAATTCAAATCATACTTACGAGCTTTTGATAAATTCAGTATTGAAAAAAATGTAAAGGATCAATTTATGTATAAAACAAAATAAAAATAATATTTTTTCATGTATTTCAAAATAATTTTTTTACTACAAAACAAAATCGTTAAGTTCATATATAAATTTTAACAAAAATTCTACTGAATCATTTTTGGTGCCATCTGATAATATAATGTAAAACCATACTTCCGAGTTTTTGATAAAAAATGCATTATTTCGAAGGTAGTTTAATTAAAAACCGTATTGTACTAGAAAGGCTTTATATTTCTTTTTCACGAAATTAATTTTATTCCCTACTTTAGTGTGAAAACAATGATAAAGCTTAGAAGAGAATTCACATGTGTTATTTAATTAAGTGTGGTATTCCAAACTTACGTGAATCTTTATTAAATACCTTTCTGCACTTGCAGCGGATTAAAAGTTTTTTTTTACGTTTTTCCTATTTATGAAAGTTTTATATGAGTATTTGGGCATTAAATAAGAAATTATTGTAAAAAACAAATATTAGAAAAGCAGCAATTTCTATATTTAGGGACACATTTACTGTTAAAGATATAATTTTGTTTTTTTGAAAATTCTTGAAGTAAATGCCTGTAGATAATAGTAGCTATGTCTCTATATATTTATGCAAATACGAATAAATAGGCCACATTATTCTTCTGTAAAATGAAACATTTTTAGTTAAATAAATGCACTTTAATTTAATAAAACAATTTTATTATTCTTGAATATTCCAAATGGGAAAGTTGAATTTATGCATGTTAAAAAATTAATATATTAAAAAATTTGTGATTTTCTTAATAACAAAATTTCTAAGTTCATATTTACATTTTGTTTTAATAATTTTTAAATAATAATTACTATGTAATTTTTCTCAATTATCATGTATGATTTTCACTAAATAAAATCCATGCACTGTTAATACATAAATCTAATTAAATATAGTCATAATTGACTTTGCAGATTCTGGAACTTAAATATTAGAGTACATTTTTGTGATGTATGTATCTGTCTATATTTTTAAAAAAGTAAGTAAAGCTGCTACCACCACTGACAAGGAATTTTTTGTGACTAGGTTCTTTCTTCGTTAACTTTAAGAAAACTTTTGTGATATTTCTTAATATTAACAAATAAAAATATGAAAATGTATGTTATTTTAGAGAAACGGTTATTAAACACATTGTTGCAGATGAAATTTTGAAATCGAATAATTATTTTAAAAGATATTTAATATTACATTTGGTCAAAATCCATCCATTAAAAAGTTATAAATGAACAAAAGCTATACATAGGAACTTAAACTCTTTTAGATGATTTTATAATTTAGATGTTTTCTATGTGCAGATTGCAGTAATTTTTACTTTTTTTTTATTTGTCTGGTTATTTGCGGATTTATTTTAAGTAAAATTTTCAGCATTGTGAGAAATATTTTTCACATATTTTAGAAAAGGTTTTTTTTTTAATTATAGCCATCTGAATAAACTGCAGAAGGAATAATGTTCCCTTTAAAGTAAAAACTTATTTACGCGTGACTATACTAATTAGAAAAAACATTATTTTAGCTTAAAGCTGGAATAATTTAGAAATTATGATATTTTAGCAATTAAATAAGCATTTAGATGGGTTTGATATACATGCGAAATAATAGTGAATTTAAATAAGGATTTGAATAATAAATCGATTTTATTTAAGAATAGTTAGCGTCATTTTAAGATTTAAATAATTTTTAATGAGTATTATTAGGTCATATATTCATAAATAGCATAAATTCAAGGAACGATATCTAGCAACACATGATAATATAATGTAAAATTATAATTACGTGATTTTGTTAACGAATACATTACATCGCAAGGTCCTTGATTACAAATGTCATATTCATAAATCTTAATATAAATTTTGCCACATGATAATATAATGTCAAATCATATTTATGAACTTTTGTTAATGAATGCATTTCTTCGCAAGTTCTCTTAATTACAAATCTTATATTCTTAAAATTTGACAAAAATTCCACTGAAACACACTTGGTGCCGTATGATAATATAATGCAAAATATTACTTACGAGTTTTTGATAATAAATCCATTACTTCCAAGGTGTTTTAATTAAGAACGTGTAGCACTAGAAAGGTTTTGTGTACTTCTCTCACTCAATTAATTTTATTCCCTACTTTAGTGTGAAAACAATGATAAAGTTTAGAAGAAAAGCCAGAGAATTCACATGTGCTATTTAATTAAGTTTTGTATTCAAACTTATGTGAATCTTTATTGAGTACCTTTTTCTAGTCTACAGCGGAATAAATCATTCTTATATCTTTTTTTATATATTATGAAAGTTTTGCATAAGAATTTATGCTTTACATAAGAAATTAGTGGAAAACATATGTATTAGAAAAGCAGCAATTTCTATATTTAAGGACACATTTTCTTTTAAAGATAATTTTAATGTTTTTGATAACGTTTATTCCTGAGTTAGTACTTGTAGACAATAATAGCCATGTCTCTATATATTTATATAAATCTGATTTAATTGACTGCATTATGGATAACTAAAGAAAATAAAGCATCCAGGAATAAAGATAAAGCATTAGATAAAGATAAAGAAAATAAAGCATTTTTAGATAAATAAATACAAATCTCTAGATTACAAATCTTATATTCTTAATACTTAACATAAATTATAATGAACCATATTTTGTTCCAATCTATAAAATAATGCAAGATCATACTTATGAACGTTTGTTAAGGAATACATTTCTTCTCAAAGTCTCTTTATTACAAATTTAGTTTTCAGTAACTTTAACAAAAATTCTACTAAATCGTATTTGGTGCCATATGATAATATAATGCAAAATCATGCTTAAGACTTTTTGATAATAAGTGAATTACTTCGAAGGTAGTTTAATTAAAATCTTTATTGAACTAGTAAAGCTCTGTGTACTACATTCACTCAATTAATTTTATCCTCTACTTTAGTGCGAAAATAATGATAAAGCTTCCAGGGAATTCACATGTGTTATTTAATTAAATTTTGTGTTCCGAACTTTCGTGAATCTTTGTTAAATGTCTTTCTGTAGTTTACGGCGGAATAAAACATTCTTTTTCGTTTTTCCGAATTATGAAAATTTTACATAAGAATTGATGCTTACATAAGAAATTATTGGAAAACATGGATATTAGAAAAGCAGCAATTTCTATACATTAGGAACACATTTTCTCTTTAGGTTAGTTAGAAGGTTTTTAGAAAGTTTTATTCTTGCTGTTAATACTTATAGATAATAGTAGCTATGTCTCTATATTTTTATACAAATATGAATAAATAGACTACATTATTCTTCTTTAAAATAAAGCATTTTTAAATAAATAACTGCATTAAAATTTATTAAAATTATTTAATAAAAAACCCAAGAATAATTAGACTAAATTAGTCTTTTTTTAAAATAAAACTTTTTTAAATAAATAAATAAACTAAAATTTAATAAAACAATTTTTTTGATAATTGAGTAAAGGAAATGCTAAAGATCAATTTATGTATATAAAAAAAAAAAGTTTTTTAATTAACATAAACATACTTCATTTTCTTTGGAACAAATTTTGTAAGTGCATATTTACATTTTGTTATGATAATTTTAAAATAATAACTACTATGTAGTTTCTCTCAATTATCATATATGAGTCTCACTAAATAAATTCCGTACACTGTTAATACATAAATCTAATTAAATATACTCATTATATAGCTTTGCAGATCCTGGAACCTATATATTAGAGTACATTTTTTTGATGTATGTATCTCTTTATATAAAAAAAAAGTGAGTAAAGTTGTTACCACTACTGACAATGATTTTTTTGTAACTCGGGGCCTTACTTAGTTAATATTTTTAAAAGAAATGTTGAGATTTTTCTTAATATTAAAGAACAAAAATATGAAAATTGATGTTATTATAAAGATCTATTTATTTAACACGTTGTTGCAGACAGTTTTTAAATCGAATAAATATTTACAGAGCTATTTAACATTTAAATTGTTCAAAATCGTTCTTTAAAAAGTTTTCCATGAGAAAAGCTATACATAGGAAATTGTTTTATGCATTAAAATATTCCAAAATGCAGATTACAATTATTTTTATTTTTTTTTTAATTTGTGTAATCATTTGCTGATTTATTTCTATTTTAAATTTCGAGGAAAATAAAAACATTGTAATGAAATTGCATTGATATGTACATTATTTTTTGTGTAATGTTATAACGTTATGAAAAGACCTGGAGAAACATATTGCTCAAGCAATCCATGATACCTTATAAACTGATTATCGCATTCCAAAATTTGAGGCGCCAAATGCATATTGCTGGTTTGCGGCCCTATGTTTCTCTGTGATTTGTTATCCTTGTCGTATGCCTGATTTGTCATATCAATTTGTCTACGTTTTTTTAATCACCCTGTATATAGCAATAACTGTGCTTTACGCAATCGAAAGAACGATATCTAATGAAGTTTCTGAGTCATTGCTGATGCGCTTTATGGAAACGTCTACCATATTTGCTTGGTGTTATCATATTTAAAACAAAGGTGAGAATTTCTGTTAAATGTTTTATTATAATACTAGAAGATAGCCCGTCAAAATGACGTGTTTGCATTTTTAAAGGATGATAAAAAATTACAACAACTGTGGTAAATCATAGCCACTTTAGGCTGAAACAATTTTGATAAATACAGCGATTAAACTTAGAAAGGAAAAAATCTAACAAAAAAAAAAAAAAAAAAAATTCAACAGAAATCTGCATTTAAATCTATTGCAAAACTAACTGGTAGATGGTGGCGGGGATTATAATGAAGTTAACGCACCCGCGGTTTGCTTAAATAAAAAGTTTTAATTAAATAGTGTTTTTGAAATCGTGAAAATATTTCAAAGCGAAGTAAAATGTAGTGACGTCATTTACAGCTTCCGCTGTAAATCTGACCATTGAGAACGCTCCATTACGACTATGGGACGGATTCATTGATCAGAAAATAGATTGCCTTTAAAATCGGAAGTAACTTTTCACAATGTTTTTTATAGATTTGAAATTCTCAAGAGTCATTCACAGCTGTAAAGAAAAAAAACTTCCCATAAAGCAACCCGAATATAAAAATTTTAACAATATTGCATTTAAAACGCACCTTCGCTTTCCTTTAATAATAAAATTTAATTAAATATACACTGTAAAAAATTTTACTCATTTGCTACAGCGTCATTCCACCGCTTTTATAGAAAACGGTTACTTTACTGTGTTATGAAGCATTCTCATTGGTCATAAAAGAGATATTCTATAAAAGCTGTGGAGTACCGCAGCAGCAAATGGATAAAATTTTTAACAGTGTACTTTTTGAAATCGTAAAAGATTTCAAAGCGAAGTAAAAAGTAGTGACGTCATTTATAGCTCCCACTGTAAATCTGACCAATGAGAACGCTCCATTACGACTATGAAACGTTTTCATTGGTGAATGAGTTTCTTTTTCTCGTGGATAGGTTGACCCCGGAATTGTTATATACGGAAGGGTTTTATATACATCATACTTCAGTTTACAAATTTCTTACCGTCAACCCAAATTTAGTCAGGATTGAACACCCTGTATTCGTGACTATATAAGAGGTTTGCGGCCCTATATTCCTCTGTTATTTTTTATCCTTGTCGTATGCCTGATTTGTCATATCATTTTGTCTACGTTTTTTTAATCACCCTGTATATAGAAATAACTGTGCTTTACTCAATCGAAAGAACGATATTTAATGAAGTTTATATTACAAACAAAATATATTTATGATTTTTAATAATTTGTTTAACTGCCTGACGAAATACAGTTCCAACGTTACTATGTACAATATTACAGATAGTATTGTGCAATTAGGACATTGAATTAAGAGATTGCCTCCGTCTTATTAGTTGAATCTATGTATGTTGTAAACACGTAAATCAGCGCTTATACTAACTCATATTTCCACAAAAGTTAGTCATTTGTATGTAGGTATTATCAATAAGCATATCGAGCATCCAGTTCTATAATGATCTGACAATGTAATCGCATAATATGTCATGATAATAAGTATCTTTAATTTTGAAACAGTTAAGGTTATCAATTAGAAATTGCTGTTTAGAAATATTTTGAAACTATTTATTACTTTTAAATTGGATCTGATTCAATATTTTTAACTTACTTCACCAGTAATTAATTAATTTACTGAATTAAATTTTTAGTACTTTTAAGCATGTATTTATTTTCTAATTTAAATTATCCAGTAAATTACACAGAGAGAAATTGGTTAGTTATATAATGCAGCTTCTTTAATATGCTTATTTAAAAAAGTTACATGTTCATTTTTAAAATCGTGAAAAAAAAAACCTTTTACACTTAATCTTTCTTTAGGTTCTAAAAATGTAACTAATTCCAACCTTTTAATAATAGCGTCTAATAATAATTGAAATATTTAATTCGTCATTATAGCTACATCTACATAATGATGTTTACTACACTTTTCTGTATGTTTGTGACATTGTAATTGTTGTAATTGTATGTAATTGTTTTTGACAGCATATTTCGGTTCTTTCGTAAATTTAACTTTAGCTATTTAGATAAGGTATAGAGTTTTGATCGCCAGTTGCTAAAGTCATTTGCAATTGTGGCTAAAAAAGACAGATAAGTGACGAGTAATTCCAAAGCTACTACTTGATATAGGGAAAAATTTGTGTTCGTGTATTTAAAGTTTATAAAAACAAAATTTTCAAAATATCCCTCTCTCTCTCTCTTTATATATATATATATATATATATATATATATATATATATATTAGGGTATTTTTCAATTTTTTTTATAATTCTTAATGTATTTTACTTAATGTCTTCCCATTTCACAGCTGAAGATAAAATTACCAAATAACTTATCATGCGTTACAAAATATATAATTTGAACTTTAAAATGTTCAGGTTTACTTAAAAGATAATTCAAATATTCAAATTTAAATGTTAATAGTTAATTTTATTTTAATCACCCTAGTAAGTTCAAGTCTTAGATTCTCTAAGGAAGATCCTGATTTAGGCTTCAAAGTAGTAACATGTTTTAAATAAAATAAACTATTAACATTATATTTGATTATTTTAATCGCCTTTTAAATAAACCCGAACATTTTAAAGTTCATTTGGAATAATTGAAATTTGATACTATTGATATGCGTAAATTTATACATTATATGTAAAATATCCATTTAACCCTTTCCGGCACGGGTAAAATCTGTACTAAAACGAGAAATTATCGATTGACAACGGAATTCACAAACGAATTTTTTAAATATTGTGAATTCGTTAATTTAAGCTTTTATTGTAAAAGCAAAATTTTGTAAAAATATTACTGGTGCCGTTTGCATGTTTGGAATAAAAATTAGTTATCCCAGACCGGGCACAGGTGTGCCGGAAAGGGTTTAAAGATTATATGCATTAACCGCTGTTATACGATTCTTTGATACGACATAAAAGACATACATTTTTGAAGTTTGAATAAGGAAAATTAATGATTTAAGGGACGATAAAATAAACTTCTTTCTATCCGATTTCGAAATTAGATAAAATAAATATAAGCAATGTACAGTAGTGCTATGGTAAAATGGCATCTAAGTATTACGAGTCTGTTTTGAATGGATGCATACATAATAAAACACTTCTGTTCATACGCATATGTGTGTATCTAGTTATTATAATTAAAGTTACACTGTTTTGACCTGCTTAGAGTCCGCTCTAATAGACAGAGATTATGAAACTTGAAATATATGTTATTCGGACCATAGGAGAAAAAAATCAGTAATTAAAAAATAGTTGAAATTTCGACCGATAGGTGGCGGTTTTCCTCTACGATAAAGGAATTATTCCAAGTTTAAAGCGATTTAAAATCCAGTAGTCGCTGCCATCAAATCAATAATTTGTCTCTTAAGTGTCAGCGACGATATTTTCAAGAGAATATAGTCGCTTGAAATGATTACTAATAGAAAAGATGTAGATCTATGCTTTGTAAAAGATGATGTCTAAATTCGAAGAGACTAGGGTGTTGGGTGGTTCAAGAGAAAGGACGGAAACGGATTTCAAATGAAAAAAAACAAAGAAAGTAGGTCTGACCGTTGTCGAAACTGATTTGTCTCTCTCTTGATCTGTAGTACGAAAGGTTCTTCGATTCATTATAAAGTTGCATTCATACAACATTCAAGTTGCGTAACCGCTAAACCCTGTAGACTTGGACACATTAATTCCTTTTGCGAGAATACTTTAACTCAGAATAACCGTTGACAGTGAATGGCCTTAGAACATTCTGAGGCTGGAAGGCACGCATTTTGGCTCCATATCGAGCAGTTAATTTTTAAAGCTGTCCCATAGGGAGTACTGCAAATCCTAACATTGTCCGTGAACAGTATTTGCATCCTGATTATATTAGTGTATTGTGGTTTTAACATGAATTTCATTCTTGGTCTTTTTTGTTTTTTTTTTCTTTTTAGGAACTTTTTTTAGGATCTTAAAAGATGTTCCATTACGAGTACCCGTTAATGCGATCTTCTTCAGCAGCAGGTTCTTTTACAAAATCGAAATTGTTTATAGACAATCGTATTCATGAAAGACTGAACGCCACTTCACATAGCCCAATGAGTGTCGCTAGTTCTTCGTATTTACTTTGGAGTTATCGAGTAAATTAAAGTAGTTTACCGATAGCAAACGGTTCTCGTTCTTCCGAATTGAATTCCTGTGATTTCTGGTTGTAGGGATTCTTGAAAGTTTATTGTATGAAGGAAGCATACGGGCTCTGATTGATTTAAATTCAAACATAACTTGACATTTTGCTTCAATTGACAAAAAAATAGCTTTGCACTGCTGTTTAACACGCTATATACGTTTTCAACATATGCTTGTTCAAAATGCACATTGTGCATAGGCTGTAAACAAAAAAAGTTTTACGTTTCCATTTTGATATATTTGATCTTCCTGCCTTCCTCTGTCACTTAGGGGTCGAAATTTGAACTAAAAGTTTTTACTTCAGATTTTTTTCCCATGGTCCATACAACTTATATTCAAAGTTTTACCGATACCTGTCAATCAAAGAGGACATTATGTAGGTCTAAACAGGGTAATTTTAATCATAACCACCCTGTACATATTCATTATATTTCTAAAATAATCTACCAATACATCAAACCCTAGGTTCCGCTCACGGAAATTGAACAAAATTTTGGATTTTAAAGTATTGAATTAATATTGAATTATATTGAGTCGCATTCTATAGTGAAATAACATTCTCATACTATTTGAAAATAACATTTTTACCGTACCTTTCTATAACATATCTTACATAAAAAGTTCATGTAAAGTAAAGGTCTTGGTATGAACAATAAAATTTTCCCTTTACTTTACGAGCCTTTTTTAAAGTGCTCCTGAATCCTATAAAAAATGATAGTTAAACTATTACAGAGAAAAAATTTTAAAATTCAAGATTGAATTTTGTATATTAAAATGCTCAAAAACAGAAAAAAACACAAAAGTGTTAAAAATGTATCTATAGGAAATAAATTGCTGTCTATTGAAAAACTAAGAGCGAAAAAACAGTGGCGCTCTCCAGTGCTCGACTGTCCTTTCGAATGACGTCATATTCCTTACTGATCTTTGGCTCTGATACAAGACTAAAAAAATCTTTTAGAATCAAATCAACTGACCAAAATAAGCTGATTTTTGGTTAGGCATTTAATTCCGCCATGATTAACGTCGTTCCAATAAGTTAAAAAAAGAGTGTAATATGCGTGCCGCATATTTGGATTTTTTGCATTTTAAACAACAGAAAAGAAAATTATAGGAAATTGTAAAGATTTATTTCCGAAAGTGGCAATATGCCGCATACTGTCGATTTCAGCCTGTAAAAACCTCTAATATTCTCGCGGCTGTTGAAGAAGCAAACTTGAAGAAATATGGACTTGAGACGATAAAAGAAATCTCTCAAGTGCAAGTTGTGTTTCGCGTGTTCTAACGTTTTAAAATTCTTCGGTTCGGAATACTTTGCATTTTGTTTCCACATATTTTGGTACCAGTTCCAGTGCGTCCAGGCTTTGCAAATTGGTGATAAGAAACGTCGACTAAATTTTGCGAATGAAAAACCTATCTGGGGTAATAAGGATGATAACTGACCTTTGCGCATTTTGTGGGCGGATGAGGCCAATTTCTCGTAGTCTGGTAAAGTTATTTATAAGAACTGCCTGCACTTGTTAGACAGCCCCCTCCATGATGAAGTTACACTTCAATTAAATGAAGATAGCTTTAAAAAAGCGACTTTATAGTTCGGTATAACAAGTAAATTCAAATTCGACCTTTACTATTTGAAGATGCACATGAGCTAAACAATTGTGTGCAATAGCGAGTTCTAGGGATCTACAAATGCTGAATAATTACGTAATTCCTAAACTGCATAGGCGAGGATCTCTAGTTGACCTCATGCATACACACGAGGACTAATATATACTATGTCTACTACTATGTATTATGTATGTGGACTAATATGTCTATAGTGAAACCTTTTGCACCGCAGCAGATTGGCGACAGAAATATCGCGAACTATTTATCCTTTACACAGTCGCTATGTTCCCTCGATGTCACTTCAAAAGATTTCTTACTGCCACGATCATTGGAATCAAAAGTGTATGATCTGTACCAGAACTATGAATCATATGTTTAAGATGCCATCAGACGCCAAGACCAGCAGATTTCACTTCATGCATGTTTCAAAGCCATCAATCATATTCTACAGCATGAATGATGTCATCGTGTTAAGTACGTAGTACACTGTAAAAAAAATTCTGTAAAGATACTAATTATTTTCTAGGAAACTGGGATTCCTAGAACTTTTCCTGTAAAGGTAACAGCAAAAATTCAAGTTTCAGAGTCGATTACATGAATTTTTCCTGTTATCGTTACATGAAAAGTTCTTGGAATTCCAGTTTCCAAGAAAATGTTTAGTACCTTTACAGAATTTTTTTTACAGTGTAGTTTACGTAAACATTTTCTGAAACACAGTTACATGTTTTGCTATGGAAGTAACATTCCAATAGTAGTAATAGAACAAGTGCCACTAGAATATTTCACTGTAACCATATGTGTTACAATATAATTCTTATTTTTCATATCATTTCAAAATAGTTTGAATTCAAAATTTTCTGCTTTCTTTGCAAATAGTATGATACCTCTAGAATAATGTAACGGGGTATTTCTTTTAAATAACTCTGCATATATGTATACATAATTCTTCGTATAATATGTCTCATTATTTTTATCGTATGTTATTTTTATTCTTAGTTTTTTAGATTGATCCTCCATTATGAGACATCAAATATTAATTAAAAGTTAATTTATTGTAAAGTAAAATAAAACATACATAAAATGTATAAAGAAAATATGTCTAAAATGGAAATATGGATTACCTACGTCTAACTGCATTTATATACTTTTTTCTACCATTATTCTACGTTTAGTAACACTAATTTTAATAATTGCCTCAAAATGTTTCAAGTGTTTATGAACCACTGAATAAATAAAGATCTTATTTCCAGTGACTTCGTTGCTAATCTTGTTTAATAACATAATGTAATAATCTGTATATTATTCTTCTAATGTTTGCGTTACACTTTCTAACGTTCATAAAAATTTTAAAAGTGATATATTACCAACAAGCTCTGAACATACATAAATATTAAATTGCGCGGAAGCAGACAGACATATATCATTAGTACGTATTTATAATTAAGTGTTAAAATGCCTCATAATTTTCTTGCTTACGAGACATTTCAAGTTTTTTTTTATCGTACGCTAAAGATTTAGAGTGTTTTTTTGTTATAAATGAAATGCTTTTATGTACAAATGTATTTTTTTAGAAGTACCCCGAAATACAGACATTTAAATCAAATTTTAAAATCATTTCAAATTTTATGTGCTAAATTCTGAATAAAAAATTGTATCATCTGAATAATATATATATATATATATATATATATATATATATTGTATTTTTAATTATAATCACACCAACATTAGGGTGGATCGATTGTCTATGGAGAAAAAAAATTACCATTCATCAAAACCTACCTATGCAGAAAAGATGTTCTATTGTATGGAGATTAAAGGAAAAATAATAAAAAAATTAATTTTAAAATTTAATGCTGCCACAAATCGGTTGAATTTTCGAGAAAAATTTAAAAAAGACAATTTTGGTTAGATGATTTTTGTCAAAAAATAAATATTTTAATACATTTTAAAATCCAACAATGCTGTAAAGATGTTATATCGTATTTAGGTTAAGTAAAAAATAATAATAAATAATAAATTCAAAATTTAATACTGCCACAAAAAAGTTGAAAATTCGATAAAATTTGGAAAAAATGGAAAAAAAATCTGATTATGGTTAGATTTTTTTTCTTTTTTTTACGCAAAATAATCATTTTAATAGCAATCAAAACCTACCTTTGCATAAGAGATATTATATTGCATGGAGATTAAGTGAAAAAAAAACTAATTTCGAAATTTCATACTGCTGCAAGTGGTTTAAAGTTTCGAAAACCTGACAGTTCCAGTTTTTTCAGTGAAGGATTTGTCTACTTCTGTAATGTGTAGCTTAGTGTACTTTGAATATTATTGTACCATGGCGTTAAAAAATATATATACCTATATATATATATATATATATGAATTAGCCCTTATTTGGGTCTGGTTTTGATATGCCAGTAAATATGCTCCCTATTAAAAAAACGTTATAGAATGTATGTATTGATTTTTAAAAAATAACGGAATCAAGGAATTGGTCTACACCTATTTATTTCCTGCCAGTGAGAAGGAGTTGCTAATAAGGTAGAAATGACATGTAAATGAGATTCAATCTCAATAATTTACCACTGTAGAATTTTAAGAAAAAATTAATTGTCTCACGACAAATATTGAGCTCATCTTAGTTCTTATAAAACAAAATAAGATATTGAAACCTAGTAGTCTTGTAGACCATTTCCAAAAACACTGCCTATTTTTTTTCCATTCAATAGATTTGAATATGTTTATGAATATTGGGTGTAAACTAATCCTACGTAGTGCGAGCAAACTCCATTTTCTGCGTCATCAGCTATCATTGATAAGCCAAAATGCTGACGGGCTAGGTGTCACACCACCTGTAGTGACGAAAATTAGCATCAGCCAGATTATTGGAAAGTTTGGGCATTTCCGACTTCCGACCAAGCAGGTGCTGCCATCGTGTCAGGTTCACATCAAGATGTGGGCATATCTCACAAAACTATGAATCGAATGCTATTGACAGAAGAAACTTCGGCATGACAATACAAAACACAGACCACTCTATCGTTTTAGTCATTCGCTTTAGTCATTTGTAAAAGATTATGATTTAGTTTTCTTTAAACTTTGATGGGTGTAAAGACAATTCTACATCACTAGAAGACAATAGAAGAAAAATCATAATAGAAGCATACGTGAGCTTAAAAAAAGAACTTGTTTCCGAATACATCGGCCACATATATGTAAATTCTGCGTGAGTGCCATACAATTTGAGAATACGACGTACATTTTTTTGTCATGTGTTAACAATAATATACATGTAAAAAGTTGGTTGCGATCGGTTGTGACGGAATATCTGTTAACATAGATGTTAAAGGATATGTTATTCGAAATATAGAACTGATCTTCAAGCGTCCACTACAATGGTTTTTGTACTAGTTACACACCAATGAGGTTCCACTACGTCATCATTTCGCAGCGTGAATGGAACCGCGGCTAGGCACAATTGTTTAACTGGTGAAATAAAAAAAATATTTGCTGTATGTGAGAAGCTTTTTGTACTTTCATTTATGTCAGTAGATGGATTCTAAAAGCGTACGAGTAAAATCAAACGCTCTGTTGTAATCCTAACCATTACATTAAATAATATCTATATTTTCCATTTACCAGCTTTTTCCCCTTTGCGACTGATTAGATAGATTTAATTAAATAGGAAAATGTGTCAAACCTCCTCTAACTGAGGGATTTAGTAACTACATGATTTCAGAAGCAATAGTAAATCCAGCAGTCATTCCAGTGGCAATAAAATCCACTATCAACTGTATCTATTCACGCAACGCTTATTCTAGAAAACTAATAATAAAAATAGTCATGGGAGTATGTTCTGCCGTGTATGGACCATATATAAAAGACGGTTTAAAAAAAATCGAATTAAATTACAAAATCTCATGCCGATTTTCAATACTAAACGTCATTATCACCAATTGTAATGTTAGCGATTTTTCTTGATTTAATAATAAAGAAGCTGTTAAATAAGAAACTAGAGTTTTAATCTTGTAATCAAATAAATATCTCGTCACTGTAATAAATGTTAAAAATTCTAAAATTCATATTTTATTTTACAAAAAAAACATTGATTTTTTACCGTAAACATGTTCAAATACATAAATTTGATCCACACTGCGGCAGATTTAAATTTTGAAATTAATTTTTTTAATTATTTTTCTTATACTCAGCATATAATGTAACATCTTTTACGCATAGGTAGGTTTTGGATAATTTTTTAAACTATTATTTTGAATCAAAAATCATCTAGCCAAAATTAGGTCTTTTTTTCACTTTTTTACGAAATTCAACCTCATTGTGGCAATAATAAATTTTAAAATTATTTTTTTTTTAATTTTGTTTCCCTTAATCTCCATCGAAGAGAACATCTTTTCCGCATAGGTAGGATTTCACACTGTGAAAAAAAAAATCGATCCACCCTAACCAACATGCGCAGTAATAAGTTTAATTTCATTTGTAGGTATTTTTTTAATGAAAATTGATTTAAGAAATCCGTACACTAAAAAAATATGTACACTATAAAAAAATTGTATATTTACTAAAAGTTTTCTGGGAAACTGGGATTCTTAGAACTTTATACTACAAGTTTTGTAATTAAAGTTAAAATTCTGTAAGGTTACTTAGACTTTTTTAGAAAACTAGCATTCCAAAACTTTTTATATAATTGCAACGCATGTTACTAATAAAATTTTAGTAAGATAATCCAATTTTAGTAGATTCGTTTGTAAAGTTAAAATTTCTGTAGATTTACGAAATTTAGTTATGTAGATTTACATCTTTTCTTGCACAGTGGACAGGTAAGATGTTTGTAAGCATACTGCTTTTTGTAACTTTATATCTGTAGGAATACACTGTATAAAATAAACAGTCATTTGCGAGTATTAGTCGCACTAAGAATGTGTCGTAAAGTAAAGATTCCATCTATAAACTCCAATGTTATGAGCAACTGGTGTACGTGCTACTTAGTTTCTCATAATCGTTTAGTATTCCAGTTATTTTTTAAATTGTAATATTTAAATTATTTAATCAGAGAATTTTCGTGATTCAATAACAACAACAACAAAAAAATATGCAAACGGTAAAAAATTAGAAACTAAGCAACCTTCTGACATCACGAAGGATTTACTTCCACTATTTAAAATACTCATTGCTAAAAGAATATTAAGACTTTTAAAAAATATATATACAATGTAAGGTTGAATATAACTATATATACTAGAAAATATGAATGGGTATAACATAAAAATTCAAAGAGATATGAAGACTAAATACTATCAAATATTGCTATTCTGTAACGATTTTTTGTCGTATCCGTGTTCATTTTTACTTAACCACTTCACCGGCTGCTCCGAGATAAGTCGGGTGTTAAAGCACTGTTTTCCCATACCCGTCGCCGGTTAAGTGATTAAATAGGTAATAAGAATAAAAGTGGTGCACATTTAAACTTCATTTGGCATTTCATAAAACTCTATTCAGTGCAGTAATAATCTTTTCTTTTTACAGTGCAGCCAACCAATTCCTTATTTAAAGTTTAAACTTGGCTTTGTACTAAGGGCGCTTTCAAAGTAGATAACAAAATTGCAACGCCTCCTTGGTCATTTTTCGTTTTTAATCAATTTAATTTAAAACTCACACAATGCAAACTAGACGTGAATCAAATAGTACTTATAGGAATAATTCGAATTATATTATTCTGTTTACTGCTTTTATAAGGCCACTATGTGTTATTACATTATATATAAATATATATAAGATGTGATTTTGTCATTATAAGTCGGTGGTACATCAAGAACGCCTCCTATATCTTTATGTACGGTCAAAACGTGTTTGTCTTTAAGGAATAATATATCAGCTAATTACCGACGATTTGTCTTTAAGAAACACCAGCAACAGTTCTTTTTTACGTCTGCTACGATAAGCAGCTCCAATCCTCATCAAAACTTTTGCTGAATGCCCGCCAATCGAAACTTGTGTGAAAAGAAAAAACGCGCTTTTCTCAAAAACTATGTGACCTACAGAAATCGCTATAGTTTTTTTTGGAAAGTTTAAATTAATATCTACTATTTCTATTTTGTCAGAATTCTAAGTTCAATATATTCGGAATTAGATGTGGGTTGATAGACATAATTTTTGCAGTTTATTTTCAAGGAAATATTTAAGAAGATAATATTGAAATTAACATATATTATATTATATATATATGTATACATATATGTGCAATGTGCATGTATTTTTGAGTTCAGCGTTACGAAAGCTTTCCCATTGTGCTCCACGCGATGTAAAAAGTATAGATTTTTCTCTTACAAGTAATTTAATAAATACCTCTACATTTTACTTAAACATATTTGTGACTGTTTAATAATCTGTAACTATGTAGGTATTTAGTTTTTATTACTGGCTCACATCTAATTTGAACTTCCTGCGACTAACACGTTATGGGTAAAATGGCTTATACAGGCAGGAAGACAGTCACAAGAGTTCCGTTTTTACTTTTTAAGTACGGAACCCTAAAATGATACGAATCTACAACTCTAGTTTTTGTATAGCTACAGAAATCTGTACATTTACAAAAGAATATAATAATATGACAGTAATTTTACGAAAATGTTATCTGCAACCAGAATTGTAATTACACAAAGGATTTTAAGTACTTGAGTTCCAAAAAATTCAAAATAACTTATTAATTCTAATTTATAGTGCGATTTTGCATAAATTGCATGATTCTTTGTTGTCTTTTCATAATAAGTTCGAGTAGACTAAAAGTTTTAGTAACTTAACAGTTTTTTTTTTTTTTTTTAACAAAGCACGAGTGAGATATGGCGAGCTCGGTGCTTTAGGTTGAATAGTGCAGTACTTGGGGTGATAGTTTAAGGAATACCAGGTTATATTCGGCTTGGACTTAAATACTGAATAAATTAAATACTGAAGATTTTTCTTTTATTTATTTAATATTTATGGACTAAAAGTTAAAGAAATAAGTCATTTTTGAATTTTTATTTTCGGTATTTTTTATCAATTTCAATTTAACTATTTTCGAACGAGTAAAAAACCAATTAATTATTTTGTAGTGCTTTAAATAAGTACATTTATTAATTAAATTTTAATAACTCATTTATTAAATACTTTTTGACCCATCGTTTATATTAATGCTTACGCACGCATAACGTAAACACAATAGGAATTATACTTTATTGTTTTATATTTAGTTCTAAATGTTGCTTAAATAGGGAATTTTCAGGCTGTTTAAATGGTTGCGTTTTAGAGACAAAAAGGATTATTTAGATAAAGCGCAATGCATATTGAAAAACACCGATTAATTTTTTATACAGAAAACATAGTTTTAAAAGTTACAGATGGTTTTTGATTTATGTAAATTTTTCCAATGGAAAGAGTAAAAGGAATTCTTCCAGAACTGTGCTGCTTGAACTGTCAAAAATGTGTTTTTTCTTGTTAAAAAATGCACTTTCCTATTTTCGAAGAATATAAATAATTGTATTGATTTTCCTAGTGATATATTTTATGCATGCGTTTGCTATTTTTGCAGAATCTGTAAATAATGAGAATCGATATCACTTAGTGTAGCTTTCGTGACTTTTAACAGAGTATAGAGAGAAATGTTTTTAAGAAAAGAGAATGTTAACTAAGATATTATAAAAATTCTTATTTTCTAAAATATTTGAAAAACGAAGTAATTAGCGAATTCAAGTGCATAAAGTTATTATAATTATTATATATATAATGGACATTAGCTTGTAAAACTCGAGAACGTAAATGGGAATATCTATAAATTATTCATATTTTTTTCTTTTTTTTCCCAATTCATTTTTTTTCAAACGAATCATAAACTTATTAATTGTTTTTAGATAATTTTTATATGATAATTCATTTTTGTATACTTTTATAGACATCTTTTTTACTTTTTTATGGATAACGTGATAATAATTACATTACCATTGGTTCCGAATATTGCTTAAATCGTGAGCTGTTAGGTCATATAAACTTGTAAGATTTTACAGACAAAGGAGTTAATTTAGGCAAACTTCTATGAATGCTGAAAAACACAGATTATTATTATTATTATTACAGTAAAATCCCGGTTATCCAAAAAGCATGGGTCCGAAGCGTTTTCGGTTAACCGAGGATCCGTAAGAGATTTCGGATAACCGAGGTTCCTTAGGAGTTTTCGAATAACTTTTATATCTTTTTTGATGAAAAGCTGATATCGTAATTTGGAACATCGTTGTAATAAACATGTGTTGGTGCCATATTCAAAAAACTCTGAATGAAAAATCAAAATTACAAGTCTCTCCAACAGCAAGGCGATAAATTTTTATTCTTTAAAAGGGGATAAAGCAGCATTCAAACGAGGCAAAGTTGAAAAGAAAATCACAGCATATTTTGTACAGAAAAAAATTAAGTACGTATCTAGCTAATAAAGAGACCGAAATTACACAATAAACCAGATTAGTAAGTTGATTCTGTTTATTAATTTC
Organism: Maratus speculifer; assembly: GCA_964019185.1. NCBI lineage: Eukaryota > Metazoa > Arthropoda > Arachnida > Araneae > Salticidae > Maratus > Maratus speculifer. The sequence goes on from OZ025290.1 coordinate 414,615,719, forward strand.
ATAAAAAAAACATGCTTTTTTAATACGATTTCTGCAAATGTCTAATAACATCTTTGAAAATTTTGATTTTTACGTATTTCGCTTCTAATTTTTAAAGCTAGTAAATAGTAAAACAACTCTTCAATGTATTAAAAATGTTTCAAAATCGTTTTGATCTAAAATTTATAAATAAAATCATAATCAAAAATAAAATACATTCGACCCTCGTTAATTCGAAATCGGATAATTCGAATATTCGCTTAATTCGAACTAAACATGAAGCCCCAAAATTTTCAATGTCAGAATAACGTTAAAAATTTTCTTTAGTTCGAACTCATTTTCTCTTGGCTTCGTTTAATTCGAATTAATAAGAATTCTAATTTTTCATTTTTCCTTTTCTTTCTCACAGATGTCAGATCATTTGAATAACTTTCTTTCTTTGATTTTTGTGAAAATTGTTTCAAACGACTATACATATGATACAATGTATACAATGCTTTTGATATCCACTTTCTTAGAACCCCGTCTGTCCATTAGTGACGCTTTAAATTTTTCTTTCATCGTGCTTGTTTCTAAACTTTTGATTAGTTTATGTATTTATACATTCTTATTTAATATTAAGTATTATTATTATTATTATTCTAATGATATCAGACGAAATAAGTTTAAAAAACACTATAACATCAATTCCTTTGTAATAGTACCATATTAAGCATGTTTTCCATAATTCGAACATTTCTTGTCGCCCCGATCAGTTCGAATTAACGAGAGTTGACTGTTGAAAGGTGTCGCGTAACGTCGATAAAAATGTGTTAACAGTAACAATCTTTAGGTTAAGCTGATTTTTAAATAACTGGGGATTTACTGTATTTAAATAGCGAAAATATTTTTATAATTTACATATTTTTTTTTTAAATAACTTAAACTTATCCAGTGTAAAGAGACAAGAGTAATTTATTCAAAATTGTACGTCTTGAACTGTCAAAAGAATATTTTCTTTCACGATAAAAAATAACTGACGATATCCTATTTTCGAAGGATATAAATAATTGTAATGATTTTTGTCAGCATTATATTTTATGCAAGCGTTTGCTATTTCTCCTTAAATATTATGTGATGACAATCGATATCACTTACTGCAACTTTGGTTATTTATTATAGAGAACAGAAACAAATATACATAAGCAAAGAGAATGGTAGCTAACGTATTATACTAATTCTTCTATCCTAAAACATTTGAAACAAAATAATTTACAAATTCACGCTGATAAACATTATTTAAATGAGTTTATTTTTAAAGAAGAAGAAAAAAAAAATCTGAAATACATTTTTTTAGAATACAAGGTATTAAAAATATTTTTCATCTAAACTCTGTCCATTTTGGACTTTCATAAGTAATGAATTAGTTTTAAAAGTGTAAATCGCAAAAAAAAAAATATTTTCTGTAAAAGTTACAAAAATATGTATAGTTTCTGAACTTTTTACTGATAACCAGGAAAAAATAAAATAGACCTGTCAATAATTTTATTGCAGCTGCATAAAAATTGCTGTCGAGCTCGGATATGAGTTCTGTACAAAATTTTTTCGATAATCATCTGAGTAACGCATTCTACTCTCCTTTAAATTGAAGAGTTATGAAAAGGTTTACTCGTGCGTAATTGCGTTTTTTTTTTAAACTTTATAACCTTTTTGGATATGTCGTACTATTAAAAGTACATGTCTTTTGATGGGGTATTATTTTGTGTTAAGAAATACTATTGCTATTATTTACATGTCGTAAAGTTATTATAAGTATATGCATTTAATATATGACTTCATTTATGTTTAGGCATTTACTAATAATAATAATTATTATTATTTAATTAATTTTGTTTGCAAAGTCGATTTTTCAATTTTAAAAGGATATTTTATTAATTAAATTTACAATAAAGGTTAGTTGCCTGAAAGAATCATGTTGGTTTGCCAAGTCGTAACTTCCAAATCATAACAATCACCTAAAACCCAGATATTAGCAGTTGACACATAGGTTTACCATTGTGTTTTTTTTTTTCTCTAAAAAAATGCTTTTCGAAACCTCCAGTTTCTAAAACGTGTAAATCTGTCTTTTTTTTTTTTTTTTTTTTTTTTTTTTTTTTTTTTAACGATTTAAGATTTACGCCGCACTACGTATGATGGGTAAGTAATAAATCCTAACTTTTATTCGTGATTTACATTTATTTTGAATTTTTTTCAGAAATATGTTATCATTCTGTTAAAATGACTTATATACTGTCAAAGTTTATTTGGTACGAAAGTGAAAAAAAAATGTAATATTATTTTATTGTGTAAATTTCTTTGAAACCCCAATTTTCCTGCACCAGATTAAAGTTTACTTTTTTTTATTCATTTTCATTATAGCGATTTCTCATTATAAAGACTCCCTTTTTTTCAATGCGAGGAATCATTTTAACGAATTTAGATTGTATTAATATTACATAAACATATCTTAGTACACTAAATATAGTACTAATTTAAACTATTTCAGTTACCCTTTACTGTAATAGAAGCTACCTTTGACATTCATGTTGATAATGCGTAATTGTTAAACTTTTGAGTTGCCCTCTATATGATCTATAGCATTTATAAACAGCACATAATAAGCAAAAGTACATTAAACTTAAATACGCATATCATAAATGAAATCTACTTTCCAGCACTTATATCTAATTGACAGTACTGCAGATGTAGCGTATTGTATTAAAATCTTTTACGTGTCCCTGTAAATGAGATAATGAATGCTACGCAAATCATGTTATATAAGAAGCCACAGTAATGTATATAAATTTTATTGTATTTGAAATTGTGTAAAATGATTAAAATAAGCTGCAAAAAATGTTCACACTAGACCATTATGTAACAAAATCCTTTTGTCTAACCTTGTAAATGCATGGAAAATATTTTGAATCCTTGTTTTATAAAATGCATGATTCACTGCGCTACATTTATGCATATGAAAATCATTGTTTGAAACTGCCTTACTTTATTAAATCGAACTTGAAATGATTTTTTTAATTCCAATTGATCATATTGTAACAGAAGTTGTTGAATCATCCTTGTTAAATAAACTGTAAATTATACATACTTCGTTTTCGATACCGATCATGTTTTAGTAAGCATCTTTAACATACGCAAAATCAGAGTAATCCCAATAAACGTACACGAATCAGAGACGGTCGGACAGACAGAAAAACATAAATCATAAATACTTTTCAATTAATTTGGAATGTGTTTAAAAAATATATTTTTTAATGTAATTCAAAATTTTACCTGGAGGGGAGAGGGGTTTTCAAGAAAAAAGCCCAAATTTACCAAATGATGTCCACCTTCAACCTCGTTTTAAAATGCACAATAAAAATAAATAAATAAATGAATGAATAAAATAAATAAAGGAAGAAGAAGAAGAAAAATGCATTGCTTATTCCAGTAATCTGCATTTTTATTTTTATTTTTTCGAAATAATTAACGTTCTTTATCCAGAATTTTTTATATAAATACCCACAAAACAAATCGAACACGCATATTTAAATTTACAAAGATGACTTCAGTTTTGTTAGATATTACTATTGACCCAATCAATAATAATAATAATTATGAATATGGAAAATAACAATAATAATATGGAACAATTTATTGTTCCATAGCCTGGAAAAATAAATTCCCCTCTATTACAGAACTTTTACAAAACAATTTCAACGGGAAAGACTTCGCTAGGCCGTCTACTATCCTGCTGTGACACTAAAGGGAAAATTTTTAAGAGCGATCCCGGGCGAATCACTTCAGGGGGTGGTGGGGATAGAGTAACAATTATGTATTGTTGAGAAATGTAGATAAGGTGGGGATGGTGAAAAATGGTAGGACAAGGCACATTTACCAGATTCGTCCTTGCCATTATTGAATCCATATTCTCTGAACGTCTTAAGTCGGCGGTGCCTGTTTTGAGTCCGTTTTTCAGAAACGCGGTGAGTCACCCTTGCCTGTTTCAGAGGAGTTCTTTTCGCGAACTTCTATAGACGTTCTTGTCAATCAGGGGGTTAATTAAAGCAGGAATTAAATATTCTGTCCTTGGATTTATATTAATGTCTTCTTTGGCTATTACTATTTGTTTACACTTAATTTCGTTATTTAATCCAAAAAGGCTTATTTCTTCAAATTTAGAGAGCATTTTGTTATTTTTGAAATCGAGTTTGAAGCCAAACTTCTTCACAAAATCTAGTCCGATTATGCTAATTATTATTAATCTAGTCCGTTCCTCCAAAGCTGATGGTTAAGTTGACTTTTCCATTTATGCCTATCTTGTCGCCCGTCACAGTTTGCAGGTTAATGTAGGGCGGAGTCCAGATAAGTTTGCATTTCAATTTCCGAGCCAAATCTTCCCTTATTTTTCTCTTACTGGCCCCTATATCGACAATCATACGGCACTGAATCTCTTTAATATATCCTATCACACATAACTCATTATCGCCGCCACTCATTTTTGATATCTGGAAGATCTTCAGATAGGGCTTATCATTCTCTGGCCTTGAATTCATCTCACGTTCTTGGATTTTGGGGCAGTTTCTTAGGAGGTGTCCTATATCATCGCACCCCCCAGCACGTGAGATTATGTCGTCTTCAGCTTGCTCTTCCATATTTTAAAGCTTCAGTCCTTGCTTTAATTCTTTAATTTCCTTCAAGATGTCGATATCTGTGTCTGGGCCTTTATTCACCGTTGCCCCTCGGACTGAATGACAATTTCTTCGGGTGGCTTGTGTAGCTGCTTCCAACTTTAAGGCATATAATAAGGCAGCCTTAAAATCCTGCACATCTGCCATTCGTACTGCTCTCTGCACTTTCGGATATTTTATTCCATCTACAAAGTACTGCAGTGAGAGCATTTCCCGTACATTTGTTGGGCAGTCGGTAAATGCTAAATTAGCAAGCCATTCTATTTCTGTGGCAAACTCTTGAAAGGTTTCACTCGATATTTGATGGCGGCTCTTCATTTGTATGCTCGTATAATCTTTAAAGAATTTTTCTCCGAATCTTAGTTCAAGTGCAGTACTGAGCGTCTCAAAATTGGGTTGCGTGATTTTGAGCAATGTTTACAAAACATCAGCAGCTTCCCTCTCAAAGACGTTGCAAGTTGGCAAACTTTCACCTCTTCGCTCCACCTGTTTGCTTCAGCTACAATGGAGAATCGGGCCTTATAAACTTTCTAGGAACTCTTTCCGTCATATGTCGACAGCTTAATGTGCACAAGAGAAGCAGAATTTTCAAAATTACCTCTGGACGCTGAAAGCTTCTTCTCAATATCTTGTATTTTTTCCTTTATTTTAATCTTTATCTTCTTTTCAACCTTGCTAACTTCATTCTGAATTTTCTCTTCTACTTCCTGTATTTTCCTTTCTATTTTCTCCTCAACATTAATACCTTCATTCCCTATTTTCTCTTCTACCGAATCTATTCTTCTCTCTACAGAGGAGAACTTTTCTTCTAAAGTTTTCTTCATTTCTTCTTGACTGTTATTAACTTCCTCCTTCAATTCTTCGGTCAACTATATCATTCTTCCTTCGTATTTATTCATTTTATCCGCCAACTCTTCTTGGCCTTTATCAATTTTATTTAATAACTCTTTTTGGCCTTTGTCGATTTTATTGGTCAGCTCTGTCCTTAATCCGTTAATAGCTTTCAACAACTCAGTCAGTTGCCCTTAAATTGCTCTTGTTTTCGCTATAAGACCCCACTCCTGATACCAAAAATTGTTGCGTATTTAGGGTTCTTCTGGTCTTATGGTAAGTCAAGCTCAAAATCTTGTCTCTTAGAAAAATAAAAAATAATTTATTTACAAAGTTTCACAGCCACAGAGTCTTCGAAACTCACAAATAATAACAGGGATTCGGAAATAACGCTGCAAATCACACGTACAAGTACAGGTATATATCACAGAGACTGTTTACACAACGTCTCAACTCTGTATCACGTTTAAAACAACGTAGGTAAATCTCAATATATCAAGCAAACTAGCTTAAACAATCTCTAGTAGCTCAATCAATGCCTGACTGATAAATAATAACAACAACCAGCTCGCATCGCTATCTTATATATATAGGCTCGCGGCATGCGTTGGAAATTTCTACAAGCTTCTAGAAAATCCAGAAAACCACGGAATAACATTCAATGTATCAATATACCTCAGGGGGTTACCATAGAGAGGGAAGGGTTACCATCGCCAACAATCGCCAAGTGTGTCGCCAACTTGGCGATATATTGCCATATTTGGCGACCAAAATTAGCCGTCAAATATGACGTCAACTTGGCGATAACTATAATATTTCGCCAATCTGCAGTAGACATTTACCTAAAAATAATATACAAGTTTGCTTGATAACAGAGACAATGTAACAAAAACTAACATTAATAAAGGAATGCAGCTTAATAAGATTATTTACATTATTTTAGGGTACAAACACTAACTATTTACAAAATTCGTAACACATGCAATGCATAAAATCGCCATTTTGTTGCAATCGCGCCAATGTAATGTGTATGTGATATCAGTGCCAGAAAAGTTGAATTAAATTTCACAATTTAATAAACTGAATGTTCATGGCTAAATAAACAAATTCGAAAATACGTAACCCATTTCAAAACCTAATTTCGTTTCCTGAAGTAAGTTTTAAAATGTAATACTGAAAACGAACCTTCCGCAATTCACGTTTATAGGCTTCCATAATCTTTTTTTTTTTTTTTTTTTTTTTTTTTTTTGCGTGTGTGTGTTGTGTGTCCCTCTGTATGATAAGTTCTATGCATACCATATTCTGTAGTTTAAGTTCACCATTAAGTTCACCCATTTCAAAACCTAATTTCGTTTCCTGAAGTAAGTTTTAAAATGTAATACTGAAAACGAACCTTCCGCAATTCACGTTTATAGGCTTCCATAATCTTTTTTTTTTTTTTTTTTTTTTTTTTTTTGCGTGTGTGTGTTGTGTGTCCCTCTGTATGATAAGTTCTATGCATACCATATTCTGTAGTTTAAGTCTAACAATACACTTGAGTATTATGAGTTTTAATACATTTAAAATAATCATATCATTAGAACATACGGCAAACAATTTTTGCCAATATATACTACTGTATTGGATATCTTTTGATAGACTATGTAAGTGCATCGAAGGTGCTACAAATTTCTTTTTCTACACCGAACATTTTACAGCCAATTTCAATAAGATAAATTAATTTCATACAAATCAACCAACATTTAAGTCCTTTGTAGCTTACACCGACAAACCCAATGACAACAATTTAAAAAAATCAACTCAGAAATAAAGTGCTTTAATTTATAAATAGTTTTAAATTAGAAGTTAAAATGTTGCCTATCTCTTTCCACCGAATGAAGCTGTTTTTTTTTTTAAGGTAAATCTTGACGAAAAATCTAAATATGATGACAAAAAGTGTATGAATAATATATACATATAAATGTATTTTCTTCGTTTTAAATAATCAAATGACACTGTGGTGGTTAATCGATAACCCCCCCCCCATATTTTTATTTTAATTCAATTGTATTAACCATTTTATTTCCTATCATCTCTTTTTTATTAATGTTCTCAATTTAAATATTATTTCGATTTCGTTTCTTTTGATATCGTCGCCTGTAAATTTTTCTTCCTTACGTAGCTTATCGAATGTTCTAAACCGGTAAAATCTTGGTTGAATTCATTCCTTCCGGTTTAACCCTCTAAGCGTTTGGCCCGTAATATTCCGTATACTAAGCTCCAGGTTTCACTGCAATATAAGCAATGTTTAAGATATTATATTTCTATAAGTTTAATGAATTATCAAAGCACTGAAGAATGATTGACTCTCAAGGGTTACATTTATATTCCTAAATGAGATTTTTTATCTAATATTGAAAAAATCATATTTTATTAACATTTAAAACAAAATGCAGAGAAAACAACATTACAATTTTACCCATTTGCAAGACGCTTGGAGGGTTAAAAAGTTTCTAGAATTATCTCGTTCCTTCTATGGGTGGTACTTCCGGTTAATCTGGCCCTCCCTTTGGCCTATCAAATTGAATTCCTCAGGTGACGTGATTTAAGCAGTTAAGTGCCTGGCCACCTGCTTTGGCTTTCCCTCTTTAAGTGTATTATCACTTTTTTCCTTATTAAATTCATATTTCACTATACATTGACACGTAGCTTGACCTTTTTTCCTCGCTTTCCCCATTCGAACGTTGCCAACTTGGCGTACTCTGGGTTTACAGTAACCCTTGATCTGCCCTCTCCGCTCTCTCTGCGTCACCAGTTCAGTTGAGCAGGTGCCGAGGAAGTTGAGTGGATGCTGCACTGCATGATGGAACGTAAGCCTCCGAATCGTCTTTCTGTTGCGGAGATCGGTACTCCTCTGCCGCTGCGACCTAAGCCGTTGGGCCATATTCTATGCCGGCTACTCATATGTTCTCATGATTTGTTGTTTGTATTCTAAAGTTTTTGTATTCTAAAAATTATATATTCTTCACATCTTTAAAAAAAATGATCGATGAAAAGAATTATTGTCAAAGAGAAATTATTTACATATGAAGAAAATATTATGTGAAAAGAAACATATATATATATATTCCAGTGTATCATCCTTGTGAAATGTTTGTTTGAAATAAATAATAATCTACTTATATAAATATGTGCATGAAAGCAAATATATATATTGAAATATACAAGTCATGAAGTATTTCACAAATATTTATAAATAAAATATTTGTTTCTTCAATTTTTTCTTCATTTAATGTGTCAAAAGTCAATTTATTCGTCTTCTCGAATTTGTCTTCATTAGCCAAGAATTCCAGGTAACTTTCTTCTTATTATTTTATATTTTTTTTGCAATTTACTTTGAGTTATTATTATCTTAGTTAAAGATTTCACTATTAAGAACAATAATGGTTGCCTTTTGTCATATTCTATTATCATGGGTCTTTTGCTGGCATTCATCCAACGCGATGTATGTCTGCCCACTATTATGATCACTTGGCCTAGCTTAGATGAAACAAAAAATAAGTGTTCTCATCAGACTCAATCTCCTTTAGAAAACACCACAGACCCAATCTTCTTTGGTGCCGTGTTTCCTTCTGAACCAATATTTTTTTTCTGGCACCATGTACCTCTTTGAATCCATTAATATTCTTCAAGACATGACAATTATTAGATGATATTGTGTTTTCTTTATTTATATATATATATATTCAACAAAAAAAAAAATTATATCTTCATTATCGGGTCTTTATGCAGTGATCAATATTTTATATTTATATTTTATTGAGTGTGGTGTAATAAATGAATGCATAATATATTTTCATTTTATGCTGAAATAATATTTTTTTTGGAGCAGTCGATTTTCTATAACATAATTTATCGATATATTTTTCTTGCCATGATATAATATATAACTAATATTATATAATATTTAACGAAGTTGTTGGTAAATATAATTGATTATTTTAATATAAATTATTCTCTTGTCATAAATATAAGAACATATGTTTTGAGCGATATGACATATATATACATAAAAATTTTTGGGCCATGTTCTTTTGATCTGATGCTAAGAAAGATATGTTGGTATTTTTCGTCTCTTCATCATATATTTATTTTTCTTCTTAACGTATAAAAATGATGTATAACGTAAATGAAATTCGTCAATATTTTAAATAATGGGTCAATTTGTATATTATTTTGTATGTGACCAGTCTATAAGAAAATTTAACCTGTCATTTATTGAGCTCTTATTTTAATTATCTCATCATACCTCCCAAATCAAAATTAAATATTGCAATACAGCCGTTCGACGGCAACCCACAAACTGTGGAATTCTTCTTTGATCAATTATCTGATATATAAGAGTTAAATAATTTTTCTGATAAAGAACTATTTGTTCTCTTCAAATCAAAACTTGAGGGTAGCGCCTTACTCTTCTTTCTTGAAACACAGTCTCAGTTCAAGAACTATAATTTCCATGACATTCGGAAAGCTTTTATAGACTATTTCTGACCCTCAAAAAAGGCTGTTTCTCTCAAATCCTAGCAAAATTTAAAGTTAGATTCAAACGAATCAGTCAAAAATTTTGCATTTCGTTTGGATAAACAACTTCGACTTGCATACCCTAAATTGGATCCTCCTGCTCTCAATTCATTAAAATTCACTCATTTTCTTGAGGCTTTGCCTAAACAAATTAAGCAAAAGATTTTAGAAGAAAATATTTCATCTTTTGATTTAGCTCTTGAACGAGCAAATTTTCTTCAAGATATATACGACTCTCCCCCTAAAAAATCTTACGAGAATTATAATCAAACCTATTGTTTGGATACTGAAAAAGTCCATGATAATTCTAGTGTTTCTAATAATGTGCTCCATAAGACTCCTATAAAACATACGAAGGATAAAATTTATGTCAATTCTCAAACTATCTTCTCACCTTCGCAAACTCAAAAAGACAATTCTCATGCTTCTCGTAACTTTAAAAGAAAAGCTAGAACATATTCTCCTTCTCCAAATAGACAGGAGGCTGCAGATAAACATAAAAATAATTTTCGTCAACATAGATTTTATCGGAAACGTCCTTATCATCAACCCACCTTCGACAAATTTTCTCACAAAAAAAATTCTGCATCCTTTTATCATAAACGAGATGTTGTGCAATGTGCGTTTTGTGGAAAATTCAATCATCGTATGGACACATGCTACAAATTTAAGAATATTATCAAGGCTTCTAATCAAAACTCTTCATCTCAATTTTCGTCTAATCCTCACAGAAGGAAAAACTACACCTCTTCTTCTGAAAATAAAACAATGTCTATCATTTAAACAAATAGGGGAGACTGGTTCTACTGACCGCCTACTCTCCCATAATTTTCATTCAGGGTCAGTACACTTTAATGACAAAAACAAACATCAATTTGACAAAAGCTCTTCAATTACTTTAGTATCATCCACAGCTGTCCAAACTTCCCCTGTAACACCTAAATTTAACAAATCTTCATGTTCTTATAATTCGTTGACATCCAAACAAACTTTAGAAATTGATGATGATGTACAAGAAAGACATGTCATATGCAGTTCCTTTAATAACTCGTATGTTCTTCCATGCATACTGATAAACATACAACATAATGAAATCTCAACGTTAATTGATACTGGATCAAGTTTGCCCCTTTTAAATCAAGGATGCTTTAATAGCATTAAATCCAGGCTTCTCTACAAATTCTTATTCAGAAATGTGTCTGTGTCTACTATAAATTCTAAAGTTTTTTTTCAAAGGATGCATCGAAATAGCATTTAAAATCGACAAATTCTTTTTTCATCATGTCTTTTATCTTACAAAGATACAAAATGTCCATTTTCAAGCCATACTTGAATTTGAGTTCATTAATAAACATTCTGTAACCATATCACCAACGTTTAAATCTATCTTGATTAAGGATAAACATATTCCTTTTCACAGTTATAACGAATCTCCTACTTGCTATTTCATGAATTCTAAATATACTTATGATAATTCAAATGTGCCATATTCTTTAGATGTACACAAAATGCCTTGTTATGAAGATTCTATATCAAATAATCTAAGTAATGATACTTATACTGATGATCTATATGCAAATTATGGTGACACAAATTTACAATTAGTCAACAATTTTACAACCTATCCTTATAATTATAATTTTCAAAATAGTGGTTTATTTACAAATAATGTTGCTAACACTGCTATGAATTTTCATAATCCTTACATTGATGGTAATTTTACTTATTTGTCTAACTATTTTCCAACTGATTATGGTAATGTTGTGAACTATTTATCTACTAATAATAATATGCCTGACAAAAATCTTACATCTGAAAATACTAATGATCTTAGTTATGTTGGTGAAAAGCAAACTCATTTAAATATTGGTAATAAAATTTTGGTGAATTCCAATATGGTACAATTACTCAATAGAGAATTAATCCCTCCAAATTCCTTTGTGTATTTACATGTTAAGTACTTGAATCCTCCATCTGAATATTTTATTTTCAAACCTTCTTTAAAAAATAAAGGTCTTGTTTTACATGAATCACTGCATTCCAAATCTTCAATTCAAAATAATTTATTTTTGGTTGTATGTCAGAATATATCAAAGCTGGACATTCATTTAAATAAAAATTCAATTATTGGTGAATGTATCAATGTAAATGAGAAGGATATTGAGGAATATTCTTTTGATTTAGATTTTGAAAATGAATATTGCAATTTAATTTTACCATCTGAAGAGGTTAAGAGAAAACGTATTCAAGAACTGTCTCCAAATGACTTTGATCTAAAACACTAACCTCCTCATGAAAAAGAATCTTTAACAAAATTATTGTGCAGTAAAGCTTTAGCTTTTTCCAAATCTCTTGACACTTTAGGTCATACCAACCTGGTTAATCCTCAATTTACTATGCTAAATTCTCATACAGTCAAAACCCTACCTTTTCCTGTGCCACAGGCACTCGAGCAAGAAGCTCTTGACCAAATTAATCAAATGTTAAATGCTGGCATTATTGAGAGATCAAATTCATCTTGGGCGTGTCCCATGCTTCTTGTTAAAAAAAAAGAGAACTGATATGTCGAAGCCTCAAAAGTATCGTTTGGCTCTAGATCTAAGATTGCTAAATTCTATTATAATACCATCTTCATATTCTCTTCCTAGAATTCAAAATCTATTGGTGCAATTATCAAAATTTAAGTATTATACTACTCTTGACTTGCCCTCTGCATACTGGCAGATCGCTGTACCTAAAGATATGCAAGATAAGCTCAGTTTTACTACTCCATGGGGAATTTTTACCTACCTACGTCTCGTGTTTGGCTTGAAGACAGCTGCAAAAACTTTTCAACAATTAATTGATTCAGTTATTCAATTATCTCAAATTGATTCGTGTTATGCATACCAAGACGATATTGTAGTTGGCGCTAATTCATTTGAAGAAATGACCATGAAACTCACAAAACTCTTAGACACTCTTATTGCTAACAACATTACTCTGTCTCCTGAAAAATGCTCCTTTATGCAAACTAGTATTAACTTTTTAGGATTCCAACTCACAGATCATAAAATTCTTCCTATTACAAGTAACATTTTAAAAATTACTTCATTTCCAACCCCTAAAACCAAGAGGCAAACGAAAAGTTTTATAGGTTTATGTTCATTTTATAGGTCAATTATACCTAATTTTGCTAAATTGATTACTCCTCTCATCGAAGTCACCAAACCTAAAAATAAATTTTCTTGGAAATCTGAACAAGAAAATGCATTTAAAAAATTACAAGACATATTCTTTCAGAAACCTATGCTCAATCTTCCTAATTGGAATGAAACCTTCTATGTTAATACAGATGCATCAAAGACAGCAATATCAGCTGTTCTTATGCAGAAATTTGATGGTGAACTTAGACCAATCTCCTATTATTCCAAAACTCTATCTCAGTCGGAAAGACAGTACCCTGCCATCAAATTGGAACTTTATGCCATTTACAAAGGCATAACGGCTTTTAAATACTATATTTTTGGTCGACCCTTTATTCTATTATCCAACGGCAAACCTCTTAATAATTATAAAAAAGATACATCACCAGCCGATATTACTACTCGATGGATGTTAGAACTGTCAGAATACTCGTACACATTCCAACATGTACCAGGCAAAGAAAATGTGTTAGCAGATTTTCTGAGTAGAACACCTCACATTAGGGTGGAACGAAAAAAAAAATTTTTAATTTTAATACGTAATAGCGATAAAAAGTTGTCTAATGCCTTTATTAAGACAGTATTAAAATATTTTAACAAACATAATATATTTAGAGGTGCCGCAAAGGACTTGAATATATGATTTTTAAGCAGATTTTACTAATTTTGATAAATTTGGTTTTGTAAAAGAAAAAAAAATTAAATATAAAAAGCCCTTTTTCAATTTTTAAATAACACACATAAACTACTTTACAGTAGATATTATAGTTTTATACTGCATGCCTTTACTATTTATGCTACTAAATCTGCACTTTTTAACTTCCATTTCTTTAGATTTTAACTGTATTTCATAATAGAAAAGATTAACATTACTTTTATCTTAAAAACGCAGCAAAACATTTTTTAATTCTGAAAATTAAAAGTCAACAGGAGAATAGTACGTGGTTTGAAGTAACCTTGATTCAGGCGGTATATTATTGGCTGGTGTAGGGTGGCAAAAGAGTAAGGGATGCATGTAGCTGTAGCAATGATCTGGTCACATGTATATCTCGTAAGTCCGCGCAAGCAAATGAATTGTTTGAGTAACAAATCTTATTATGCTGTTCTTTTTGGATTTTGTTTTGTTTATGAATATGTAAATTTGAATATTAGTGGTAGTATTAAATTTATTAGTTAATATTTTAACTTAGTGTGATGCCAGTGTCAGTTCAGACGGGACAAAAGTTAGAATGCCAAATTTTTGGATCCCCTAAAGAATTAAGCTATTTAAATCTTCCAACTTATTATAACATTATGAAATAATCTTTATATTTGACATGAGCTGAAACCAGAAAAAAAACATCAAAAGAACCAACTTCGAATGAAATACTTGATATTCTTATTAAGAAAGTTGAATCTATTTGGTCGAAAGCATCTATTCCTATAGTATTTCATACCCGCATGTTAAAATTGGTAAAAACCTATCACGATAAATCAAGAAGTATTTTAATATCAAAAAGTAGAAAAGGTACATAAAAATGTGATTTAATTGCAGCAAAGTTTTTAAATGAAAACAAACGTCTTTTTGATGTAACAACCGGTAAGTGCAAAATATTTTCTTCTGTAAGTGCGAAAAAATAAAAAAGTACCTAAACTTGAACAAGATTTTTTAATTGACCAAAGAATTGGGAGAAAAATGAGTAAAAGTGGAGTCAAAGTTATTTCCAAGATTTTAACACAAAGAGAATAGAAGAAGCAAAAGGTCAAACAGAAACAATTAAAGTACAAGTACAATCAGAAATTAGTAGTTAAGGCTGCTAGAAAAGCTGAAAATGATGCCCTTCAATCAGATCCTGAGAAAACATCTAAAGGAACCTTACATGCAGTCCCAAAAATTACTTTACCACTTTTTTGGATACTGCAAGCGAGTAGTACTTCCTACAGTAGCAAGTGTCTGTAACCGATCTGGAGTTTCAGACAGAGTTGCTGCAACTATCGCAAGTGCTGCTCTTAAAGATGTTGGAATGATTAAATTCGAAGAGAGAGAGCCAAGAATTGGAAAAAAAGATAGTAAGAAGCCTTAAACAAGTTGGAGAAAAGATAGGTTTCTTTTTCGATGGAAGAAAGGATAAAGCAATTGTGAAAGATAAAAAAAGGGAACAAATTTTACAAAAAAAGACGGTCATCGAAGACCATATTTCTTTAGTAAAAGAGCCCAATTCATGCTTTCTAGGGCATGTAACCCCTGGATTTCGGAACAGGCGGAGCTATAAAAAATAGCATAATAGAGTACTTGTAGCAATCATTTGAACATATCAACTGTAACTGCTTTTCAGTGTGATGGGGCACCTACAAACATTGGAGTTAATAACGTTATGATTGCTTTAATGGCAAAAGATCTGAACAGACGACTGCAGTGGCTGATTTTTTTGTTCCACTTAAATGAATTGCCTTTGCACTACCTGTTTCGTGAATTGGACAGAAAAATAAAGGGTCCTGATGAATTTGAAGGGGTTTTTAAAAAGTTTTAGATATTATCAAAACACAGTGTTTGAACAACTATTTGTAAGCAAAAAAAGTAATTACAACTGCTAAATTCAAACTGATATTACATCTTGATTCTTTTTGAAAAAAGCTAATTTATTTGACTTTTCCAAAAACTTAATGCATAAATAAGGTAATTAAAATATTACCTCAATTGAACTTAATATTATTATTGTTATAGTAAAGAAGCATGTATAGATTGCTATTAAAAAGAATATTTAATTTTTAAAATGTAAAATTAAAACAGTGAAAATAAAATTATAATTTTATTCTAAATTTGGATTTTTTTTTTAAATTCCTATTTTTAAGGCTGTTGCGGCACCTCAAGATATAAATTTAGAGCGAAAAAACTTCGTAGCTTTATTGTTAACATACAAAGGCAACTTTTAATTGCTATTACAAAATTATTTTGAAAAGAAAGTATTTTTCCCTATACTTTCGTTCCACCCTACCTCACATTCCTACTGAAGATCTCCATAATAATCCAGATCTTATTTCTACACAAGAACCACTACCGATTGTTGATAATCAGAAAGATTTACATAATGAAATTCCTCACTTTCCATGTGGTTTAGTTGACAAAATGCACCACACATGTCATCTTCAAAGTGACTCTTCACCTCCAAATAATGATAAAAATCAAGATCCATTATTAGAAATTCTTGATCACACCATCTTCTCTGAACAACAAAAAGACCCAAAAATCAAAAAAAATTATGAAGATCTTAAAAATAACAAAAAATCTAAAAGTTTAAATGGCTACTATATTAATCCAAGTAATGATTTACTTTGCTACAACGGACATTTTTCTTCAGAAGATATTGAGCTACATAAAGCTGTTTTACCTTTGTCACTTAGAGCAAAAGCCTTAAGAATTGCTCATGTTACTCACACTGGAATTCATAAAACTATTGTTAATTTAAAGAAAAGATTTACCTGGAAAACCCTTGTTTCTGATGCCATTAATTATGTCAACTCTTGTGAAATTTGTTTATTAAACAAAAATCATAAAAAAAATACTGCTCCATACTTACCAGCAGCACTTCCAACAGCTCCCAATCAAAAAGTTTCTATGGATTTACTCGGCCCATTGAGAAATCGCCAACATATCATGACCGTTATTGATCACTTTTCTCGTCATTTAGAGTTATATGCCTTGAATAATATCAGCGCTGAGTCTGTTACAAAAGCTTTATTACATTACATTTCTACTCATGGAAAACCCGAATTAACTCTCACTGATCATGGCTCTCAGTTCACTAGTGATATGTTTTCTTATTTTAATAAAAAGCTTGGCATTAAATTGGAACACAGTTCTGTAGCCCATCCCCAGGCTAACGGATTAAGTGAACGATGTAATTCTCAAATAAAATCGTCTGTGAATACAATGGCTTCCCAAGGATGTGATGTACCAACTGCTCTAAAAATTCACCAATCCATATATAATGCTACACCTCATCCAGCTACAAAATTCACTCCAAATCTTCTTCATTTTGGAAGAGAGATAAATGACATTTATGCTAATTATAAAACTCAAGCTTCCTGGAAAATTCTCAATACTGCCTATGAAATTCATAAATTAATGGATGTTATTGAGAAAATATACTATCAAGCTTACAAGAATAACGAATCTTCTAGACAAAAAGTGTACTAAAAATCGAGAGAAAAATTAAAATTTGCCAACATCAATGTTAATGACATTGTTTACGTAAAATTTCCCACTGTGTTTAACAAAAAAGTACAAGGCCCATACATAGTGAAGAAAATAATTTCTCCTGTACTTATTCAAATTCAAGATTCCAATAACAGTCACGCTTCACCAATGTTGATTCACACTAACAGAATCTTGAAGCTTCAAAAGAGAAATGAAGCATTACAATATCCTTCAGTTTCTTCTAAAAATGCATCACATGATCAAACAGCTGTTGATAGTGCTTCTTCTACTCCTGTGAGACAACACTCTCCTACTCAAGTTTCTATTCATGATGCTGCTTGTAACACATCTCCTCAAATTCTTTCTTCTTCTAAGTGCCAACAAACATCTTCATGTTCAAGTAAATCGGTACAGTCACAAGCTCCTTCTGATAGCACTCACACTGGTGTTAGAAACAAGTCTACTCAATATAAAAATTATGATCTTCGCCCTCGCACTCATAAAATGTATAAAAAATGAACTAATCTTCTTTTCTTTTTACAGGATGACTCTTGATTTGTAACATATTCAGTCAATACTAGTTCGACTGATATTCGAGTATGAAGAATGACTGTATAATTTTTGTTTTCTTCCTCCAAGCTGCAGGCAGCTGTTATTTTTTTTTCTCTTCTTTATTTTAGTCTTCTTCTCCTTGAAGCAATACAATGGTCATCCTCCAACTGTATGTATGGTTTTAATATTTTTACTATTCACTGTATTCATTTCTAAACCATAATTATTGTAATTAGTATAAATACTCTCTAATGTACCATATACTACTACTTCTAGCCTTACAAAGTCTTTAATTGCAATAGTTGGTGCTAATTTGAGAAAGAATTTGTCTTTTTATATAGTTGTTGAAATATTGTGTCATTATTTAAAGTTATTTTTGACAAATGTTTATTCTACTAAGAAAAGTGGATTGTAATTGATGTAAGGTAAACATGAATATGAGTACTCATGAAATCATTTTCCCTATTGTGACTTATATAATAATTTCTCTTTACAATGCATGCATGCTCTAACATTTAACCTCTTTTAACATTTAAAAAAAATGTAAATGAATGATGAACTTATGCATACTAATATTTCTACTTTTATTGTTGACCTAAAAAAAAAAAAAAAAAAAAATGACTCACAATAAGTATCCTTTTGTATGTTTCTAAGTATTTGAAAGTTCTTAGAGATATAAACAAAAAAAAAAGGTTTTTGGTATACTATAATCATACTTTGGATCCAAAGATATTGGTTAAGTCATTATATATTTATATAAAGCAAATACTTGACATATGACAAATACAAAAATGATCACTTGTTATTTAAAAATTTTTGAAATTAAACATATTCAAAATATCTTATATAAAATTTTTGACATAATAGATTTTTGTTTGTAAGTTGACATTATCAAAGTCATATACAAGATTGATATATTCATATAAGTTCCTTTTATCAGAATATAAATATCCTCTGTTTTATTTTATTTTGAATATAGTATTAAAAGTATTTATGCAATTATTGTGAATTTATGTTGAAAGTGTTCAAGAATATTCTTTTATGAGAGTATAAACATTCTCTCTTTGAAAATTATTATATTCATTTTGAAGATGTTTTTTTTATTGGAAAATAACATTGTATTTTTCTACCAATTTACATATGCCTTTTTTTTAGAATTTGTTATATTTTTCTTTGAAAATGTTGTTATTAAATGATACTAAGGTTATTCAGTTAAGATTGGTTAAAAGCTTAAAAAGCTATTATATATTGATATATGTACATTTTTATGAGAGCCTAAATACTCTCTCTCCACCATTTGTATGTATTTTCCTTTTTCAAATTTTCAACTTACAAATTCATTCAATTTATCATGTGTCATTTGAAACCATCCATTTTTATATACAGTTATAGTATGATTCATTTTGTTGTCAACTGAAAAATATACATATACATGTTGTTGTTGTATACTCAAATATTTTTTTACATATACTAAAGCATTTAATTATCATATTGCGTTTTGCACAGCTTAAGAAGAGACTGTTCATAGTTAAAGACTGTTGTTTCTGCAAATATATATAGACTTTAATATTTTTTTTTCATACATGATAGATACCTCTGGAAGAAACTTACCTTTTGTATACCTTCCATTTTAATATTTGCTATCTTTGGTGTATTAACATAAGGACTACTACCATAATAGTAATTATTTTTATTATTTAATATCATGTAAAACAATTATTTCTATTCATATAACTATTTCTGGTGCATTTATCCTGTGTAATTATTTTATATCTTTGTACATGTTTTAGAAAATATTGTCTCGATGAAAAAATTATTGAATTTTTGTCATCTCTCCAATATTTTCTTTTGGGGAGGCCCGGGTAGATATGTGGTGGTTACTCGATAACCCCCCCATATTTTTATTTTAATTCAATTGTATTAACCATTTTATTTCCTATCATCTCTTTTTTATTAATGTTCTCAATTTAAATATTATTTCGATTTCGTTTCTTTTGATATCGTCGCCTGTAAATTTTTCTTCCTTACGTAGCTTATCGAATGTTCTAAACCGGTAAAATCTTGGTTGAATTCATTCCTTCCGGTTTAAAAAATTTCTAGAATTATCTCGTTCCTTCTATGGGTGGTACTTCCGGTTAATCTGGCCCTCCCTTTGGCCTATCAAATTGAATTCCTCAGGTGACGTGATTTAAGCAGTTAAGTGCCTGGCCACCTGCTTTGGCTTTCCCTCTTTAAGTGTATTATCATTTTTTCCTTATTAAATTCATATTTCACTATACATTGACACGTAGCTTGGCCTTTTTTCCTCGCTTTCCCCATTCGAACGTTGCCAACTTGGCGTACTCTGGGTTTACAGTAACCCTTGATCTGCCCTCTCCGCTCTCTCTGCGTCACCAGTTCAGTTGAGCAGGTGCCGAAGTTGAGTGGATGCTGCACTGCATGATGGAACGTAAGCCTCCGAATCGTCTTTCTGTTGCGGAGATCGGTACTCCTCTGCCGCTGCGACCTAAGCCGTTGGGCCATATTCTATGCCGGCTACTCACATGTTCTCATGATTTGTTGAGAATCAGTTATTTTTTTTTCATAAATGATTTGTCGTATTTTTTCGAAGGGCCTCTCTTCAAATTTATTTCAAGTTATTTCCATATGATTGTTATCAGTGAAATAACCTTTTCCTCCGAAGAAGATGCAACGAATATTCTTCTTGTTTAAAATATCACGGCATGTTCCTTTTCGATTCATGATAAATCGCTCATACGCATAAATATGATCATCTTTACATAAACGGGATCCCACAGGAAAGTAATAAAAATCTCTTTGTGATTCAAGTGTTTTTTATTTCTCTATTGAGTTGATAAAGTTTTCGTATTCTAAAAATTATATATTCTTCACATCTTTAAAAAAAAATGATCGATGAAAAGAATTATTGTCAAAGAGAAATTATTTACATATGAAGAAAATATTATGTGAAAAGAAACATCTATATATATTCCAGTGTATCATCCTTGTGAAATGTTTGTTTGAAATAAATAATAATCTACTTATATAAAGATGTGCATGAAAGCAAATATATATATTGAAATATACAAGTCATGAAGTATTTCACAAATATTTATAAATAAAATATTTGTTTCTTCAAATTTTTCTTCATTTAATGTGTCAAAAGTCAATTTATTCGTCTTCTCGAATTTGTCTTCATTAGCCAAGAATTCCAGGTAACTTTTTTCTTATTATTTTATATTTTTTTTGCAATTTACTTTGAGTTATTATTATCTTAGTTAAAGATTTCACTATTAAGAACAATAATGGTTGCCTTTTGTCATATTCTATTATTATGGGTCTTTTGCTGGCATTCATCCAACGCGATGTATGTCTGCCCACTATTATGATCACTTGGCCTAGCTTAGATGAAACAAAAAATAAGTGTTCTCATCAGACTCAATCTCCTTTAGAAAACACCACAGACACCCCTAGGAAAAAGTATTATCTTAGAATGTAGACGTCATTATTATTGCATTGGTATCAATTATATTTATGTATGGTAATTTATTATGAAGTTTTGGGGTGTCAAAGAATACTATTTTTCTAAATTTTTTCTTCACTGATTTTTCAAATTTTAAAGTCTTTTTTGTGCTCTAGTTTGAACCAAATTTTGGCGCACAGTAGCTGCCAACATAAGACGGAAAGCATTTACCAATATTTTTGGAGCATCCAATTTCAACCTCGTTCCAACTAATGGAACTTCAACAGGTGCTCCAAATATTGGTTCAAGGTTTTATCATCTTACAATGGCAACTATCGAGCACCAGAATTTGGTTCAAACTAACATAATATTTTTAACATTGTGTACTGTGGTCTAGTAACACAGTAAATGCAGTGTGTTTCAAAACTATATGTCAGAAAAGTAAAGATATGTAGAGGCTGATTTCTTATAAGAGTACGGTTGCGAAATTTCAGCATTGAGCATTGGTCTTTTAATTTCTCCGTTTGTAAGCATTTCGGTGGCATTTAAGAATATACTTGAGTATACATTATATACCCATTTTTTTTTCCAAATGTAACTTTATGTGAGCAATTTGGAACTGTTGCACGAGTTATCTGTCGTAACTCTTTTTACTGTCAAGAATTTGAGCTTTTGATATTTATTCTGTTTTTTTCTTTATTTGTTGATGTCATACGAATTTCCGTACCACACTAGAATATTTATTTGTTAATAGCTAGTCTATCCAACCGATAGATATTTTGTTATTGGATTTTACTTTCGCACCGAACTTTTGAAGCAACCTGAATATATTACAAATGATACAGATCAATTGCATTCTAAAAAGGGCATAATTTACACATAATATTAAAAAAAATTTTAATAAAAGGTTTATGAGAGAAATCTAAATTACAGACTTATCTAAAACACCTTTTTGAGATAAAACAGAGATTGCGTTTCTTAATTCTGTGGAAATAATCTTAGAATCTAAAAAAATGTATTGATTTATTGCTCTTGAAAATTTGTAAACAAACATTTTTCCGTTCTTTCGTAAGTTTTCAATTCTTCCTTAATGGAAATCGATATTACTTAAAGCAGCTCCAGAGACTAATTTAAATAACAACTCAAGAAAATTAATCACAGGAAGAAGATTTGTAAGGTAAAGTTTTATTTTCTCAGTAAATTATAAAATGAAATAAGGATGATTAATAACGATTAAAGAGATAATGTTTTTCATTGTATAGATTTTAATTCAGGAAGCAAAGGGAAATGAAATATACAAAAAGTTTCTTTATTTTAAATTTTAAGAAATATTTCTAGTAGTATTTCCAGTTATATTTCATCTTTGTAGTTAATAAAAAAATTGACTAAAATATTATTTTTTACTTTTCAAATACATTTTACAAAGGAAAAATTTATTTAAAATTGCAAAATTTGCAAAATTTTTAAAATGTTTAATGATTTAAATTGATATTAATTTATTTTAAATTGATAAACTTTTGTTCAAAGCGTCTAAATGTAATAAACTAGTATAGATCGGGTGATCTGTAAAATTTAATATCATATAGTAGACTTTTGACATAATATTCTATTTTCTGGAATGTTGTTCAGTTTTTGCATAATAAAATACATTCAAAGTACATCAAATTGATGAAATATATTGATTTAAGAAATTGTTTATTGAGCTGAATTTATATGTATTATACATTTACGTATTATACTTTCTATTACTAATTCATTTATTTTGTGATCGTGCTAGAACATTAATCATTCATTAATGTATCTCTTAGTTGGAAATTTCTTTCATTTAAATAAACTAATTATTTTTTCTTCAATTAAAATATATTTAAATTACTGTCTCAAGATTTTACTACAGAGTGATATAATACAAGATGAACAAATTTTAATGGAAAATAGCGAATATGTCGATAACATTTATTTATGAGTAAGTCTAAAATAAACGATTTCAGGTGTGTTTAATATTGTAATAATATTTGCAATAAAATTTCAGGAAAAATGCAAGGTATTATCTCCTTGCTTAAAATTTCAATTTCGGTTATTAGCCTTAGGAATGAAAGAACTATGTTAAAACATTTATGATTAAGTAACAAGTAAGGTAAGTAAGTTGTAATACTTTTTCCAAACTGATAAAAATATTTTTTCTAAAAAATTAAGTAAAATGTGAAATTATTATTTTACTCATTTTAATATGAAGTAAGGTTCTTAAAGTTTTAAAATTATTTGACATCATAGCTAGAAATATATTTTAAAAAGAGGGTAACTTTCGTTCTTGATTTTTGAATTTGTTAATGAATAAAAAAGTAAAAACTCTTGAGGGAAAATGCAATATTTGTATGACGCGTTTGAACGTGTTGGAAAGTTCTTTAAACTATTCGATATTTAAATTACTCGACATTCTTGGATGGAAGAAAAATAAATTTTCAATTAAAAAAAGTTCTCATCTTGATTTCAGTTTGTTTTTGCTTGAAGAATAATTTTAACTAGACTAGAAAAAAGTGATTATATTGAGACAGAAATTATAACTTAATCTTCAATAAATGTAACATTAAATATATTTTTCTTGAATTCGATAGAAATACTGCAAAGAAACCGCTAAAAATTGAAGTAAAATGCAATAAAAATTATATTTTTTCAACACAACGTTTTGATTTAGAAATCAAAAGCGAATAAGGAAACTTATTTAAACATATCATGGACTCGTGACTATTTACGCATATGCAATATTGTTGATGTTTGACTTTTCCTTATTTTTTAACAAAAATATAAGGAAAACTTATGATTTTGCATTTTTTAAAGGTTTAAGCTATTTTGAAGATGAAAGAAACAAATGTCAATGGTTTACAAACTTGAACATTTCGATCTTCATATATAACACAGTAGTTCAAGTATCAATTTTACAACGTTTTTGAATTCTTTTAACTTTTTAATGTTCTTAATACTAATGAAGTTTTACCTTTTGCAAAAAATTAGAGATAAATCATGACATTACTAAATTATTATTACTAAATATATCTGAAGATTAATGTTCAATTTAAATTAAATATTTTGTAAGATACGGAATTTTAAGCTCGCAACATACAAAAGACGCACACATGTCATTTTGTGTCACGAAATTTTCAAAGGGTAAAAAACTGCTGATTAGAATTTAAAAAAAAGTATTGATTTGTAGTTCATGAAAATTTGTTCACTAACGTTTCCCAGTTCGTCCGTAACTAATGGAAAACGATATCTCTGAAAGTAGCTTCAGTGACAAATTTAAATAACAATACAAGAAATATTTTAAACATAGAAGATATTTCAGTGCAAAACATTACATTACCTGCAAATTCCAAGATTTTTTAAATGTCGATTGACAGAGTAATATTTATGTATATAATCAAACAAGGAAACGCAGTTCATTATTTAGACATACAAACAGTATGTTTGTTTTAAATATTTGATTTTTTTTCCGAAATTTTTAATTTGTTTTTGTGGTTACACCGTTTTAGTGAAAGGAGCAAATGGAATAAATAAATATAGATTAATCATTCTAAATAAATCTGTTATATGATAGTTAATTTTCCACAGAATTGTGAGAAAAAAACATGCATATTTCAGGGTTTTTACAAAACGTCACGCATTTAAAATATTTATTTGATGAAAAATTATGATTAATGATTTAAAATATATATAGTAATTACTTGAAAAACAAATGTTTGTTAGTTTGTATGGATAGTATCTTGAACTACCGAATTTGTTTCTAAAGTATTGGAGGCAACACACTAAAAGACAATGAAAAAACACCGTAATTACTGGCGATAAATTGATAAATAAACTAAAAAACTTTGTAATATCACCATAGAGTAAAATTAAGCAGGACGCGTTTCGAGCTACAACAATAACAGCTCGTCATCAGCTAATTTAACACGTGTCCATAAGGGACAGAGTGGAGATCTCTACTCTGTCCTTTACGGACACGTGTTATATATAATGTGTGTATATACACGTGTTAGAATATATATATATATATATATATATATATATATATATATATATATATATATATATATATTGTTCTCAATATTTTGTTTTCTCACTTTTTATCCAAATTATATATGAATGTAATGTTTATCATTTCCACGTGCAAAAATATATATATATATATTCATTTATTCAACGATTTATTACTCTGATCCTTGTTTAATAATTTCGTTTTTGTGAGCTGGTAGCCCCAAATACCTATTATTTTGCTATTTCATGGCTAATACTTGGATGAAACCGCACACTTCATTTGTAGTTCCAGAGCATTTGGGGCCTGATGATTCTGCTTTGGAGACTACAAATTACATTTGCATTCATTTTATTTATTTATTTATTCAGATATACTCGTTTCACTATATATATATATGTATATATATATATATTTTATAATTCAATTCATTTCTAATTCTTTGTTTTGGTTTAGTGTTTTATTGATAAAATCCATTGGTGAATCTTGTCTACTTTTAATGGTATTATATATATGTATATGTTCATGTGTATGTATGTATGTATATGTGTGTGTACACTGTAAAAAGAAATCCGTTAAATTTACGGCAAAAACAGCTGTCAGCAATGTTGTTAGCAGTTTTTGTCGTAGAAATTAAAGTAAAGTTAGATGATTTTTTTATTATATCTAATTTCACTGCAATTTTTACCGCAAAAACTACTGACAGCATTGCTGCCAGCAATTTTTGCCATAAATTTAACAATTTTTTACAGTATATATATATATATATTACTTAAACATGAATTAAATAAAATTTAATCCCAAATAGTCATTACGATATTAAAGTGTGCATTATTTTTTTTCTACCACTAGTAGTTTTAATAAATCTCAAAATATGATTTATTTAAAACTCAATGCACTTTGCAATTAATTGAACACGACTCTAGATAACGTGAAACTCTTCCTCAGACATGAAAATTTAACGAGTATTAAAATTTATTACGTTGTGTCGAAACATGCTTTTTAGGATTATCAAAACATGGCTTACGTAATTCCTGTGTCGTATATTACCTACACCATGGATTAAACGTTATTATTCCTGCACTAATCAGAAAATGAATAAATGCGGACATCTTGTGGTTCAATGTCAAAGACAACAACCAGTTTCCAAATGGTTAATACTATTCTAAACTTACATGGTCTATGAATACCATCATTCAGTTTTTAATGTATTCTTTTATGTTATATACTTGCATTTTTAATTTACGTGGATGCTTATATATTATAATTTTGTAACCATAGAGTGGATGGAGCTTTAAATTTGGTAATTTAATGATTAAACATCGTTAACTATTGAATTTCTGCATGTTACAATCTCTAGAGTTCTATATGTTTTAGTTTTTCAATAATAATTAAAGTATTATACTTTGCATATATTACAGTCTTAATGTATTCTTTGAAAGTGTTAGTTTATTTTGGAAATGAATAAATAGAAAATATAGAGACTAATGTGAATGTATAGAAACATTTTCATTTAACTTTAGACTTCATTCCATTTCATACCAGTACGCTGTTTTGAAGTAATACCAATAAAGTTTGCATAATGGAAAGGAAAATTTGACGAAAAATTAAACTATATCAATATAGGAAAATTTTCACATGCATTCAAAAGTTATAGCCAAATAATCAAGCAAATGCAGTACAAATTACGAAGTCCATGTTAAGTTACCTTTTTAAATTTGAATACTAGAAACGATGAGAAAGTTCTTAACATGTATAATTTTGAATTTAGAATTACAGGTACTTAATATGCTTCAAGCTACAAATATTTAAATGAAATTACAAATTGGGATTTTTTTTTAATTATTATTCAATCCGATAATCCTCTGCTAGAAAAACAAACGGAATATAAATTTATATTTGTCTATAAGCATGTCTCTATTTATTGTAAAATTTCGAATTTCAATAGACTGATTTAAACAACCTATGATGATAAATACTGAAATTTTATTTTTTGAGAAATCTTTACTTTGGTTTATCATGTAACCGTTTGTAACTTAAAAATTAAAGTTTATATCAATGTAAGACATTATCGTGATACATTCTTCAATATCTAAATAATTTATTTACACCTTAGATTGATTAAAAACATATAGTAGCTTAATGTAGCAAAAACATAATAAAAACTGAAATTAAAAACTAAAAATAATAGAAAATATACAAAATTAATAATCTTTGTTATGCGAAAATATGGAAAAACTTCAACACTATATATCTTCGAAAGAATTATAAAATACCTAGTTTTATATTACATAAAGAGCTTGCATAAGTTTGCAAAAATAATTTTAAATTATTACTATTGTTTTTACTAATAGGAATAATAAACAAAATTTAAATGAAGCCTAGTGAAGCATAACTATTACTTGTAACAACTATGAAGGATAAAAAAAAAACTACTTATTCACATTACAATATACTTTTATAAAACAACAAATTTCCAACATATAAAATATATTTTAAACAATCCTGAATACTCATTTATTTAGTCTATAAAATTTTGTAAAAAAATGATAAAATAAATAAAAAATATTTTGTATTATGCAATACATAAAAGAAGCATAATTTCTTTGTGAAAAAAAAAATTATTTTATTTTACTTATTTCTAGTTTATTCATCCGTATAATTGTATAATAGAGAATAAAAAGAAATAGAATAAAATAAATAGGGATAATCCAATAGATTATAATAGTGAATTTTAACAAGTTTTCTTTGCATTATAATCGTACTGTATATACTAGATTGTATTGTACAGAATTGCATTTATACGTATTAAGATAATCTAATCAAATAAAATCACTGATCTTACAAATACATATTTATAAGAAAATAGCGATAAATATAATGGTTTTAAAATGCATCTATTAACTACTGTAATTTGAAATTTTATGTGTTTCACATTTTGATTATTTTAAGATATATAAAACTAGAACTTAAACAATCATCTATATATTTTAAAGTTAAAGGATAAATGAAAACAAAGTGCAAATAGACGTCAGAAAAAAGACTTGTTCCAAAAGCCAAAAGTTTTTATTAAATTTAAAATGTCACAGTACGCGAACAAATGTCGGGTAAATATTTGTTTTCTGTACACCATACATTATATTTTCTCGGAACAAATATTTATGTAGGAAACTTTTGTCGAAACTTAACCCCCTAGCAGAATTGATATACTTTATGTTTAAGGGAGAAAACACTCAATCTTATTAAGGATATATTTAACAAACAAAAGAATAACTGTAGATT
Organism: Maratus speculifer; assembly: GCA_964019185.1. Lineage (NCBI taxonomy): Eukaryota > Metazoa > Arthropoda > Arachnida > Araneae > Salticidae > Maratus > Maratus speculifer. Next base: position 414,644,478 of record OZ025290.1, read on the forward strand.
CCAGAAATGTATTAATTTTTAAATAACTATAGCTGATTATTAAACTTTTTGTATGCGTAAATATTGAAACCTATGAATAATATTAATTCTAAAATATGCGATCCATAGAAGTTTGAAAAAAAAAATAATTTACTATTATTATTTTTACTATTAATACTTAAAGATATAAAATACATCCAATATCATCTATGACTGAAAAATTTGCATATAACTTAGAAATCCCCATGTCGAAAGTGTAATATATATGTTACAGGCCAAACCCGATTTTAGGCCAAACTAGATTTGCCTAGTCCAAACTAGTCTATCCTAACGCCCATCGGATAAACTAGTTTTTCCTAGGCCAAACTAGTCTATCCTAACGCCCATCGGATAAACTAGTTTTTCCTAGGCCAAACTAGTCTATCCGAACGCCCATCGGATAAACTAGTTTTTCCTAGGCCAAACTAGTCTATCCGAACGCCCATCGGATAAACTAGATTTTCCTAGGCCAAACTAGTTTGGCCGAACGGTCATTAGGATGAACTAGTTTAGCCTGCTATTCATTGGTTTGAACTAGTTTATCCTAGGCCGAACTAGATTGTCCTAGGCCAATTCAATTTGGCGTGATTTTATTGAATTTAAAGACCGCCACGGCGCCATTTTTCTTGTTTTGATCTAATTTAGCCTAGGCCGATGCAATTCGACGCAATTATAGCTCACAGACTATCGCAGATTCGGTGTGTGTGTATGTAACCATGTACGTACGTATGTACATACTTATGTACGTACGTATGTAGGACTAATATAACGGACTAATGTGTAACTAATATAACGCGAGCACTCTGGTGTTAGAATTTGGACGCGGTTTAGTTCAAGCCAGCCGGCTTCGCCCGCTATCGGGCCTTTTCTTTTATATAAAATCTTGAAACGGACGTATGTTGAAGCGAACGAACTTCGAAGTGAAAAAAACATGATGATAAATATTTAAGAAAAAGGATTTTGCATCGAAATACCACTATTTTCTAATAGTAATTTTTGTAAAAATGTTATATTCTTGCTGGAACTTTTTGAATTTTTGTGATAGTTTATCGCATATGATATACTTTTATAAAAAAAAAAAAGAGTTACATTTCGGCGTGAAAGAGGATGTGGTTGCGAACAAAATCAGGAAATATAACGGGAATTCTATGTTTTAAAGCACCGCGACCTCAAGTAACACATCTACTAATAGGTTGTTTAACGGAGTTTCATTCAAATACAGTTTTGTTAATAATAGAGTACGCTCCCTGGTGTTGGAATGAGGAACTAATATAACGTGGCTTAGTTAAAACTTGCTGGCTTCGCCCGCTATCGGACTGGCGTGGGCAGCGGGGATATGGTTCGAATTTCGTTCGCTTCGAGGTTCTTTCGAAAAGGAGGGTTACATTCGGTGGTGCGTGTTCAGCATGCTTGCTACTATTTAACTTTTGTTCGCTTCGAAGTTCATTCGAAAAGGAAGAGCGCATTCGGCAGTACGTGTGCAGCACACCTGCTATACGCTGCCGGAGTCTGAGGGGACACGGCTGAAGAACTAATGCACGAAATTTAATAAAAAATTATATTCAGGTAGTCTCTGATCTATTTTTATGCTGATTAGTTTTTGGTGTAAATCGTTCATTAGGTGGAGTACTGTTTGGCATTTTTTACGATTTACGCATCAGCTTTATCTTAATAGCTAATACAATCAAATTTCCATCGAACTTTAGATACAGTTCGTCCATGACATGAGTTGGTGTTGTTTTTATTTTTAAGTAAATCACTCAACATGGCTATGATATGCTGCATTTTTCACAATTTTCACAATAGCTGTATCTCAAGAACTAATAGACGGAATTTAATAAAAATTTATATTCAGGTAGTCCCTGATATAAATCGATACTGATTACTTTTTCATGTAAATAGTTCAACAGATTGCGCTTCTAAAGTGCGTTTTTACTTATTTGCATTAACACTATTTCAATAACTAATTTACGGATTTTCATCAAACTTCCGAATCAGTAAATCCGTGATATTAACTAAATCTTTTTACGTGTTCGTGTTAATTGCTCAATAGGTGGCGCTGTTGTGCTCAATTTTCCCTATTCCTGAAATAGTTTTGTTGCAAGAACTAATGCACGAATTTTCATCAAACTTTAGATTAAGTAAGTCCCTGATATAAATTAGTATTTTGTAGTTTTGGAGTAAATCTCTTGAAAGGTGCGCCGCTATACGGTATTATTCGTGATTATTGCAACAGCTCTATCTCAGGATCTAATGCATGGATTTTCATGAAACTCCAGATTCTGTTAGTCCTTGATATAAAGAAGTACAAAAGTACTTTTTAGTTTTTGGAGTAAATCATGCAACAGGTAGCGCTGCTATGTGGCATTATTCATGATTATCGCAATATCTCAAGAAGAAATGCACGGATTTTCATCAAACTTCAAATTCAGTTAGTCCCCGATATAAATTAATATTCTTTTGTTTTTAGATTTAATGGCTCAATAGGTAGCGCTTCTATCCAGTTTTTTATGACTTCTGCGATAATTCAAATATCTGAAACAGTACTAATACACAGATTTTCATCAAATTTCAGCTTGAATTAGAATTTGAAAGACGTTGTTACGGATTTTTCAAAAAGTTCCAGCAAGAATTTAACATTTTTGCAAAAATTGCTATTAGAAAATAGTGGTATTTCGATGCGGAATCCTTTTTCTTAAGTATTTATATTATGTTTCTTTCTTTTCGATTCAACATTCGTAAATACCTAAATCGCGTTGTATTAGTTCCAAATTCCATCACCAGGGAGCGCACCTTATTACTAACAAAACTGTATCTTAAGAAAACTCCGTTAAAGAATCTATCAGTAGATATGTTACTCGATGTCGCGGTGCTTCAAAACAAGAATTTGAGATTTTTGAAAAAAATCACTATTCTTCAATAGTGGCATTAAATGCGAAATATATTTTTATAAATTTATATCATATGTCATAAACTATCTTAAAATTTCAAATAGATCAACCTAGAATTTCCGTTATATTTCCTGATTTTGTTTGCCCCCTCCCCTCTTTCCCTTTCGTAATGAGACTTTTTATACAATTTTTTATCACATGTTATAAACTATCACAAAGTTTCAACAATTCCAACAAGAATTTAACATTTTTACAAAAATTACTAATAAAAAATAGCGGTATATGACGCGGCATCTTTTTTCTTAAATATTTAACAACATGTTATATTATGTTTCAAAAAGTTTCACAAAATTGGTAATATTTAATTAGCAGCTAAAACTTAAAAAAACTCTGAGCTTTTTAAAAAAAATCTAGCGTCACCTTACTCTACCTCCCCGGCGTATCCTAAATTTCAAGTGTCATGCTTTATTTAAGCTTTTTCTTATTTTTAGAAGGATTCGGATATTTACTTTTTTAATATGAACAATTTCGCGTGAAGTGATGTGTGTAAAAACCAATATCTGTTACGAATTAAAAATCTTTTCATAAAACCAAAAGTTTCTATCTGATTGAAAAAATAATCCGCTCTGTCTTTATATTTAAACTCAGAACTCCCAAAATTAATCAGGTAAACGCCTTATCAGAAGAAACCTACATCCAAAATTTGAAACAAATCGGTAAATTATCCCTGAAAAATGTATTTACATAAATTAAGAGTGTCACCCTCCATTCCTCCTTTCTTTATATGTAAACAATGAACACCCACATCTAATCATGGATGTACCTTATCAAACTGATATTGTACCTAAAATTTTAATAAAATCTGATATTTTTGCATGAAAACTGTCGTAACGAAATTAAGGACTGCGGGGGGGGGGGGGCGGTTTAGCCTTTTGTTCCCCTTCCTTTATTCTTATCCAATGAACCCCTAAAACTAATCAGGAAAGTTCGTTATCAGGATAAATCTATGTCTAAACTTTGAAGCAAATTGGATATTTCTATCAGGAGTTATCGCATTACGTACATACGTACGTACATACGTACATGGTTACATACACACACACAAAATCTGCGAGCCCATTAGCTCTCATACTTTGATAGTCTGTGAGCTAAAATCACATTAAACTGCATTGGCCTAGGCTAAATTAGATCAAAACTAGAAAGTTGGCGCCGTGACGGTCTTTAGATTAAAAAAAAAAAATCACGCCAAATTGAATTGGCCTAGGACAATTTAGTTCGGCCTAGGATAAACTAATTCAAACCAATGAATAGCAGGCTAAACTAGTTCATCCTAATGATCGTTCGACCAAACTAGTTTGGCCGAGGAAATTCTAGTTTATCCGATGGGCGTTCGGATAGACTAGTTTGGCCTAGGAAAAACTAGTTTATCCGATGGACGTTCGGATAGACTAGTTTGGCCTAGGAAAAACTAGTTTATCCGATGGGCGTTAGGATAGACTAGTTTGGACTAGGCCAATCTAGTTTGGCCTAAAATCGGGTTTGGCCTGTAACATATATATCAAAATAAAAAGGAAAAACGCAATGATTTTTTATGTAAAATGAGAAATAAAAGCAAAGAGGAAACATATGTCTGAATTTTTTTAAACGTCTTAGTATAGGCAGACAAACGTCGAGTAGGTATTTGTTATATGTACACTATGCAATATTATATTTTCTTGGAAAAAATATTTATGCAGAACACTTTTGCCGAAATTTAACCCTTAAGCAGAGTGTTTTACTTTATATTTTAACACTAAAGATTTTCATGGATATCTGATATGGAAAAGAAAATCCAGGCGTATACTTTAGATGTGTATTTATTTTTCAGATTTACTTCGTAGATTGAAAATATTTCTATTTTTATCAATTTGAAATTTAATAACTTACATATTTATATATATTTGTAGGAAATAGCAGCATAAATAATGTTTTGAAGATACATCTATCAAGTTCTTTAAAGTGGAAATTTATTGTAACCGATGTCGAATTTTTAACATATATAAAAAAAACTTAGCAATTATTGAAAATTAAATGATAAATGAAAACGAGGTGCAAACAGACGTCAGAAAAAAGACGTGATTCAAAAGACAAAATTTTTTATTAAATTTAAAATGTCTTACTGTAGGCGGACAAATGTCGGTTAAATATTTATTTTCTGTACGCCACACATTATTAGATTTTCTCAAAAGAAATATTTATGCAGAAAACTTTTGTCGAAAGTTAGACCCCAAGCAGATATGTTTACAAGAGAAAACACTCAGGGTTCTCAAGGATATCTTTAATATAAAGACAAAGAAAAACAGTAGATTTCAGAAATGTGTTTATTTTTTTTTTTATAAGTATAGCTAATTCGATTGCCTTGTGAAGTTTTTGCAAGTGTAAACTTTGAAATCTATGAATAATATTAATTCTCTGAGGAATCAGAAAATATGCGATTTGTAGAAACTTGAAAAAAATAATTACCAATTGCTATTATTATTATCCAATATCCAATATCATCTATGTCTTAGAAATTTGTATATAACTTTGAAATTCCCATTTCGAACTTGCAATATATATATATTAAAAGAAAAAGAAAAAACACAATGATATTTCTACATTTTTAAATGTAAAATGAGAAATAAAACCAAAAAGCAAACAAATGTTTTTTTTTTTTTTTTTTTTTTTTTTTTTTTTAACGGTTTAGCATAAGCAGGTAAACGTGGAGTAGGCATTTGTTATATGTACGTTATGCATTTTTATCTTTTCTCAGAACAAATATTTATAAAGAACACTTTTGCCGAAAGATAATTCTTAAGCAGTGTGTTTTAATTTATGTTTAAAACACTGAAGTTTGTCATGGATATCTCAGACAAAAAAAAAAAAAATCTAGATATGTATTTTAGATGTGTACTTATTTTTCGGGTTTTCTTTGTAGATTGAAAATATTTGTGTTTTTATCAATTTGAAATTTGATAACTTACATACTTAAAATACATATCTGTAGCAAATAGCAGCACAAATAATGGTTTTAAAATACATCCATCAATTTCTTTAAATTGAAAATTTATTGTATACAATTTCTAATTTTTATCACATATAAAAATAAACCCTATCAATTCTTGAAAATTAAAGGCTAAAAGAAAACGAAGTGCAAATAGACGTCAGAAAAAAAAAGACTTCTTTCAAAAGAAAATATTTTTATTAAATTTAAAATGTCTTACTGTGGGCGAACAAATGTCGAGTAAATATTTATTTTCTGTATACCACACATTATTATATTTTCTCGAAACAAATATTTATGTATAACACTTTTGTAAAAAGTTATCCCCCAAGCTGATTTGATTCGCTTTATGTTTAAGAGAGAAAACACACAATGTTGTCAAGGATATCCTTAAGATACAAAAGAAAAAGAATAGCTTCCATAAATGTATCTACTTTTTTTATAAGTATAGCAAATTTTAAACTTTTTTTATGGTGAAATATAGAAACATATGAATAATATTAATCCTCTGATGAATCAGAAAATATGCGATTTATAGATGTTTGAAAAAAATTGCTCTTTACTATTATTGTTTTATTATTTTAAAATTTAAAATATATCCATTATGATCTATGACCTATAAAATTGTTTATTATTAGAAATTCCAATTTCGACATTGCAATATGTATATTAAAAGAAAAAGAAAAACAAAAGATTGGAGCAGGATGAATATTTCGAAAATTTTGGATTCATATGTATACAGTTTATTGAAAACGAAAATTAAAACGTAATTTTTTTTAAAATTTATTTTTAGACTTTAAACGTGTTTTTATTATTTTATTATTTTAAAATTTAAAATATATCCAATATGATCATGATTTAGAAAATTGTATATAACGTAGAACTTCCCATTTCGACATTGCAATAAATATATTAAAAGAAAAAGAAAAACAAAACGAAATTTTTACATTTTAAAATGTGAAACGAGAAATGCAATCAAAGACCAAACATATATGTCTGATATTTTTTTTAACGTCTTAGCGTATGCAGACAAACGTCGAGTAGATATTTGTTATATGCACACTATGCATTCTTATATTTTTTTAGAATACATATTTATACAGAGTACATTTGCCGAAAGTTATCCCTTAAGAAGAATGTTTTACTTTATGTTTAAAACAGTGAAGATTATCATGGATATCTCAGATGAAAAAAAAATCAAGGTATGTACTTTAGATGTGTATTCATTTTTCGACTTATCTTCGTAGATTGAAAATATTTTTATTTTTGTCAATTTGAAAATTAATAACTTACATACATAAAATACATATACATAGCAAATAGGAACACAAATAATGGTTTTAAAATACATCTGTCAAGTTCGTTAACTTGAAAATTCATTTTATTCAATTTCTATTTTATTTTACACTTATAAAAATAAACCCTAACAATTCGTAAAATTTAAAGCATAAACGATAACGAGGAGCAAATAGACGTCAGAAAGAAGACTTGTTTCAAAAGACAAAAGTTTTTATTAAATTTAAAATGTCTTACTGTAGGCTGATAAATGTCGGGTAAATATTTTTTTTCTGTACACCGCACATTATTATATTTTGTTGGAACAAATATTTATGTAGAAAACTATTGTCGAAAGTTAACCTCCAAGATTATTTGTTTTACTTTATGTTTAAGAGAGAAAACACTCAAAGTTTCTTAAGGTTATCCTTAAGATACAAAAGAAAAACAGATTCCAGATATGTATTTATTTTTAAAACAAATATAGCTAATTCTTAAACTTTTTGTATGTGTAAATATTGAAACCGATGAATAATATTAATTCTCCGAGGAACCAGGAAATATGCGATTTATAGAAGTTTCAGAAAAATAATTACCTATTACTATTATTATTTTAATATTTAAAATACATCCAATAAAATCTATGACTTAGAAAATTGAATATACCTTAGAAATTCCCCTTTCGCCATTGCAATATATATATTAAAAAAAGAAAAACAGAACGATTTTTCAACATTTTAAAATGTAAAATGAGAAATAAAACCAAAGAGCAAACATATTTCTGATTTTTTTTTTCAAAACGTCTTATTGTATGCAGACAAACGCCAAGTAGGTATTCTATATGTACACTAAGCATTCTTATATTTTCTTGGAAAAAATAGTGGTTTTGCCAAAAGTTAACACTTAAGCAGAGTGTTCTAATTTATATTTAGAACTCTGCAGATTGTCATGGATACCTGAGATGATAAAAAAAAAATCTAGGCATGTACTTTAGATGTGTATTTATTTTTTGGCTTTTCTTCGTAGATTGAAAATATTTCTATTTTTCTTAATTTGAAATTTAATAACATACTTAAAATACATATCTGTAGAAAATAGCAGCAACAATAATGATTTTAAAATACATCTATCAAGTTCTTTAAATTGAAAATTTATTGCATCCAATTTCGAAATCTTAACATATATAAAAATAAGCCCTAGCAATACTTGAAAATTAAAGGGTCTACGAAAACATGGTGCAAATATAGCACGGAAAAAACACTTGTTTCAAAAGACAAAAATTTTTATTAAATTTAAAATGTTTTACTGTAGGCTCACAAATGTCGGGTAAATATTTGTTTTCTGCACACCCCACAATATTATATTTTCAGGGAACAAATATTTATGTAGAAAACTTTTGTCGAAAATTTACCCCCAAGCTGATTTGATTCGCTTTATGTTTAAGAGAGAAAACACTCTTTGTTGTCAAGGATATCCTTAAGATACAAAAGAAAAACAGTAGCTTCTAAAGATGTATTTACTTTTTTATAAATATACCAAATTCTTAAACTTTTTGTATGGTCAAATATAGAAACATATGAGTAATATTAATACTCTGGATGAATCAGAAAATTTGCGATTTATAGAAGTTTAAAAAAAGTTAATCTTTATTGTTATTTTTTTTTTATTATTTTAAACTTAAAACACATCCAATAAAAAATATGATTTAGAAAATTGTATATAACTCAGAAATTCCAATTTCGACATTGTAATGTATATATTAAAAGAAAAAGAAAAAGCACGACGATTTTTCTACATTTTTAGCACTTTCCAACAAAGATGAAAAGTGCTTATGCATTTCGGTTTGTCGGGCCGTATTGCCGTATGGCCGTCTGTCCGGGCTCTAACTCTCGTAAATATATTCGGAAATTTTTAGAAATTAATGACGTTTACCCGAGGACGAACCCTGTTGAAAATGATGTTTCTGCATGATTATTTTATTTACAGGGACAGTCAAAGGTTTTCTATTACAGTATGGCCTATGGGGAAAAATCGTTCAAATGAGTTTTAATAGTGTTACACCTTGTCAAACATTTATATGCATCTGCGAAGCGCACTAAAATATGCTTTTTGTAAAGTATGCAGCGAAAAGAAAAGTTATTATTCATTTACAGGGCCACACAAAATAATTCCACTACATAATAACAAAGGGTGGAATTGTTTGCGACATATTTTAATTATTGTAAACGATTGCTTATATAATCAAAGTGATATACGTTGATATACGTTGCTGAGGAATAATATGAGTTATTTCATGTATAATACGTAGTGCATAGCATTTACAGGGACACACAAGTGATTTTAACACTTTAACACGAGGCGCGTCATCCATGACCCAAGACGCGGTCTTTCGATCGTACCACTGTTGCTTTTCAAAGTAAAACTTTGATACTGATTGACTTTTCCTAAATGCTTAGTATAATGCCGTAGCTCGAATTTAGTTGAAATCGGGCGAAAACTTTTTTATATACACATCTTTATACCTAGAATTACCATGCTGGGTCATCGCTGTCCCGAACAAAATTATTGCATTTTCCATTTATTTCAAGAAGGATTTCCATTCTATATTTTCCAATGAGATAATAATAGTGTAAGAATATGTTCCAAACTTATTTTTCACAAAAGAGGAAAAGGAATGTGCGTATGTACAGGAGCAGGGGGAGGGAGGTCATGATCACATATCTGATGTGCATTTGGAAGGTATATGACTGAAAGTAAAAGTTTTGAAGGTGTAAGTTTTTATAGTATGTGAAACTACTGTAAGGATGATCTAAATAGTTGTTTTTTTATGTTATGCCTTAGAAAGTAACTAAAAAGAATATCTTGACTCTCATAAACCACATGGAGGGAAAATTTTTTTTGTGGCATTTGACTTTTGCATTGTAGTAATGACATATCACTATGGAGGTATCTTGAATCAGAAAATTTTAAAATTGTAACGTGAATTGTCTTTAAATTACTTTAGTTAAGAAATTTAGCGGAAAAGTTAAAAAGAAGAAAATTTAGAAAGTTAAAAATTTAGAAAGTTAATATTGTCATCATCTGATGATGCTGACAATCTTAACATAAATGACGAAATACTTTTTCTTAAAAATGACAATAAACTTTCATTGTTCAAATCCAATACATGTAGCAGCAAGCGGAATGAATGTAGCCAAATAAATGCTGTGCGAAAAATAAAGAAACACAAATAAATTGTAAGTATTTTGCAGAAAATTAAAAATAAAAGAATTCACTTTTTCGAAATAATTCTAAAAAGTGAGAGAGATGCAAAATAAATCATGCTTCGAAGCGATTTGGAATATCGAACTATATGGACGGTAGAGCCGCGGTGTTCAATATCTTCTGACTTATGCAAAATCTAATTCAAGATCTAGTGCTCATAAATGTTTCGGTAGTTTTTAAAGATACAACAGATTCTAATATCAGTAGAAAAGTCTTCTTGTTAAAATTATAAATAAAAACATTGCAAAAGAACGTGGAGATATCCGTCCACGCACCAGCACTAAAATTTCAAACAAATAAAAAATGTTGTCACATAAAACAATACTATGACAAAGAAACTAACACTGCTTGCAGAAACTGCTTATAACTTGGTGTGCATTATGCACAGAAAAAAAAAGAAAAAGAAAAAAAAAACGTGGCATTTTGTATGAATTGGTTGGACATGTGAACTGTATAAAATGTGAAAGTGTAAATAAAAAAATATCGCAAGTATGTATATATATATATTTAAATTTATTGTATTTGAATGTCTAATTGATCTGTAGGAACATTATTACACAACTTAAATCGATAAATCATATGTATTTATTTTATTAAAAAAGTATAAAAATCTCAAAGCAATTTTTTTAATTAGAAATAAAAGAAAATCCCTTCGTGGTATTTATTCTTAAATTTGCATATTATGTATTAACCTAAATGCCAGATTGTATTAATTAATAATTACAAATCACTGTATTCATCGTCAATAATTATTGTGTGTCTTTATCTTCCATACAAAACAAGAATACCGTCTTTAAAAGCCATGGGTCAGTTGTGACCCACCCCGGTATTTCTAGGTATACAAAAAACGCGGTAATTCTAGTGTTAAATAGTATATTTTATCTGAAGTCCTGAATATTATGGAAGATGGCTGTTAGATCGATGAAATGCGAATTTTTCATTAGGATATACGCTTTTAAGTTTCACTAAATGTATGCATATTATATGATTTATATAAATTCTAATTGTTAAGAAATTTAGATATACAGGGTTACCCAAAAGATCGCAGAAAGGTGACTGAATATGAGCGTAATTTACTTAAAGGTGGTTTTTATATATTATATGCCTTTTTGCATTTAACTGCATTTAGTTTACAAAGAAATGTTTGTAGAATATAGATAAAATGATATACAGGGTCGCACAATTAACTGGATACATGGTCGTGTTTGAATGATAATTTCTGAAATTTGATTTAAGTACTCTAAAGAGAATTTATTTTTAACTCAACTTTAGCAAAAGGCTTTCGTGTAATAAATGTACTAAGTATTTTACAGGGCTAAACAAAAGTATTCAAGTATGTTTCCATCTATTAGTAAAAATTGATGAATAGAAAATTTCGAATAGTTAGGCGTTTTCATGCTAAACTGAATTTTATCATTATATAGTCTATATATTAACCGACAGATGAAATGCCGGGCTTTTCAAAAGTATTGGAATACATATTTGGATATGGATAATAATACGTTATTCCGCTGGATAACGAAGTTTTGCTAAAGATTTCAAGAAGTGTTGGAAAGTGCTTTATAATCTGTGCTTAGAGCATGATTTTTCTTACTTGTTAAATTTAAAATGAGAAATAAAACTAAAGAGAAAACATATGTCTGATTTTTTTAGAGTCTTAGAGCAGGCAGACAAATGTCGACTAGGTATTTGTTATATGTACACTATGAATTCTTATATACTCTTGGAACAAATGGATACCCAGGTCAAAATTTATGCTGGTATTTGTTTGCTAGACAAGCATTACTTGCTATATCCCAGCTAGTAAAATATCACAAACTACCATTATATATTTGCTGGTTCTATCAGAATTACCAGCATGTCATGGTGTGTTTTGGCCCACTTTGCTGCTTGGCTAGCATACATAATCCAGCATGTGTTGCTTGAATATGTTGCTGGCCTAGCAGCAATAAAGACCATCACTTGCTAGTATTTTCTGCTAGTCTAGCACTATTTTTCTACCATCATTTGCTTTAAATTTTTGTTTTCCTAGCATCAGTTGCTAGTTAAAAAAACGCAGGTGCTGACATCTATGGACAACACTGGAAGCGTCTACGAATACTGGTAGAAGAAACTGTATCGGACTTTTTCACTCCTGAGGGTTGAACTCACAACCTGTGGTTTAGGAGATACATCCATGATAATATATAAATTGAACATTTGTGTGTTTACTAATTAGACTTTGGAATATATATGTAATAAGTTTTTGCCTTAATCCTAAATTATTTAGTTCAAAATTCCTTTAATATCGAACTTTTCCCTTTCTTTTTATAATATCTTAACATGTTATTTTTAACTGCATACCTTAATCAGTCCTTTCTTATTTTATTTTATTTTATTCTAAAAAATATTAATCTTTCAAAACAGTTTTTTTCTTAAAAAATTCCATTACTTAGATTCATTTTGTACCTGTTGCATAGTATCTATTTATTTCATTTCTCAAACCGTTCAATTTTCCAGAATTTACCTTCGGTGATTTTATTTAAGTGCAGTACTCATTTGATTGTTTTCGGATGTGAAAGAAAACTATATCTCATTTTGTTTCGGCTGGTTAAATCCCATTGGTTAAAATTAAATTCTCAAAATTTAATTGGGAAATTAGGTCGTGAAATCCTTTTTTCCCCCATTTTTCCCCGAACTTAATTTTTTGAAGTCGGTTCAGTTTTTGGCAGAAAAGTTTATTTTTCTCTTTTTAGTTAAAAGTTAACGATTTTCTCAAGTCGGTTAATCAAAATTATAATACAGGAAATATTACTGTAAAGCATACACGTTTGTCAGGAATGAGGTTTGAACACGCGATCTCTTTCTTCAAGAAGCTGAGCTTAAATCTGGCTCCTTAGACCGCTCGGACATTCCGCCCGCACTCTATTCATCGAACTTATTCAACACTTTTAATTCGCGAAAAATCACTAAGTGTTAGTTTTTGCCTAATTACTAAAAAAGTACTGAATGAATTTCGACGAAATGTAAATCTAAACCATTCTCGGATCCACTGGAACGCACACACAAAATTTCATTAAAATCGGCCTAGTGGTTTAGGAGGAGTTCAGTGACATACACACGCACAGAAGTTTATATATATAAAGATATTAGAAAAAACCTTACTGATTTTTCTGTATTTTAAAATGTAAAATAAAAAATAAAAATTGCATGGTTTCTTACTGTTATTTAAAAAAAAAAAAAAAAAAAAAACTTGTTATTAATTTAAATTGTCATAAAGTAAGCAGACAAATGTCGAGTAAGTATTTGTTATCTGTACACTATTCGTTATTATATTTTCTGTGAACAAATATTCATGAAGAAAACTTTTGTCGAAAGTCAACACTTAAATTCAGTTGTTTTATTTTATATTTAAAAAGCTAAAAATTTTTATGAATATCTTTGAAATGAAAGAATAAAAATCTATGCATATATAGATATGTTATTATATTTCGGCTTTTCTATGTAGATTGAGATTTTTTTTTATATTTTTATCAATTTGAATTTTATATTTCTAAAGCTGAAAAGTACCTTTAAACTATGAATTTCTTAAAACTGATTTGAAAAAGAAATTTTATCACAGCAACACAATTAAGTTTTTCATTAAATGATTACTTTCAATATTTTCTCTAAAAGTTGTCTAAAATGAATATATTACATAAACTACTTAAATAATGTTATTAACGTGTTTTCTAAAATTACTGTTAACTAAGGCTTAAACATTTGTATTTAAGTTAATACTGATAATTTTAGACATCCACAATATTTCTCATTACTTATAAATAATAAATATAGTGTTTTAAGATCATGTTGATATGTTTTCCATATTTTAAATAACAGAAAATAAAATGCATAATACAATTTTATTTGCGAAGTAAGCTGCTGACTTGGAATTTCACAATAATGTTTGATGAAAATATTAATAATAATCGCGGCCGTCGGCCTAACCGTTCGGAGTTTTCGTGGTTTTCTACGAACCTTGCGTAAATACGGGTTAGGTTCCATTAGAAAGACTCCCACGAAGGGCACTCCCCCTGATCCTATATCCCTCGTGTAGACAATCGAGCGACAAAAATAAACCAAACCAAAACCAAATCTTTCAAATTAAAAAAAAAAATCTTTTAAATTAAAAAAAATTATCATTAAGATGTTTAACATGATCTCAAATTTCGGTTGCAGATTATGAAATAAAGTGCACATTTTTCGATGTTTCACTCATTGAGTATACATAGGTTTGCATTTTTATTATAATAAACTTTATTTTACTTTCAGCATTAAATTTATTAAAAAAAAAGAATCTGCCATATAACACCGTACTTCTATATTCAATAAATAATATTTGTAACAAATAATACGTGATTTAAAAATATCTATTTTGTTTTAAATGATATTATGTGTAAATGTAATACATAATTCAATACTAAATTCTTGTCATTGATAATTTTCTTGCATTTCATTCTGTATCTATTGAATCTTGCAAAATAAAAAAGGAAAATTTTTAGTTTGATTTTAAATGACTGTGTAAGAGGTTAAAGATTAAAAGATATAATGCTTTTTACACCTAGGCAGCAAATTTGTGATTAAAATTTTCGTTGCTGTTCTATTAATCGGGATGTACTTCACAGTATTGGTTCTGTGTATACATCAGGGCGAAAGTTTCAAAACTCGTTTCATCCAACAAATCTCATTTTTTGAAATAACTAAATCTGATAATTTCGATCCATTATTTTCTTTTATCATCCCATTAGTTTTCTTTGAATGCCCAGATTTTATAAAGGCAGAAATATGTATTTTACAAATTGCAGTGGTTGTTCGATGCAGGTTTACCAAAAGTGTAGATTGACAGAGATTTTTTAGATGTTTTTTAGTTATTTAGTTAATTAGTTATTTAGTTATTACTCTGTTATTTAGATTCGTTCGTAATTATGTATATGTATAATATATCGTAATCTCCAATAGTCGTTGTTCAGTCTGTCTGTCCGCATATAACGGAGAAAAATCTACCCAACCTAATTGATTGAATTTTAAGATATATAACTGTTGCATAATACTTGTCGAGTCATATTTATCTTTATGAATACTCGATGCATAAGTTAATTACTGGGAGAATCATAATTATTCTGTTACATTACGGCCAATGTGAAAAATAGTTTCAATAGTGCTTTTTAGTGATGTTGCATTCTTACAAATTTATTGATGAATAAATAAAAAAAAATAAACAACAAAGATGAATTACAGTAAGCGTACTTTTCAGAATTTTAGCCAAAATATTCGCTGCGTCACTGTACATTAACGATAATTTGCACACAATCTATAATCTTTGGAAAAAAATAATCTGCTGTATTGAACATTGGGGATACTTTTATATTTCATTGTATTTTAAATATCATATTTTAAACATCCTTAAGTATACATTATTTACTGAGATAGGCTTTTTCACCGTATATCACAATGCAATGGAATTATTTTTTGAATCCGTGACATTTTATATGTACATGTCTTGCTTTATTGTATGTAATAAAGAAATTTTATAGCACAAGTCTTAGCACATTTTTGAATTTTTTTGTGATGCTAAACCATATTACTTGGAAACAAAATCGCAGAATAAAACTTTTTAAATTTTTTTCTTTATATAAACTTCATAAAAATGTGGGGTAGTTTAAAATCATTATAATTCGAAATATTGTTTTATAATTTATTATTATTATTATTATTATTATTATTATTATTATTATTATTATTATTATTATTATTATTATTATTATTATTATTATTATTATTATTATTATTATTTAAATAAACAGTAATATATAAGTTTAAATTTAACTTCAGCATTTAAAAAAATAATTTTAAAGAAAATTTTAAACAAAGAAATTGATGTCACTTTTATTATATATATATATATACAGGGTGTCCGAAAAGTCTGGAAACGGTCGAATAACTCGAGAAATATTGATCAGATTGAAAAACAAAAATATACGTATTAAATATTTTTAAATAATCTACTCAGTGATACTAAATTTGTCCCACGCAACCGACCCCCTGGGGGTCAAAGGGGGTCCAACTTTGAAATCTTAAATTATAACCCCCATTTTTTATTGCAGATTCGGAATCTACAGACAAAAATACGCAACTTTTGTATTTAATGTTTATTTCAAATCCTCCTTTATCACGGTGTAATCGGGCATTTTCGAAAGGTACATATTTCGGCTTTCCCAACCGTTTTGTGCCTTCTTGGAACCTGATTGGCCAGAACTTTTGATGTCAAATTTCTCGTCTTTTGCAAGAATAGCAGTCAGTTGCGAATATCACGGAGTAAGACAGAGGAAAGAAAAGTAATGTTAAAATTTTGCCTCATGGATTTTTCAACGATAGGTGGCGACACGCAGATGGTGGGCTGTCGATCGATGCTTCAGCAATGCTTTTCAATGGGGAAAATGTTCATTTATTTATTTATTTTTTCTTTTAACGAAAAATCTGAATTTTTAGAAAGTTGTAGAAATGAAAATCTGATTCAAGTTTTCTTCACAACATACATAGTTTATAAAGGGCGGGGTATGTGGATAATCTTCGTGTCGATGTGTTCTGCCTTTGTTTTTTAATCAATTAATTCAAAGGGGGGGGGGCGGATGGGAGTGTATGGGAATTACTACAGTGTAGATTAACATGTAAGACAAATTATTAAAAATATGCAAGTATAAAGTTGCTTTGTGCTGATTAAGCAAAGGATGGGGAAATACTGTAAATTTCAAGTGAAGTTGGGGTTACAGATTTTGGAGATTGATTAATTACTGCAAATAAAAATAACATATCAACAAACATTTTTCAACAATTCTAATAAATGTAATATTTTTTTGTAATTTAATTTTTTTTTAATTTTTAATTTTTTCATTATTTTAAATTTAATAAGTTGAATTATTTGAAAATTTTTGATCTTTTAATTTTTTTTTTTAAAGTAATCTGTTGGATCTGTTGATGGTTTCCAAAGAGAGAAGACTTTTTAATTATCATAGGGGATGGATAATGTAAAAAGAAAATCGTGCACTTATTTATTTATTTTTGCAATAAAATTTTAAACGTGACAAAATGCATAAACATAAACGTAATTTGAAAAACAAATCGATTTGTTACTTAATTTTTTTTAGCCTGAAACGAGGCAATATTAATAAAATTAATTCAATTTTTTCTGCGTTTAATGATAATATTTGTAATAAATAAGTTATACAAATTGAACATCTATAATAATAAAGAGTGTATGTGCGTGTGTCAACGCTGTTCTAAAGAGACCGCTGCATGTAGAGTTACAAAACTTGGAGGGAAGGTACCTCTATACATGTAGTTTTGCACCTCGAAGCCCGAATTTTGATTTTTTGATTAGAATTTTTTAATTTAATTTTTTAGGCGATTTTTGTGTTCTTTTTATGTTTCGAGGCGATTTTTCCTTATTAGTGAAAGGAATACGGTTTCATTTTTTTCCCCTCAATATATTAATTTTTTTTTCTCTTTTCAATAAAGTTTATTCGGAATTCGTGCGGCGATTTTGGGAACTTTTAACAATTTTTTATTGCGATATTCGGTATTTCTTCATATTTTGAGACTATTTTTAAGAATCATAAAAATAAAATTGTTTCAAACCCTAATTAACTAATTTTGCCTGGTGTGATTTTTCAATTTCAGTGATTTTTTTCATTGCAATTTGCAGTACGATTTTCGATGTGGTTTTAACGATTTTTTGTGCGTTTAGCATCGGTTTTTAGTCAATTTTCTCAATATTGCAGATTTTAGTATGCATCATGGTCTTATCTATTTTTAAATTGCAGGTAAAAAGGGCAAAAAACCCTAAAACTAATGAATTAGTAGTAAAGGAATTATTTTGAATATCCACCGTAACCTATACTAATAAAATATCTAAATGCACTGTCTGTGTGCATGTATGTTTTTGTGCGATGACTAGCAAAATCTACGGCAATTACGAGGCTCAAAACTTTCTTGAAAGTACCCCAGTCTCTCCTGATGTATCTGACATTGAGATTTTCAAAATTCTAATTATTACTTGAGTAGTTCCTCTCCCGTTTCCCATTGCAGCCCTTTTGAACATTTTTACCGTTAAATATTCTTTGTTCATTTTTAATCCAATTTTTCACACAGTCAGTGTCCGTGTATTTAAGACAACGTAATTTGACATATTTCGAATTAGAGATAAAATCACAAATTTCATGTTCCTTTAATATTATTATCTCGGAACCGTGCAACGCCGGGCGGGTCAGCCAGTTTACAAATAAAAACAAAATTCAAATATAGTAAATGAATCTTAAACTTTTTAAATGCTTTATTTGTCTTAAAAGTCTCTGATCATTTTGCACACACTGTTATTTGTTTTTAATTTGTCTTGGCAATTATGTTTTTGTTTATATACAGGGAATCCAAAAAAGTCGAATCCAAAAGTCGGTGTCCAAAAGTCGAAAATGGTCGAATAACTCGTGAATCTCATATCGAATTGGAAAACGAAAAAATGAGTGTTTTAATTATGTTTGTAAAAGCTATTCCGGGATACCAAAGTTGACCTCTGGATATCAGAGGCATTCCAAATTTGAAATTTTAAATGATAACCCCATTTTTAATTTTCGATTCGGACTCTACGGGCAAAAAAACCAGGGTAGCAAGTGGTTACGGTTAATTTAAGTCAAAAAAAGGTGTTAACACCTTGTGGCTTGGTGGTATATCTATGAAACCACTTAATTTTAATTCCCAAACGCCACACAAGACGGAATTTATATAAAAAAAATAGGTTTATTGAATTCCTGCAAAGCAGTTTTTCCTTAATTTAAAATAAAGTTGTTTTCAAATTTCGCCATCAATTTCTACGAATGATGTCAATCTTCGTAGATGTCAAATGATGTCAAATGATTCATCAATCTAAGTTTTAAAATGTCCTCATCAATTCCTTTTTCTTTGTATTTCATTTCCTCTTGCGTTTCATGTTTTAAGCTAATTCATTTTTATGCAAAAATGGAGAAAATATTTTTCAATAATATTTGGACATTTTTCAGATGAAAGAGAATTTTAAGGATTTCGACTGATAATTTCTTTGCATGGTTTTCTCGTTCCATTTTCATTATTATGATAGCTTAGCCATTTTCACAAACAGGATACTTTCCGTGTTATAAAGTTTGTAAGTCATAAGTCCATGTTACAAAGTTTATTTATAAAAATTAGATTAGCCATTCAAACATTATGTAAAAAATATATGCATACAAAAAAAGAAAGAAAAGCAGCATGGTATACTTAAAATATGAATTTTCATGTGTGGACGTGCGACAGGGTACCAAAATTTCAAGCGGAAATTTCGTACAAAATTTTGATAACTGAATTTTAACACAACAGATATTGTTCAATTAAAAAATAAAATTCGACATAACAGTTGATGACGTTAACGTGAACACGCTTATTGTGAATTATTTTTAACTCTAACATTCCCACTGTCCCTATAAAAGAGTTATAAATTATGTGTTTTTCTACTTTTAAGATGAACACGTTTAACGTAAAATTTTGCTCACTGTGAGCAATTCTCGATGTCTTCATAAAGATTTCGTTGCTTGATGTGAACAAAATATCCTAGAAAAATTGAAGTTTATTTTTTCTTTGGCAATAATGAGTGCTTTGAAAACGAGTTCTGTTGCTATTATTATTATTATTTTATATTTGGAAATTACAATATGTATCATCAACTGCATGCCACCAGGATTAGGGTTGATTTCTATCTAAAGGGAGTATTTTGTTTCTTTCTTCACACATGGAAAATTCAAAATTTAGTATTAAAATTTGCATATTCGTTTCAATGTTAGCATGTGTTCAGACATTTTTTTTTACTTCGTTTACCAGAGTGAATTTATAAAGGTATTTATATGTAGTGTATAGTTTCTCAAAAAAGGCCACAAATTACAGCAATTTTTAGGTTTACAAAAAAAGTTCAATATTATTACATGAGGTACATTCGAAAAAATTGTAAAAATCTGAAATTGCTAAGAAATATGGAATCGCTAAAAGTACAACATGATTGATTTTAAAAGGTATAGAAAAAATTGAAACAATTTGTGTGCTAAATAAGTTTGAACCAAGTCAAAATAGAATGTGAATCGAGAATAATGAAGAAGTCGAAACAGCATTAACAAGTAGGAAATTCATGCGTTAAACATAGATTACAAAACACTTTCCAACACTTCTTGAAATCTTTAACAAAACTTCGTTATTTAGGGAAATAAAGTTACTGTCTGTATCTAAATATGCATTCTATTACTTTAAAGGGCCCTGCATTTGATATGTCGGTTGATATGTATGCTATATAATGGAGAAATTTAATTAAGCAAAAAAATGAAGTCCAGGTTGAAATTTCTTTTTAAGCAATTTATAGTAATAGATGGAAACATTCTCAATATTTCTGTTCAGCCCAGTAGTTTACCTGGTATCGTTATTACACGTCAGTATTTAGCTAAAATGTATTTTAAACCAAAACTCTCTTAAAACTATGGCAATCACATTCTCAGAAATTATCATTCATAGGCATCCATTAATCTATTTTTTTGCGTGGCCCTGTACATCATTTTATCTATATTCTACAAACATTTCTTAATAAACTGAATGCAGTTCAGTATAAAAATGCATAACTTATTTTAAAAAAATACCTTCAAGTAATTTACACTCATATTCAATAACGTTTCAGAGCTCTTTTGTGCAGATACCGGGTGTCCCAAAAATGACTGATGGATTTTAAAATTCAATAACTTGCAAACGGTGACAGCTATTAAATTTTTTTTTTGCAGGAGGGCTATGTATAATGTCAGGAGTTTTTTTACCGTAATTCTTGATTTTAGTTCGAATTTCAAACAACAGATGGCGCTGATGGCGGTTGGTGGCCAGTCGACGCCGAGACTTACTTCATTCAGCTTTGACGCAAAAGAAGGAGATTAAGGCTATGGAGTACGTCTCATTCTACAGTACAGTCTTATTCTCAGGCCCCGATTCTGGACTCATTCGATATGATTTCAACGGAATGCGTTGTTGCCATGGAATAAAAGATTGTTCGATAGTGGAATACAGCGTTCAGAAGTGGGCATAAATTTCGCAAGCAGTATTTGAGTTTGCAGACGATTTTCGTTTAGGAAGTTTTATTTTCTCGGATTAAATTACTTTTTTATGGCACGATTTAAAGAATATTTTATGCATCATATTTTAAAACTACATAAAGATTTTTTTCAATTTGATGATTTTTGTTGTATTCTTAAGAAATTTTAGATCTTTTAAGAAAATTTGTCAGTAGATTTTTATGAATGTTCAAAAAATAATCATGAAAACTGTTGATAGTACATTATTGTCTAAAATAACTACCAAAAACATTTGAACATTTGAACATACATCTGACTTGTGTGCTCGACATCAAAGTCTGCTTATAAGTCATCGTCAATATACAAGGACGAGATAGCACAAGGAAATTTACATCAGTAGAGAAATACAACCAGGAGCTCCACACAAAGTGTGTGTGCAATGGAGCCAGCGGGAATCGAACCCACAACCTCCAGCGTAGCAGAGCCGCGTCTTAACCACTTTGCCACGGAGGCCCCCCAAAAACATATATTATAAGTTGCCTTGTTTAGCCCTTTTCAATAGGATTAGTCTATCGTTGCATTAAAATAGAAAAAAAATAAAATAAATGTAAGTTAATTAGAAATTTATTTTCCCGGATTAAATTACTTTTTTAGGCATGATTTAAGGAATATTTTAGGCACCGTGTTTTAAAACTACACTGTTAAAAATTTGAAACCTTTGCTGCATCGTCACTCCTCCATTTTTATAGAAAGAGATTACTTCACTGTATTATGGAGCATTCTCATTGGTCAATATAGAGATATTCTATAATAGCAGTGGAGTGACGATGCAGCAAAAGTTACCAATTTTTAACAGTGTAGATGAAGATATTTTGCTTGCTCTTACACTGTAAAAATCTGCTGCATTTTATTGTATACGCACACCGCTTGTATAGAAACGGTTACTTGATTGTATTATGAAGCATTGTTATTGGTCGGAAAAGAGATATTATATACAAGCGCTGGAGTGCGTATGAAGCAAAATGCTATAGATTTTTAACACTGTGGGGCCCGATTCTGAACTCATTCGATATGATTTCAATGGAATGTGTTGTTGTCATGCAAATGACAAATTCTTCTATAGAAAAATACAGTATTCAAAATTGAGCATGAATATAACAATCTAAATCGATCTAAAATTTCTTAGAATATAACAAAAATTATCAAATTAAAGAAATCTCTTTATCTAGTTTTAAAATATGATGCATAAAATATTCTTTAAATCGTGCCATAAAAAATAATTTAATACGGGAAAATAAAACTTCCTAAACAAAAATCTTCTGCAAACTCGAATACTGCTTGCGAAATTTATGCCCACTTCTTAACGCTGTATTCCACGCGTAATTTTTTTTCCAACCACCTTCGTCGTTCCAAGGCCAAGTTCGCACTCTGATTGGTTGTTGCTCTCGGAACTGTTTTCACGTAACTTGGCGATAATCATACTTGGCGTAGCGATAGACGCTTCCGTCGAGTTTGATTTCCTTCCGAATCGAGTACAAAATAAAAAGTTATGTGTAAAATTTTTTAAAGAGTACAGTTTTCAGTAAGACAAGTTCCATCCAATCCAATGCTACAAGAGAAAAATTACTTTGTACTCGGTTCGGAAGGAAAACGAACTCCTCGACGGAAACATCTATCGGTACGCCAAGTATGATTATCGCCAAGTTACATGAAAACAGTGCCGAGAGCAACAACCAATCAGAGTGCGAACTTGGGCTTGGAACGACGAAGGTGGTTGGAAAAAAAATTACGAGTATTCCACTATCGAACAATCTGTTATTTCCATGGAAACAACGCATTCCCTTGAAATCATATCGAATGAGTTCAGAATCGGGCCCCACAGTGTTAAAAATCTGCTGCATTTTGCTTCATACACTCACCGCCGCTTGTATATAATATCTCTTTTCCGACCAATAACAATGTTTCATAATACAATCAAGTAACCGTTTCTATACAAGCGGTGTGCGTATACAGCTAAGTGCAGCAGATTTTTATAGTGTAAGAGCAAGATTCTAGCATGATATCTTCAAATACACTGTTAAAAATTGGAAACTTTTGCTGCATCATCACTCCACTGTTATTATAGAATATCTCTATTTTGACCAATGAGAATGCTCCATAATAAAGTAAAGTAATCTATTTCTATAAAAGTGGAGGAGTGACGATGCAGCAAAGGTTTCAAATTTTTAACAGTGTAGTTTTAAAATACGGTGCCTAAAATATTCCTTAAATCATGCTATAAAAAGTAATTTAATCCGGAAAAATAAAACTTCCTAAACGCAAATCTTCTGCAAACTCAAATACTGCATGCGAAATTTATGCCCACTTCTGAACGCTGTATTCCACTATCGAACAATTTGTTATTTCCATGGTAACAACGCATTCCATTGAAATCATATCGAATGAGTCCAGAATCGGGGCCTGAGAGCAAGACTGTACTGTAGAATGAGACGTACTCCATAGACTTAATCTCCTTCTTTTGCGTCAAAGCTGAATGAAGTAAGTCTCAGCGTCGACTGGCCGCCAACAGCCATCAGCGCCATCTGTTATTTGAAATTCGAACTAAAATCAAGAATTGCGGTAAAAAAAACTCCTGACATTATACATAGCCCTCCTGCAAAAATTTTTTTAATAGCTGTCACTGTTTGCAAGTTATTGAATTTTAAAATCCATCAGTCATTTTTGGGACACCCGGTATGTATATTCAGGGCCTGATTATCAACGGGGCACTCTCCTACCAGTAAAATGAAATAGAATTTTTTCCCTTATTTATGGCAGTAATTTCGAATGAAAAAGGCGTTTAAACAAGTTGAAACTTTCCATAAAATTTTACTGGTAGGAGAGTGCCCCGTTAGTAATCAGGCTCTGTGTATATTAGATATAACATTTATACACATCATATAATACGCATAGATTTAGTGAAACTTAAAAGCGCATATCATGATTAAAATGATTGGGCACCCACTCTGGTGACGCCACTGCATTTAGTGTGTGTTTTTTTGTATTGCTATAGATGATACTATATGCAACAAAAAGGGTGTAATATATGTGTATTCTGTAAGCACACATTCTTGGTGCGCTTTATGAACCCGCGCAAAAAAGGCTGTATTCTAATACGCCCTCATCTTATAGCCATTAGGAATTGCAAAAATAAAAAAATAAAAACTGCGTTATATGTAGGGATGAGATTTCCGCTTTTTTGCACACCAGTAAAATTTAACAGAAAATGCTATAATTATGTAATCGAAAATTTTTTGTGATTTAACAGATCAACATTTTCTCTAAGATTATACTGGTGTCCAAAAAAGCGGAAATCTTATCCCTAGTTATATGATACAAAAAAAACCCTTACTTTTATGCAACATAAAAAAGAAATAGGTAATCAGAGGTGTGGCATGTGGTGGGGGACAATTTTAATATCTTGAATCATAACACTGATTTTTTATTTCAAATTCGTATTCTACGAGAAAAAAATACGCAATTTTTAATTTAACATTCTCTTTCGTTTCGCCATAGATAATCTTATAATCGAGCAAAACACAGCCAGATTCGTTACATGAGTAGGAAATCCTATTTTTTATTGAAGTTCTGGTTTTAAAATTTAAAATTAAAAATTAAAAAGAAGAAAAATTATCCTTCCGTCGTGGACAGGAAATCGGAAATGTCTAAATTCTGAATCAATGCACTATTTTCAGCACTACCAGGATGAACGACAAAGACGTAGAATAGTCATTTCCAATATAACATGGAGCGTACGGCCCATAGGGGGACTATTTCACATTTTGGTGGCCAATTGCATATTTGTTACTGAGTCATTCACTATAAATTTCTTTTCTTTTTCTATTTTATAAATGAATGTTTTAAACTGAAAATAAATGAAATACAAGCATAATTGCAAAAATCAATGATTTATTGAATTTAAAAAAAATGTTTTAAACTAAACATTTAAAAAAAGTAAACAATAATTAACAACAGAATAATGAGTATTTTTAAAAATTGGACTTTTTTTTTCCAGAACTAAAGTTTCTATAAATATTTTGATAGTTATTATATTCTACAATTTTTTGAGACATTTTCAATTTTTTATTGAATGAACTTTCTTCTTTTATTCGCTTTGCTACATATCGCACAAAGAATCTTTTTTTTTTTTTAATCAAACAACTAAAAAAAAACTGACAGTTTTGAGCATATACTTCTAAAATATATGAAATATCTAAATGAAGTACTATAGGTGAGATTCTCAAAACTTTTAAGAAACCAGGGGCTCCTAAGCCCGAAAAATACAGTGGCCACCTTTTGTAAGAAACGCATAAAAGAATAGCAGTTATATGTGCATAAAAGTCAGTAATTTAAAGGGGGAAAACAAACGCACATCTACAAGAAAAAAAAACCGCAGACTATTTGCGTCAAATATAAATGCTTCACTCACACAATTCTTTTAATTTGAATGTAAAATTAAGTGTAACATAAGTCGTAAGCTATGTATAGTCAGAAGACAAAGTTGATAGGAAGATAGAGTTTAAGGAAAAATATATCAATAAAAATAAGCTAAGCAATCATGGCAATGGGGAATATAAAAAAAAAAATATTTATTATTATCATTTTCTAAGAGTTCATATAAAAATGAAAATTGTGACTGTGTGAGATTATTTTGCATTTTAAAATTCAAAATACGATTGAAACATTTGTTTTTTAAAAAGATACAAGAAAAAAATATGTTTAAAAATTCTTATTTTAAAAGGGCGATTCTGTTCAAATTTTCCAAACATTTAAGCCATTTGATTCCAGAATTTCAGGCATAAAAACACATCATGAAAAAATATCGAAAAAAGACCGTCCAAAAATCCATTTTGTTAATCGTTAACAACGAAAAACGAAAGTTCCGTGAAAAGTTCGCCAATGAATCCCTGAAAACTTCGTCCAAAAATTTGAAAAAAAAAAAAAAATGCAAATGTCAACGAATTGGAAAAAAAAAAAAAAAAAAAAAAAAAAAAACATGAATTTTGCAAATTAAAAAAAAAAAAATCTATTTTGTTAAAATATCTAGGAGAAAAGCGTTTTTCGTAAAAAAGAAATAGAATGAATGCGAATTTCGCGAATGTTTGCGAAAGAATCGTCCCTTCGTCGATGGATTACAGAAAAAAATTCACTAATGTAATCAAAGGATCGTAATAAGGACTCTAATTTTATCAAAGAATCGCAGAAACAACTCAATTTTTTTCAAATGACTAAAGAAAAACTCGACCGATTCGTAAACCGATTGCAGAAAAAAAGACAATTTTGTCAAAGGATCACAAAAGACTTAGTAAATTTCATCAAACAATTGCGATAGAAAATGAGAATTTCGTGAAAGCATGGCGAAAAATCCCCTGAAATTGCGTATGAGGATCTCTATAAAATCCTGAATATTATCAAAAGTTTACGAAAAAATGGAAACAAATGCTATTTTCGTTAAAAGAACTGAAGATATAAACGTAAAATTTGCCAAAGTAGGCGACTTAAACGTCAAAAATAGTCACACAAGCAAAAAGTTTAGTGGCACACGTGGCGATTGGCGACTATGAAACTGCATCTGTAGTTACTGCAAACTTTATAAAATCAATAAATACTAAATCAGGGTTCGTACGATTCAAGCTCTTTTAAGCACTTGTTATCAAAACTTTTATAAAATAATTTATGCCTTACGTAACGAAAAAAAAATTAGCTTCAATATAATAACCAGTAATTTGCAAAATTTTTTATAGTATAATGCTTAAAATCTGATGAATATGTTTGATTTGTACGAACTCTGCAAATTGCATTAGAAAAGGAAATTAAATGGATACGTGCAGCTATCCTACACAGTAAAAAAAAATACATGATGAATATGCATTTAAAATTTTAAAATCAAAGTTAACCATAATAAATAAAAGATAATGCATGAAATATAAAAACATTCAAAATGGAAAACAGAGAAAATACGTTGAGAATTTTCTATTTAATGAGATGCTCAAACTGATGAACATTAACGACTTGACAAAGTCCTAGTCGCACATAGAAGTTATCAATTACTTTCTCTAAAGTTTGTGGTGTTATCATATCAGAGAATTGAATTATCCTTTCCTTTAAGTCACCAATGTCTAAAGGTTTTGTGTGGTACACATTGTTTTTCAAGTATCCCCAGTAGAAATAATCTAAAGGGTTTAGGTCAGGTGACCTTGGAGGCCACTCAATTGCGCCTCTTCTACCAATCCATTGCCTAGGGAAAATAGTATTTAGTAAATTGCGCACTATCAATGCAAAATGACATTGAGCACCATCCTGCTGAAACCAGACATTGCTGAAATCTATTCCAGTTATTTTTCGGATCTCCGGTATTATATGGCTCTTTAATAAATCGATGTACTTTTCACCAGTTAAATTGCCTTCGATAAAAAACGGTCCGACAACTTTATTGCACAATAGTCCCGCCCAAACATTAATTTTATTTTGATATTGCGTATGGGTATCTTTCATCCAATGAGGATTCACATCGGACCAATACCGCATATTGTGTCTATTAACTTCTCCACTTATTTGGAATGTAGCTTCATCCGAAAAGCATGTCCAAAAGGAAAATTGTCTATTTTCGTCGCATAGTTTCATTATCTTCTCACAAAACTCTAATCTACGATCTAAATCGTCTTCCAAAAGTTCTTGAGTCAATGTCATTTTATATGGATGGAATTTATTGGTTGTTAGTATTTCATTTACAGAAGTTTTCCCTAAGCCTGTTTGCTGGGCGATCTTTCTAACAGATGAATGAACATTTTCAATAACACTTGCACAAACTTCAAACAGTTTTTCGTTGTCTGTGGCAGTTTTAGGCCTTCCCGATCTCGGTCGATCTCTAACAGACCCCGTGTCTTGAAAGCGAATAACAGTTTTATAAACTGTTGATTTTGTGATGGGTGAGTGATGTGGGTGGTTATCATTAAATAGCTTCACAACCTCTTCATAGGATCTTAGTTTATCACCACACCCTCGTAGTATAAGCAGGGCCTGATTACTAACGGGGCACTCTCCCACCAGGAAAAAGAAATAAAGAATTTTTCCTTATTCATGACAGTAATCTTGTATGAGAAGGGCGTTTAAAGAAGACAAAAATTTCTATAATTTTTTTCTGGTGAGAGAGTGCCCCGTTAGTAATCAGGCTCTGAGTATAAGGATTTCTATCCTTTCTTTCTCGGTCAGGGACATAACAGCAGATTCTAGTATCAGAAATCTATTGCACGTGGTTCAGTGTTCGCACACTCCTTATATTTTTTAAGGACTCTGGCACCACTATTAATGATAAGAAAATTTATATTTACTTTTTAAGAAACAGAATTCGCAACCACATCCTCGATTCGAAATTTTCGCAACATTTTTCTGCAGTGAAATACATTGAAAATACTGTAAAAAATAGTGATAGAACTGTGCGAACCCTGTGGTTACAGTTGAGCGGAGCTCATTTATAAGTGGTTGGTTGTAAAGTGACATATTCAGGAACTGTTTATGGAGATATAAAATTTGCAAAATCATAATTATGACATAGTAATAATCACTGATTATTACTATGTCATACTTTCATTTTAATTGTAATTTGAAAGATTAAAATGGCGGAATAATTTTATACGAATGTTATTGAGAAATGATAATTGTAATTACACTGATAAAAATTTGCTGCATTTTACTGCAACACACTCCCCTGCTTGTACAGAAAACGGTTACTTGGCCGTGAAATGGAGCTTTCTCATTGGTTGGAATAGAGATATTATATACAAGCGGTGGAGTGCGTTGCAGCAAAATGCAGCATATTTTTATCAGTGTACCCAATACCGGCTCTGACATAGAATGGCGCTTTGAAAACTTGGTATGATGCGATTTTTTTTAACCAAAGGATGTTGGGATATTGTAATTTGAACAATGAAATATCGGCAGAGTAGTTTTAAAAATCGAAAAACACGGATTCCCAAATTTACTTATAATTTGATCAGAATGCAAATAGATCTTTTGTTGTTTAGCGAAACGGGAATGATCAATATGAAGCATACATTTTTGGGAACTTTTCGCTATTTGCAAAAATGTTGAATTTTGATTGGTCTATTTGTTAAACAGCAAAAAAACTATCTGTATCGTGTTATCGTAACTATCTCTATCCCTTTCTGTTAAAAAAAATATTTTTTTCATTTTGATTTTTTGAATATTGCTTAAAAATGCGGTTTTCTATATTTTGTAACTGGTATTTTTGGTAACTGTAATTTTTGAAATTTACAATAAATATTATATTTCCCATGATTATAAGAAAAAAGGCGCGTGAGAAAACAATTGTTTGCCGGGCGCCGGTCTTTGCAGGAATTGAGAATTACAAAGTTGGCGCATTCGAATCTGAGATCTGATTTGTCTTCTGCTCAAAAAAGGAAAAAAAAAAAAAAAAAAAAAAAAAAAAAAAAAAAAAAAAAGAGCGAGAGATTGATGTAATGTCAATAGGTATTTTTTTTTCAGGAGGGGGGGGAGACGAAAATTTTCGACAACGATTTATGAGCCGCAATGGAAAAACATGTATGTAATTGAAATTTACAAAAAATATAAATTAAATGAACATTTTGTCGCGAATAACAGGGTTCGACAAACACCGGGAGCAGGGTCGACCTGGCGACTGAAAAATTCCTCTCTGCGACTAATTTTTTTTGCCTACTTTTATCAATTTTACTTTTTCTTCTGTAACCAAAAAATTCCATGTGTATTTTTTTTTTTTTTTGTTTTTTTTTTTTAGTTGCGTGATTATTTTCAGTGAAAGAAAATACACCAAAAGGCCGCTCCAAACAGGAGCCGCTTTCGATTCAAACATCTCCTTCCAATTGGTCATCTGTAAAACAGGTGAGAAATGGCATTGCCTCCAACCATACAATTATACAAAAACTATACATCACAGAATTATACAAGAAGATCTTAGCTCTTAGTTCCATTTTTCAATAGGTTTCAGCAAAATAAACATTATGAAATTTGAGCTCTGTTCAAACTTGAAAAATAATAGTATAAAAAGTTTAATAATTATAAATTTAAATGGACCTAAAAGATTTCAATCCTGTAAAACCAATTGACAAATGGTATTTCAAATCCAAATCTCAAAGACACTGTTAAATTATGCATGTAACTTCTTAAGGAGAACTAAAGGTAAGGATATTAATTTGTCTACTGTTTTAATGTTTAATTTGATAGTTTGTATCCATTTAATTTTTTTAATGTAAAAGTGGCATTATTTGAAAGTTTTCTGAGTTTTATCTTTATTATTATGTATTTTTTAATGTTTAACTTTTTTACCTTTAAACTGATACATATTAATTAAAAATATATCGTAAAAAAATATGAGTTGCAGTGTACCATTTTGCAGTGAATATGCAGTGTCAAAGAAATTATTCTTCAAGGTTGCCGTTTAGATTTGATCTCGATATTCTTGCAGACGACAAGCCAGAGCTCAAATATGCATGCGCCAACTTCTTAATTCTCAGTTGCTGCAACCAGTGTTGAATTCAGGTGGTGGCCCCCCGGAAAATCTGGGATTTTGGGTTTTCAATAGGCAAAAAGGGTATCCCCCCCCGGAACTCTATAATGCCCCCCCCCGGAGCCACAAAAGTCCCTCCTGGAGAAAAGTGTCTGAATTCAAATCTGGCTGCAACGACCGTTTTCTTTGTTCGGTGTGGTCTCAGAAAGAGTGCCAAAACCGTATTTTGAGATTACACATCCATTATACCGTCGATTTTTGTCCATTATACCGTCATTTATGTCGAAGCGAAATAAAGGTAAATACAAAAGTTGCGTATTTATTTCTGTATAATGTGAATCAGCAATAAAAAATGGAGTTCCTGATTCAATATTTCACAGTAGCATTCATATAAAAAAACCAAGGTGTCGGGTGGGTGGTCAACTTTGGGATCACTAAATTGGCTTTTAAAAAAATAAATTATTCGACTGTTTTAAATGACTAAATTTAAAATTATGACAGAAATTGTTAAATTGAAAAAATTATATCCAATTACAAAAAAATATTGCATTTATTAGAATTTTTGAAAAAAATATTGTGTATTCGTTATTTTGTAGTTGCAGTAAATAACAAATCATCTAAATCTCTAATCCAACCCCCACATGAAATGTATGCAGCTTTCTCATGCCATATTCATCGTTTGTATAGCCAGCACACACAAAAAATGCATATATATGTTTTTTTTTTCGTCCTATATTGTACTCTACAGTAATAATTTAGAAAAAAGAACCTCTGCAACCTTTTTAGAGGATTTTTTTAAACTGCAGAAACCATCGAAGAGGAGATTATCCACAAATTTCGTCCCCTTTCCGACTTCCTAAAAAAATATACAGTGGACTCTCTCTTATCTGAAGACTCGCGGGACCGACCAAAAATGTTCAGATAACGAGAGTGTTCATTATAGAGGGAGATTGGAAGTGTATTACTACTACTATAGTTTTCGAGCCAGTAATTGATGAAAAAAGGTCGACTCTATGGGGTTTTTATCATATTTTCTTTCTTTTAAGTTTTAGAAGTAAATTAACATCGGTTCTTTTCAGTTAGTTGAGTGCCTCGGTAATATTTACATTTATATTTATACATATTTGTGTATATATAGTACATGCATGTAATATGTATGTATGAATTAGTACTCAGCTAACCGAAAAGTAGATTGTAACAAACCTTAATGAATGTCCCATCATTTGAAAAAAGAAATCTGCTAAAATTAAATAGCAAGAAATGTATGAGCCTTTTTTTATTTGCCATTTTCTCAGTAATTGATCTTTATAAGAAATCAATCTTTTACAGAGGGCGGCTGACAACAATGTGACAACAGGAGCTCAGAATTTAAATAAAGATTTTATTTGAACTTTTCAAATAAATTGCAACTGCAAATACAAGCTTAAAATGTAGCAGTGATTTTGTCTGTTTATTTCTTAATCGAGTTCGTTGAACGTTTTTCTTCTTCTGTAACATCTTTAAATTTCCATGATGAGATTTCGAATCCAGCTTGCAAACGTATGTTCAGTATGCAGAGGGGTGAAGTAGAAATGGGGATCAAAAGTAATATTCATAATAGTAGGGTGTTCAGAAAAGACAGTGTGTTTTTTGTTAAATCTATGGAGTTTCGCTGGGACTGTCGTAATGCAGTCATAATACTGGGTGACCACATTAGAGAGTGTTTAGATAGAGAGAGTCAGCTGTGCATTGCTTTAAGTAATTACTGAAAACTTGTTTAAAATTTACTTAACTTTTATTTTTTATAAGATTATACTTTCTTAATAATTGGAAGGTGTACCTAAACTTTTGGGCAAAACTTTAAGGGGTGGTAGTACACATCAAAACAAACAATATTAAATAGGAAACTCAGGATCCCAAACGTCTTTCGAAGGAGATAGTCGCCATTAAAGTTTGGGGTCCAAAATTTCAAATGATTATAAAAAACGGAAAAATTGATCCAATCGTTTGTGGTTTTCACTAAAACTATTCTTTATGACAGTATTCTCTTGAAAATAAATTATAGAGATGGATTTTTTAAAAAAGGGAAAAAGTTGAAAAGTTTAAAACAAAGGGCAAAAGTTGAAATTTAATCCACCCCTCCCCCCCCCCCCCACCCCTCGAACACAATTTCAATTTTGCGCTACTTAATTACTCCCAACGATTGTGATTTTGAGTTAAAGATTTAAGTCTATGCATTTGAAAGCATTTAATGAGATTTAAAACAAATGACGGTTAAAAATAGTACTACGTTACACCAAAGTTTAAGGCGCCCACTATCGGCATTTAAAAAAATTATCTTTAAAATTCATTTTCAAGGAAATACTGATTTACAGAGTAATTTTCGCGAAAATCGCACACAAATCGACCAATTTTCCGTTTTTTTATATAATTATTAGAAATTTGAGCCTCACCCCCTCCCTCCCTCCTTGAACACAGCTCAGTTAGCACTACTTAACCACTCCCAACGATTCAGATTTTGAGCTCAACATTTACGTTTATGTCTAAGCTTCTAACAAAATTTAATGAGGTGCAAAAAATAACGGTATCGGCATTTTTTGAAATTTATCTTTGTAACTTATTTTCAAGAAAATGCTGATTTAAAGAGTAATTTTAGTGAAAACCAAAAATTAAACGACCAATTTTTCCGGATTTTTTTTAATAATCATTTGAATTTTGAACCTCCTCCCCCTTGAACACAGCTCAGTTTGCGATACTTAACCACTCCCACCAATTTGGATTTTGAGCTCAAAATTTAAGTTTATGTCTAAGCTTCTAAAAAAATTTAACGACATACAAAAGATAACGGTAAAATGTAGTTGTTCGCTATTCCAAAGTCTAAAGCACTCTCTATCCGCATTTTTTGAAATTTATCTTTATAATTTATTTTCAAGAAAATACTGACACAAAGAATAGTTTTGGTGAAAACCGCTAACGAATCGAGTAATTTTTCCGGTTTATATAATCATTTGAAACTTTGGACCCTAAATTTTAATGGCGCCTATCTCCTTCGGAGGACGTTTGGTACCCTTAGTTTCGTATTTAATATTATTTGTCTTGATGTGTACTATCACCCCTTAAAGTTTTGACCAAGAGTTTAGATACACCCTGTATTTAAAACAGAATAATTTTTTTTCAAAGTTTTATATCATATTTTACATTGTCAATCACCTGACGTAGTTTTAACAGAAATTTCAGTGTCAGTCGACGTGGCACTCCACGTATTAAACATTAAAAAAATAATAATAAATACAGAAGTTGTTTTTAAAAAATGATTTAATGGATAAAGAAAAAAGGCAAAAAGAAAATTAATTTATTTCTATTAATGTTTTTGTTAAAAGCATATTAATCACTTTTGAAACAATCGCTACTGATGTTTTTTGGGAAGCACTATTCCGGCCAAGCAGCGTTGCCAGTTTAGTTTCACTTTTTACTGCGTAATTTGAAATTCGCACCATAACTTTAAAAAAAAGGCAATTTCATTTTATATATTCGCTAAATGTTTGTCATTAAATAATTATTTTGGTACTTTCCGGTATAAAATCAAAAGTTATATATTAAAAAAAAAGACAAAACATGGAAGATAAAATATGGTTATGAAAATAAAATGTGTATCTGATGTATTTGGTTCGTACACCACGATCTTCCAGGATCCGAAGAAAGCGTTAAATACAAATGTTACGTATCTTTGTCATTAGAATCCAAATCTGCAATAAGGAATGGGAGTTATTATTCAAAATTTCAAAGTTGGAATCCCTCTGACCCCTCAGGGTTCGGATTGGGTTGGGGGGTCAACTTTGATCGAACCAAATGCATATTTTTTTAATACTTTTTTTTTTCGTTTTTCAATCTATGTATTTCACGAATTCATCGACCGTTTTCCTATTTTTCGTTCACTCTGCATTTTGACATATTTGTTATTTTATCGCTATAATGAATAAATAAATAATTTTTTACACTAACGTCCTGTTATAATCCGAAAAGGTCGTCTCTGTCAACAAATAATCATTTCGTCTAAAGTTTTCCGACACCGCACCATTTACACACTTTTTTTAAGGGGGAATGCACCGTGTTTTTTAATAGTTTCCTTTACTTGTGAATTTCCAACAAATATTCTAATTAATAAAAAAAACAGCTAATAATTTTTATTTATTAATGGTGCCATAAATGAATTACATATGCACCTTTTGATGACGCACATATGGACCACAAGTCCCGAAAGTACTAAGGAATTAAAATATATTTTAAATTAAAAAAATTAAAATACCGATTTCTTTCTATTGATTAATCGTTTCTCTGATTTAGTCGCACCTTATAAGAACAATGTGTGTTTGCCAATCATGATTTGCCAATATCACGTAATTAAATTTATGAAAAACAATTTAAAATTTAAAAGAATGTATTAATTTACTAAAAATTATGATATATCTCAAAGAACTATTGAAAAAATTTCTGCCCTACTCTAATCATGAAAACCTTTAATCCCACACCCACTTGATTTTTTTTCGTACGTGTACTGGAATTTCTAGAACAGGAAAATTTTCTTGTTGAAAATCACTGGTTAAAAAACGAAAAAATACGAGTTTTTGAAGTAGCTTTATTTATTTTATTTTTAAAAAAAATTACTGATATTTCAATTGGAAAATAACGAGACCTATAAGTACCCTGAATTTACGATGTCTTGTATCTTTCTATAGTAATAAGAAAAAAAAATACAGCCTTACAAGCCGTATTAGATTTTTTTTAACAGCAGAATCTATTGAAACGCATAATATACACACATCCCCCCCCCTCCAAATAATGAAGGTTATCTTTTTTCTATTCAGGAGGGCAGGTGCTTATTTCTACGTTAAAAGTTCGAAATACGCAAGTTTTTAGTTAGAAATGTTTGTCAGGATACAATAAAAATCGGAATAGAAAACTAATATAATATATTTCAATGACATTTTGGAGAGAAAATCACATAAAATACTATAGCATCATCGAAATAATCATCACTGGCGGTTTTCGAGAAACGGTATTCCCTCCTCAATCTCCTCGGACGGGGCGCCCCCCCCCCCTTTCACGCAGGCCTGAATGTCCGGATGGAGAAAAAGGTGATTTAAAAAGGGATCAAAAATTCCTGATTGAGCTAAAAATAATTTTAAGTAATAGATTTATTTTTACAGCACAGTCACAAATAAGACAAAAACCAAGTGAAAAAAAATGTTTAAATTACTTTAAATGTGTACACTAAAGATCCTATTATTTATACAATTTTTTTTCCTCTGAATAATTAAAATAAAAATTTGCTTTAATTCTACATGCATTAATCGCATAAATATCCAAAGTTATGAATTATTAAATTTGTCCTTTGGTTTTTGTCAAAATGATTTCGTATTTTAAATGGCTTAAAAAAGGAAATGAAGCGCCAAGTACCTTTAATAAACTATGTATGTTGCCAAGAAAACTTTAATCAATCAGATTTTCATTTCTACAACTTTCTAAAAATTCAGATTTTTCGTTAAAAAAAAAAAAAAAAAATAAATGAACATTTTTTTCATTGAAAAGCATTGCTGAAGCATCGATCGACAGCCCACCGTCTGCGTGTCGCCACCTATCGTTGAAAAATCCACGTGGCAAAATTTTAACATTACTTTTCCTTCCTCTGTCTTACTCCGTGATATTCGCAACTGACTGCTATTCTTGCAAAAGACGGGAAATTTTGACGTCAAAAGTTCTGGCCAATCAAGTTCCAAGAAGGCACAAAACGGTTGGGAAAGCCGAAAAAAGTACCTTTCGAAAATGCCCGATTACACCGTGATAAAGGAGGATTTCAAATAAACATTAAATACAAAAGTTGCGTATTTTTGTCTGTAGATTCCGAATCAGCAATAAAAAATGGGGGTTATAATTTAAGATTTCAAAGTTGGACCCCCTTTGACCCCCAGGGGGTCGGTTGCGTGGGACAAATTTAGTATAACTGAGTAGCTTATTTAAAAATATTTAATACGTATATTTTTGTTTTTCAGTCTGATCAATATTTCTCGAGTTATTCGACCGTTTCCAGACTTTTCGGACACCATGTATATACTTTTATAAATATAACCAAAGTAATTCAGTATTTACCATTCAATATACCAATGAAACCAGTATTTTTACAAGCATCTTTTTGAAAACAGTTGAAGTTTGAAGTGTAACAGAAGGTAGATTACCAAAATAATAAAAGATACATGGATAAATGGACATTAGAAGGCTTTTTCATTAAATCACTCGTCAGGGGTGCATAATTTAAGGAAAAAGCAAAAGCATTCAAAAAGTTTCTGTTATGGGACGTGCTAAAACTAAGAAATTTGTCCCACAATGCACCCTACTGGTCGGAATTTATTTACTGTTCCTATATATTTTTAAAAAAATAAGTATTTTTTTCAAATTTGTGGAATTAAAATTAAAGTAAAACATATTAAAAAGACAGGCTTCGAAGCATTTATCTTTAACAAACTTTCATTTACAACAACTTAAATAATATAAATGGTAAAAACGTATATGATGTAAACCGTATTTTACGATGAAATTGTTTCAATTACAGCAATTGTTTGAAAGCTAAAATTTAAAAAGAAAACAAAGCGTAAATATAATATTTCATTTTCTAATTAAGATATAAACATGATTCAAATGTCATTTAAAAATTTAAAAACGGAGCAATTTCTAATGCAATAACATTTTAGACATCTTTCAGATTTTTGTGCTCCGTAATCCTCTTAATTAATAAAAATGATTTAATATAAAAATTACTTTTAAATTTCTATCTCATAGGTATAAATATCTTAATGTGACTTGATAAAATAGATTTGTGTTAGGTTTAAAATAAAAGGATATACATATTTTCACGGCTTTTAGACGTATGAAATTAATTACGAGGTATTTTAGTGCATGAAAACTCTGAAAAATAAAATTTCAGAAAAAATATATACATCATAATAACTTTTATATATTTTACGAACGTAATTTTTCCGTAAAAATGGTAATTCATTATAGCTTTTTCATAATAAAATAATTAATTAAACTTATTTTCGGCTTGTCAAACCTAGTTATACCAAGTTAATTTTATCCGTATGACTTCTTAGTGTCGATTTATGAAAACTTTTTTTTTTCAATTCAGTGATGAAGGGACTTTTGATTTTTTTGTCCCGGGGATTATATTGTACATCGCACAAAAAATGTAAGCCTATTTGAATAAAAATCGTAAGTCATGAAAATATTTTGATTAGTGTTAAAGTTATAAAAGAATATCCGGGAAAAGATTGGACTAAAACTTTTTTATTTGCATTCATAATTGGGTTGTAACACTGTAATTCTATATAAAATTTGTTTTCAGTAGGGTGCGAACGCACTTCGAAAGGATTTTGATATTTATTTTAAAATGTTCTATGTGCGGATTGACTCGATGCGATGGCTAGCAAACTTTTAGCACTTGCCAGATATATATATTTTTTTGGCATGTCATTAATTAACGTTCCAAAAAGAAAAGAAAAAAAAAAACCCAGAATTATTATGAACTTATGATAGTTAGACTAAATTTTATATCCAAAGGGGACCGGCTTCGTGCAGTTTTAGTATTTTTGTTAAATATCTACAAAAATCCTCGAGGAATTATCCTTAAACTGTAAGTGTGTAAACATAGTAGTACAGGTCTACATTTCCCTGTAGATTTTTTTCCGAAACCCCATAGAGGACCGTCAATAAATTGAGAAAGAGCGAAGTTCTTTTTCATAACTTTTTGAAAACTAACGTAGCCAAAACATTCAAACCGTACATTATGATTAAGTGGATTATTGTAATAAACTATATTCTTTTTTATGTAGATAGAATGCGCAATCCTAGAGAAATTAAGGTTTTTATAAAACGGTTCCAAATTTAGCCTTATTTTTTGCTTACATTAATTACACTTCTTAATATAAAAAAAACAATAGAAATAAGATGAATATTATGAATAAAGTATTGTATAGTGGATTGAGACTTGATAAAATATTTTTGTAAATGTTTAAAAAAGTACAGAGCATTTCTATAGTCTTCTGGATTGTTATATGTTCTTAAATGTATAAAGTATAAAAATTTTATGTATTATGGAATATAAAATCATAGGAAAAAACAGTTTGGGAATTATAAATATGTATAATAATCAATTGTATATATTTCAAATTGTTTTCAAATATACATTATGCGACTTGCTAAAATACGTTTGTAAGTTTTTAAACAAAATTTATAAATTTCCAGATATAATTGTAAAAATAAAATCAATTATGAAATATTTTGCAGTATCAAAATATAAAAAATAACATTTCCCAAATAAAAAATGAAGCAGTTATAATTCGTAGTTTAATACCCAATGGCCTCTATAAATTTTCTGTTCCTATCGTAAAAAAAATCTATTATTTA
Source organism: Maratus speculifer (assembly GCA_964019185.1). NCBI lineage: Eukaryota > Metazoa > Arthropoda > Arachnida > Araneae > Salticidae > Maratus > Maratus speculifer. Next base: position 414,684,048 of record OZ025290.1, read on the forward strand.
TCCTTTATCTATTATCCTTTCAAAAAACGTTCAAATTGCATCGATATTCTCGTATCATAGAATTTCAAAAGCAATTTGAGAATATCTCTTATTCGAAGTCTAGTATCCAGGATAAAAATAAATATTCAAGAGAAAATATAGACTTTATGGTTGAATTCAACCGTTGGAATAAGATGATGATGATATGTTTAGGGTTAAAGAAATGGTATGTTTGAGATTGAAAACTATTGGGTGTATTTTATATTTGTTTTATTTATATGGTTTAGGAAACATTACATTTTATGTCTTAAACGAAAGTTTATATAATGCAGCTTGATAAAATGATCTTTTGAAGAATAAAATAAATAATAGTTTACATTTAATTCAATTAGTTTTATATTTAACCTTACAACAAATATATACTTTTTAATTTAACAAAATGAAGGCATATAATTTAGTGAAATGTTACACGTGAAAATTTGTTTACTGATATAAAAATGATATAATTGTATCAAAATTGTTTGATATAATATATAATATAGTTTATAGACTTAAAATTAGACTCTGTATAAGCTACTTAAAAGATGACAAAATAAATTAATAAATAAACAAAAAGTAACCATTACCATTTACAACAATCATTCAATATTTACCATTTAATAAACTTATCAACACACAGAATAATCCCATGGAAATACAAAAACCTCCGTCTACTAATATGAGATATTGCAAAATGAAGTACATTACATACCGGGGCATTTCGAAAAAAACATTTTTCTTTTCTCTTTTGCACAAATTTAATCGCAACTCGCCCAGTAAAAATGAAAGATTTAGTTAGTGTCAAAGGAGACCCGGTCCCAAAATATTAAATTTCAAGAGTATATGTAATTGCAAAACCAACAGAAAATACAGGGTGTTTCACTACCAGACTGACAAATTTTGAGGGGTGATTGTAGACATGAAGACATGCAATATTAAATAGGAAATCATGGGGCGCAAACGTCTTTAGCAGAGTCTAGGGTCCATCATTGTTTAAGATCGAAAATTTCAAACGATGACAAAAAACGGAAAGAAAGATTGATTCGTTTGCGGTTTTCGATAAAATCATTCTTTATACCACGATTTCATTACAATTTTGTTTAAAGTTAATGGTCAAAAAATGTCTATAGACAGCGCTTTTGACTTTAGAATAACTAACAACTATTCTTTACTTTTTTTTCTTGTATAGGGGTTAAAATTTTTCTTAAGTTTAGATTTTAAATTAGATTATAAATTCCAAATTGAAAATATTGGGATAGAATAACTAGCGAAAATTGAACTGCGAATAGAGGGGGGAGGATTAAATTCTTAAAGATATTAATAAAACTAATCTTTTTTTATGAGTGTAGGTCATTTTTTCGGTAATCCTTTAACGTTGGAAATGCATTTTTTTGCGATTTCCGGTTAAAAGAAGCAAAGAAAAAAAAACGACAGAAAAAAGCAGAAAAATAAGAACACATTAATGCGACAGAAAACAGATTATTTAAAGGTTTTACTATAAAAAGTGTTTAGAATTACAATCAGAAGTAGTCGGACATGCTTCTCATCGAAGTCGCATGAAATACTTCTAGTTCTGGAAGATTCATGGAATTTCTGATAGCTTTCTAGCAGGTAGAGAAAAGTACTTGAAATATACACGAAATGAGATCCTTGATGATATGGGAGTCTCATATACCCAACTTTTCATTTTACCTCAGCAGAAGAAGTCTATACATGATAGGTCCGGTGATCTGGCAGGCCAATGCGCTGGGCTACCATGGCCTATCGACTTCTGCCTAAAACTGCTGTGACTGATGTCTCGTCGAACGTCATTGATAAAATTTGGAGTAGCTTCTTCATGGTGGAACCACATAAAGCGGCAGGACGAAAGATGAACTCGTGCTTCTTCCAGAAGATTCGATAGAACTTGTTGTAGGAATATCAAATATGTTCTTCCGTTCATACCGCAGTGTATAATGTATGATCCAATATGGTAGTCTCCAAGAATGCCAGCCAAACAATGATAGAAAAACGCCTTTGAGCAATACGTGGTCTCGTACCATTGGGGTTCGCCAAAGCCGAAATATGGGCATTATGTTTCTTGAAGGCCCCCCTCTCTTGTAAAAGTTGTTTCATACAGATGCCGCAAATGTGTTGTCTGGTGCAATCTTTTGCAAATATAATTCAACAAGCGTCTTCCTATGTGGATAAAAGTAAGGGTACAATTTATGCACGTTTTGTATACGGCAAAGGCTCATTTCTGTTTTCCAAAAGTAACTTCCAGACAATGGAGTGTGAAAACTCCACCTGCTGGCTTATCGTACAAGTACTTGTGGTTCATGGCATTCTGCGATACAAAACACTTGTTCCTCACTGCACGATGTCCTTGTCATTTGTTCTTAACTCATCTTAATTTTCGTTAAAAAAAAAAAAAAAAAAAAAAAAAAAAAAAAAAAAAAAAAAAAAAAAAACAGGTTTTACAATGTTTTTTATACAACTTTAAAATGTCGTATGCTGGAGTCCACGCGTATTCGCGTCTATGAAATGCTCCTTGCACAACTTCAGAGCCTCGTGTTTATTACAAACCCCATCTCCATATACTAGTAGATATCGACCTTTTCATCGTTTGAATACTCCATCCCACTACCTTTGGAACCAGTTCGCGAATGATCTCTTTAATGCGATCGCTGTTTTTGCGCATTACCGTTCAATGATATCTACTTTCACTGCAAAGCTTGCGACTACTTTTAAGCGTAATTTTGAATACCGTTTGTACTAGAACCTTTAAATAAACTGTTTTATGTCACATTAACGTGTTGTTGTTTCTCAGTTTCTTTTAACCATAGCTCGCAAAAAAGACATTTTCAACGTCACATTTCTTTGTGATTCCGAGTCCTTTTAGCATCGTCATCTCTGTGGCGTGATCAGTAGTGCCAGCACTACAACCCCGAGGGGTTTCGGGTTCGATTACTGTTAAGACTTGGATGTTGTGCAGTCTCTTTCAAAAGATATGTATATTTAAAGAATACAAGAAATAAAATTATTTCAACATGCCTTTGTCTCTGTGCGTATTATAGATCATTCGAGGCGAAAGTCATAGTTGTTATGTGTCCGAAAGCAATTACCTGTCAGTGACTGTATGGATACAAACCCTCGTTTTTTTTTTTCCTTTTGGGAACAACAGATTTTGAACTTATTGTATAGAAGATAATTTTAAGAATTTCCAAGTTATGTTTGTGAGACATTCTCAAAAGCTGCTTGATTCAGTTCGATTCAGCTGATACATTATGCAAATTATTTTTTTCGCGGAATTCACGCATGTTTAATAAAATATTATTTAATAATCCTGCTCATTCTTATTTTTTTTTTACTATATTTTTCATTCTAATTGCAAGCTGTAGTTCACAATGTATTTTGGCATATTTACTATAAAAAAAGTTTTTTTTAATATTAAGAATTTTGCAAATTATAAGTAACTTGGGATAATTTGGAGCTGTTTATATGAAAACATTAATAAAAATTAAAGTTTTCACGGAAACAGTCACAAATTGCTCTGACGGTTATACGAATATACATGCTATTCTCATAAAAATGAACTAAATGCATTACAATAAGTCACATAATCATAATCTACCGTTTGAACGCTTTTTCTGCATCAGTTTTGACAGTGTTGTCTAAAATATATTAGTTTTTTAATCTCTTAACGGTCGCATTAAATTACGGTTTAAAAATTCAAATTCATTATTACCACCACTATTTTTTAATATTGATATTATTTAATGGCAAGTAAAATGATACCAGAATAAAACCAATTACACTATTTTATAAAACTGGTCGAAATCAAATAATTCTGAATAAAAGCCGTGAAGCTTGCAGCCTGTGAATGTCTCGGGTGCGACAATTAAGTGGTTAATTGTTGACAGTATCCTATGGTGTTTTTGAAAAAAAAAATATTCGCGGAAATATATGACCTGTTTTATTTTGTTTACACGCAAGTAGTTTGAGGATAATTTCTTATGTATTTTTCTAGATATTAAAAAAAGTCTAAAATCACAAGTTACAGGTCACCTTTAACGAAATAGTGTATAAAGTTAAAATTATTTTCAACGTTAGAGCACCAGAATATTCGTATTCCAAGCATACCGGTTTCGGTAGCATATAGCATATCTTCCTCAGTGCTCCTCAGTGAGCACACACACACACACACACACATACATATATATATATATATATATATATATATATATATATATATATATATATATATATATATATATATATGTATATATATATATATATAGATATATATATATACATATATATATGCTTTTCACGCTGTTATCCTTTTCTTACATATCAAGAGATTAAAGTAGACTGAATGTTAAAAAGAAAAAAAAAATCGATTGGTATAAGTACAGTAAATTGAAAAAGAAAATTAAACGATAGGATATTCAAATGTACTCAGTTGATTTTCAAGCTTAAAGATATTCGTCTTCTTTTTCTGAAAGATTTTTAATTATAATGTCTTGTATACTGAATTAATGATAGAATTATCATTTAGTTATTGTTTATGCAGAAATACCAAACTGTATGTAACAAAGTGCAGAATAAAAAGGAAGAATTGTTGATTTTACGGCATAATACTTTTTGCGGGTTTCATATTTTACTACTATTAATTAAGCTAAAATGCGTCGTGTTATAAATGAATTATATCGCACATTTATTACTTAATGTAACAGTATTTGCCTATTTTGTGGTACATTACTGCTTAATGGTGTATTGTTTGCCTATTTTACGACTTTTTACAACCTCGTTTTACGACTTTAAATTGGTAACCAGCCAGTAAATACCGTAAAATCACCAGTTATTCTTTTTATTTGTTTATTTTTTATATAACTTAACAGTGTATGTATAAGAATATACTAAACTACTTGCTTTATATGCAGGCAGCATTAAAAATTCCTAATGAAATGCATTTTCTTTCTTTTTTTCCTTTTTTGGATATTCTACAAACATAAAAAATACATTTCATATCTAGAAATTAAATTTCAATGATAACATTAGGAAGATAAACAAATCAAAGTTTGCTCTCAAACGTGGCGAATATATATATATATATATATATATATATATATATATATATATAGATAGATAGATAGATAGATAGATAGATACATAGATAGATAGATAGATTTCATAGAATGAAAAAAAAAACTTGTATTAATAATTTTTTGAGTTTTTTCTTGATTCAAACTAAATTTGAAATGACTCTACAAAATTCTGCAATAAATAAATATATTACATTTCAACCGGTTCATTTTAGCGCAGCTATATGCAGACAGACAGAAGGGGTAAAAAAAGATTATATATTTATAAACTTTAAACAATGCACGCTAATTCACAGTGATGCCTGAGAATTCGTAAGGCCAATATAATTTGTATACAACATATGTAGCCGTCTAAAATTTAGATAAAATTAAACCGCATGCCATAAATGGAAACACAATTTTAACAATTATTATGAATGGGTACTTTGTATACAGTACTACATTGTATACAGTATTGTTACAGTATTGTTACAGTTTGTACAGTATTGTGTACAGTATTGTTACTTTGTATACAGTATTGTATCCGAAATAGATTATGTTTCCCTGTAAATGTATTTGATTTACTATTTAAATCACATTTTATTGAATGCATGTTGTGGTAAAAGTCAATAATACACATATATATATTTCATCATTTAAAAAAAAGTAACATTGTTAAATCTCTAAAATCCCCCCCCCCCTTTGAACAGAACTTTTTATAATATATAAATGAATTATTTTGCACAATCCTGAAAGGAAATGATAAATGCTATGCAAATATTCGAAATGTAGTATGAATAAGTACACATCTGAAAATCATATCAATTTCTTTATATTTGTAACACATTAACATCATTAAAATAAACTAAAAATGGTGTTTCCTCATGAACTATAACATTGATCATGTTTCGTAATAAGGACATAAGGCACATATATTATTGTGTTAACTGTATACATATTATTAGGAAACTATATTTTATAATCTCTTGTAAGGGTGTACACGTGCATCTCTGTCACTGCGAGATTTTAGTAGGTTTTAAGTCTGAGACGCTATCCATATATGTAACAAATTAAGAGATTAAGAAGCCATTTGAGACATAATTACTTATCATTCCCCTTTCAAACCCAGGGTTAACTTTTATATCTTTTTGATAATTTTAGTTATGGTTTATATTAAAAAACTAATAACTGCGAAAGAAATAAAAAATTATTTTTTTAACATAAAAATTTATGATATATGGAGACTCAAAAAATGGATATTTTGACAATTTCTTAGAAATTTTTATTTTTTTATTTTACTTTTTTTCACTTCGAAAACATTGAAAAACATAAAATAAGTACACGTTTAATATTTTTTTTAATCAAGAACGGAAACTCCATTTAAGCGCAATAAAATTATTTATTTTCTTCATTTTTTGTACATCTCCTACACTTTTCCTGCAAACAATTCTTATACAACACGTAGCTCGCTAATTAAGCACTATAAGAAACGAATTGCTACTTTGTTTAGTTTTACTATCCATCAAGCTCTATTCACACCAATATCTTTCTTTTTTAATATTATTTATATGCGTGAAAGCAATTTTAAAGGTGTGTATCCCATAGGATACATCAGGTCTGAAGAGGATAAATTTGTGCATGAATAACTTGATGTGAAATATACCTAAATAGTAAAACTTTAAAGATAGAAAACCAACGATTATAAATGCACAAATAATGTATGAAAAGGTAGCAAACAGCTGTTTCGAATCTATTATTGAGTCACTTCATCAGAGCTAAACTCAGCGAGCTAGAAAAAGCAAAAATGAGCGGAAAGTTTTGTTCAGTTTTGCTTTTTCTAGCTTGCTGAGTTTTGCACTGTTGAAGAATCTCTATAGTAGATTTGAAACAGCTGTTTGCTACCTTTTCATACATTATTTGTGCATTCATAATAGTCCGTTTCTATCTTTAAACATTTTTGTAAAAAGGCTTTATTTGCTATTTTAATGTATTTGGCGTCAACCAGACTTGATTCCATTATTGTTGTTTTTTTCTCTCTTGGCTCATTTTTGTTTTTTCTAGCTCGCTGAGTTTTGCACTGATGAAGAACCTCGATAGTAATTTCGAAACAGCTGTTTGCTATCTTTTCATACATTACTTGTGCATTTATAATCGTTCGTTTTCTATCTTTAAACATTTTTCTACAAAGGTTTTATTTTCTATTTTAAAGTAAAACTTTACTTCCAGATAAGCTTACATAATAAGCAATTTAAGGGTGAAGAATTCTTTGTCTTGGCTCTCCTGGACAATTAATCATTTGTTCTTCATGTCCTTACGCAAAGCTAGAGCGATATATAGAAATGTTTTTACTTCATTTTTAGGCATACATTAAGAACTACACATAACAAATTGCTATTTCATAATAACAATTCTATTGGACACTTCAATAAAATATAAAAATAATATTAGTTTGAAAATGTGTAACAATGTTAAAATGCACTGCGAATTATTTTTCCCATATATCATAAACTAACGGAATACTTTCGATTGCACTTGAAACATAGTTTATTATACCATTGAAAAATTATTACTAAGTTACTTCAACACAATTTCTTAGTCTTGACATTGTATCAAAAAACTCTCATTCAAAAGCTCTTAAGATGTTGTAAATATATTTAATAAAAATCTGAGATTTCCGAAGCTAAAAGTACACAACTTGAATGGTTCTTCTTTTGCTGGAATAGTTCGTCCATATGTTAGAATAACTTACACGTGAAAAGTTTAGTAAAGAGAGATTATTTTGAAATACTAAGATTAAAATAGCTATAATATATTGAAAAAGAAAATAAAACTGTAATTTATTTAAGCGAATTTGTTTCGCATTTAAACTTCAAAATAAAAACTTTCAGCATTTTTTTCCCGTAGATATGATTTATTTATATACAAAACAGTTTGGTTCATTACGCACCAACTTAATTTTATTGACATTAAACTTTTATTACATTAATAGTAATAACTTAAAATTATTTTATCTGAATTTTTTAAATAAAAATGTTACGTATACCAAATAAGTCCATGTTAAGGTTTTGGATTGTATTGTAAGAAGATTAAGACGTTAAAGTTTATTGTCTCTAATTTTGACATATTTTTTATAATATTAAATATTACACATATCGTTTAATGAAATTGGAAGCCGACAGTTCTAAACAAAGTACTATTTATTTGGCTAGATTAAGAGTATGTGAACTCTGAAAAAAAATTAAAAAAAGAATTTGAATGTAGATTCTGCCTTTGCAGAATTCAGTTTCGCCTTCGATTAGAAAAAAAAATCGATAGAGGTCTTTTAGAAGGGCGACCCCGTTTAGAATGCAATGAACTAACTTCATTTTTTTGTGTTTATCAATATAATAGAAAACAGAATGGGGTGAAATACCCAATTGATTAGCAATTTCTTTCTGAGACATTGGAATTGCGGAATAAAAAAGATATACTATTTGACGTGCTACTTCTTCATTGACTAGCTTCATCAAAAACGGATTTTTTTCTTTAGTTTAAACGCTCTTTTATAGACTCTGAGAAAAAGGAAATGCATTTTAACAATAAAACGAGTGAAATCCCATCGAATTCGACGAATGAAATGTTTAAAAGACCTGATCGATTTGGTTAAGAAAAAAGCAAAAGTAATTACATTATTGAATCAATATGTAATAAATATATTTCAAGATTGCCAGTTACAATTTTGCATGCAAATATTCGACCATCTTCAGTTAAAATTGTTATCTGAGTGCCAGCGAAATCCAGAAATTTTATTTTATCTGCACTCACAGAAAAATAGTTTTATTTAAAAAAAAAAACTAATTTAATTTTTACTATGACATTATTTACTAACTGAAGTCATCTGAAAGTAAAATCTCAATCTCAGTGTCCATAATGAAAAGAAATATTGAAATGTAATATCGTTATGAGTAAAAATGCGATGTTTTAAATAGTGACGTCATTTTCTCTTCAAATGTTTTTTTTTTTTTAAAGTTACTGTTATTAGTAATATGAAAAAGGCAACCGTAATAATATTGTAATTCCCATTTATCTGGTTACTGAATAACATCATTTTCTCCATTTGAAAATTTTCTAATTTTACTTTAGACATTAATTTTTATCATAAATTATTTTCTGTTATTTTATTTACATTATTAATATTATTTCTCAGTAAATATATTTTTACCTTAATTAGTGCATAATTATACGCAATCATTTTATTGTGGTTAAATTTTACGAAAACGAAACTTTTGTCTTTTAAATGCGAGGACATGTTCACTGATGAAATAAAGCTTCTGACTGGTGGAAAGTGATAATGGAAAATAAATTTTATTATCGAGAGAAAAGCTAAACTGAGTTGCCACCATTTTGAAGAAATATCGTAAAAAGCATTTAATATTAAAAATAAAATATAAAAATTGAAATAAAATAAAAAAAAATAGCTAAAATGGGCACAACTACAAATAAATAGCTTTCTTTAAAAAAAATAATTATCAAAATCGGTTGAGTTGAAAATTCAGGGCTGATGACTAAAAAAACAGCCAGGTCTTTTAAATATATAGATTGTATGAATGTCTCGTTTTAACTGCCAGATTATGAAAAAGTGGGCCACAATTTTTGACACGACACGAAATATTAATTTATGAGAATTTTGTGGCATTATAATACTTCCACTCAAATATGATTTTTTTAAATATTTTCATTCATTAAATAGTGGTTGGTTGAATGGGGTTTTCTGGCGCAAGGTCCCCTGAGGGACATGCTGCGCCAAGAATAAGGTAGGTTGGTTGGTTTTTTGTATAGATTTTATTGGCACAAGGTCCCTTTAGGGACATGCTGCGCCAAGAATAAGGTAAAGAGAAAAAAAATAAATGTAAACTTTAAAGGATGTAAAATGTAAAAGTCAATTTAAAAAACTAACATAGGCATATTAAAAAGGTAAAAACGAAATGATGATATATAAAATTGTAGTACAATAACTAGTCAATAAGATAAAATAAAAAGCTTAAAAAAATAGTAAAATCATACAAACAGTAAAGTAGTGATACATAACAAGAATTAGTAAAATTGTAAAAACAATGATACTTTTGACAATATTTAAAAACTCAAATTAAAATGGTAAGTGGTAAGATCAATTAGGTATATATTCCTCAAGAACAGTGTTTCTTTCGTCTTTACTTGAGTCATATGACTCTTCCATAGCCTCTTCTACATAATTTTTTAGTCTTTTGGGATCTTTCAAATAAGAAAGAGATACGTCATGATTTGATTTCCGTTGTTTTTTTGTGACTGTTTGCCATTGGTGAGATCCTCGAATAGTCTTATTTTCAGATGTCTTTTGATTTTGTTTCACGGCTTGAGCGGAATTGGTCTTTTGGTGGTTAGAAGCAGAAAGATTAACTGTTTTTTATTGGGTGTAACTGCTTTAGGCTTTTGACTAGTATTAGGTTTTTGGCAATCTGATGCAGAGAGATTAGGATTTATTTTAGATGTAGATGCATTAGTTCTTGTCTGGGGTTCAGTAGATTTTTTCGGTTTTTGTGGCTGAATAGGTTGATAGACTATTGTAACAGGCTCTGAAGACGGTAACCAACGCTCTAATTTAGGGCTAACAGAACATTTAGTAGGGCAACCGACATCTCGTGTTTCTTTCTTTGGGGTACTAGGTGGATTAGGTGATTCTGTCTGCGTGCTTATATGTCTTACAGATTTTGATTTCTGCTTGAGTAAACTAGAATAAGAAAGACCTATAGATGGAGTTCTGGTTTCAACAAGTTTTCGAGCTTCTGGATATGAAAGATTTTGACTGGTTTTTACTGCAAGAATTTCTTTTTCACGGTTCCAAATTGGACAGGAGCGAGAGTATGACGTATGATTACCTTTGCAGTTCGCACAGCGTTCTGGTTTTTCACACGATTTACCATCATGGCCGACTTCTGCACAGCGAGGACAGGTAACATTGCCACGACAGTTAATGTTAATATGACCAAAACGCTGGCATTTGAAACATCGTAAAGGGTTAGGGATATAAGGCCGGACTGGACAGCTTAGGTATCCAGCTTTAATTCTATATGGTAAATTATGGCTATTGAAAGTTAGTATTATGTGCTTTGTCCGAATAACTTGTCCATTCTTTCGGATAGTAATGCGGCGAGCATCTATTATATTTTGTTCTTTTAAATTTGAGAGAAGCTCTTCTTTTGAGGAGTATAAAAGATCTGGTTCAGAAATTACACCGCGACAAGTATTTAGAGTTTGATGAGCTTTAACAGAAACAGCAAAAGAGCCTATTGTAGTGCAATTGACCAGAAGCTGTGATTGACTGGCTGAAGAAACCTCAACCAATAAATCCCCAGAGTGCAGTTTTTTAAGAGTGTGACCGTCGCTTAAAACAGACTGGAATGTTTTTGCGATAAGAAAAGGTGAGGTTCTCTTGAAAGAACTATCTGAGAGGCTATCGGTGCGTTTAATTACAAAGAAACGTGTAAATGATAAATTCTGCACAATTTGTTGCTCTCCACATGGGAGAGAATTATTTGAATTAGAGATTTTTCCATCCATAGTAGGAGAAAAAATAATTCGGACCCCGGCCGCACCACCCACTACCGAGCCCAACAAGGGGATGCACATTCGTGCACCAGTGCTTACCAGGGTCTATACGGTCACAAGACAATCCTATGTCAGTCTCCACCCTTAACGAGATGACTAGTAATTGCTCGCTCGCTTGATCCCTAAAGCCAGTGACCAAAGTCAGCTGACCAGCCGATTGATGCATACGGGACCAATATGCACCTCCCGTCTACCTGAAGCAGAGGCCAAAGCAGTGTGTTGGTTTCCCTCAACTACCAGGATCCCCCTTTCCAGGGACACGGGTCGCCACGCACGGCCAACACGTGGGTGGTTTACAATTCTCCATGAGTCAATATACAGGATGATATCGGCTCATACAGAATCGCTCTCACCTCCGAAAAGGAAACCACAATGAGAGTGAAACAAAGATTAAAGGAAGACAAGAGGAGTAAGAGGAAATAGAAAAGAGAAAGATCACTCGGGTGCCCCGGGGTTGTGAAGCCCGTGAATACCTAAAGAAGGTATCCCCTGGGGGGCATTAAATAGTGAAGTGTATTGCTATTGCAAAAATAATGCCCCTAGTATAGAAACATAGAAATATTTTAAAGTGGAAACTTATTATCCAGAGTCTTCTAGCATCTAGAAAGCTTAACAGACACAAATTAAAAAGTAATTAACTATTTATATTTTGACAGATGTTACAAAATGTAATTTCGAAATGAAAATGTTAATAATAATCATGCTTATAAATGATTTCCATCTAGTAGCATATTTCATAAAAAGTAATTATAAAAGGTTTATCTATTATATTAATCTAATCAAGGGAGTTTATGATTATAAATAAAATATTTACTTATAAACTAATCAACATATGTCGAAGTTTGTTTTTATTTTTCATAACATTTTTAACTTATACATTCTTTAGTCTTTATAACTTCCCCTAATCTGAACTTCCAACATCCGATAGTTTGCAAGTAAAATAGCTGATACAGACTGACAGATAGGCAGACACGTCTGATGTCAATCTTTTGAAACATTTGGATTTAGATATTCGCATTTCATTGAAAATGAAAATGAAAATATAACATATTGAAATATTTTTTTTCACCTTCAAGTTTAAACATATTTTTCTTTTTCATCTAAAAGATTTTTTTTTTAATTACTATGTTTCGTATATTGAATTATTAACTGGATTATAATTTTTATTTCTGTTGTTCTTCTTATAGAAAATGTTTTTAAAGAAGTTTTGAACTAATGTACATAATATATCTACATTTAAAAAGTGAATTACTCTTGTTTTATCAAACGCATACTTGTATACTCAAACTGCTGGTTTTTGCCATAAATTTAACTGATTTTTTTAAAGTGTATTTTAATTAAACATCCCTGTTATCACATCTTTTCGTTGTCATTGTCGGGATTTGGAACTTATTTCATATTCCTTTCATCCAAACCACCTGTCAGGGAAAAACTATTGCGCAATATCAAAATTGAAACTCTGTTTTTCTCTCTTACGTAAAGGTGCGGCGCATGCGTCAAACTATTTTATTCCACTAAGAACATTTTTTGTTTATTAATTTTTTTTTTTTTTTGTAGTTTAGTTTGAAATGTTGTAGAACCAAGATGTAATATTGAAATTGTCACGGCCAACTTTGTAAATATTAATGTTGTGTGTGCCTGTTTTGTGAATCGTGATGTGCTTCGTCCTTGTTAAAATATGAAAATGAAGATGGACTATTGTTTTTTTGAGTTAAAGTAATCGTCAATACTTATGCTGCAGAAGAAGGCTTAGAACATTTGGAGCCCCGATACCCCGACTTTCTCAAGTAATTGGAATTTTGAAGGTAAGAATTTTTTATGACTTACCTAATTTTCATAATATGCATTTTTTAGAATCAATGTGAAATGTTGATAATTCTTTTTGAGGCAGCTCTGGCTGTGATTATCTAATTTAGGCAGTCGGAGTTGTCACAGTCATACGTGGCTAACGAAAAAGGTAGACTGCGGTATTACCTTTCACATTAGACTGCTAGAGTCACGTGATGCTGTTTTAGTGGGTCTTCATAGGTGGATAAAATATTAAATGACTCAGGCCATCTGAAAAAGTGACAAGTGTGAAGCATTTCGTCAGTGTTTTCTTTTTTGTTAGGCTGTATTGTTTTCGATACTAATGAAAAAGGTAGTCATTTACGCGTGGCAACATTGCTCTCAGCAGTTTCTGACGTAAATGTAACGGATTTTTTACAATGTACTTTAATTCAACATCCCTGTTATCTCACTTTATCGTTGTCTTCCGAGGCTAACGAAAAAGATAGACTGCGGCATTACCTCTCATATTAGACTGCTAGAGTCACGTGATGCTGCTTTATTGCAGCTGCATAAGTAGATAGAGCATTAAATGACTCATGCCGTCTGAAAAAAGAGACATGTGTAAAGCATCACATCTGTGTTTTCTTTTTTCTAGGCTGGGTTCTTTTCGATACTAATGAAAAAGACAGTTCTTCACGCGTGTCCTCTTTTTTAACTATTTGGAAATAATCGTTGTTGTTCTCGGTAGAGAATTGGGAAATCTAAAGTATATCTGAATCTTTTTATTGGTTGAATAACTTATAAACAACTTATTTAATTTTAGGCCAGATTTTGGGCCAGATTATTTTTAGGCTTTCCTGATTGGTCCGAGTTTAATGTCCAAAAATGGAATACTTCTGTTTTTTATTTCATTCGTTTTCTCATTGGTCCAAGTTTATTGTCCAAAAACTGAATACTTCTGTTGCCACAATGACAAAAAGAATAATAAAAACTTTAAAAAATTAATAATTTAAAAACAAATTGCTAAAGAGATTTCAAACAATTTTCATTAAAAAGTGCATTTGTTTCTCTACAGAACAGTGTAAAAATGTAAAATGTGCGATGTTAAGAAGTTTAAAAAATTGCAGCTCCAAAAATTTTAGAATGAAATTTCATTTAAAATTTGCTTGTGGTGAGTCCAGGAATATTAATGTTTAATCCATGTCGTAAGTAATATGAGACGTTCAGATGTCAGTCTGATTAACTCCATAAAATAAAAGTGCACATTTTAAACAGTTAAAGCTTTCTATCTTAAATTTACATGTTTTTTTTTCTAATCAATCATCTAGGAATATTAATGTTTAATGCACGGTTTGAATAACATATGACTCATTATAATCATCCTAATAATGATGTTGTTATTATCATTAATTTAAATATAGAATTTATTTTTAAATCTTTAAAATTTGAGTCTTTGAAAATAAAATTTTTCAAATAGTCGTAGTAATTTGCTAAAGTACATTTATTTTTCCAGAAGGCTTCCGTCACGTGAAGATTAAATGAACGAATGCGTGTGTTGGAAAAGAACATCGCGTGACTTTGTCGGAAAATGTCTTTTCCGCTATCCTAGGTTATGTGTTTGTCTCGGTTGTCCTTTACGACTAAACATATTATTCATCGTTAAGTTCATTTGGGAAAATGTTGAGTCAGCAGAAATGTCAGACCAATTGAAAAGAATGTAATTTTTTTAAAAAGATAACTTAGTAATATCATTTTAAATTCCGATCACATATGGAAAATATTTAAAAAAATAATTATTTATTTATTTATTTATTAATAATCAAAGTTGAAACATATTATGTACAAGAAATTCAAAAAGAACCAATAAACACAACAAGATTCCCAAGACCAGTGGAACGGAATATAACATTTTAAATGATAACTTATTAACATCATTTTAATTTCCGATCACATCTGGGAAATTTTTAAAATAATATTTATTTATTTATTTATTTATTAATAATCAAAATTGAAACGTATTATGTACAAGAAACCGAAAAAGAACCAATAAACACAACAAGATTCCCAGAACCAATGGAAAAAATATAATTTTTTTAAGATAACTTAGTAACATCATTTTAAATTCCGATCATATATGGGAAATATTTTTTTAAAAAATACATTTATTTATTTATTGAAAATCAAAATTGGAACATATTATGTACCAGAAAATAAAATTTTCATTTTAAAACTGATTGATAACTTAAGCGTGCATTTTTGAATATTATTATTGCACATTCAGCTTAGAAAATAAATACTTTTAAGGAATAATTCCTTTTAAACATTATTTATCGGTTTTAAACATTATTTTATGTGAGGCTATCTGTTTCAGTCTTTTCTTATCGTAAGTTTAAAAAATCAAGTTTCCTCTATCAATTTATTATGTTGTTAAACCTATCTCAAAAAAAAAAAAAAAAAAAAAAAAAAAAAAAAAAAAAAAAAAAAAAAAAAAAAACCTTTCAATAAAATAGTTTTACTGTTAATCTGTGAAATTTTTAAATCTTAGATTACAATGGAAACCAATGTACACAATTAAAGGTTTTTCACGATTTCCTAAAATTTGATTTTTTGGATATGGCGAATTTTGAATGTCATGTACTCATATTTTCTATAATTGTGTAATGTAATACTTGAGAATAATTCGATTCGTCGTTGACAACTGGAGAACGGCATTTATGACCGTAATATAATAAAAAAAATCAATTAAAATTAATTGTTAAAAATTAAGTTCAAAAAGATTATTCAAAATAATATTTATTACTGTAATTAGTTAAAAATTAGTTGGAAAGTAAAAAATCCTCAGGATGAAACACTTTATCAGAAATAAAAATAAAAAATCACGTACATCCATATAATTTATGAAAATAAAATAGTACGGTTTAAAACTTAAATTCAAATTTATTTCAATACTAGCAGCTTTTGCACACTTTGTTGATCGGTTTTTCTAAATAGAGCTTGAAAGAAATGAAATATAGCTAACAAAGATCAAATTAGTATAAACAGAAAAACATTTTCTTTATAACTCTTCAAATATCCATAATTGTTGTCAAATTCATATAACCTTGTATTACCGAGTTCAAAGTACAGATTGGCAATATAATAGGTATAAAATCACTGAAGTATTTATTTAACTAAATGTTAGTAGATTAGGGGGGTGGCTCCGCCCTCTGCTAAGTACACCGACTCACCAACCCCTGCGGCATCGCGCTGTAAAACAATCACTATTTTCTAGCAACATAAGACGTAATCCTTTAGCATATCCATTCTGGATCGCTTTGCGATGACTTATCTTCTATCCATTTAATTTTTAGTTTATAGTGGGTAAAACGTTCTCCTCCTTTCCCTATCAATTTTTGGCTTGCCCGCATTTTAAAATTTATATTATGTGATATAAGCTATCTTAAAGTTTAAAACAGACCACGTCGTTATATTTCCTAATGTCATTCGTCCCCTCCTCCTCCGTCCTCCGAAAAATGACACGCCACTCGATATAGTTGCACATTTCACCACCCGGGAGCGTCACTTAATCTTAACATAACAGTATCTGAACGAAACCCCATTAAATGACCTATCAGTAGATATATTACTCGAGAGGGTGGCGGTCTTAAGGAAGAATTTGAGATATTTGATGAAATTACTATTGAAAAATACTGGTAACTAAACTTTTTACATTTTAGGTAGATTTCATAAAGTATACAACCGTTTAAATTGTTTCTATAAAGTTTTTGGTAGGACAGTTTTTACTGCAAAAATTAATAAATAAATAAAAATAAAATCTATAAATAAATTTTTAAAAAAGTAAAAAGTAAACAATAAGGATGACAATGGTAGTCTATGGGAATTTGGTGACATACGAAGAAGAAAATTGTCATGCTGGCGTCTTTTTTGTTGAGTAATTTTGTTCGCCAGACTTGGTGATATATCGCTAAGTTGCTGATAAATTTGGCGAAAAAGCTGGGTCTTTCGGATGGTAACTACACCATCCCCCTGCGGTTTCGTGGTATCTACGCAGATTTTCATTGCTCCATGTTTAAATCGTTTGGTCTATTTTCAAATAATTGTTTTTTCGATATATAGAAGGGCTAAACTAAAAGTTTGAAACAATATTTCATTTTACAATGTCAAGAAAATTGACGTAGAACTTGAAACAACGCTAAAAATCTGATTGAAAAATATATTTTAACTGACTAAATATTACAAAATCGCAAGGGCGAGATATACTATAGTACGGCAAAACATTGTAATTGGAAATATTTCATGACTGGAAAAAATTTCACGCTAAACGCAAAAAAAACTCAAGAAATCAGTAAAAATCGTACAAGAAATCGCATTAAATAGCGTTGAAACTCAAAAATCGTAGCAGACATCATATATTAAATTAATCTAAAAATTTGAAACAAAATTGTTTGTCACCAATTTAAAAAAATAACCGCAAAATGGGGAAAAAACTCAAAAAATCGCATTAAAATTTCGCTAAAAAATCAAAAAATGCTGTACGAATTCAAAATAATATTTATTGAAAAGAGGAAAAAAAATTACTAGATTGGATTAAAAGAATGAAAGCCTAATCCTTTTATTAATGTGGAAAAAAATGCCACAAACAATAAAAAAATCCGCTAAAAATCTCATAAAAATTAAATAAAGTTAATCTAATCAAAAAATTAAAAGTTGGACATGCAGCGATCTCTTCAGAACATTGTCCATACTTTGACAAAATTCTCTCTTTAATATTACAGAAAAAAAAGAGTTTGCTTTAGACTTATTTTTTTTATAAATTACTAAAACTCCACTGTAAAATAATAATAATAAAATAAAATATAATAATAATAATAAAAAAATATATTTATGTCTCTTTATAATTAATTTCACATGATTTCAAGTTATAATTTTTATGTGAAAACCAATTTCCATTTATTCATGTATAACCCATTCATCAGTTATTCTAATAAAAGTATCCGAACATAAAATTAATGGTTCATGTAATCTGAGATTAACAAGTTTTATCTTAATGTCTGAAAAATTATGATTTAATTAGAAAGGTAATCGTTAATCATATTAAGAATTTCAGTAATACGTTCATACGTTACTCTAACTAACTTCTCGGAGAAAAATATAAGAGCATTTTATAAATTACGAATGTAGGCCATTAAGAATGTATTATCAATTTATTTAGTAAATATTCAATGCTTAAGCACTTTGAGGTCTCATCTATTTAAACCGCATAAATCCTTCTTGACTGAGAATATTTAATAATTTCCATGATTTTTAAAAATATTTATTGTTTATGATAATCGTCAAATTGTTCGTAATCATAATAGAGGAACTATTTAAATGTATTATAAAAAAGTTTGTTTTATGTGTTTTTAAAAAGTTCCGTATAAGACAAAATCACTTTTTAACATAAATTTATTCATTTAAAATATTTATTCATGCAATTATTCATTATTTGTCATCCAATTCTAATTTCGGATATTTATAAATAATTATTATTGATATACTGACTTGTAACAGCATCTAGAATTGTTTTTCGTTAATTATATTGCTTTTTATGTCTAGATATACTGTTACAATTATTTTTTCTTTTTCTTACTGGAGTGAATAAAGAAATCGCATTTATTGCTAGGTGTGTAATGTCCCTATCTATTGTGAATAGATGCATTTTGTTCAGAAGAATGCAATATAGACAAACGAAATAATGTATTCACGCTTTCTATATAAAGAAAAAGATTGAGCTTCCTTTGCTATAGTATATTATTTTTTATATAAATGTAATTACACAAAATACGTCTTAAATAATATTATGATTGATTGTTTACATGTTTCTAATACATGTGTTGGAAAATGAACAACAAATACCTTTTTGACATAAAAAACAATTTGCATACAAACAATCAATGTAACTATCCATAATTTGTCATCCTATTCTAGTTTCACATATTTATAAATGATTATTAGTGATAAACTGACTTGTAATAGCATCTAAGATTGCCTTTCGTTAATTGTATTACTTTTTACCTATCTGTTATTATTATTTTGTTTTTTCTACCTGAGCGAATAAAGAATTCTTATTTAATGTTAGGTGTGTAATGTTCCCATATTTTGTGTATAGTTGCACTTTATTCAGAGGAATTCAATGTAAGCAAATAAAAAAGTATAAATAATTCACGTTTTATATATTAAGAAACAAATAAAGCATCCTTTATAATTTTGCCTTTTATATAAATGTTATTACACAAAATATGTGTCCCATGTTATAACAGATTTTTCCTTTCAGAATGTGTTGTATTTATTATAGGTTATTTTTATTTATTTTAGTGAATTGAAAGTAATATACCTTTAATTTGTATAGTATAAAAATATCTTTTAACAGATTTTTTACAATTACTTTCTCATATACAATGTTATTATTATTATTTAAATACCCTTTTGTTTAAATTTTTAGTTTTAGATTGTTTAATAGATGAAAATATCCAAAAATAAAATTAATTTTTAATGCTTGTGCCATTTTTTTCTAAAAAATTTATATTTCTATAATATATCTTTCTAAAAATTAAGTTTCTGAAAGATCTTGTCGACCTCGTATAAAAACAATCCTTTTGACAATAATTTATTATTCTGAATTGAACACAGGTGAACACAAATGTGGGGTTTACAGAATAGCACATTTTTGCCAGTAAATTAGTTACGCTGATCACAAATATGATATTAGATTTTGCTATCGCCCACTGTTTTTTTCACAAAACAAAAAATTGATGTGCCTTTTAATAAAATTAAATGTGTCATATTTATTAACTAAAATACATTTTTAATAAAAATAAAAATTTATTTCTTAATAAAGCAGCATTAATAAATATAAAATACAGTACTGAATTAAAAGATGTGAAATATAAATACAGATGGTGTCACTTTATGTATAAATATTTGCATGAAAATGCAGAATTTTTTCCTGCTTACTTGTAGTGAGAATTCACGTTTATTCTATTTGTTTATTGATATCTTACGTTTGTTTTTATATAGAAATATGGCAAAATAAGATTGTATAAATAACCAGAGCTCATTTTCTTACATCTGTGGATAAGTAATCAAACAAAGGCAGCGGGACATAACGATTTTGTTAAAAAGGCATATTAAGCTAACTTTGGTATGAAACTTGGTGACCAGGAAAATATATGGGCCCCTTATATAGTTTGTTCACACATGTGTTGAACATTTACGGAAATGAATTCAAGCTATAAAATCCCTTTCGGCATGGCCTATAGGCGGAGGTAGATTTCGAAAAGTTTTCATCTCAAAAAAAAAAATAAATAAATAAATAAATAAATAAAATAAATAAATAAATAAATAAATAAATAAAAATAAAAAAATGATTAGAGATAAACCCAGTTTAACTGCTTTATTCAACCGCTTTTAAAATTTTTTTAATTTCATTTTTCTGTAAGAACTGGTTTTATCAAAATCCTCTTAAACGAAATTCTACTCAAATGCCCATTTTGGCAACATATTTTGAATTATATTCTTACTTTATTAAAAAAATTGACCAATATGCTCATTATATAGTTCCTAAATAACAAAAAACTGTTAATTAAATTCGTTTGACAGCAAAATTGAATTTAAAAATGAGTCATAAAATAACCAATTTATTATTTTAATACATCCACAATTCTTTAATCAAGATTGCTTTGAGAAATTTTGTACGAAGTGCCCACTTTGACAGATTTTTTTAAATATATATTTAGCCTTTATCAAAAATCTGACCAATACGGCACATTACACAGTTCCTAAATAACAAAAAACTGTCAATTGAATGCGTTTGAGAGCAAAATTGAATTTAAAAATGAGTCATAAAATAAACAATTTGTTATTTGAATACAACCTCAATTCTTTTATCAAGATCGCTTTGGGAATTTTTTTTGCGAAGTGCTTACTTTGACAGCTTTTAAAAATATATATATTCACCCTTTATCAAAAAATCGAAGAATACGCACATTACATAGTTCTTAAGTAACAAAAAACTGTCATTTGAATGCGTTTCAGAGCAAAATTGGATTTAAAAATGAGTCATAAAATAACCAATTTGTTATTTGAATACCCACAGTTCATTAATCATGATCGCTTTGGGAAATTTTGAGCGAAGTGCCCATTTTGGCAGCCTTTTTTTGAAATATATTCTGCCTTTATCAAAAAACTGGCCACTCCGTCACATAATATAGTTCCTAAATAAGAGAACCTGTAAATTGGATGAGTTTGAGAACGAAAAAAGATTTAAAAATGACTCGGTAAAAACGCAATTTTTTAAATTTCCTCAAATTTCAATCATGATAACTTCGTGAAATTTTGTTCAAAATACCCTTTTTGGCAGCCTTTTTAAAAATATATTCTGCCTTTATCAAAAAACTGGCCAATACGTCGCATTATATAGTTCCTAAATAATAGGACCTGTAAATTGGATGGGTTTGAGAACAAAAATGAATTTAAAAATGACTCAGAAAAAACGCAATTTGTTATACTTAATCAATTTTTAATGACAATAATTTCGGGAAATCTGTTCAAAATACCTTTTTTGGCAGCCTTTTAAAAAATATATTCTGCCTTTATCAAAAAATTAGCCAATACGTCGCATTATATAGTTCCTAAATAAGAGGATCTGTCATTTGGATGCGTTTAAAATCAAAAATGAATTTTAAAATGAGTCAGAATATAAGCAGTTTGGATTTTAGGTTTTTTCTCCAACTCCTATTTTTGTTTAATTTATTTTTGCTATAAGAATTGGTACTATGGAAAACTTGTCAATATAAAAGTTGTAGATCTTATTGTGAAGATGTAAAATAAATTTAATTAGATTTGATTGCTTAAGAATTGAGTAAGTTAAGGGTTTTTTTCTTTTCCCTCTCCCCTTTTTCTTTTCGTTTTTAATTTTTTTCATCGGTAAAAATTGGTCCTATCAAAAACTTGTAAATACAAAAGTTTTAGATAATAATGAGTACATTTATATAAAATTTAGTTGGATTTGATATCTTGAGAATTGACGAAGGTATCAATTTTTTTCTCCCAAAAACCATGTTTTTTTCGCCCCTTGAGCCCACTTTTAACTTTATCAAAAATCTATCATACAGAAACTTTTACCCCATTTTTTAGAAGTAATATAAACTTTAAACTGATTCGATATCTATTTTAATTAAGAAGTTATTGCGTTTTTTCTGTTTTCACAAAAACCCTGCCTATTTCCACCCCCTTGGTCCGATTTTGCCCATTAACGAACTCGACCGAGATTTTAAGCTCCTTGATTTTATGTAAAAGTTTGAAGAAGATCTGAGCATAATTATGGAAGTTATCGTGTCTAGAAGAAAGTGATATACACCGATAGATAGATAGATAGATAGATAGATAGATAGATAAACTTTTTTACTGATGGTGGTTTTGGGGTCTAGGAGTCATGATTCGTGTAGATCCGCAAAAATTTTTCAGAAATTCCAACATGGGAGAGAATGCAATAGGTAGTATTTCATACGAAATCTACGTAAAAAATATCTTTCTTTTTCTAATCCAATGGAATGGTGAGAGCCAGTTGTGATGAATATTGATATGTTTGTATAAAAATAATAAAAGACTACCCAAGAGAAAAAATCTTAAGACAATCTTAAGAAAATTTCTGTAGAAAATCGATATTGAATTGGCCCATTTAAAAACAAATCTGCAGATATTTCAAAGAATATCTTTAAAAAATCTGCAGATAGTTTTGAGGTAAAACCACAGCTTCAAAATTTCTTCAAATTCCTGTAGAATTTCTGAAGAAAGTTGATATTTCTTCAGATAATCTAAAGATTAAATGGGGTTACAATCGCAAAAATAAAGAGAATGTGTTTCCAGAGATTATTTCTACTATTAGACATGTATCGTACGATTCAGATTTACCTGTGCATCCACCTGCGACATTTCTTGATTTATTACCTGATTTTAAAGAATATAAAAGTGATGAAACCAAAAGCTTGTACGCAAACCAAGTAACTGATCTTAAATCACAAAAGTCTGTTCTCGCAAGGTGAGTTAGACGATTTAGAATGTGATTTAAATCTTTCAAAATATATTGTTCAAGTTTTAGTATCTCGACTTAAGAATAAAAAAGTACTTCTTTCTGGTTTAACATTTGTTTGGTACACAAATGAAGAAAAAGAATTTACAAAGATTTTTTTTTTTTTTTTTATCTTGGAAACATATTTATATATTATACGAATTGAATAATTTCCAACTGAGCGAAAAATTGCCCAGGCCGGGAGTCGAACCCAGATACTTGGCTTACAAGGCCAATGCTCTACCTGTTAAGCTACCGAGGCGACAGCCGGCTGGGATTTTTCGCTCAGATAACCTTATTGGTCATAGCATCTGGTATATTTATATATTATACAGAAATTCCTGGACTTATGACTCATTTATTTTCCACCCCTGATCATGATCAATCTCCGTGGAGACTATTTATTGATTTTAGTAAGAGAAGTAAAAAAGGTGTCTTACTTAATAATGTAATATTCCATCTTCACAAACTGTAGCTTATTCAGTTTTTTTCAAAGAATTATATGAAAACCTTCATTTTCTTTTCATTAACATAAAATATTAATAATTTAAATAATAAATCTATAGGGATTTTGAAATTTTACCAATATTATTATACCAACAACGCGGCTACATCAAAATGCGCTGTTTCTTATGCGGGTGGTGTAGCCGAGTTTAAGAACAACATTTTGTAACAAAAGAACGGCCTGCAAGAAAATATTTAAATCAAAGATAAAAAAAAAATGTGATTCGGCTGAATTTAGTTGATCCGAAAAAATTCCACATGCCACCCATGTATATTAAATTAGATTTAATATAACAATTGGTAGAATGTTAGATAAAACAGGCGATTGCTTTAGATATTTAAATGAAATTTTTCAATATGTTCGTCGTGTGTTTGTCAGCCCAGATATAATACGACTAATGAAAGACGAAACAATTTGAGGAAAAAAGGTAATCAGTTGAGACAGATGCATGTGTTAGTTTTAAAGACATTACTAAGTAACGTAAATTATATAAAATGTACTAACTATGCAACGATAGTTGAAAAACTGCTTCAAAATTAGGATTTAAATGAGTTTTTAAATACATTATGTTAGTAGATTATTCCTGGAGGTTAAAAATAGAAAACTGACTAGCTTCAAAATCAAAAGGGCACAAGCGTTCTTTTGATTATAAAGAAAAGTAATTTTACAGTATATATTAGAATGTAATTCCTTATAAAAAATGCATATAAATTTATATGTATATGTATGATTTTTTTTATTTATCTGATATTTTTCTACATTTTTAAATGAATGTTGTGTAAATTGTGTATTCTCAAATTCCAAATTCTTAGTTTCTTAATTGTAAAAAATCATGATGTAATATATAAAAATGGATATTATCTTTTAAAAAAGCACAGTAGATTTCTTGGAATTTATATAAATTCATGAAAACCCAGACAAAAAGGTAAATTTTGTAGGTATGAGTAATTGCATGTAATTCAAAATGATCATTAATGATTTATAATAAAAGATCATTACTGATAAACTGACATGTTGTAGCATCTAGGATTGTTTTTCGTTATTTATTTTATATTTTATCTATGTATTTATACTGTTGAAATTTTATTTTTTGTACTGAAAAGATAAAACATTCTCATGTATTCCGAATTATGTAATGTCCTTATCTCTTCTGAGTAGATGCATATATTCAGAAGAATGCAGTGTGGACAAATGGAAATATAATATGAATTCACGCCTTCTATGTTAAGAAAATGATTAAATGATTGAGTTTTCTTTAGCATTACTTTTTATATAAATTTAATTACAAAAAAAAAAAAAAGTAAAAGTAAAAAAATTGTCTCACGAAAACGTGAATTAGCTGATATATGTGTTGGAAAATTATCAACAAAAATCTAATCCTCAGAAAAAAAAACTTTTTTAAAACAATTTCTTAAAGTAAATATTCATAATTAATTAACATTAATTAAATTAGAATTCCAGGTATTTAAAAATCTTATAAAATGTCTTTTAATGATAACAAGTTATTATACGCTTAGAAATACTGTCTTGAATAAAAAAAAAACAGCCTTAAATAACTAAAAAAATTAGCTCATATTTGTGTTGGAATAAGATGATTAAGTATCTAATCCATGTACAAATTCTACATGTAAACAATTACTCAATGTAATTATTCATGATTAGTCGTCTATGTGCTAAATTCTAAATTGAAATGTGTATAATTCAAATTAAGGATTCTTGACGATCATTTTTACACATTTAAAAAGAATGTTTAAAAAAAAAAAAAAACAGTAGTTAAATACTTAAATGATTTAGCTGATGCATGTATTGGACAATGATCAAAAAATATCTTTTTGACATGAAAAATTTCTGCGTGTAAACAATTACCCAATATAATTATTCATTACTTGTCGTCCAATTGTAATTTCGGATATTTATAAGTAATCATTATTGACAAACTGTAACAGAATCAAGAATTGTTTATCGTTCATTCTATTGCTTTTTATATGTCTAGATATATTTTTTCTATTAATTTTGTTTTTTATAACTAGTGTGAACAAATAATTATCATTTACTTCTAGGTGTGTTATGTCCATACCTATTGTGAATAGATGCATTTTTTTTCAGAGGAATGGAATATAGACAAACTAAATGAGATAAATAATTCACGCATTCTATGTAAAGAAAGAGATGGGGCGTCGTGTATTATTGGATATTATTTTTTAATATAAATGTATTTACACAAAAAAAATGTCTTGCCGTATTATTGATTTTTTAGAAAAATACATGTTTTTGGATATATATTTATATCTTTGATTATATTGAACGTTTCCATGTGTTTAATTTATTAATTAAGTGTGATATACTTTTAATTTATTTAATTCAAAAATACCATATAAGCTATACTGTAAAAAAAAGGGACGATTTTATGGAAATTGAACTGGCATTCGAGATGCCAGTACAATATACTGTTTTTTATCGGAAATTATTTTTACAATTTTCGATACAATACAATTTTCGGTACTACTTGGTTATTCCATCGACTAAAAAATTATCACCAAACTATAAAACTAAATGCCAATAATGGATGATCGTGAATGTCACATTCAATGACATTAAATATGATTCACGTGTTTAAAACTTCATTAAGTGATTTTTATTTTGACTTTTTATTTGTATTTTTATTAATATTCTACTAATTATTTGTTTTTTCGTTATTTAAAATCAAAATTATGTCAATATGTATAATTTTGCTAATAGTTTGGTGATTTGAATAATTTGACGAAATTGGTCGACTGGATAAGAGAGTAGTACCCAATTTTCGTAATATCGTCCTTTTTTACAGTTACTTGTTTCTTATTAATTATTAACAATTTAAATATATTTTTTAAAAATAATGTTTACTAAAACATTTTATGCGTACAAATTGCTTATTTAAGCATTTTATAGAAACACAATGCTTATTTAAACTTTTTATATATACATACAGTTTATTTAACCCGGAATTACACGCGCAGGGTATGACATACCCAGGGTGAATACGGTTAATCCATTATTCACCATTAATTTTTTTAAAGTAATTTTCAAATGATTTTATCGCAAAATTTATGAGCAATGCCAATGATTAAGATGACGATTTTTGCTTGAATTTATTGGTGCCAAAGTATAAATCGTATATGTCCTAGATATGTGCGAGCATTCCCGGGTTAAACATTTTATATCTCCATAATGTTTAGTTAAGAGTTTTGTTTTGAATATATTATCTAAAGAATTAAATATAGTGTCTTATTTCTCTTAAGAATCGATTAATTTCCATATATATATATAATAAATAAATAAATAATTTCCTTGTAATTGAATATGCTTGCACAGTATGAACCACAATCAATAAGAAATTGCTTATACTAGTCTTGTAATGACTTTTAAAATAATTTATTTATGTAATTTGTGCTTCATCTAAATACCATATTATTTATTTTTGTATATTTATGGTGTAACGTTATTTTGTGACATCATTTATGAACAAATTGCCATTAATTTCGTACATTTCTATGTTCCAAAGATAAAAATCTCATTAATTTAGTAAATGTAAAAAGAGCTGTATCGAATCAATTTATCATATCTTATATTTATGTTGCTAAATGTTTATTTAAGCATAATATCAAATAAATAATACTAATGAAACGGCATATTTCACAATGCAGCAATGTATCTAGTTAACTGCACATTGCTTAGTTGTGTTGTTAGGAATAATTTATAAGAAATTTCTCATTTACTTAACTATGTGGATAATCCTAACTATCATGAATGTTATTCAATGTAAAAGAACGTAATGTATGTTATATAATGCAAATAATTTAATCTCTGAATATTTATATATTAAGTAAAAATAAAAATATATCTAACTTCTTATATTCAGTAATTGTATTATTGCAATTGCAAAACAGATTGATATTTAATATATTCACAGAGAAAATAAATACTATCATTTTAGAAATAATATTATTACTTCTAAATTATAACATTATTATTATATTGTGAAAATACATAAACTAAATTTGAAAGCGTGAAGCCAGGGTTCAGGGCGATAAACTACCGAACGACCGCTGCTATTTCATGCTTATCATTAGTCTTCTTTATTATTAATTGTCTATATTTTATAGAAACTAGTAAACAAAAAAGTAAGCTGTCCGTGATACACAAAAGGCAGAGAAATCATCTATACTGTCTAAAATTGAAAAAAAAAAACATCAGTACTGAAGCAGCAATAGAAAAACGTTTGGAAAAAAATATGAAGGAGATGAAGTTCGTTTTATATTAACTGATTTGCTTTCATGTGTGTCATTATTATTAATGATTCAATTTGAATTTAGAATTCTTGAGAATTGGTGGATTTTTCCCGATGGTCTTTTAAACAATTATTAAAATATTGCTATAAAACTTTATATATGTTATTTTGAAGAATTTCACTTACCTATCATGTTAATTACTTATAAAAAGGCATTGGAAATTAAACTTACTTTGACCCTGACATTTCTGATTTTTTACAACAATCTTTTTTTGTCTGAATTGCTACATTTATAGAGGACAACTAAATTATAAAACGAAAATCGTATGCGCATATTTAATAATAAAATAGATTACGTAACTTCATAATGTATCGAGTTTAAATATGTTTCTTATATAATCAGATAAAAAAATTTAAATGTTAAGTAAACATGTTCTATTTGTGCACATGCATCTAGCTATATTCCAGATATCCATCCAAAACTCAATGTGGTACATGAAATTATGGAATGATTTCCTGCTAGTTGTCCATATTGCAAATAATGCTCATTTAAAGGTTTCTCGGTGTCATATCGGTAAGGGGCATCTTGCGTGAGACTCGAACTTTACACTAATAATCACATCTTAACTTCTCCATACATCATATATATAACTTTTTTTAATTTCCAAGAAAATGCTTAAAGATATTGCATTCTCTCTGTCAGCCCAATGTTCATTACATATATATATACACTGGTAGGCAAAAAATTAAGGAAGAAGCAGATAAAATTAAATACTAACAAGGCAATATAATCTATTTTTTTATAATTTTGATTAGTTGTCTCATTTTTTCACATCTTGGGGATCTTATATAAATGATAATGGATTCGTCCGATGTGCAAAACTTGTGCACAATGATTACTTTCAAAAAACATTTCGTTCTTAAATTTTGCACACCAGAGTATTTTATATTCCGGCAACTTCTCATTCTATCCATGGCCAACTAGATCTATACGTTCCATCTATTTGATATTAATGTTTGAAGTACCCCTCCAGAGAACTAATATACGCTGCCCTAGTTATTCTATCCAATCGTGCAAACCCTGAAACCAGCAATAACCATGTGCACCAATCAGAGATCAGATTATTCAATGCTAATTTGGGCAGGGTTTGCTCCAAGTGGTCGAATGAAATGGTTTAATGTTTGAAGCTGGATTCAGCTTCATTTTTCGGCGGTTTTTAGCAAAATGTATTAGCAAATTATATATCTGGTTGGCCATGCTCTATCTTAGCATATGGGAATATGAATGCTTTCCACTCAGTAACTTTGTTAAAACAGAATTATCATTGTACCTACAAGCTTCCTCAATTTTGTTTTCAATGAATTTAAAGGTTTGTTTTTGAGTTTATCTGTTGTGTCTGTCAAGGAGTTAAAAAAAACTACGCAATCATGTTCTAAAATGTAGCCGCAAAATGGCATGCAATTTTTAGGGAAAGAACATAGACGTAACATCTTCTCATTTCCTTTAATGCATTCTAATTCCATCTGGCATAATCTTAATTACTGAATACTTCATTCATTTTCACAAAAGTGTTAATCTTTATAGCCATCCCAGCATTCCGTTATTAACCCTTTGCGGCGCAGTGGTTTCATAGATATACCACTTAATTTTAATTCTCAAACGCCACATTGGCACCGGAATTTTGTTTAAAAAAATTACTGTTTATTGAATGCGTGAAATATAGCGTTTTCTTATTTACAAATAAAGTTGTTTTCAAATTCCGGTGTCAATCATTAATTTCAACACTTAAGCAATGAATTTGCCCTACGCCGCAAAGGGTTAAGGTATGTTATGCCATTAGCAACATCTATTTTTCAGGAAATGTGTCGGATATAAGTATAAGAGAATTCCGATAGGTCAAGATAATCGTAGCTAAAAAAAGGTTTGAAAATGTTACTCATGACCTTATGCTCTAATAAATCCAAAACACATTTTGTTAAAATGAAAACAATCAGTACTAGTCTTAGAAGGAATTTGTAAAATATCATCAGGTATAATCTTTATCTAAAAATAACCTAAGGTGAAAAATGAAGCAGACAAAAAAAAAATCTTTCAAGCAATATTAGCTAAAATTTCACGCATAACAGTAACTTAATAATAGCGATGCATGCTAAAATCTCATATATTCATCTCTCTCAAAGAAATATTATGTTAAAATCACAAAATACTATAAAATTCAATTATTCAAATTATTAAAGGAAGTAAAGCTGAAATTCCCCAGATTTTATAACAAACTCATTTTATTTATTTTTTTTCTCAATTTTGAGAGAAAATGGAGTAATTCTGTTGCCAGAATTACAAAATTAGTACTAAACATTATAAATAAATTAAAACATCGAAATAATATTAAGATACAAATTCAAAAACAAATCGCAATTAAAAGTACATTTTGTATCGCTATATGAAGCACGGTGCAAAAATGAAAAATCTACGATGATTAAAAGTGTAAAATTTGTAGTAGCTAAAATTGCAAAACCGAAATTTAGTGGAAAAATATTGCGCATTTTAATTTCTATTTTTGTTTTCAATTTTTTGAGAAAATGCTGTGATTTTGTTGCCACAGTTACAAAATTGGTACTAAAAACTACAAAAAAATAATATCTCCAAAATAAGTTGTGATACTGCTTTCAAACAAATTGCATTTAAAACTACATTTTTTTTCTCTATACGACGGTGTAAAAATTTAAAATATGTGATGTTTAGTAGTGTAAAATTTGCAGTAGCGAAAATTGCTAAACCGCAACTGCATGGAAAAGTGTTACCATTCGCAAAATGACGTGTGCGTTTCTCACAGATACGTTTGACCTTTATAATATAGATACATAACTTAACTGCTGACGCAAGCGGCATTTCCAACGGCAGACTTATTTCATCACGTTAACGTTTCTTCAACAAAGTAAATTGTAATTAGTGCTTGATTTCATCAAACCTATACGGTTTGGTAGAAAGAGAATATTAATTCTATACCAAATTACATGAATAATTATTTGATTATCAGAAAAAAATAATAAATTTCTATAAAAACCCGTTACACTTCATCTTCTTCCTCCCACCAACTCTTAAAATCTCTAAATCTACAGAAATCAAAGGCTACTGGAGTTTTTCTACAGGATTAATACTAGTGTCTCTTTGCTGTTGCCACTATCAGATAAATTGATATGCATTAACATCTTTAGTTATTATGACTTTTAGAAAGGTATAATAAGTATTTTCCTAAACGGAGACTTTTAGAACATTTTTTAGCATTATTTATAAATATAAAAATTAAATCGGACGTCTCCTTCAATATACATTTTGTTCTATGTAAAAATCATGTTAATAAACTCATTGTATAATTATTATATATTTTTGCTTTTGTATTGTTAAATACTGGCAAATATAAGTATTTTGTTTAAGGGATACCGAAACAAAATATTATATGGCCGATATTCACATTATCGGCCAAAAATCATTAAAAGTTAAAAAAAAAAATTATCCCAGAAAACGATAAATTACATATTTGCGAATATCCATGCAAAATTTCAGAACTCGAGGACACTTGGAACAGGTAGCAAATGAGCTTTTTTTAATTGTAGTCACTAGTGTGTAAAGGACTAGCGGCCATTTAAAATGATTTTTCCTGAAAATGACTTTTTCCATATTTTGCCTAAGTTCAAAGTACTAAGACTCAGTGGTAAAACGGTTTAGAAACAAAGTGTTTATGTTTTTAGAATCTTAAAAATATTTGCAACAAAAGTAAGGAGAGATAAATTTTTTAACTATTTCTGAAAATTTTACATAAATTAGTTAACATGAAAATTATAACGAATTTAAGGAAATTTACCATGGTTAATTTATTTCTTTTTTTTTAGCTGATTAAAATAGAAAATTAAAAATATCTCTCCCTAGGTCGTTTCCACATAAAATAATACTATTTAAGAAATTTTAATAATATCAAAATATTGAAAAGTGTATGAGGAGTAGTAATTTTAAAAAGTGTATTTTTCCACCTATTGTTGGATTATATGTTGGATTTAAAAGTGTCAATTTGGGCATAATATATTTCCTGCTGTGATAGAGATAAAACGATAATTTTGCTTGGCGGAATGTGGTAATCGTATACAGAAAGTTGTCAGAGAAATGAAAGTGTGCACCTACATAATTTACATTTTTCAACAGTACTTTCAATAAGTTTCTGAATCACGGCTTCGTAATTGAAACGCTTCAAGACTTTTTAGTTAGTTCACTAAAGTTCTCGGTAAATTATATTAAGATTAATTTTTAACAGTTTTCATATCATTTATCTGTGATTCTTCTGCGACAGGAATGAATGTAAAATACATTTTGACAATTGATATTGCAGTACTATGTTTAGTATCGTGAAACCTTTTTGATATACAAAAAAAAAAAATATTTTTTTCATGACAAAATAACATTTTTTTCATGAATGACACAGAGAACAATGAACAGAGCAAGTTTGGTATTAATCAGAAAAAAAATGTATGCATAAGTGATTTAAGATTCTTGATTGTGTACCACTTAAAATGTTCTCTATCTTTTCCTTTTCTTCAGTTTTAAAATACAGTTGAAGTACAACTGATTTTCAACATTTCAAAATTTAAAAACATATAATATGCCTACCAAAAAACTTTGAAGCAGTAAATTATTCATCTTTTATGAATCACTTCATAAAAATTTCAGAAGCAGTTTAGATTAAACAAAGTGATTAATGTAATTCTCGAAGGAAGTCTATTATTATTGTTAATGTAAAGATGGAGAAATTTGTCAGTAACTAAATCAACCGCTCTTTAAAACAATTACTAAGTAAAAGAATTTTCGCACCAAGCAGTTATCCTATTTAAAATATTTATTTTTAGGCAATTGTAGAGTGTCAAAATAATACTAGAAAATTTAAAAAAAAATTACAAGTACTTATTATTTGGTTCTATGTTGCTTATTTAAATAATGGAATAAAATCATAAGTTTCAGTCTATTACATGTCTGTGCATTTATTTCAGTTGGTACTGTAATTATGTAAAGGCTTTAATTTTTTCCAATAATGGAAATTTTGTATGCAATTTTCAACATTGTTTGTTTTAATAAAGGCACAATGTTAAAGGAAATAATATGTTTGTACGGGTTTTTAATGGATTTATGTATTTATTTATTTTAAAAACATTCTAAAATCCTAGATTAATTAACTGATCCTATTAACAACCATTTTCAAAAATGCATTTTAACAATTACAGTTTGAAATACATTTTCCATGTTTTTAACATTTTTCAATAAAGTTTAAAAACTCTTATAAATTCGGTTTGTCTTAACGTTTGCCCGCTATCTAATCTGTGAGAATATACTCCGATTTTCATGTTATAGCAATATGTTAATGATACTTACCATGCCATGATTGAAATTGTTTATGAAATGTTGTAACATAAATTGTTT
The DNA here is from genome assembly GCA_964019185.1 of Maratus speculifer. Taxonomy (NCBI): domain Eukaryota; kingdom Metazoa; phylum Arthropoda; class Arachnida; order Araneae; family Salticidae; genus Maratus; species Maratus speculifer. The sequence continues at coordinate 414,717,870 of OZ025290.1, forward strand.
ATTTACAGGGATACTCAAAGGTATACAATAAAACTGAAGTAAATGTTTCACCGTTCAAAATTTGAAACTTTTGGTGCATCGTCACTCCACCGCTTTTATAGAATATGATTGCTTCACTGTATAATGGAGCATTGTCATTGGTTAAAATAGACATATTCTATAACAGCGGTGGAGTGACGATGCAGCAAAATTTTCAACTTTTGAACTGTGTAGGAAAGAAATTTTTTGCTGAGTATTTTAATGAAATTAGGCTACTTCAAATGTATTTCACTTGATAAAAATCTGTGAATTTCACTACACGATAGCAATAAAACGGGGCACATATAATATTTGTTGTTTATTACAGGAATACAAAAAATATTTTACAGTACTGACTTTAATCAGTAATTTCTGGAAATGCGTTTATAATATACGCTATCAGCTTTAAAATTTAACTAATATTTTGCATGTTACACAACGTATATAAAATGTATTTCCTCGAATTTACGGTATGAGATTTAAAATTTAACTAATATTTTGCATGCTATACGTTGTCTATAGAATGTATTCCTTTAATTTATGGCTGCACAAAGGATTTTAAGTAAAATTCTTCTAGTTAGTGGACATTGCTGAAAGGGAATTTTCAATTTAAGTTTGTATTTCCTAACTGAACTAATTTTTTACGTGCATTTATTTATTAGATACAAATAGATGTTTCATATACTGGTCTTTTCAAAGGAATCGGGTGACAGTTCACTAGAGTTTGCAGCAGTTGAAATTTTGATTTCAAACTTCAACCTTGTAATCTTTTTCCATATGGCTGAATTAGACCTAATATTTTAACTTAATGAAAGGCTGAAGTTTATTATCATTATTTTGAAAGTGTTTGTAGATGTGAAATGGAATTGTGTAATTGTAATTAATAAATAAGATAAGAACACAGATTAATCACCAATCATATTATAAATACTTCTCACAGAAATAGTTGAGATAATTAACAAAATGGATAGACAGAGTTGCATTCCCCTTTTGCGTTAAATAGTTAAAAAAGCACGATGTGCATTACACCTTAGACAGAGCCTGAAATGATACTGATACACTCATGTCGGTGCACTAACAGTCCACTTTAACCAGGAAATCGCCTTGAAGTAATTATAACGTTTTCATAAACATGTGCAATACTGTTCAATAATCTAAAAGTTATTTTATGAACAATGCAATGATATTAGTCATTAATGTTAGTGATGATTTATGCTATAATTTATTGTTTATGACAGTTATAATGTTTTAAGATAAACAGAAAGTGTTATAAAGTGCATATTAATGATTATACATGCTTTCGAATGTGTAAAATTTGTATGCATACATGAAGAACATACAAAAACATACATTCCGTACAATTAGTGGTGGAAAAAATATTTATTATAAATTTGCAGGGCAACGCAAATGTATCCCATTACATAATGGCATAGGGACAAGCACTGTTTAGGGCTTGTTTTAATTACTTTAAACTCTTTCAAATTTTATGAAATTGATATATGTTGCTGAGGTTGACTACAACTTACTTCCCGTACATTAGAAAGCAGATATTATTTAGTGGAACACACAAATGATTTCGTGTACTAGACTATATACGAATTACTGCATAGTATTACACAAAGATTTGAATATCTTAAAAACATCTTTATAAAACGAGTGCACCTCATTTGCTTTTAATCCATTTCCATATATTTTTATTATTCTTTTAAATTATACGTAGATGATAATATTATCATTCATTCAGACTTCTCAAAAGTGATATGATAAGTTTGACTACAATTTAAATACAGTTAAAGAAAGAACCATTGTGCTAGTTGAAATAAAATGCAAAATTGCACTTAATAAATCAGTGACTGCTTTTAAAATAGTTCTATTTAAAAAATGGGTAACTGCGATGGGTCGCAGATCGCACAGAGGGTGTCGTTTAACATTTCTTTCAAAACAAGATAGCACCAATAAATTTAATTTTAGAATAAATACAGGACGTTTTAAAACAAATTTCAAAATTATGGTTTTTTTTTTTTAATTGGAATTTAAAATAATTTAGCAGAAATATATACAAAATTATTACGTAAAAAATCGTTTTAACCCTTTCCGGGACACTGTGTCCAGTCTGGGATACCTATTTTTAATTACAATATTCCAAAAGACACGAGTAATATTTCAATAAAATTTTGCTTTTACAATAAAAGCATAAATTAAGGTATTCTAAATTCCTAAATAAGTCTTTTGTAAATTCCGGTGACAGTCGATAATTTCTCAATTTACTAATAGAATTTGCCCGTTCCGGAAAGGGTTAAAGAAATTTAAAATGCTAAATCATTAATAAAACGCAATATTTTTTAAAATATAAAGGAAATTAACTTCCAAAAAACATTATGAATATTAGTTAAATACAATGACAAATAATATAAACACTTAAATGAAAAAAAAAATGTATTAAATCTATCTTATTATGAAATTTTAGCACTGCGGCGACGGGTTTAAATTCAGAAACCCTTTGTTTATTACCGATATGTTTTAGCTCCAAGCTATGATGTGAACACGGAAAACGGTCAAAACACTGTAAAAAATATCCGTTAATATACACAAACTTTTCCCTCAAAATTACGGAATAGTTTCCTTTTTCCGAAAAAAAACAGAAGAATTTCCGTATTTGACATTTTGTAGTCACTAATCCCGTTAAATAACGAAAGTTTTCTCTTATTTTTGTCAATTTTCCGAAAACAGTAGAGTTTAGTGGTGCCATCTACCAGCAAAATTAAAAACCTTATACTGAGTTGATGTTTTTTAAGCAATTTGCTGGACTATTTCTCAATTTCATTCTGTTTTAATAATAAAAAGCTAACGTATTTTTTAAATATTAAGAAAATAATAATAAAAAAATTAAAAAAAGTTATTAATTCTTTTTAAGTTTGAAATAGCTGAAAGGGAAAGTTGATTGTGATTTTAAAATAATTTTTAATGTATTTTTATCACACACACACACACACATATATATATATATATATATATAGTGCGTTGGATATTTTGAAAAAAGTGGAAAAAAATTCTTCTTTTAATTTTAATATATATATTTTTTAATTTATTCAAATTAAGAAGTTCGCATATAAAATTAAAAATATATCGAAATATGTTACCGAAATTCTTATAATTTTGGCGATTACGTAAGTTATAAAAAATCAATAACTGCAATTTATTTTATAACCCATTGTAATTTTTATTGAGTTTACCTTTGATCGTCATAAAATAATTTGTTAAAATGCACGTTTTTTTTCTTTTAGTATGTTAGTATTTTTTGAAATAAATAAATAAATATCAATAATATTACAACAGAAGTTTAAAACTTTTCCAAAAAAAGAAGGAAACAAAACTCTTAATAAATTCTTTCATGCATGTAATATTTTAAAGACTAATTTTTATTACATATAAGCTAAATATTCGAAATTATGGAAAGAAAATCGAAAATATGGAAAGAAATTATGGAAATTAAGAAAGGTAATTTTGGGGATTACATATGTTGTAAAAAATCAATAACTGATTTTTTTTCTATAACCCATTGTAATTATCTTTATTGAGTTTACCTTCGATCGTCATAAAATAATTTGTTAAAATGTACGTTTTTTTTTCTTCCTTTTAGCATGTTAGTATTTTTTTAAATAAATAAATATCAATAATATTACAATAGAATTTTAAAACTTCGGAAACAAAACTCTTAATAAATTCTTTCATGCATGTAATATTTTAAAAACAAATTTTTATATATATAAAGCCAAAATTAATAAGCTAAATATTCGAAATTATACAAAGAAAATCTGTAAAACATTTAGAATTATCCATTCAATAAAAAAATACTATCTCTTAAAAAAAAAAAAAAAAAAAAAAAAAAAAAAAAAAAAAAAAAAAACCTGCGTTCAAAATTTTATCTTTACTTTAAGAAATGTATCCGAAATAACTACTAAAGATATTTGAAAGGGTCGTTTGAATAATTCTGATGTAATGGTATTACACTGCAAGCCACGACACAAGAAGCCCCGGGTTCGAACCCCATGGAAGGTATGTAACATTTCTTCACTGTTGTTTAAATTAATTGTATATAATGTGTCCCTGATATTAACGTGTCTTTGAAAAGTAAAGAATAAAAAGCACAAAAATGTTAGTTAGTCCTTGAAAAATTCTTTTAACTTTTATAATAAATAAATAAATAAACTAATGTCCCTGACTTATACAGTTTTTACGTATGGACTCTGTTACAGACAAACAGACAGATGTCAGATTCGCACAGCTTTTCGTCAGGTAAATGAAACCCTAAAACTCTAGATTTAAATTAGCATGAGATTTTCATTAAAGAAAAATGACTATGATTAAATTAATATTTGTGAAATTAGTAGATTTCAGCACCATGATATACCAACGCTTAGAATTATTGTATTGTCTTTTATAGTATCAATAAATATGTCTGAGGAAAAACAAATGTATCTAGAATTAATTGCATTTATTTTAAAAGAATCTAAAATTCAAATTTATGTAAGTAAAAATTAATAGAATTATATAAACGCTCTCAAGTTCGTTTGTTTTTGAGAGGGGGGGGGGGCTTTAAAGTAAGGAGGTTGACTTATACACGTGTGTAAGACAATTTCAATAATAATAATAATAATATTCTAAAAAAAAAAAATGTTGGTAAATATAAATAACAACTTCAAAATTTCTATAAATATGAAAATAAAATTACCAATTCTGATTAATTATGCAAATTAATATCAGAATTTGTAAACTATTCATTAAAATAGTTTTCTTTCATTGATGCATCAGTATAAATATCGACAGTGTCTAATTCAACGTCTTCACAATCACTGTTTTCTTCAAAAAGGGCAGCATCTGAATCCATCGCTATATTGATGTAAAATTTTAGGAAAGATCAAATGATTATTTCTTTTAGCCAAATATATGGTATTTCTGCCAAAAATATGGAATTATTTTTTTTTTCAGAAACAAGTAAGTCATAACAGAAAGAGCAGGAAACAACAGATTTGGCTGCACGCCCAAATATAACAAATCAATAATTTCGAGGAGGGCATTTTTTTTCTATTATTTATGTACAAAAAATGCGAAGTCAGTAATTGTTTCACCATGTTTTTTAAAAATCGGCTTATATGTGGGTTTCTGATTTTGAAGGATTTTTATTGAAAGTTCATATACTTGGATTAAATATGGATAAACTTAAGTACGGAAATCTACGTTAAATAATATTTATGGTTCTTTTTGGGTAATTAAATTTTCATTATTTCAGATTTCTCGCAAGTACTTTGATTAGCTGACAAGAATGGGACTAGACTTAAAGAAAGAGTCATTATGCTAATTAAAACAGAAAATTTAATAAAAATTTAACAATTATTTAAGTATTTTTAGTAATACGTTTTAGAAAATTGTAAAACCTTTATTGAGTTAGAAAGTATTCAGTAAACTATTTTTAAATTTTATTATTTGATTAAAAAAAACCTCTTTCTAATAATAATAATAATTTTTCAACAATTCTAACGCTTTTCAGAAGCTTTTAAATTTTATATGAGTCTCTTTTATTTATTTTATTCAATTATACTTCTATTGAAATAAAAGACCAGTTTGGGCAAAAATGTTTATAAATTTTGAAAAAATAAATCTTACTGAATTCCATAAACCCCTTGAAAATAAACTGAATAACAAAATCTTTTTAAATTAATATTTAAAATTTATTAAATATAATGAAATTAAAATTATTTCAATCTTCTCACAAGCACTTTGTTTAATTTGAGTAGAATTGAAAAGCACTTCAAACAAGTAAGAAATATCATGCGTTATGAATAGATTATGAAGCACTTTCCAACGCTTCATGAAATCTATTCGTTATTTAGATAAATAAGGATATAAAGTCAAATATAGCCAAACATGTATTCCAGTACTATTGAACAGCACTGTATTTCACCTGTCAGCTAATTTACATACTATATAATGGGAAAATTTTGTTTAGCAAAAAATGCCTAGTAGCTTAAATTTTCTCTTACAGCAATTTACTTAAAAACAGCAACATACTTAAAAACTTTGTTCAGCCTTGTAGTTTGCCTGGTACCTTTATTACACATCAGTGTTAAGCTAAAATTTATTTTAAAGTAAAACACTCTTAAAACAACTGAAATCACTTTCTCATAAATTATCATTCATAGGCTCCATGTACCCAATTCTTTGCGTGCCCCTGTATATCATTTATCTATATTCTGCAAACATTTCTTAGTAAATTTAATGCAGTTCAGCGTAAAACTGCATAATTTATTTAAGAATCACCTTTTAGTAATGTATACTCATATTCAGTAACGTTAGCGAGCGCTTTTGGGTCGTCCTGCATATTAACAATAGCATTTATGCACACCATATAATATGTATAAATTTAGTGAAACTTACGCGCATATCATAATTAAAATGCATTTTATCCACCCATCAGCTATCATCGGATACATATACAGTACTTTGGAAAGAATGTACTATTTCAAATCTTTTTTTATGTGTAACTATAAATACTATGTACTTTATATTAAGAAAGGCAGTATCGTATAACTTATACTAAGCCTTATTGACATACATAGATTTTATTATGCATGAAACAGTTTAATATATTTAAAATATGTCACACACAGTTCCCCCTTTTACCATTATCTAATGGAATTCTTTTGCGTGGCCCTGTAAATGAATAATAGTTACATTTTCACTTTGTATTTTATAGAATGTACATTTTAATGCACTTTGTAAAAGCATAAAAATTTTAATATGTTTGTCAGGGTATAACATCTTTAAATTCTCTTGAAAGGATTTTTCCCCATAGGGCGTAATGTAATAGGAAACTTTTGATTCTCCATGTAGATAAACTATTCATTGTAGAAACTTCATTTTCAGTAGGGTTCGTGCAAGGGTAAACTTCAACAACGTTCTAAAATTTCATGGCAATCCAGGTATATTTACGTGAGTTAGAGCGTGGCCAGACGGCCAGATGGCCTGACAAACCGAATGCATAAGCACTTTTCAACTTTGCTGGAAAGTGCTAATAAAATAGGCATTATGGCTTATAAGTAATGAAATTTCTACATTATATATATATATATATATGTATATTTCAAGGAGAAAGTTATTTAAATTAGTAAAAAAACACAATCAAAAAGCAAAAAATAAAATATTTTTAAACTTTATTTTCATTGTTTCATAAGAAAAATAACATACGCTAATTACTGTGAAACTCTATTAACCCTTTCCGGCGCATTACTCTTTAAAGTTGGAATTTAAAGGGGAAAAAATTAGACAATCTATTTAAGCCTAGAGGAGTACACAGGTATTGTTTTGTAAAGATTGCACTAACCATTTTAATTATACTGCTGTTGCCGAAGTGGTAATCTCTTATAAATAAAGCATTGATAAGCGCAGTGAGAAGAGCAATGCTGTGAAGCGCGTATTACAGTAAAACATTTTACCTATTATTTAAAAACAGTAGAGTTTGATCTCTGTTGTGCTGCCATCTAGAACTCATAAGAAAGATTTAAAGTAGCCATTAGAGTAGTTTTTAAAATATTCACGGAGTCTCTAAACAGGGTCTCTAAACAGGGAAGCTTTAGGTGTTGCCGACCAGTCAACACTGCGCGTTAAAGGGTTAAGATACATACATTTAATATTTAATCACGCTTAAGATGGGAATTATCTATGGTCCTTAAAAAAAGAATCCTGATTCAACTTACTCGGATAAGATAGGTTTCCGGTTACGATACGAATTATCAACGGTATCTTGATTCGTAACTTAAACTGGTTTCACTGTATAAAAATCAATTTTTTAATTTTAGATTAATGTTTTTTTTTTTTTTTTTCTAAAGCGTTAAAATTTTTATACAGTTTTTAGTTTTTTTTTTACTTTATCAGATTATAATTCTCTAGAACTTAATGATTTATTTGAGTTAATAAATATAGGTAATTTTTTTAAACAATTTAAATATATACCACAAAAGTTCTCAAAAGTACGTTGGAGAGCAACCACTAAATAATTAATAATTCACTTTTTTTAAAAGTAATATATAATGTGCATATTTTAGTTAGTCTAGAATGGGAATTTTTTTATTTACATTCAGTTAAAATTCAAATTTAAATAATTAAATATTAGTAGAATCCCACAAACGCTTTTAAAAGTAATTTGGAGTGCAAACTTTATTTAATTAATATTTATGGTTCTTTAAGGGTAATTAAATTATCATTCTTTCAGACTTCTCAGAAGAGCTTCAATTTGTTTCACAAAAAAAGAACTACACATGGAATTATAGATAATTTAAATAGAAAAAAAAGTAATAAAAAATTTACAAATATTTTGATACATTGTAAAACCTCAAATGAATTAAAATTACTTAATGTAAAACATTTTTTAACATTCTGTTCATTATTTCATTAGAAAATAATGTTTTCTCTAACTATAACGATCATTTTTGAGCCATTTTGTGGCACGTTCTTTTCTAAAGCATTCAAACTTTTACACTGTTATCAGATTCATATATTTTATGGAGCGATAATTCTTTAGAATTATGAGCCAGAATGGGTAAATAAATGTAAATATTTTGTTAAAAGTAATATAACCGTTCTTTAGAAGTAAAATAACAAGCAAAGGAAATTTATAAAATAAAAGCTAATATTTAAACTGTTAAATTACACAGTACTTAAAAATAATGATCAACAAATAAACCTGTTATTTTGAACACCCTTCCGTTTACATATTTGTTTGTTCGTATTTGAAACAAAAGTAATTTTTTATGCTTTTAGATCATTATGTTGTTCTAAAGAAATTAATATTTTTAAATGTGATATTTAATTAAATTTTCTAAGCAGTATTTTCTGGCACGTTCAAAATTGCAGTTTCCTAACAGTAACTAGCATAATCGTGCAGCTGTTTATAGCTACTTTTGTCTTGTTTTGTTTCATTTTATTTTTAGTATTTTTATTTTCAAGCAGATTAATCAATATGTAAATTCGTAGAAATCAATAATTGATAATAGATTTTAAATAATAGATTTTTGAAATATTTCTTCAGAATATTCCCTTTGTATGACTTTATTAATTATTGTTACTTTTTTTATTTTTTCCACATATTATGTGTTGTTTGGCATTACTTTATTCTTTGAGGGATTCAGTGTTAACGTGTTCGCAATAGCTCTCACAAAGATAATTTTATTTAAAATAACTGTTTCGCATATGTGCAAGATGTACACAAACATTATTAGCTGCAAAAGTTTTGGCCTATTTCTGTTTTGTTCGAAATTCATCAAATGTTATTCATTTATATTGAAACTTATTAGCAGTATTTCATCCCTTTTTATGAATGCAGTATATATATATATATATATATATATATATATATACAGTGGCGGTCAAAAGTTTCCGGCCAGCAAATTATTTGTAAATAGACCCATATAAAAAGGAATCTCAATGTGATATTTACACATTTTATTGACATAATAGTCAGAAATTTACTTATAGAAGAACATGTAAATATCAATAAATTTAACTGACAAAATTAAGTAAAAGGGAAAACGCGTGTTCTCAAAAGTTTCCGGCCACCTTCACAAGTTTGTAAAAAAGTGGAATTGTAATAGAAAATTACAGTGTTAAACAACATTTAAAATTAGTATTTTATCGTATTGCTATTTTGTTAGCGTTAGTAATAAAAACTGTGGCGCAGCAACCTGACATTCATACAATCAACGGTTAAAAATAGTCTATGGAACGTTTTTTCCACATTTCTTGCAATTTTGGAGAAATTTCGGCTGAGTTGGAATATTTAAAGTTTCGCAGACTTTTGTCAACTTCTTTTCAAAGATTTTCTATTGGCTTCATGTCGTGTTCAAGGAAAAAAAAAAAAAAAAAAAAAAAAAAAAAAAAAAAAAAAAAACACGAAATCTGAATTGAACCGAATCTAAACTCAACAAAAATATTCGAAACGACCATAACCGGATCCGAAGAAAACAAAATAATTTCTATTGACATGAATCCAATCCGAACCTAAAATTCGGATGTTCTACAAAACATAATGCGCCCCGTGGCGGTGGAAAGTGAAAGAAAGCATTTTGTAGCGCGTAATGGTTAATATATTTTGTTTATAGTTAGTGTTAAGTTGTTGGAACTTCGTTACGGTTTGGTAACATTTAAGTTGCAATTACGTTCCGGTGATTCATAGGTTATTTTTAATTTCCGGTTAGGTTACAGTTAGGTCACGGTTAAGTTACAGTTGGGTTAAGGTTAAGTTGCGGTTAGGTTATGGCTAGGTTATGTGAAGGTTGTGATAAGATGACAGTCAGGTTACATTTATGGTATATTTAAATTAGAGTTAGGTTACAGTTAAGATAAAGCTGGCTTGCACACAAGTTTTGATTACGATACATTTAGGTTATGGTTAGGATTTTGTTCACAGAATGAACATTACGCATGTTTGATTAAAAATATACATTTATTTTTGTAAAATGGCTCTGAAATTATAATACGATATAATAACCTTTTAGCTAATGATCGAGTATCGATTTCATTCACCGTATAGTCGGATTTAAGAGTGATATAATAAGTTTGAAATTCAGAATATTTCACTTGGGATATCTGTTGAAAAAAGTATTTAGTTAAGTGACTTAACAGTAATTTTTAAGGATAAATATCAGCACGCAGTCGTTGGACACATATTCCCTACCGCGTTTCCCATTGCAGTCATTTTAAGTATTTTTGCAACTAATAATTAGTTTTTTTTTCTAACCGATTTTTGACACAGTTAGGGGCCACGTATTTAATGTAATGTATTTACACATATTTCGAGTTAAAGATAAAATCATAGAAATTTCAAGTTCGTTTAACATTATTACGGACCCGGGCAACGCCGAGCGCCTCAGCTAGTTATATTATGTTATTTAAATAAAAGTCTGAATACACATTATAAAATATATACCTTTTTTAAATAATTTGCATTAGCGTTTTAGGTAAACGGGAATCTTACAATGTAAATATAATTGTAAATATAAAAAGAAATAATCCAACCGTATCTGCTTAACAAAGAATGCCAGTTGTGGAACATAAGACTTGTTACCCTAAAGGACTTTTTTCAGGATTTCTTTTTTTTTATTATAAATGCTTTTGATCATATTTTTTAGATTAAAATTATTGTAAAAATAATACTAATTCTTGAGTTTTTTTAATATTTTACCACGGATATTCATTTAATATTAAGGAGCTTTCAAACGTTTATTTTTTTAAGCAAACACTCAAAAGTGTATAAAAGATTAATAAAAATTATAGATAAGATCTGTTTTTACTTATGAAAATTTTCTGTTTTTACTTTATTAAATATAAATGTTGTGTTTATATTTCTCACGAATGTTTATAGACATTGTTAAATTTCCTGATGCGCTAGCATTTATTACACGGAAACTTAAGGAGTTTTGTTTTAAAATTTTGAGGTTAAATTTTTTGCTGTTTTTTTCATATTTATTATTACAAAATGTGTGGATTAAATTTGTTTATTTTATAAAAATGTTCTTAAAATTTTTAGTACACGTAGTTTGTTTAAAAAAACTTCGATATTTATTCTTGCACGACAAAAGAAGATATTCGATATTTATACCACATACATATTCATAAAAACAAACAGTACTTTCAAAATATTTGAATTTTTTTAATGAAAAAAGGTTTAACATTTCTGTTAAAAATATACCTTTATATTTTCTTCTTAAGAAATTTCAATTTCGTTTTTTTTTATTTACAAACCGCCATTATCCAAATAAATCTCATAAGGAAATTTGAATTCTTATTCTTTTTCTTTCATCTGAAAAGAAAATTTATTTTATTCCTTTATCCGCAGTTAAAAAAAAGGAAGAACATATGATGAAAATCTCTTTTCACCAATATAAAAACTTTTCTTTGATATTTTTATTCTTTCAGATCATTAAATTAAAACTTATATTCCCGGTGGAAAATGTTTTTATGATTTAAATCTAGTTTATGTGATCAATATTTCTCATATGGTGTGGGAATAAGTATATATTTAATTTCTTAAATGCATGTTTGTCGAAATAAAATTTCATAAATTTTGTAATTTCAGTTTTGATTATAGAATTAATCTCAGTGTTGGGCACGTTCACAAAATAAACGAACTAACTCAAACTCACGTTCAATTTTTGAAAAGTGATTTAAGTTCACGTTCAAATTCAAAATTTTTCAAACGAAACTCGTTCAAATCAAACTCGTTTGTAAAAGTGAACGAAGTTCAGTAAAAAGTTTACTTTTTTATATGTTTGGATATTATTGTCCAAATTTACAAAATTTTGTGAACTAATCATTTGATTATTCGATATGTAAGATAGAGGTATGCACGGACGGAAATTTCCAGGCCCGATCCATACAAAAAAATGTCCGGCCCAATATTAAAATAAAAATTTCGGCCCGACCCCAGCCCGGCTTGCAGAGAAAATTTTGCAGCCCGACCCGGCCCGATATAATAGCTAAAATCAAGGCCCGATCCGGCTCGATATATTAGCTAAAAACAAGGCCCGAGCTTTGCCCTGCCCGGAAAAAAAGTTGAAATTTCGCACCGAACCCGGCCCGACCCCGAGTACATTTCTACAGGACATTGATATTTATCTTTACGGAAGAGTTCTGGCCAAAAAGCTTACCTTAGTCTGTTTATAATCTCCATTTATGCAGAAGTGCCGTAGGCTGCGATGTTTATGCTTTCTTTTAAAATCTTTCCGATTTAGACATATTTCCGCTTTACACAGTCCACCTTGTACAGAGAGTTTACTGTATATATCTATTTTCGGCGAAATTGTATACAGCCCAGGTCCGGTTCGGCGCGATCCGAGTCTGCAAAAGAAGTAAGACTAGGATACTACCCAGAGAAGTGATATCCAGACTTAACCCGTCCTGAAGCTCGTGTAGGCCTCTAAATGGCAATTGAAAGAGGGAAAAAGTGTACTAAGGTCTGGAAAAATTTTAAAGAAATTATGAAAAAACAGAACGCAAATTTCGTTCGAACTCGTTTATTTTTTGAGTTTCCGTTCAGTTCAAACTCGTTTATATAATAGTGAGCGAAGTTCAGTTCAAAGTTCACAAATAGTGAGCGAAACTCGTGAGTTTTCGTTCAGTGAGCGCGTTCATACCCAACACTGATTAATTTGAAAAGAAAATATTGTGTTTTTTATGATTTATCTAACATAGTAAACAATATTTAATTTTTTCTAATATATTATTCTAAGAAATATTCAAAATAAAAAATCTGTATTAGACACACATTTTTTTTTTTTTTTTTTTTTTTTTTTTTTTTTTTTTGTGTGTATTAATTATAAAATTAATTTCATGAGATTTTTTTTTATGTTTTATCAAATTCAGAAAATATTTCTTAAACTGTAAAATGTATTATATTTTATGACTTATTATCTAATACAGTAAACAATATTTTTAAAATTAAAAATGTATTATTATAAGAAATATCCAGTGTAAAAATCTGTAGTTTGCATTTTTCCAAATGCAATTTTTGCATTTTAACATTGATTATAAAATTTATCTTATGATATAATATTATTTTTTACTCACCCATCATATGCAGTATAGGGTAAATTTTGCAATAATTTTTAAAAACGAAAAAAAAAATGACGGATTTAGATGTTTCAGATACTCGACATTCCGAAAAACTTATTTTTTTTTAAAAAATGCCGTCCATCTGTCAGTCTGCGTGTCTGTGTATCTGTTCTATCTCCCTAAGAAATTTAGATAGAGACTTGAGACTTTGTATGTGTTTAGTATGTAAGAGTGGGACGAAGCCAATTTAATATCTGTAACCTCGATTATACGAAACTGTTTTTTTCAGACTCTCGAAAAATTCTTTCTGATAAAAGGTAGGGCTTAAAAATTTACGATTTTTTTTATTTTAAGGGCAGAATATAAAAGGAAATAAAATAACAAAAAAATTGCATAAAAAACGAAGTCGATCGGATAATCAGTTGCAGCGATGTTCGTAATACTGTTTTTAATATTCTTCGATTTTCCATACCCTGTATTTTATTGAAATTTTAATTCAAAGATACCTTTAATTGAAAATAAAAAGCTGAATCCGGCGCAGTAAACTGTTAGCTAATCTGGTTATTATTTTGGATTTATAAGGAGGTTTCTTTTACGGATTTCGGTACAAAGTGAGTAGTTTTGCGTTTTATATAATTTGCCGAAATTGGTTCATCAGCAGTTCAGTAATAGAGCGTTAGTATGTCTATTAAATTATTTAAATACACGTTTAACTTTTGTTTTGGAAATGCAATGCATTTTGTAAGTAGTTTACACATGTTTTATTTTCATGTATTATATTATGCATATCCATAATGGGAAGTATTACGTTGGCCACCAACGACAAGTTATGATTTATCCTGGTGTTTATTCTGTTGTTTAAAATTTATAATTAGCAAATAGAGTCCACACGAGTGTTCTACTTTACACTCCGATGCGATATGAAAAGCGAGACCTTTTTCGAGTCTACCTTAAATCCTTCAAAATGAGCTTTGATCATATGATTCGTTTATTTTTATTTGATGATGGCAAATGCACTGATGGCACCAATTGTTGTCAAACTTTGTAACTAAGTTTTAGATCCTGAGTGATGAAAAATTTAAACATTTTAATAACAATTTTAATTTTTCTTAAGAAAGGTGTTATAGTAAAAATAAAATACATTGACATGTTTCGGAACCGTCAAATAAGTTTCATAGTCATAATATATGACTATGGAACTATATATATTTTATATTATGACTATGGAACTTATTTGACGGTTCCGAAACATGTCAATGTATTTTATTTTTACTATAACACCTTTCTTAAGAAAAATTTAAATTGTTATTAAAATGTTTATATAAAAGGTGAATATTTTAAAATATGATGATTGAAAAATTTAAAGTTTTCCCAAGTGCATTGCAAACCCCATCAGCAGCTGTAACATTCGACTTTCAATTCGAACCTATTGGGCCAATCAATTTAACCATTCGGAGTTTTCCGTGGGTTTTCAAACCTTGAGCAATCTTATGCAACATAAGAACCAAACAGACATGACCACTTCTTGCGGTAACTCGTCAGCTCATTTGTTGTGGCGACGGGGTGATTTTGATCTTTAATGAGTGTTACAGGAAAGGGACGGTTGTCCGGTAAAAGAAAAATCTTTACGTCAAGTACGGTGGAACTGATTATCTCCCGATTTTTTGTTCACTCCCCTTCATTATATTATGAAGAAACCGTAAATGGGTGCTGTACAAAAGGCATAAAACACCTCTTCGAAGAATTCAGTTAACGGGAGAGTATTTCAATGTGTATGCAGTCTTAGGTCAGGTACATTTAAAAAACCCAGAACCCTCAGGTCATATCCAGCTACCCTATTTTTTTCGTGCGGATAGTAAGCGCGTACAAACACCAAAAACACTCATGTAGAATATAGCAAACGGTGTAATTCCGTTGTCATTTATTTTCTTTTTAGGACACGCATATTTTATATATATCTCTTTCATATTGGTGAATCAACATTGGCGTATGAAATTTGTTATGAGAATAATTTTGTGAAATTTGACACATTTTCATTCTTAATTAAAATGTATTTTAATATGATGACTATTACTTTTATATTAGATTAATTGATAGCACAATTCTTGTTCGGTAAATCAAATATAACAGGTCTAAATTTTCCAAGTGGGTGAAAAAAGTCCGGCCAGGATTCGAACCAAGGATGTATTGTCTAAAGCTGCCAATGCTTTTCCAACTGAGCTATTCCAGACGAATACTGGAGAATTAATCCACCGAACTAACCTTAAAAATCACATATTCTGGTCTCTATCAGACTCGATTATGTGATTATTATGGTTAGTTGGGTGAATTACTCTTCCGGTGTTCGTCCTTAGTTGGATGAGCATTGTCGGCTTAAAGCCAATAAATCGCTGGTTCGAATCCTGGCCGGACTTTTTTAACCCACTTGAAAAATTTACACCTGCTATTACTTTTATAGTTTTTCTGAACATTAAACTTTACATTACTTTAGATTTCAAAGCTTAAATAATCACTTTGAAATGCTTTATCGCGTTGAAAATATCACAAACACTCTATAATATGAATGTGTTATGTTGATACTATTTATATTATTTTATTTTTAGCCCATTTATAATGTGTTTATTTCTTTAATAGTACTAATGGACAGTACATTAAACAAGAATGTAGGTGAATTTTGTAATTTCGGCTTTAAAATACGTCTGCGTATAGAATGGTGCAACAAACTTTTCGACTCATCAATGTATAAAGTTGAAGCTGGTGTTATACACAATTGAAGTGAAAAAACTTCTTTAAACACCATAAAATAAGTTAACTGCGCAAGGCCTTTCGAAAAAACTTAGTCTTTCTTCGTGAGGCGCAAAAAACACGTGCGTCTACTATGAATGTCGTGCCGCTACATTCATAGTAGACGCACGTCTTTTTTGCGCCTCACGAAGAAAGACTAAGTTCTTTCGAAAGGCCTTGCGCAGTTAACTCATTTTCTGGTGTTTAAAGAAGTTTTTTCACTTCAAATTTCGACTCATGCAATGGAAATGATTAATTCAAATAATGTTTAGACTAATGAACTTCAAATATATATTCCACGAGCATATGAATTTTTGATAAGTAGTTTTTTGCATAATCTCTGAAAATGAATGTTTCTATGAATAACAATTTGGTTTTTATAGGCAATACATCAAAAGTAAAAAAAAAAAAAAAAAAAAAAAAAAAAAAAAAAAAAAGATTATTTGCCAAATTATTTATATTTTTTTATTGTTATTAAAGCAGATGTTAAAAATTTTTAAAAGATGTAAAGGAGTAATCAAAATGAAAACTTTTCATACACATTGTATAATCTATAAAATTAGATACCTCATGTAAATTCCAGTAATTTTAATTTAAGTAAAATTACAATATACTAACCTGTGCTATTTATATTTTATTGAAATGAAAATAAATACAAACATTTGAAATACAACAGCACCAGACACTGTAAGATTACGTTTTATATCATAAAATAATAATAATAATAATAATAATAATAATAATAATAATAATAATAATAATAATAATGCTGTTTTTTCTTCTTCATAAATTACAGAATTCCTTACAAACTGATTCAAGTTCAAGATTATTCTGAAACAGAAAAGTGCATTACAAGTTATTGCTCCAAAATCATGCAGAAATTTTTAAACATAAAAAAATTACTTAATTTAATTAAAATTTTTATCTTTATTTGATAGACATGTTATTTAAAGTATAAAGTACAAACGTACGAATATAAAGAATTTTCAAAATATCTTTTAACAAATCAAAGCTAAAACAAATTGTTCAAAGGGGTTTTTTTTCTTTATGGTATTTTGGACTTTTTAAACCATTTTATTACATATAGAACTTACTAAAAGAAATAGTAAAAATAGTTTAAAAAATAAAATATGTTTTATCTTAAAAAAAAAGTTTGGATTTCTAACTTTCGAAACTTTCTAAAGATTAATATTTTTAAGCGGTTATTTAAAAAATACATTTTGAAATAGTAACAGTAAATTTTGATTCTCAATAAATGGACATCTAAGATTTATAACTTCGATAGATAATAAAGCAATTCTCTATTGTGAAAAGATTATTTATTTGAATGCAATGAAATGTTATTGTTCAAAATGTTTTACATAGTTTTATAATTTTAACATCATATATAAACATACTTGAAACTTTTCCCTCTCCAAATAATAAATGTAGAACATAAAATATAAATTTTAAAAGGGAGTTATTCTCCCAGTTTTAACTGTTTTAATTAATAGTTTTCTACATTTTTGCAAATGTACATATATATATGACCAATCACTAACGGTCACTTATATATTTCCCTGTAAAGAAAACAAGAATGATTGGGTAATGCACATAGTTTTTGACAAGTTTCTTAAAATTTTATTGAAAAGTGCTTTTAATGAAGAACTTGATAATAGAATTAAGAATATCAAGGTATAATCAAGGCATTTCATATTCGTTACCCTGTAAGATTAATCATAAGCTCTAAATTTCTTGACTCGCAAGAAAGATAATTGCAAGCATATGTAACGTTATTTGTACTGCTTCTCCAAGTTTCGATGTTTTAACTGCTCAACTGAATTCGTCATAAACCTGACATCCAAAAAAAAAAAAAAAAAAAAAAAAAAAAAAAAAAATCTAGAGATATATATGACAGAATAGTTTGTCATCTACAGTCTGCACTGTAAAAAATAATTGTAATAAAACAGCCCATTTTTCAATCATATGTGTTTATTAACAGCTTCAAACTATTAAAAATCGCCATAGTGTATTATAACAGTATTATTTTGTTTGAAACAGGCTATCACTGTTTTTCTCCAGTCCGAGTGTTTACCGACCGCAAAAATCTGTTACGAGATTCTTATCCATACGCCGCAACAAGTGCATACGAAATATTTCTGTATTTGAAGCGAAGTGAAGGTCCACGTCGTCAGCCATGTTTGTTTGTATTGTAAACAGCGGCGGCCTCCGCTCCGCATGCTTTGAAAAACTTTAAAGTTATTCATTTTTCTTTTAGTTTTATGTTCCGAATTTTAAAATATTATGTGAAAATGTCATTGGGAGTGAAAATACTTTATGATGCTGAAGGACTTATATTAACTTTAGAAACTAATACTGGCGAAATATACCACGTGAAACTAGTAGAAGCTGAAGATAATATGAATTGTCAGATTGTCAGCGGTTTTTTAGCAGCTACTTTGATCAAGAATCAAGTAAGGATAATGTAAGTACTATGCATTTTTATTTAATAATGTAGTTGTATGTTTGTTTAATTAACTGTTTAATTGCGAAAATGTTTTAACTTCAAATTAATTTTTGCCCTGAATTTATGTTCTGCAGGCACTTCGAATGGTGAATTTTCTGCTACTGAGTGTCATTCTTAAAGTTTTAGTTATTATATTTCAACTATCACATATCAGTGTTTAAAAAAAAGATTATAAAACTCTGTATTATATTAAAAATAAGTCAAATTAAGTCTATATTTTTGAGGTAATTCCTGGTCAGTGCTAAATAATGAAATATTACAATATTTAAACTTTGTTTTACTTAATTTAAGTATTTAATTTTTGTTTTATTATTTAAAATGCTAAGATATCAAAATAATTTAAAGAAAATATTAAAAATGTAAATTCTAAGTTATTTCAAAAGCAAAATTTGTCTTTTACTCCAAAACATACAAATAATAAATATAGTGCATTGAAAATTTCAAATCGCATTTTAAAAGATAAATTGTTAAATTACTTTTAAAAATGCAGTTTTAAAAGCATACAATTTATAAAAAATGTTGAAAATATTAAAATAAAGCAAGTTAAATCAAAATAATAAAAATTTATGAGCATTTGGAATGTCGATTTCTGTTGAATGTATGAAAACTATGTTGAAAATATCAAAATAAAGAAAATTAAATCAAAATAATAAAAAAAATTGTGCTCATTTCTGTTGAATGCATACAAATTTAATGTTTTAAAGTATTTATTTATTATTTCTATCCAAATTTCTTTATTTGGATTATATTTTAATGATTAACCTCTGAATTTTCAAAAATTTTGAAGCATAACATTGCTATAAATGACCATTTGCTGCAGTGGCGTAGCTATGTGGGAAAGGAGGGGGTGGTCCGTCTCGGGTGTCACCCTCTAAGGGGTTACACCCAATCATTATTTGCAAATATACATACATAATCTTACAAGATTTTGAAAAAAAAAATCTGGAATAAAATGAAATTTGTAGCTTACGACACATCAGAGTCAATTTTCCTTTCTCAGTGAATATGGAATTTATTCAAAATGGAATGTCTAAATAAGATATGCATCGGGGAATAAAAATCAATCTATCCAACGAGTGGACCAAAAGCAAACTTGAAACATTTTTCTTTTACATATAGACACTGTATTGACTTATGCGGACTATGGGATAAGTGATAAGTCGCTCCTGTGGTTTTTTTTAATATGCAGGCGTGTTGAAGGGTAAATAAGGAATGGTACAGTAATTTGTTAATAACATAAAGTTGTGATTGAAAAAATATGATTGATTGGGGGGGGGGTGACATCATTCACATCAGCCCAGGGTGTCGCCCATCATGGCTATGTCACTGACTTGCTGGCAGCGAGTTTTTTTTTTCATGCAGCAAAAAAACTTGCTTTTGTCAAATGGTCATTTAAATTCAATTCATCATTTTTTAAAAATTAAATGGTCATTTAATTTCAAAAAAATTTAAGCATTGGGCTTGAAATTTTTAAACTTAAACAGAAATTAGCATTTTTGACGTTATTTGTAAAAAAAAAAAATATATATACAAAATGGGGTGGGATTGGGGGGAGGGGTTATAATGAACAAATGATAAATATAAGGCGTAACTAGAAGAGACAGAAAGAGGATAACCTGGATAAGAAATCCGACAAAAGTTTGACATCCTTGAAAGAATCAAACAGCTAAAATGGAAATGGGCTGGACACATTGCAAGAAGACAAGACAATAGATGGAGCACAAATATACTACAGTGGTATTCCAGAGATGTGAAACGACCAAGAAGATGACCACAAGTAAGATGGAGTGACGAAATTAGAAAATTGGCTGGTGTAAATTGGATGACGAAAACACTAGACAGAAAACATTGGAAAAATCTGGGGGCGACCTACATCCAGCAGTGGATTGAAAACGGTTGATGATGATGATGAAATTGACAAAAAAAAAAAAAAATTTAAATAGTAAAGAAAAGCAAAAATATATTTTTAAAAATATAAATTGCAAAATTACAGCCATAAATTTAAAAAAAAAATGCCATAAATGCATAAAAATATTGATAACAAAGGGAAAATAATGAAAAAAAGTTTTAAAAATGTAAATTGTAAGTTATTCCAAAAATAAAGTTTGGCTTTTACTCCAATATATAAAAATACTACTTATAGTATACTGAAAATTTCAAATAACATTATAAAACAGGGCTTGAAATTCAAATTTTCAAAAGAGGGGAGTCTCCCTACCAACATTTATAAATGGAGGGGAGTGGGAGTTTAGCTATTTCGGAGGGAGAAAAAAAAATCTTTAAAACTCACGGTTATTTTATGTACTATTTAAAAAATAACAATACAAACATGACAAAATACTATTGAAGCAATTTTTATCAACAATTCAGAATAATTATGCAAAATGTGTTTAAAGGCAAACTTTTGCACTGCCTAGTCTTTACAAGTGGTAAATTCTCTCCCGGTGTGCTACAAATTTTTCTTACTGGTTCAATTAACTCTGTTTTTGGTTCAACTCAATTTTAGATTGAGTGTAGATTCCTGCAACTTGGGTTCTGGTTAAAGCCAATTTTACAAAAAATAGTTTAATATTTTTGATTAAAAACCATTTAATAATAAACATATATGTTAATGTGTCTGCTCTTTTCTAAGGAGACGGCTGCATTATACGCAGCCTTCTGACAAAAGTCACGTTTGTTTTGTTTGTTTGTTGCGATTTTTTGACAAAATTTGCATTTTTTCATGGCTTTTTGAGAAAATTCGCATTTATTCTGCGACCCTTCATCTAAATTCACGTCTTTTTCACAATTCTTTGACAAAATTTGCATTTTTTAGTGGCTCTTCGATTAAATTTGCGCTTATTCTATATTTACCCTTTTATGAAATTCACACTTTTTGCGACTTTTAGAAGAAATTCACATATTTATTTTGTGATACTTTGTCGATTTATATTTCGCAGTCCTGAGATCAAATTTACTTTTATTAAGGGGCCCCAGGTTGATTCTGTTCTGAATTTTTCAAAAAATGAAATTTTTCTGTTCTAGAAAAAAAAAAAATCTGACATCAATTTGAAATTTTGGACAAGAATACATATATATATTACGTATTTTACACAAATGGTCTCCGAAAAATATCAATTTTGTATATCGCTCATAGAAAAATCACGAATTTCTTCAGAGGATCGATGGAAAAATGAAAATTCTGTCAGAATGTCACGAAAAAACACATTGCGTCAGATGATCGTGAGAAAACGTAATTTCGCCTGAAGATCACAGAAAAAATCGCAAATTTCACTAAAGAATCAAGGGGGAAAAAAAGCAAATTTTGTTCAGGGTTCAAAGGTAAAAAAAAAAATCTCTAAAAAATTGCGGGGAAAAAATTGCAAAAAAACCGCTAATTTAGCAAAAAACGGCAACTTCCAATGAACAATCGCAAAAAATTACAAATTTTGTCAAAATATCTTGCAAAAATCTGCTAATTTCGAAAACGTAGCAAAAATTGCTAAAAATCCAGATATTTCGTCCAAAAAATTATGAAAAATTTGCAAATTTCACCAAAGGGTGATGGAAAAAACACATAGTGTTTAAACTGAATTTTCCTTCAAACATACACAGCTAAAACCTTCCAAAAAATTGCTGCGAATTTTAGACTTTTTTTCATTAAGAATCATCCCTGAAGCGACTCTTTGACGAATTTGACGTTTTCCCACAATCTTTTATAGAAATTTGAGTTTTTTCTTGATCCATTGATGAAATTTGCATTTTTTCGAGGTAAAAAACTCACAAAATATGACAATCAGTTGCTCGAAATTATCGCAAAACAGTCGCAGGAGTTAATCGTAGATGCAGTTGTTTTTTTTTTTGGGGGGGGGGATTTTTATGCGGGAAATGCCCAAGTTAATCTTTTGTGCGGGTTTTTGAAATTTTGGGCGCGAATCCAGTCATCCCGCTCTCAAAATGAAGCCCTGTAAAAGACAAATTGTTAAAATTATCTTCAAAAATGCAGTTGTAAAAGCATACAATTTATAAAAAATGTTGAAAATATTAAAATAAAGCAAATTAAATTACGATAATGAAAATTCATGTTCATTTGAATGTCAATTTCTGGTTGAATGCATAAAAAGTTTTTAAGTATTTATTTATTTTTTTATTTTATTTATTTATTTTGTCTGTCTACGAATTTCAAATTATTTCTTAAGTATATGGAAGCATTTTCTTTTTATAAATTGTCTGTTTTTAAAACCCTATTTTTGATAATAATTTAACAATTTGTCTTTTATTTGGCCACTTAGCCAAAAAGAGTTTTTTTTTTTCTCAAAGAAGGAAAAAAAATGGCAGACCAGATTCTGCCTTCTTTTTTTTATCTAGGTGCAAAAAACTCTTTTTCACCATGTGGTTATTTATGTTGTTTAGAATTGAACAACCTTTTCAAGAGAAGGGCCATTTACAAATATGTCTGGGTGGTTGAGGGCCACATCAATAACACAGCGATAATTCAATTTTAATGGGATGATCTGTGGCCTATAATTGAATAAAAAATGTAATTTTAGAGGGGATTAAGTGGATGGGGGTTACCCCTTTAAGTTCGCTAACCCAGTTAAAATATCAAACTCGGTTGGTAAGGATATATCAGCAGTTTATGTTTTTACATACAACACATATAGAAAGAATTATTTTCAAAAAATAAAAATATTCCTTGATTTTATTCAGGAGAGTAAGTGTGTTTTATTTCAGGTGCTAAAAGACAAGCATAAATGGAGACTGGTGCTGAAAAAAATGTGAACTTTATGAACAAATTAGTGAGAAGGAGCCGATCAACAAAATTTTCCTGAGCTTGATCAACGAAATTCCCAGTTTTCTGTGCTCGATTAATGAAATTTGTAATTCTTCCACACCTGATCAAATTTGCACTTTTTGCAAAACCAATCGACAAAATTCACAATTTTTAAGAAGCCAGTCAAGAAAATTCATGATATATCTCGCCTGATCAACAAAGTTCGCAATTCTTACGAAAGCGATCGAGAAAATTCATGATTTTTTCACGTCTGTTCAATAAAATTCACTAATTTTTATTAAGTTGGTCAACGAAATTCTTGATTTTTAAAAAGCCTATCAACAGTATTTGAGGTTTTTTTTCTCACATGGTCGACGAAATTCTCGATTATCTTCCGCAGCTAATCGATGAAATTTTCAATTAGTTTCTGCACCTGATCGACGAAATTTTCAATTATATTCTACACATGATCGCGAAATTCTCGATCATTTTCTGCACATGATCGACAAAATTCTTCGTTTTTCATTACCTAATCAGTGATCGGCAACTGATTGATGAAATTCGTAATTTTTATGAAGCGAATCAATGAAATGTGTGATTTCCCCAAGCCAATCGATGAAATTCAAGATTTTTTCCACATGTACAATGAAATTCATGATTTTTATGAAACCAATTAGAAAATTCACAATCTTTCCATCTGATCAACAAAATATTTGCGATTTTTATGAAACTGATAAGCCAAATTCACGATTTTTACGAAGTCTATCAACCAAATCTTTGTTTTTATTAAGCCGATCAACAAAATTTGAGTTTTTTCTAAGCCTGATCGTCAAAATTTTCTATTTTTTCGTGCATGATTGGCAAAATTCACGATTTTTATGAAGCAGATCGACAAAATTTGTCATTTTCAGTGCCTAATCAATGTAATTTGTGATTTTTACAGAATTAATCAACAAAATTTTTCATTTTTCTTCTCATGATCAACAAATTTTGGGATGTTTTGGGATGTTCATGATTTGACAAGCCTGATACACAAATCTTCCAAATTTTTACGAAGCCAATCAACGATATTCGCGATCTATAGCGCATAATAAAAAAAAATCATTTTTTCGCGTCTAGTCGACAAAATTCACGATTTTCTCATGCCTTTAAGGCAAAATTGGTAAATTTCATTAGTGGCCATTGACAGGCTAGTTTTTCTAGTGGCCACTTTTTTTATTTAAAAATATTAAGCAGTAAAATTTCTTTAAGAATTAACATAAAACTGAATAGCCCAAATAAATGTTAATATAAATATATTGAAACTTAAAAAAGTAGAATTTGTGATGAAATGTAAGTAAATTGTATTTTCTCCTTAAAAAAAGTGGCCACAAGGTGGCCAATGATAGACAGTTTTTCACTAGCCACTATCTCTCATTTACTAGCCCTGTGGCCGGTGGCTAGTACTAATTTTGTCCTTTACCGTGTCTGTTCAGTGAAATTTGTTGATTTTACGAAGCTGATCAACAAAATTCGTGATTTTTACAAAGCCAATTGACGAACTTCGTGATTTTCACAAAGCTGATTCAGGAAATTCGAGACTTTTACAAAATTTTTACAATATTTCTGTCTCAGACCAACGAAATTATATTTATTTAAATTAGTCCTCTGTAAATTTTTTAATGCCCATCAAATGAACTGATTTTTAGAATCGAGTCGGGAGGGGGGGGGGGTGACAAGCCCTCTAATTATGCACTCCAATGTTTGATGAAAAATTGTTATTCATTTATGTAAAATTTCGTGTTTGCAAAATGTACTTAGAATTATTTGCATATTAATAGGAACCAAATCAGCTGTAGTTTTTATTCCAAGGAAAAGCTTCAGTCAGGATGTAATGGCAGATGATGCTTTAAAGATTGGTTTAACTCTTAATTCTGTCTTCAGTCTTGTTTATTCAGAAGAATACCAAGTAACAATGGAATTTATTCTGAGGTAAGCCCAACTCTCAAAAAGTTATGTTTTCAATTAATTTCCTAAGGTAAAATTTTGCTTGATGGTGCTGTTCACGGTATCAAATTCAAATCTAGAATTTCAAAATTTATATTTATCTAAAATCCAAACATTTTTAATTAGCCCATTTTTTTCTGTTCTTTTTTTAAAAATCTCATTAGTTGTTTAGATTTATTTAAACTTTTTTTTTTAATACAGTAGATTCTTGATTAATTGGGATCAAATTATCCAGGTTGCAGATTAACTGAGAGAGTAAAAATCTGTTTTGAATACAATTAAGAAACGAGTAAAAAGCATTATGATTAAGAAATCATGGAGGGGATTTTTATCAGAACAAACATTAAAAAAATTCTAACATTCAAAGAAGAAGAGACTGAAATTCCAACACAAGTTGACGATAGTACTGATGTGCAGAATGAAATCTTAGAACATTTGAAACTGTTTCGAAATTGAGCATAAAGAAGCAATGCAACAATAGATAAATGAAGATTCGAAATTGGAATGCTATGAAGTTTTAAGTGAAGATGATACCTGACGTATGTCTCTTGTGATTCAGAGAGGGAAAAAAAGGAACTTCAAAGAAATTCTTTAAAATAATGAAGAAAATCTTATAACTTATCAAAACTTAATTACAGTGATGCATTAGTACACATTGAGGCATTATACTTGATTACTTGGAGACGGACATGCTGAAAAAGTTATGTTGAGAAATTTGTGTAGTAAAACTTGTTGAAGAGTGAATGAAAAATGAAGACAGACTCCTGTCATTTCATTCTTCACAAAAAAGTGATAACTACATTTTTTTTTTTTAATCATACTGATTATAGATCTAAATAACATTAAAATTTTTGTTCATTCTCTTTCTTTCATATTAAATTAATATGTCTTATTGTATAATAATTTGACATTTTCTACCTTTTCCAAAATTTGCACAAATCTGGGATGTTCACTTAAATCACTCACATTTTTTATCCTCATCGGCACAAAGACGACTTAATCAGCACTTAATCAAAACTTAAATATCAATAATTTGACAGAAAATAGTTAAAAATACTAATTAATTTACTTTTTTATTTGAGAACATTTTTATTGATATGTTTATAATTGGACAAAAACAATAAATCAGTTTAATTTTTTTTTTTTTTTTTTTTGAATGAACTTTTGAGTTTTTACAATCTTTATTCTTAATTGTAGTCTGTATAGTTCAGTACTTTCATAAGTTATTTTGGATACTAACTAGTGGTAAAATATTAAAAACAAGTGTAAATGAATTTTAAATTGGTCACTAATGTTTATGTTAGCAATCCTAAATATTAATGTTAGTAAATCTTCCTTTAATGTTTTTGTGTAATTAGATTTAAGAATAAAAATGTAACTTAATTAAATTATTAATAATCTAATTTTAATCAAAGTTTATTAAAGCTAATGTATTAAAAAATGTTCAGTATTCGACAAAATTCTTACTTATGTCAATCTCTAATTAACGACACAAAGTAATTTTTATGTGTATTTGCATCAAATAACTCTTTTTGTTCACCAAAAAAAAAAAAAAAAAAAAAAAAAAAAAAAAAAAAAAAAAAACCTGGGTTTTTAAAATTGATATTTTAAAAAACTTTGCTTTTAAAATTTGGTCTACCATGACAAAATGTTGTCATAGGGTTGTTATCTTGCTCTGGGATTCTTTTGATACTGTATTCCACAAAATTGAAAAGATGAAACTCAATTTAAATGTTAACTTTTTCTGTTTCTTATAGGGCTTGATGAAAATTCCTCCTGATTCTTCATGTAGCAAGCGAGAGATGAACAAAAGTGTGAAACTTGTGAAAGATTTGGCAAACTGTAAAAACATATGGACAGAGTGATTTAAATTATTAGTTAGAGAATTAAGAATAAAATTATTTTGTATATCTTGCTGCGATTTTTGAGATTTTTATTGAAATTCATGTTTGTTTATAGTAGTATGTTGTTTTAGATGTATGAGGTTTCAAGGACAAGGAATAAATCTCATCAGGTGAAGGTTTAATAAAAAGTTTCTCAGAGTGTCGACAGAATTTAGAAATTGGGTCAGCGATTTTTGTAAAAATACTCTAAAATCGGAGAATTTTGTCTGCAAAAATATTTGTTTTCTTGCTAAACAGGTCACTTAAAAAAAAAAAAAAAAAAAAAAAAAAAAAAAAAAAAAAAATTAGCATCATATTTTTTTTTTTCAGTTGCTCTCAATATTAAAAAAGTAATTGCACATAATATAAATTAGTAATAAATACAAATTGATCACATGTTAAAATTTTCTCTAGATAGCTCTTATATTAATGACAATTTACCCATTTTTGAAAGTTTTAAGTTACATACTAGCATAACCTTTCACCAGATAGTCAGCTTAACCGATAACGCCTGACTTTTTTACACTTCTTTTAATTATTCAATACAGTTTTTTGCATGCAGTAATTTTGAGTTATTTAACCATTCAAGATTAGATAATGAAAAAAAAATTATTTAAATACTGGCATTGAAATTTAAAAGTTTGTTTGGCTGTACATGATTTACAGATATAGCTCTGAGCTGCAATGGATTAGTTAAATTAGGTATTCTACCAAATATAGATATGTCTTAGGTTTGAATTTTCTTGTATTTAATTTAATGTATTAAATAGAATGTATATTCACACATTTTCAAAGATGTATTTATTTTCATTGGGAACATAGTTGAGCTTAAATTTTTTTTAAACTCCAGCAACTTGAGTGGCAAAAAACCTATACATGACCTGCAAGAATTTTTCTCGTGTAAACCCAATCTGCAGAAAGAAAATTGGATTCATTCTAAGCCGAAAAAATATATTTAAGATAACCAGACTCAATGTTTGACTCTATTTAATGATCCTGAAGTGTCTGCTATTCAGAGGTTTAACTATATTTGAATATAGATATGTTAATTTTTCATAATAGCTTTAAAACATGATTTACATTCATTTCATTGTGGGTTGAAGAAATTTATTTTTGCGGGTTCAAGTCAGGTTGTGGGTAGATTTAAAATGGAATTTGCGGGTCAAGCTGTACACAACCCAGGATCTAGTAAACAGGGAAGGACACTGTGATGAGTGCTGATCCTTCATGGATTATAATGCCACAGAGTTTTAGAATAAGTGTATTATATGAGAAATACAACATATGTTAAAAGTATGGTATGTATATTGTTAATAATGAAAACCAAAGAAGTCTGATAAATTTACTCAAGAAAACAAAATCCAGGAATTTTTGTTTTCTATTTCTATAACGTTTATTATTTTTACTTGCTACGCATCCTAGAGAACCCGGAAAAGTCAGGGAATTTGATAAACTTTCATTGTGATCTCGAATAAAGTTTGATCGTTGTGCATCCAGAAATGAGAATCTTCCATGATTTGGCAAACTGCATATTTAAAAATAGAAGAGAATGATGTATTTTTTTTTCTAAAATTTCCTCTTTCATCTGTCACATTTTATATTTTTAATACTCATTATTACAGATTTTAAAACTTTTTCCAGCAATTATTATCACAAGCCTCCATTTTCCAGTTCTGTTTCCCTTTCCCTTTTGACTCCTATTGAAAATAAATTTTAGTTAGACAATGATTTTGGGATATAGTTAACAAAATGAATGTTTGTGAATTCAGTGCACAAATATTTTGTAGCAAGTTTGTACAGTTTGTAGGAAACTTTCATTTATAAGCTTGCAATCATAAATTGTTTAAGAGAGCAAGCAATTCCAATTGTAAACCTCAAAGAAAGACTGTTATAGATTTGGGAGGGGAATTGGGTTAGAGCTTTAGCTCAGAGATTATTAACAACTATATTCACAAAATTTTAGTACTTTTTGAGCAATGTAAAATTTTTTTATCTTCGCATGTCCACTACACACTACACTGCTAGACTAAAATTTTCTTGAAATATACCTGGAAAAGTTAGGGAATTTCATTCGTGCACATGAGTAGCAACCCTGTCTATATTTCTTATGTTTTTATTTCTTTTTGCAATCTTTTGGAGCAATTATTTTTGGTGTGTGAGTGTGGGGGGGGGGGGGGAGTTTGGTTTTCCCAAGTATTCAATTTTATTTTACCATACTCAAACTTGGAAAATATGCATCATATATATTTTTATCATTTCTGAGCATATTACTAAAATTTTCTTTATTGTTATGAAACTGACTATGTATTTTAATTTGTTACACAGTGAGTGTAGTTTTTCTAATCAGTGTATTTTGTGGCACTTAGTGAACTAGTTAGTATTTTATTTTAAATGATAATTTGAAACCAAAATAAACTTACTGTAATAGTGAACAATTTCTGTGAATAACTAATTTGGTCTTTGGTTACAAAATTATTCCCTTCTTCCCAGTTCCTACTCTCTCCTGCATTTAATTACTTAATTGCCACCATCACTCATGTTTAGTGTGCAATTGATAACCGTATATACAATCATTTGTGAAAAATAACTAAATTCAGACCATTTTCAACAAAGAAACTAAAGTACAAAATTTATTAATATGTAGAATTTGGCAGCATCAGTTTCTGATATGTGGGAACTTATTCAATGTGCTGCAGAGTTAGCCAGTTTCTTTAAATTTGAGAATTAATTAAATAAATGTAATCAAATGGACTTGAAATGACTACCTTAAGGAATTAATACATATTTAACTAGAAAATATTTCTAGTTCTAATAATTTTATTTAAAAGCATTGAGGTTAGAAGTAAGATAATGTGTGTTTTCAAATGGATTTTCTGATTTTAAAATTCAATAATTTTCAAATAGTGACAGCTATTTAAATAAAAAAAAAAAAAAAAAAAAAAAAAAAAAAAAAAAGCTACTGCCATTTGCAAGTTAAATTTTTTAATCAGTCAGTCTATTTTAGGACACATAGTACATTAAATATAGGCTAAAAAATCTGTATAATGTATAGTGCTTGCTCGCAGATGTTCCTTGTGCTAAAAAAAAAAAAAAAAAAAAGACAGCAAAAGTTGCCAGAAAAGTTTTGCATGTACAAGAAATATCTGACCACACACTTTTCTTGTACATACAGAATGTTTCTGGCAGCAAAAGTTGCCAGAAAAATTTTGTATGTACAAGGAATATTTGTACGTACAGAAATATTCTGGCAGCAAAAGTTGCCAGAGAATTTCTGTTGACAAGGAATATCTGTGCATACGGTAAAATTCTGGCAGCAAAAGTTGCCAGAGAATTTCTGTTGGCAAGGAATATCTGTACATACGGAAAAATTCTGGCAGCAAAAGTTGCCAGAGAATTTCTGTTGACAAGGAATATCTGTACATACGAAAAAATTCTGGCATACAGAAATTCTCTGGCAACTTTTGCTGCCAGATATTTTCTGTTGTTTTACAAGATTATTTTTTACAGTGTGCGTGAACAGCAATCTACCAATCTACTGGAAAATTAATCATCCAGGATTTTTGTGTGTGTGTGTGGTTTTTGTTGCTATTGTTGTGTTTTGTTTTTTGCGCGGGTTTTTGTAAAATTGAAAATGTACGTGGTGAATTGCTATCAAATGAACAGCTAAAACTACAAATATCTGATGCAGTAGGAAAAAAACCCACATACCAGATGTCTTTCTTGCTACCCAAGAAAGGTAAATCTGTGCTTACTTAATAAGTAATCACACTGAAATACCTTCATATACTTTTTACGTATTAATTGTACTACCAAGAATGAAGAAAAATGATAAGAGATTTTGAAATACCTTATACATATTATATAAAGATG
The DNA here is from genome assembly GCA_964019185.1 of Maratus speculifer. NCBI lineage: Eukaryota > Metazoa > Arthropoda > Arachnida > Araneae > Salticidae > Maratus > Maratus speculifer. The sequence continues at coordinate 414,749,275 of OZ025290.1, forward strand.
TTTGATTTCTTTAGAATGAAATGTATTAGTGTTTTTTAATGAACTTTCCAAAAACTATATCACATTTGTACAACTAAAATTACGAATAACTGATGCGGCAGCAAAATTAGCACCTCATTTTCTTGCAGATGTCTTTCTTGCTACTAAAGAAAGGTGGAGCTATGTTTAGAATTACATCCTGCTATTACAAAATTCCTGCTTTACATTTTCCCAGAACATACATTTCTTTACTAATTTTTTTTTAATACTTTTCAAAATATTATGTAATTTGTAATGAGCACGTTTATGTCATTGATATTTCCCTAACTCAAAAACACAATAACAAGTTATACATACACTAAACTGTAAAAAAAAAATCTGTGAAAGTACTGAACATTTTCTAGGAAACTGGGATTTCAAGAACTTTTCATGTAACGATAACAGGAAAAATTCATGTAATCGATTCTGAAACTTGAATTTTTGCTGTTATCGTTACAGGAGAAGTTCTTGGAATCCCAGTTTCCTAGAAAAAGGTTTAGTACCTTTGTAGATTTTTTTTTTACAGTGTAGATCATCTCTGAAGTCATGTTCTTTTCAAACTGTTCAAATTATCTATCATAGTTTGAATTGAAGAAAAAATAAAAAAATGCAGATTTGACATGAAACTTTTTTATGTGAACTGTGATATAAGTGTAACAGTCATCCATCATCATAATTTTACTTCTTCATCGAGAATATATTTGATTAATGAACTCTTTGACATTACTCATTGTATGATCTACTTATAAGTTTAATATTACATGAATATATTTTTATTCATTTCTTTATAAAAATATTAAATATGCGTCTACTGCTCTAAATCATTAATGTTAGGTATTATTTTTTGGCAACAACATGAATATTAATATGTCACAATCTAAATTTAAGTGCCAGAATGAAAACATGAAAAATGTAGTAAATGTATTTTTTTTTATGATAAAGTAATACATTTACTGAATATTCTACATGGATAAATTCCAAAGAAAAATATTTTATACTTTGACTTTTGCCATAAATAATTAATGTTATTTGATAACATTTGTTGTTGATAAGTTCATATCTCATGTTTGAACACCTTTTTATTGTTTCAATTATATGATTCTGCATCTAGCATCATTTCTTTTGCTAAAAATAAATAAAAAAATAAATAACTGTGTGGCATTACAATGAATGTTTTTATATTATTTCTAATTTGTTTTATGATGTTATATTATCTGTTTTAAGAAGATAGTAATAAATGGCTAACATTACAAGAAATTACAATTTGTGCAATGTTGATATGAATAATATAAAGGTATATAATATGAAGATAATTTTCAGTATTTTGCGTTGGTTTTATTTATATTATTACAAGTCAAAGTAATGTCTAAAATGAATGTCTGAATAGCCCGTGCTTTTGTTTAAATAAAAATATTTGATATTAAAAATTCAAAACGTTTTATGTATTCCCCCCAAAAATGTTTCATTATTTATTTCATTCTTCAAATCTGTGTGCAACCAATCAGTCCCAAAAATTATTTGGACTAATTTTTCCTCTAACAGCACTTCACAAAGTTTCGGTAAAAACACAGAAAAAAGGGTAAAAATGTAAAAAAAGGAAAAGCTTTCTGAATATTTACACTAGTTCTCTTTTAAATGCATTCGATCGAGTGGATCATTATTTTATCGACATTCCGCTTATAATATATCCAATCCCCTGTAGGGATTTCATTTTCATTTAAAGATATTTTTATCTTTGTTAAAACTTATACTTGAAAAAAGCATTATTGTTAAATTATTTTGAACTTTTATTAGGAATATTACAAATAGAAATAGTTTATTTTACTTTTTTTCAAGTTACAATAATTTAGAAAGAAGACATTTTGTCCTTGGTGTTACTGGAGATTTTTTTTATCAATTTTTTCTCGTTGGATCATAAAAGATCCTGTATCTCAGTTAATAGGGTGTTTTTTACACTGTCAAAAGTTCTCGAATTAAAACCCCAGGACGGCTAAAAACAAATTGTATGCATGAACTAAATTTTATAGCAATACAAAATTATTTGAAAAACTCGAATTCTTTCCGGTTTACTGACGATTGAGTGGTTTGCTGATTTTGGAAGTTAATTAAAATAATTATCATTATAGTAAATTTAAGAATATTTGAGCATTTTCAATGATGTTAATTTATGAAGTCTATTGTAAATTTACATAATAACTTTTCTGTTTTAGGAAAATCTGTGTTTTTCTAATCCCTGTAACTTTATAAAAGGTATAAGATAATGGATTAAATTCTCTTTAATTTTACAGAATTTTTTTAACAGTGTGATGTGATAGAGCAATTGCTTTTAAAGTTTTATCTATAATTAAATGTAATGGTGATCTGTATTTATTTTCATTGAATGTAAAATAAAAATCTTTAAGCTTAACTTATTAAGATAAAATTTTTATTTTTAAATTAAAAATGATACTCCCAATGAAATTAATTTTAAAATAATCTCATTTATATTGTTAGTGTCCTTAACTCCTTGTCCACTAAGGAGAATAATTTTTTTTAAAAGGAAATAAAATATTAAGTCATCTTTATAGAGTCGAAGATTTCTTTTTCTCTTTTCCTTTTTTTCTTGTGTTTGATAATCAAATTTCTTTCATGGGAGAAGTAGTTTCTACGCAATATCGAAATGTAAAAGCTATACTATAGATATTAATCTGACCAAATTTTATTATTGTTTGAAAACGGAATCATTTATATTTTCTTAATTTTCAATTTTCTTTTAGACTCTAATTTATTTGCTTGGTTGAATGTAATATGCGTTTTAAATCAAAAACTTTACGTACTGCACGAACAGCAATTCCGGAATTTAATCACATCACCCAACCCGAGTTATTAGTTTAGTTTTGTTGGTGTTTTATTTTAAATTATTATTATTATTATTTTTAAACTTTACAATGTCTTTTAGTCTACAAAAGTTTAATATGAATAAAAATGTAAAAAGAAAGAAAGGAAAGATCACGAATAACAAAAAATGTTTCTTTAAGGAAATTAATAACTAGTCACTAATTAACATATAAACATGGTGTAATATTTGCTCACATTTATAATAAAATACTGTATGAACAAAAATAGAAAAGAAATGTTTTCCGATATTAAAAATCCTTCTATTTATAAGCAATGCTTAAGAACCTAATTAACCATACCGGCTTTCAAATAAAAATGTTTACACGTCAACTTATGAAAGACTAAAATATAATTTATTTTTTAAGCAATGCCAAATCAATACAGGGAAACAATTTTTATCATTAAATTTTGTCATAGAATATTCCAGGCAATTTTTAGCAAAATTACAAGTACATGAAATACTATTAATTAATTATTTAGATATATATTGGTTCTTCTTTTCTTCAGATAAAAATCATTCCCGTTTTTACCAAAATAAACATCTTAATTTTTCAGTTCAAAATAATCGCGCTTATAAATATGTTTGACAATATAAAAGAACCAAAATATAAAAAATTGTAAAAATGAAAATACTTATTTTTAAATATTATCTCAACAAACTTCATGTGGAGAAATTAAATTTAAAAAAATTGTTATTAATGGAAATAATATGTAAGACAAATTACGAATTTCTAGTCAGAGTAGATATGAGAAGAATTTTACATTATCGCCAAAGGATTTATATACATCTAAATATTAGTTGTTTATTATGTTTACATTTAGACAATCCAAATTATATTCATATTGCTATTTACATGTCTTATAGTATTTTTTTTTTGTTCCACTATATTTGTGTACGTCTTAATAATAATGTATATAATTTTTGCTTATATTATTTTATTTTTTAGATAAAGAAATTTACTTAAAGTATTCTATTTTTCATAATACCGGATTTAATATTATAAATTTAAAAAGAAAATTATATTTAATAAATTACAATTTTAATATATTATCTAATGAATTCAACTAAGACAAACCTTTATAAAATAGTATTGTAAGTTTACAGAAAATGATTACAATACGGAAGAAAGTATCTACAAAAACAGCTTATCAAGAATTTTAAATTACTTTTTTATGACACATTGTTCTTATCGTGTAAATATTTGATTTTGAAAACAATATCTATTCACTCTAAATAATTAGATCGTTTCTAAAACATATTTTTTACTGTTTCTATTTACGTAGGTATTGAGATTTTTTTAGAAAACATGTTTACGTTATGTCTAAAAGGAAAATATTTGTATAAAATCATTAAGCAGGGATATTTTTCAATGGATTTTTTCGTATTTGTTTTTGTGTTTTATTCTCTTTATAAAAATGTTTCATTTTTGAAAATAGGTTAGGTGTTTCATTTTTATTTTATAAAATGCGGATGTTCATATTATAAATAAATGGTAGTCTTCAAAAACAACTTTACCAAAAATTTTAAATTACCTTTATATGACGCAATGTTTTTATCTTGTAAATACTTGATTTTGCCAACTATAGTTATTAATTGTAAATAATAAGATCGTGCGAAAAACAATTTTTTTACTGTTTTTATTTTTGTAGGTAATGAAAATTTTCTATAAAACATGCTAAGTTAAGACTAATATGAAAATATATTTTCAAAAATCATTAAGCAGGGATATGTTTCAATGAATATATTCGCATTTCTTTATTTTTGTGCTCTTTATATATAAAAAAGTGTTTCATTCTTCAAAATAAGTTATGTGATTCATTTTTATTTTATAAAATGCGGATGTTCAAAGTATAAACGTATAGTATATATAAAAACAACACTTTTCAAAAACAGCTCTACCTAGAATTTTAAATTATTTTTTATGACAAAATATGTTCATTTTCTAAATATGTGACTTCGGCAAAAAAGCTATTACTTTAATTAATTAGAATGCATCGTAATCAACAGTTTATTTATTTATTTTTTTTTATTTGTGTAGGTATTGAACATTTTCTATAAAATATGCTTACGTTATACCTAAAATATTTTTAATCATTAATCAGGGAAATGTTTCAACGATTTCTCAGTATTTACCTTTTCATTTGTTTGCATGATATACTTTACAATTATTATTTTTTGTTTTCATGCGATAGGGTAATAATATCACCAAATTATTACAACGAATCTGATTTTTTTTTTCAAAAGTTTCATATCAATATTTAAGGTATTTATTCACATGTTTGTTTATTTCGTTTATAAAAGAACACATGTGGCGTGTGTTCAATACGTCCATCTGTCTGCCTGTCTGAATATAATAACTAAAGACAAATCAACCTAATTGTTTGAAATTTAATATCTAAGGTACCCTGGGGTAATAATACCACGTTAAGGTTCTACCAATTTTCACGGCTCAGTTTTAGATTGTATTTTTCAAACAAATATATGATTTGATACAGCAACTCATTGACTATCTATATAAAAAAAAATTCAACAGATATGTATTCATAAAATGTAATGGCGTGATTTCTTGACCAATGTTATTTGGCGTTATTACCCACCTATATGGGTAATAACGCCATGGAAACAAAACTATGAAATAAGATGGAATTGCATGTAGATTGCCCAATTCTAATAATAAAAACTCTACAAACTTAGAAATTTACAAATTGCATTCTAAGCTATTGAAAATGTTCAATTTTTTGTGAAAGTGTAAGAAAAATAAAGGTGTGGTATAAGGGGGGGGGGGAGGATGAGGAAACATAATATCAGACCGTGAGCTTCTTTTTGCTTAAAAAGGAACGCTTAAATAGAACTATTAGAAATATTGCACAGTTTTAACTGTTTTTATTTGAATAAGTATTTAGGATGTAGCTTGGCCACTGTAAGGAATCAACCGGGGTATTAATGCCAAGGATTGGCGTTATTATCCCGTTATAGTTATTGCGCTGTATATTTTAAATTACAAATTATCTCGAGAAGATATCCAAAATCTTCAACAACATTTTGAAAGTCCATGGAATGTACTACAAATTTATGTAATTAACAAAGTATTTCCGGATAAAAAAAAAATAGTCTTCACATCACAAAACGTATCTCGCAAATTTTGGATAAAGCGTTAATTTTAGTTGCTTGTAAAAACAATAAGACCTAAAAATGAAACAAATTAATTTGAAGCTGTTTTTTGCGATTTATATGACTCAAAACCCTTCTGCGCAGAGTACATGGGTGACATTTACCAGATTATTTCATAATTATGCATAATATTAGCGCTTGGCGTTATTACCCCGCCTACCGTTATTACACCAGACCACATTAATATCGGTGCAGAATTTTGTGGAGTCTTTTTGAATTTTAAGAAAACTGGATCAAAACTTAGATAAATATTAATAAAAGTTTTCTCCATTCAATGAAATTTTACAATATATTATTGATTCGATGATATCCAATAATAGGTGCGCTAGACGCAGGTACTGAAACTTTATCAGGATTCTTGAAATTTGGAAGTCAATCACAAGCAATTAAACGAATTGTAGGAATTTGAGATAAATACCTTTGAAGCAGTATGTTGGCATGAAAGAACAGGTGGATACGTCGAATGTCACTTTACATGATAAATACATTTAACATAAAAAACGAGATTAGAATATAGAAACTGAAAATGTTTAAGAATATGCATTACTCGTATATATTATAATTATTTGATTTTTATTAAAACCGAAGTGTTAAATGTAAACATACGAAATGAACATATATCATATTGTAGTCGATTTTTAAAAAATGTGTAACTCTTGATTTTTATAATGAAAATGAGTCTCCAAACAGTATCTGCAATAAGTCAAATTTTGTCAGATTTCATAAAGTTTTTACAGTTGGACGCATGATCAGGATGTTATTGGGATTTGAAATTTTTTCACATATGGTAAAGGAACATAACATCATTTTATCCACAATGTGTATATATCAAAATACTTTTAATATTTATTCAAATTCGGAAAACTAGCACAGTTGACCCAAATTTCGAGGATTTTGCGCCCTTTTGGATAATAAAAACATGGAAATTTTTATCGAATAAATAACAGATTATTTATTTTTTTTATTCTTTTTTTAAATAAACTATATAATACGCAACTTTCGCACACCGGGACGATTTTGAATATATTTTTTTTATTTCTACATTCGATCCTAACGCGAACCTATAAAAGAAAACTATAGATATATATATATATATATAATTAACTAAAATGTTACATAAATGAAATTCTTTATTTGTTTATTTTTCAATATTTTATAACATTTTTTTACACAAATCAGGTAGGTTTTTCTATAAAAATATTATGTATTATTTATTTCCAAAAAACATTCTTTTCCTAATAAATATACAAGATTATAAAGACCATAAAATTATTGCATTCAGTTAGTAAATGAATTAAAGTTAACAAAAAATGCATGTATGTAGTATTCTACAGACGCTTTTAAAAGCAAGTTGGAAGGGAATTTTATTTAAACAGCCTTTTTAATTCTTAAAACATAATTAAATTAACGTTTTTTCAAACTTCTCACAAAAGCTTTGTTAAGTTTAACTTGAAAGGAAATGTATTTAAAGAAACAGTCATTATGGTAATTAAAATAGAATACTTAATGAAAATTTGACTGTTTTAAAAATATTTTTAGAAAAATGTTACTTAAATGGAAAATCTTTAACTGAGTTTGAAAACATAAATTAAAATATTTTTTTTTAATTTTCTGTTAACAATTAAAGTATAAAAAATTATATTTTTTAGCTACAAAGAAGAAGAATTTTTTAACAAATTTATTGTACGTTCTTTATAAAAGAATATATGTTTTTATATTGATATTACCCACATAGCACACATTCATCTATAAGTCATCTGGAAGCTGTAAATACAAGACGGCCAAAACATCTATAGGTTATCTAGAAATATCCACGATACTCTCTTTTTACGTCTCTTAGAAATAACATGTGTGATCTCTCTGAGTTCCTCCAGACGTTGATTACATCCAGATAGTCTACAAGACAACATCTATAAGACCTCCAAGCAAGAGTATTTTTTCCATAAGAGATGCATAATGCGTGTTATTCGCAAATCCATTGGATGCAGTCTTGAGCATTTCCTAAGGACATGGAGTAAAGGATTTCCTTTAGATGTTAAAAAGAGTGAAAGCCACAGATCGTCTGTTGCAGGTCACAGACGTCTGATAGAAATCTAAATTGGAATATCAGATCGACGTCTGTTTATTTACTGATATGCACATCTAAATAACATTATGGAGATTATAGACGTATTCATACTATAAGTCGACGTCTTATAGATAACGTGTGTTGTGTGGGTAGTTATATTCAATTTATGAAATTACAGATATTTAGAGTTCTCCGAAAAATTTTAAGATTGGCCGTTAAAAATTATTATTTTGTTAAAATATGTGTGTGCGTATTACACGTTTTTAAACTAAAGAAAATTATTGCATCAACTAAAAGTTAATTTAAAAAATATAACAATATAAATGCACACATAAACATATCCTGCCGAATACCGTTTCATTTACATATTTATATTTAAGGTACCCTGGGGTAATAACGCCAGGCGGGGTAATAACGCCAAGTGCTTATATTTTGCATAATTATGAAATAATCAGGTAAATGACACCCATGTGCTCTGCGCAGAAGGGTTTTGAGTCATATAAATCGCAAAAAAAGCTTCAAGTTAATTTGTTTCATTTTTAGGTCTTATTGTTTTTACAAGCAACTAAAATTAACGCTTGATCTAAAATTTGCGAGATAAGATTTTTGATCCGAAGACTATATTTTTTATCCGGAAATACTTTGTTTATTACATAGATTTGTAGTATATTTCATGTACTTTCAAATTGTTGTAGAAGATTTTGGATATCTTCTCTGGATAATTTGTAGTTTAGGATTTACTGCGCGATAAGTATCCTGGGGTAATAACGCCAGGGATTGGCGTTATTACCCCGGTTGATTCCCAACAGTGGCCGAATTATATCCGAAGGGGGTTTATATATTAATATGGGACAGCATTATCACCATTGTTGAAATGGTAAGATATAGAGGTGGGGGGTGCCCAATACTTAAAAATAATCTCTCTATTTTATTTTTTATTATATTATTATTATTATTTTTTACTATTATAAAAAATAATTTTTAACTCTTGTAAAAAAACTATATCAAAATGTTTTCGAGATCAAATTCGAACATCTTCAAAATCAGGTTTCTATTAAATTTCCACTGGATTGTTCAATTGAGTTCGAAATTTTAACTGTCCTCTTTCTCAATGTTCGGTTTTTCAAAACTTTATAAATTTAACCTTTAACTGATGTGACAGAAAGTGTAACGTATGAATGTGATGCAGTTTGTGAGACCACAAAATTGAAAGATGAATAAAAGGCCGGAATAGCTCATAGGATTGTGTTTTTGTACTAAACTTTTTATACAACAGTATTATACTTACTATTCACCTGTTTAGTCTCTGGTGATAGTACTAAAATTCCAAATGAAACAAAATTTCGGTAGTGTTTGCAGTTAAACTGAAAATTACAAGTTAAACTAAAATATTTAAAGAAAAATAGTTGTCTACGAGACCTGTAACATTAGTTAAAGGTTAAAATGCGATCCATGATTAAAAATCATAGAATACTGTTCCTGCGCTAAACTTTTTGTACAGAATTAATTCTAATTAAATTTAATCTATTCAAATATTTCTAATAATATTACAAGAACTCCAAACGAAAGAGAATTTTAGTTGTAACTATAGTTAAACTAGAAAATACAAGTTAAACGCAATTTTTTTGGGGGGAGGAGGGGGTACAGTGTTCAGTCAGATTGCTAACAGTATTTAAAGGTTAATTTTGTTGCTAATATAGAGATAATGATATATAAACATATGAATTCTGTATAAAATTGAATAATAGATCTCTTTGGGATAATGTTATTTAATCAAAAATTTTATTCAATTTATTAAAAATTTATTAAAGCATGCTCTTTAAAACGTCGACAATTTAACTGTAGGTTTGGAGAATCCGCATTAGTGTGGAGTTATGGGTTAAAAACTATTTACTAGATTACTATAATAGTACTAACCCTTAATTGCTGTGACAAAAATTGTCGCATAACTTACTGTGAGCGGCCTGTCAGACTGCTTAATCTAACGATGAATAAAATGTTAAATTAACTTTTAGAATATTATTTTTGTATTGAACCTTATATACAGGACTATTATACATAAAATTCAGCTATTTAAAAGTTTCTAGAGATAGTAATAGGACTCCAAATGAAACACAATTTTCCCGGTATCTATAGTTAAACTAAAAATTGCAAGTTAAACTCTGAAACTTGAAAAACTCAGCGGTATGTGAGACGCTAACAGCAGGTAAGGTTTAACAAAAATATTTATTACATATAACTCTAGTTATTATAAAACTTCACATGATTAAAATATTACATTATGAATGGTTAAAACCATGCAATGTTTCTTATAATCATATTTAAACGGAACTTTTTAAGCAAAGAGAGACTGTTGAAGCGCCCCCTCACTCCTTTTTCTTTCACTTTCACAAAAAATCAATATTTTTTATAGCGTAGAATGCATACATGGGAATATAAATACTGATTCAAATAATCATTGCGATGTTTGTAATAATTCTATTTAAATGGTCATTTTTAAGCAAAACGTAGCTTAGAATCTGATATTCTTTTGCCTCCTCCCCCCGCCACTACCACAGCTTTCTTTTTCTTTCAGAGTCACAAAAAAATTGTACATTTTCAATAGCTTAGATTGCAATGTGTCAACTTCTAGAGCTGTAGAGTTTGTATTTTTAGAATTGGGCAATCTACATGCCATTATTCCATCTTATTTTATAGTTTTGTTTGCATGGCGTTATTACCCATATAGGTGGGTATTAACGCCAAATAGCATTGTTCAAGAAAAAACGCCGTTACATTTTATGAATACATATCTGTTAAATTATTTTATTTTATATAGATAGTCAATGAGTTGTTTTATCAGATCCTATATTTGTTTGAAAAATACAATGTAAAACTAAGCCGTGAAAATTGGTAGAACCTTAACGTGGCGTTATTACCCCAGGGTACCTTATTATTATTTATATAAATATATTTTTATCATATTTTTCATCATTTTGTACATTTGAAAAATTAAAAGAATTACTATGACAATGTCTTTAAACCTGAAAGCAGTATGTTTCGGCTCGATGATAATGCATTACTGATATTTACCGCATTTGTAAACCTCTTTTTTTACTATTTATAAAAAAAAATATTCTGAAAGCATGTTTTGTTTTTTCTTTTCATTAGAAATTATTATTGTAGAAAAATACATGGCATGATTAACTATATACAATGCAGTATGATAGGGCATAGTCGTCACAACATGGACACATTTGTGTTTCTGTGCAAACAGTTGCTGTTGCAACACTGTTGTAAAATTTGGCTCCCAGAAACAGTAGTCACACAGTCTTCTCCACTGCAGCTGTTTTTTTTTTAAATGACATACCAAGTGTGTGTATTTCAGTGAACAGGTGAATGTCTCATGGGCAAGATACAGGGTAAATTTAGGGTTATCCAGTATCTCACATCAGAAGCGAGAAATCGGATCTCATGTGAGCCTTAGTGTGTGTGATTCTGATTTGTCGCCCGAGATCACAACGCCTTAACTCCGGAGCACAGCAATACAATTTTAGTTAAAAAAATTAAGGAAACGGTTTTTTGGAGCACCCATGATACAAATAGAATTCATCATATTATAAAGTCGTAGATATCAATAATTAAATAAAGTGTACTAAGTAATATAATTTTATTTTTTTATATCTCTTATAGAAAATGTATTGTAATAGAAAAATAAAAGGACTAACGCTTGCGACAGATATATGCATTTCATGGGTCGCGGATCCCCCAAAAAACGTTTTTGAATAATATATGGCTGCACAAGTGTCTGTTTGTCTGTGTGTCAGTGTGTCTCTATTGTAGCATTAAAATGTTTTTTATATTGTTTATACTTTGTGTGTATCAAACTTTATATATTTTTTCATTGGTTATAGCAAGCACTTGCAATTAAAATTTATAATAATTCACTAAAGCTGGACATTATTATAGAGATCTTTGTGTAATTTTTCGTCTTGTATTAAGCGAAAATAAACTTATTTTTTCAGATAATTGTACGAGACTACACCCAAATGCACACGAACACACACACACACATATATATATATACATGGTGTGTCCAAAAAGTAAGTTGAATAACTTCAGGAAAAAGGTGTTTTATTGCAGATAAATGGTACACATAACTGAAATTCTTCACACTAGCTTCCATCCGCGTCGAAGCACCGATACCAGCGTTTTTTTCCGAGCGCTTAAAAGTACTCTGGGTGTCGTAACAGTGATCTCCTTTAAGTACCGCGTCGTAATTTTTTAACGGCTTCCAAAATCCTGAAATGGTGGCTCATGAATTGGGTCTTGATCCTTTTGTACAAGAAAGAGTCCTGTGGTATACGGCAGCTATGGGGCACTGTTGTCACACTTAGTTTTGCTAAGTAATCTGTTATCCGTCTAATGCAGGCAGTGTGCGACCGCGCGTTGTCAAGTTTCGCTGTTGTCGCAAATATTTGGTAATAATGTGATGCACAGTCCGTTTAGGGATATTACACACATCTGACAGTATTTTAATACTCATGCATCATTCAGAGTTCAACATGCCCCCAACGATTTGAAGGAACTGGATCCGGCGGCCGTTTGAAAAAGGACACACACTCTCTAAAAATATTAGATTTTTTCCCTAGTATTTAAAATAAGACTTTTTAGGCAAATAGGGAAGTCGCGTAAAAGACTTTTGCACACTTACTAAAAGCGTTAAGACAAAGTAGCAATATAAAAACACTACTAAGAATATGGCAAAAAGAACACAAACGGAAATCAACCTATAAATAGCGAATCATATTGCTTACAGTGCCTACGCATATAAAACTACTTGATGCGGGATCTTATATAACGCGGCATATCACATCAAATCACTCTACTTAAATATAATAAAGCAACAGCTTTACTTATGGTGGAAATGATACCAGTTGAAATGATACCAAATGTAAATTTTGAAGCGAGTAAAAAAAGCCTGGTGCTGGACTAGAAACAGGGATGTCTTTGCTGAAGACCCATCGCTATACCAACAAAGCCAGCCCGTACGAATCTGGAGGACTATTTAATTTAACTTACATTAAACGATCACATAGTCTTGTCTGATTTTATCAGCTTAAATGAATACGTCAAATCTTGCCTAGATTTTTTTCATATACTTTTAAATTTACAGCAGTCTTGATTTATTTACAAATTTAATAAATGCTTCAAAAATTAATGTAACTCCACTGTCAAAATGTTTTTAGAGCATAACATTTCTGCAGTATTTATTTAATTTATTTTGTAATATTAGTGTGTTTTTTTCTGTTATTGACTGGCATTTTTTTTTCTGATTTAGGCATAATATGCTTAGGTATTTAAAGAGAAATTTTTTCGTTAACACTAGAACCGCGGCGACGGGTCGCAAAGATGTCAATTAGAACTGGAAAATTCTTTATAAAATAAGCTAAATATAAGCTGAGAAAAAATAATTTCAGCAAATTACTTAAATAGTTCTAAATGAAAATTCCAATGAGAAATATTTTTATAAAACTTGATAGAATTTTCCCGCGGTTCTAGTGTTAAGTTCGAGTTTTTGTAAAGTTTGTTATTTTATTTATTTTTTTAATCACTATAAGTAAAATTATTTAAATATAGCTATTGCTACGTGAACTGCATTTATACTATATGAAGTTAACATTGTTATTTAAAAAATAATGATTTAGACGCAAGATAAATATTAAAAAAATCCTTACGTAAATGCTATTTCAAACAAAATATCAATTCTAAAAATAAATTATGTATGTGTGCATGTTGCAAACTAATTTTACTATTACTCAACTACATATATTTATTTCTAACAAAATTGATAAACATTTTATTTTTTATTGAATTAAAAAAAGTCATTCGAACATAAACATTACTTAATGCGACTGTGAGTAAAATAATGTTTTCAAGAAGGAACATTATTTACCTGAAGAAATTACTTGTTATTTTTGTGGTATATTAAATGATACCATCTGTCGTAATAGTAGGGCATTACGCAATACAAATACCATAAAATGCAGATACTTACATACGTTTACAACCGTCTGGGGACAGTTATTCTTTTGTGTCAATACAATAAATTAGGCGATTTCTTATTTTTCTGTATTTACGTAACAGCATTGTATTTCAACTTTTATATAAGTACGCACACATAACATGTATTAAATTCATTTAAAGAGATAAAACTGCAATAATTATTTTGTCTCAGAAAAATATTCAACAATAAAATAATCTTAATGAAACATAAATTATGTATTCTGTATTTATGCTGCAGCTATTAAAGTATTAAATAAGAAACTAACACATGTTATTAAACTGAAAATTATGAGATATAAAATATTCAGGGATGAGAATTTTCAATCTTAATTATTTTGGATCCTATTTTTTTCCATTTCTAGAAAAAGAAAAAAAAACTCCTATATTATTGATATTAATATTAGCTATCCGAATAGATTAATTAGTCTTTAACAAATATTTCATAGTATAAAAGATAATAAATGTTGTTGTTTTCGTACTGTTCAATTATATGTGTAAGACAATATTCTAAAAAACATTTTTGGAGATGTTTCGAAAATATCATACTGCAATAAAATGTATCTTGCACTACACATTTCTAATACAATTTGTACTTTATTATACATGATTCTTTAAGGAAAATAGCATTTATTTTATATTTAAAGAGTGACATATATGCTAAAAGAAAATCACAAACGGCACAAAGAAGATTAAGCAAATGATACTACTTATTGTTATTACTAAATGCCTAAACATAAATTATGTCATATAGTAAATTTATAGACATATAGTACTAACATTACTAAATGAAGATAGTATCAAAAGTATTTCTTAACCAGACACGAAAGTGTTAAATGGTTTATTTTCACCACTAAATGTTAATAGTATTCCTTATTCATTAAAAATCAGAAACTTTGTCATTCAATAAGGAGAGAAATGGCATTAAAATTTAGTTGAGGCAAGAAATCATTTGTGAGAAAAATTCTTATCCCTGGATATCAAATAATGGAACAAATCACGCCTAATGTTTAATTATTTTCTATATTTGCAATATTTGATGATCATTTAATATGTATAATGAAGAATTTTATAGGTATGTATGAGTTAATATTGTATGAATTATGCGCCATACAGTTTTTAAAACTGTAATACTACGATCATATGTAAACATACAGGGTGTACAGGAAATGACTGACCCATTTTGAATGTAAATAACAAAACAAAAACGGTTTGAAATTAAAATGCGTGGTTTGCTGCAATGTTATTAGAAAATTAATAAATTTTTAGATATACATTTTCATAAAATAGTTCAAAATTTGGCCAATGAAATGTCCTTTCCTTTCAGGCAAAAAATGCCTTTATTTATTTATTCATTTTTGCGAGTACTTTCTTAATTATTGCTTGGTGTTTCATTATATGAAAACGAGAAACGCATTCTTAGAAAAAAAGAGTTCTCATTCTTTTTATCTGCATATTAAAAAAGTTTATTTATAGAAAGTTTTAAATTAATACATTTTACATTTTTTAAAGAGATTTTTATAAGAATGTTTGACTTTTACAACACTACGTAAAAATTTTCTTTCCCAGTGAAGAATTTAAAGAAATTTAAAAACATCTTAAAAAAAGAGAAAATAGGTTAAAGAAAATTCCTAATAAAGTAAATTACTTTTATAATGATGCAGGTATTTTGGTATTGTAATGGAGTATTTTTTAAACGTTCACTAATTAACCGGAAATAATAGAGTGCTTATTACTAGCCTCTTGCCGCAAAAAAATTCCTTTTCTTAATTGGTAAAGTAAAGAGAGGTATTATTTCATGCGTAAATACAAGAAATAAGTATTCTTATTATTCTATTATTATTCTATTATTATTCTATTTTCTTATTGTTATACATTTAAAGTGATGGTTAAAAGAATTTCTTCATACGGAGGAATATGTTTGGTAATTTTGATTCTACTATTTAGCACCAAATTAAATATTGAAATAAAGTTAATGCCTTATACAAAGACGTGTTTTTATAAAATGAGAAAGTTTCAATAAAAATACATCAATTAGAATTATTAACAAAGTAAACAAATATAGCTTTTTCCATAGCTGTAAAATGTTACCACATATAATATAAAACAGAGAAAGAAAGAAAAACTTGTTTAAATGTAATATTTTGATACATTGCTGAATAAAGTCGCTGTGTAACTTCCACTTATTGCCTCATCACTTTATAGGAGGGTATTCAGAGACAAAATGTGTTTTTGTTGAAACACGACATCCATAAAAACATCCGTTATTAGCCGCGAGGGAACACTTTAACAAGTTATTTCTCAATCTTCGTGCGTTTCATTTTCAATATATATATATATATAGAATTGTGCTGATGCAAAAATTATGTTACGCATGTAAGAGTGGGATTCAATAAGTAAAATATTTTTTAATGGTTTGCATGTAAATATTTAATAATTTGAATTTAAGTGTTTAAGTAAATACAACATACACTGTAAAATAAAATAAAATAAAATAAAATAAAATACACGTACGGGAAAAACTGCTGGCAGCAAAGTTGCCAGCAGTTTAGGGCGTAAAAAGTGCAGTTAAAGTAGATGACAATGTTTTTATTACATTTATATTTACTGCACTTTTTACGGCAAAAGCTGCTGGCAATATTGCAACCAGCAGTTTTTTGCCGTAAATTTAACGATTTTTTTCAGTGTATTTATCAAGGTTAAAAAAATTTAAATTTTAACACCCATTTATATAATTAAATTCATTTTAATTTTCATAATGACAAATAGTTGGATGTAGAAATCGTACAACTTTCTATTATCTCATACATGTTAATAATTCTTGAAAAATGAAGCATAGAAGTGGCACCAAATAGATGATTTAGACAAAATCTAATCAGCAATACCTTATGTCACGTTCTAACTGAATCTCAAGATTTCTGAAAATCCGTGCATTAGTTTTTAAATACAACCACTGCAGAAATCGTAAGCAAATTTGGATACAGCAGCCACCTGTTGAGAGATTTACTCTAAAAACCAAACACAGTAATTTATGGCAGATTTCAACTGATTCTAAAGTTTGACAAAAATCCGTGTGCTAGTTTTTGAAATAAATATAGTGCAGTCATCATTAATAATGCCGTATAGTAGCTCCACCTTTTGCATGATTTACACCAAAAAGATTCAGCACTACATTACATTAAAGGGTCTAATGGAATCTGAAGTTTTATGAAAATTATTACATTAGTTCTTAACACGTGTAAATCTGTCGAAACCCAGAATCTGGAAATTTCACGAATCCATTACTTTCTTCTTGGAAGGATAGAAGAAGGTAAAAATGATTTCTGTATTCCTAAAACATTGTTTGCAGATTAATATATTATATGTCGAATGCAGCGCAGAAAAACGCTAAAATTTAACTTCAATAAGGGGTTTCAAGAATATTACTTCATACGTGGGGGTACAATTTAGCAAAATGTTCATTTTTTTCTCAGTCGCTATAAAATATAACTGCATAAAATTTTTAATACAGTCAACACAACATCTACTTAATATTTATTATATATATATTTTTTAATATTCTATATTATAATTTTGTTTTGATTAAACTTTAATTTTCCTGAAAATATATAAAATTGTTTTTTCACTTGAATCCTATGCGCGTAATACTGCAGCAAAAATATTGTTTCAAGAGCTCCCAAATTATTGATAATTATTTAAAACTAATGTATCTTGAACATTCACTCCATATGTAAGCAATTCATTTATTTATTTATTTGAAATTTAAAATTAAATTATAAAATTTTGAAAAAAAATATTGAAGAAAATAAATTGCTTACGAATAAAGTAACGGTCAAGATACATTAGTTTTATATTTCAAATATTTTTGGGGGCACTTGAACAAAATATTTTTGTTACGGTCTTGCTCGCAGTGTATACAAGTTAAAAAAAATTTATTTTTTATTTTATTTTTTTTTATCACAATTGAATATAGAATAAGATAAAATAAAATTTCAAAATCGAAAATCTAAAAAATATTTTATCTAGAAAAATACTGAGTTCTCTCAATTAAAATATTTTTTATAGTATCCCTTAAAAAATAATTTTACAGTAGTTAGTTATTTTACTAAAATTTAAGGATTTATTTTACACAATATCTGCTAGAATTCATGTCTGCGAATTTCAACTTCATCATTATAATGCACAGAAGGACTTACTCTTAACAAAATCACTGTTTAACGATGTCTTTTTTTTCAACAAAATTTTTAGTTCACTCTCGAATTTATGAAAAACATATTCTATATAACGAAGATTTTTCTTACACTCGTGCTTGTACAACTTTCAAACAGACATGCACCTCTTGTGATGGATGCATGAATTTATTTATTAAGATTGTATAAAAATGAAATTATTTATTTATTTAATACTTTCATTCAGGAAAGAGACTTGCTAAACGTGTAATGATGAGGAATTGCTAATTGGGAGTTTCAATGTAAATGGATTTAATTTGAATACATTTTAAAATTAAAGCCTTTTTAAAGACTTTAGTATAAGTAGTTTAAATTAAATGATATTATTATTAATATCATTTGTGTTACTAAAATATATTTGATAATTATATCACAAAAATACATTTAGTTTCAAACTATACACAGGTTAAAATAATTGGAAATCAATAAATAAAAAACGTCTGATAAAAATATGCTTTTATGATTTAATTTAAGAGGTTTCAATTTAATTTTGTATTTGTGAATCATCATTATCCAAGTAATTCCCACAAGAAAAATTGAAATTTATACTTTTTATTTTCGATTGGAAAGAAAATTTATTTTACTATTTTATCTACAAATCTCTTTTCACAGATATTAAAATTTTCTTCTATATTTTTATTCATTCAGATCATTAAATTAAAACTTATATTCCCCATGGAAAATGTTTTATGACCCTAAAACTAGTTTTATCGATCGATAGTTTTGAAATGTTTTGGGGATTGGTAAATATATTATTTTCTATTGTTTTTTAAATTGTGCAAGTAAAATGTAAAAAGTT
This sequence comes from Maratus speculifer, assembly GCA_964019185.1. NCBI lineage: Eukaryota > Metazoa > Arthropoda > Arachnida > Araneae > Salticidae > Maratus > Maratus speculifer. The sequence goes on from OZ025290.1 coordinate 414,768,480, forward strand.
TCCTTTAATTGCGCAATGGTTATAAAACTCATTTGATGAGAAAATATTATTTTTTTATTATTTTTCTAATATAGTAGGAATAATTTTTTAATTTTAAAGTATATTACAATTTTAAAAAATTTTAAAAGTAAAAGTTTACATCTTCTTAATCCTATTTTTAGAATATATCATATACACTTCAAATATTAAAGAAAAATGTATAGTCCATAGTTATTCGCATAATATTTATATCCAGTAATTATTAAAACAGATAGCTGTGGATAAAAGACATGTAATTTCATATATGTAGTATCTTTCTTAAAATTCGATACTCCAATAGGAATCAAAGTCTATCATTTTCTAGTGTATTTCTTACACAGTTGTATAAAAAGAACACTGTCGACTGTTCGTTGTATACGCTGTGTAAGTTTTCATATTTAGTGAAGAATAAGAATTCATTTCCAATAATTTCAGAACAACTATTGATTGTTTGAAAATTTTGAAGGTAACTTGTTCTTATTAAAAATTTATTTAAAGAATACTCGGGAAATGCCACGGATTGAGTAACGTTGATTGTTATGTAATATTTAAACAACGTTCATGCGTTTACTTGTGGGGGTTTTACTATTATAAACCTTTTATCTCAACAATTAATTGCGTTTTTTAAAAGAAGTTTCACCACGTTTGCTTTTGAAAAAGTTTTCAAATGATATTAAAACTTACATCATTTCTTTGTCTTTATCTTCCTAATCTGTCAAAAATTAAAATTAAGATTTTCTTCGCTAAATGTGGATTATGCATAATTATAAGTGGAATGTATGTATGACTTTTTGATTTATTTAATGCGTTATCACTGTAAGTGTTTTTGGACGTGATATTTCTTTCACTAAGCTACAGGTTTGATAGCAATATAAGCAGCATTTAAGATAATATGATTCTATAGATTTTATGAATTTCCAATACATTGAAGAATTATTAATACAATCAAAGATTACATTAGTACTTTTAATTACGTTTTTTCTTTATAACGTTGAAAAAATCATATTTTATGAGCATTTAAATCAAGATTGAGAGAAAACAACATTTTATCCATTTGCAAGACGATCCGAGCATTGTTGAGAGAGATAAAGAACATGTGCCAATTATTTATGTTAATTTTTTTATCCCAAATATCTCAAAATATTAATTTGCAGCGTTTTTTAGTGAAATTTCGATTGTAATTCTAAGTGATATAATTCATTAACAAATTAATTTATTATAATTATTATATCAATTTGTAACTTTGCAAAAATGAATATGTTTTTGAATTTTATGATTTTTGAATACCTTTTTTTATCAATCCTTTAACGATGAAATTAGCTTTCTCTTCAGAGTTACTGCTTTGCACATAGCTAATGTATTGCCAGATATTCTGCTATTTCGAGGTAAAGCTAATCTTTATAGAATTTAAGCAAGTAAATGTGGAATTCTTGTCTATTTTATCACACATAATCTCTCAAAATATTTATGTCCGACATTTTCTTGATGAATCTTCGAATGTATATCGTAGTGGAAATTATGTATGATTTTTTTGTTTGATTGTCTTCATTAACGCTTAAAAACATGCGCAAAACATTTTGCCAATTTTGTCACACACAATCTCTGAATATGATTATTTTCAGCACTTTGTACCTGAAAATTAATTTGTAATTCGAAATGGAAATTATTTAAGAATTTTCTAGCTACTTTCTGCATTAAATTTATTTTAAATTTATTTTATATATTAAATTTTAATTTCCATTTTTTACCCACAATTTTAAAATATTGCTTTTTACCTTTTGAAATATTAATTGTAATTCTAAGTGGAAAGTATGAATGACTTTCCGATTTATTTTTAACATTAAGATTTTTAGAATATACGTAAATTATTGTGTCAATTTTATCATCCCAAATATCAAAATGTTTACTTCCGACTTTTCCTTCATGAAACTTCAAATGGAATTCCAAGTTTAAATTATGTTAGAATTTTTGATTCATTTTCTAAATAAAATCTGTAATCCATTTACCATTAAAAATCTCTCAAAATTCAAATCAAATCAAATATTTCTGTCTGATCTTCGACTGTATTTTTAAATGGAAAATATGTATGAGTTTTTTATTTACTTTCTTCATTAAACATTAAGAACATGCGCATTTTTTAATGTAATTTCTCTCTCTCAAAATCTCTAATAATACTGATTTAAACATTTTCTTTCTAAATCTTCTACTGCCGATCTCAGAGAAAATTAATTCGTTAAAAATTTTAAATTTAAATTTAAACAAACATGCAAACGTGTATGTAAATTTTATCGCACATAATCTCCCAAATTATTTACTTCCCGATTTGCCAGCCAGAAATTTTGATTATAAATTTAATTAGAAAGAACTTTTTACTTTTCCATTCATTTTCTAAAATAAAACTTTAACAATATGTACAAAATATTATACCATTTCCTTAAGTTGTATCTATCATTAATTCTTTTTAACTGTTTTCATAGTTCAGAAAAAAAATACTGAAAAAGAGAAATTCTACTTTAAATGATAGTATTACATCACGTTTAAAGAACTAGATATCGTTGTCTAACTCAAAATGTTCTCACGAGTTTCGGTTATTGCTACACATTTTTACTCAGCATCTCCCTTTATTAAGGCCATTACAAATCTCTTATCGACCATCAAAAGAATATTTTTAGGAGCAATGAAATAGAAAACCTGTAAGCTATAAAAAAAATGATGCTAATATTTTTGTAGAAAGCTTAGTACATAGAAATCGATAGTTTTAATAAAATTTTATATAGAATATAAATTACGAGATTATATTAGTCTTTAAAAATATTTGAGTAAAAATTTTCAGTACCAGACATTATAAATTATTAATTTCCTTTTAACATAATTTCGTATTTATCCTGGCTTATTAAATGAAAATCCTATCATTAGATCAAATCTATTAATCTTTACAAAATGACATAAATTCTTAATTCGCCTTAAAAAAAATATTTATTCCGATATGCGTAAGTCTAAAAAATGGCTCTAAATTAAAAATATTCTTAAATAAATTTTAATTTTAAAAAATCATAATAAAACTAATTTTCCTTGTTTTTATCAACCCCATTTTTAAAGTCCTATGGAATTTATCCAGAAAAAAGAGAAGAGCTCCAGAGCGAAAGAGAGAAAAAAAGAAAAAGCTCCTAGATTCTTTTTAGGTGGTAATTGGTTTGCAGCGAGTCTTCGGTATGTTATGACGGAGTGACGCTCTTGAGGATAGAACGTTTATTATTTTGAATTGAAGTCATTTACCCAGAAATTGGGGCGTTTTTATTGTGATATGGCTACATAAATAAATAAGTATAAGGCTGTTTTGTCAATGTGATTTTCTTTAATTGCGCCACGACTCCTGTGCGGTTGAACGAGGAGACCTTATTTTTTTTAACAAAATATATTTAAGCTGCGACTATTCCACTGTCTCCCTATCTCATTGTGTCATATATACGTATGTATGAAAGTGTGTCAAAGACAAGAAGCATTCTAATTGAGCTATATACATCTGAAATGCAAAAGTTGAAACTTGATATTTAGAATTTAATATGCCTTGGGACCTTTGTATTGGAATCTTTCGTTTATGCACCGCAGTAAAATTGTCTAATGGTATAATACTGGATGCTGTGATTAAATCTATAACATTTAGATAAGCCGTAATATAATGTCTTATAAACGAATTAAATCGTATATTACTGCTTTACACTATATTAACATTTAATTCACGGATATTATTATTTTTTAATTTTATGGTTATCACCGGCCATTTGAGCCATCAATAATCTATGCTAAAATCAACAATTTATTTTCTTTTAACAATGCGTTACTAAAAGCCGTCCGTATACATTAATTTAAAAAAAATATGGATATTTTTAGCTGCTTTTTTATTGCATTTATACAAATACTGGGCATTGATTTAAACATGCATATAGTTATACGTTGTTGTTTAGGCATCAAAATGCTATATTGTATCGAAAAAATTCAGATTTTTTTAATTGTTAGAAACCGTCCATGTTTTCAAGATAGTAATTTAATTTAAATTATTTTTTGTAATTTAATTATTGTCTTTAACGCATAAGACTGATTAAGTATAAATATATATTTAAATTTCGTGTGTTGTTAAAATGAATGTTTATGTAAAAAAAAGAAAAAAAAAGAAAAACTATTTGTTTTTTTAAAGGTATTTAAAAAAGTTTTAAACATTTATTTATATTTATTTTATGTTTCTTATTTTAATAAGATATTAAAATTATATATTATTAATATTAAATGATCATTTTGCGTGTATTGTGTTTTAAAATCCACTATGAAAGAAACACATACCTACAAAGAGACAGAATATGTAAATCCCATTTTTTTAAATTTATTAAAGCAACAATATTTTAATGCACTAAACAATGCCATTTATATTTCATTGAAATCAAAGTAAATTTAAACGTTTTCTACACACGTGTAACATTTATTATATTTTAGTATTTTTTTTTAATTCCAGATTAATTAATGAAAAACACCTGATTTCACTGTTTGTTGCATCTCTACTTTTAAATTATAATGAATATGGTGCGGTAAAGTCAATATTATATATACTAGAATTTCTTACCAAAACAACACATAACATTTAAAAAATAAAATAAGGCGAAAATTTTTAGCCAAGCATGTCAAATCCGGTGTGTTTGTAATTTAACAAATTTTATAGCTATTCAGATTTTGGTAGAACATATGATGCACTCTTTGTACAAAAATTCAAGAATACAATATTACAATTATAAATATTAATTTCAGTATCATGGAAATAATGCAACAATATCTTAAACTGGACGTAATCTCCATAGATGGAAACAAAGAAACATTACGTATCATGGGATATTTATACAATTACAAACGCCTCTAAGAATGTATTTCATTTTATTTATATTTATATTTTATTTAATTGACATATGAGTTTTAAAGTACATAGATGCGTAAAAGTAACTTTTCAAATATAATTTGAAAAAACTCTTTAAGAATGTAGGTTCAAAAGTTTTTATTTTAACCTGAAAAGTATTTTTCATTTTCTTTAGCTATTTCATTATACATTACACTTTATCAAAAGAATATAAAAAATAATTTGAAAAATGAGATGTGTTTTATCTTAGAAAGAAGTCTTGGATTTCAAACTTACGAAACTTTCTTAAGATTAATATTTCTAAGAGGTTATTGAAAAGATATATTTTAAAATTTTATTTTCAACTCATCAAAGATTAAAAAAAAAACACTTATACTAAAAAAAATATGCTATTTTGTTATTACGGAGAATGTATGTATTTTGAAAAATGTACTTATTTTAAACTACGTATGATTATTTTCATTCTTTTTAATTCTGTAAAATTTTTAAAACTATTTATAAACGTACTCTACAAAAGATAATATTTAAATGCTGGAAAATATACCTATATTATAAAGAGGTGAAGTTTGGATTTTTAGAGCATAATCTCTGGAACTATCGAGCCGATTTCAAAAGTAATGGTACCAAAATGTTGGTATTCAACCCTGTTCAAACATATGGGTGATGCCATTTAAAATGAGCAAATCAGGGGTGGTTGACCCGTTACATATTTTAATGAAAATCAGTAAATCAACAAAACATGTTTATTTATGGATAATTGCAAAATAATAGATTTCAGGATTGTTTATTTATGCATACAAAATTTACATTAAATGTTGAGATAAAATCGAGATTCTGTCTGCAAGTTTTAAAATTAAATTTTGAATTCAATGAATAATAAATAAGAGTTTGTAATGAATAAGGGTTTAGTAATTTTGTGTACATTATTTAATAACCAGAAAAATAAATTATGAAAAATATTCAGAGAAAACAAAATTTTTTTGCTTATCTATTTTAATATGAAGGATAACTCTTACAGTTTTGCATCTTTTTGACGCTAGAGGTAAAAGTATATATTTTAAATGCGGAAACTTTCTTTGCTTGAAAAAGTTTGCCTTTTTTTACCTTAATTAGAAAAAAAATAATATCTGGCCAATGCGTCATATTATGTAGTTCTCAAAAAAGTTGTAGATATTGTAAAGAAGATATGAAATAAATTTAATCAGATTTGATATCTTAAGAATTGTCGATGTTATACATTTCATCCTCTGCCACTTTTGATTTATTTTTTATTTATTTATTTATTTATTTTTGCAATAAGATTTGTTTCTATTGAAAACTTTTAAATACAAAAGTTTCAGATAATATTTAGAACATTTATAAAAATCATTAACTTGATTTGATATCTTGATATAATTGATGAAGTTATGAATTTTATTTTTTACACTCTTTGAGCCCATTTTTAGTTTTATTAAAAATCTGTCATGCATAAACTTTTGGCCCATCTTTAGAAGTAATATAAACTTTACACTGATTCGATATCTATTTTCATTACGAAGTCATTTTTTTTTCTGTTTGCACAAAAATCCTCCTTATTTCGACCCCATTCGCCCGATTGGCCCATTAATGAACTGGAGCGAGATTTTAAGCCCCTTGATTTTATGAATAACTTTAGAGGATATTTGATCAGAATTATGAAAGTCATCGTGTCTATAAAAACGTGATATATATATATATATATATATATATATATTTATACACACACACATATATATATATATATATATAAATATATATACATATATTTATACACACACATATATATATATATGAGAGAGAGAGAAAGAGAGAGAGATAAACTTTTTTATTGATGGTAATTTTGGAGTCTAGGTCATCATCGGTGTAGACCTGCAAAAATGTTAAATTAGGTTTATTAAACCATAATTAGATAATATTAAGACGTTCAAGCTAATCCCGCATAATGCATGGTTTTTTCCAACCCCTTGAACATCGCTTATATAGCTAATGAGAATAATAATAATAATACGGGAAAAAATATTACACGATCCTGTCTATTTCTCTATGGATTTTCTATCCTGTGACGAAAAATCGCGAATAAGGCGCAACTTCAAAGATGAAGATGTAAATGCCTTCTTTCTTCTCATGTGTGCCAATGACATGATACATGATTTAAAAACTAAAATTGCTAATCGGAATTGTGGTTAGTTTTTCAATAACAAGTGGGTAAGCATGATCGCAGATTGAATAAAGTGTTTAATTTAATTTTTTTTTTAAAAACAACTTATCTTTCAATTAGAATTTCGCCGGGTGCGCACTGTAAATTGTACAATAGGTTAAAAAAAATCATTTATTGCTACATTATTTTAATTTTACAAATAATTTAACTTGGAAATATCATATAAGTTATCGTTGATTACAATACATGAAAGTATTCCGCATTACACTTATTTTATTATAACATATTGAAGCATATGTTTAGATTTATAAAAAGCCACTCACTATTAAACCACAACGAATAAAAATTAATAATGAACTACTAAACAATAATTAAGTAATTTTGGATTTACAGAATTAGTCTCATATTCTACCTATATTAGTTGCTTCCTATATTAAGGATAAGATTTTCTCTTTTAAAGGCTGTTTACAGATAAACCTTGCGCGTTTCATGCACTGTTAGCAGATTAAAATGTTGAAGCTAACTTCGCAAACTGAAATACAAATATCTTTTAGGAAGTGATTAACAGATCCAATAACGAATACAAACGGTTATTAACACCCACTACTCCTTGCATTTTGTTTTAAAGAAAAGAGAATGTGAATGTTTTACTTTTTACAACGGCGCGCACGACGGAAGGTTAATAAATCAAAATTTGAATTTGTAATTATTAAATTCTTTTATAGACGGAAGAACCAATAAATTTAATTTTATAAAATAAAGTTATTTATTTTAAACAAATAAAAATGTTCCAATCAAAATACATATATGAATACCAAATGTCCAATTAAAAAAATAAATAACATTTTAAATTTCTGAAAACGAAAAAAAGAGAGGGAAACGAGATATTTAGAGCTAAGTAAACAAATTTTAAAGTATATAACTTATACAGATTTTTGATACAGACTCTGTGACAGACGGGCAGACAGAGAACAGAGATGAATAGTATTTCGTCAGATAAACGAAACTTTTACAATAAACCTGCTAAATAAGTAATACTGCAGTTCTTTTTCCCTGTACTCTAAAACTGTCTGTCTTTCTGTTAGTGTATGTTTATACATTATAGCGGAGAAAAACAGACGAATTCAGGATGCTTAAATATGCAAGAAGATTTTTGATTACGGATTAATTTATGTTTATTTAGTAAGATTTTGAATATATGTTACGTCATTAATACGTTTTATAAAGTGTGTTATTTGGATAAAATGAAACTCGTGAAAATTCAATAAATATGCTGTTATGTATGAGTTGATACACACACACACACACATATATATATATCTATATATGTGTGTGTGTGTGTGTGTGCGTGTATGTGTTTATTTAATGGTATTGTCTCAATAACTTTGGATTATTTTATAAAAGTATTTATATATATGTATATAAATTGCTCCTTTGTTTGGTTATTTTTTTCCCTATTTTTTTATGCTTTTCGTTGTTCTAACAATTCTATTTTTTACAAATGTTAATAACATTTTTTTTTTTTTTTTTTTTTTTTTTTTTACGAATTAAGAACAACGAGTGAATAACAAAGAACACGTAAAGAACATGAACGAAAGTAGACCATGTTATAATGGTACTCATTATTACAAGGAAAATAGAATAATAAACGAAAAAAAAATACTAAACAGAATTTTTATTACGGGATTGCCCTTTAAAGATTTGGATTTTTTTTCCTTTGTGTTAAAAATACAGTCTAGCAGGAAAATTATTACTTAATTTTTGGTTGTTTTGTTATCGACATTTTTGAGAGTTTTTTTTTTTTTTTTTAAATGTAGTTCAAATTCTTCAATAGTAACTTCAAACGCAGTAAAAATAATTTTTTATATCGTAAAAGAAAGAAATTTTATTTGCACAAATAAAGAAAAAAATATATCATTCGTTAGCGAGAGCATTAAACGTTTTATTTATTATAATTTTTTGCGTGAAAATGTATAACAAAGAAAGAAATTCTCCTAAGAATACTCGCTTTATCATGTAAAATATTAAATACTTATTCAACTTACGTTATTCACGTTTTTTAATGTGTATTGTCCCCCTCATTAGCTTGGATGAAAACACCTAATGAGTAATTAAATATTAATGATTGTGCGGTTTAAAAAGGTTTTCAAATAATAAACAATTTACATTTGTCTGGTAAATATCGAGAAAATATTTCAATAGAATTCGTCAGGTCCAATCTTTTTAAATCGATAACGTTTGCCAGCATGTCATTAATTATGCAATATAGAAAGAATATTCATAAATTAAACATAGCTTATTTACAGATAAAATATAATTCTATGTTTTTTGAAGAAATATGAAGATATTTCTAAATTTCAGACTCAATTATTTTGAATAATTTATAAACAGCTTATATAATATTTAGAAATGATATTTCAAATCAGTCGTATTAACTATTTTATTTAGAGATAATAACATATTATTTTAATTTTTTATAAACCTTTAATGAAATGACTTTGAATGAATTAAAAAAAAAAATTAACTAAAAAACCGTGCGAAAAAGATTTTCTACAGTAAGTATCTGAATAAGAGTTATTCAAAATGTTTAGAAATAAATACATCTTTTTTAAATAGGGCTTGCACTTTTCCGAAAACGTTAACGTATATGTATATATATATTTATATTTATTTATTCATTTATTTATTTACGTGAAAATATATATCGAAGAAAGTGATCCTCTACCGAATATCCGTTTTATTATATAAAAAACTAAATATAAAACATTCAACTTTAGTTATTCAATGCATGTAATGAATATTGCAACCATTTTTAGGCTGGATGAAAGCACTTAATGTATAATAAAGTATTAATGATTGCGCTGTTTAAAAATGTTTTCAAATAATAAAATATTTACATTAGCCTGGTAAATGTAGGGAAAATATTTCAGTGTCTGCTGACAGGCCTAATCTTTTTAAACCGATTAATAACATTTGCCAACATGTCATTAATTATGTAATATAGAAAGAATATTCATAAAATAAACACATCTTTACAGATAAAATACGATTTTATGTTTTTTAAAGAAATATGAAGGTATTGCTAAATTCCAGACTCATTAATTTTGAATGATTTATTATTTTAAATGTAATTCAAATGCTTCAATAGTAGCTTCAAATGTTGTAAAAATCATTGTTTTATTACAGCAGCTTATAACATATTTACAAATGATATTTGAAATCACAAATATTACCCTTTTTTTTAAATATTTTTTTTCCCTTTCACGTACGAATTCTTTTTTTCTTCTGTTTTTAGAAAAAATACTTTTACATTAGTAACACCAATACTATCGAACCAAATACATTAATTAGTGTTTAACGAATATTTCATTGTCTGAATCTTTATGAATATGATTCTTTTGCAAACTACTCAATCAATATTCATGTGACAATAGACTAAGGAAGAATTTTTGGAGATATTTAGAAAATATTGTATTACAACAATATTTAACTTTATTACAATTTTCTAACTCTTTTTTAGCTTTATTACAAATGATTCTTTCAGGATAGTAGCATTTATTTTAAATTCAAAAAATGAAATATATATTTTAAAAAAATCGCAAACAGCGCAAAGAGAATCACGCAAATAATAATTATTATTATTACTACTAAATGTCTACACGTAAATGAAGTCATTTATTAAATGTATAGGTATATTTTAACGTTACTACGTGTAAATAGTGGCAAACGTATTTCTAAAACAAAATAATATTCCATTAAAAGACACGTACTATAAATAGTATACCAGATCCGAAAGGGTTAATTCAGAAATTGTTTTCTAAGAATGCATTTACGTAATAATAATATGTTAATTCTTTTTTTAAATGGGTAATTTTTTTTCCAGAATAAATGTCAGAATTATTAACAATGTTTAAAGCTAAATAAATTTTTTTTTAAATAGAGAAATTTTATCTAGCCTAAACTTTGTTAAAAATTATAAATAGATCCATTTTCTGTTTTTTTTTATTTATTTGATCGATTAATTTTTTTAAGTGTCTTAAAAATCAATTTTTTTAATTAATAGCTTATATTGAAATTGCATTCTTAAGAAATCTTTTAACATAAGCTTAAGTTTGATTTTAATATATATGATTAAGGTGTATCTTGATCTTTAAATTCAATTTCATCAAAGGATTGATTTTGGTCATTGTGCGCATGATTTACAATAAACGAATGGGTAGTATTTAAGGAAGTTGTTTCTGAATATATCTATGAGATGCACAGAATAACCTACTAATATGCTTGTGATGTAACAATATTAGAAATTATGATTATTTTTGTGAAACAAAAGGTTAAAAATTTTAAGGATTTTTCTTTTTTAATTAAAAATAAAGAAACGTGTTTGAATGGTATTTATTCATTATTAGTAATACTAAAAAAAATATACTAGACTGTTCTTAAATATTTAGATTATTTTCGCTGTGTAAAGAAAATCATTATTTTGTTGTTGGCTGTAGTTTTATTGTAGTGTTTGAGTTGGTATTTATTTTAAATGTAGTTCAAATGTTTCAATATTAGCTTAAAATACAGTTCAAATCATTTTTCTGTATAATAAGAAGTGTAAAATTTTAAATATACAAATAAAGAAAAAAAAACCTTTAATCAGCGTGAACATTAAACATTTCTAGTTATTATTTTTTTTCGTGAGAACGATTTCTAAGAAAGTAACCTTTCAGCGAATACTCAATTTATTATGTAAAATATCAAACATAAATTATTCAAATTACATTATTCACTGTTTATAATTTTAATGATTAATTTACCCCTTATTAGCTTGAATGAAAGCCCTTAATGAATAAGAAAATATTAATGATTGTGCGATTTTTTTTTCATGTAATAAAATATTTATATTAGTCTGGTAAATGTAGGGAAAATATTTCAATGTCTTCCGTCAGATCTAGTTTTTTTAAATCGATCAATTATGTTTGCCTACATGTCATTAATCATGCAACATGCAAAGAATATTCATAAATTGAAGACATATTTTTTTCATATAAAATGTAATTAAATTTTTTTGAAAGAAATGTGAAGGTATTGCTAAATGTCAGAGTCACTAGGTTTGGTTGAGTTAGGAAGAGATTTTAAATTATATAGAATTGATATTTTACGTCACTAATATTAATTATTTTTATAGTTAAAAAATATCGTCCTTTTTGTTGATTGAAACTAATTGTTTTTATAAGAATATATTTTAAAAAAATTAATACTAATTTTTAACTAAAAAAAAGTGTAAAAGGATTTTTTGCAGTATATGCCAGAATTAAAGTTATTGAAAATGTTTAGAACTAAATAAATAACTTTTTTATAAATATGAGAATTTGATAGTATTCATTTTGCTAAGAAACTCTATTAGATCAGTTTTCTGTATATATATTTAATGGATATTTTGCAAATGCCCAAAATTATTATTTTTAATTAAAAGCTTATATTGAATTTACATTTTAAAGAAATGGTATAAAGCGAGCTTCGGTTTGAACTTTTTTTATATGATTAATGGGTATTTGATCTATAACTTGGTATACTTGATCTTTAAACTTGATTTTCTCAAAGGAGTGATTTTGGTCATTGAGAGCATGATTCACAAAAAAATGGATGTATAGTATTTGATAAAAATGGTATTTAATGTACATTATAGATGCACAAAATAACCTACTTATATCATTATAAAGTAATAAAAATGTAAATTATAATTATTTTTCTTTAAAAAATGAGATTTTTTTTTAAGAATTAATTATTATATATTTTTTTTTCTATTGTAAATCATTTTAAGCGCATATTATATTTCTAATTTTAAAAAACTTTTAGGTTCACTGTAATAATTAAATTATGTGAAATAATGCTCGCAAAGAATGCACTTTAAATTACTTTCTATATAAAAAATCCATTAATTTTTAATTGAAAATTTAAAAAAAAATGTTAATTACCTCTAGACTTCTTTTTTATTAGAATATTTTTTATTTGTAGATATCTGTAATTATGTGTGCTTAAACTTTTACATCAAAAAGTTGATTCGATATGGAAAGCAATCGCTATCAAGATCTCTTTTTTTATGCAATTGTCAACTTCAAAGTTACATGACCGCTTAAATCATATGTGTATGCCTAGTATATTCTAAGAACGAATCAATGGTTGTAAAAATACGAAAAATAATTTTTACTATATCCATTCCTATTTGACGAATTAAGATTTCACATTTTTAGTTTAAATTTTGTAACAAAAGTAGTTAAAAATGTATAATAAAATTTATCATTAACCCCCCAAAACGATTTTTTAATAAATATCCCTATAGATTTTTAATTATTTTGAGAATAATTTTGTTTTTTATTATTTATGTAATCTCTACAGAAAACATCCAGATCATGAAAAGGTTGAAAATATTTTTAAAAAACTTAAATTGTAGCATTAAAATTTACAATATTTACATTTTTAAATAAAAACCCTGAGATTTACAATAAAAACTCCATTTTGTTAATTAGTAGTTAATTAGTAATTTTTTTAATAAAATCTTTTTATCCGTTTTTTAAGTATTCCAAAAAGGACAAAAAGTATTAGAAAACAATTTAAAATATTGTATAGTTGAAAGTACCAATCTATACATTCAAAAATACTTGTAATATAATTTAAAAACGGCCCCTCAATCATCTGGATAGTGCAATTATATAATATCATTAATCGTGTTTTTCTAATGAAGAAATCACATATAGAACGGTCACTTTCAAGAAAAGTAACACACCGGCGAAAAAGTAAGTTTTACAGAAGATGCAAACGAAAAATTGTACAGTTTTACTGCAGCATGAAATTATAGCACTTAGCTCTGTATGTAGGCATAAAAACGTAAAACTCTTAAAAATTAAAAGGTAATATGATGTTTGGAGAATAGATAATTTTGCTGCCCCACACAATATACATCTCTTCTCATGTCACGTATGAAATATATAGCTTAATAAAGTGATTTTCCGTATATCTATACTTATGAACCTTTTCGTAGAGAAAGGCACATGACTGATCTGTAAGCGGAATAAAACGTAAAATAAAACTTTGTCTTTATGTGCCATTTTTCCTGCAGGCGATCTATCGGCATTTTCTTTTAATGAAACTGCTTGACATTAGCTATCCAAAGATAATTTTCTCATGTTTCTCTTTAAAATATATATATGTATAGATATATGTATGTATGTGTGTGTATATTTAAAAAATTGTGATGTTGCATGTGACTTTAGATTGACTAATAACACCTTATTCAATGTAAGTATTTTTTAACAGATTTTTTTCTTTTTCGAAAATTTGGTCTGATATTTATTTTACATACCTTAATTTTAAAAGATACAACAAATTGTAGCTTAAAGAACTCCTGAAAGTGAAAATTTAATACATTGTTTAATATTTATTTAAACAACGTTATACAATCTTATTTTCAAAAACTCTTTCTACTCTTGTTTATATGTTACATCAAAAAATCTCATTAAGTTTAAATAGAATAAAAAGAAAGCTATATCAGTTAAAAGAATATCCTGAGAATTTAAAAACTATATAAGGAAGGATGCATTAACTGAAAATGAGTAGATGGAATTTTTTCTTTTATATAGAAAAATAAGTTTTCGGTGCAGAGATTAGATTGTGTTGATTGTTGAAAATTGATATTAAAATACAACTGTTCCTTCAGAAGTAAAATTATGCAGGGATATCTTGAAAATGGTATATTTCAAGGTTATGTTTATACTATGTTGAATTTTCTCACTCTTTGTGTACATTAAATAAAAGAATGATCTAATTTTATTATAATATAAATTTATTATAATATAATTTATATAATCTAATTTTATTATAATCTAATTAATATCTAAATTTTATTATAATTTTGAATGTTTACCGCAGTTACTATAAAATAACGTTCTTTTTTATACAATTGGTTAAATATTGTTACATGTTTATATATATATATATATATATATATATATATTAAAAATTATTTATAAAATAGATTTAAACAAAAAATTGTGTATTAGCTTTTTTTAAAAAGTTTTGTTCTTTATTAAATT
The DNA here is from genome assembly GCA_964019185.1 of Maratus speculifer. NCBI lineage: Eukaryota > Metazoa > Arthropoda > Arachnida > Araneae > Salticidae > Maratus > Maratus speculifer. The sequence continues at coordinate 414,783,652 of OZ025290.1, forward strand.
AATTCTTGTAGTACACTTTCTTCATAGTAACTATTTTTGAACAGCATTTTTTTTCCTTTTTCAAAACTTCAAGCTGATATTTATTTTATATACATTATTTTATCAAATACAACTAAAAAAGTATAAAGAAGTTTCCCAATTGAAAATTTCAAACATTGTTTCATATTCAGCTAAACAACATAATACAAACTTATTTTCAAAAACTCTTTCTACTCTTGTTTATATTTTATATAAAAAAATCTCATTAAGTTTAAAATGAAAAAAAATGGCTATATCAGTTAAAAGATCCTGAAAATTTAAAAACTGTATTAAAAAGGATGCATTAACTGAAAATATGTAGATGGATTTTTCTTTTTTACTTAGAGGCAGAGATTAGATTCTGTCCTCTGCAAAATTGAGATTGAAATACAACTGTTTCTTCGGAAGTAAAATTATTCAGGGATTTCTTGAAAGTGGTACATTTCAAGATACTGGAAAAATATTAATTTTGTTACTGTTTGTATATATTAAATAAAAGAATCATCTAGATCCAGGACATTCCGTGATAACTTACGTTACATTTAGAACAATTTACTGCAGTAATTTTATTAATATAACACTAGAAAGTATTTAAAGCGAAATTAACATGAATTGCCAATGAAACCTACATAAGAGTGCATTTGGATAAAAATTACCTAAAAAAAATAATAAAAATTACATTTTATATGATAACTTACACTCCTTTCTCAGTAATTGCAGTTATGAAAGTAAATATAAATACCAAAATTTAGGAAATAACACTAAAATTAGGTAATTTTCATCTAAGTTGTTCTTTGAAATAGTTTAATTAACAAACTATGTCATATTTACTTTTTGAATGATTTTTTTGTGTATGTTACATTACTAATATTACTAAAAAATGGTTATAAATGTAACGTAAGTTACCATGGAATGATCTATCCTCTTATTTTATTATATTTTAGAATGTTTATCGCAGTTACTATAAAATAACATTATTTTTTTATACCATACTACAATTGACCAAATATTGGCATGTATATTTAGAGTAAAAATTGCTCATAAAATAGATATCATCAATAAATTGAGCATTTTATTTTTAAAAAGTTTTACTTCATTAAATTAATTCTTCACTTTCTTCATTTTTCACAAGTAGTACTTTTTAGAGTAAATATTTTTACAGCATTTCTTCTTTTTTTACAATATCATCGAAACCTAAAATTTAAATACATTTTTTACATTATACTTTTATATACAATTATTTTATCATACACAACTAAAAAAGCACAAGGAAGTTCCGCAACTGAAAATTTAAAACATTGCTTAATATTCAGCTAAAAACATAATACACTCATATTTTCAAAAATACTTTATACATTTGCTTATATGTTACATCGAAAAATCTCATTATTTTTTTTAAGGGTATATCGTTTAACAGAAGATTCTGAAAATTTTAGAAATATATAAAGAAGGATACGTAACTGAAAATTTGTAGATGTTTCTCTTTTTTTTAGAATAAGTTTTTAGTGCAGAGATTAGATTGTGTCGTCTGCAAAACTGAGATTGTATACAACTGTTCCTTCAGAAATAAAACTATGCAGGAATTTCTTGAAAATGGTATTTTCAAGATTAGAATTATACAATGTTAAATTTTGTTACTATTTGTGTATATTAAATTAAAGAATGATTTAAATCCTCTTATTTTATTATAATTTAGACTGTTTAAAATTTTAGTCACTATAAAATAATGTTATTAAAAGAAAAAGAAATGTTATACAACAATTGACCAATTATTGTTGCATATATTTAGATGAATGATTGCTTTTAAAACAATGATAATCAATAAATTATGATTTTCATATTTAAAAAGTTTTACATTCTTAAACTAATTCTTGTATTACCTATTTAAGATAAACCAATATGCGTATATATATATATATATATATATATACATATATGCATGTGTGTGTGTGTGATAGATAATTCACTGACTACTCACTGAAACTATAATATCGATTTCATTTTTATACACATTTATAAATAATTTTTAGGATATTTCAAGAAATATGAATTTTAATTACTATAATCTTCCAGAAATCCGAATTTGTACCAGTTAGATATTCTTACCAAATTCTAACACTTTCATTATTCAGCTCGGAAAATTTTCAATTATTAAACAGTTTTATTAATTCCGTTTAATACTACTATCTGATTGCTTGTCAATAATAATAAAGATATCAATAACTGATATTTGGAAAAAATAAATCCTTATTATGAAACTATTTAAAGGGACCGCAGGTAAAGGAACTCTATAGAACGATGGTTACGTATTGATTTTTTTAATAACACAATCAAACTGAATGGTAAAGTTATCATACGAATTGAATATTTTTTAACCGAGCGAAAAATTGCCCAGGCCGGGAATCGAACCCAGATACTTGGCTTACAAAACCAAAGCTTTACAGTCAAAGCCAACAGGGCATGACGCCCGGTGAGCATTTTTCAATCAGATGATCTTGTAGGACATAACATCTGGTTTGTCATTTAGACAGCGGAACAGAAAAGACCGCAGGTAAAGGAACTCTATATAGGGTCGATGTGCTTGTAATGGACCACCTTCCAGTAATGGGCCACCTTGCACTTTTTTGTTTATAAAAAATAATAAATAATAGTTTTGCTTTTATTATTTTTTTCTGAACTCCACCTTGCATGTTTTATAAGCTGGATTAATTTTTTACGCTTTTCGTCAAAACAATTAGGAATCAGAAAATAAAGTTTCACAGTTTTTCTGTTTTTCACTGAAAATCTTAATGAACATGTTAAGAGCAAACTTCACTTACTTAGTTTATAACTTTTTTATTTTTCCGTAAAAATTGAATGTTTTTGTTTGGTTATCAATATAAAGCATTGAATTTAATGTACCAATGGCCATTAACAAAATTTTATTTATTTTTAAGATTTTAGGAGGGGTGGTCCATTACTGGATTGCTTATTTCGCGATTTTCCAGTAATGGACCACTCAAGTGACCAGTACAAAAAGCGTTATTTCAGTAGAGATAAAATATTTTGATTTAACTGAAAAGCTAAATAATCAAATTTAATACTTAAATTTTACCTATTAGAATTTAATAAAGGCAGTTTCTTTATAAACAGTTGTTTTTAAAAAGTCATCCAAAATTGGTATAAAACACAAGCAGAACATTTGACAAAATCTAGATGTGCCATTACAAAAGAAGTTGGTTCAGAAATGTAAAATCATATTTGGAAGAAGATATTATTAATATTTTCTTCCGAATTCTAAAGCACACAGAGAGAATTTTCAATAAGGTTAAAACAAGGTTTCTTTTGTGCTCTTAAAACAAGGAAAATTTTGGAACCAAATTCAGTTAAAGATGTTGTATTATATAGTACCAAATAACGAAAAATGTTATGGGATGTTTTTCAGCAAATAATGAGATTGTTCCGTTGGTGATAATATATCCATATAAGCATTTCTGAAGGGAAATTGTGGAATCAATTTGTACCGAATTGGTGGGCTATATGATTATCTGAAAATGGTTGGATAGTGCAAGAACATTTATCATTTTAAATGCATTCTAAAATTCCATATTGAGCAGTTTGGACTATCGGAAAGAGAAGATAAAATTGAAGATCTGTTATTTATATTTCACAATTGCAAAGCACATCACTTAGATAATGATATGAATGAGCATTGGAGACTTTTTATTTAATGCCTTATTTTATCTAAACTTGATTTTAATAAAACATTGTCTTTATCTTGTAAATCCTTTAAATATAAATATTTTGTTGTATATCTGTACAATATAAATCCTTTAATGTTAGTTAATAATAAACAGTTAATAATATCATTAATATTTTGTTTTATATCCACATTATAAATCCTTGATTATAATAAATTCATAACTTAAATTTAAATATTTGTTTTATGTTTTTCATTATAAATCCTTTAATGTAATGAATTTCTAACTTAAGTTTTAATATTTTTTTATTATTATGCTTTCATTAAGTTCTGGAGCAAAATACTATTGAAACCAGTTGGAAATTGCACGTGAAGCGTAGCAAATAAGGTTCGTTCGTATGACAACGAATTTTAGAAATATATAGATCTCCCTGATATAGTAGACAATACTTCGGATACAGTACAGTGGTTGAACTCTTTGTGTTCCTATAAACACACAGAAAGTAATTTTCATTACACCTCAGCAACGTATATCATATTCATAAAATGTGGCACAGTTTAATATAATTAAAACATGTCCCAAACAATGTTTCCCCGTATAGCATTATGTAGTGGAATACTTTTGTGTGGCCCTGTAATTTAATAATAAATATTGTTTGCATCTCAGATTGTACAGAATTTATATTTTAGTATATATATACGTCATAGGTTCATGTCAATTTTATTATGTTCGAATGAGTGTAACACCATTAAAATGCATTTGCAACATTTTCCCCCTTTGACTGTAATGTAACGGAATACTTTTGATAGTCCCTGTATTTGATCTATGCATCTGATTATCATAAGATCTGAAATGACTCGACAAAATTATGTAATATTTATATGTTTTAAATTTCAAACGATTAAAATTCATTTCAAACTTTTTCCCCATTGACCGTAATGTAACGGAATACTTTTGATTTTCCCTGTAATTGATCTATTCATCCGATTTTCATGAAATTTGAAATGACTTGACAAAATTATGTAATAATTATGTATTTTAAATTTCAACCGATTCGGTTGGATAGTTTTTGCGTTGTTATATGCGGACAGACAGATAGACGGACAGACAAACGGACAGATAGACGGACAGACAAACGGACAGATAGACGGACAGACAAACGGACAGTCAGACGGACGGACTGAACGACAGCTATAGGTGCTACGTATTTACATAATTACGAACGCACCTAAAAGCAATTATCTGTTTCTTTTTGTAGGGTGGCCCATTACTGGAACATAGGCGGTCCATTACTGGAACATAGGTGGTCCATTACTGGGCTTTTGGGTGTTTAGACATATTTCTGTTATTTAAAATTAAATTTTTATTTCTATTGGGAAATGTAACTATGGGATTAGTTAAATATTGTTGAAAGATTAATATAATATGAAAAAAATTGTATACAATAATTATAACTATTAATAAAAAAATTTTTAGAGAAATTCCTTAAGGGGGTCCATTACTGGCACATCTACCCTAACGATGGTTACGTAGATAAATTGCAATTTTTTTTAATTAATCAAACTGAATGGTAAAGTTATCATACGAATTGAATATTTTTAAACCGAGCGAAAAATTGCCCAGGCAGGGAATCGAACCCAGATACTTGGCTTACTAGTATTTGAACATTAAAACAACTTCACATTTAATTTCGAAACTGCATACTAATACACAAATGTTTTGCTAAAAAACTAAATCAATATTATTAGTAGTATTTTATAGCTAAAAGTTTATTAGCTTAAAATCTTTAAAAAAAATAATAAAACATATATGGGTTTGACAGTTATCTTTCCCTAATCATTTGTGAGTGAACTTTTACTATAATTGAATGTGTAGATATTACGACCATTTGAAGTAGCAAATTTTAAAAAGCAAAAAAGGTCAACAATTTTTAAAACATAGACCATGTAAGATTTCCCAACACATCCAAGATACTGTTGTAAAACTTCACATTTAAATAATGTGATAAATAATTTCTAAAACACATAAAACATTTGATCACTCAATTTATATAACTAATACATAAGTCCGTAAAGTCATCTAAAATCTTTTGTGAAGTACTATATCTCCATATTTATATTTATATTTATATTTATATTTGTATTTGTATTTGTATTTGTATTTGTATTTGTATTTGTATTTGTATTTGTATTTGTATTTGTATTTGTATTTATATTTATATTTATATTTATATTTATATTTATATTTATATTTATATTTATATTTATATTTATATTTATATTTATATTGTTATATCTATTTGTATTTGTATTTGTATTTGTATTTCTATTAATCCAAAAATCAGTTCAGTTGGGATTTGCTTAATGTTTTTGAAAATCCTTTTTTGGTATTTTTTTTCAATAAACGGAATTTTATTCCATTTCATCTGCAGCACAACAGTATATGATAAATATATTTTTATAAATATAAGTTGTATGCAAAAGAAAATTAAAAATTTTAAATACATTCAACAACTGAAAATTCACTTTCAGCTTTTATTGCTCATAGACAGTACCGTAAACGAATATTTTTGAATAATTGCTAAGCACACCAAATGATCTTATCGCGTATCTTCATGAACAATAATTGTATAGATTTATCAAAATTAAATTTCTATACTACAAATGAAAACTTATAGCAATAATTGCTAATAAACAGTATTGTAAACAAACCTTTTTAATTGTACCTGTATATTAATGATAATTACGATGAAAACTATATGAAATATCAAGGATGTTGTTGTGCACCTATATGTTACAATTAAATTGCAATACATTTGAAATAGTGTGACATTAAATATATATAGGACAGTTGCACCATAAACTTTAACTAATAATAACACATTGCTCAGTGGTGCACAAAACAGGAATTTTAATATACATTAGTACATATTAAAATAAAATAAAATTTTCAACGTTTCGCGCCGTCTTCTGCGGGCGTCTTCAGGAAAATATGTATATTAAAATTCCTGTTTTGTGCACCACTGAGCAATGTGTTATTATTAGTGTGACATTATTAAAAGACAATGTAAATGATATTTGTTCCTAGATTATAATGTAATGTAATACTTTATTGTGTCCTTGTTAACAAAGGGCTAATCAAACGCATGTCATACCATTTCATTTTTCAATACCGAACATAACATTGCAAATTTCAAAAACATAGATCAATTACAGAAGAATGCGACTATGTTAACACGAACTGTACCTTGAACAGACTAACAGACAGACAGATGACCAAAGTAAACAATTCAGAAAATATTTTCAATTATCTTGGAAACTGTACTAAAAAGATAATACAAAAAGTAATTTGGACACGGCGTGTCCAAACTAGAGAAGTCATCCTAAAAAAACTTATATATTTCTGTAATAGGTACAAAATCGTTTTAACCTTCATCAATAAAATGAAAAAACATTTGTAATTAAAACAATTGCAAATTAACGTAATAAAAAACAGTTGGAAATCCGAACGTTGAGGATGAGTTTGAGAATTTTTTTTTTTCTCAGACGGTAAGATGTTCATTATTGCATTTCACGTAGACTAAAGGAAAATTGCGTATCCGAAAGCAAATAGAAATAGGGAAAACTAGGCGTATACGATACTGTTTCCTTTTTTTATCGGAAAGAAAAAAACAGCATCGTTTGGAGCCATATGAGACACCACTGTGATTGATACTTACTGTGGCTCAAATACACAGAACTTCAGTAAATTATCATTATTATTATTTTAATTTGCTTCCTTTCTGTTTTGTCTCAAATAAAAAATGTTTTGTAAGCATATCAGGGTTTTTTTTTTATTATTTTCTCTACGTATTAGTCCATTCTGTTAGAATTAAATATCAATGATTATTTTCCAACAGGTGCATTTCCTTATGTTAAATAAAGGCTTTTATACGGATAATGCTTGACGTATAAAAAAGCTGTTACATTTACAATTAAATGATGAGTAAATAATAAATAAATAAAGAAATAAATAATGAAGTTAGATATAAATATATACTATGTTTTTTTTATTTAATAAATATTGATGAATAATGCCCGATGAAACTAATTTCCACTAAGTTTAAAATGTTTTGATTTTGATTTTTTCTCATAAGCACACTCGTCCACTCTTGTAGATTGGCTTTACAATGTAATTTTGGTAAATTTCATCCCAGCGCGTGTGCTGAGGATTAAGGATTAATTCTGTAAATGAGGTTTAGTATTTATTCTGTAAAAATTCTCTTTGTCTTAAAACAAAAGAATTGATTAATTGACAATATTTTTCAAAAATTAGAATGAATCACAAGAAACCTTTTATTACGTTTACATTTACATGAAACATAATATATTATGTAACCTCATATAATTTTTTCTAATATATATTTCTTTCTTAAGAAAAATAAGGCTCAGTAGTAATATTATTATATCGTATTGATTAATATATTCACACAATATTAAATGTAATACATTATCATATGTGCGAAAGAAAAGAATCATTATAAATATACAGTTTTTTTTTTAACTTGAAGAGCAATTCAAGTTAAATTATCGATTTTTATTTTTTAATTTAAAAAGAAATTACAGATTAGGTCGGAAATTTTATTACGGAACTGTAAAGTACATCTAACATTTGTCATCACAATCTTATTGCTCTGTCAAATATATCCATGATTAATGATAATCTGCGGCCATTGTATGGAACTTATTTCCACATTATTTAACATGACTATTATTTATCAATATATATATCACAAAAAGTGATATTAAAATGAATATATATATATATATTTCTCATTTATCAAATTGGTATCTGATATTATAGTTTTTGCAATGCTACTAAAGCAGCATTGGTCATTTTAAAGTGAAATGCACATAAACGTTTACTTTGAAATAACAGAAAAAAATAAAGTACATCTGTTAATTTATAACTGAATATTTGGAATTGTCGTAAAGTACCAAAAGTAAGACTGCCATTAGCAGTTAAGAAATTTTAATGATATTAAAGGAAGAGGATAGGGGCTTATAAGTGGAACTTGTGTGAAAAATAGAAGAAAAGTTAAAATTGAGAGGGGTATATTTAAATATTTATGAAATTTCATAGGATTTTTTTATTTATAAAATTAGATCAATTAATATGTTTGTTTAAAATTCCTTGCAATCTAAGCGAAAAGATTTTCTATTAATAAAAATAATAAATTAATGAAAAATACAAAAAAATAATGAGGATGAAAAATGTGAACAAAAAATATAAAACTATAGCATTATATAATTATCTACTAGATCTTAATGAAAAAAAAAAAAAAAAAAAAAAAAAAGAAGCAAAACATTAATAGCATCTGTTGAAAGGAACTTTCCTTTCAAATGTCAGGAAGCAAAATATATCATTCTAAAACAATGATGTGTAAATATATTAGATAAAAATAAATAGCATAAGATATATTCATTAGAGACATTGGAATCAAAATACACAAGAAATTACTTGAAATAAGTAGGATGATTGAAAGAGTCAAAAAATAAATTTTGAATGGGGGAGAAGGGTGAAGGAGCTTATATTCGGATGGTAGCGCTATTATACGCTAGAATAATATTTATTTTAACCCGGAGCAAAGTGCGAAACGAACTGAGATGTTAGAGATCGCTAAGGATGACTGGATCACATTTTTGTTTAAGGCCCCACAATAGTCACTGAAAAAGACCCGGATGATATTGTAAAGTCTATTGGCAAGTCCTTTTTAACCCCTTGGGGACGAGCGACACGTATACGTGCCGCAAAAAGGCTTAAGAATCCTTGTTTATCCCCAGCAGTAAAATTATACTGCAAAATTCGCCTTATTTAATCGGAGCATTTCCTTGATTTAAAAAGGCACAAATTTCTGTTTTTTAAAACCGGTGACAAAACCTTAAAATTTTCGTAAAAGGCTCCCGTCACGAAGGGTTTAATATATCGCTTAAATTTTAATATTTTTATATGCTTGTTTTGCATAGTATAGCTGAGGACAATCTACAACCGACCTAGTTTTTACTTTTTCCATTTTGCTTATATATTTTTTATTTTATTATAGCATCAATTTCAGAACCGGTTTACATAACCGGTTTAAACCGACATGTAAAAATATAAAAATTTGAGCAAAATATTTGAAAAGAACGCTCCCAGAGACTTTACATTATCATCCGGGTCTTTTAGTGTGACTAGTGTTGCGCCTTAAAACTGATTCGAAAGAGAAAAAAATAGGACTGGGGAGGAAAAATCATTTAATTATAAACAATATGTGCGCTACTTCAACAATGTAGTAATTAAGAACGTGTACTTCTTTAATTGAGAAATATATTTTTTTCATGTTTGAAAGCAAGCACAGAATTGTGACGTTGGAGATCGCGCGGGGTGACTGGATCACCCCCAATCACTTTTATGCAAGAACGCATTAAAAGCTAGAAAAAACCTTTGATTACAAATAATAAGCGAATAATTTCATGGAGAGGAGCGCTCGAAACACAAGAGACCTTTCAGAACAGAAAATTACACTGTTAAGTATGAAAAATTTTCGCAGCAGTCACGGTCGTGTGTAGAGAGAGAGTAACTTCTTTACCACACAGATTCCAAGAAATGATTTTCTAAACCGAATGAAAAAAAAATGCAAATAAAATTAGCACGATCCTTAACAAGGGGAGTGTCACCCAGGAATATACAAAAAGGATGATAGACTATAGATAAATATTTTCCCCGGGACTAATGTTTGATTTGATTTTGACATTGCTTTGAGGTCTATAGTAGCTATGGCTTTCGCTTCGAATGACCCATTACACACAGAAGCAATTCAGAACTACTTTATTTCACATATCCATTACATATTTATTTAACTACAAAGGGAAACATAACATCCATGTCTAACCCGGATTCAAACCAGGAGCCCTGAGTTAGACAATAGCTGCCGCTACTGATCACGCCACTGGGGCAGCAAACTGATGTTTTCCTTTGAATGGTATGACTCTGTGCTTTGCACGATGTCTCTCAGTTTAGTGTGTTAAAATTTGAGCTCCAATAATAATGGTAATTATCTTTAACCCATTTTCGGCCAAAGGTTCGTATACGAAACATTTCGATAAATATTTTTTTTTAACACTCCGACACATTTTTTTCAAGAATTTTATTTTTCTTCTATTTTTTAAGGCTTTTGAAGACATCCATAAAATATTAGTAATTCAATTGGAGTAAACACTTTCTCTTAAAAATTTTTCAAAATACGCCAGAGTTTTAATTTGAAACGCCTTTGACAAATTCGACTTTTTAAAAATATATTATTATTCCAATTGAAATGAATTATATGTTTTTAAAATAGATTAAAGTGTCAAATTCTGTATATGAAATAAGAATAAAACAAAAGTCATAAAAATATTATTCATATTCATATTATTCATTATAAGAAATAATATTTTATATTATTATATAAAATATTATTTCTTATATAAAATATTATTTTTCATGCACGAATCTTTTTTTGTGTCTTAATGTATGTAATTTAAGCATATTTCAATAAAAATAATGCTACATTTTATAAAATTTCTGTGCTTGGCCTAAAATGGGTTAAAGAAAACGCAGTATATATATATATATATATATATATATATATACCTTGACTAAGTGAAAAAAATATTACTATCTTTATGCAACCGGCGCATAGCAGCTCTGTTTTTGCACAAAGTTCATATACTATTTTATGAGAAAAATATGAAAAATGATGAAAAGATGAAAAAAATGTAAAAATGGGTGAAACAACAATGAACCACGAAAGAGCGACACCAAAAAAACTAAACAAAAATAAACTCCCTGCTCTTCAGAAGGTGGGAGGAGCAACAGGTATCAAAAAATTGTAAAAAAGTGTATCCTCACAGGTTTCGCAAGGCATCACAAAGCTGCATACTCCAATTATATAAAAAATAACTGGGAAAAATTAAAAAAAAATTTTAATGAACCAAAACTGTAAAATGAATTAACATTAAAAAACATTAAAAAATGAATTTACTAAATAGCCAACAGCAAAATCATAAAGTAAATCAACTCGTAACATAACATAAAAATATTATATTTAGAAATTTCCAAAGTAACATGAAGAATCTCAAAAACCAAACAATAAACTAAACTAAATAGACATGCAGCAATGCGATGCCCCCACCTTTACCTATGAAGAAGACAGAAAAAAGATACCTGTTAGAAAATTTCCACATTAAACCTCCATACTTGCATGAGCGGGGAAAACTGTTAGGCCTAAGATGATAGCAGGCCAGCTTCAAAGTTTAAAACTCCTTGAATTGTCACGTATAAAAACATTTCATATTTATTTACTTAGAAGGTGTCACAAATAAAAATTAAATTAAAGAGTTGACATGTTTCGGTTCATTAATAAGAACCGTATTCATAACATATAAAATCAGTAGAAAATTAAATGATTTAATCTAATTTAATCATTTAATCATCTAATTTAATTTAAAATCTTTAATTTAATTTTTATTTGTGACACCTTCTAAGTAAATAAATATGAAATGTTTTTATACGTGAATGAAAAAAGATGAAGTGATTTTGTTTTAGTTTTTGAAAAAACGAAAGCTAACAACAGTTTTAACATTAAATCCTTGAATTGTCGTTCCGTTGTTCACTACTGTCCATTTTCAAGCTTGGTCTGTCACTCTCGAAATGTTGACAGTCATCGCCCTGTGAACTTTCCTTGTCGGACTTTCATTCACAGATCCTCATGTAATTCAACACCCAACAAGAAACCTCCATAGTGGCGTTTGGCCCTACTGTTGCCACTTCAAAAAACCTTTTTTTAGTTCATTTACATAAAAAAATATAAAATTATGAGGATAAAAATTATTGTAAAACAAGTTTGCAGCAAATTTAAAAATTTGTGTTTCCAAAATTTTTTTCGACCCACATATATTATAATATCTAATTATTTGACCCAAAACAATATTTACAAAAACTCTTTTACTTAAATTGGAGTGCCAATGAGGCATGGAGTGGGTTTTAAAATTAAAAACGTCCTTTTATCAAATAATTTAACAACTAATTCATCATTTTTAATATTTAAGTCAAGATCTAAAAAAACAACATGTTAATTATCGTCTGAAGCACAATTCAACTTTAAACAAGGTGGATAAATGTGATCAATCGATTCCAAAAAATTATAATCGAAGACAATTATGTCATCGATATATCTCAAAACTCTGAATGATTTGTTAGAATTTAAAATAAATTTATATTCATAAAAAAATAAAAAAAAGGTTAGCTGCAGTGCTTGAAAAATTTGTACCCATACCTATTCCACATACCTGATAAAAAATAGAACCATTAAAAGTTATAAAATTATTATAAAAACAAAAATTACATAAACTTAGAAAAAAATCTCTATTGATACCCAACTCTTCCTCGATATAAAAGTATCAAAAAAATCCTCCAGAGTTTTAAACAACAGATCAATAGGAATATTTGAAAAAAGATTTTCGAAATCAAAAGTAAACAGATTTGTGGGCGTTGTAGGCGTGTTTAATTCCTTTAGAACCTCAATACTGTTATCAATACACCAAAAATAACTAGAATTTTTAAATTTAAATTTTAAAAAACCATAAATTCTCTTCAAAAAATCCTGTAACTTAACATTGAAACTTTTACCAATACCTCTGGAATTGCAGCATATACATCTAAATTTTATAGGATTTTTGTGAAACTTATGTGTCAAAAAGAGAAAAGGAAGACTGTGAAAATTATTAATAGGAAAATTGTATGCATAAAGATTTTTAACCTTTCTAGAATAAGCACTAAATTTTTTAATAATTGCATTGTGATTCAGATTATGTTTTTGATAATATTTTGTATCATTCAATTCATTAGTAACTTTTTCTATGTAAAAAAATTTTCAAATGATTGCATAATTAGATGAAGCCTTATCAACAGGAACAATGACAAATTTACTATGTAAAAATTGTATATAGCTGCAGTCCTCTTTATTTAAACGATGATAAGTGTACTGATTATTATTTAATTTCTGGTCAACAAAATTAACAAAACTATTTAAAATATTCCACCTGCATTCATTAAAAGCCTCAAAAGGCACATTGAATTTGTAACACATTTTTAAGACAAAAGCAGACAAATCTCCTTTAAATTTCAAAACAGCATTCTCTTTATTAACTTTTTTATTTAATCTGAATTTGGTACCGAAGCCCATCAAAAATTTTAAGTTTTTATTCTCAATAATTTCTAAATTACCAGTTACAACATGCCCATGAAAGTCATCTATAAAGTCTGGAAAATCTTCTCTACAATTTCAAGAAACAGTATCATTCTCTGTCAAAGCTATATATCTGTAATTAAAAAGCTTCTTACTTAGAGGTATATCATATTTATAAGAAACAACTACATTTATCTTTTTTATTGGAAACAGAAAATGAAATTGCCTAATGAAATTATTTATTTTGAAATCATCAAATGATTTCTGTTGAAAATTTATAGTAAAAAAAGCCTTTGTATATTCAAAACTAGAAAATGACTTCAATCTAAAATTCAAAAGGTGGATACACTTTTTTACAATTTTTTGACACCTGTTGCTCCTCCCACCTTCTGAAGAGCAGGGAGTTTATTTTTGTTTAGTTTTCTTGGTGTTGCTCTTTTGTGGTTCATTGTTGTTTCACCCATTTTTACATTTTTTTCATCTTTTCATCATTTTTCATATTTTTCTCATAAAAGAGTATATGAACTTTGTGCAAAAACAGAGCTGCTATGCGCCGGTTGCATAAAGATAGTAATATTTTTTTCACTTATTCAAGGTATATTTATGGGGCAATATTTAAGCTGCTTAGCGCTGTTGTTGCTGAAGGAATTTTTTAACTCATATTTATCATTGGTTGAAATGGGTATTTTTGTCGATTTTTGTTAAAAAAGTTTTTTTGCAACTAAGCCTAAGTGCTTACAAAAATTTTTTATAAAAACTTCGCTTTATAAAAATGATACATTATGAGATATTACAAGTGAAATGATACTAGATGAAAAACATGTGTGGTGAGTCGTGCCGATGCTGTTGCTGAGAATGTTCCTGCAGTTTATACTACTTTTTGAAAATTTAATAATGTAGTCTATAAGATTACTTGCTTAACTTGCACACAGGTATATGTGGGAAAAACTTCTGGTTGTTTAAATATACGCATTAATAACCATAGATCCAATGTTTTTAAAGAAAATTCACAGTATACTTCATTTGAAATTTTACATTTTAGATTGCATTCTTTTGAAAACATTCAAATAGAAATTTTGGCTCATGTTGAAAATAAGGATGATAGATTAAAAATGGAGAATGAGTTTATTTTGAAATTTAGAAGTTTATATCCGTAAGGATTGAATACTAAAATAAATGGGTACAATGTTAAGAATATAGATAATATTTACAATTTTTGTAATTTATATGCTAATGTTAATGCTACTAAGAGATTCAAAAGGGGTTCTCATGTTAATTCAAAACGGTTAAATTGTTCGGTTCCTTCTGATTGGATAAAAGATAACGAAAAAAATTTTCTAGCAGTTTATAATGTTAAAATTGTCAAAAATGCTGTTTTTAGTTTGAAATTAAAAACACTTGATAAAATTAAGAAGGCTGTTGGGGGATACAGGTTTTTAAATACACAATATAAAGATTTGCTTTATGATATTTTGAATTTTAGATTGAAGTCATTTTCTAGTTTTGAATATACAAAGGCTTTTTCTACTATAAATTTTCAGCAGAAATCATTTGATGATTTCAAAATAAATAATTTCATTAGGCAATTTCCTTTTCTGTTCCCAATAAAAAAGATAAATGTAGTTGTTGCTTATAAATATGATATACCTCTAAGTAAGAAGCTTTTTAATTACAGATATATAGCTTTGACAGAGAATGATACCGTTTCTTGAAATTGTAGGGAAGATTTTCCAGACTTTATAGATGACTTTCATGGGCATGTTGTAACTGGTAATTCTGAAATTATTGAGAATAAAAACTTAAAATTTTTGATGGGCTTCGGTACCAAATTCAGATTAAATAAAAAAGTTAATAAAGAGAATGCTGTTTTGAAATTTAAAGGAAATTTGTCTGCTTTTGTCTTAAAAATGTGTTACAAATTCAATGTGCCTTTTGAGGCTTTTAATGAATGGAGGTGGAATATTTTAAATAGTTTTGTTAATTTTGTTGACCAAAAATTAAATAATAATCAGTACACTTATCATCATTTAAATAAAGAGGACTGCAGCTATATACAATTTTTACATAGTAAATTTGTCATTGTTCCTGTTGATAAGGCTTCATCTAATTATGCAATCATTTGAAAATAATTTTACATAGAAAAAGTTACTAATGAATTGAATGATACAAATAATTATCAAAAATATAATCTGAATCACAATGCAATTATAAAAAAATTTAGTGCTTATTCTAGAAAGGTTAAAAATCTTTATGCATATAATTTTCCTATTAATAATTTTCACAGTCTTCCTTTTCTGTTTTTGACACCTAAGTTTCACAAAAATCCTATAAAATTTAGATGTATATGCAGCAATTCCAGAGGTATTGGTAAAAGTTTCAATGTTAAGTTACAGGATTTTTTGAAGAGAATTTATGTTTTTTTAAAATTTAAATTTAAAAATTCTAGTTATTTTTGGTGTATTGATAACAGTATTGAGGTTCTAAAGAAATTAAACACGCCTACAACGCCCACAAATCTGTTTACTTTTGATTTCGAAAATCTTTTTTCAAATATTCCTATTGATCTGTTGTTTAAAACTCTGGAGGATTTGTTAGATACTTTTTATATCGAGGAAGAGTTGGGTATCAATAGAGATTTTTTTTCTAAGTTTATGTAATTTTTGTTTTTATAATAATTTTATAACTTTTAATGGTTCTATTTTTTATCAGGTATGTGGAATAGGTATGGGTACAAATTTTTAAAGCACTGCAGCTAACCTTTTTTTATTTTTTTATGAATATAAATTTATTTTAAATTCTAACAAATCATTCAGAGTTTTGAGATATATCGATGACATAATTGTCTTCGATTATAATTTTTTGGAATCGATTGATCACATTTATCCACCTTGTTTAAAGTTGAATTGTGCTTCAGACGATAATTTACATGTTGTTTTTTTTAGATCTTGACTTAAATATTAAAAATGATGAATTAGTTGTTAAATTATTTGATAAAAGGACTTTTTTTAATTTTAAAACCCACTCCATGCCTCATTGGCACTCCAATTTAAGCAAAAGAATTTTTGTAAATATTGTTTTGGGTCAAATAATTAGATATTATAATATATGTGGGTCGAAAAAAATTTTGGAAACACAAATTTTTAAATTTGCTGCAAACTTGTTTTACAATAATTTTTATCCTCATAATTTTATATTTTTTTATGTAAATGAACTAAAAAAAGGTTTTTTGAAGTGGCAACAGTAGGGCCAAACGCCACTATGGAGGTTTCTTCTTGGGTGTTGAATTATATGAGGATCTGTGAATGAAAGTCCGACAAGGAAAGTTCACAGGGCGATGACTGTCAACATTTCGAGAGTGACAGACCAAGCTTGAAAATGGACAGTAGTGAACAACGGAACGACAATTCAAGGAGTTTTAAACTTTGAAGCTGGCCTGCTATCATCTTAGGCCTAACAGTTTTCCCCGCTCATGCAAGTATAGAGGTTTAATGTGGAAATTTTCTAACAGGTATCTTTTTTCTGTTTTCTTCATAGGTAAAGGTGGGGGCATCGCATTGCTGCATGTCTATTTAGTTTAGTTTATTGTTTGGTTTTTGAAATTCTTCATGTTACTTTGGAAATTTCTAAATATAATATTTTTATGTTATGTTACGAGTTGATTTAGTTTATGATTTTGCTGTTGGCTATTTAGTAAATTCATTTTTTAATGTTTTTTAATGTTAATTCATTTTACAGTTTTGGTTCATTAAAATTTTTTTTTAATTTTTCTCAGTTATTTTTTATATAATATGAGTATGCAGCTTTGTGATGGCTTGCGAAACCCGTGAGGATACACTTTTTTACAATTTTTTGATACCTGTTACTCCTCCCACCTTCTGAAGAGCAGGGAGTTTATTTTTGTTTAGTTTTATTGGTGTTGCTCTTTTGTGGTTCATTGTTGTTTCACCCATTTTTACATTTTTTTCATCTTTTCATCATTTTTCATATTTTTCTCATAAAAGAGTATATATATATATATATTCGTATACTGCTAAATGTAGACTGTATTTTTCATCCAAATTAATTTTCTTGGTAAAGTTAAGAAAACACAGCAAAATAAAGTTACATATTTTATAATTTAGTCATTTTCTCAAACGATTGCGAGGGTATAGCTTTTCTCCCATTAAAAAATATTGTACAAAAAGTTTGAAACTGCAAATCACTTCTCAATTACTAATAGGTTCACAAAACATTCAATTATGATGTTCTTATATGAATTGGAATATTTTCATAACAGTATTTTTTGTTAATTATTCTAACTATTCTTGTAAAAAAATTAAAAATAGATCTCTAATTACCGAACATCGAATCAGTTTGATTTAAAAAGCATTTTAAAATCAAATTATTCTTATATAATTTGTGTTGGATATCTTCAGACATTAAAGAAAATAATTTTACGTTTCGTTTTTTTATACTTTTCGGTTAGCCGGGCTCCAATGTTATATATACATATATATCTAAAATTTTATGTTACATTGTCAAGTTTACCTTCAAAATATCTTCGTTTATTTTCTTTTTATTGCGCTAAATTACCAGCATATTAACTATTTTCTTATTATTTAATAATATGTATCATTAATGCTATTAATTTATCCTCAAAATATTTATGATCTTACTCAATTTTCCTAAATATAAAACTTTAGTTCATTCCTAATTTGCTTCTTCATTTTTGACCAATTTCTATTTCAGTGTGAATTCGATTGTTTTAAAAAACATTTCTTGTTTTCTTTTTGTTTATTCTTAATTCACGATCTTTCGTGCCTTCGGATATTTGATTACGCTTCACATTTTTAGCTCATTACGCACTTTGACATACTTTGGCACAATTTGCATAGTTACTCTCATTGAACTTTTTTCAGTCTCGTTCTAGTTCTCTACCAATAAGAAGCACGTGATGCCACAATTTTTATCCTAGCAAGTTTGATCAAAAAACATTGCATGCAAATACAGAATATGGGGAATTTTCAACTTGTCATATCACGTAAATAGAAGTTTCCATATGACTGCCTCTTTCTTCATTTTAAATTTCATGTAATAGCGTAATTTTTTTTTTCCCAACCACCTTCGTCGTTCCAAGCCCAAGCTCGCACTCTGATTGGTTGTTACTCTCGGCACTGTTTTCATGTAACTTGGCGATGATCATACTTGGCTTAGCGATAGATGCTTCCGTCGAGTTTGATTTCCTTCGGAGCCGAGTACAAAGTAAACCGAGTACAAAGTAAAAATTTGTGCTTAAAAATTTTAAAGAGTACAGCTTTCAGTAAGACACGTTCCATCCAATCCAATGCTCCAAGAGAAAAGTTACTTTGTACTCGGTTCGGAAGGAAATCAAACTCCTCGACGGAAGCATCTATCACTACGCCAAGTAATGATTATCGCCAAGTTACATGAAAACAGTGCCGAGAGCAACAACCAATTAGAGTGCGAGCTTGGGCTTGAAGCAACGAAGGTGGTTGGAAAAAAAAATTACGCCATTTAATAGCCATTAAGATTTGTCACAGCAAAATCTGACTTCTAGCATTAACCGTTTAAATGTGAATGTTTCCAAATAGGAACATTGCATTATTTGTAATACAAAACGAAAATTTTCCAACATAATAACGATGTCCTTATTTTTACTATAAAATATAAGGTTGATTTGAACTTTTGAAAAAAAATATATGCATGTTTAAGCATTTATCACAGGTATAAGAAAAATTTAAATTCATTAATTTTCATTAAAAATATATATATTATTTCATTTTATCTCTTTCTCTATACTACTTACATTTGACCGCTAGAATATTTTTTTTTTTTTTTTGGAATTCAAGAAAATACTCAAGAACAATATACAATAACATAAAGCGAAATATAATTTGTCATATTTGCATAGGTTGTCGATCAAAATTCACGTTCCAAAATGTGGACACTGAAATAAAAACAGCCCCCCCCCCCCCTGTAGAATATTTTGTTTGTTATTTTCCAAATTTGTATGCATAAATTAAAACATTTGACGATGTAATATAGGAAAAGCAAAATTATAATTACATTGCGATATTAATTCGGAGTGTAAACGGTTAAGTTGGGAAGTATTTCAGTGTATGTGTTGTTAATAAAGATTAAAAACTTAGCAGACGTCTTAGCAATTTTATGAAGAAACACCGAGTCGAAAACATATATTGCCTATTCACCGCTTTACATTCTACAATAACGACTGGCAAGGTTTTGGTGTTCCACAGAATGTGTTCACGCAGAACGAAACGGAATTATTGTGCATTCGACTGAATATTTATCCCCACTTGTTCTACAATATCACATACATATGGACATATAATATTTATGCATACATAATGCATGTATGTATGTGTATGTATATGTAACAGTGGCGGCAGGCAGAAAAGGACCGAAGATAACTGTTCAGGTCGTTGAAATAAATTTGAAAATTAAAATCTCAAGTTTACAAAGTGCATAAATTTTTTAAAGTTTAGAAGCTATGCAAACATTAAATTAAAAGTTTATATTATCAACATTTACATCTTCATCAGAAAATGCTGTTATGCTGCTTTAAGGGAAAAAAAATAAGTAAATTTTTATAGAAATTTAAACGTTTATTAAGAAACTATTAAACGATAAGGTTAGGTTAAACATTAAATTTAAGCTGTTTGCGTCCAATTTTATTAATGATATTTTACATTTCAAGATGGTTTTACTCTATTTATTAGGCAGCATAACAGCATTTTCTGAAGAATATCTCAGATGAATATGAAAACGTTCATTATCTTATTTTTTTTTTTTTACTTTTTGCATAGCTTTTTAACTTTACAACAATTTGTTCGCCATTTAGTGAAGATGAGATTTTTATTTACACGTTCATTTATAACATTTCGTGGTGTATATAACATGTCTGGCTCTTTCAGGTGGTTTATTATTTTGACTCATAATTCAGGACATAAATGTTAAGTGGGGATTTTGTTCAGTACTATGCCCCTCCCCCCTTCAAAAAAGTAAGTTGAATGTTGAAATCACAAAAAGTGTTACTAGAAATTAACTGTATTATCTTTTTCACACTGTTACAAATTTGCAGCAAATTGTTCAAAAATTCGACCCTTCTTATACATAATGGTTTTTTCCTTATAATATTACACTGCTGATCATATTATTTGTAGTATTATGTTGATAATAAAGTTAAATTATGCTATTGTAACAGTCAAATTGCTGGACACTTTGCTGCAGATTTTTAACCGTGTAATATTATCGTATATTTTGCTAACATTTATTTGTAAATAATTTTAATAGATATTCTTCCACGTAAGAAAGTATACGTATTGAAAAATGATATTTCATACAAAACATAGGAAAATATAATATAACCACGAAAGAAAAATTTCGCAATTACTTCCCGGGAACTCGAAAACTGCCTTAATACATAAAAGCCTCAAAAATCAATATATTTATAAGATTTAAAGAATCATTAAATTTCTAAGAAATGAACGAGGTATCTTTATTATTTGTTATCTTGTCTTGTTAATATGAAAGATCGCTTATAAATCATCGTCAATATAAAGGGAGGAGATACACTCTAAAAAAAAATCTGCAAAGATAGTAAAAGTTTTTTTTAGGAAACTCTGATTCCTAGAACTTTTTATGTAACGGCAACATCAAAAATTTATGTAACAGATACAGATTTGCACTGAAAATCAAAAAGTCTGTAAGGTTACTAAGACTTTTCTAGGAAACTGGGATTCCAAGAATTTTTCATGTAAATGCAACCCAGTTTACATATAAAATTTTAGTAAGGTAACAGTAATTTTAACAGTTTTTGTTTGTAAAGTTACAGATATCTGTAACTTTACAAAAATTAGTTTTGTAGATTTATATTTTTTCTTGTACAGTTTACAGATAAAGTGTTAGTAACTATACAGATTTCGGCAACTTTACATCTGTAGGATTACAGATTTTTTTTTTTTTTTTTTTTTTTTTTTTTTTTTTTTTTTTTACATTGTAGAACAATTTAATTTACAACACTCGATAAATACAGCCTGAAGCTCCACAAAGTATGTACAAAGTTACCAGGTGGAGTTGAACCCACAAACTTCCTACTCTCTGAAGCGATTAGCGGTGTGGTGTTTTAAATGCTTCACCACTGAGGCATTTATTTATTACTTTCTTCTTTTTTTATAAGGAGAAAATCTTGGTTTTCTGAAAAATTTTCGACCTCCGTTTTGCAATGGATCATATGATTTAAAAACTTTTCATACTAATGAGTGTTTTTTAGAAAATGCATATCTGTGATAATGTCTGTACGTTACAAAGCTGCTGCGCACGCTCTGTCTCAAAGTCAGATAGAATTTCACAAAACTTTAGATTCCGTTTGACTCTGATATAAAATACTGCTGATTAGTTTTGGTGTAAATAACTAATAATGCTGCTATGCTGCATTTTTTTCGATATTTGCAGTAACGCTACATCAAAAATTACTCAGTCTTTAAAAATGTAAATTTTTTGAAACATTTTTAAATCGAACTAAATATATTAAAAATTTCTAATAATTTTTACGATGGAAAGGTTGGAAATTATTTTAAAAGTTCCGAATAAACTGTATTTTATATCTTATTTCAAAATGTTTTTCAATTTATACGTCTAGATCTTGAATTATCTTTTCCCCATGGGACAAATTGAATTTGTTTTTCTTTTTTTTTACGACTAAGATAATTCCACAGAAGCATTCTTGATTTTATTATCGGTAAAACAGAAAATATACATACAATCAAAATAACTTTTTTTTTTACCGACATTAAAAGTTTTCTACTATATTTTAGTTCATTCAGTCATTAAATTAAATCTAATATTCCCCATAGAAAATTATTTTCATTAAACGAGTGTAATTTATACCATCAAAACATGGGAAAATTTTTCGGAATAATATATTATTTTCGAAACGAAGGAAATAATATATAAATTTGTATAACCAATCTTTCTTTAAGATTTTCGCCAATAATTATAAATTTCATTTATTGAAAGAAAAACTATTAATTTAACTAAGTACGATATGACAATCAGTATAACATGTAATTATAAGAGATCAAATTAGGAAATTGTTAAATTATTAAATCTGCATTTATCATCATTTCGAGAACTCACAAATGATTTTAGAAATTCAAAAATCATTGTAAATTTTAAAGTGAGAGATTATTATTATTATAATTATTATTATTAAAATATGAATGGAGTAAGATTTATTTTAGTATGAATTTTGTATTTGATTAATTTTTAGCAAAATTATTCAAATAGTAAATAAATGTGAATATTTGTAAATCTATAAGTTAGTAAATATGTTAAGAATCCTACAAATTTAAAAAATGGTTAAAAATTACTATAAAAGATTTATTAAAATAGATTAAAATTATTTATTTACCAACTGAATAACTCTGCTAAAAATTAATCTATTACGTGCATCCACGTGCATATACTTAATATATATACATATATATACATATTAGCGTCATTTATTTTATTGCTTGAGGTTTTTATTTGATTGTTCTTGAAAATGTTCGTTTGATAACGGACAAGACATCTTTTATAATGGCGCTCGTAAAGAATCATCGCCATTGAAAATGAGGAGCAATAGACATTATGTGTGAAGACTTTTTGAGTTCGATTATTCTTTTTATCTCTTAAACGTTATATTTGAGCATCATTTAAAGTATAACTTACAGAGTCTAAATATTTAGTTATAAATTAAAATACAAGGTGTCTGAAAATTTCTTTAAAAATTTTAGAACAAAATAAAATGTTAAGCTACTGTCGTTTAATAGTGCAGTTTGCAATATATTTTCCGAGGGAAAAAAGACATCTTCAAACGAATGACAAAAAATCAGTTCCATTTCTAAGCATATTGCCCCGCCCCCCACTTTTATTAGTGTGTAGTAAAATTCTTCTGTGTGGCCCTGTAAATGAACAAAAACTGTTATTTTCCCACAATAGTTTACAGAATGTGTAATTTAGTACACTTCACAAATGCCTGTAAATTTTAATATGTTTGACAAGCGGTAATACTTTTAAACTTTATTTGATACGATTTTTCCCATAGGCCGTAATGTAACGGAAAACTTTTGACTATGCCTGTAAACAAACTAATTATGGTAGAAACTTTATTTTCAGTAGAGCTCATGCTGGGAAAAAATATTAATAAACACTGTCATTTTGACACTTTTTTATCCCAAGTCCACATATAATTTTTTTTAAACATTTTAATATTTCTATACAAAATGCATCAAGTTATTTTTTAAATAAACAATATTCATTTACATGAAACAAAATCATTTTATTATAATACAATGATTAAGGTTTAAGAATATCACAGTTTGTAAACACTTTTAGCAAACTTTCACTCAAAATTAAAGCTGCCGTTTAAATACTGCAAAATAATTAATGAACTTGTCGCACCAACTCTATTATTATCGTTAATGAAAAGCTGTGAGTAATTTCGTGCAAAATATAGCGGCCTTTGGTGAAAGCTCTCGCATAATGAAAGTATTTTTACACGCTATTCTAAATACTTTGTTTCAAACTCTTGTGCCACGACAAAATACTTGAGAGTAGTTCTAAATCTTTCTAAAACGAAAATTGATTATACTTGATTATTTACTTATAAAACAGTAAAAAAAAATTCCTGTTGAATTAAATGATGTATTTATATGCCTAAAATGTGCACATAATGCATATGACTTTTATGTATCAAATGATTTGTAATGTATGATGATTACAAAAAGGGGTATATAGAGAGTTAAACGTATTTTTTTTTTAATTTCTATACTAAGAAGTTAATGAAATATTTGTTATCTACATACATTTTTACCAACATAAATTTTTAACCCTTTCCGGCGCAGTGTGCCCACTCCGAGCACATATAATTTTAATTCCAAACTTCCAAACGGCAACAGAAATGTTTTAAAGAAATCACAGAGTACGGAACAGAGAATCAACTTTCATACACTGTAGTGGCAACTTGTTTAACATGGGATTACGCATAGACAGTAGCGATACGAGCGGAGCACTCTGAAACTACGATCATAACATAAGAGAGGTTTCTAATTCGGCGAAACATCGCTTCCTTGGCGACAAATGATAAAGGAAAAAAGAAAAAAAAATACAGCGACGGCTTGCTGCTTCTTGTTTTGAAATTTATAAGAGGAGTATTTTAATATGAAATAACTTTGACGTATTCGTCTTGCAAACAATACATGTGTCTCTTCTTAACATAACGACCTAATAATTTAAACTTGAAAATTCAAGAACAATAACAGTAATAATTACGAATCAATATAAGCGCGGAAATCTAAGATCAAATAGCATAAGCACGTGTGCAAAGATAATCAAATCAGCATTCAGCAAGAAGTGCCAAGCCAGAATATGGTTACAGTTAAACAGAAATCACGAGGATAAAAATCGCTAACGCGATGGTTTAGTTTTTAAGTGATTTACTGAGGGCGTTATTTTCAAGCCGAGTTGAGGCTCTGCCCGTACTCTGTGAAAGAAATTTTGCTTTTACAGTGTAAGCGAGAAATTAGAAAATCTTAATTCCTATTAAAATCTTTTTTTAATTCCGGTGCCAATATATAATTTCTTATTTTATGAGTAGAATTTGCTTGCGCTGTAAGGGTTTAAATAATATTGTCCTAGGTAAGGCGTGATCAAAAATTATAAAATAAATATATACAATTCAATTTTTTCATATACATTAAATTTAAAAAGAAAGTTTGCGCATTATATTATTTAACAATTTTTTCTTATGGGAAAAAGAAACTTCAATTTTACTTTTTGTAAATGATATATACTTCCCTTATTTTATTTTTTAATTATTAGACAGAGCAGAAATTTAAATTATAACGACTATATGTTTGTTAATTTAAAATTTATTAATTATAATGAATTATTTTGCTTACCAAAAAACGTAATGCATCTTTTAAAGAAAAACTATTACTGTTATATTACGTTTTACCCTTTACTTAATTTATAGTTTTATAAAATTTACATATTTCATTCAGCAGTAATTATGTGTGGTTTTTTGTATTTATTCCATTTGTATTAAACACGTCATTTTACGTAATATATTATTTAAAAACCTAACATAATTATAGCACTTTCTTTCACTAATGTAACGTATATTTAAAATGAACTCTTTTTTACAGATTTAATAACTCAATTACTATATTTTGAAGTAAATTGTTTCATTTACAATAAAACATTATTCATTTGCTACATTACATGTAAAAACAAATTGTTCTTAGTATGATGAAATAAATAGATACAAAATGAATGATATGGAAATAATTGTGTATCTCACTAAAATTCCGAAAATACTTGAAAAGGCAGGAAATAAAATTGTTTAGTAAAAACAGTTATAATAAATACAATTTAGATTTTCCATTCGTTAATAATATACTATTTATTTAATTTTACTTACGTAGAATATATTTCTCATAGCATTCTTAATTTTATGTGAAATGGAATCACTTTTTTCTTTTGAAAAATATTTCTATTCTTTACGAATTATTTTATTTTTTATTTTTATTTATTTATTTATTTATTTTTTTTTTTGAAGTTTTGGGGTATTACTTGAAATATTTTATTTTATTGTGATTAGTGACTGTAAGAAAATAATTCCATATATTTAAAACAATAAAAATAAATAAAATTAATTTTTTCGTCGGAATATATTATATGGCAAAATTACGTCGCTTTCCCCAATGTCTGGTGCTTATACCAGGTGTCCCAAAAATGACTGATGGATTTTAAAATTCAATAACTTGCAAACGGTGACAGCTAATTTAAAAATTTTTTGCAGGAGGGTTATGTATAATGTCAGGAGATTTTTTCCCGTAATTTTTTATTTTAGTTCGAATTTAAAACAATAGGTGGCGCTGACGGCGATTGAAGGCCATGTGATCAGTGCTGAGTGAGGCATCGACCTGGCCTTCAATCGCCTTCAGCGCCACCTATTGTTTGAAATTCGAACTAAAATAAAAAATTACGGGAGAAAGACTCCTGACATTATACACAACCCTCCTGCAAAAAATTTTTAACCCGGGAGAACTCGCTAGAAATCTTGTCACACCAGAACTCGCTAGTGAGATTTTCTCTTCGGTGCCAAATGTCCTTTCTTTTACCTTACATTCATTTAATACCAACATTTTTTTGTTTGCCTTAATATTTTATTTACAAAAGAAGTGTAAAACGTATCAAATATAATTCTAAAATTTAATTAAAAGGAAAAAATGATTTAAATAAGAGTGTTATTGCAAGAGCTCCTAAAATAAAATAAAAATTTAAGTATAATGGTAAAAACGGATTAATAAATTTCTAATGAATAGTTCTTATTAAATAAATAAAAAAAATGTATATACTATTATATAAATAAAAACGCTCGTACTTATTCTATATATAGCAAGCAAAGAAAATACGAAACCTTATCAATGAGGACAGTACTTTATTGGTTTAAAAATAATTAGATTGTAGAACTGTAATAATAGTAAAAATAAATTTATATTTTACACAGGAGAAGAAGAAAAGTAAGAATATATGAATTAGAGAAAAAATTAATTAAAACTATAAAGAATACAATATGAAGGAAAAAACAAATAAAAAACATAAAAATTTCAGTAGTGAATTGTGACCGTAAGCCCCAGTCCCAGCTGTAATTTATAATTTTTTCCACAATCCTGACAACTGTACGGGATATGTGATGGACAAATTGGTACGTTGCAGTTCTGGCATACTTTTATTGTCTTCTTGTTCTTTTTTCTCGGGCAAGAAGCACAAAACCCTTCTACCTTTTTATTTTTATTTGTCTCGATATATATTTCAACCCCCGCAATCCTTTTCATTGTAGCACGATCTTGAGGGCATATATTCTGGAGAGTCGATCTTGTAATGAGATGTAGTTTCATCAAATTCAGGGCCAATTCTTTCAAAAGAGTCCACCTCTCAACAGCATTAGCAGTGTTTGCTTTATAAATGATTTAGCCGTTGATACCTAATAGTAAATATACTTACCTTTCATATATTTTAGCGCATACATTGCTTTCCCCATTTCTACAAGCATTTTTTCTCGACTGGTCACTGTTCAGCTGAAAGACTATAGAAGACCTTATATAAACAACTTTAAAATGGTGGGACACGCAAAGACTCGCTGTGAGAAAAAGTCTCATGTTTTGTGAAAATATATGTTACGTCCGAACTCGCTGTGCCAGAAACGCTCACAGCTTTTGAGTTTGAAGTAAATGTAGTTTCCCCAACGCTCCCCTGAAAAACACTGAAACTGAGCAAGCACTTCTTCCACTGTCTTACGCTTCTACATCAAGCTAGAGAATAGATCAGCTTCGCTCTTATCCAACTCCCTCGCTCTTATCCAAATCTCACGTAGCGAGTTCTCGCGGGTTAAATAGCTGTCACCGTTTGCAAGTTATTGAATTTTAAAATCCATCAGTCATTTTTGGGACACCCGGTAGATTCTTCACAGAATTTTCTGTTAGCCAATTACAAATTATGATAATATTATTGTTTTCCGAGTGGCGAAAATTATTAAATTCATGAATTTAAGTTTCAACAAAAGTTTATTATTAAAGTTACATGAACTTCGTTTTAATTTAATGTCTTTTCAAAAAATATTTTTTAATTTAATGGAGACTTAGAGCAAATGTAATTCAAAATACCCTACATATATGCATTTTGACCGATTTTTATTTGTAGCAAAACTTAATTTGACTTAAACGAATTAACGAACTTTCACATTTCATAGCCAAACTCATGATTGTTTAGGGTAGCGACAAACAAGGCAACTATTTTCCAAATCGGCGCGTACACAATCAGGGTTGTGAAGAACTTTCAAACAAATGGTCAATCGGTAGTTGCCAAGCTACGGCAATATTTTTTCTCAAAAGACGTATGCCGGTTCATTTAAAAATCTTGCAGGCTAGTTCAAACGTTATGGCGATTTTCTATTTAAGTGTATCAGTTCTCCTAGAATACCATCTTTGCTGTATAATACGTCTATTCACTTAAGAACCAAGAACAAGATTAGCAGTCGTCATGGTAAGCAATGGATTTGTTCCCTTTAGGTATTTCTCTGAAACGAAGGTAAGTCAATCAGTTTTTCAATCCATCTTTATTTAGAGCAAGCCATAAAGTTATTCCACCTGTCACTATTCCACACAATTAACACTATAGCATTCGCTCTCAAAGCTGCGTAATCTCCATTATCTAAATTATCGGAAAAATGAGACGGGCATCTTAACAATTCAAAGATCAGTTGCATTCTCACGCTGTTGAATCCTAAAATGAGCTTCCCAGACTCTACGCAAAAACTGGCCCCTCCACTTAGTCAGCGCAGCCCCACCAGTGGCCGAGAGGTACGGACCTCTCAACTGGTAGACGGCAGGAGCTGGGTTCGAACCCAATCGCGGCTGTCGGTCTAACCGTTCGGAGTTTTCGTGGTTTTCTTCGAACCTTGCGTAAATACGGGTTAGGTTCTCTTAGAAAGATCCCCACGAAGGGCACTCCCCCCCTGGTCCTATATCCCTAGCGCAGATAATCGGACGACAAAAATAAACCAAACCAAACCACTTAGTCAGCGTAAGCAATTTAAAGACCCATTAGAATTAATTTCATTGCTAAGACAACCCACTTCACCATCTCTTATAGGTACTTGGGGCGTGTCCTCTTCTAAAAACTACCAACTAAGAGCGTGATAACACAACCCGCTCACACTCAAAAAGGCGCATGAACACTCTACCAGATAATTTTATTAAATAATAAAACAAAATTAAAGTCTCGTCAAATATTCCAAAAAAAAAATGAACCCCTAGACTGAAAGAAAGATTTCGCAATCACTCGCGATCTTTTTTAAGAAAAAATCAATATATTATTACTAACTTAAAGAAAATAAGATAAAAGTGCTTTAACTTTTAAATATTAATACATTAAGAAATTGAGAATAAAAGTATGTTCCATAAAGTTCCATAAAACGCCGGGCGGGGAAAATAGCGCAAAAAAATTATTTGTTACATATATATATATATATATATATATACAGGGTGTCCCAAAAGGTCGTTTACAAACTTAACATGCTGGTCTGTCATATCATTATGAACAATATTAAATAGGAAACTAAGGGTCCCAAACGTCTTCCAAACGAGATATGCGCCATTAAAGTTTAGGGTCCAAAAATTCAAATGATTATAAAAAACACAAAAATTGGTCGATTCGTTCGCAGTTTTCACTAAAACTTTTCTTTATGTCAGTATTTTCTTGAAAATAAATTATAAAGATAAATTTCAAAAAATGTCGATAGAGGGCGCTTTAGACTTTGGAGTAACGACAAACTAGTTTTTACCATTATTTTTTGCATCTCATTAAATTTTTTTAGAAGCTTAGACATAAACTTAAATTTTGAGCTCAAAATCTAAATCGTTGGAAGTGGTTAAATAGCGCAAACTGAATTGCGAGGGGAGGTTCAAATTTCAAATGATTATAAAAAACGGAAAAATTGGTCAATTGATTTGCGATTTTCACTAAAATTATTCTTTATGTCAGTATTATCTTGAAAATTATTTATAAAGATAAAATTCAAAAACTGCCGATAGAGGGCGCTTTAGACTTTGGAGTAACGTACAACTATTTTTTTCCGTTATTTTTTGCATCTCATATATATTTTTTAGAAGCTTAGACATAAACTTAAATTTTGAGATGAAAATCTGAATCGTTGGGAGTGGTAAAGTAGCGCAAACTGAACTGTGTTCAATAGGGATGGGGTGGTTCAAATTTCAAATGATTATAATAAACGGAAAAATTGGTCGGTTTTCGCTAAAATTATTCTTTATGTCAATATTTCCTTGAAAATAAATTTTAAAGATAAATTTAAAAAAAATCCGTTAGAGGGCGCCTTAAACTTTAGAATAACCAATAATTATATTTAACCGTTTATTTTTTTATTTTTTTTATTTTTTATTTTTTGTTTTTTTAATCTAATTAAATGCTTGCAAAATTTTAGACTTAAATTTTGTGCTCAAAATCTAAATCGATAGGAGGGGTTAAGTAGCGCAAACTGAACTGTGTTCAGGAGTTGAAATGTTACCTTCCCCACCCCTCGAACGCAGTTCAATTTTTGGCCGCTTAATTACTCACAACGATGCAGATTTTGAGTACAAAATTTAAGTTTGAACTTTTACAAGCATTTTATTAGATACGGTTAAAAATAACGGTTAAATTAGTTTTTGGTTACTATAAAGTTTAAGGCGCCCTCTGACAGAATTTTTTGAAAGATATCTGTAAAATTTATTTTCAAGAAAATATTGATATAAAGAATAGTTTTAGCGAAAACCGACCAAGTTTTCCGTTTTTTATAATCATTTGAATTTTGAACCTCCCCCCGCAATTCAGTTTGCGCTACTTAACCACTTCCAACGATTTAGGTTGTGAGCTCAAAATTTAAGTTTATGTCTAAGCTTCTAAAAAAATTTTTTTAGATGCAAAAAATGCTGGTAAAAACTAGTTTATCGTTACTCCAAAGTCTAAAGCGCCCTCTATCGACATTTTTTAAAATTTATCTTTATAATTTATTTTCAAGAAAATACTGACATAAAGAATAGTTTTAGTGAAAATCGCAAACGAATCGACTAATTTTTCTGTTTTTTATAATCATTTGAATTTTTGGAATCTAAACTTTGATGGCGCATATCTCCTTTGGAAGACGTTTGGGACCCTTAGTTTCCTATTTAATATGGTTCATCATGATATGACCGACCAGCATGTTAAGTTTGTAAACGACCTTTTGGGACACCCTGTATATATATATATATATATATATATATATGTTAGTCAACCTTTTTAATTTAATTTTATTTAAAAAAAAACATTAATCTTTCTAACCGATTCTTTTTTAAAATTTGTTTTTCTAAGGATTATTTAAAAAAAAAGCTAAACTACATATTATGTATGCAAAAATGCTTCATTAGATAGACGTCTTTTAAATTTACATAGCTGCTTTTAGCCCGTGGTCAAATACTTAAGAAACTTTTTCTAGTTACGGAAATGAGACCTTTGTTCTAGTTTCTTATCACAAGATATTTTACTGTTGATTTTGTAATGTTGACATTTTTATAATTTTGACAAGATTTATATTGTTGTATAGATTACAATTTCAATTTACTAACTTTTATTAAAAATGAGTATAAAAGAAATAATATTTTACGGATTTTTATCAGTTATCCATGTAGAGATATATTTTATTTTTAGACTTTAAAATATATCTAAAGGAAAAGCATTTTGCATTATATATAAAATATTTAACGATGTTTATTTAAATAAATATACCTAAGTAACCAATTTGCTTGGAAAAGTACTTACAGTTATTCTAAATAAGGTCTGTCTCAAAAGTTTAAACACAAACATAAAAAGTCGTTTTCAAAGAATTATAAAATGTTAGAATGAACAATTTTCTTTTTAGCAAGTGTTGCAGCATAATTTAAATAAATGATATTAAAAGTTGAAAAAAAGAATACATAATTAAAAAAATTGTAGATAAATAAAGAAATGTTTAAAAAACTCTCCCAAAATTTTATGCACAATGTCAAAAACAACCAGATTAGTTTTTACAAATCACTTACAAATTATTTTGAAGTGATTTCGGATTATTTCAAATAAAAGTGCGTCCATCCAAATTATTAGTTTTTTGTAGGGTTTCGGTGGCAAAGAGTACCATTCTTACTCAATGGCCTCTTGGGCCAATGGATTTCCTTGGCCCCAATGGATTTCTTCAATAAAATCACACCATTTTCCACTGCCGTAAACATGGCATGTTAAAATGCCCCAGACATTCTCAATCGTGTTTAAGTCTGGACTTAAAAATGGCCAGTCACGAACTTTAACATTTTTCTGAGAAAGCCAATGTGTTGTAGAAAGTGATACGTGGCTTGAGGCATTGTCTTGTTGAAAAGTCAATTTACGATCTGAAAAATGTCGCCTAGTGGAAGCAAATGTTGGTTAACGTCTCTTAATAATATTTTGAATCTTGTCTTTCGTTTAGAAAAGCCACAGAGGTGCGGCCATAGAATTAAAATGGCTCTAAAACCATAACAGATGTACCACCTGCTAAAAAATGCCTTCGTGCCTTTCGTAAATCTTGTTAATACTGTTAACGAATTTTGTAAATAGTTAGTGTTTGTACTGTAAAATAATGTAAATAATCTTATTAAGCTCCATTTCTTTACTAATATTAGTTTTTGTTACATTGTCTCTGTTATCAAGCAAACTTGTCTATTATTTTCAGTGAATGTCTATGGCAGCTTTGAGAAATATTAGAGATATCGCCAAGTTGGCGTCACTTTTGGCGACTAATTTTGGTCGCCAAATTTGGCGATATATCGCCAAGTAGGCGACAAACTTGTCGATTGTTGGCGATGGTAACCCTTCCCTACTCTATGGTAACCCCCCTATTGATATACTGATACATTGAATGTTGTTCCGTGGATTTTTCGAGATGGTTCTAGAAATTTCCAGCACCTGCTGCGAGCCTATATAAGGAGAGCGATACGAGCTGTTGTTATTATTACTTACCAGTCAGTCATTGAGTGAACAAGGCGTTTGTTAGCAAGTTTGCTTGAGTTTCATTTATGTTGTTTTGAATGTTATTAAGTGTTGAGACGTTGTATAAAGAGTCTCTTGAATCTGAAGCTATACTTGTACGATAGATTTGAGCAGTTATTTTTGAATATTTAGTAATATTTGTGAGTTTCGAAGACTCTGTTGTTCTGAAGATCTGTAAATAAATTATTTTCTACTTTTCTAAGAGACAAGAGTTTTGAAGTTCTCTAACCATAAGATCAAAAGAACCCTATATACGCAACAATACGTTTTCCAAACTTCAACGCCCTGTAAGATCCAATTTTTCTCGTCGCTGAATAAAACAGTAAGCCATTTGTTCCCATAGGACATGTGTTTTTTAGTTATGTTCATTTTTGCCTGTTTGTGATGTAATTTGAGAGACAATATGTGAGCCATTTTCTTTTGTAGGTTTTAATCTCATTCTTTAATACGTCTATGTACAGTTTCATTGCACATCTGTACACTGTGATTATATTTAATTTGCCGTATGGACATATTTTGTCTCGATACCAATTTCCGTATGCTCCGATCAGTCTGAACAACCGTCATACGTGGTCATCCACATCTTGGTTTGCACTTAGACTTTACATTTCTAGAAAGTATTTGATTTCATATTTTGTGAATTATTTCGTCTGTACCATTTTTAATACGAGATGAAATTATTTCTCTAACTTTTATAATTTTATAAAAAAGCAATATGATGTCATTAGACACGGCCAAACCCGTGTTTCTAAAAAAGTTGCAAAAAGTGTTTAAACTTTTGAGGCATTGTTTCTTCAAGAAAAAAGAAAAAAGAAATATATTTTTTATTTTGACCACTCAAAATGGCTTACTTTATTTAGTTTTTATTAAATGATGTGTATTTATTGTAAAATAACATAAAATGTTTTTCTTCTTCAACTATTTTTAACCAAAATTGCAGAGGGCTTAAATTTTTGAAACTGACTATAATCGGAGAATACAATTAAAATTGATTTTTCTTTACTCACTGTTAATAAGATTTCCATTAAAAAAAAATAATAATAACACTTACAAGGAAGGTCTCCATACTGTGCAAACCCAGAATTTTATGAAAAAAATACTAATTAAAGTATTTATGTATGTAATAAAGGATTCGTCAAAATTAGCGGCGGAATCACATTAGATATTGTGTAAAAAAATAAAATATTTTCGAATATTTGGCGTGAAAAGACTATAGAGTCTATCGATTTGGAGAGCAGCCTTTTTCCTCGCCAAAAGCAAACGATTATAATGAAACTCAAAACTGTTAAATATTTGGTTTGCGTGTAAATTGTATTTAATGAATTTAAACATAAACAATGAGAACTTTAATATATTATATACATCTATATAATATTGTAGTTATTTAATTAATCGCTGGAAAAAATGTCTTCTTAGCTAAAAAAAATCATATTGAGAAAAATTATCTTCATACATTTAAGCGTATTCAAAAATAAACGTCATATGTTTCCATAGCAACAAAATCCAATCGACAATTCTCAATTGGACTTTGAGCTTGAAACAAATTTAATTAAATTTAAAATATGAATTTCGTTTTAAATCTAAAATTTTTATGATTAAATATGAATATAAATACATATAAATTTCGATATAACAAAATTATACTTAAAACAAACTAAAACTTACATAACTAAAGTTATTTAAATTAAACTTATCAAAACAAGTTCAACATGAAACTTTTTTCCTTGAAGTGTATTTGCCATAGAGTATTTTTTTGAAATCACATTCCTTTGCCAACTGGCGATAAATCGCCAAATAATTAAATTTTTATTATTTTTTACGGACAGGGAACGGGGGT
This sequence comes from Maratus speculifer, assembly GCA_964019185.1. Taxonomy (NCBI): domain Eukaryota; kingdom Metazoa; phylum Arthropoda; class Arachnida; order Araneae; family Salticidae; genus Maratus; species Maratus speculifer. The sequence goes on from OZ025290.1 coordinate 414,819,095, forward strand.
TCCGCCGAATTTTTTTTATAAACGAATCTATCCACACAAGAAGAACATTCTGTATTTTTTTCAGATTTTTCGGGGTATGCCCATATGGAGACCTTCCTTGTTAGTAACTTATCTAAAAGTAAATAAATCCATTCGCATTGTTTTTATATTTATTAATTTTTATTACTGGAATCAATAATTATAGTTGTCTGGCATTAAAATTTTAATTAAAATATTTTTAAATGTATAAAAAATAATCATTGTTAAAACTTTTGGTGTGCGTTACTGGAGTTTCTAAATAGAAATATATAGACACACATACACACACACACACAAAAAAAAAAAAAAATCCTGCGGTTCGGTTTACATGCTCTGGTAGATATGGAAATAAAATGCTAATTTCACCAACAAAAAGTAAATTATGATTATAAACCCATTTTATCAATTTTATTTGGCTGCTTTTGGAGAGTTTTTAATTTTATTTTTCTATAAAACTTGGTTTTATCAGATCATGTTAAACCAACATTAAAAGAGATAAAAAAAAAAAAAAGTGAAACCTGCTGATCTGATTTTTAAGGATATTTATAAGCGAACTGCACGTGGTTAATCTGTTCATCTACTAACTAAATACATCTTTAGAACAATTTCTTTTTCAGGATGTTAAGTTTTTGTTTGATTTGAAAAAAAATGTAAAAAATTATCTAAATTCACCGACTAGTCGCCTAAGTTGTACTCCAAGTTTCCTAAATTGGAATAAATAATATTAGAACTGTTTTAATGTGTAGAAATATAACTAACTTTTTATGTAACATAAATAACTTAACTTTTTATATAATATAATTTACTTTTTGAAATTAAATAAGTAATGATTGTGATTAATGAAACAATCCAACACAACAACAATAATAAAATCAAATGTGTGAAAGCTTGAGTAGTTTCTTTAAATCTAAATGTAGTCAAAGTATAAATAAAAATTTTAAGAAATTAGGAATATAAATTATGGAACTAATTATTCCTTACATGAATAACATGTAAAAACTGACGCAAGGATTACGTAAGAATTACGTACGAATTTATTCTTTTTTTCATTTTTTATCGCTGCACATACAACAGGGTCATTCCATGTCAAGTGTCCTAAATTTTGGCATGGTTCCCGCTCGACTCCCTTCAATTTTTTTATAATTGATACAGAATATATATGTAGGTATATGATGAACATTTGGAAACTGTTTAGTGCAAAAAATAATATAGATGGGGCGCCAGGGGTCCATTTGTACCAATCACTATTTCATGGTCATAGAAAAAACGGCCAAATCATCAAGTTTGGCATCATATTTCTCATGATATATGAAACCTTACTTATTGAAAATAGGTGGTCTAGTAGAACTTTTTATGCTAAAAAACGTAATTGCAGTATTATAAATCACAAATAAAAACTATCGTCATTACTAGGCCTCAAAGTAGGCCGTACGGCCAATCTGGTTGTATTTTACCCTTAATTTAACATGCTGTAACTACTACAAATATTATTTTACAAATTTGTCGCTTTACAAACTAATTACCTATGAATATGTCATAAAGCCGCTAAAGTTGTTTTTTAATTGCTTAAATATTCAATAAATTATTCATGTTCAAAATCTAATAAAAAATTAAAATCCTCGATTTTGCGCCACTTTCAGAAGCGTATATCTCAAAAGGGACACTTCTGATTTGGTTACAATTAGTACCATTGCAAAGAGCATATCTTAATTTATAAGAAAAACTTTATTTCATTTTGGGCCTCTTAGATATAGAAGAAAAATAATAAAATTCAAAAACCTATTGTACGAGATAATCCAGATACATACGAGAAAGGTATATATTACGACAGAGTCTTTCAACATATTTTACATCATTCTTTTTTATTAGAACTATTAATGCATATAATAATTATCACTTTTTCTGGTCACAGTTACTTCCTCTTTACTATTATGAATGATTTGTAACCACATTGCCAATGAGTTATATTCAATAACCAGGCAAGATTAGCTTCTGGTTGGGTATTGCATGTTTCAAACTCGGAACGTGGGTACCTAACGGGATCCATAGATTATTATAGACTAAATATTTTGATTATTTCAAGCTCCCATTATGTTGATTCATGATCTTCAAGCTATAAAAAACATTACTCATTGGTTCAGTTTGTCAAATTTCTTATTGATTGCGATTGCAACAGCTTTCGGTAAATTGTATTGCTGACTAATTTTTGTTTTTATTGGAACTGGAACAGCAATTATTATATGCTCTTCGGGAATCCAACAAAGATCTTGTCTATTGGGCCGTTAAATTTTTCCGAAGGTCCATGAGGGTGCATAAAATTTATTAGGACATCGTTCTCTTCAAGTGAGATTTCATGTACATTTCCAATCCACCAATTTTTCTCGTAGATACAGGCAATATACTGTCCAGGCTGTATATCGGATAAGGATACATTGTGAAATGCACTCAACTTAGAAAATTCTAATTACTTGACAGGTTTAACAAAGAAAAATGTCAAACCAGGCCAAAAAATATGCAGATCATGCAGAAAAGGGTTCGAAGAAAGAAGAACAACATGGTCCTCATCTCCAAGCGAATTGGAGCAAGATGAAATAGATGTAACGGAAACATTGAAGAAAAGTCTAACAGCTATTGATTTGTCTCCTTTAAAATTTCAACGAACATCAACAAGAGATATTAAAAGCTATGCAAAGCGAAAGATAAGTGAAACTGAAGATGTGATTTCAAAGAAAATAGCTATTGTTGCCGGTATAGATCCATGTGAATTAAGACAGCCTACTACAAGCAACCAATGCCCAGACTGTTTAGATTTAGAGTTGCAAAAAGTCGGTTTATTCCCGGGTTTATTTCCAATAGACCAGGTTTATTCCCAGGTTTATTCCCAAAAAAAACGAATTATTCCAAAAAATCCCGGGTTTTTTCCAGGTTTATTCTTAAAAGCCCGGTTTATTCCCGGGTTTAATCCGGGTTTTTTTCTAGCCTTTGCAACGCTATTTGGATTACAAACAGCTAATTAAAGATTTGAAGGAGAAGTTACAGTTGTCAAAACCTCCAGAACAAATACAAATATTAACAATGGCACCTCAAAGTTGGACAATAAAGAAAGTTATGGAAGAGTTTGGAGTTTCAGAAAGAATGGTGAAAGCAGCGCTAAAATTAAAAGCAGAAAACGGAATATTGGCTTTACCAAGAACAAAGTTTGGTAAGATGCTTTCAGAAAACGTAAAAGAAAGAGTAATAATTTTTTTTTCTAGATAAAGAATTTAGTCGAATATGTCCAGGAATAAAAGATTTCATTTCTGTTCGGATAGATGGAAGGAAAGTTCAGATGCAGAAGCATCTATTACTAAGCAATTTGAAAAAAATGTTTGCAGTCTATCGAAGTAGAAATGGGCCGGAAATCGGATTCTCCAAATTTTGCGAGTTAAAACCAAAATGGTGTGTGACTGTTGGTGCAGCTGGTTCACATTCCCAATGTGTGTGTAAAATGCATCAAAATGTGAAGTTGATGCTAGCAAGTTGCCCAACTGATGTAGATTATAAATTCCTTATAAGTAAAACAGTTTGTGACTTGAATTCTAAAGATTGTATGCTTTATCGCTGCGAAGTATGTCCTGGAACAGATGATTTAAAAAAAAATTTGGAAAGTATTTTCGAAGATAGTGATCCAGAAGACACCATTGAAGTTAAACAATGGGTTCACGCAGATCGTAATACGTTAGAAACGAAACAGATGACAATTGAAGATTTTATTGAAGAATTGGTATTGAAAATCTCAGCACTTTCTATGCATCATTACATTTCAAAGCATCAAAGTAAACATCTGAGGATGACCAAAGATACTCTTAAGCCAGATGACCGGATCATATTGATGGACTTCGCAGAAAATTACAGTTTTGTAATCCAGGATGCTATTCAAGGTTTCCATTGGGAAAACAGCCAAGCGACATTGCATCCATTTATTATCTATTTTAAAGATAATTCGGAAACTAAAAGTGCGAGTTACTGCGTAATTAGTGATTGTCTCAAATATGAATCAGTTGCGGTACATACATTTTTAATAAAACTAATGGAGGATCTGAAAAAAAGCTTTGACGAAATTACGCATATACATTATTTTAGCGACGGATCTTCTGCGCAGTACAAGAATTTGAAAAAAATTCTGAATCTTTGTTATCACCAAACTGACTTTGGTATTTCTGCAGAGGGAAACTTTTTTGGCACAAGTCATGGGAAATCACCCTGTGACGGAATAGGAGGAACTGTAAAACGGTTAGCTGCAAGGGCAAGTCTTCAAAGGCCAATTAAAAACCAAATTTTATCTCCAACGGAACTATATGATTTCTGTAAAAATAATATAAAGGAAATTCAATTCATTTTTGTTTCAAAAAAAGAAATTGAAGCAATAAAAATTGAGCAAGAAGAGCATTTCAAAATCGGATGTACAATTCCTGGAACAAGAGAACATCATCATTTTGTACCAGTAAATGAAAAACAAATTCGCGTCAGTAGGATATCAAATGATGCAACATTCTTTATAACACATGTTGATAAAAGATCTAAGACTGCATTTCACAATGTATCCTTATCCGATATACATCCTGGACAGTATATTGCCTGTATCTACGAGAAAAATTGGTGGATTGGAAATGTACATGAAATCTCACTTGAAGAGAACGATGTCCTAATAAATTTTATGCACCCTCATGGACTTTCGGAAACATTTTACTGCCCAATAGACAAGATCTTTGTTGGATTCCCAAAGAGCATATAATAATTACTGTTCCAGTTACAATAAAAACAAAAATTAGTCAGCAGTACAATTTACCGAAAGCTGTTGCAATCGCAATCAATAAGAAATTTGACAAACTGAACCAATGAATAATGTTTTTTATAGCTTGAACATCATGAATCAACATAATGGGAGCTTGAAATAATCAAAATATTTAGTCTATAATAATCTATGGATCCCGTTAGGTACCCACGTTCCGAGTTTGAAACATGCAATACCCAACCAGAAGCTAATCTTGCCTGGTTATTGAATATAACTCATTGGCAATGTGGTTACAAATCATTCATAATAGTAAAGAGGAAGTAACTGTGACCAGAAAAAGTGATAATTATTATATGCATTAATAGTTCTAATAAAAAAGAATGATGTAAAATATGTTGAAAGACTCTTTCGTAATATATACCTTTCTCGTATGTATCTGGATTATCTCGTACAATAGGTTTTTGAATTTTATTATTTTTCTTCTATATCTAAGAGGCCCAAAATGAAATAAAGTTTTTATTATAAATTAAGATATGCTCTTTGCAGTGGTACTAATTGTAACCAAATCAGAAGTGTCCCTTTTGAGATATACGCTTCTGAAAATGGCGCAAAATAGACGATTTTAATTTTTTATTAGATTTTGAACATGAATAATTTATTGAACATTTAAGCAATTAAAAAACAACTTTAGCGGCTTTATGACATATTCATAGGTAATTAGTTTGTAAAGCGACAAATTTGTAAAATAATATTTGTAGTAGTTACAGCATGTTAAATTAAGGGTAAAATACAACCAGATTGGCCGTACGGCCTACTTTGAGGCCTAGTAATGACGATAGTTTTTATTTGTGATTTATAATACTGCAATTACGTTTTTTAGCATAAAAAGTTCTACTAGACCACCTATTTTCAATAAGTAAGGTTTCATATATCATGAGAAATATGATGCCAAACTTGATGATTTGGCCGTTTTTTCTATGACCATGAAATAGTGATTGGTACAAATGGACCCCTGGCGCCCCATCTATATTACTTTTTGCACTAAACAGTTTCGAAATGTTCATCTTATACCTGCATGTATATTCTGTATGAATTACATAAAAATCGAAGGGGGTCGAGTGGGAGCCTGTAGGCCAGTTGACATGGAATGACCCAACAAGCAACCATATTTGGAAATTGAAACACTGGTTTCTATACATTTTCCTAATTGGAAAAATAAATTTTAGTAACATTAATTGCTACCTATTTTGAACAATTAAAATCTGTAATTAATCATGAGTTTCAATAAGAGATCACCTCCCGGAGCTAATAATTTTTATTCGAACGGAAATATTCATATATCGCCTTAGGGAAGTTTAATTGTGTTCGAATATATGTATTTTTACAATATCATACTTCGAACTAAAATTATAATCAAGATTACAGGTGATTTTTTTCAGGCAATAAAACCGTAAAACGCAAAATCTATGATAAAATTGCAAAATAAATAAATATGATTCACTCACTTTCTTTTAAAACAGATAGCGATTATTCAGACACATAAGATGCAACATTATTCATAATATTTAAACTTCTTTGTTACATAGTTTTGAAAATATAATCCGCGCTGTGTCAAAAATATCTGATTTGAAAAAAATGGCTTTAAAATTAAAATTTACTTTGAGTTGCATAAATATCGGCTCAACATAATTTATCATAAAACCTGTTTTTGTTAGAGACTTGTCATCTAGTTTTTTAAAAAGAGCTCCGAAACATGATAGATTTTTATAATAGACAACAAAATATGCTTTGACTTTTTAACAATTTTTAATGCGATCTGTCTTCTTATAGGCAAAATTGCAGCGATTTATTTAAAGAAGCAGTCCAAACATGGATACTCTCCCCTACTCCTTAAATTTTTAAAAGATATTTCAGATAGATAATTAAAGTTTCCTTCAAATATTTACAATGACAACATTTACATGTTTTTACTTACTTATTATTCATAGTATACGGTAAGTCTTCTAATCGTTTTGAAAATAGATAAAAATCACGTATTAGACGTTTCATACACTGGAGATTCCGAAAAGAAATATTGTTAGAGAAACAAAATTTGTCACCGTCTGTCTGCGTATCTGTAAAAAATCTATCTCTGGAAATAAAGATAAAGAGATAGAAACTTGATATTTGGCATGTATTTAGTATGTAATAATAGAAATAAGCCTAAAGTAAATCAGTAGTTTTGGTTAACCGGAACTATTTCTATTGCTATTTAAAATAAAAATTATGGCAGTTTGAACAATTTACGGGTAATTTGGCGATTTATATTACGATGATCGAAATTCGTCGACTAGATAATCAAGTAGTTCCTGCAGTTCCGTTTTATAGAATGATTGTGTGGTAATGATAATTGCATATACGTTTAAATTTTATTTTGGAATTGCAATGCATTTTATAAATAGTTTACATATATTTTATTTTCATGTATTATATTTTACATGTCCATGATGTGTAAATATTACGGTCGCCGTCAACTATTAGCTTCTAAAGAAAGAAGATTTTAAGTAATAATTTTCCCCAGACACATTTGAAATTTTTTACATAATAATAATAATAAAATTAAGGGGCCAGGAGTCTTACATTTTACCTGGTAGCGCAATTTAGCAACATGTCAGATTTAATTTAAAAATTCTCAATCCCATTAAAAAAAACAAATGCATAAAAATTCTTATGCAGACAACTAAATATAACTTCTATTTTATACTATATTTTTTAACAAGCTACAATGAAATTAAATTTTTTTTATAAAAAAAATAAAATTTTGATTTGGCTTGCATCCACTTCCACAATATTGTAGCAAAAATTTGGTTCAAGAGATCTCCCTTGAAATAAAAATTATATATATGCATGTTCATAAAGATGTCAAAGTAAAATACCTTGAACTTATATTTCATTTATTGAAATTAATATAAAACTTTTTGAAAAAAAATTATTTTCTTATTAAAAAATTGTCAGTTTTAAATAATCCATGCAATTTTAATACAAAATTTGAACTATAAATTATGTTTTAACTTAAAATGAAGAAATTTACCAAGTTTTACGCAAATTGCTTTATTAGTTTTTCAGAAATGTTGCGCGCAGTCGATGCAATTGAAAAACAATTATAATCTTATTAAAATTAAACATCGAAAAAATAAAATGAAATTTTAATACATAATTAAAAATAAAATAAAATAAAGACAAATTAAATTGCCTATATTAAAAATTTAGGATCCGAGAGAAAAAAAAAATATATATATATATGACATGTTGCTAAATTGCACCAACAGGTAAAATATACGAGTCCTGAGACTCTTTAAATTGATATTTTCAATATATTTATGAACATGCTTAAATTTTCATAAGGCATTTATTTTTATTTTATTTTATTTCATTTTATTATTATTTTTTTTTACTATTTTCTTCTCAAAAAGATTTGTATGACATTAAGTAGCTGTAACCCGTGACTGTGTTCACGTAGCATTAAAAAAAGCTAAACGCTTTAATTAAACAAAACGTTTCATCAACAATAATTTAAAAAATATATAACACATATCTTAAGGGAGGCTATGCAGTCGTTTTTCTTTATAGGGGACTTAAAGAACTCAGTAAAATAAAAAGGAATTGTGTTAGATAATATGAACAATCGCGAAAATGAAATTGCAACCACTTATACTGTAGAACAACTGTAACGCATCCCAATTGTACAGAAATCATGTTGTAGTGCATTTCAGAATTCCATATCAAAAAAAAAGAAAAATCATGTGTTAAACCTAGGTAATAAAAAAAAGAAAAAATATCCAACATTTCCACAATACCTAACTTCGCCGGTCCATTCTTTTCTGAAACTTTGTATATGATCTATGTGTTTGTAAATATTCTAAATACAATGTTAAAATTTTGCTTAGTTAGAAAAAGTATAACGAAGAATAAAATTCAATTTTAACAATTTCTAATAATAGACAGAAACGTACTTGAATTCTTTTGTACAATCCTATATATTACGTGCAGATATTTATACAACCGCATATTTAGCTTAAATTAATCAAAAAAAAAAAAAAAGAAATAAAATAAAATTATTGAATTCATATTTCCGGGAATCACTATTGTGCAGATGACCATATATCCAGTTTATTGTATAGTCCGATACATGATTTATTTAAATTCTACAAACATCTCTTATTATACCAAATGTAGCTGAACTTAACTTCCCCTTAGTATTAGCATTAGTATTTATCATTGTATTCATTATCTCAGTAATTTAATTTCATCATGTTTGAAATAGTGTAACACAATTAAAATACGCTTAGAATATTTTTCCCCTTAGACTATTATATTACCGAACATTTTTCTGTGATCTTGTAAATGAATGTTAAATCTTTGCACCCCATTTTCTACAGAAATCCTGTTTTAGTGAACTGCAGAAACTAATATCAATTTAAATATTATTAAAATAACCTTAATAAAAACAACATTATTAAAATACGCTGCAAATGGTTTTTCTTCACAGACTATGATACATTGAAATACTTTTGAGCTCCCTGTACGCACACTTAACATATTCGATAGTAACCATGTTCTTGTGAACCTTAAAAATGCATGTAAATTTCATTGCATTTAAAATTATGTAACATTATCTAAGTACACCACAAATGATTTTTTCGCCTTACACCATAATGTAAAGTCTCCTTTACAGTGCTCCTGTGATTCAGCTACAATTGCTACCAGTTCATTTTCAATGCCGCACATGCAATGGCAAATTTCAGTAACATATATTATTTTCGTATGAATCCCACTGTATTTACTCAAGTTAAAACACGGACAAACAGACGGCAGACCCCAGGCACCGGTATACAGACAGTTTGAAGTCGTAACACTTTTAGACCGTAGTAGAAAGTGTCAAAAAGGGGTAGTTTCCGTAAAACGAAAAAAAAACTGTGTTAGGAAAACTCTACTACAAAACTGCGTTTTAGGTGGCATTTTTGTATAATTTTTTCATATATTCTTTGCATACCATGAAACTTTATAGAAATTTATTATAAAAATATTTTTAAAAGTGATAAGATTTTTTACTTTTTAAGAGCTAAAAAAATGTGGAATTAATATCCATTTAGAAACCTGTTTCCAGTACACTTCGAATAAATTATGCGAAATTGAGATATTGACTGAGGGAATGTATTTTCTCACAATTATACTAAATCTTTATATTTTAAACCCGAAAGTGCATTTTTAAAGTGATTTTTATTTATATTTTCAGAATTGAACAATTTTAAGAATTAACACACAAAAATAAATATATTTTTTGATTAGTTGAGCTTTTCTTATTTTCTAAGAATGATAAAAAGTATTTTTCATTGATCATTACGTCATTTAAGATATGGATAAATTTGCATTATAAATTATTAACATTTTCTAGTCATTTGATATTTAACCTTTAAAAAAATTATTTAATTTTAAAATTAAATATTTATATTAACCACGCTCAGACGATAAACTTAATTTTCTTTAAATAATAACTTTTGATATCATAATTCAATGTAATTTCATTGCAACATCAGAGTATATTTATTTTATTTTTAATATGTAACATCACAGTCGTCTCTTTTTAGCACTTACTCAAAATTGCATTGTGTTATTAAAAATGAAAACTTGAAAACTTATAATTTGTTTCAAATAAGACGTTGCACTGATATGATTAAAATTCTTAATGAAAAGTATTCCTGTGACGTCACAATTGGTAAGAAAAAAATGAATTTTATAGCCTTGAACCGAAAAAAAGAAAAATGTTCATTTTATTACGGATTAATATCTGGAAAAACTACTAAAATATTTATATTCTTGTAATGTCTTCTAAGTGTAAAAGAAATTTTACATAATCGTCTGCTTGATATAAGAAGAAAAACAGTATTCCTCTGATGTCACAATTGGTAAAACTAAGGTTTTTAACCTCGAACCGAAAAACAGAATAGGGTCCATTTATTTATTTCATTTTGCTTTATAAGATGAAAAACTTTCAATTGAAAATTAATTACAGAAGAGAAATAATTATTCCGGCTTTTTTATTTTTTGGCAATAAAAAAAGAAAGATGATTAAATATTAAGGAAAACTTTTCAATTTATTCTGTATGAAAAACAGTGAAATGTTGAATTATTAAGAAAAATATTTGAATAAAAAATAGCGTATGTTCATTTCAGGCCAATATTTTTATACACAAATTTATCTATATACACTATATTGCCATTGATTATGGGACATTTGCGATTTTAGACATTTTACTAAATATCTACAAAAATACATGAGGAATCATCTCGAAACTCTTAGTGTATAAATATAATAGTATACGTCATACATCTCCGTGAAGATTTTTTACCGAAATGCCATAGGGCACCGTCAACAAATTAAAAAAGAATGAATATTTTTTGAATACCCCTGTCAAAACTAATGTAGCAAAAGCGCTCAAACTTTCGATTATGATTGAATGCCTTATTGTAATACACTGTGTTCATTTTTATGCAAATAGCATACACACTCGCAGAGTAATTAAGGTTTTTATAAAAATGGTCCCAAATTTTTCCAAGTTTTTACATTATAATTTTCAGAGTTCTTAATATAAAATAATATTTTTTTCAGAAAATGTGACAAACAACATTGCACACAGTACCCTGTAATCAGAATTAAAAAATAATAAAAATTGTATGAAAAATGAGTGGGTTTACTAAATAATTTTTTACTGCGCATGCGTCAAAGATATCAAAATTTCATTTGCATATTATGTTAGCTAAATGTATAGAGCAACTTTTCTAAAAGTCTCAAAATCATAGCTTGAAAATTCTGAAAGTAATCGTCTATAGAAAAAGGACAAAATCCGTTGTTTCCAAAATGAAGCAAAAAAATGAGGGATTTTATCCAAATGCAGTAGTACATCCCATATTGTGTATTCTATCTTATACTATAATGTGAGCAAAAATTGTGTGTGTGTGGGTAAATTTTTTCTCAAAAACGGCTCTAACGATTTTCGCAAAAATTTGGATTTTACCATTTTCGGGCACGAGAAGACCACTGGGCTAGGTCCCATGTTCGGGAAAATTCGATTATTGGGTCATTTTGGATCATAATGGGTCAGGATAAAGTTATTTATATCTAGAGAACGGCTGGATCGATTTTAAGGAAATTTTGTACCCAATCGTTTTTTGGTACGAAAAAGCTATTGGACTGGGTCACATGTTCGAAAAGTTTCGATAAGTGGGTCATTTTTGGGTCATTATGGGTCAAGCCATTTTTATCTAAAAAACGGCTCTAACGATTTTGACCAAATTTTATATTTTATCGTTTTGGATTACAAGAAGACCATTGGGTTAGGTAACATGTTCGAGAAAATTCGGTTAGTGGGTCATTTTTGGGGTCATTGTGGGTCATGCTATTTTTATCTAGAGATTTTCTCACGCAATTTTGACCAAAAATTGCATTCTATGGTTTTCGGGCACGAGAAAAACATTGGGCTAGGTTACATGTTCGAGAAAAAAATTTAATGGGTCATATTGGGTCATTAAGGGTCTGGGTCAAGCTATTTATATTTAAAAAACGGCAGAATCAATTTCATCGAAATTTTGCCTGTAACAGTTTTTTTGACAGGAGAAAGCTAATGGGCTAAGTCACACGATCGAGAGATTTCAATTATAAGAGTCATTTGTGGGTCATGATGGGTCATAATGGGTCATGGTCAAGCTATAACTAATGAACAGGTGGATCGATTTTAACGAAATTTTGGATACAACATTTTTTGGCACAAAAAAACTATTGGGCTAGGTCTCAGGTTCGAGAAATTTCGATTAATGGGTCATTTGGGGTCATAAAAGCTTTGGGTCTAGCTATTTATATTTAAAGAACGGTTGGATCGATTTTAATGAAATTTTGAATGTAACAGTTTTTTGACACGACAAAACTAATGGGCTATCTCACATGTTTGAGAGATTTCGATTATAAGAGTCATTTATGGGTCATGATGGGTCATAATGGGTCATATCAAGCTCTATATAAAGAACATGTGGATCAATTTAACGAAATTTTGTTTACAACATTTTTTGGCACGAGAAAATCATTGGGCTAGGTCATATGTTCGAGAAATTTCGATTAATGGGTCATTTTGGGTCATAAGGGGTCTGTGTCAAGCTATTTATATCTAAAGAACGGCAGGTTCGAGTTTAAATATTAACGAAATTTTGTGCGTAACAATATTTATACACGAGAAAACTAATGGGATAAGTCACATGTTAGAGAGATTTCGATTATAAGGATCATTTGTGGGTCATGATGGGTCATGGTCAAGTTACACCTAAAGAACGGGCGAATCGATTTCAACGAAATTTTGTATACAGCATATTTTTGGCACGAGAAAATCATTGGGCTAGGTCACATGTTCGAGAAATTTTGATCAGTGTGTCACTTTTGGGTTATTCTAATTTTATCAAGACAATAAACTCGCGCAATTTTGACTAAATTTTGTATTGTATCGTTTTCGGCCGCAAGAAAATCATTGGGTTAGGTCAGATGTTTGAGAAAATTCGATTAATGAGTCATTTTGGGCCATAATGGGTCAAGGTCAAACTATTTATACCTAAAAATTGGCTCAATCGATTTTATCTAAATTTTGTATCTAACGTTTTTCGGCACGCAAAAAATAATGAGCTAGGTCACATTTTCGAGAGATTTCGATATAAGGGTCAATTGTGGGTCATGCTAATTTTATCTAGAAAATTGTTCTTCCCATTTTGAGTATACTTTCTATTATATCGTTTTCGGGCAAGAGAAAACCATCGGGTCGTTTTAGGTCTTAATGGATTCGGGTCATTCTAATTATATATAACAACGACTCAATCAATTTTACCTAAATTTTGCAACAAAACGTCTTTTCTCACGAGAAGACTATTGGTCTGAGTTGCATATTAAACAAAATTATATTAGTGGGTCATATCGCTTCATTGCTGAATGCTTTCAAGCTAATTTTACTTAAGAAATGGCTTAAACGATTTTGATTCATTTTATACTCTACTGTTTTTGATTACCTGAAGACCATTGAGCTAAGTCATATGTTTGATCACATTTGATTAGTGGATCATTTGGATAATAAGGGTCAGTATCACGAGACTATGGCAAAATCGAATAAATTGGCGATATTTGACAAATACTGACTAAATTTGGCCGAAAAATCCGCTATTAAGATTACGAAACCAAAACACGTATTTGGCACCAAATGAAAGAATGTGTACAAATTTGGATATATCTGGCAAAAAATACAGTCTTTCAGAATGTGAAGAAATTTCTTATACATTCTTAATAGTATTCGAGATGCATAGTTAAACTAATCAGAGTCGAGCTAAAAAAGTTATTTAGATTGATGTCCTTTCGTCGTAAATATTAAAATAAAGTAAAATTTATGAACATGTGCATACAAACATACTTTTCTTATTAATTGATTTTGTAAATAATACTATTATTAATAACATGTTTTACAGTAATAATTCAGAGTGAATGATTCAGGGAAAATACTATATCGAGTTGAACACAAAGTTAATTTTGACCGAGTTGAGCTCGGTCACCCCTGCTAGTATTGACACTAATCAATGAATGTATGGATACAACCCCTGTTGTTTTTGCTTCATTTTGAGAATAACGGATTTTCGACTTATTCAATTGACGATTATTATCAGAATTTTCAAGTTATGATTTTGTGACTTTTACAAAAGTTGCTCTATACATTTAGCTAACATAATATGCAAATGAAATTTTGATATCGTTGACGCATGCGCAGTAAAAAATTATTTAGTAAACCAACTCCTTTTTTATACAATTTTCATTATTTTTAAATTCTGATTACAGGGTACTGTGTGCAATGTTGTTTGTCATATTTTCTGAAAAAAATAATATTTTATATTAAGAACTCTGAAAATTATAACGAAAAAACTTGGAAAAATTTGGGATCATTTTTATAAAAACCTTAATTACTCTGCGAGTATGCATGCTATTTGCATAAAAATGTACAAGGCTTATTACAATAAGGCATTCAATCACAATCTAGTGTTTGAGCGCTTTTTCTACATTAGTTTTGACAGGGTTATTCAAAAGATATTCATTCTTTTTTAATTTGTTGACGGTCCCTTTTGGAGTTTCGGTAAAAAATCTTCACGGAGATGTATGACTTATACTATTATGTTTATACACTAAGAGTTTCGAGATGATTCCTCATGTATTTTTCTAGCTATTTAGTAAAATGTCTAAAACCGCAAGTGTCCCTTAATCAATGGCAATATAGTGTATACAATATATCTATATACAAAAATTCAAAGACATTAATCCATCCGTTTTGAAGCCAATTTCATTCCAATTTTTCGGACACACTTTCACATTTATAATATATTTACGGATTATTATTTTTAGTATTTTGAAAGCAAGTTTCTTACTAGAAAAATTGGACAACATATAATACAAGAAAAAATAATTTTAAAGCTTAATTTTTTTAATTTTCACTTTTACCTGTTGCAAGAAGTAATTAACTTCATGTCTTTCAGAAAACTAATTATCTCACTTAAATTCCGTTTTTATCAAAATGAAAGCATAAGAGTGATTTAATGTGGAAAGAGGTTTTAATAAAGAACATATATTTTGGATTTTAATAACATAATGAATATATGAAATTGTACTCTATTTTAACTGTATAAAACTGTATTTTAACTGTATACTATAGAGATAGAAAACTTTTAAAGCACTAAGCTCCATTTTTTGTACTTGGATAATATAACTTTAATAAAAAATTATTTGTAACATAATTTAATGTCAGGATTATCAAATATTGAAATATAAACTTGTAAAACCTCTAAATTATTATCAACCAGGACAACGATTTGCCGGCACAGATAATCTGACTACATTAGAACTTTGCTTACTACTAGAGCATCACTTACTACATTGCTGAACGACCATATTAATATTGCAATCGTTTGTAATTAAGAACATTTTCCGTTGCATGTTAATTAATTATCATTTATAATTGTGAACCTGATAATGTACTGTTAAAAAACTAATTCACGATCCAATAAATTACAGCTCTTTCCAACAAAGCCAAATTTACTCAAGGCTAAATTATAATACTAAATAGTCATATATCAAAATAACTACACTGTAAAAAGAATCCGTTAAATTTGCTTCAAAAACTGCTGGCAGCAATGTTGCCAGCAGTTTTTTCCGTAAAAAATGTAGTTTTAACTCTGAGAAAAAAAAATAAAGTAGAATCATTAAAAATATATAAATGCTTACATTTATGTAGTTTTAAAGGAAGAAAAAGCCTAAATATAATTATGTAACTCTTCAATAAAATAACGTTCAATATATATTTAAAAAAAAACTGCCGTGGTGTGAACGTTCATTATTTTGATATATTTATAAAATTTGTGTTATTTACTAAACAACAAAATCGTTTAAAACTAAAAATATAATATTATTTCAGATATCGCGAGTAAGTATTTTACCGAGTAATTGGTGAGATAACAATATTTTTGCAAAAATAACATCCAAAATTTCTTTACTGGTAAAATAACAACACTTATAGAAATAATACTTGATAAAAACTGTTAATACATCTATATAATCAAGTCTAATCAACATTAAAGTTTAATAAAATTTTCATATGACGAGGATATCATACTCAAGACTTATTTAAAATACATAAAATACAATAAAAAATCCAAGAGTTTTTACTAAACGGGAGTACTTATTGGTGAAAATTCTTGTAATGGTGGATAAAAAATTAAATACAGTAATGAGTAAAAAGAACTAGAAGATCCAAATTTTATTATATATGGCGGAACATACCCAACAAAAATGTCTTTCAAAATTCTACAGAAAAAAAATTACAGAATCCTATAGAATTATGGTTCGTTTTTCTGTAATCTATTTTAAGAGCTATAGAAAATATAGAAACTATAGAAAGCTATGGAAACCTGTAGAATTTTAATAGAAATGCCTGTTGAGTGAAAGTGTTTATTAGATGTTTAAAAGAAATATCTGATTTACCGACATTTCTATTAAACTTCTACAAATAATTCTACAGATTTTCGATTAGCTTATAGGAAAACGGAGCATAATTCTATAGGATTTTATAAAACTTTTTCTATAGAGTTTTAAAGTCTGTTTCATAAGGGTATGCTAAAGTACATATAAAATCATCAAAACCTTAAGGTAAGAAAACGTTTCTTTATTAATGGTATATTTTATTTCTACATTGAAATTTATTTTAAGTTAATACATGTTTTTTTCTTTTAAACATTGAATTAACGTTAAAAGAAAATTGCAAGAATATCTCACTTTTATTTACAATAATATTTAAATTTCAAATACATCCCATGAAAAAAAGTTTCACGCATATATATAAAATAAATAAGCAAAACATTTTTTTCTCATCTTCTCACAAAAGAAAAAAAATGAGTTTATTTCATTTATGAAATTATTCAACTATAAAATCCAATTTCGCCTAGAAGCTGTGGAAAATATTTTTCAACTTTTATCCTTTGCTGCACACGGATTTCAAATCAGAGTTCAAGATGCATAAAAATTTAGATTTATTTCGTCAAATTGATCAACAAAATATATTCCTTATCTCATTTTAAAGTGAAAAGACTATGTTTCCTAATTTAAGTGAATACGTGAATTTAAGTTTAATAAATATATATGTATATATATTTTTCAGAATGGATGAAGTTATAGTAACAGATATTTTCACTTATTATCATTTGAAACGAAGGGTGGGAAAAAGAAATTTTTACCATTCATTAGAAATCATGTTTCAAAGGTGTAAGGTCAAATTTATACGAATATGATTACACTTTAAAAAATATGATATATGAAATTTTCACAATTAATAAGTGAATTAAAAACATAAAGAACCTAATATTTTATTATCTTTTTCTTATAATGTAGAGTCGAGAAAAAAAAGTTAACACCCCCTACTAACTCTTTAAAAAATATCATAGAAAAATGTTATTGGTACCAAATGCAGAAAAATAAAATCCACTTTTAAATTATGTATATAGCATTTCCTTCCGGGGGCATCTACATATTAACCTCCTGACTGAAGTCAGGAGGCCGGCTGATTTTTTCACACACTAAGCTGCAGGTTTCACTGCAACATAAGCAATATTTAAATTAGTATAATTCCACAAATAAAACCCAGTTCTGAAAAATTAAGTTAGGATTGATGCTATCAAAGATTATACACCGATACTAATAACGTATTTTGCATCAGGTTGGAAAAAACATCTTTTTTTTATATATTTAATAAATTACAGAGAAAACAACATTACAATATTACCCTTTGGCTGGGCAGTCAGGGGGTTAAAACGAGCCCAAACTGTGTTTTTTCAATAGCAGTACGAAACTCTGATAGCATGAATGAACTCTACAAGTTTCAAATCGACAAATAACGAATTTTAATATAGTTAGTACGATTTGTTTCGAGATTTTTTTTTTTTTAATGGAGCATATTTTAGGGCTGTATCCAAATGGAATTTCGGTACTCATTTGTTGAACCTTTTTCTCATTCAAGGCATCTCAGATGTCACTCAAGTAGTCATTGAAGTTTGTTGGATTACAGGATAGCATAAGTTGTTTCAAAATATCTAGTCACTTTTATAGTATACGGCACCTTGAACCAACATTTTGCCATTTTTTAAGAATAACAACTACTTCGAAGAAAAAATTTAAATTATTGATTTCCATAATTCAGAACTTAATAAATTAAAATCCATCAAACAAATTGTAGGTTGCAATTCGTAATTTTTTCGAGTGTTAAATTCATAATTCATTATTCATACTACAAAATTATAAAAATTGCAAATTCAAATTATTTACGTTTGTGTATTTCAATATTATTGCTGCATAAAAAATAAGAACAATAGGAGTATAAATTTGGATATACAGTCGGCTCTCGTTAATTCGAACTCGTCGGGACCACAAGAAATGTTCGAAATATCCGAAGTTCGAATTATGGAAAATTTGTAATGAAAACATGCTTAATATGGTACTATTACAAAAGAATTAATGTTGTAGTGTTTTTTGTAATTTTTTCGTCTGATATCATTAGAATATGACTTAATATTAAATTAGAATGTATAAATACATAAACCAATTAAGAGATTAGAAACAAGCACAATGAAAGAAAAAATTAAAGCGCCACTGATGGACAGACGGGACACTAAGAAAGTGGATATCAATTGCATTGGATTATATGTATACTCGTTCGGAATAATTTTCACAAAAATCAAAGGAAGGAAGTTATTCAAATGATCTGAAATCAGAGAAAAATTAAGGAAAAATGAAAAATCGGAATTCTAGTTAGTTCGAATTAAACGAAGTCAAGAGAAAATGAGTTCGAATTATGAAAATGTGTAACGTTATTCTGCCATTGAAAATTTTGGGACTTCGTGTTTAGTTCGAATTAAACGAAGATTCGAAGTATCCGATTTCGAATTAACGAGTGTCGACAGTACTAATAAATGTATAAAAATGTAGTTTAACATCAGAAGCACTAAATTTCAAATTTTTACGATTGTAAAGCATATTATTAAAATGACTTAAAATTTGGTACCTAGTCTTAGTTTGAATCGATGATTTGAAATATCTTGTTAAAAGTGGGCAATGCTATTGAAGATGCATAAAAAATGAAGTTCAGGTTCATTTTAATATATAGATGGCTTTTTAAGCAAATTTTATATACATCATTTAAAATATACATTATTTCCAATCATTCGGAATCAGTAACTTTTTTCAACTATACTTTGTGGAGGGTTTTCGAATGTTGACAATATTAAATTGACAATCGTTAATAATTAATAAAATATTCCGTTTCATGTCAATTAATTTTCATTTATAAATGTGAAAATGTTTCGATTAAACTTTTTTAATTTTTACAAAAAAAAAAAAAAAAAAAAAAAAAAAAAAAAAAAAAAAAACTTAAATTTTGAAAGTTGTATAGCAAGTTGATAATTATTGCACAGTAATTTCTTTCAATCATTTGCATGCACTTTTATCTAAGAAATTCGAATAAATCAGTATCGATTTTTTTTTTTTTTTTTTTTTTTTTTTTTTTTTTTTACCAGATTTCTGAAACAAATTTTCTTCTTTAATGAATGAAATGCAATTTCAATTTATTTGCGTGCAAAACGGTTTTGTCTCCTTTAAGAATTAGGCGTGAAATAGGAGCTAGCAGTAAGAGAAAAACATTTGCTTATTTTCTCTCTGTTTTTTAAAAAAATACTTAAATAAGAAATGAAAACAATTGCTATACTTAAATAAGAAAACTATCTGATTAAGATTTCAAGGAAATTAGTTTAACAAAAAAGTTTCCTGCATTTCGATTTTCTTAGTTATAATTCAGTGAAAACGAAAAATAAAGATGATGTAAAACAGGGCATTCTTTTTTCAGTTTCTTTTTTTATTATTTTCAGTTTTGTAAAATACGAATCTGAGGTAGTTATATTTATCAGTAAAATTAGCATTATTAAACATTATCAGCATCATTAAACATTTTGGAAAAAACAAAAATATATTCGTATGTAAAATATATATCTATTTTTTTTCTATTAAACAGTTAAACAGAAATGTTTTAGCCTGAATAGCGGAAATAAATATTGCTTTTGTTCCAGTTAATTAGAAAGAGGTTTTTAAACTACTTTCTTAGCAAAAGAAAAACTTATCATAACCGAAAAGAAAATTTTCTAATTGAGATTTTTTTATTTTTTCTGTTTTTATTTCGCGAATTTATACATTTTAATTTTTATTCCTGTAACTCTGAGAAAATAAAAAAAAATGAAGTAGAATCATTAAAAATGTATAAATGCTTACATATGTGTAGTTTTAAAAGAAAAATAGCCTAATTATAATTATGGAAATCTTCAATAAAGTAACGTTAAATATATATTTAAAAAAAAAAATACTGCCACGTTGCCAATGTTCATTATTAAAAACATAGCATTTATGTTATTTACTAAACTATGAAATTATTTAAGTAAAAAAATCGGATATTGTGATTGAGTATTTTACAGAATATTTGGTGAGATAATTATATTTTTACAAAAATCAGATACAAAGTTATCTTGACTAGTAAAATAAGAACACTTATAGAAATAATACTTGATAAAAAGTATTGATACAACTATATAAACGGTCTAATCTACTTAAAAGTCTATTATCATTTTGACATGACGTGGATATCATACTTAAGATTTATTTAACATATAATAATAAAGTACAACAGAAAATCACTGCCATGCGAGATTTTTTACTGAACGGGGGTACTGATTGGCGAAAATTCTTGTAATGGTGGACAGAAAATGAAATAAGAAAATGAAAAAAATAGACAATCAAAAAACTTATTATATATGACGCAATATACCCTACAAAAATGTCTTTCAGAATTCTATAGAAAAAGTTTTATAGAATTCCTGTTTTAATTATGGTCAGTTTTTATAAGCTATTTTAAGAGCTTTACAAATACTTGTAGAAGTAAATATAAACTGTATTATTGAATGAAAATTTCACCTTGCTTTTAACACAAAATATATAATATTAACTTAGAATGTTCATGTTTTCTTAAAAGACGAATAAAATAATCAACTATAGATATTAATATTTAATCGTATTTAAAAAAATCTTAGTAATTTCAAGACTTTAATCACGCTCATCCTCAGATAATTTTCTTTATTTATACAATCACATGATTCCGCTTTGAAAAATGAACAAAAATCGTGGCTTGAAGATTGAATTCAATCAATCAATTATTAAATCATTCAAATAATTCAATTTTCAAGCCATGATTCTCGTTCATTTTCAAAACGGAATCATGTATTTGTATAAATAAAGAAAATTCTCTGGGGAAGAGCCTGATAATAGGCTTGAAATTACTAAAATGTTTTTAAATAAACTTAATTATTAATATTTACAGTTGACTATTTAATGGCCTTTTAAGAAAACCTGAATATTTTAAAGTTCATATTACAGGGTGGTTAGTTATTAACGTCAGGTGTTCAGAACCCTCTAGCAAGAAAAAATTAAAATAAAAAGTTATAAAAACCGCAACTAGGGGCAATTTTAGTGTTGTTTACCGACTAAAATGCATTAATTTGCATAAAATCAGTTGTGTATAGCAATCATGACAATAAAAGGAAAGGCTGGGAGAGTTCTCATCATTATCTACTCTCACCATACTTTACTAGTCAGCAGAACAAGAATAGCAATGATGCTCGTCCTGAATTTCTCCTATTACAGTATTTGCCAAAACAACCCATGAGCATAACAAATTTACAAAAGATGATTCATCCATTTGAAACTATGCGGAAACAAGGCCTAGGACGCAAAGTGGCTAGTCAATAACAAGTTGACGAAGTTGTAACTGCTATTGTCGAACAAGAGGTGAAAAATGTGCAGGTAGCATCAGCGCTCGAGCAGTATTCCTGAAGTATAAAATTGATCTGTACTGTATTTTTTGCCATTTAATCATTCAACATTTACACTAATACACTTTTATTGCGCCAAAATTGCTGATTTTATGCAAATTAAATGCATTTTAGTCGCATTTTAGCTAAAATTGCCCCTAGTGGCGATTTTTTAAACTTTTATTTTCTTTATTTTTTTAAGAATTCGAAATCCCGTGATCTACTATGTATACTGGTCAAATTTGGTTATGTTTCGCCCAAAACATTACTCGCTAGAGGGCTCTGAACACCTGACGTTAATAACCAACCACCCTGTATGTTCCTGTAGAATTTTAATAGAAATGTCTCTAGAGAGAAAGAGTTTAATAGATGTTTAATAGAAATACCTGATTTACAGACTTTTCTTTTGAACTTCTATAGATAATTCTATGGATTTTAAACTAGCTTATAGAAAAACGGACAACAATTTTATAGGATTTTAAGAAAAAATTCTATAAAATTCTAAAAATCTGTTTCACAGGGGTACTCTAAGGCACATATAAAATCATCAAAACTTTATGATAAGCAAACGTTTATGTTTTATGGTATATTTTACTTCTACATTGAAATTTATTTTAAGATAATACATATATTTTCTTTTAAAACTGAATTAACGTTAAAAGAAAACTGCAAAATTTTCTCCCTTTTATTTGCAATAATATTTTAATTTGAAGTACATCCCGTGAAAATAATTTTCACGCATATATTTATAAAATAAACAAGCAAAAATTTTTTCATTTTATCATAGAAGAAAAAAAGAATATATTTCATTTGTGAAATTATTCAACTATAAAATCCACTTTCAGCTAGAAGCTGATAATATTTTTCTACTTTTATCCTTTACTGTACACGGATTTCGAATCAGAGTTCAAGATGCATAAAAATTTAGATTTATTCCGTCAAAGTGATCAACATAATATTTTCCTTATTTCGATTTAAAGTTAAAAAAGAAAAAAAAAACTGTAGCTCCCAATTTAATTGAATGTGTGAAGAGAAGCTTAATATATGTTTCTGTTTTCTGAATGTATGAAGATAGTAACATATATTTTCAAAGATTATCATTTTAAACAAAAGGTGAAAAAAAATATTTCACTATTCACTCGAGATCCTGTTTTAGTGTTGTATTTTCAAACATAAATGAATGTGATTCAATTCCAAAATCTATGTAATACTAAATTTTTATAATTAAAAGGTGAATTATATACATAAAACCCCTATTTCTTATTTTTTTTTCTATAATGTATTGTCGTAGAAAAAAAAAAAGTAAACATTCCCTATTAACAATGCAAAAAAATACCCTAATTACTGGTACCAAATAATGAAAAACAATGTCTACTTTTAAATGATGCGTATAAAATTTGCTTATGTGATATCTACATATTAAAAATAACCAAAGCTTTGTTTTATTTTTAAATAACAATACCTAATTTTGACAGCATAAATGAAATCTACATCCAACAATTAGCTTAAAATTTGCAATTCGTATGAGAAGTTTCCAAGAAATTAATTATTTTAAAACGAGTTTATTTTAGGGACGGTATACAGATGGAGGTTCGGCAATCCATTGTTGAATGTGGGACTACTTATTGATCAAGACATCTTAGTTGCCACTTCGCAATCATGGAAGGCTGCTGGATTACAGGATAGAAAAAGAAGTTTCAAAATATCTAGTAACTGCTATATTAGACGGCCTCTTGAACACATTTTTTGCCATTTTTTTCATCAAAATTCGAAAGCTACTTGGATGAAAAATTGGAAATTTTGGATTTCCATGAAGTCGGATTTAATAAATCGAAATCCATCAAAAATCTCAAAAATCCATCAAAATTCCATCAGTTGAAATTCATAATTTTACGAATTTTAATTTCATGATTCATAAGTCATACCATAAAATTACAAAAATTGCAAATTCAAAGCACTTATATTTGAGTATTTAACATTTCTGCTAAAAAAATTAGCACATCAGGAGTATAATATCAGAATGTATAAATAAAAATGTAAAAAGTTAATTTAACATTAGAAGCACTACATAAATATTTACAATTCACAAACTTGGAAATTCAACTTGGAAAAACTTCAAAAGACTTGAAATTTTTTGTCTTGGGATAGTTTAAAACGAAGATTTGAAATAATTTGTTAAAATTATGAATTGCTATCGAAAAAATATGAAGCTTGGTTCATTTTAATCTGTAGGTGGCCCTTTATATTTTGCAACTTTTATATGTATCATTTTAAATCAGATTTTATTTAAGTACCTTTCTTTTAACGATAATTTGATGAGAAGTTAAAACCGGGTTTACCTATTTTTCCACGGCTGTACATTTTTTTAGAATTTAATTAAAAATAAATATATAAAACATTGCGAATAGAGTAAATGAGTTTAAACCTTTCACTTACCGGGAAGTTGAAGAGCAAAGCTTACGGATATTAAGTTCATGTCTTTTATTATTTATCAGATCGGTCCTAAATTTGGACACTAAGTTCTAAAATTACTAAGGTAAATTATAAAATAAAAATTCGAAATTTAAAAATTTGTGTTTTTTTATTGAAACGATGTGTGCGGATTTTGCTTAATTGATTTTAACTTCAAATTAATAAAATTATAAATCATAATTTTTGTTATTGAAAAAATATTTTCTCCATAATGTTTTTTTTCCTGGGGATACATTTTCAGAACGGTACATTTATGAATTTTCTCATACACGCTTGCGTATTAACAATCGCTCATTTAATGAATCTAAAAAAAAGTAGTGTGATCGTATGCTGTTTTATGAATTTTAAACTCCTATTTATTTAATTAAACAAAAATTCGTGCTCAGACAAACCACTTTAACTTCGGAAAGTAATTCACTAAAACAAATGTTTTGTTGTTTTCGGCTTATTAGGAAATGTTTTTAACTATTTCGGTATGAAATGAAAAGAGGTGTTGCATTTTATATATATATATGTAATATTATGGCGATTTGCTTTAATAATATGTAGATTTTCGTCGAACAACATCTTTTCTGTAAGAAGCAGTCGATTTACTTGAAATAATAAACAGATTTAGCAGCCATACTTGGAAGCCATGGAATTGTATTCCTTGGGAGTTTCTCCAATAAAAATAATAAGAAAATCAGTTTTTAGTTCCATATTTTATTAGATCATGCCATAAGTCATTTCACTTGTCACCCTTTCACACATCTGTCGCTACAACATTCGCTCTCCAAGTTACGTCATTTCGGTGTTCTAATTATCGGACAAAATGAGACGGGCGACCTAGCAGTTCAACAGGCAGATGCATTCTGAATGCTCCGACAACCTAGAATGAACTCCAACACTCACACGGAAAAACTAGCCCCTCCTCAGACTGCGTCAGTAAATTAAAAATCCAATTAGGATTAACTTCGAGGCCACGCGTAAGAAATCATCACCGCTGATTGATATAACAGGCGTGGTCTTCCCTTAGGAACTATATCATGTCCCGCAAATAGACTAACCTACTAACATCTCAGCGCATTAACACAGAGCAGACGATCAAAAAAAAAAAATAAAATTAAAAATCTCGATAATATTCTAAAAAGGAAAAACATTACGAAATCGTTTCCCGCACTTTGAGAAACAAGCAATAGATTATTAATAAGTTAAATAAAAAAAAAAGAAAAAGGACTTTAGCTGTTAAAATATTAATACATTACGAAACTAAGATTAAAAATATGTTCCACAAATTTAGAATTAAAAGCTCAGAGAGAACAAAATGGCGCATTTTTTTTTTTATTATTACATACATATATATATACAATTAAGACTTGGTGACCTTTACTTTAGTCTGCATTTTTACTTATTCCTGTTTTAAATGTTATATGCGTATAAAAGTAGAACGAAAGTACCATTAAAACGACAAAAAAATGTTTATATAAATCACGTTTTCTAAAAACTTTAAGGAAAGAAATATCATCTGATTATATTGGGAAAAAAATGTACAACAACTATTGCGGCCTAATAATTCTATGATAATTAAGTATTAGTGTTTTTAAAGAAATAATAATAAAAAAATACACTATAATATTCAGAGATTTAAACAAACAAATGTGCTTTAATTTTACATAACATTTCCCTTGTACAAACTGACATGTTTTCAAAAACATCGAATTATATATAACGTTAGGGCTGATAAAAAATTCAAACTAACTATAAAATAAAATGAATTTTAGAAATTTCAGCAGAAATAAACAAATATATATATATATATATATATATATATATATATATATATATATATATATACAGCTACAAAAAGGATGCCGATACTTAAAAATGTAAAATATTTTTTTGTAGTTTTTTTAAGTAATAAGAAATCAATCATTCTGAAATAAAAACACTTATACTTTTTAACAAAACTTTATTTTTTACAATAAAATTACAATAAAATTAATTTAAAATAAAAATTTAATAATAATAAAAAATATTTAAAAAATAACGCATCTTAGAAGAAATATTTCGAGAATTTATACTAAACAAAATATAAATGATTCTGTGAAATTATAAAAACAATATTTTTTCTGTAATATTCAACTTAAAAAGGAACACATAGAGGACAAAAGAGTAAAACTGATGCTATACATTCAGATAATGTAAGTGGATTATAATGTAAAAATTATATAAGCCTTATTTTATATTTATGAAGTGCAATATACCTACCTTTAATATATTTACATTAAAATATTTTAACTTAATCATCCAATAAAATTCATTTTGTAAAGTTTAACCCAAATGTAAAGAATAATTAAAATGACAAACATATACACATTTTATTTTGTACTTTATAATTAATAAATTCATTTTAAAATAAACACAGCTGAAAACGTAATTGCAAAATTAATTAATCTCATTGTTTGCTCAAATCCTTACCGTAATTATTTTCTTAGTTAATTTGTATGAATAAATATATTTACAGTGCTTACATATGTTATACGTACAGTCAATATATAAAGTTAAAAAAGTACTTTTGTTTAAATATCATTACTTATGACATAAGAGATCATTTGAATTACTTAGAAATAATGCATGTTTGAGAAGCTACAATTTAAAAAGGAATATCTGCTTCATTTATTTTTAGCAAAATATATTTTTATATGATGTTTTGTGCAACACTTAACATTGTAATTTGAAAGAGTTTACGAATATATTCGTAATATATTTCGTTTAGTTTGCAAGCCTTTGTGTAGGGGATAGTGGGGATACATGAGCATAGGGGATACTTGGGATATATTTTTACAGTTGGTTAATTTTTCTTTCTAAAACTGGCAATATGTTAACATATTTATAGTTCTGAACATATGAAAAAGAAATCACACACCTCTGTACCATTTTGAAAGTATGGTGATTAATAGTTGTTTTTCTCTATCGAAAGTAAATATTTAGGTGCATGTTTTTTTTTTTTTTTTTTTTTTTTTTTTTTTTTTTTTTTTTTTTTATTAAAAGTTTTGTTTAAAGTTGCAATTATATGGATAAATTTAATAAGTATAATTTCAATTGTATTTTGAACCTAAACTAGTTAAAATAGCTGCATGCTTTACTTAGTAAAACTCTGATAAACAAAAATGGTGGTAATGGGGATGCTTGAGCCCGTGAGAATGAGGATACTTGAGCCATGGCTCAACCATCCCCACTAGGAAATAAGACATGGATGAAACAAACAAAAAATAAAATTGCGTCTTTATATTCATTAATTGATATTTTTTCTTTAAAAAATAATAACTTAGAAAAAAATGTTTAAAAATGTATTTTTTTTAATGAAAATATCCATTTTATTTTTCATTTCGACTAAAAAAATAGACTGTTTAGATAAATGTAAACATAGTTTTCAGTTTAATTTTTATTACATTAAAAAAAAAATTAAACTATTTTAAAAATTATAAAATTTAATACTTCAATTAGTCAGGTCCAATATATTAAAACATTTATTTTTTAATATAATATTTTAAGATTAATATTTTATAGTGAAATTGTAACATCATCTGTTACTGTAAGTTTTTTTTAATCAAAGAAATGACTATTGTCACCAAAAGAGGGCCCTACTGAGTTACCATGTAGCTAAAAGTAAAAAGATTTTGCAATTATCCTGCGATCACCAGCTATAACGACAAAAAAATATCGTATTATTAGCTTTGTTTTCTCAATTGGTTTTGAAGGACTTTATGTATCATAATTTATCATTCTGTAAAATATTTGTGCAAAAATAATGCGAAAAAAATTACCTTTGTAGGTTTTTTTTCCTTACTGGCTCAAGTATCCCTTCACCATGGCTCAAGTATCCCTTCACCATGGCTCAAGTATCCCTTCACCATGGCTCAAGTATCCCCTCCATGGGGATACTTGAGCGACGATGTAAAAAAAAATAAAAATTAATTAGACATAGAAAAATAGTTCAAAATTAATTGAAAGTGGTTTTCAGTTGAAGAAAACTTATCAAATTTTCATTTTCAATATTTTATTTTGTCCTAAGAAATTATAAAAAATTAAAAAAAAATTAAAATTTAAAATTGGCTCAAGTATCCCCATCTTCCCTTACATAAGAAGATAAAAAAAAATGTTTCTGATTCCGAAAAATATTAAATTTTAGCTTTTAGAACATTGGAAATTCTCATTAAAAAACTGCGGATAAAATTAAAAAATCAAACACTTCCATATAGAATTTTTAGTAGAATATAACTATTTATGGCACTGATAAAAAAATACAGGGAAGCCAAAAAATCTTTTGAAAAGAACTGAAAGTTTCATTGTTTACATTACCGTAACAAAAGAATGAAAGTGAAGAAATTGGAAGACAGATAAATATATTTTCGTTACCATGTTATCCTACCCAATATGAATGCAGTGTTTTTAGTGGGTAACATTTTTAAAATATAGATTTCTTCATTATAAAAAAATCTTTTAAAATAGTAAAAATCGCCTTATTTAACCTCATCACCGCCGCGAACTGATATATCCGTTCACAAAGCTGCTGATATTACTGCAATATTAACATCATTTAACGTAATATATTTTTACAAATATAACACAATTTTAAGAAATTAACATTAGAATGTCGGTGGGGGTGCATTGTGGCCCTTATCAAATGAAAATATTTTTGTTCGAACCAAAAATTTATAAAATAAGTTTAAAGAAGCAAAGGAAAAATGAATTCATTGGATATCCTAAGTAGTTCCAAATAAAAATTATGTTTTAAATATTTTTATGAATCTTGGATTAAAAATTCCTGTTTTTGTAATGTTAATTTATGATTAGTACTCTGGTGGCTTATAGTATACATAATAAAGAGTAATATTATGTTCAAAAAATATCTTTTTTTTTCAATTTTTTTTTTAATTGACAGATAAATCTAACATTACAATTTTGCCCTTTTGCTCGACGGTCAATGCGAAAACAAGTGACAGATTTAAACATTTCTAAAAAGTTGTATAAATTATGAAATCTGAATTTTTAAAAAAGTATTCCACTCTTAACCCTGCTGTAACTTTGAATAATATGACATGTTAACGACGCTATCATCACCATTATGAAATTTAACCACATAATTTATTAATTTTTACGCAAAATTAATTGAAAATATGGGATAAATAACATTATTTACAGCTAAAATATTTATTACATGAAGATGTATAGAAGACAAAAAGTGTCTAATAGTAAAAAGAAAAAACAGTTCCTTTTATATACATATATACAAAATCTTGAATGAATTATTGACATCATGCCAATTGCGAAACATATTGGTGTCTCATTGTTCACCATTCCACTCGAATTAATCATAATTCATATGATGCTTTTATACACATATAGTAATAAACATTATTACTAAAAATAATAACCCCTTGGTCATTGTTCTAAATTTTCGAATTAATTTGTATTATTTTATAATTATCTATTGTTATCTATTGTATTGGTAAATATCTTAATGTGTTATATATTTGTTACATTTTATGCAATTTGATTGATTAATATTTATGTTAACAATTTGGATTATCCATATGACTGAATGTTAGTAAAAGATGTGAAAGGGGGCCGGTATGGCCTTTATAATTCGCCTTGGAAACTATGGAAACATGTCAGCAATGGAGCACTCACTTTCAGAACTTTGTTTGAATGTTTGGCAATAGTCTAGTCTCGATGGTTTTTGTTGGTATTCGGACGTATAATATTCTTATGGTATATAACCTAATTTAGTAAGATGTTTCGTTAGCTAAAATGAACATGATGTCCTTATTGTTAGTACTAATATTTCTTTCTTAATGTATTTAAAAGAAACATACATATTATGTTTCTTTTAAATTTGAATGGTATGGTTCACAATGCAATTCTAATATGTCTCGCAACTGCTTATGGTGTCAGTCTTGATTCAAGATTTTGCATAGATATATATATAAAAAGAACGTCTTTTATTAGACTCTTTTAGTATCATTTAACTATTTTTAGCTCACAGGCTTTCAAAGCCTGAGAGTTTATATGCCCGCCCATTCTGTATGTATGTACGTACGTCCGTGCGTAACGCGATAACTCATGATAAAAATATCCGATCCACTTGAAATTTTGTATATAAGTATATTCTGATAAAGCGCTTCCCCGATTAGATTTTGGAGTTCATTCGATATGTGTAAGAGGTAGAACGAGGGGCTCTTGCTCCTCCCCTTCATTAATATAAATGGGTTTTTCATGCAGATGTATGAGTTTTCGTTCAAAATTTAGATATTGGATCATTTTTAGGAGGCACCTCCGTGGTTGGTATTAGGTTTTATTAGATAAGTTTAAACAGGGGGAAAGGGTGGCTTATGCCCCTCCCTTTAAATTATATAAATGAGTTTTTCATACAGAATTATCAATTTTCGTAGAAAATTTAGATATAGAATCATTTTTATGAGGCGCCTCCATGATTAGTATTAGGTGTTCATTGGATAAGTATAAAGAGGGAGAACGGGGCGGCTAATGCCCCATCCCTTTGATTTATATAAATATGTTTTTCATGCAGAATTTATCAGATTTCATTCCAATTTTAGACTTAGGATCATTTTGATGAGGGCACCGTCATGATTTGTTTTGCGAGTTCGTTGGATAATTTTAAGAGGGAAGAAATGGGAAGTACCCCCCCCCCCGCCTTAAATAAGGTTAATGGGGTTTTCCCGCGGAATTTAACGACTTGCTTCAAATTTTGGATATTGATTCATTCTGGTGAGGCGCTTCCCTGATTGGTTTTGATAATTCATTTGATAAGTCTAAAATATGAAATAAAAGATATATTATAATATAAAAGATAAATTGGATAAGTTTAAGGGGGATCGGTTTGATTACTCTCTTAATTTATTTAAATGTTTTTTCTTGCAGAATTAACCGATTTTCTTCAATTTTGGATACAGGTACATAGTGGTAAGATGCTTCCCTAATTAGCTGTGCTGTTCTTCTATTAAGTTCTTGTATAAGTCGTATTTACGACTATCCAACCCTTTAAAACTGATAAATGGTTTTTATGCAGAATTGTCCGATTTGCTTTTAATTTTAGATGTATGTTCTTTCTGATAATAGGAATCTCTTAAAAGTTTTGGACGTTTAAAGGTTAAGTATAAAAAAGGGAGATATCTCCTCGTAAATTATATAAATGTGTTTTTATTAAGAATTTTTCGATTTGCTCTGAATTTAGGATGTATATTATTTATATGATGAAGCATGTACCTGATCTTGTGAGCTCAATGCCATCAGTTTAACTGGGCAATATTATTTTTTATTGCATTTATATTTGCCTTTTTTAATCGTTAAGACCATATTCGAACAATAAAATAAAGTGAAAGATCATCATAAAATAAATACAATGTAAGAAAAGCTTATCGAGCTAAAAATATGAACAGCTTATTATCAACAAAAGAAAACATGCATTCATGAAGTAACAAGGTACAAAATGAACTAAAGTACTTGTCCCGTTATTGGCACATGCTTTGTTTTTAGCTTATGATAAGATGTTAATATTCTTAGGTTCAAAAGCGTACTATGTATTGTTTTTATTTTATGATGATTTTTTCAACATTTTGTTATTTTATTTGATACATATCGCCAGCTTTTGGTGCTATTACACTGACGTATATGATGTAAGCCAGGTAACGCCACTATAGCTGAAAAGGTAGTGCATTTGTTCGTCAAATCAAGATATCCATGTTCGAGTCCTGATTTGAACATTATTTCCCGTGTTTAAATAAAACTCAACTGTGCTACTTCCAACTTGAAAATGATTGGATCTAGATGAAAAACACTCTAATTCTCTTTATTATGATCTTTTTATACAATAATTTATAGAAAACTGTTTTTTTAATTAAAGAACGTATTTTATCAAAACATTTGGCTGTACTATTTCAAATGCCTGTTTAATATACAGGATCGTACCAAATTCGACCAGTAAATTGTTAGAGTTTATTTTAGACATCGAGAGGAACATCAACTGCAACTGAATGCGTTGTCTCAAACTACCTATTCAATCAAAAATATCGTGTATCCTTACCTAACTGAATTTGGTTTGATGGTTATAATTTTTAGGAAACTGGAGTATTTTGTAAAGAAATTTTTATGAAAATACACAATTTTGGTGTAAATTTTATTTTTTCGAAAAGAAGACAAACTTTTTCGTTATACGTGTCAACATTATGCAAGCGATGTTTCAAAATTTTGACTGCGATTACCAGTACAAACGATGTAATTGATTCTGCAAGAATGCTGTTTTTGCATAAAGTTTCGTGATGTTATCAAGTTTCGTAATAAGCGAGGTACGAATTTGTATATACTATTGCATTTGCATTGTAGTATTTTAAATTTTCTTAAAATTATTACTGCAAGTTCTAGTTAAGTATGATGAACATTTGGTATTTATGACTAAGTAAAGTGTTCTGCGATATCATGTTTTTATAGCAATTTTCCCCCCCTTAATACACGCTATCACCACAGTAAGTTGGTCGGTCAAATTCTGCAGTATCATGCATACATTTACAATTATTTCAGTTGTAGATAATAAAAGAAATTATGTGTTTAACTTTACGTTTTCATTTAATATACATAACTCTTCATAGAAAATTGCATTATAAGTTTGTTATTAGTTCTTTAACGTATTACTGTATGATTTAATAAATACTACTTAAATGAAACTATTTCTTACTAGACAATTTGTAACAATTCGAATTTGCATAATGTAATTTTTAATGAATGCAGTAAATGCATCTTTAATGATTTATAAAAAATAACATAGACTTAAGCCAAAACTAAAATATGCATAAATCAATTTTTATTTTTTAATAATAGAAGTTTTTTACATATATATAAATCTCAGTTGTCTCATTGTCTCAATTTTATATTTCTTTTCAAAAGAGTAATTTCCAAATGTAAGTAATTGCATCAGCCAAATTTTAAAGCTATTTAATTTTGTATAAATAAATAAAAAAATCATTAATGAAAAGTTTACCTTATAATTAAAATAAATGTATTATAGACAACTTATATTTATAAGTAACACCAAAGAGGATTAATTCAATAATAAAGTGAAAAATAACAGTATAAAATACGTTGAATCAATATCTTATATACATGATTGATATAAAAATTATATTATGTTGACAGAGAGTCGTTAAAAGAAATGTATCCGAGAAGCGAAACGTCATAACATTAAACAGAGATTTCGAACCGCAAATCATAATAAATGAAACTGAAATCTGTCTCGCTTTCTTTTGTTTTCCCATAATTACATTTCTTTTTGAAAGACATTTTTAAATGTGTTCCATGTAGGCAGATTTAACGCGCCACCTAAAGCGAAGTGAATTGCTTTTTCTGTTTTTATTCTAAAATTGTTTTGGAGATGTGTGCAGACGATAATGCGGCAGTGAGCTGCTATTGATTTATTCTATTTAATAAAGTGATTTTAATGTAACCAGCGACTGTGGAATAATTGTGTAATGGGTGAACTTTATACGACATAATGTATTAATATCTTATTAAATCTTCGCAGGGCATTTTTTCTAAATTATTGAATATGATAAATCTCAAAATTTTTAAGGTTTCCGTACTTTAATAGTAAAAACAAAACCATTATAGGATCACTTATGTGTCTGTCTGTGTGTCACAACCATTTCAATCTTAAATTAAGGAATATGGAAAGTTTAAATTGGAGGAAGAAATAAAGACCATTGACCAACAAATTTTTAGATCATTAAACATCTATAAATATATATTTGGGAAAAATGTATAGAAGCCTAATTACGTACTTTAAAAAAATAGTTGCTTTGTATATTTTGTGGAATTCCATGTAAAAACTTTTTTAGCACTTAACTCAAAAATATATTTATTTTAATTTTATGTACTATATTTACACAAATACCGTCGAAGTTGTAGTGCAAAAAAGTTTCAGCATCATCAATTTCTAAATCTATTGAAACTCAGATTACGAAAATTTTTGAGATAGTAGACACTAATTTAAGCCCTGAAATAAATATAGTGATTACGGTAGGTAACGTAGTTTTTTTTTTCTTTTTTTTACAAACAAATTCTGATTTACGGGCATTTAGTAAAAGCAGTATTAATAAATTTACGAGTATTTATGTACTTTAAATCTGTTTTTCTCAAAACTAATTTGTCAGCGTTATTAGATTTTTGAAATGCTCCTTGTGACGTAATTTATTATCAATATTTATGAAATTGATAAGGAAATATTCTGATATTGTTTAGAAAGAAATACTGTAATATTTTTAAAATTCGTCTTCTTTAAGATAGTCAAATTTGATTTTTTTAGTTATGAAAAGGCAATTTTTTTATGAAAATCGATATGGAAATTAGAAAAAAAATCTGTAAAATAATAATTTTTCAAGAGATTAAAAAAAATTACACAAATGTGTTTAGAATAGTGTTTTTAGATATCTATCTGCCTACATTAAATTGGCTGTTTTGGTGATAATTTTCGAAATTGTTTTATTATTTTATATGAAAGAGAAATGGTTTACGATTCCAAATCTGTTTTAACTTTTTTCTTACTATTATTAGAAAAGGAGTTATGGCAATTTCAATAAGCATCAAAATGACCATTTTTGTAAAAAAATTTTATTTTTTATTTTTTATTATTTTTTTTTATGTGAAAGAACAATTTTTCACGATATTAAATTTTAATTTTATTCCTATGCTTATTAAAAGAGCTTTTATTTATAATTCAGGATATTTAGAACTTTTACCTGTATTCGAACAATTAGGATTATCAGTTCAACAAAATATGATCACAAACTATTTTAAAGTTGATGATGATCGAATAAAAAATTCAATGCGTCACTCGCTATCGCGTGAACAACTTACCAGGAAAACAAAAAGAACTAATAAAAAGTTAAAAAAGGTTAAATATGAAATTAATAATGGGTTACAACATAAATGTGGTGCATTTTAAGTGTATAAATTAAATATATTAGATTTTTACAAGAAAATTGCGATATATGATATGCGATTTCTGGAAAATGAATTTTTTCATTATTGTTATGTTCGATAAGTTTCATTTCATAAAAAGTTTTTATTTCAGTCAAATTTGTTAAGTATGCATTCAGTATCACGCACTATGCTCTGAACTAGGATCTAAGCTATATGTGGTAATTTAATTATTTTATAGGCACTCGAATATGAAAAAAAATGGTAATTTTTATTAAAAATGTACTTTTTTACATATTTTGAAAATTTTCGGCTATTTTTGAAGATATTATAAAACTCTTAGTTCAGTGCACAAATAAGCGTAACAGAAGTGTGCAGCATAAAGGAAATTGAAATATATTTATTTGAGTTGAGTGTACGCTGTCTGGCGTAAGCATGATATTTTGCTAAGACTAAAAAATTCAAATCGTCACTCGCTACACACAGAAAAACTTACCAGGAAAACGAAAGAGCTTCTAAGAAGTTAAAAATGGTTAAAATTAAATTTAAGGAAGGGTTAGTATATAAATGTGTTCCATTTTAAGCATAACAATTAAATATTGCAGTTTTTTTTTACCTAAAAAGAAATGTTTAAATGCGATATCTGGAAAATATTTTTTTTCGTTATTTTCATGTGCGATAAATTTCATTACATAAAAAGTTTTAAAGATATTAAAGTGAAATTTCGTAAGAATTCTTTCCATATCACTCACTATGCTCTGAACTAGGATCTAAGTTATATGTTATAATTTAATTATTTGATAAGCACTCGAATATGAAAAGAATAGTTTTTTAAATTTATAGTTTTTTAACTTTCCGCTGTTTTGGAAGATATTGTAAAACTCCTAGTTCAGTGTACAGATAAGTGTAACAGACGTATGCAGCATAAAGGAAATTGGAATATATTTGTTTGAATTGAGTGTACGCTGTCTGCCGTAAGCATGAAATTTTGCTAAAAAAACAGCAAAAAACCCCACTTTTTTAATATTAAAAATATATTGCTAGGATTCTATGTTTTCTTATCATTCTGTAATACAATAGAACTAAAAATTATTAATATTTTCAAAACTGTCTTTTTTTTTAAAAAAAGGGCTCCGCAGTAGGCAGATACCTTAATTGATAAAAATGCAAAAGTAAGAAAATATCTCAGAAATTAAAACACGAGGATCATTTTAAAATTTCGTTTGAAAATTTATTTTTATTTTAAAAATTAAATATTTTAATAAGGTTGGAAATTGTTTTTGAAGGTGTTCTATACGCTTTTGATAAAATGTATATATGCACAATATTTCATATTGCTATGATGAAAAAAAACAACGTTCACCGTCCCATTAACGACTTTTCTTGATGATAGACATTTTCGCTAGTAATTATCTTATGAGAAAGCTTTTACATAAGTATTTTTCTGCGCTATTTGATATGATAAAAATACACATTGTTTCTTTTTTTATTTTGCGTTATTGGAAAATAATCATTTACAATGCACATTAATTGGGAATAAATCTTTTTCAATTATTTTGAATTTTGACATTGTGTAAGTATTCTTATCTATTATTTTTTCATTTAAACATTTCCGTTCTTTCCTTTCAACTCTTTTATTAATGCATGTTCAAATGTATGTAATACTTGAATCGTATGAAAAATCTTCAAGAAACGGTTCAAATATTCGAAAGTTTTAAAAAATAACTCTTAGCTACGCATAATTAATAGAAAATATCTATTTTGTTAACATGAAATCGATAGAAAAAATGTAGTCAACAAAGACAAATATCATAACATTAAAAAGAGATTTAGAACCAAAAATCCATAACAAATAAAACAGAAGTCTGCTCCGTTTTCTTTTGTTTTTCTATAATGACTTCTCTTGATGGTAGACATTTACAAATGTGCTAGTGACATATTAAAGCTTTACATACAATATTTTTCTAGGTAATTTAATATGATAAGCCTACAACTTTTTTCGTTATTAATCTTGTTATTGAAAAATAGTTATAGCAATTATTTAATTAATAATGAAACTTCTTACCAAGCGAAATTTGCATCATCTTAATTAGGTTAATTAACATATATTCATAAAGTATTGTTATAGCATTTGATATATTTTATTTCAATGAATACAGTCAATGAGTACTATCGATGAATACTATCGATGAAGAATACCGATGAGTGTAAAATGAGTACTATCGCGTGCATTTACAACGCATTTTAATAATGATTCAATCTTCTTCAATTATTTTTATTTCTGACATTGTGTAAATATATATATTTTTTTTTCATTCCTTTCTATTCTTTTATTGTAAGTCATGTTAAAATGTATATTCTATTTAAATTCAGTTAAAATCTCAAGTAGATTAATCCGTCACTCAATAATGTTTAAATATAACTGTTACTTTTGCATGATTGATGGAAAAGTTATATGATAGTGACGGGTGATCTGTAGAATCATTTAAATCAAGAAGGAAAAAGTCATACCATAAAAGAGATATTTTTAACCATAAATCCATCGTAAATGAAATAGAACCCTACTCATATTTCTTTTGTTTTCCTGTAATGATATATCTTTGTAATAGACATTTCCAAAAGTAGTAATGCTATTATGTCATGAAATCTATAATGTCATACAACATCTGAGTACAATAAATTCAAACATATATATTTTTTACACTTATAATGTTATCGGAAAATAACTGTACCTGAATTAGAAATGTAATTTATATCACAGGGAAGCTTGCATCATTAAAATAGATTCATTGATATATATTAATAGTGTATGGTTAATATGATT
This sequence comes from Maratus speculifer, assembly GCA_964019185.1. Lineage (NCBI taxonomy): Eukaryota > Metazoa > Arthropoda > Arachnida > Araneae > Salticidae > Maratus > Maratus speculifer. The sequence goes on from OZ025290.1 coordinate 414,857,653, forward strand.
GTCATTTATTTTGGGTCTGTTTTGGGATTTTTTAATAATCTGCCTGATCCTGTTAATAATAATTATTTAGTCATTCGAACATTTTTAAAGATAATATTACTATGCATGATTGACAGAAAAATTCTATCATGGTAACAGGGAATTAATAAAAAACAGAGAATCGATAGAAAAAATGCAGTAAAGAAAGAAAATAGTCTCAACATTAAAGAGAGAATTCGAACTGCAAATCCCTAATACATAAAATAGAAATCTGTTCTGTTTTATTTTGTTTTTGTACAATAACTTCTTTAGATGTTAGACATTTTTAAACGCTTTAATATATACAAAAGCTTTACCATAAATATTTATATATTTTTACCATAAATATTTTTATACAAGAAATATAACTTCTTATCAAGCAAAATTTGCATCGTCACAATTAGGTTAATAAACATTTGTTCATCATGTATTGTTATAACATTTCACATATTTTATTTTAATGAATACCATCAACTGGTATAGTTGCAAAGAATTTTAATTAAGATTAAATATTATGCAGTTATTTTTCATTCTGATATTGTATAAATATCCTTTTTTTATTACTTTCATTTTTATTTATTTTTATTCTTTCTTTCTTTATTTCTTTATTTATTTTTGCTTCAGTATTTTTTCTTTCATTCCGCTTTACTTTTTTATTGTGATGCATGTTAAAAGTTATTTTCTGTTTAAATTCAATTAAAATCAGCTGTAGATTGTTCAGTTACTCATCAATTAGGTAGCTTTCAATAAAAAAAGTAAAAAACTACCTATTGCAGCCGTCCGGAGGAAAGCACTTCCGGAACATTTTCGTATATTTTCACCGATCATGACCCCCAGACCCCAAAACCACCCTCCGTTCAAATGTTGACATACATATATATATATATAACCATATATATATATCTGATTTTTGTCATGCGATAACTAACGTATTTATGAACCGATTTGAATGAAACTTGGTATGTACATAGTACATACAAATGTCTCGACCGAGTTCGTTGGCCAGCATCATTCGCCATTTTAAATTTTTTTAAAAAAATTAAAATTTAAAATCCAATGCGGAAAAATTAAAAGTTGAAAAATATTTTTCTTTTAAATGTTAGAACTTAAAACAACAATTCCAGAACATTTTTTATTTTGTCTATATCTTAAAATATGATTGAGTTATAGCACTTAGAATTTTTCTTATGGCTGACAATTTGAATCGATCTAATTTTTGTCACGTGATAACACGCGTATTTATGAACGGACTTGAATGAAACTTGGTATGTACATAGTACATACAAATGTCTCGACCGAGTTCGTTGGCCAGCATCATCCGCCATTTTAAATTTTAAAAAAAAAATTAAAATTTAAAATCCAATGCGAAAAAATTAAAAGTTGAAAAATATTTTTCTTTTAAGTGTTAGAACTTAAAACAACAATTCCAGAACATTTTTTATTTTGTCTATATCTTAAAAAATGATTGAGTTATAGCACTTTGAATTTTTCTTATGGCTGACATTCTGAAACGATCTGATTTTTGTCACGTGATAACACGCGCATTTATGAATCGATTTGGATGTAACTTGGTCTGTACATAGTACAGCTCATATTCAAAATATTAGAATAATTGAGAAAAGGTAATAAGAAAAAATTATTTGTCATTTATTTATTTTTTATACTAAGTAAATGCAATTAAATTTCTTATAAATTAAATCTGGAATGTTTAGATAAGATTTTAACATTTATAAAATATAAAATACAGCACAATAAATTAGGTATACAGCTTCCTTAAACACACCAGAATATAGAATAAAATTTAGATTGGTTCAAAATATTAGAATATTTTATTTTACGCAACAATATTACCTTATGAATATGAAGTAAATGGTAGTTAATATATTGTAGCATCCCCTTTAGCTTTCATAACAGCGTACAATCGATCTTGCATACTATATACAAGGTGTTTACAAACATTTCTATCAATATTAGCCCAAATAGACTTTATACGTGCCACTAACTCAGTTTTACTTGAAGGAGGATTTTCTTGAAGTTTTTTCTTCATTATACACCATAAGTTTTCGAAGGGATTAAGATCGGGTGAATTTGGTGGCCAAGGAAGTACCTTAATGTTGCGTTGGCGGAACCAATTCTTAGTTGACACCGAGGTATGCGGGGACGCTAAATCTTGTTGAAAGATGAAATCATCTTCAAATAAATCTTCTGATGATGGAATCATGTAATATTCTAAAATTCCTTGATATATCAGAGAGTTAACCTTTTCGTAGACGATCCATAACTTTCCAGGTCCTTCTGCACTCATACAACCCCAAACCATGACACTAGCAGCAAATTTTACGGAACGTTTAAGGCATTCTTTATCAAATGCTTCTTGCTTCATTCTCCAAACTCGAATACCTTGATTACCATATGAAACACAAAACATACTTTCATCACTAAATAATATATTTTTCCAATCTTCATTGCTCCATAAACGTCTTGATTTACACCAATTCAATCTTATACGCTTTTGTCTTGAAGTCATGAGAGGTTTTGTTTTCGGTACACGAGATTCAAATTTAAATTTATGGAGACGTCTTAATGTTGTCGATGTAGAAACTTCAACTCCTTCTTCTTTCCATTTTCGGTGCAAGAGTCGCACACTTTTAAAACGGTTTTTCTTAACTATACGCTTCAGTTTCCTGTCATCTCTAGCAGATGTTTTTGGTTTTCGGCCACCATTTCGGCGATTATTTTGAAATTTTCCAATTTTTGAATATTGTGTTAGTATTTTACTAACGCTCGATTGCGAACAAAGTAAATAATTCGCTATAAAACATTGATTTTTACCGTGCCGATACAAATCAACCATACGAAGTTTAGTAGATTCAGGAATATCACTCACACGGCCCATTTTAAGACGAAAAAGAAACAAACTGCAAAAAAGAATACTGATTTTAAATAAAATAGTCTGAATTTAATCAATGATGCCACCAGTTAAGAATTGGTAATAATTAAAGGAGAATTAATGTGAAATATTCTAATATTTTGAACCACTTGAATAAATATTCTAATATTTTGACTTTTCAAAATAATTTTTTTTGCAATTAATCTTTTCAAAAATGATATTAAATTTAAGATAACAAGTAAGTTTAATCAACAATAAGTTCTTAATAAAAATATCGTTTGCATATTTTCATTAAAAGACATTAAATTACCAAACGATATTTTCAATTTCTAAAAAAAAGGTAATTATTCTAATATTTTGAATATGAGCTGTATATACTGAGGCCTGAATCGAGTTCGATACTCAGTTCCATCCGCCATCTTATTTCAAAATGGCGGCCGTTTAAAATTTTTTATAAATTTTAAAATTTAAAATTAGGTACAAGAAAGTGGGAAATTGAAAAAGATTTTCCTTTTATGCATTTGACCTTGATACAAAGATTCCAGAGCATTTTTTGTTTCGTCTATATCTAAAAAAATGGCTGAGTTATCGCATATAAATATATATCGATTTCAATATGAGTGTGCATGTGCACCTGAATTAAGATTTCGACCAGGCTCATAATCAGGTTCTACTAATTTGAGCTTAGTATTTTTGAAAAATATATGTTAATTTAAAATTAATAAATAAATATATAAATATATGAAAGCTACCTCTTCCTCCCGGCACTGCCAGAAGGACTATTTTAAAATATCATTGTTACTTATGAATGATAGATAGCATGATATATGGGAACATGGAATCGGTAGAACAATTGCATTCATAAAAGAAAAATGTCAGAACTTTAAAAAAGAGATTTCTAATAGCAAATTCCCAATAAATAAAATAGAAATCTGCTCCATTTTCTATTGTTGCCCTTTAATGACATTTCTTGAAAACAGACATTTTCAAATCTATTGATCACATATAAAATGTATTATGTCATACAATAAATATTTTTTAAGTTTCTGAATATGATAAACTTAATTATATATTTTTTTGTTTTTATCTCGTCATCTAAAAATAATTGTAGTATTTATTTAGTTAGAAATGTAGTTTCTAATCAAAGGAAATAGTCATCGTCAAAAATATGTTAATTAATATTTATTCATAGAGTATTTTTCGTATATTGGCATTAATTTTGGGTATTATTGTATTCTGTTAAAAATCTACTGTAAATTGTTCAGTTATTCGAACATTTTTTTAAGATAACTGTTACTTATGCCTGCTAGATATATAATTATATAATCACAAAAAGCAATCCAGAGAATAAATGTAGTCAGGAAAGACAAAAATGTCATAAAACAGATATTGAACAAACAATTCCACAGCAATAAAAATAGGAGACCAATTTCTTTTGTTTTCCTATAATTAATTATCTTTTTCAAATGTATTAATGCCATATAAATACTTAACAATAAATATTTTCCTAGGATATCAATATGATAAACATAAGCATTTCTTCTTAATTTAGAAAAATAATCAAAACATTTATTTAGAAAATTAGCTTCTAATCAAGTGAAACTTCCAGAAAAAATGTTGGAAACTGGTGTTATACGATAGAACGCAAAAAAAAAACTTCTTCAAACACCATAAAATACATAAAATACCGCAAGGCCTTTCGATCGAACTTAGTCTATCTTCATCTGGCGAAAAGATGTGCGTCTACAATGAATATAGCGGCACGACTGACGTGTAAAGGCGGGAAAGGGTACAAGCTGGAGGAGTAGCCAATGGGAAAGTAGAAGGCAACAGCCAATCAGGGAAGAGCATAAACGAAAAAAGGATACAATGAAGGGAGGGAGGGAAAAAAGGAAAATGGTTACAAAGGGAAAAAAGTTAAAAGTAAGTAAAAGTTATTAAAGTAAGTAAAAGTTATTAAAGTTAGTTATTAAAATGTTTATACTAACAAGAAAACATATATATACCCAGCTAAAAAAAGTTTACACTTTGTTTGCAAAAAAGTTTAGATTGTACACAATTTGTACACAAAAAGTGAATATTTTTGAATACTCCAAAAAGTATGTACTTTTTGTGAAAAATATTTTCATGTTTTATGTATACAAAAAAGTGAACATTATAAGTTATCAAAGACGGTGCACTTTTTTTGCATAAAATAAATAAATATTCCGTGTGTGCAAAAATTTTGCAACCTTTTTTTTTTTTTTTTTTTTTTTTTTTTTTTTTTTTTTTTTTTAATCAAAGATTTCAATTTTGCAAATATTATGTACTATTTTTTATGGATATGAAAATTAGATTTTTTCATTACAGGGATTATTATATCCATGCGTGGTGCCTTTTCTAAATTTGTGAAAATTTTCCAAGGTAAACTAATGTTGTATTTAACTTGCATTCGATCGGAAGGAATAAATTGGATTATGTCTTAATATGCCAAAATAAAATGAGTTAATTAAATTTCAAAATCGTGAGGTTGTGGGCCCTTTCTCAATAAAAGAAAATTCTCAGTTCGATTTTAATTTTAAGGAAATATACTTTAGTATGCTTATCAAATTTGAAGAAAAACAAATTTAATTATTTAAATTTTAAAATCCAGAAATAGGGGTAATGAAACTACCCCCCTCGCTTCATTACCGGAAACTTCCTTGAGATTATCTTATATTTTAAGTTGCTTAACAAAAATAAATTCTATCTTTTAACACATTCGCTGCCGCTTACTTGAAGATGTGATGACCGTTAATGCCGCACTGTCGAAGTGGGGTTTTCCCGGAAGCCGATTTATTTTTTATAAGAAATAATCAGTGAAAGATTTTCCCGTACCAGCGCGTGACTGGCTATTTGACATCACCTCACATCACGCGCTGGCGCGTGATCGGTAGCGAATGTGTTAAAAATAAGAAAAAATAGAAATTTTGATTAATTATAAATTTTTAAACTTAGGGGAGGGGTAATGTTTTTAGTAAAACCCTCTAACTTTACGGAAATATATAATTTCTCTTTTATTTTAAATTTCTCGAAAAGACATAATTTTACTATGTTTTGCAAAATCATTCAAAAATAAAATTAAATTGTATTTTAGACTAAATAATATTTAAATCAAACTTAAGGGAGGGGCAATGACTCTCATATGACCTCTTCCCCATAAAAATCGTTTAATTTTAAATTACTTGAAAAAAAACATATTTTATTGGGCATTTCAAAACGAAAAAAAAAATAGTTAATTAAATTTCAAAATCCTGTTAAGGACAAAATGTGCCTACCCCTAGAAAGAATAAATTTTGCTGTGTTTTTCAAAATCGGAGAAAAACAAAACTTAGTTAAATTTCAAAATCTAGAGAGGGGCAAAAGCCATTCTATGCCCCCTTCCCCCATTGCAAAATTTTTAATCTTTTTCTTTTTTTTAAAGTTTCTCGAAAATAATAAATTCGACTACGAATTTTAAAATAAGAGAAAAAAATTTTAATTAATCAAATTTTAAAAAGAAGGGGGGGGGCAATTGCTCTCACATGCTTTCATCCCCCTATCAGAAATTTTCTTACTTCCTCTTTTATTTTAAATTTCTCGAAAAGAATAAATTTTACGAAGTTTTTCAAAATTAAACTAGTTGGATGTATCAATCCCAAAACTTTCTTCTATCTCATAAGTACATTTTAATATTTTTAAAAAAATGTGGTGACCCCAAAGTTACCCACTATCGAATTTCCTCGAACATTTGACCTACCCTAATGATATTATGGTATCCGAAAAGCCTAAAACGCAGAATTTAATTAATATTCTGAGAAAATGAGCTTAGTAGTGCCTCATGTTGGGTAATTTATACTAAAACCTAATAAGCATCTATTTATGTCAGGACCTAACAGAATCTGAAATTTGATGGAATTTCGTCCATTAGTTCTTGAGATATAGTTATAACAAAAAATTTGCAAAACGTAGCACAGCAACACCATATCTTGGAAAATTTATGCCAAAACGTAAAAAAGCGTCTAATTATGTTATGGTGTAAAAGAATCTGAAGTTTGATGAAATTCTGTGCATTAGTTCTTGAGATATAGCTAGTTTTTAAAAAATCGTGTAAAATATAGCACAGCAGCACCATCAGTTGAACGATTTATAACAAAACGTAATCATCATGTAATTATGTTATATGTCATTTTGTAACGAAATATGAAGTTTGATGAAATTCTGTGCTTTGGTTGTTGAGATATAGCTATCGGAAAAATCGTGCCAAATGCTGCATAGCTGCACCACCTGTTGCAAGGTAATACCAAAATGTAATCAGCGTCTAATTATGTTATATATTCTAGTGTAACAGAATCTAAAATTTGATAAAGTTCTCTGCATCAGTTCTTGAGATATAGCTATCGCAAAAATCGTGCAAAATGTCGCATAGCAGCGCCACCTATAGGGCAGTTCATACCAAAACCTTATCAGCGGCTATGTATCTCAAGGTATCGTAGAATCTGAAGTTTGGGGAAATTCTGTGCATTAATTCTTGAGATATAGCAATCTTGAAAATCATGAAAAACGTAGTATAGCAGCGGTCAATTTACACCAAAACTTAATCAGCGTCTATGTATATCAAGGGGTCACAGAATCTGAAGTTTGGTGAAATTCTGTGATTAGTTCTTGAGATATAGCAATCTTGAAAATCATGAAAAACATAGTATAGCAGCGCCACCTGCAGGCCAATTTTCACCAAAAACCAATAGGCACTAATTCATATCAAGATCTAACTGAATATAAAATTTTATAAAATTTCGAGCATTAGTTCTTGAGATAGAGCGCCCACAATTTTTTTGTCACATACAGACAGACACACAGACAGACAGACAGGCGGACAGACAGACAGACAGACAGACGGACAGACTCACAGACAGACATTTTCTAAAAATAGTCAAAACGTGTTCAGGACCTTCTAAAACATATAAATCCGTCGAAAACCGGAAGTCGAAAATTTTCATGAATCCAATACTTTCTTCTTGTAAAGATAGAAGAAAGTAAAAAAATTAAATAATTAAGTTTCAAAATCGGGGGAAGTGAAGTGGACCCCCCCCCCACACACACACACATCCATGCTCACAACACGCGCGCAAAAACTCCACTTTTTCAACGAGCTCACAATTTGCCGTTTTCCCTTATCAGGTGTAGCTTCCAATTACTATGAAAATTACTTGCGCTTTCAAAAATCAGACGAATCCTGTTTAATAATTATTAATTTATTTATTATTCTTGCATGTATAGCTATAGCGATCTTTCCAACACCAGGAACCAGAAGCATTAATACTTCTCAACTCAGAGACTTGGAGCTGGTGTGTTTACATGTGACGTCACTCGACCGCGAAGTTAGCTAGAGAAACGAACGTAACGGATACCGCGTGTCCCGTCGTTTTTTATTTTTATTATTTCTAATTTAAATTATAGCGCTTATACCAAAGTTAATTTTTCACAAGTATCTCTGTGAAAGTTTCAAATGACACAGTCATTTGTAAGCACAGGCAAACCCTGTAGAATCGGTCGGGATCGAAAAAAAAAAAATTTCGCCTTTTGCTGCAAATTGATGAATTTGCAGCGACTTGAAAATCTTTCGAATTAGACAGCTCTATTTTTAGCTTCCGAATAATCAGCGGTTATTGTTTGTAATAACAACCACACATTATTAATTTAATTGTTGATGTTAATTTATTCATTGATATTAATTTAATCATTGATATTAATTTAATTTGCTGATTATTTGACATTTACTACATGCTTAGATTGTTTTTCAAAACAAATGGAAATTCTTATGAAAAATAAAAATTAATTCCCCCTTAAATTATAAGTGTTTTGTGAGCTAAAAGGGACGTGAGATGGGCATCACAGATTTTTTCTTTTTTGCAGATTCTTTATCATTAAACCTTTATTTTGCTTCATGTCATGTTTAGTTTTTATTACTTACTATATCAAAAAGTTAATATTGTTAATAAACATTTAAAAAATTAGGATTAAATACACCACAGGTAAGTGACTGTTTGATTAATAAATGCTTCAATTGTAAAAATATTTCACCTGCAGATTACTTTTTGGCCCTGAAGTATCTGCCGCAGATAGTTGGAGAATTTTCTGCTGCTGGGTCGGACAGTAATTTTAAAAAAAGTTTACACTGTTCTCAAAATGGGTTCTTTTATATCTTTTTGTTTATCTTATATGTTTTTCACATGATCGGTAAAATTCGCAATTTTTCCACAGCTGATCAACAAAATTATCGATTTTTTTTTGTTTGAAAACAAAAATAAGATTTTTAGAAAATGAATCGACAAAATGTGCGATTTTTATGAAGCTGATCGATGGAATTTGTGATTTTTCGAGTATGGTCAACAAAATTATCTATTTTTACAAATCCGATTAAGAAAATTTGCAATTTTTCTGCGTCAATCAACAAAATTTGTGATTTTTACAAAGACATTTGCCAAAATTCACAATTATTTTGCATCTGATCAATAAAATTTCTGATGTTTATGAAACTGATTGACAAGAATCGTGATTTTTACAAAGCAATCGACAGAATTCGTGATTTTTACAGAGCCAATCGACGGAATTTGCAATTGTTTTTCACATGATTGGTAAAATTCACAATTTTTTCACAGCTGATCAACAAAATTACCGATTTTTTCTTGTTTGACAACAAAAATAAGATTTTTACAAAATGAATCGACAAAATGTGTGATTTTTATGAAGCTGATCGATGGAATTTGTGATTTTTCGAGTATGGTCAACAAAATTATCTATTTTTACAAAGCCGATTAAGAAAATTTGCAATTTTTCTGCACCAATCAACAAAATTCGTGATTTTTACAAAGACAGTTGCCAAAATTCACAATTTTTCTGCGTCTGATCAATAAAATTTCTGATGTTTATGAAACCGATTGACAAAAATCGCGATTTTTAGAAAGCAATCGACAGAATTCGTGATTTTTACAGAGCCAATCGACGGAATTTGCAATTGTTTTTCACATGATTGTTAAAATTCGCAATTTTTTCACAGCTGATCAACAAAATTATCAATTTTTTCTTGTTTGACAACAAAAATAAGATTTTTACAAAATGAATCGACAAAATGTGCGATTTTTATGAAGCTGATCGATGGAATTTGTGATTTTTCGAGTCTGGTCAACAAAATTATCAATTTTTACAGAGCCGATTAAAAAAAATTGCAATTTTTCTGCACCAATCAACAAAATTCGTGATTTTTACAAAGACAGTTGCCAAAATTCACAATTTTTCTGCATCTGATCAATAAAATTTCTGATTTTTATGAAACCGATTAACGAAAATCGCGATTTTTACAAAGCAATCGACAAAATTCATGACTTTTAAAAAGCCAATCGATGAAATTTTCATTTTTTTTTTTTTTCACATGATCAGTAAAATTCGCAACTTTTCCACAGCCGATCAACAAAATTATTGATTTTTTCTTGTTTGACAACAAAAATAAGATATTTATGAAATAAATCGACAAAATGTGCAATTTTTACGAAGGCAATCTATGAATTTTGCAATTTTTCGAGTCTGATCGACAAAATTATCGATTTTTACAAAGGCGATCGCAAAAATTCGCAATTTTTCTGCACTTATCAACAAAATTCGTGATTTTTACAAAGACAGTTGCCAAAATTCACAATTTTTCTGCACCTAATCAATAAAATTTATGATTTTTACGAAACCGATTGATGAAAATCTCAAGTTTTACAAAGCTATCGACATAATTGGTGACTTTTACAAAGCCAATTGATGAAATTTGCAATTTTTTTAAACACGACAGGTAAAATTATCAGCTTTTCCACAGCCGATCAACAAAATTATCGATTTTTTTCTTGTTTGACAACAAAAATAAGATTTTTACGAATTGGATCGACAAAATATGTGATTTTTACGAAGCCGATTGACGAAATTTATGCTTTTTTTAATCTTGTCGACAAAATTATCGATTTTTACAAAGGCGATCGAGAAAATTCGCAATTTTTACAAAGGCAATCAAGAAAATTCTCAAAATTTTTATAGTGTGGCGGCCATCTTGCGCGGTCTATAAAACGAGTTTCTCGCAGGAAGCGATCGAGCTAGCCTTTTGCTCGGCAGATAAGACGCTCGCTTTCTGGCCGTGGGATCTCCAGTTCGATCCCTGCCCGGGCACGTCATCTGCAATAGCTATAAACCAATGCAACTGTGCAAAAAACCTATAAATTTGTCAAACGATCCTGGAAAAAAAGTATTTTCTTCAAAGGAATGCGGGAGGTAACTCTTTCCATTATACGATTTCAGAAAAGCGTGACTTCGGTCAAAGGATTATGGAAAAAGTCGCGGCTTTTGTTAAAGGATTACGAAAATACTCTAATTTTCTAAGATAATCGTGAAAAATACTCTACTTTTTGTCAAAGATCGTGGTAAAATACTGTACTTTTTGTGGAAAGATCGTGGAAAATACTCTAATTTTCTCAAAAGGTCAAAGGAATGTTCTAATTTTGTCAAAAAAATGAGGAAAATATATAGAGTTTGTCAAAAGATCAGGAGAAATATGCAAATTTTGCCAAAAGATTGCAGAAAATATGTGAATTTTTCCAAAGGATCGCAGTAAATATCCAAATTTTTCCTCAAAAACACAAAAAATATCCAAATTTTTCCGAAAGATCGCAGAAAATATGTAAATTTTGCCAAAAGATCATGAAAAATATGAGAAATTTGTTGTAAGATTGAGGTAAGTAGAAGTATTTTGTAGAAAGGTAGCGGAAAATCGCTAATTTTGATGAAAGATCGGAGGAAAATCGTGAATTTTGTCAAAAGATGGAAGAAAATTCGCAATTTTGTTGAAAGTTCACAGAAAGTGAGAGAATTTTCTAGAAAGATCGTAAAAAATACAAGAGTTTTTTCGAAAGATCTCAGAAAAAAGTGTATTTTGACAAAACGTAGCAGAAAATACGAAAATTTTGAAGAAAGATCGTGGAAAATACACAAGTTTTGACGAAGGATCGCAGTAAATATGCAAATTTTCTCAAAAGATCATGGAAAATATCTGAATTTTGTCAAAAAAGGGTGAGAAAAACTATGAATATCTCTAAAAGATCATGGATAAATGCAAATTTCAATGGAAAGACAGTGGAAAAAAGTGCGATTTTTGTAAAAAGTTCACAAAAAAACGCTAATTTTGTTAAAAAATTGTAGAAAAGTGCTAATTTTGTCAAATGTCCTTGAAACTTCAGCTTTTTTTTTTTCTGAGGCTGTACCAAGTCTGAATTTTTGTCAAAAGTAGCAAATTTTGGCTAAAGATCGGGGGGGGGGGATTTCATCATAGGGTCGTGGGTAAAAATGCAAGCTATGTGTGTGTGTAGGTGTTCACTCAGGCCCAGTTAGGAGTGGGGGGGAATTCAAAATATTTTCAGTCTTGGCAAAATTTCAAACTTGCACCCATGGTCCTTTATCTTAAAAGTATGGGACCAAAGCATTTTTGATTAACCGGTGTTCCTTAGGTTGTTTTGGATAACCGGTGTTCCATAGGATTTTTTTAATAACTGTGAAGCTTATGGTGAAAAGCTTGATAATTAGTACAGTGCTGTAATAAAAATGTTGTAACATATTACAGATTATGTGCTAGATGTGGAACAGGATTACACACAATGAAGCTACTGAGATCAAAAATGTGTCACTTTGATATATTGAAGTACAAGAAGATGCAACAACAAATGTGTTGTTATTTAAAAGGTGGCGTGATAAATCAGCATTGAAACCATACAAAGTTGAAAATCGCAACATATTATGTAAAATAATGAAGTATTTTACATATATATATATATAATAAAGTGCTCAAAATTATGGAATTGACCAAATGAGTAAGTTAACTCTGTTTATTTTATAAAAAAACATGTTTTTTTAACACTATTTCTACTAGTGTCCAAAAGCACCTTTCAAAGTTCTGATTTTTGCTTCTAATTTTTAAAGCTAATTAAAACAAATTTCAATGTATTAAAAATGATTCGGAATTGTTTTGGTGCAAAACTTACAACTAAAACAGTAATCATAAATCAAAATATGTTGAAAGGTGTCAATTGACATCGGTAAAAATAGTGTTGATAGTAAAATTTTTTACATTTAAAAAGGACTTGGAATTTTAAGATCTTTTGGTTAAGTCAATTTTCGGATAACCGGAGTGCTACTGTAAATATATGCATATGGGTCATTCTTAAAAAAAAGATCCCTTTTGGGATTTTTTTTTTTTCATTAAAAGCAAAGTAAAAAAAATAATATTTGAGAGGATTGTATGCATCTCCAAGAACAGAAATTGAATATCAGCAACATGCATTAAAAATAATATTTATTACACTTCAGTGCTGTAATCAGTATATACCGTTGTTTTTCATTTTTATATAGGGTTTTCATTCCTTTAACAGTATAAGGAAAATTCAGAAATAGGAGTACTAAAAAATAAGCACTTTTATGCACCCTGTGTATGAACTAGCTCAAGTTCTCACTAAGTCACTGAATGTAGATTAAATATTTTGATAAATTTCTATAAATATACATGCAATAGGTGAAATAATTGCATGTTTACATTCAACAGTTTTTATTGTGGCCTATGAGCAAATATGATATTACTATCTGATAGCAATAAATAATTTTAAAAAGTTTCCAGTGAGTACTAGTGTTATACTAAGTGTTAAACACACAGTTTAACACTTAGATTTTTAAATATTTTTTTACCACAAAAGAGATGTGTGTGTGGTAGGGGGGGGGGCTTATATGTGAGTGTGAAAAATAAAAAATGCTTGAAAGCAGTGTTCTCGCTGACATTTGACCAACATTAGTAATTTGGCGAATTAAAAATAAAATTCGCCGAATGAAAAAAGTATTAACAAAATAGATTCTTTGTGTAGCTCAAACTGTGACAGCGATTGTTATTAATCTAGTTTCAACTATGCGCTACAAATATGAAAAATATGTATATATATATATATATGTATATACATACATACAGTAGACTTCCTGAAATCCACAAACCAGAAATCCGCAACTCTCTAAAATATTTTATGGATGTAAACAATGAAAATTTCAGTTTGGATATTGGGACAAAATGTTATTTTTTCTTAGTTTTGTATCAATTTCATATATTTTTTAATTTGTAATTTTCTTAATACTCTATTCATGTTTTTTTCATAAAGAAATATTTTTTTTTTTTTTGAAAAAATTCAAGATATTGCTTATATTATACTGGTAATTACAATCTTCTTACCAAGTATATTATGCATTATCAAGATATTTTGGTTATTAAGCTTGGCTAAACTTGAAAAAAAATTGTTATTTTATGATTTTTATGCGAATTAGTAAGTTACTTTTATGAGGCAAGTTTTGTTGAATAATTTTGGAAGAATATTAATCTTTATAATGAATATTTAATCATACACTATTGATTATTAACTTGACCTTTGCTATTAGAACTTTAATCATTTAAAAAATTATCTAAATTTCTATTATTTTTAGTTCATTACTTATTTTAATATTTTATTATATTGTAAGCATTCATTATAGTTGCGAATGTACTATTAATTACATTCAAACTACTACTCTTTAAAAAATGTAAACAAAGCAATGACCAGAAATCTGAAAAATTCTAAAATTCGCACAATCCCTGGTCCCAAGCTGTGCAGATTTGAGGTAGTCTACTGTATATGCATGTGTATGAAAAAAAGAAAAAGCAAAAATTGAGCACAAGCAATTTGGCGAATCTAATTGCTTGTTTACTCGCCAAATTGAAAATTTAATCGCAATTCGACACATTGGCGAGCAACAGCGAGAAAACTGCTTGAAAGTATGAAGGGATGCTTACAATCAGGATTTTACAGTAATAATAGAGTTGGGGGAAAAAAAAAGGAAAATGACCAGATAAAATTGTTAAACTAGGATTATGGCTAATCTTGATTTAGTTTTTGTTGATAAATTTAGTAGTTAGTACCTTCAAAATCTAGATCTACCTGTGGCTGTTAGGGCGGGGATTTTTTGGAATTATCCTGATGAGCCTACAACTAGTTATGTGACAAATCTTAAAATGTAATGTTAAACAAATAAAAGCATCCGTTACAAATTTTTTACTTGCATTTTTTTTTCTATGTTTTGCATTTTAACAAGCACACACAGAATTATCATTCGATAACTAAAGTAAAATCAATTGTCACGTCCTTTTCAAAATTTTCTGCCAAACGATTTTTTTTTCCCTGTAGAATTGAAATAATTATTTGACTGAGCATTTTTTATGATATTTCAATTTTCATTGCAGGTTTTTTTACTTAATGTATGCTTTTGTTCACACTAAAATTTATATGCATTTTTATAGATATAAGTTTAATTTCTGCAGATTTTAATTATTTAGCAGAAAAAAAAACCTGCGTATATTTTTTCTTTGCACCTCTGATTACAGGGTTGCAAAAAAGCCGGCTAAAATTTAAAAAAGCCAGGCCGGTTGGCTTTTATTGATTTTAGCCGGCTTTTTTTGGCCAAAATTGGCCTTTTTTGGCCATAATTGGCTTTTATACAGTGAAGCCTTTTAATTAAAATCTATTCATTTTTAAGTGTCTTTTAAATAATTTTAATGATGTTTAATTCACTTTGAATTTAATAAATTTATTTATTAAAATGAAAAATTGGGATTTTAATTATGATTCATTATGAGAAATTGGGTTATGTTATAACCCAATTTTTCAATAATGAAGATATTAATACTAGAATAACATCATAGGGTCGTGGGTAAAAATGCAAGCTATGTGTGTGTGTAGGTGTTCACTCAGGCCCAGTTAGGAGGGGGGGGAATTCAAAATATTTTCAGTCTTGGCAAAATTTCAAACTTGCACCCATGGTTCTTTATCTTAAACGTATGGGACCAAAGCATTTTCGATTAACCGGTGTTCCTTAGGTTGTTTTGGATAACCGGTGTTCCATAGGATTTTTTTAATAACTGTGAAGCTTATGGTGAAAAGCTTGATAATTAGTACAGTGCTGTAATAAAAATGTTGTAACATATTACAGATTATGTGCTAGATGTGGAACAGGATTACACACAATGAAGCTACTGAGATCAAAAATGTGTCACTTTGATATATTGAAGTACAAGAAGATGCAACAACAAATGTGTTGTTATTTAAAAGGTGGCGTGATAAATCAGCATTGAAACCATACAAAGTTGAAAATCGCAACATATTATGTAAAATAATGAAGTATTTTACATATATATATATATATATAATAAAGTGCTCAAAATTATGGAATTGACCAAATGAGTAAGTTAACTCTGTTTATTTTATAAAAAAACATGTTTTTTTAACACTATTTCTACTAGTGTCCAAAAGCACCTTTCAAAGTTCTGATTTTTGCTTCTAATTTTTAAAGCTAATTAAAACAAATTTCAATGTATTAAAAATGATTCGGAATTGTTTTGGTGCAAAACTTACAACTAAAACAGTAATCATAAATCAAAATATGTTGAAAGGTGTCAATTGACATCGGTAAAAATAGTGTTGATAGTAAAATTTTTTACATTTAAAAAGGACTTGGAATTTTAAGATCTTTTGGTTAAGTCAATTTTCGGATAACCGGAGTGCTACTGTAAATATATGCATATGGGTCATTCTTAAAAAAAAGATCCCTTTTGGGATTTTTTTTTTTCATTAAAAGCAAAGTAAAAAAAATAATATTTGAGAGGATTGTATGCATCTCCAAGAACAGAAATTGAATATCAGCAACATGCATTAAAAATAATATTTATTACACTTCAGTGCTGTAATCAGTATATACCGTTGTTTTTCATTTTTATATAGGGTTTTCATTCCTTTAACAGTATAAGGAAAATTCAGAAATAGGAGTACTAAAAAATAAGCACTTTTATGCACCATGTGTATGAACTAGCTCAAGTTCTCACTAAGTCACTGAATGTAGATTAAATATTTTGATAAATTTCTATAAATATACATGTAATAGGTGAAATAATTGCATGTTTACATTCAACAGTTTTTATTGTGGCCTATGAGCAAATATGATATTACTATCTCATAGCAATAAATAATTTTAAAAAGTTTCCAGTGAGTACTAGTGTTATACTAAGTGTTAAACACACAGTTTAACACTTAGATTTTTAAATATTTTTTTACCACAAAAGAGATGTGTGTGTGGTAGGGGGGGGGCTTATATGTGAGTGTGAAAAATAAAAAATGCTTGAAAGCAGTGTTCTCGCTGACATTTGACCAACATTAGTAATTTGGCGAATTAAAAATAAAATTCGCCAAATGAAAAAAGTATTAGCAAAATAGATTCGTTGTGTAGCTCAAACTGTGACAGCGATTGTTATTAATCTAGTTTCAACTATGCGTTACAAATATGAAAAATATGTATATATATATATATATATATATATATATATATATACATACATACAGTAGACTTCCTGAAATCCAAAAACCAGAAATCCGCAACTCTCTAAAATATTTTATGGATGTAAACAATGAAAATTTCAGTTTGGATATTGGGACAAAATGTGATTTTTTCTTAGTTTTGTATCAATTTCATATATTTTTTAATTTGTAATTTTCTTAATACTCTATTCATGTTTTTTTCATAAAGAAATATTTTTTTTTTTTGAAAAAATTCAAGATATTGCTGATATTATACTGGTAATTACAATCTTCTTACCAAGTATATTATGCATTATCAAGATATTTTGGTTATTAAGCTTGGCTAAACTTGAAAAAAAAATTGTTATTTTATGATTTTTATGCGAATTAGTAAGTTACTTTTATGAGGCAAGTTTTGTTGAATAATTTTGGAAGAATATTAATCTTTATAATGAATATTTAATCATACACTATTGATTATTAACTTGACCTTTGCTATTAGAACTTTAATCATTTAAAAAGTTATCTAAATTTTTATTATTTTTAGTTCATTACTTATTTTAATATTTTATTAAATTGTAAGCATTCATTATAGTTGCGAATGTACTATTAATTACATTCAAACTACTACTGTTTAAAAAATGTAAACAAAGCAATGACCAGAAATCTGAAAAATTCTAAAATTCGCACAACCCCTGGTCCCAAGCTGTGCAGATTTGAGGTAGTCTACTGTATATGCATGTGTATGAAAAAAAGAAAAAGCAAAAATTGAGCACTAGCAATTTGGCGAATCTAATTGCTTGTTTACTCGCCAAATTGAAAATTTAATCGCAATTCGACACATTGGCGAGCAACAGCGAGAAAACTGCTTGAAAGTATGAAGGGATGCTTACAATCAGGATTTTACAGTAATAATAGAGTTGGGGAAAAAAAAAAGGAAAATGACCAGATAAAATTGTTAAACTAGGATTATGGCTAATCTTGATTTAGTTTTTGTTGATAAATTTAGTAGTTAGTACCTTCAAAATCTAGATCTACCTGCGGCTGTTAGGGCGGGGATTTTTTGGAACTATCCTGATGAGCCTACAACTAGTTATGTGACAAATCTTAAAATGTAATGTTAAACAAATAAAAGCATCCTTTACAAATTTTTTACTTGCATTTTTTTTTCTATGTTTTGCATTTTAACAAGCACACACAGAATTATCATTCGATAATTAAAGTAAAATCAATTGTCACGTCCTTTTCAAAATTTTCTGCCAAACGATTTTTTTTCCCTGTAGATTTGAAATAATTATTTGACTGAGCATTTTTTATGATATTTCAATTTTCATTGCAGGTTTATTTACTTAATGTATGCTTTTGTTCACACTAAAATTTATATGCATTTTTATAGATATAAGTTTAATTTCTGCAGATTTTAATTATTTAGCAGAAAAAAAAAACCTGCGTATATTTTTTATTTGCACCTCTGATTACAGGGTTGCAAAAAAGCCGGCTAAAATTTAAAAAAGCCAGGCCGGTTGGCTTTTATTGATTTTAGCCGGCTTTTTTTTTGGCCAAAATTGGCCTTTTTTGGCCATAATTGGCTTTTATACAGTGAAGCCTTTTAATTAAAATCTATACATTTTTAAGTGTCTTTTAAATAATTTTAATGATGTTTAATTCCCTTTGAATTTAATAAATTTATTTATTAAAATGAAAAATTGGGATTTTAATTATGATTCATTATGAGAAATTGGGTTATGTTATAACCCAATTTTTCAATAATGAAGATATTAATACTAGAATAACACATTGATGGAGTTGCCAGTGGTTTATAGTCAGAATTGCAAATATGTCAGCTAAATTATAAAATGGCCATACCAAGTGCTTTTTCTGATTTACATTGACCATTAATCCTACCCTTGTTTTTTTATTTTTACTGCTTTATAAAATTAAAGAGGAGTATGGTTACTTGTTTTATTACTTAACTAATTTTAAGAGTTATTAAAATGTCATGTTTTGTTCCCTATAAACATTTAAAATCATACATATAAAAAAACACCATTTCTCACTATTGAAAATAGTATTTCGAGTTATGCATTATTTCATAATACATTCACAATTTATCAGGGTTGCCGGCTTTTAGCCGGGCCAAAAAAAGCCGGCCGGCTTTTATTTTTTAAGTGTTAATTTGTATTGAATCCATATTAAATTTGAATTGATTTATTTTTAATGCATTTTTAATAATTTACTACTAAAAAAGCTATAAATTTCTATTTAATTTTTCAAATAAATAAGTCTTTATAACTGCTAGGACTCAATTGTGAAGGTATTATGTCTGAAAAATATAAATCTTGGAAAAAAGAAAATATACTCAAAAAATTTGTTTTAAACTTCTACATTTCATAGTTCTACATATATTACACATTCTTAAGAATTATATTTAATGGAATTATGACAAAATTAGTGTTCCCTATAGGTATAAAAAGGGCATGGTGCTATTCACTAAAAAGGGCACTACTGCATCATAAAAGGGCACTTTTGCAAGAAAAAAAATTGTTATTGCCTTTAGAAAGGGAAAAAAGAAAGCAGCAAAATACATAATTTTTAAATATGATAAATCAAGTAACATTAATTTCGAATGATTTTATGATATAAAAATTAGAAATACAATTAAATTAAAACATGATTGAATAGTTTCATGTTCTTTTTCTTAAAGAAATGAAAAAATTCTATCATTTTTGGGCACACAAATTTAGAAATACTACGGAATAAAAAAAATATTTATCAAAAATCTGGGTAAAATCGGAGGTGCATTTTACTACTTTTAAAAAGGGCAGGATGCTGCACCCTTCAAAAATGGCCTAGAATAAACACTAACAAAATGAAACACATCAAAGCATTCATGGAAACATTGTTATAGGTCAATATGTAAAGATTGTCATAAAATGAACAATGTTGAAAGAGAAATTAGGAAGGATTCAATATTTGAGGAAAGTTTAATACATAATTACATAAAATTAAACAACAAAAAATGTTGTAATAAAATTTGTTGAATTAAAATTTTGAATAGCTCTTTGTTATTTAAAAGTGCATATATGCCCACTTGCATGAATGAATATATTCATGCATATGCTAATTGAGAATACTGAAATAAATTGTGAAACATAATATATTATGAAATCTGCATAATTCGACATACTATTTTCAATATCAATAGTGAGAAATGGTGTTTTTTTATATGTATGATTTTAAATGTTTATAGCTAATAAAACATGACATTTTAATAACTCTTAAAATTAGTTAAGTAATAAAACATGTAACTAAGTAACCTTTAATTTTATAAAGGAGTAAAAATGGAAAAACAAAGGTAGGATTAAAGGTCAATGTAAATCAGAAAAAGCACTTGGTATGGCCATTTTATAATTTAGCTGACATATTTGCAATTCTGACTATAAACAACTAGCAACTCCATCAATGTGTCATTCTAGTATTAATGTCTTCATTATTGAAAATTTGGGCTATAACCCGATTTCTCATAATGAATCATAATTAAAATGCCAATTTTCATATTAATAAATAAATTTATTAAACTCAAAGTTAATTAAACATCATTGAAATTAGTTAAAAGACACTTAAAAATGTGGTGCTTATAATAAAAAGGCTTCACTGTATAAAACCCAATTATGGCCAAAAAAGGCCAATTTTGGCCAAAAAAAGCCGGCTAAAATCAATAAAAGCCAACCGGCCTGGCTTTTTTTAATTTTAGCCGGCTTTTTTGCAACCCTGCAATTTATTCTCAATTAGCATATGCATGAATATATTAATTCATGAAAGTGGGCATACATGCACTATTAAATAACAAAGAGCTATTCAAAACTTTAATTCAACAAATTTTATTAGAACATTTTTTGTTGCTGTTTTAATTTTATGTTATTATGTATTAAACCCTCCTCAAATACTGAATCCTTCCTAAATTCTCTTTCAACATTGTTCATTTTATGACTTAATCTTTACATATTGACCTGTAAGAACGTTCCCATGAATGCTTTGATGTGTTTAATTTTGTCATAATTGAATTAAATATAATTCTTAAGAATGTGTAATATAAGAACTAATGGAATATAGAAGTTTAAAAAACATTTTTTGAGTATATTTTCCTTTTTCCAAGATTTATATTTTTCAGACATAATGCCTTCACAGTTGACTTCTGGCGGTTATAAAGACATATTTATTTGAAAAAATAAATAGAAATTTATCACTTTTTAGTAGTAAATAATTAAAAATGTATTAAAAATAAATCAGTCCACGTTTAATATGGATTCGATACAAATTAACACTTTAAAAATAAAAGCCGGCTTTTTTCAATTTTAGCCGGCTTCTTTTAAGTGGATAAAACCAAAAAAAGCCGGCCGGCTTTTTTTGGCCCGGCTAAAAGCCGGCAACCCTGTCTGATTATGTATAAAAAGTGTACAGTGTAAGACTATTTGGTATGTAAAAGGAAAAGCGCACAAAATCAGTGTATTTGGCATTTCCGATTATTCACATAATGTATACAATTTAGGGCTATTCAGTATGCAAAGAAGTGTACAAAAAAATGCGCACAAAATCTGAGCGTATTTGGCACCTCTGTGCATAAAAAGTGTACAATTTAGGTATACAAAAAAAAAATAAAAAAATAAGTGCACAAAAAGTGAGTGTATTTGGCGCCTCTGATTGTGCATAAAAAGTGAACAATTTAGGTATACAAAAATAGTATAAAAAATAAGTGAACAAAAAGTGAGCGTATTTGGCACCTCTGATTGTGCATAAAAAGTGAAAAATTTACGTATACACTTTTTGTCCACAATTCGATTTGTACTTTTTGTGTATAACCAGAGGTGCCAAATACGCTCACTTTTTGTGCACTTTTTTTTTACACTTTTTTTACAAACTTTTTCTAGCTGGGTATCTAAAAAATTATATACATGATGCTTTGCAATAAGTATTTTTCTAAGTTATTGAATATGATGAACTGAATACTTTTATTTTCTTGCATCTTTAAAATAAGAAAATGTTGAACTCGTGAAAATTTTCGACTTGCAGTTTTCTATAGATTTATACGTTTTAGGATGCCCTAAACACAATTTGGTGATTAAAAAAATGTTTGCTCGTCGATCGGTCTGTCACTCTGTTGCTTCTTGAGTCTATGGGACAATAATGTCGTCGCTCTAACTCGAGAACTAACGCACTGATTGTCACAAAATTTTTAATTCAGTTAGACTTCGATATAAACAGATGCTTATAAGTTTTTGGTGTATATATCTCAACAGGATGTGCTGCTATGCTATATTATTCACAATTTACATAAGAGATTTTTCTCAAGAACTAATGCACGAATTTTGCTGAAACTTTAGGTTCAGTTATCATTGATAAAATTTTATGATGATTATTTTTAGTGCATATCGCTTAGGAGGTGGCGCTGCTAAGCTGCATTATTCACGAGTGTTGCAATAAGTGTATTTGAAGAACTATTGTACGAATTTTCATTAAACTTCAGATTCAGTTAATCCTGGTTCTAGATTAGTGTTGTTTAGATTTGCATAAAATGTCCTACAAATGAAGCTGCACTTTGCATTAGCTATATTTAATGAAAAAATGCACGGATTTTCATTCAACTTCAGAATCAGTTATTATATGATAAATTATTACCCTGTTTAGTTTTTTGTAAATATCATCCAACAGGTGGTGCTGTTATGCAGAAAATATTACCACAGTAGCCTATATTAGAAATTATAGCACAGAATTTCATCAAACTTCAGTTTCAGTTTGAAGTAGACATAAGTTGTTTTTTGTTGACTAGATTTTGACGTAAATCACCTAAGCGGTGGCGCTTGTACTGTAGATCTGTAGTTTAAAGTATTGTGACCAGGTTCTTTTTAAAATGCATTCGCTAGAGTTGTAGGCTGTGATCAATAAAATAAATGCCTTTTGAGAACTTTGTTTATTTGAAGTAGAGTTATAAAAATTAAATGATTTCTTACAGAAATAGTTAGGGATGGTGCCTGTAAGCATTTTTCAAGAGACCCTCTTTACATGACTGAGTGCGTGAAGCGAGAGCGAGGCAATTGAATTTCTCATTCCGAATTCACACATTGGCATCATAGAATTGGCTAAAAGGAGCATATGAAAAGTGAATGATATCATAACCATGAAATTATCTGTTACGCTTCAACAATTAAGATGATTTTGAATTTAATGCAGGGCACCCAGAAATGGACAGTCCAAAAAAAATACGCCAAAAAGAATTCGCGCCAAAATCGTACGTTATAGGTCTGTTTTGGGAGAATGTTATCAAAAGACACAACAAATTTTATGTACATGAAAATACTCTTATGCAACGAATAAGTTAGACTTAAAATTACGCAGAGAGGAAAATGAAATTTCACTGACCGCAAACATATTCGATCTTTGTTCTTTTTTTTTTATTTGTTTCCAGCAAGGGTGAAATACGCATCTTAATGAATTCTCTTTATCTGACAGCCGTTTTTCAGTAATAAGGCAGATGCTAGATGTTTTTCTTTCTTTTCTTTTGAACGGAAAGTTATTGTGAGATCGAAATAAAACGTTAAGATAAAATAGATATTTAATTAAGATTAGTTTTATCTGTAATTTAGAAAAATGTAAAATTTAAGAAAACTATATGTGATTCTACATCACAGCGCTGTTATGCTTCATTGACGTGTATGGGATAGAAGAATGTTTTGAGATTATCACATTTGACTATTTTTTTAATTTTTCCTCTTTGTTGGTTAATAGCCATCGCAGTTGTTTAGTTTTCCAATGAAGCGGAACTTGCATCATTATATTCAGCCCATAGAGTAAAATCAGTGCCTTACGACATTCCCAGATGAATTTAAAATAAAACGCCATTATTCACAAGGCATCGCTGAGGATACTAAAATTTTTGAACAGGAGGATTTCCGATAAAGAAATTCTCATTCAGGGTGGTTATGGGGAAGACTTTAAGAAGTGATATTATAAAACTTTACAAAAATGTTACTTAATATGGAAAAAAAAAGAAAAAAAAAGAAATTCAACTATGATTTAATTTAATTATTTAAAATATGCACTTTATAGTAATTAATAACCTAACTGATTCACTCGTAACAGACAACTTTTGAGAACATTTTTATTACCTTCAATTTCATTTAAACCCCGTTTCCTAGGAAAATTAGATGCGAACTTTATCTCTTATGTTATAGGACCGTTAAGAGATGTTTCCAAAGTACTACTAAGTTTTGTTTTCGAAACATAAAATTCGGAAAAATCGACTATTTGTGTGCCTTTAATTATCTAGCTTTAACTGCAAACTAAAATGTATTTTGTATAATATTAGATATAAATTTTCATAAGTACAAAAAATATATCAATAAATATTTAAGGTATTATGTATGTCTTCGAATTTTAACATTTCTACAAGAAATTGTATTTTTAAATGTCAGTACTTAAAGCTGTACTTTAAGTATTCAAAATCGATTGAAATTATTCCGTACTTAGAAAATCTATTATGCAATACAATTCATACAATTAATGATGTTAAACATTTTAATGATAACTTGCAATATATATATTTTTTTAGTTAGTAAAAATAATATTGACAGGGATTTAAAAGGTGGATCGCATTGGATGCATTGATTTAAAATATGAATTATTCTTATGATTGCCAGCAGATAAAGTTCTAAAAAGGAAAATGCTTTCAAGAAAAAAAATCGTTTCCTTTTTTTTTTCCTAGAAATTTTAGTCGATTTTTTTATGCTTGTTAAAAATCTTTCACATTCTATTGATTTATGAAAAAAATGCTTAGTTTCTTATTTAAGATAGCACAACATAGAAAATCAAACGTTATTTAAACCGTCATTTTCTACACTCATTTTTCAACGTGCAATCTCTTAATAAAACTTTTAACTGTTAATAGCATATTAAAAAAATGTATATGCTTTATAATTCTTTTTTTATTCATATTTTTTTTCTAATTGTTTAAAATATTTAAGTTTCACATTGTTTAAATTTCACAGTCATTTGGCGTAATTTGGCGAGTATTTATCAGCGCCATACGTGAATTCGTGGTTAATCAAACACCCATGTGATCATACGAGTTGCAGATGTTTGACGATTTAACACTTGTCGCGGAATAACTGAAAAATACTGTAAAACCAATGTATTATTTTATAATAACATTGTATATGTATTAAAATGATGTATTGTAATCGAAAATATTTTTAACACTTTTTTCTACGAATTCGCACAGTTCTGTCATATCAAGATCTGGTATGAAAATCGATTGCAAAAATTCCATCACTGCATTGAAAAGCAGGCTGAGTTACACAAAATTGAAATTATTGAACATTAAATTGTTACACAAGTATTTTATATCTTATTATTATAAATAAAACTAATTTAGATGAAAATATTCATTTATCGACTTTTAAATTATGTATGAAAACTTTCCGCGAATAAGAAATTCCTAATGCACTATTTTACATTCAGTTAAAAATATGACATATTTTTAGTAATTTCATAAAACTTAATTTAATTTTAGAAAATAAAACTAACATCTGAAGCGATTTCAAATTACCGATACTTTGATTTAAAATATAAACTTTTTTATCAACGAATTATTGTGTAAAAATCCTAAATCAAATAAATAATTATTTTTTTTTGTTTTGCAAAAACTTTGATGACTTACACAAACAAACGTTCTTTTTTTTTTTTTTTTTTCCTTTTGCTATCTTACAGCTAAGAATACTTATAACTCTTGAAACAACTCTTTTTTTCACTCCTTTCAATGATTTAACTTTTACAGATGTTATGCACTTTCCGCAAACATTGCACATTAGGGCGGAGCATAAAAAACTTTTTTTCGAAATTCTTTTCTCCCTAGCGCGGAAAAGTTGTCTCGTGCTATCAGTAATATACTCACAAAATTTAAAAACAATCAATAAATATCTTCCGGTCCCACTTTTTCGTCAAAATATGAAATTTTAGCCAAAAATGTTGTAATTTTTCACATTTCAGTAATATTTTGAATTTTCAATTTTTTCTTCGCCCTAGTGCGGAAAAATGAAAGAGTACATAAGGAACACAAGTCCAAAATATTAGAGTATTTAAAAAATATTTTCTGGTTCCACTTTGGGTTCTAAATATGGGAAATTTGTCGAAAATGACACAAATTTTCACTTTTTAGTCATTTTTTTTATTTTTCGATTTTCAATTCCCGCTGGCATGGAATTTTTCGAAGTATAAAGAAAAGAAAAGAATATGTAAAAAGCTTTAGAATACTAAATAAATATCTTCCGGTTTCCCTTTCGGAATCAAAAAATGTCAAAGTCGCCAAAAAGTATGTAAATTTTCTCATCTCAGGGATTTTTGTCTTTTCAATTTTCACTTCTTGCTGGCGCTGAAAATTTGGAAAATCATATGAAAAACGCAAGTGTAAAAATTTAAAATAATTAATAAATCTCTTCTGATTCAAATTTTATTTCTTAAACTGGGAAATTCATGGCATTAATATACACAAAAATCTTAGAACCATCGAATTAAAAGTGATCTAAGCGAATTTCCTCTAATAAGTTCAGCTTTCTGTTCGTTTACTGTAGTATTACCGTTGCTTAAATGCTCTGATCGTAATATGTTCGTAATGAGGGTATTCAATTTTAGCCTCTATATTTTAGTGAAAAATAATACATCTGAAAGTGTTTACAAAATTTTAATTTTCAATATTGTGTTGAACTAATAGTGTGCATGGAAAATATTACACAGAAATATCACAATTAAGGCGCAGTATACACGGGATTTGTCTAATCCCATTTTTTTGGCATCCTACACAATTAATAACTGGAGTTCTACCAACTGAAGAAGATATAATGTACTTTTTTGTTGATGAGAAATGAATCGAAATATAATTAAAAATCGGATTGGGGTGATAGCGGATTATGGGTTGAAATGGTTGAATCAATTTGGAGGCTCCTCAGTTCCAACGATTGCTAGGCAAAGAATAGTCCAAATTATTGGTTCATATAATGATAAATACAGAAGTATAAAGAAGTTTCACGCTAAAGAACAGACGAAGTCAAAATTAAAAATTTTCTTATTGGAAGCTGGAAAAAATGTCTCTTTAAAATTTTTTCTTACAAGAGTACATCTCTTGAAGGAATAAATGCCCACGTGATATAAAAATTCCAGAATTGGAAGACAGTTTTTTAAGGATCAAAGATCTTCAAGAAAATTATCGGCACATTCGGAAACACGTCCCACAACATGGAAACTTAGTAAATGAAAGAGCAGGCTTGAAAAAGAATAAGAAAGTTTCAGAAAATAGTATAAAAGGGAAAAAACAATGACTACTGCTTCACATCGAAGACTTAGAGTTATTTAAATCTTTTAGTCTTGTTGATGAACAACTGCGTCACTATCTTAGTGATAAACTTTTAGTGTCATTACAATCGAACATAAATACTATAACACGAAAAACTCGTCGTCCCGCCCTAGCCAGAACTTGAGACACAATGGGAGTGTCCGACCGAATTGCAATATCAGTAACAGGCGCACTTATTGAAGACTTACGAGTTGGGACACATGACAACATGTCCAATATTATAGACAGGCATAACACAAGAAGAGAAATAAATAACTATCGCATGAAATGCCAAGTCCAAGATTAGAATTTCATATCCACCGATTTTTTGAAAAAATTGCATTTTGATCGTCGAAAAGATCAAACATTAATTCAGAGGAATATTGAGGAAACTCTCCATCAACAAAGAGTGCTTGAAGAATACTTGACACTTATAGAAGGACCTGGATGCGATTATATATGGAGAGTGTCATTAATAACCTCTTCTGCTATGTTTCTCATATGATTTTCCATACTTTCCGCTCCAGCGAGAAGAGAAAATGGGTAAGAAAAAAACAATCTCTGAAATGTAAAAAGTTGCATACTTTTTAGCTACTTTCACATATTTAGACCCTGAAAGAGAAGACCGAAGATATTTATTTATTATTAGAAAGTTTTTTATTTATGTTTCTTGCATATTCTTCAAACATTTCCATGCCAGAGGGAATAGAAAATCGAAAAATAAAAAAATTATTAACAAGTGAAAATTTGTAACATTTTCGACAAATTTCCCATAATTAGAACCCAAAGTGGAGCCAGAAGATATTTTTTAATTACTGTAATATTTTGGAATTCCGTTCCTTATGTACTCTTTCAGTTTTTCCGCACTAGGGCGAAGAAAAAATTGAAAATTAAAAATATTACTGAAATGTGAAAATTTACAACATTTTTGAGTAAAATTGCATATTTCGACCCAAAAGTGGAACCGGAAGATATTTATTGATTGTTTTTAAATTTCGTGAGTATATTACTGATAGCACTACGCAACTTTTCCGCTCTAGGGAGAAAGGAATTTCGAAAAAAGTTTTTTACGCTCCGCCCTATTGCACATACATTCGCAGTTAACAAAACTGATTGGGGGTCTATTAACCTTTATTGAGAACCTACTGTTAATCCAACAATAGTTTTGGGGAAAACCAGTTATAATATTGGTGGTGTTACCTTGTTGGGAAATATCAACGCTGTGATTTTCGTTTTTCTCATACTTAGCTTTGAAAGCTGTTTACGGTCGTTAGAGTTGTGTTTTCAAATCATTATTTAAGAAAACGTGATTAAACATACCACACAAAGAGCGTCACAAATCAATTCATTTTAAAAAATCTGAATATAAACATGAAAGCAAATACAAAATAAAGCCATCTTAAAGTGATTTGTTTTAATAGTTCCTTTTATCATACAATATTTCTTATTTGTTGTATATGTTTAATTATTTTCCCACTAGAAGATATAGATTAACAAAAATACTCTATTAAACAAGTAATCTTTATACAATGTAATAATAAATTTCTCCGAGGTAATGAAAGACACTCTCAACACATTTGATACCTAAAACTTATCTATTTGATCCCAATATATTACCGCTACATTAAATTTTCTTTTCAAAGATTTTCAAGATTACATAAGTCACTTTGAAAGAAAAAAAAAGTCTTGTTTGATTTGTAACTCGTACTGTAAGGACAAAAAGAACTTTTTATTTCCAAAAAGGTTTATTTTTTGAAAACTGTTTTTCTGATATATATTTCTGTTTTTTACCTTATAGCTTACGTAATTCAGTAAAAATGTTGAACTCTCTAAAGATATTTTTAAACTTAGACTTTAGAACTAAATATTCTTCTTAATTCTTTTCAGTGGTTAGAATTGCATATGACTATATTTTTCTATATAAAGAAAATATTTTTGTTTTACAAAAAAACGCATTCCATTTTGTACATTTTTAAATGATTAAAAATTTAATTCCTTTTCAAAAAATTGTATTGTGCAGTAAATTACACAAATTTATCTATTTTCCATTTGGGCTTTTTTTCAATTATTTTAATTCTGCCCTTTTGATACAATGTTATTTATATACATTTAATTAAAATTTTGTAATTATAAATTTCTTTGCATAAGGTTTTTCTTTCCAAATTTTACAGTATTTTATTAACTTTACATCATAAGTTAATTTTCTTAATGTTTCATTTAACCTGTTTGATTTTTTTTACATTTAAGAAGCATTCGTTTTCCTTTCATTTCGATTTTTCTGAGTTCGTATTTTTAGTAGTTTTTAATCCATGTAGTTTGTTCTTATTTTTTTTCCATAAATATCTGTAATGTGCCTAAATAATATCCTTAATGAAATATTCACATTCCTATTTTCATAAGTTATTATTTTTATCTACAAAATATTTCAATTGTTGAAAAAAGTTTTATGTTCTTTGTGTTAAACATAATGTTTTATTTTTATAAAATTTTTTATAAAAATAAAAACACAATTACAATTTGTGGAAAAAACATTAATTTATGCTTTTTCATTTAAATAAAGCTTATTATTTCCATCCTTGTTTTTAAAGTTTCTTTTACAAACAGTTTTCATTCTTTAATAAAATAAAGTAGTTTTATCCTCTATTTCTGATATGGTAAAGTTTTGGTTTAAAATAAATATCAATAAACGCTGTTTAATGTTTTCTATAATTTAAAAATTCAATTTTCTTGATAAAGCGAAGTTCGAATCTCTCATGTCCTCATATATGAGTATTTTTACCTGCAAAAATATAATTTCAGGATTTACAACAGATGACTTATTTATTATAATTTATTTTAACATAGAAACATAAAATATATTTATATAATGATACTAAAATTTAATACCGTTTAATTATATATATATATATATATAATTAAACGATATTAAATTTTAGTATCATGTTAGTATGTTGATTTGTAGTATTATCTAATTGTTCTATATATATATAAATATATGCTTTTAAGTTCGATTAAATGTTTTGCAATATTAATAGATTCAGTTATTTAAAGTTTTTTATCTAGCTCCAAAATAAAATTTCCTATATGGAATTTCCACTATTGTAGTATAAATCATATCCATAACAAGTTAAAAAGTACAATAAATAAAAAAAATGAACTCTAAAATGTATTACAAATTAGATATAAAATATCTGTTTATTTATGTTATTAATAAAGCACGTTTAATTAAAATTCAATATTTTCATCATCTTTTACAGGTTTTAAATATTAATTCAAATGAAAAATTCCGTTATTTATGTATGACACTGACATTTTATCATTTGATAAAGCGAAGTTTGAATCTCTCATGTCCTCATATATGAGTATTTTTACCTGCGTAAATAGAATTTCAGGATTTACAACATAATGCTCATTTATCAGAATTTATTTTAAAACTAAACACAAAACATATTTACATAATGATACTAAAATTTTATATGATTTAATATATATATATATATATATATATATATATATATATATTAAATATATTATATATACATATACATATATATATATATATATATATATATATATATATATATATTAAATATATTATATATGCATATATATATATATATATATATATATATATAGGGTTATAATTAAAGTTCGCCTATTCAGAAGGCTCTAGATCCGGTTCTATGACGGCAAACAAATCAGAATTTTACTAGTACGTAGTTGAAGACATGCGCTCTGCAAAAATGAAAAAAATAGTTAGAATTTTTGTCAGTAGGTGGCGCTGTGCCAATATTTAACCAATATTTGCGGATTCCTTTATTTTCTTGCAATTTTTGAAATATTCTGTATCTAAAGACAGATGTCAGACAGTCTCTGATCTGAAAGACAGTATTAGACTTCGCATTCGCTCAATCTTACAGGACAGTTTACGCAATGTTGTAGAAAGCACAATTCTGAGAATGGAATGCATTATTAAAAATGGCAGAAGATTCATTGAGCATGCATTACGTTAGTCTTCGTTGGTAGAATAGTTGAAGTTTTTAAAGGACGGGATAACATAGTGAGAACGGTGCATTCCCATACATCAACAACATTCTGCGCGCAGTTGCGCCCTCTAACGACAATTGCTATGTGCGGAGGAAACATTCGTTATTTCCTTACTGCCGAGCGATATGTTTTATTTTTTTCGATGCAGTTAACATCACATGAAATGATATTAATTTTTCTGTATTGTTTGGAATCATAGGTCAGGCTCAAGAGCTGTCTGATTAGGTGAACATAACTATAACAACTCGCAGTTCGCCGAAGTTTGTTGAAAATTTTAAATTTTTGTGTTTCGTCTGGATTGACTGATATTGATATAATGAATCTGCAAACATCACATTAAATATTGGCGCAGCGCCGCCTAATGAAAAAAAAAATTGACTAATTTTTTTTTTCGATTTTCGCAGAGCGCATCTCTTCAACTATGTACTAGTGAAATTTTGTTTCGTTTGGAGCAATAGAACCGGCTCCAGAGCCTTCTGAATAGGCGAACTTTAATTATAACAACCCTGTATATATATATATATATATATATATATATATATATATATATATGCTTTTAAGTTCGACCAAATGTTTTGCAATTAATAGATTCAGTTATTTCAGTAGAAGTTTCCTATTTATCTCCAAAATAAAGTTTTCAAAATGGAATTTCTACTATTGCAGTATAAATCATATTTATAACAAGTTAAAAAGTACAATAAAAAAATTAAGAATGAACTCTAAAATTTATTACAAATTAGATATAAAATGTATGTTTATTCGTGTTATTAATAAAGCACGTTTCATTAAAATTCAGTGTTTTCATCACTTTTTACAGGTTTTAAATATTAATTCAAATGAAAAATTTTGTTAATTGTGTATGACAATGACACCTAATCTATTTAAATTTTTAAGAATAAAGTTTCTGTTTATGTAAATATGCTTTTAAGTTTTTGTCATTTTAAAAAGATTGAATCTCCAAAGTATTTTATGGCTTCATTTTACACATAAAAGATAAATAATACAATTAAAAATTTTAAATAAACCTGACAAAATATTTTTTTTAACTTTTACATGAAATTAATATTATATATTTGAACATTTTACATTTATAGGCAAAAGAAACATAAATGTATTTCCTCTGTTTTTATGTAAGTTTTTTTTTTTTTTGATTTTTTTTTTTTTTTTTTTTTTGAAATTTTTGAAATTTTTCAAAGTTTACCACTTCCATGCACCATAAGTATATTATTTAAAATATTTCTCAAAGACTGTATAATATTTTACAAAAATATTATTTGAATATATAAAAAATAGTGAGAAAAAAAGAGTATATATATATATATATATATATATATATATATATATATATATATATATATATATATTACAGATTATATTAAAACAATTATTTTTCTTTTTAAATTAGCTTTAGAATATAATGATATGTAGCAGAATATCTTTCTAAAATGATAACTCCTATAATAATAATTTACAATCGATTAGGTACAATGTTTGTTAACTTTCATAGAAAGACTAAGAGACCAGGTATAGGAATACTCATATTTTAAATTGAGCATATTCGAAAAAAAAATTTCGAAATAAGTATATTAAATATGAAAAAAAAAAACTGTTTAAAAAAACAAATACTAAATATATACTTGTAATATTAAATATAAAGTTTGTTCATACTTAAAATTGTTAATTAAACAATAATAATATTCATTATAGCATTAAATATATATACACACATATATATATATATATATATTGTACTGTACGTTTTAAGGCTTTCAGACATAATATAGCTAACATTACATAGCTAATATAGCTAATATAGCTAATATAGCTAGCATTATATAGCTAACTATAAAAATAATTCAACCACTTTTTTTTACATAGATAATAAAAAAGGTCTGAAAAAAATTGTATAAAATATTATGCTAAGGTTCTACGAAAATTATATCAAATTCAAAGTTCTATTTGAGATAGAGGGGAAATAAAAGTAAATAATCGGGAAACCATTTTGATAATGTAAAACAATTTGGACAGAAATGTTAGTAGTTAATATTAATACTTTTGTTTGGGAAGCAGAGCAAATTTATTCAAAATAAGATTGATCATAAAGTTGAGCAAACTGGTCAAATTTCGTACGCATACCATGATTAAGAAAAAATGTGATTTTTGTTTTATTTTAACTTTCGTTATATTATATAATTATCTATATTTGTATTACAGGATTATTATTAGAAGGTTTGATGCGAAATTATAATGGTTAAACCTTTTAAATTTGAAAACGTTTTCCCAATACTAGATAATAAAATGATTGTAAAATGGATTGAGAAATATTCAATTCATTTGATAATCTTATGCTAAGATCGTGGAAAAATTATTTCCATTTGAAAGGTATATTTTAGGTATATGCAAAATGAAATAAACAGCAATCTAGTAACAAAGAGATTATAAACAGAAATTAATTTGGACCTAAACATAATTTCCTAATCATAATTTTTGTGTTTGATCAACATAATACAAAGTAAGATTTATTTGAAAGCTGAGCAATATGATAAATTTTTATAAGTATACATGAATTAAGCGCAAATGTAATTGCATTTTAATATTATTTTCACTGTATTATTTTATTATATATGTTAGTATTACAGTAGTATTATTGAAACGCTTATGTGAAATTATAATTAATTAATCTTTTTTAATTCTAAAGCGTTTACGGAATCCTTTATGCGAAATGATTTTGAAACAGATTAAGTCAGATTCTATAAATCCGACTAGCTTATCCGTGTAATAATTATTTTTATTTGAAAGATATATTTTAGACAAATGCCAATTAAAAGAAACTGCAATCTAGTAGGAAAGAGGTTATAAACAAAAATGAAATTGGACCTAAACGTAAATCCCTGATGATAATCCTTCTTTTGTCCAGCAAAATGCGAAATAAGATTTACCTGAAAGCTGGATAATTTGAAAAGTTAAGGGATAACTAATCCCAAGTAGAATTAATATATTTGATGTAATATCATAACTATAAGATTAGTATTAAGGCTATTAATAAGTTTTACAAATATAAATTTGACATTTTATATGAGTTTAGTAAGTATTACGCTTCTTACTAAAGCGAAGTTTTTTTTTTTTCATTTAATTCCATACTTTAAAAAAATAAAACAATATTAGATCTTTCTTTTGGACCATCCTAGTCATATATTTGCACATTTGCACATTTTTGCACATTTGTGAGGTTTTAATATTAATGTTATATCCTAAAAAAAAAAAAAAAAAAAAAAAAAAAAAAAAATCAAAACAATTTTTATCCAAAAAAATCAGGCCAAAATGAAAATAGAAGGTTTTTTAATATTCTTACTGTACAGAATATTTTTCAACAATTTTTAGGTAAATAGATATAGTCATTTATGTAAGGGTGCCCGCCTGATATTTTGTCATGTTTTTATGGCTTCGTGCTTCTAATGCTATTCTACTCGTCTCTGTCCTTTGTTTGCTTGTTTGTCTCTGTATGTCTTATTTAACCCGGTGGAAGGCGCGCACTCATTAGCACACATTTGGTCGCGTGGGGTTCCTGTAAAACCCCACCGAAAAACTTTGCAATTTACGCATGTAAATTTATTCAAACATATATAAAAAATGTATAAAATATATTTTTAAGATATAAGTTTCAATTTCAGAATATATTTAAATAAATATCTGCACTAATAATTCTTAAGAAAAAGAAAAAAAAAAAAAAAAAAAAAAAAACTTATTCATTTTAAAAAAAAAATTACATACCTTTATTGGACTTTACATACATTTGTCACAGACGTAATTAGAGTGATCCTTGCAAGTAAATTGTTCACATTTAATACAACTAATTGTGGTTTTTTTGTCCTTAGCTCGAGGACAAACTGCACATCGTCCTTTACCAAGCTTTATTCTCTTTGGCAAGTTATTATCAGGATCATCATTACTTTCTGTTGAGGGCAAATCAGATTTAATTTTTTCTCGTAATTCCTTGGGCAACATTGACATAGTTGATCTTTTCATAATTTGTTGGTTAACTAGAGACAATGCCAATGTTTTCAAGAACATTCGCCTACTTTTGTACTGCAGAGGAGCATTTTTGGTGGACATAAGTGCAACTCGCGCATTTATAGCTGCCACATTCAACACACAATAGAAAACAACCATCGGCCACCTATTTGTTTTCCTCGCAGTAGAATAAAGTGTAGACATTTCATCAACAGTATCCACTCCTCCCTTTGTTTCATTGTAAAATTGTATTCTTTCCGGCTTCTTTATCTCAGAGTTTTCATCTATCGTGTTATGATGCATAGTAGACAACAAAACTACACATTTCGATTTCTTCGGAACATGAGACACTAATGTTACGTCCTTTTGGAATCCAAATATAGATGAAAAAACTTCCCTTGTTTTTGCTTCTAAAAATTCAACAGGAATCACAGCTTTATTTTTCTTCAAAGTTCCCACGATAGTTAGTTTCTTTGATAGAAGCTCTTTTGCTAATGGATAGCTTGTGTACCAGTTGTCCATTGTCACGTTCCTTGCGGATCCAAATAACGGGGTGCAGAGTAGTTTTACAATTGCAGATGGTGAATTGTCGACTTTGAACGGACCTTCTGGTTGTTGTCCGGCATAAATTTCCATATTATATGTATAAAATGTCCTCGCATCGACTAAGGCGAATATTTTAATTCCATATCTTGCCGGTTTTTTCGGCATGTACTGCCGAAATCCACAACGACCTCGAAACTTTTCTAACTTCTCGTCTATAGTGACATATTCACTAACTGAATATATCTCTTGACACTTTTTATTGAATGCACTGAAAAAATCTCTCACTGCTGTCAGTTTATCTAATTGACGTCGATCTTCACGGTCTTTTATATTATCAAATCTCAAGCATCTGAGAAGAAATGTGAACCGCTTGTAAGACATTGTTTTTCGAAGCAATTCAATTCCAGTTCCATCGGCGCTCCACAAATCCTTTGCATTAGTATGGGATGATTTGTGTAGCCCGCATAAATATAAGAGACCAAATAGCGCTCTCATCTCCACTTCATCCGTATTTCTAGCATCACGACTTTGTTGGAAATTTGCAGATATTTTATCAATAAAAATATTAGTGCAATCCACGATATTTTTTATAACGTTGGAATCAAAAAAGAGTTCCCAACTTTCAACAGGTTCCGTAATACCTGATGCAACTGATTTTAGTCCAGGTAGATGAATAATGATGTTGCACGAGCTAGTTCTCACTTTTGCATTCGGTTTATCTTTTTTCCAGACTGTTTTATCTTTTCCTACGTAAATGTAAGTATCTTTTCCTACGTTTTCCTACGTCTTTTCCTACGTCATTTTCTTGATCGGATTCACCGCTTATATTGGCAGCTTCAAATTCACTGTCACTGTCGTGACTACTATAAATTTCATAATCAATTTCATCTTCACTAGCAGAGTCTATTTCTTCATCTGAAGTTTCAACAGTATCCAGCAGCCCTCTCAATCTCTCCATTTCTTTCTCATATTCCGTCAATTTTCGTTTAGCTGCCATTTTGGAAAAGAACAAAAAATCAAGCGTCCACTATCTATGCGAGCAGAAAACTAATGAGAGGGAATTGCTGTAAAATGCGGTCGCGCGGGGTTGCTAGGTTACCCTAGTGGCAGGTGGCTTTCCAGGAAATGATTGCTTCTCCCTAACAAAAGAAAAACACCTGCTGATGGCAGGTGCTATTGAAAGAAAACATTTTAAAAGTTAGCTACTGAAGGGATGAATAATGACGGACTAATACGAATTCCAGAATAGAAGTTTTTATGAGACTGGGGTGACTCAGGTACCCCGCGCGCCTTCCACCGGGTTAAATAAATAAATACACTGTATAAGTCAGAAACTTCAAATTTTGTTTGAATTCCAAACTTGAAACTTCAAATTTACAGTTGAAAACCTCATGTCAAAAGACAAATCATTAAATTTTCAAAAAGCCTATTATTTTTACTAACTTATTTTTTCAGTGTAGTTTGCCAGTTTGTAGTTAGTCATTTTTGCGATTTAAATTTTAAACAGAGCTTTAATTTCAATGTGTTCCGTGTAGTCATCATAGCTTGGAAATAAAGCATCTCACTAGCAAACAGAAGGTTTTTAGTTTGAAGGTTTCGCTCGTCTGATATTCATAATATTTTTTTGGTGTTACATTTTCTTTCTTTTTTAAAAACAGTTACGATTTATTAATGATTCAGCATTTTAAATTTAATTTTAAACATTTTTTTTTGCTTTTAAAAATTTAATTTTTTTATATCTCTGCTATTTATTTCGGTTTTCAAAAATTTGAAATTTCGAATTTTGGAATTTATTTAAATAACTTGATTTGAACATTTTTAATGTGATTAAAATAAATAACTTTTATAATTATTTTAAAATTAAATTTAATTGTGCTACCATCTATTTAGTAGAGTCTAATCATTTTAAATTAGCAATTTGGATTTATTTCACAAAGGATAATTTGTTTTGGATGATACATTAAGCAAAACCCTATGTACGATATCCGATCACAATTACTCACTTATTGATAAACTATCTGGACATTGATGACCGTTCACTTGCGATTTTAGACATTTTGTTAAATACATGAGGAGTTATTCTGAATCTTATACGGATGAATAAATTAAACACTTATTTGAAATATTTAGAACAGGAACATTTTTTCTCAAAGAAATATCTAATTATTTTAATAGTAGATATTGTAACGAAATCCATATAAATAAGATAGCATCTGTTGCTTTCTAAATATTAATATATATTAAAATTTTATAAGTTTACGGAGAATTTGTAATGACACAACATTTCAGTAGCTCATATTTTGATAATAGCATATATATTCGGGATGAAGGCAGGAAAATTCGCTAGCTTCAGAGCTCCACCCACCCGCTAACCGTCTTTCAATATCTTTTATATGCCTAATTTTTCTGTTAAATTTGCACTGTTTCAATTTCTATTTTTTTTTCCTTTTCTATAGAGAGTCCAAGGCTTTTCGGGTCGTAAGTAAAGGATTCTGGTGCTATCCGTGGTCGCCTACCGGCGACAGCGCTTCGTGCAATGGACTAGGGCTTTTCGGGTCGTAAGTAGGGGTCGCCGACGAAAATTGGCCAACAGCGAAAAAAAGGATACAATAGAAAAAAAGGATACAACAGAGAGGTAATGCACATAACCACACAAGCTGTGACCCAAAACTTTAGTTACATGAGAAAAATATTGAATTTTTGCAATGACTGGTAAGTTCTTGCACTTTCGATAACTTGTGGAGAAATCCGGCAATACAAGTTTATAAAAAATGGAAGGCATTTTTCATCAGCATCAGAACTCATATCTGTGATTGAAGATGAATAGCACAAAAACAATCCTAATCAGTTGCAAAATTTAATGATATCTAGGAATGATGGAATGTTTGCAATCATTAAAATCAGAGGTGGGTGCATAACATATTAAATATTTGTTCCTTCGGTTACTACATTGAATTTATTTTGCTGTCCTTATAGTTTTTACACAGGCAAATATCGTTGGTTTTCTGTACAATTACTTTATTTTCGTAATACAATAGTCACAGTTGAATTTTGTTGACATTTTTATTACATGATGATACATATTCTAATGAAAAAAGTTATATTTGTTTCGAAATTTATTTTAAAAAATAATATTTATTGCTGTCCTTATGTATATATATATATATATATATACAGTTATGTTTTATCAATGCATTTTAATTTTAATTAATTTTCATTATTATTTTTCACAAATATGTATACATTATGATAAATTTCTTATTTTTCATTACTAGATATATATAAATTTTAATTTTGTTTCACAAAAAGGGAGAATTTTATTGTCGTGAAGTGTTAACATTTTAAGTGTTGTATTTAATTTTTTAAGGTGATTTTTTAAATTAAATACTGTCATATAATTCATCAGATCTTTTTTTTATGGTATGAATCTTATTTAAAATAAAAAAATACCAATCAGTAATTCTTAAAAATTATACAAAACACAACATAAGAGCTAAAAGTAACTTTAAAAATACGAAACAGGATGCAACATGTTATTAGATACTCGGGAAATTTTAGATAACATGAAGATTAACCCTTGCACTCCGTTGCCTCCGCTGCAGAGACATCGTCTTTTCTTCCAAAATTTGTTTTTGGCACCAGTAATAAAGGGAAATAAAATTTTCCTTATTTAATCAGAGCATTTTTGAAATTGTGTGCTTCAAGGAAATTTCTTTTTTAACCCGTCAGTAGTTGCGTGTCGGTCTTTTCGCCGCCCGTATAACTTATCTTCTCCTAACTTGTATCAGATTACAAATACAACGGAGATCTACCATGTAGCTGACTTTGAAGGTTTCTCGAACACCTTAGTGAAGTAACAAGACACCTCTGTTTTTCTTTCAGGTATATTTTTAGAAACAAAGTTGAAATTGGCGAAAAAGTCTACGTGACAATCACTAATGTCAGTTAATTTTTACTTTTTCTAATTATTCCATATCTCATGAATAAAATGCATAATTTAAGAAAACTGCAAATTTATATATTCATTGAAATGTTATCTTCATATATTAGGTAAAAAATATTTCTTATTTTACATATTTGGTATGCGGGAGGCCAGCGGCGAAAAGACCGAGCGCGACTAATGACGTTCTCGAAAAGTCGCGACTACTCGCGGGTTAAAAAGTGGTGCTAATCGAAAAAAAATTTGTGTAAGAGACGCCCGAGTTCGAAGGGCTAATACAGTATTGACTTTTCAAAATATTATTTAACTCAATATTTTACGGAACAAAAATTTGCTCGCATTCCACCTGTGGACCGTGATCCTAAATATAGGAACATAGCATATTCACAGTATCCGCAAAGAAACTCTTCGGGAGGGTTGAATTCTGATAGGGATTGGCCGACGCGTTTTCACGTAACATACTTGGCGTAGCGATAGACGCTTCCGACGAGTTTGATTTCCTTCGGAGCCAAGTACAAAGTAAACCGAGTACAAAGTAAAAATTTGTGTTTAAAAACTTTTAAAGAGTACAGCTTTCAGTAAGACACGTTCCATTCAATGCAATGCTGCAAGAGAAAAGTTACTTTGTACTCGGTTCGGAAGGAAATCCAACTCCTCGACGAAAGCATCTATCGCTCGCCAAGTATAATTATCGCCAAGTTACGTGAAAACGCGTCGGCCAATCCCTATCAGAATTCAACTCTCTCGAAGAGTTTCTTTGCGGATACTGTAAATATGCAGGAACATATGATCTAAAGTGTTTGTTGAAAATAATGCATGAATTACCTTGAAAATAAAATTCTGAGTAATATATCTTACTGTATATTTCCTTATGAAATACATAAAATCAATTTAAATGGCATGAATATTTATTTTACGTACTAATTTCAAGATTCATTTGGAAATACTTTGTAAAATCCTGGGATTAGAAATATATATCAAAGTTGTGTAATTTATTAGCGATAAATTCAGTTTTATCTTATGTATTTGGCCACATTATAGGAATAATGCTTCAGCTTGAAAGATTTCCTTTAGAGAAATCTAAATTGAAATAAATAGCAGTTGAGAAGGAAATAGATTATGTCAGAAAATTAATTTGATTGGAAAGGAAAGGAATTTGCAATACATTTATGTGATAGTAATGGGGCTTATGTTAGTGGAAGATAGTTAATCCGCAATAATTTTATTATATGCTCTGGCAAAGAGGTTGACGAGAGAACAACTTATTGCTATGCTTAAAGAAAAAAAAAATCAAAACAGAAAATTATGTTGAAAGTAAATAATTTACGATGAACATGTGCAAATAAATTAGTCTATTATGTAATTCAAAACAATGCAACTATAAATCTGGTTATAACAAGCGATTTTAATTAAGTTTTAAAAAATAAACACTTACCAAAAATTTGGACCAATATTTGTACAGTTTCAATAGCATTTTTTATTAGTTTTTTATTGCAAATTAATGCTAGTCTCATTTAATAAATAAAATATATGTTTTACAAAGAGATGAAAGATAGGCATACGCAAAATTTAAAAGGTTATTCTCACTGTAATTTTTAACCAATAATGAATATTTTTAACAAAAAGTTTAAGTAGATTCTTAGATACAAATTACCACAAGCCTCATAATAGATGTAAAATATGTTAGATTTAAAGACGTTCCAAGAAAAAAAAAAAATGTTTTTTTTTTTTTTATACTTGGAAAAAATATAGACTTTTTTCAGTACATTTTTTTTATTGACTGGCAATATGAAAGAAAAATTTAATAGCTT
Organism: Maratus speculifer; assembly: GCA_964019185.1. Classification (NCBI taxonomy): domain Eukaryota; kingdom Metazoa; phylum Arthropoda; class Arachnida; order Araneae; family Salticidae; genus Maratus; species Maratus speculifer. The sequence goes on from OZ025290.1 coordinate 414,899,732, forward strand.
TAACTTATCAAAAATTGCATAATATAATTTTTTTTTCTGTTTGATATTTTAATTTTACTGTGATGAGTAAAGACATAACGACTAAATTGCCTTACGCTTTCATATGAGACATATGAGAAAGAAATAATCGCACTGAAAATTTTGGACTAATAATGAATATTTTCAGTATAAGTTTTAATAAGATTTTGAATTACAAATTAATACAAGCCTCATTGAAAATCAAATCTATTTTAATAAACTGCAAATAAATAAAATCATCATACAATCCTATTTTTTAAAATTAATGTTGATGTTTGTTTAATATATATTTGTTATCATAAAACAGTATTTTAGACAAAAAGTTTGTTTAATCTTTTAATTTTAATGTGATTAATGCAGATTAATGACTAATTAGTTTCATTGTTTTACATGTGAAAAAAGAATTTAATCAAAACTATTGGAGAAATAATTAATATTTTTAAACAACTTCCATAAATTCCAAACAATGTAATAATAATAATAATAATAACTAGATGGTACCCGTCAAATTTTGACGATAAACATGTTAAAATATTAACTAGAAAAATGTTTGATTTTCTTAATTACACTGTAAAAAAAAGGGTCGATCTACTAAAAAAACTTTAGTGATCCTTGTAATTACTAAAAAATTTTTAGCAATCGTAGTCGGTTACTAGAAAATCTGTAAGAATTACTAGAAAAAAGTTAGCAATGGATAGAGTTAATAATTTTACATTTTTAATAGCTATTACTAAAACTCACTTGGTGTGGCCTTGTTAGCATAGTGGTTATAGTAACCGACTCCAGGCTAAAAGGTCCCGGATTCCATACTGGACACCGCCAAATACATCCCGAATGTATGTAGTGTAAGTACTCGTTAATAAAAGGATTATGAAATTCCTGTCAGAGCAGGTAGCAATGTTTGGTGCTGACATCTATTGCGGTTTTGCCGAAAATCTATCGCGTTAGAAGTTTGGATGTAGCTCGAAGGAAGTTCCTGTCCTTCGGGCGCACGTAAAGGTTATAAAAAATAATTTTGGAGCTATTACTAAAATTTTCTTGGTGGCTCTTACTAAAATTTTTTAAGTTAGTTATACAAAAAATTCTTTTGTTCAGTTTACAAAAGAAATACTTGTTTCACTTTCAAAAAAAAGTTTGTAATGGTTACTAAAAAATTCTGTGGAATACAAATTTACTAAAGAATTTTTAGTAACCTCTTGAATTTTTTTTTACAGTGTAGTTACCTATAAAAAAATTTTGAAAACTTGATTTATTTGAATGTTATCTATGTGATTCCAACAGATTCAAACCGTTTCATGGTTCTGTCAGTTTAACCTACTCAAGTAATCATCTGAAATAACTTAACCAGGATTTTAACGTGTTCTGCTAACGTTCTGCTAAAAAGCGCATGCATTTTAGCAGAAGGATAACAAAAATTAATTGAACTGATATTTATTTTCGTGAATTTTCTCAGTGTTTAAAAAAATAACAATGTTAGTATTTTCTAATTTTTTAAATCATGCTGAAAAGTTTTTATTAATTTTATTTTTATCAGTCTCATTTTAAATCCCGAAACTTTCAATTTCATGCTACCGAGTAACTATTTATACTATATTTGAATAATTTGAAATTTTCATAACGTTTCATACATTAATTAATTATTAAACCATGACTATCGCAAAGCAGTTCAATTTTAAGTCTTACATGACTATTTTTCTTTCCCCTTGTTTTCTCTTCTAAATTTTATTTTTTTCCCCCCGAAAATAATTAATACTTTTCCTTATATGCACACAAACACATATCTTCCTTGTAATGCTCATACGAAATATAACAAAAATTGTAGATTAAATTAATATATTTAAAAGATAATTAAATGAAAAATTCTTTAGCTTAAATATTTTAAGTTAAAATTGTTTAACTATTTCTAAAATATTTTAGCATACTTCACAATTTTAAAGATTCAGATATTACTTCATAATGCCACTCGGGGATTTAGTTATAAATAATTTAATATATGGTCTAGATGATGTATAACATTTATTTATTTATATAATTCAGGCATATTACAGTTTACAAATGGATTAATTTTTCTCAGCTTCCACGCACATGACAGGAAAGTGGAAATTTTACCTACCGACAAAATAATGTTTAAATATTTATTTTTTTTTAGAAAATTAGAACACATTTTTTTTTTAAATATTGCTAGATGTTAAATTAAATTCTACGACATTTTTACAATTTTTATTTTTGTGTGTTGTATTTATTGTTGTTTATTATTATTATTATTATTTTAACGAATGCAATTTGTAAAAAATTTCGATAATTTTATTCTTATAAATGTATCTCTAAAGCCCTGAATTGAAAATTGGCTGTTTATATTTAATAATTACTATGTTTTATTTACTTGAAATATTTTAAAAATAAAACTGTTACTTAAAAAATCATTGTTGAGTGTTAAATTTTATTTAATTATAGAGCATCAAAATAATAACAATAACAAAAGAATAAAAATCATATAACTTCCCCTCGTAGCAATATGTATCATTATTTTAAAAAAAAGGCTGAGCGTTGGGATCGAACACCCTAGTCCTCTACAAAAGATCAGAGCTGTTAATCCGTGCCTTAAACCACTGAGCTAACCAGACTTGCTTCCTCTTTCCTCCGACAGGAAGGGCTAATAAGCTCATATTCGCGCATGCTCAAAGACCAATTTGAGTTCATCTTAAACAGGTAGCCTACTGCTTTAATATATATGATAATAATAATAATAATAATAATAATAATAATAATAATAATAATAATAATAATAATAATAATAATAATAATAATAATAATAATAATAATAATAATAAATTGGCGAGGAGTGCTGGCGAACAAAATTACTATATTCTCTTATAAAGAGAATTCTTCAACGCACTTCTCCTATACACCCGTATGTTGACCCAGATTTCTATTTTATAAAAACATTCTTTATTTTTTGCTTAATATTTTTCTTTTCCTGTGAATAATAAAAAATAAATGACTAATCAACTTCATAATTATATTATTATATCTGACAAAAAAATCTCTTTAAACGTCTTGAAGCAATAACGAATATTTTATTAATAAAATAAATGTTTTATCATAACTAAAATCTTCCACAAGAGACATGCATGCACTAATTTTATCTTAAAAAACTCCTTAACATTATTTATCGCTTGGAATTTTAAAATGAGTTTTGGTTAAACTAGTTTAGCATTTAAAGAATTTAACTTTTGCTCAGTGGTTTGCTTCAATTATAGAAGTTAATTACATTCCATGAGACTTTGATTAACGTCTTTAGAGTAAGAACAGTTTAATTACATTAGGAAATTTTACTGCAAGTAAAAGAATGTGACTTACTAAAACCTTAATTTTAGTTTTAAGAGTGATTAATATCGATTATTACTTTTAATTTAAAAGCCTTAAATAACCTATTTATTTTTGAAAAAATCCCTTGAATTTTTTTTTTAATTTGTTAAAGTATAAACTTGTAAAATATGAGAAAAAAAATATATAGTTTCATATTTTGTTGAGTTAGATTTAAAAAAAAACTGTAAATGTGCAAATGATTATATATAAAATGTCCTTGTGCTATTTTTTCAAAAGTTATTTATTTCAAAAACTGTTTTGAAAATTCGTATTCAGTACTCAGTTATTCGTCAAATACAAAAATGATTTACTCAAATATTAAACAATTAATCCAAATTATATCATAAAAAAAGAAAAACTCCACTTACAATATTCGATATCATTCAATTTGAATTTATATCTTTATGTATCAAAATATGAATTCGTGAAAGCTTCCATTTTAAAGCATTTTTTGCGGACTCTTGCCCCCAAATTCTTATGGCATTGCTGACAATTTTTAAATGCATTTTGAAAGACATTTTCTTAATGTGATATAATCATTGAAAAGTCTTATTTGAATACTAATTAATGTCTGTTTTATAAGTCTGGTACTAATACATAATTTCTTTTAATCCTTTTGGGTGTGGTGTAATATTAATAATACATGTCTGTTAATGAAGTATTACTTTATTTTAAGAAATACTCTTTGTTAATATTTACATGTAGTAATATTAGTATATGTCTACTGATTTACTATACGACTTCATTATTTTTTTAGGCATTTATTAATAATATTAATTATTATTATTTGGATAATTCTCTTTGCACCATTAACGATTCTTTTACTTTAAATGCATATTTCACTCTGTAAAATAAAAGTTATATACAAAATATATCACAAAATTTTTATATAAGTTAAATCTTTTTGTAATACAGGGTTTTCTAATCGTCTCTAAAACCTCTTCTTTAACCTATTGTCCTACGAATATGAATTGAATTTATGTAAAATGACAACATTTGTGATCTTTTGGACAATGAAATATTCAATAAACAATAATTTATCTTATTTAATAACAAGAGTTAATGTTATTAGTGTAAAAGTATTTTTTTTTCCTGAAAACAAAAATGCAGAACTCGAAAGGGTTGATTTTGAAGGTACCTACAGCCAGTGTGATTTTTCCCATAATTGATTTTTTATGTGTTCTTAGTGCAATACGCAAATTTCAACTCTTCGTTGTCCTATGAAATGTTTGAAGATAAATATAATTTTGTGCATGTTTTTATGATAGTACGAATTATAAAATGATATTGATAACGTAGGAACAAAAATTGTGTTTCATGATGTGACATAATGGATATAATGGAATGATAAATGAAAATTCTCTAAATAAATGAATAAACATAAAGTCGACATTGCATTTTGTCACCGTTCTACACATAATGATCTAAAGTTCTTATCTACAGCTATTTACTATTAAATCATAAAGAGAATATTATATAAGATTTCGATCAAATAAAAACTATATATATATAATATCTAATTATTACACATCCATTATTAGAGAATACACAAAAATTCTGCGTAAATGCAATTTAGTATGCAATGATGCAACATCATAAAAAATCCCCAATATATTGTTAAATGCCCTAAAAAGCTCAATTCCCAATAATTTCTACTCTACGTATGTCTTAATCCGTAGCACTGTTTCCGGCAATTACGCTAAGAATAATAATCTCTACCAGCTCAAACTAGGTCACGCATTTGGATAAATAGAAAGCCAGCCGGTGACAATTATATCTTTCATGAAGGCTTCGGATGCAATTTGAAAGTTTAATAAAATATATATTTTAATCTTTAAACATCTATATAGTGTGAAAGCCTTTTTTACTCGAACAATGAACATGTTCATATTATATATTAAGAAAATACAATTTGTACTCAATTTTTTTAATGAAATGGAACAAATCAAAATAAATTATTGAAAAATCAAGACTTATATAAGTGTCTGTTTTTATATTATGTTTTGATTGAATTTATGTTTCGATACATAGATTTAATAATTAAAATTGTTTAAGTATTCACTAGATAACTTTGCTATTTATTTTCATTTAAATCGATCATATTATGATATGAAAATATCTACTAACATATTTTTCTAATATATATGAATAATAATAATAATGATATGAATAATAATATAAATATATAATTCAAAGAATATGATAATCCCTGAAAGAAAATTAATTTTTAATCTATGTGATTTAAAGAGGTTATTTGATAAACTATGTTGAAGATGGATTATTAATCTGTTATTAATTTTGTTAAAGTTCAAAGCTTATTTAATTAAAAAATTACGGTACACAGAATTATTCACGAGGCCAATATTTTCTGCATTGTTCAAATTTTATAACGCACCCATAATATAATATTATAGATATGAAGATAAAACATCTCGAAGAATATTATGCTTGGTCATCACATATTTTTACTTGTTATAATCGAAAACTTTTTAAAAAGTTACATTTACATAATTTAAAACCGATCTGTATTGTAACGAGAAATTGGATTTGAATAATAAAATAGACATCATTGTATTTTTTTTTAATTTTTAGAAAAATATACATAGATCTGACTTAAAATTAAAAGTACTATTTAACTTGAGAAGCTCAGTATAAAGAAGATTTTACCTTTACCGCAGAGTAAATCCCTCTTTGTCTGACGATGTTCACAAAATTTTTCTCTACAAACTTTTACCACATGACTATTTAGTAGTATGTAACGGAGAGAATTGTTAAAAAAATAACAGTATTTTCAAGTTTACGGCAAATGATTGGAATACGGAAGCAAAAACATTTCTAAAGACAGCTTACCAAGAATTTTAAATTATTCTTTTATGACACATTGTTCTTTCGCGTAAATATTCGATTTTGAAAACAATATCTATTCACTCTAAATAATTAGAACTAGGTAAACTTATTTTTTTTTACTGTTTCTATTTATGTAGTTATTGAAATTTTTTTAGAAAACATGTTTACGTTATGTCTAAAAGGAAAATATTTGTATAAGAACATTAAGCAGGGATGTGTTTCAATGGATTTTTCCGTATTTGTTTTTGTGTTTTATGCTCTTTATTAAAAAAAGTTTCATTTTTCAAAATACGTTATGTATTTCATTTTTATTTTATAAAATGTGGATGTCCATATTATGAATAACTGGTATTTTTCAAAAACAACATTGCTAAAAATTATAAATTACCTTTTTTATAACGTCATTGTTTTATCATTGCTTTTATCTTGTAAATACTTGATTTTGTCAACAATAGTTATTAACAGTAAATAATAAAATCGTGTCAAAAACTTTTTTTTTTTTTTTTTTTTTTTTTTTTGTAGGTAATGAAAGTTTTCTATAAAACATGCTAAGTTAAGACTAATATGAAAATATATTTTTAAAGATTATTTTTAAAGATTATTAAGCAGGGACATGTTTCAATGAATATTTTCGTATTTCTTTATTTTTGTCCTCCTTATATATAAAAAAGTATTTTTTTTTAAATAAGTTATTTAATTCATTATTATTTTATAAAATGCGGATGTCCATAGTATAAATTTATTTTATTAAGTTTATTAAATTTATTGTTAAATTTATTAAGTTTATAATTATTTTTGTAAAAAATTACTTTCATTTTGTAAATATTTGATTTCGCTAAAATACTATTAATTTTAAATAATTAGAATGCGTCGTAAACAATTTTTTTTCTATTTTTAATTTGCGTAGGTATTGAATATTTTCTATAAGACATGCTTGCGTTGCAATCAAAATGTTTTTTTAATCATTAATCAGGCAAATGTTTCAACAATTTTTTAGTATATAGCTCTTATATTGTAAGCATGATATACTTTACAATTTTTTTCAAGTGATATGATAATATTACTAGCAAAAGCCGTGCTTTGTATGGATTCGCGAAGCATTATTTCATAAGGTAAATATTTCAAAGGAACATTACTTTCTTATATTATTTTTGAATCTTTATTAAGCAAAAACGTTATCTCATGTTTTGGCGCATTTAAATTTTAGAAACGTAAATTCCGCCAAATAACTAAAAATTTCCTTTGAATTTTTTATTTGTGATATAAGACTGGTATAAATAAAAAAAATTCCAAGCAGAATTTTACAAAATATATTTTTTTAATTTAACTAAAAGTTTTAAAGATGTTTTTACATTTTCCAATGGCCAGTAACGGCGTTCGTTCTGGCCAATAAGTGTTCTTTTTCTCGACATTTTTAAATTACTAATACATTCCAGAAATTATTTATAAACGTAGTTAATATATTTAATTTGGTTGAATTAAATTATTCTTCAATCAATTAAAATATTCTTAATTTATTCTTTAATCTTTCATTTCGAATACCAGACGTAAGAAACTTACCTAATTTAACAAAATGTTCACTTTAAATAAAAAATATAAGAATTAATTTTACTTGTTTACGATTCTTTTTGTTGCCACTTTACCAAAATAAACACTTAAATAAATAAATCATAATGTAAGTCTTTTAAAATCCGTTAGTATAAACTGCGTAAATAATTTTGGCAGAATAATGAAAATATATTTTATTTAATATATTAATCATGATTCTATCTGTAATTACTATCCCCATAGTTTATTTTCCTTCTTAAAATAAAAAGATACGGATTCAATTTTTTATTTGCAAACGATTTTGGCGGAATAATGAGAATATATTTTATTTAATTAATTAATCATGATTCTATCTATAATTATTAACCCCATGGTTTATTTTCATTCTGAAAATAAAAAGATACGCGTTTAAAAGTTACGCATTTGCAAAAATGCGTCCATAATAGAAAAACATGTAGAATAAATTAATTATTAAAATAATATTTTTTAAAGGTTATTCTGTAAACAAAAAATAACATTCTGCAAATCTACATATCATAATTTATTCTTATGTTTAATTTCAAGTCAAAATACCGAATAGATTTTTTATAAAGCGTACGACAAAATGTAACTTGAGTGGCCTAGTAGAGGATTCGCTTCGCTCATCCTAATTATCGAACTTTTATAACGAATCTGATAACTTTTTGTAAAGTTTCATGTTGATATTTGAGGTATTTATTCATATATTGTTTATTTCGTTTATAAAATAATACATAAGGCCGTCGTGTGTTCAGTACGTCCATCTGTCAATCTGTTTGATTATAATAATTCAATGAAATTGACCAAATTGTTTGAAATTTAATATATAATCGGTGCAGAATTTTGTCGAGTCTTTTAAAAATTTTATGAAAACTGGATCAAACCTTAAATAGATGATATTAATGAAAGTTTTCTCTATTCAATTATATATATCATATATTATTGATGATATCCAATAAATGATCCGCTAGGCTCAGGTACTGAAACTTTTTCAGGTTTGTTGAAATTTGCAAGTCACTCACAAGCAATTAAGCCAACTGCATTAATTTCTGATAAATCTCTTTGAAACAATATGTGGGCATGAAAGAGTGGGTGGATTCGTTCGCGCAAAATCTGACGAATGTCACTTTCCATGATAGATACTTTTAACATAAAAAACGAGATTAGAATATAGAAACTGAATGTGTTTAATAATACGCATTGCTCTTATATATTATAATGAATTGGTGCTTATTAAAAAAGAAGGGTTAAATGTAAATATGCGAAATGAACATATATTATATAATATTGCTGTCTATTATTTAAAAAAAATGTGCAAATCTTGATTTTATAATAAAAAGTATCTGCAAACATTATCTGCAATAAGTCAAATTTTGTCAGATTTCACAGTTTTTACACAGTTGGGGCGCATAATGAGGATGTAATTGGGATTTCAAACGTTTTTACATATGATAAGTGAACTATATTATTCTTTTATCCACAACGGCTAAATATCAAAATATTTTGAATAGTTAATCTTATTAAAAAAATAGCATTGTTTAACTAAAATTCGAGAATTTCGCGCCATTTGAGACCATAAAGATATCTGGATTTTTATCTCATAAATGCGAGAATTTTTTTCTTAATGATCTATATAATATGCAACTTTCCCACACCGGGTGAATTTTGAATTATTTTTTTTTTCTACGTGCGATCTTATCGCGTATGTACAAAAGAAAAAAAAATAACTAAAATTTTATATAAATTAAATTCTTTATTTGTATATTTTTTAAAATATTTCATAACATTTCTATGCAAATCAATTAGGTTTTCCTAAAAAATATTGTATTATGCATTATTTATTTCCAAAACACTTTCATTTTCTTAATAAATAAACAAGAGTATAAATAAAGACTATAAAATTATTGAATTCATTTAGTAAGAGAATTGAAGTTTAAAAAAACTAAATGTTTGTAGTACTCTACAGTCGCTTTTAAAGTTAGAAGACAAACTTTATTTAACTAAACTTTTTAATTCTTAAAACGTAATTAAATTAACATTCTTTCAAACTCCTCACGAGAGCTTTGTTAAGTTCGACTTGAAAGAAAATGTGCTTAAAGAAACAGTCATTCTGGTAATTAAAATAGAATACTTAGTGAAAATTTGACAGTTTTAAAATTATTTTTAGAAAATTGTTACATAAATAGAAAAACTTTCCTGAAAATATAAATAGATTTTCTTCTTTGATAATAATTATAGTATTAAAAATTTTATTTTTTAGCTTCAAAGAAGAAGATTTTTTTAAACAAATTTATTGTATGTTCTTTTTAAAAGAATTTATGTTTCTATATTGAGATTAGTTATATTCAATTAATAAAATTACAGATATTTAGTGTTTTTCGAAAAATGTAAAGATTGACTAGTAAAAGTTATTATTTTGTTTAAATATCTGTATGTGTGTATTAAACGATTTTTAAGTATAACAAATTGGAGAATCAAGTAAAAGCTAATTTTAAAATTATAACAATGGAAATAAACAATAGTATACACATTAACATGTCCTGCCGAATACCGCTTCATCTATATATGTTTTTGTTATTATTTATATAAATATATTTTTTGTCTTATTTTTCATCATTCTGTACTTTTAAATAAAATAAAAGAACTTCTAAAACAATTTCTTTAAACCTGAAAGCAGTATATTTTGGCTCTATGATAATCCATTAATTATAATTAGCGCATATATAAACCTTTTTTATTACTATTTATGAAAGACATTCTGAAAGTATGTTTTGTTCTTCCACTTCATTCCAAATTATTATTGTGGAAAAAAATTTAATGGCGCATCATTAAGTATATACATTGCACTATGATTCGGAAAATTCTCCACAACATTGACACATTTGTATTTACGTGCAACAGTTTGAAAGAAAAATACTCTTGTAAAATTTGATTTGCAGAAACAGTAGTCGCACATCCTGCTCCACTACAACTATTGTTTTAGAAATGACGTCCCGAGTTTAAATCTTTCAGTAAGCAGATGCATGTCTAATGGGGCTATGTTCAGTGTAGATCTCGGGTAATCAAATCTCCCATCCTTAGCGACGAATCGGGTATTCGGATAGCTTTACACAGTAAAAAATGAAGACCCAAAATGGGTTAAAAGATTTCTGGGTATAGTAATTTTCATGAAATGGTACAATAAGGATTCCAAAATAGTAGAGTATTGTTCCCAATATAGATAACCCAAAATGCAGATCTTTATTAACATTAAATTAATCAAAATTTCTGAGGTATAATGTATATACTATCTAAGATATTTTAATTGTTTTAATGTCATTAAAAATCAGACTTATTTAAAACGATTTTGTGCTACAAACTGAACTTTCCAAATTGGAACAATTCTGTACCCAGAAATCTTTCAACCCAATTTGGGTCTTCATTTTTTACTGTGTAGTGAATGTGATTTTGATTTGATGTCGAAGAGTACAACACCTTCACTCAGAAGCCCAGCAATATAATTTTAGAGTAAAAAAAAATAGACGAAACCATTTTTCGGAACGTCCATTATACAAACTGTGATCATCGCTTTATAAAGTAGTAGAAATTAATAATTAAATAAACTTATACTGAATAATATATCGTTATTTTTTTCTAACTGTAATAGAACAAAATATTTCAATGGACTAACGCTTTCCGACGGAGACATATGTATTATAAATTTTAATTTTTTTATATTGAATGTGATGTTTTATAGACAAACTCGAAAAAACTTCACTGGTTCCCCCTTTTTAAATACACAGTCGTGGCAAGCGAGGGAAAAAATAATATAAGTAAATAAATGTAGAAGATTCATTGAATTACACATTGGCTGCTGAAACTTAGTTTATTAAACTATAGTCATACAAAGAGGGAAATGCTCCCTTTACAAACTGTCTTGAACTGAAACATCGAAAAGAATATTCCATTATTAATTCTTCAAGCCGTCCTTAACGTACTCATCGAAGAAAAAGCAAAGAATCTCTCTCATCACCCTCAGGCTTCCTTCTTAAATCTAAAGACAAACTTCTAGAAAATTCTCTACTCTCTAACCATCATTTTTCCATGTAAACATGATTCATGTCCAGCGTCGAGATTTTTATTTCATTCAGACGATAAATTTTATTTTAAAGATATTGTTTAACTAATCTATAATGGAATTCACAATTTCGAATACATTAGGCAGGCGATATTTTTACAGACGATTAATTTTAAGAGAAAAAGAAAAGAAATGAATTTATTGATATGCACACATATCAAATGTTGAAGAAGGGAAAAAAAATAATTAAATAAAAATAAAGATATATTTTTAAAGGCATAATTTTGGAATAAATTTAATAAGACTTTCTTAAAAAAAGTTGATAAAAACATAACAAAAATGATTTTTATTTGGAATATTAAGGAATAAAGTTTAATTAAGAATATTTTTAATTTAGAGCCATCTTTTTAAATTTACGCATATTGGAATAAATGTTTTTTTAAGGCGAATTAAGGATTTATATCGTTTCCATAAAGATTAATACATTAGATATAGTAACAGGATTTTAATTTAATAAGTTGAACTACAGTTGATACAAACAGTGATCATCGCTTTATAAAGGAGTAGAAATTAATAATTAAATCATCTTATACTGAATAATATGTTGTTATTTTTTTTCTACCTGTAATAGAACAAAATTTGTCAATGGACTAACGCTTTCCGACGGATACATATATACAACATTTTTTTTTTTTTTTTTTTTAATATTGAATGTGACGTTTTATAGACAAACTCGAAAAATCTTCACTGATTTCCCTTTTTTAAATACACATTCGTGGCAAGCAAGGGAGAAAATAAGATTAATAAATAGATGTAGAAGATTCATTAAATTACACATTGGCTGCTGAAACTTAGTTTATTCTTCTATAGTCATATAGAGAGGGAAATGTTCCCTTTACAAGCCGTCTTGAACCGAAACATGGAAAAGAATATTCCATTATTAATTCTGCAAGCCGTCCTTAACGTATTCATCGAAGAAAAAGCAAAGAATATCCCTCATCACCCGGGCTTCCTTCTTAAATCTAAAAACAAACTTCTAGAAAATTCTCTACTCTCTAACCATCATTTTTCCATGTAAGCATAATTCATGTCCACCGTCGAGATTTTTATTTCATTCAGACGATAAATTTTATTTTAAAAATAATATTGTTTAACTATTTTATAATGGAATTCAGAATTTCGAATATATTAAGCAGGCGATATTTTTACAGACGATTAATTTTAAGAGAAAAAGAAAAGAAATAAATTTATTGATATGCACAACTATCAAATGTTGAAGAAGGGTTAGTTTTAAAGGCATAGTTTTGGAATAAATTTAATAAGACTTTCTTAAAAAGAGTTGATAAAAACATAGAAAAAATGTTTTTTATTTTAATATTAAGGAATAAAATTTAATTAAGAAAATTTTTATTTAGAGTCATCTTTTTAAATTTACGCATATTGGAATAAATGTTTTTTAAGGCGAATTAAGAATTTATATCGTTTCCATAAAGATTAATATATTAGATCTCGAAACAGGATTTTAATTTAATAAGTTGAACTACGTACGGAATATTGTTAAAAGGAAATTAATGTAGTATAAGGTTAATTTAGGCAAAAAAACATTAAAATTTGTAATATATATATGTTAAGGGTCTGAGATCCCAAAAAATATATCTTTATAAAATATCTGGCTGTACATTTGCGTGTTTATCAATGTGTTTTTATTTCTGCTTTGTAACATTGAAATGTTTAGTAAATTTTGTATGCCTATTGGGTGTAACAAGCATCCTATATATTTTTCTTGGTTATGACGCGTAGACTCAATTAAAATATATAACATTACACTAAAACTGGGTGTTATTATAGTGATTTTTGTATATTTTATCTCTCCGTTCTAAATGAAAATACTCATATTTTATTCAGATAGTTGTTCGAGACTACAACCAAACAGAAACACATACACAAACGTATATATATATATATATATATATATGAACGGTGGGTCCCAAAAGTAAAATGAATAACTCCAGGAAAAGTATTTATTACAGATAAAGGTGCTGGCAAATAAAATTCTTCAAACTAGTTTCCTTTCCCTTTGGAGAACCGGACAGCGTTTTTTTTCAAGCACTGAGAGATGGCAACAGGGATTTCATTCAAGCACATTGATGTCGACTATTTAATGGCTTCCAGAGTCCCGAAATGATAACCCATTAGTTCCGTCTTGGCTCTAGGGTACAAGAAAAATGCGTTGTTGAGAACTCGGAAGTATACAGCAGCTGGGCCTGTGTTGTCTTAGGAAGTTTCACTAAGAAATTCGTGACTATGAACGCGGTGCGCAAGTGCGTGTTGTCCTGATCAAGACGCAAAATCTTCGGCAACAATGTGATGCACAATACATTTAGTAATATTACACTCATTGGACAGCATTTTAACACTCATGCATAGGTAAGACTTCAACGTACCTCCAATGACGTGAAGATGCTGGATTTTAAGCATTTTTAAAAAAGCACTGTTTTTTTTCTGAAAACATTACATTTATTTCTCTGGTATTTCAAAGAAGACTTATATTGGCAAAAAGAGAAGTTACGTAAAAAGAGATTGCACATTTACAAGAAGAAGTAAGACAAAATAGCTATATAAATGCGCAACTAAAAAATCTGAAAGGGAAAAAAAAAACAAATAAGAATTAAAGTATCCACAAAGAAGCATCTTGCTTGCAATTAAGTGGCGTGACGTTTAATATAATGTCTGCGCATACGAAAACTACGTCATACGGCATCTTTTACTACACGGCATCTCATCTCATGTCACTCTATTCAAATATGAAAACAACAGATTTTTTGTTTCGAGGAAAATTTGTACTCGATAACAAATGTAAATTTTCAACCGGTTGAAAAAAGTCTGGGGCTGAACTAGGAACAAGGATGCCTTGGTTGAAGCCCCAATACTTTACCAACAGACCCTGTCCGGACGAATATTGAGAACTATTTCACACATCTGACATTAAATTGTCGCATAAAGTTGTCTGATTGGATAAGCTAAAAAGAATTAATTGAGTCCTGGCCCAGTCTTTTTTCATCTACTTAGAAATTTACAACAATTTTCATTTATTATATATTGAATAGCGTGTAAAAAATAATTTACTCCACTGATGAAAAGTATTGTAAAGCATGAAAATTATGGAGTATTTATTTTATTTTATTTTATTTCGTAAATATATGTATTTAATGTAATATAAGTACGTGATATGATTTTTAATATAAAATTTCTTATTCAGGAATAAAATATTTAGCTCTTGAAAAAAAAACACTTTCATTTTTATTTTTCATAATAAGTAAAATTATTGGAAGAAATATATTGAAGCATAAGTCACGTTAATTCTGTACTAACTTAAGATTGCTATTAAAAAATGAGTTAACTGTAATATAAATATACAGAAACCCTTCCGTAAATGTTGTTTTAAAGAAAATAACAATTGAGAAAATAAGTTATGTATGTGAATGCGAGTCAAACAGATTCTACTATTATTTAACAGTATAGTTTTATTTCGAAGAAAATTTATTATTCGTATAAATATTATTGAATTTTCAATTTTAATCAGGGAATACAAAAATATCACTTAAAGTGACAACCAGTAAAGGAATATATTCAAGAAGCAACATTATTTACCGTAAAATTGGGTGAATCGGAACAATTTTCAACTTTAACGTTAAAAAAAGCAACAACTGATTTTTTAATTTTTTTTATTTTTCTACTATAAACTTTGGCCTTGTTTTCTTTTTATTTTTTAAGCAAAAACGAAACATTTTTTCTGTTTTTGTATATTTTATTTATTTTTTTAATGGTGTTCCGATTCACCCCGCAGATAGGGGTGAATCGGAACGAATGTTATAAACTTTATTTATTCCGATTCAAACTTTAATAGAGTTAATAAAAACAGATAATAATAATAAGGAAGGAATAGGAACACGTAGTTATTATGAAACCAAGCCTTTATTTTATATACAAGTAAATATATGCCTTTTAAAAAAATTGAAAACAACTTGGAACTCAAGAAAAATTAAAATTTATTTTAATAAATTGTATTTGAATTGCAGAAGTAGAATTTAGTACAAATTCAGTCCTGTTCTGTGTTATTTTTTACTAGAAGTCATTGCGTAAGTGAATCTATTGAGTATACCCAATCGCTGCATGTATTAATACGGTCTACTAATACGCCCTCATCCCCACCCCTTAGTACTGTTTGCATCCCTCTCTTTTTTAATTGATTATTCATTTTGAGGTGTTTGTGTAATGTTGTGGATATCAGAGAATAATTCTGTGCAGTTTTTCTAACTAATTTGCCATTTTTAAATTCTTTTATTGTGTGTTCCATGTCTGCTGGATTGGGCGTTGACTTTTTTGTTTAACTGAGTAATTTCTTGGCACCTTTAAACTCTCCAAGTAATTAGAACAAACAAAATATTGTTACAATACATATTAATACATATGTTTTTATATATTACATGAAACCATTACTGTATAGAAAAATAAAGCATGAGAGAAAACGTGTTCCGATTCACCCCGTAAATCTAAAACCTCTGATGTTACAAGCCATTTTTCATTTTTTCATTATGCAGTTTAGAAATAAGCAGAATTTAAAACAGCAAATCGTTTACAGGTCTATCATTAACTATAATCCCCTCTCTTAGATTTAGAATACGAAAAATACTGTAGTTATATACAAAGTTTTGAAGACGTAGAAAAAATGAGGTTATTGTGGATCCTCTTGAAGTTTTTTTATATACCCCAGTAGTGGTGCTGACATGTCAAAACTGAATTTCCCAACTCTTAATGCTATTATCTTTTTTATAAAAAAATTGGCAACTAAAAATATCATCATATATATTTATAATGAATTTATTTGTATGACCAGGAAGTTTCGTTCCTATTCACCCCGCTGTTGCTATTCACCCAATTTTACGGTACCTGAAGTAGTTACTTGTTATTACATAATAATATAATCTGTCCTAAATGTATGGCATTATGCATTACGAACACCATCAAATGCAAATACTTTCATACGTTTACAACCGTCTAGAGATAGTTATTCTTTCGTGTCAATACAATAAATTAGGTGAATTCTTATTGCTCTGTATTTAAGTAACAGCATTGTATTTCAACTTTTATTTAAGTACACACACATAAAATGCATGAAATACATGTGAAGAGATAAAATTATAATGATTACTTTGTCGTAGAAAAATATTCAACATTAAAAAAATAAATCGTAATGAAACATAAATTATGTATTCTATATTTATACTGCAGCTAATAAAATATTAAATAAGAATATAACAATCGTTATTAAACTAAGAATTACGAGCTATAAAGTATAGTAAAATATTCAGAGATTAGAATTTTCCGTATTAACCTTTTCGGATCATTTTTGTTTTCAATTTTTTGGAAAAAAAAACTGTTAGATTAATAACATTAATCTTAGCTATCCAAATATATTAATTAGTCTTTAACGAATATTTCATAGTATGAAAGATGATGACTGTTGCTGTTTTGCGTGCTATTCAATTAATATTTATATGACGTGAGGAAAGATTTCTGGATATGTTTAAACAATATTATATTGCAATAAGATTTAACTTATATTATGCATTTCTAATACTTTTTGCGCTTTATTACATATGATTTTTTAACGAGAATAACATTTATTTTAAATTTAAAGATTGAAATAACTGTTTAAAATAAAAGAACCGCAAACGGCGCAAACAGAATTAAGCAAATAGTAGTAATTATTATTATTACAAAATCCCTAAACATAAATAAAGTCATATAGTAAATGTATAGGCTTACACTAACATTACTATATATAAATATTAGCAACAGTATTTCTTTTAAAAAATACCCAATTAAAAGACATGTACAATTAATAGTACACCAGACTCGAAAGTGTTAAATGGTTTATTTTCACCTCTAAATTTTAACAGTATTCATTGTTTTATTTAATCTCAGAAATTCTGTCATTCGATAAGGAGAGAAATAGCTTTAAATTTTAGTGGGCGCAAGAAGTTATTAAGAAGGCGAATTCTCAACCCTGGATTAAAAAAAATAAATGATTAATATTTAATTATTTTATTTATTTTAAATATTTAGTGGACATTTACTATGTACAATGAAGAATTTGTATAGGTATATATGAGTCAATATTGTGTGAATTATACGCATACAGTTTTTAAAACTCTAACACTACGATCATATCTAAACACATGTGAACTGTATATAATTCATATGTAAACATATGTAAATATATATGAACTGTATATATGTCATATGTAGACATATGTAAACTATGTGAACTGTATATATGTCATATGTAAACATATGTAAACATATATGTGAACCAATAACTAAAACAATAAATAAATAAATAAATCCTTATTTTTTATTTTTTATACATGAAAAAAATGTTTATGCAATTAAATTTGTATTGCAAATCTATAGTACTAATGTGCATTTTTTAACAATAAAAATATTTTTTTAAAAAATCCTAAAAAGATATGTCATAGCTGTGAGGAAGAATGTAAGCAGCAAGAGCGGTAGAAATTCTAGGCTGAGAATCAAAAAAAAGGCACGCTAAGTTCATAGAAATACACATTACTGTATTTTATTTTTAAACACATGGAAAAAACTTTTTTTACTTATGTATGAAATCTAATCTTAAATATATTGCGAAAAGAAAATTTTTGACTGTTTTTATTTATATATTTATTTTTGTGAATAATCTCTTAATTATTATTTTGTGTGTCATTATATAAAAACGAAAAACGCACTCTTAAAAAAAAAAGAAAAAGAGTTTTCATACTTTTTATCTACATATTTTTAAAACAGTTTACTTATGGAAAGTTTTAAATTATTATTTTTTGTATTAGTAAAATTTTGTAAGATAAATACATTTTCATAAAAATATTTGATTTTTACAACACTACAATTTTTTTTCCCATTAAAGAATATTGAAACTTAAAAACTTCTTAAATAAATAAAAAATATGTTCGAAAATTCCTAATAAAGTAATTTTACCTTTATGATAATGCAGGTATTTATATCTCGTAGTTGAGTACTTTTAAAACGTTTACTAATTAACCGGAAATAAGTGAGCCCTTATTACTCGCCGCTTACCGCAAGAAATTTCTTTTCTTAATTGGTAAAGTAAAGAGAGGTATTATTTCATGCGTAAAGACAAAAAAGCAAGTGTTCTTAGAATTCATTTTGCTTTTTAATTGATTTAAAGTGAAGGTAAAAATAATTTTTTCATAGAGAGGAACATATTTTGAATTTTGTTTCTACTCTTTTGCATGAAATTAAATATTAAAAAAAAGTTAATGCCTTATATAAAAACATGTTTTTTATAAAATGAGAAAGTTTGTACAAAAATAGTACATCAATTTAAATTATTAACAAAGTTTAATTAAAGGTATTTATAAATAACAGTACCTCTAATAATAATAATAATAATAATACTCTACTAATAATTAGTCTAAAATAATAGTAACCACACTGTAAAAGGTTTTGGAAAGTTACTAAACTTTTTCCAGGAGACTGGGATTCCGAGAACTTTTCCTGTAACGGTAACAGCAAAAATTCAAGTTTCAGAGTCGATTACATGAAATTTTCATGTTATCGTAACATGAAAATTTTTGGAATCCCAGTTTCCTAGAAAAAGTTTAGTAACTTTCCAGATTTTTTTTACAGTGCATAAAATAAAACAAAGAAAGAAATAAAAACTTATTTAAATGTAATATTTTCAGTTTGTGTGATATATTGCTCAATAAAATCGCTGTGCTACATCCCCTTATTGCCTCGTCACTTTATAAGAGGGTATTCAGAGACAAAATGTGTTTTTCTCGAAGCACGACACCCATAAAAACATCCATTGTTAGACGCGAGGGAACACTTTAACAAGTTATTTCTCAATCATCATACGTTTCATTTTCAATCTCTATACACAATTGTGCTGATGCAGAAATTATGTTGCGCATGGTAAGAGTGGGATTCAAAGAAAAATCATTTTATTAATGGTTTGCATGAAAATATTTAATATTTTGAATGTAGGTGTTTAAATATGTAAAACATACAATGTAAAAATAAATAAATTAATAAACTGTTAAATTTAAGGCAAAAACTTCTGGCAGCATTCTGCCAGTGGTTTTTGCAATAAAAATTGCAGTTAAATTAGATGTTATTTTTTTTTATTACATCTATATTTACTGCAATTTTTACGGCAAAAACTGCTGGCAACATTGCAACCAACAGTTTTCCCTCTAAATTTAATGATTTTTTTTATACAGTATATCTTAAGGGTTAAAAAAAATTCAATTTTAACACTCATTTATATTATTAAAGTCATTATAACTTTAGTTACAAATAGTCGGATGTGGAAATTCCAAAATTTTTTTTTATCTCGTACATGTTAATAATTCCTGAAAAATGAGGGATAGCAGTGATACCTCTAAGATGATTTGCACAAAAATCTAATCAGCAACGCTTATGTCACATTCTAACTTAATCAAAAGTTTCCTGAAAATCCGTGTTGCAGTTAAATTAGATGTTATTTTTTTATTACATCTATATTTACAGCAATTTTTTATGTCAAAAACTGATGGCAACATTACAGCCAGCAGTTTTTACTGTAAATTTAAAGATTTTTTTCATAATATATCTTAAGGTTTAAAAAAAATTGAATTTTAGCACTCGCTACACTGTAAAAAAAATCTGTGAAGGTACTAAACATTTTCTAGGAAACTTGGATTCCAAGAACTTTTCATGTAACGATAACAGTAAAAATTCATGTAATCGATTCTAAAACTTGAATTTTTTCAGTTACCGTTGCAGGAAAAGTTCTCGGAATCCCATTTTCCTATAAAAGGTTTAGTACCTTTGCAGATTTTTTTTTACAGTGTACTATAATTAAAGTCGTTTTAACTTTAGTGACAAATGGTCTGATGTGGACCATATACTTCATATGTAAGCAATTAATTAATTTATTTTTATGAAATTTAAATTTAATAAATAAAATTTTAACAAAAAATATTGAAAAAAAAATATCAATTTAAATGAATTGCTCACAAATGGAGTATACGGTCAAAATACATTCATATTATATCATTACAAATATTTTTGGGGGGGCATTGGAACTAATACTTTTCTTACGGTGTTGCTCGCAGTGGATAAAAGTTAAATAACAATTTATTTTTTATTTTTTTTTTTTATCAAAATTAAACATAAAATAAAATAAAATAAAATTTCAATATAGAATATCTAAAAAACATCTTAACTAGAAAAAATTGTCACAGTTATTTTTGTTTTAAGTAACTCTTAAAAATTTCATTTCAGAATAGTTATTTATTTTACTGAAACTTAAGAATTTATTTTAGAAAATATCTGGTAGAATTCATGTTTACTACTTTCGGCTTCCTCATTATAATATACAGAAGTATGTACCTTTAAGAAAATCACTATTTAATAAAGTCTTTTTTTTTCAATACAATAATCAGTTCAACCTCGAATTTACAAAAAATATATTCTATATTACGAAGTTTATTCTCACTTTCGTGCTTTTACAACTTTCAAGCAGAAATGTTCTTCTCGTAATGGATGTATGAAATTATTTCTTAAGATTGTATAAAAAAGAAATTATTTATTTATTTAATGATTTTAATTCATAAAAAAGAATTGTTATACGTGTAACGACAAGACTTTGCTAATTGGGAGTTTTAATGCAAATGGATTTAATTTAAAAATATTTTAAAATTTAAGGGTTTGTGAAATTTTAGTATCAGTAGTTTAAATTAAAATATATTATTAACCCTATTTGTGTAAAAAAAAAAAAATAATTATATAATAAAAATAATTTTAACTTCACACTATACACAGGTTAAAATGATTGGAAATCAGTAAATCAAAATCTTCTGATAAAAATACACTTTTATATTTTATTATAAATTATTTTCAAGTTCAATTTGTTTTTCTGAATCATCATTATCCAAGTAATTCCCACAAGAAAAATTGAATTTTATACTTTTAATTTTCGATTGGGAAGAAAATTTATTTTACTATTTTATCTACAACTAAGAAAAAGAAAGAAGAACATACGATCAAAGTCTCTTTTCACAGATATTAAAATTTTTCTTTTATATTTCTATTCATTCAGATCATTAAATTAAAACTTCTATTCCCAAAAGAAAATGTTTTATGACCTTAAAATTCGTTTATTCGATCGATAGTTTTGAGATGTTTTGGGAATTGATAAATGTTTTTTGTTTTATCTTTTAAATTATGCAAATAAATTTTCTGGTTTTTTTTTTAATTGCACGATGGTTATAAGATTAATTTGATGACCAAATACTTTTTTTTCATTATTTATCAAATATAGTGTATATTATTTTCTAATTTTAAAATACATTGTTTTAATCAATTTTAAAAATAAAAGTTTACATCTGCTTATTATCCTATATTTATTATATCATATACGCTTCAAATATTAGTAAAAAATGTATAGTCCATACTTCGCATAATATTTGTATCTAGTACTTATTTAAACAGAAACTTGTGGATAAAAGACATGTAGTTCCTGACATGTAGTATGTTTCTTAAAATTCAATATTTCAGTAGAAATCAAATCTTACAATTTTCTAGTGTATTTCTTACACAGATGTAAATAAAAACAGACGAGTGTTTGTTGTATACGCTGAGTATTTTTTTTCCTTTTAGTGAAGAATAAGAATTCATTTGCTATAATTTGAGAATAACTGTTGATATTTTGATAATATTGAAGGTAACTTGTTTTTATAGAAAACTTATTTTTAGGGTGCTTGGGTAATGCCACGGATTGGATAACTTTGATTGTTAAGTAATATTTAAACATTGTTCATAATTTTACTTGTGGGGACTTTACTATTATATTTCTTTTATACCAATAATTATTTGCATTTTTTTAAAAAAAAGCTTCATCACATTTGCTTTGGAAAAGTTTTCAAATGGTATTAACATTTACAATTTTATTGAGTCTCCATCGCCTCAAATCTGTTAAAAATCTAAATTAAGATTTTTCTCCCTAAATGTGGATTATGGATAATTCTAAGAAGAAAGTATGTATGACTTTTTGATTTATCTAATGCGTTCAGCCTGGAAGTGTTTGGGGCGTAATATTCATTTCACTAAGCTGCAGATTTCACAGCAATATAAGCAATATTTAAGATAATATAATTCTTTTGATTTCATGAATTTCCAATACATTGAAGAAATATTAATACTATAAAAAATTATATCAATATTTAGAAATACTTTTTTCTTTATAACGTTGAAAGAATCATATTTTACTAGCATTTAAATCAAAATTAAGAGAAAACAACATTACAATTTTACCCATTTGCAAGAGGCTTTTGTTGAGAGCATTTTGTTGAGAGAGTTAAGGAACATCAGCGAATTAATATGTTGTAACAAAGTGACTGGCTTCCTTAAATTTGTGCAATCTATAGATGTCGCAGGTGACTCTTTCGGCAAAATATCATGAGATATCCTTTTACTTTATACGTGAAGTGAAAAGACGTAATTTGGCGCGATTAGAGAGTATATTTTTGGTTTGTGCTGGAATGTTGTCTCGCCCCGAGACGTTTTGTGCTATAACAAGATTTATGAATCTTCAATTATTATTCCCGAATATGTATATAGAACTGTAAATAGTATTGTCGTTGTTGCCACGTCTTCAGTAAAAATGTGACTGTTTAAGAAGTGTTTAATATTTACCCAACAAACACACCTTACAATGATAATTTTATCAACCCAAATCTCTCACAATATTAATTTTCAGCGTTTTTCCAGTGATATTTTGATTGAAATTCTAAGTAATATATTACATTAATTAATTAATTTATTATATTTATTATATTAATTTATGACTTTTCGGTATATATATTTTTTATCAATCCTTTAAAGATGAAATTATACAACACTTGGCAAAAAGTTTCCGATCAGTGTTATCAGATTTATGATTCTTGCATTTAGAAGCATATATTTTGTGACTCATGTGCGTAGGAGCGTTTTTTCATATTTCCAAATAATAATAATAATAAAAAACACGTATGAAAATATAAATGAAAAGCGAATTAAACATAACAATTATATTCACATCATATAATTCATAACTATACTACAGGTAAAAAAAAAATGTTTCTTTGTGAGAAAAAAAGTATCCGATCAAAACGATAGTTGGAAAATAGTAATCGATCACTGAAAAAGGGTCTGCGCATGCGTACAATATCCGAATACTATTTAAATGGAGGAATCTTCCAAGTGCGGTATCAAAAGCAGCTCTGAAGTGTTGGACAATGGCTCGCGTGAAAAATATGTCTCGCGATTTAGAAATCCGCATTATTAAATTATTGCAAGAGAAAAATTCACAAAGAAAAGTGGCTGCTTTATTAAATTGTGCTCAAAATATTGTATGCAATATTTGGAAAAAAATATCAATTGACTAACAGAGTGTAAAATATACCTCGAAGTGGACGTCCACGAATGATAACACCTAGGGAAGACAGAAAACTTAAGGAAATAGCGAAAAGAAACTGGTGAGCAACTTGAAAACAACTCAATGTCGAACAATCTAAGTATAATGTAAAAGCATGTAACCGCACTGTACGTAACTGTCTAAATCCAGCGGGATTTAAATTTTTTAAAGCTAAAACGAAACCTTATTTGACAAAGAAGCATAGAAAAGAGCACTTGAAATGGTGTAAAAAGCATGTACACTGACCACTTGACAAATGAAAAAACTTATTTTTAGCGTTGAATCTTGCATATCTCTCGGAACAGGTAATGACTGTGGAACATTTGTTTGGAGGAGAGGTTGTGAAAAGTTCAATGATAAGTGCGTCAATACGAGGACTAAATTTTCACCTGCATTTACAGTTTGGAGTTCTATGACATTAAAGGCATCGATAAGTTGTGTATTGTGTAACGTACAGTAAACTTTGAAGTTTACATTGACATTTTAGAAAATCTTTTGATATCCAGCATCGATCAATGGCTCAGGGATCAAAATGACTTATTATTTCAAGCT
This sequence comes from Maratus speculifer, assembly GCA_964019185.1. Lineage (NCBI taxonomy): Eukaryota > Metazoa > Arthropoda > Arachnida > Araneae > Salticidae > Maratus > Maratus speculifer. Next base: position 414,924,679 of record OZ025290.1, read on the forward strand.
GACAACTCAGCTCTAGATCGCACCAAATCAGTGCAGAAATTCCTACAAAATGTAGGTAGTAATCCAATGAAAACCATGACTTGACCGCCCAATAGTCCGGATCTTAATCTTATTGAAAATCTGTGGAATGCATTAAAAAGAAATATTAATTTTCGTAGAATCAGAAATGCCATAGAACTACGTAAAGCTATAAGAGAATGCTGGTGCCAAATTGCTCACTATGAGTATAAAAAGTTTATCGAGTCCATTCCAAGAAGAATTTTGGCTGTTCTTCGAGCTAAAGGTGGATTTACTAAAAATTAATTACAGTGACTGGATATTTTTTTTCAAACTCAAAGCACAATTGGATAGTTTTTTCATTGGTGTTAAAATTCAGTCGCCATTTTTCTGATTATAAATTGATGTATAATGATTTTTCTTTATTACTATTTTTGTTCATTATGTAAAATACAAATGTATTATCGCTAATATTTGTTTAATTTTATGCAGTGAGAATAAATAATCCTTTCATACAAAACATGGTAAAGTTGGTGAAATAATAGGAAACTTTGTGCCAAGGGTTGTATTTCTCTAGTTACTGCTGTGCACATAGCTAATATACTGGCAGATATTCTGTTGTTTTGATGTAAAGCTACTATTTATAGAATTTAAGCTTCAGAAAATGCGGAATTATTGTCTATTTTATCACAAAAAATATTTCAAAATATTTCAGACAGACATTTTCTCGTCATTTTTGTGTAAGCCCTAGTGGAAATTAGTTATGATTTTTCGATTGATTTTCTTCATGAACTCTTAACAACATATGAAATTTTTTTGCCAATTTTGACACACAAAACCTCTCAAAATGATGATTTTTAGCATTTTGTATCTGAAATTTTTTCGTAATTCAAAATAAAAATTATTTAAGAATTTTTTTATCTATTTTCTGTATTAAATAATGAGAAAGTATACAAATCATGAAGTAAATTCTGTCACCCAAAGTACTCGAAATATTTAGTTCCCAACTTTTTCCCCAAGAAAATTTGTAATTCTAAACAGAGAGTATTTTTAACTTTTAAAATTATTTTGTACAGTGAAACGTTGTTATAATTGCAAATTTGTATTTCCATTTTTTTACCCACATTCCCTGAAAAAAATTGCTTTTCACCTTTTGAAATATTAATTGTAATTCTAAGCGGAAAGAATGAATGACTTTCCTCCTAGAATCATCCGCTTAGCTTCAATTTTATCATCCCAAATATCAAAATGATCACTTCCAGCCTTTCCCTCATGAAACTTCAATGGTAATTCCAAGTTAAAATTATGTTTGAATTTTCGATTTATTCTCTAAATAAAATCTTAGGAACATCTATAAATTATTATGTCAATTTAACATTAAAAATCTCTCGAAAAATAGCTGTTCAAACATTTCTGTCTGATCTTCGATTGTAATTTTATATGGGGAATATATATGACTTTCCAGTTTACTTTCTTCGTGAAACATGAAAAACGTGCAGTTTTTTATGTAATTTCTTTTACTCAAAATTTCTCAAAATACTGATTTAAACATTTTCTTCTTAAAACTTCTACGACAGATCTCTGAGGAAAGTATTTATGACATTTCGATAAAAATTTTAAATTTAAACTTAAACACATGTGCAAATTTTTATGTCAATTTTATCACACATAATGTCTGAAATTACTTTTTTCCCGATTTGTAAGCCTGAAACTTCGATTGTAACATTAAACAGAAAGCACTTATTACTTTTCGATTCATTTTCTAAAATGAAATTTTAATAATATATACAATATATTATACCAGTTCCTTAAGTTTTATATATCATTATTTTTTTATTGTTTTCATAGTTCAGAAAAAAATACTGAAGAAGAAAACTTCTACTTTAAATGATACTATTACATCACGTTTAAAGAACTATATACCGTTGTCTAACTCAAAATGTTTTCACGAGTTTCGGTTATTGGTACACATTTTTACTCAGCATCTCTCATTATTAAGGCGATTACAAATCTCTTATCGGCCATCAAAAGAATATTTTTAGGACCAATGAAATAGAAAACCTGAAAGCAATAAAAAAATGATGTTACTATTTTTGTAGAAAACCAAGTACTAAGAAATCGATAGATTTAATAAAATTTTATATAGAATATAAATTACGAGATTATATTTTTCTTTAAAAATAATTAAGTAAAAACTTTCAGTATCAGACGTTATAAAATCATTAATTTCCTTTTAATGATATTTCGTATTTATTCCGGATTTTTAAATTAAAGTCTTATCGAACTGTCATTAGATCGAATCGATTAATCTTTGCAGAAACGACCTAAATTCTTAATTGGCCTTAAAAATATATATATATTCCGAAACGCGTAAATATAAAAAAATGGTTTTAAACAAAAAAGATTCTTAAATAAACTTTATTTTAAAAAATTCAAAATAAAACTAATTTTCCCCATTTTTATCAGCCCCATTTTTAAAGTCTTATGGAATTTATCCCTGAAAAATACTGATTCTAACCATCATTATTACTTTTCTTCGAGTTTTATATTTATTACGTATTGATAAAATTATTTCTTTTCGTTTTTTTTTAAAGAAATTATTGTCTGTGGAATAGATTCGGATTTTAATTACTTTCGATTATTAAATAAGTCAAATAATAATTTTTAATAAATTTAACTTTTACGTGAAACATTCGATTCCTCCACTTTTAGTCGTGACACAAGAGGCTGGTTTTTGTTTATATGAGGATATTGTATTTAAAACTGTCAAATGATCTTAAAAAGTTTTTATTTCTTTTTTTAGTTAGTCTAGGAGGTTTATATATGAAGGTGGCAATCGGTTTGGAGCGAGTCATCGGTTTGCTATGACGGAATAACGCTCTTCAGGATAGAACGTTTATTATTTTTAATTGAAGTCGTATAGCCGGGAGATTTGAGCATTTTTATTGTGATATGGATGCATAAATAAACCAGTTAGGCTGTCAATGTTTTTTTTTCTTTGATTGCGCCGCAACTCCAATGTGGTAGAATGGGGTGACGATATCTTTTACAGAAAACATTATTATGCTACGATGATTCCACTGTCTCCCTATCTCAATATGTCATATATATGTATGAGAGTAATAGACTATAAAAGAAACACATAACCTACAAAGAGACAGGATACGTAAATCCCAATTATTTATTTGATTCATTGAAACTACAATATTTTAATGTAATAAACAATGCCATTTATGTCTCATTGAAATCAAAGTAAATTTAAACTTTTACAATATATATGTATAATTTATGATATATTAATACAAAAATTTAAAAACTTCCGATTAATTGACGAAAAACTCTCGATTTCACTCTTTTTCATCAAAAATAGCCGTGTTTATCGCATCTCCATTTTTAAATAAGAATTATTGAAGAGCGGTGAAGCCAATATTTTATATACTAGAATTTCTTATCAAAAGCACACATAATATTTAAAAATATAATAAGTCGAAAATTTTAAGCAAAACATGCCACATCGGATGAGTTTATACTGTAAACTCAGAAAAATGTTTTATTGTGTCCAACATTTTTTTTTTTTCGTTTAGATATGGGTAAATGGAAATTTTGTTTGAATTTGAACAAAAAAATACTGTTGATTTTTTTTTTAAATTTTTCATCCACAATTTTAATCCGAAATGCATAAAAACGTAAAAATAACGTCAATAATCTGTCTATATTTAAAAAAAAATTATTATCAAAAAATTATGTTAATCTTTTATAGATTTATAAGTCAAGATTTTATTGGAATTACAAATTGAAAATACCAGACTTTAGTAAGAGACGAATAAAATTGATTAAATTTCGTTGAAATTTTATAAAAGGGTTGACAATATTTTTTTTTTTTGTCTGAGCAACAAAACCGATTTTTATCTTTGACTAAAAAATCACTTAAAACAACAAAAATGTACTCAACAAAACATGTTTTGTAGTTTTAATCAATTTCTTTTTCTGAGTGTAACTAATTCTATAAGTATTTAAGATTTTGGTCCAAAAGATTTTTCTCTCTTTATGCAAAGATGCAAGAGTACAGTATTTATTACAATTATAAATCTTAATTTCAGTAACACGGAAGTAATATAACAATATCTTAAATCATACGTTAACTCCATTGAAACAAAGAAGTATTCCCCATCATGGGATAATTATATAATTATAAATGCTTTTAAGAATGTATTTAATTTAGCTTATATTTAAACTTCATTTCATTGACCTGTGATTTTTAGAGTACATAGATACGTAAAAGTAAATTTTTAAAATTTGAGTCGCAAAAACTCTGTGATAAAAGTTTTATAGTTGGTTCAAATTTTATTATTTTAATTTAGAAAATATCTTACATTTTTCTTTAACTATTTCTATTGCACTTTCTCAAAAGAATATAAAAAGAATTTGAAAAATGAGATGTATTTTATTTTAGAAAGAAGTCTTGGATTTCAAACTTTCGAAACATTCTTAAGATTAATATTTCTGAGCATTTATTCAATATATCTATTTTGAAATTTTATTTTTAAGTGTTCAAAGGTTGGAAAAAAATTCTTATACTAAAAAATATGCTATTTTGTTATTGCGGAGAATGTATGTATTTTGAAAAATGTACTTTTTTTAAACTACGAAAGTTTATTATTATTATTATTTTTTTTTTAGAATTGTGTAAAAGTTTTAATAGTATTCATAAACGTACTCTGCAAAAGATAATATATATATATATATGCTAAAAAAATACCTATATTATAAAGAGGTGAAGTTTTGATTTTGTTAAAGCGTAATCTCAGAAACTATCGAACCGATTTCAAAAGTAATGGTACCAAAATGTTGTTGTTTGCCCTGTTTAATCATATGGTTGATTTCATATATGAGAAAATCAGTTGTGCTTGATCCGTTACAGATTTTAATGAAAATCAGCATATCCGGAGAACATGTTTTATTTATAGGTAATTGCAAAATGATATATTTAAGGATATTTTTTTTTTTTTTTTTTTTTTTTTTTTTTGCGTGTGTGTATACAAAATTTTCATTAAATTTTGAGATACAATCGAGATTCTGACTGCAAGCTTGAAATTTCAATTTTGATTTGAATTAATAATAAGTAAGAGTTTGTAATAAATAAGGGTTCTGTGATTGTGTGTACTTTCTTTAGTAAGCAGAAAAAAGATATGAAAAATTTTAAGAGAAAAATAAAATATATTTCTTATCTATTTTAATATGAAGGATAACTCTTACAGTTTTGCATGTTTTTGATGCTAGAGGTAAAAGTATATATTTTAAATACTGAAACTTTCTTTGCTTGAAAATTCTTGCCTTTTTATTCCCTAATTAGAAAAAATAATAACTAGCCAACATAAACTGACCAATACATCATATTATATAGTTCCCAAAAAAAGTGAACCTGTCATCTGGATACATTTAAAATCAAAAATGAATTTTAAAATGAATCAGAAAATAAGGTAAGCATTTTGTAATTCTAAAGCTTCTTCGATTTTCCCTTCACGAACACTTTAGGAAATTCTGATTAAAGTGCTCATTTTCAGAGCATTTTTGAACTATATTCTGCCTATATCAAAAACCGACCAATACGCCACATTATAAAGATACTAAATTAGAGAATATGTTATTCGGATGCATTTAAAATTAAAAATGAATTTAAAAATGTGTCAGAAAATAAGCAATTTGGACTCTAGATTTTTACTTTAACTCCTATTTCTGTTTAATGTAAATACAAAAGTTTTAGATAATATTTAGAACATTTATAAAAAATTTAATTCGATTTGATATCTTGATTATTGACAAAGTTATGATTTTTTTCCTCTCAAAAATCTATTTTTTGCGCCCCCTGAGTCCATTTTTAATTTTATGAAAAATCTGTTAATCATAAATTTTTAGCCCATTTTTTAGAAATAAGATAAACTTTAAATTTATTCGATATCTGGTTTCATTAAAAGGTTATGGGAGGTTTTCTTCTTCCCCAAAAAACAGAATTATTCCTTATTAAGCTACAACCAGATACTCTGAAGACTCTCAATGTAAACCTGCTTAATGCATGGCTTTTTTTAACCCTTGAACATCGCTTATAAAGCTAATGAAAAAAATAATATTAAGAGAAAATAGTTATACGATCCTGATTAATTCTCTAAATATGTTCCATCCTGTGATGAAAAATCACATATAAGACGCGACTTCAAGGATGATGATGCAAATGCCTTCTTTCTTCTGACATGTTGTATATTTAGCGGTTTTTTCTGAATATTAATACATGATTTACTTAATGACGTATTAAGGCTAAAATTCCTAATCATAATTGTGGTCAGTTTTTCAATAACAAATGGGTAAGCATGATCACATTTTAACCAAAAGGTTTTCTTTAACATTTCTTTAAAAAAAAAAAAAAAAAAAAAAAAAAAAAAAAAACCCTTATAATTTTATTAATAAATTTAAAAAAAAATCCAAATAAATCTCAATATAATAAAAAATCCAGAAAAAAAATAGCGGTCATAAATAACATTTTAATTTTCTAAAAACGAAAATAAATGTTTAAACGAAATTTAAAATGCTGAATCATTAATTAAATAAATCTTGATATAAAAATTTCAACTTCCAATTCCGGGTCTTGAACTAAAGACTTTTCGTATACTAGCTGAATGATTTAGCTCCAAGGTCTATACGAAAAACGATAAAAATAAAATTCTCTTTGAACATTTAAATCGCAAAAACAAACTGATGATATTGAAAAAATAATTGTATTAAAAATATAGACTTTTTTTCTGTTTTTTTATGACTTGTAGTGTAAAACGAGGTATTCAGAGGTAAGTATACAATTATACAAGTATGTGTTGTAAAGTATTTTATACAGATTAACAGACTTATACAGATTTTGTGTACAAACTCAGTGACGGACGGACAGACAAAGAACAGAGAAAAATAGTATTTCGTCAGATGAACGAAACCGTTAAAATGAACCTGCTAAATTAGCAATACTGCAATTCTTTCTCCCTGCACCCTAAAATTTTATGTCTTTCTCTTAGTGTTTGTTTTTATTACAGCAGAGAGAGACAGACGAATTCAGGATGCTTAAATATGCAAGAAAATGTATGATTACAGATGATTATTCATGCTTATTTAGTATTGTTATATCACTAATACGTTTTAAAAAGCGCGATATACGGAGAAAAAAAACACATAAAAAATTCAATAAATTTGACTGTTATATACGATTTGATATATATTTTTTTTGTTTCTCTTTTTGTTCCTTTATTTCGTTATTCGTTCCTATTTTTTCCGTTGTTTTTTCCTGTTCTAACAATTCTATTTTTTACAAAGGTTAATAGCAATAGTTGTTTTTTTTTAACGAATAACAAAGAACGCATGCAGAACATGAACGAATGAAGACCGTGTTATAATGGTATTCGTTATTATAAGGCAAATAGAATACCAAACTATAAAAATACTAAAAATAATTTTTCTTACGGGATTGCCCTTGAAATATTTGCATTTTTTTCTTTGTGTTAAAAATGCAGTATAGCAGGGAAATTATTATTTCTTTTTTTTGGTTGCTTCATTATTAACATTTTTGAGTTTATTTTAAATGTAGTTCAAATGCTTCAAAAGTAGCTTCAAGTGCAGTAAAAATCCTTTTCTTATGTTGTAAAAAGAATGAAATTTTAACTGCACAAATAAAAAAAAAATAAATCATTCGTTAGCGAGAGAATTAAACATTTTATGTATTGTAATTTATTACGTGAAAATGTATATCAAAGAAAGTAATCCTCCAGAGAATATTCGATTTATTATACAAAATGTTAAATACAAATTATTCAACTTACGTTAATCACTGTTTCCAATGATTATTGCTCCCCTTATTAGCTTGGATGAAAGCACTTAATGAACAATAAAATATTAATGATTGCGCGGTTTAAAAATGTTATCAAATAAACTATTTACATTAGTCTGATAAATATCGAGAAAATATTTCAATATCTTCCGTCAATCTTTTTAAATCGATTAATAACGTTTACCAATCATTAATTACCATTAATTATGTGACATAGAAAGAATATTCATAAATTAAACATAGTTTCTATAGAGATAACATTTGATTTTATGTTTTTTAAAGAAATATGAAGATATTGCTAAATGTCAGACTCATTAATTTTGAATGATTTAGTAAAAGCCTATGAAATATTTAGAAATGGTATTTGGAATCATTAATATTAACTATTTTCTTCACAATTAACATTTTTTTTAAATTCAAAAAGCGTTTTTTAAGAATGCATTTACATAATAATATTAATATTTTTATTTAAAAAAGAGAGGTAAAAATTGTTTTCCGTAATAAATTATTAACAATGCTTAGAAGTGAATAAATAACATTTTTTAAATAGAGGAATTTGATAGCCTACGCTTTGCTGAAAGTTATAAATGGATTAAATTTCTGATTTTTTATTTAATGTATTATTTTTTTAAGTGTCCTAAAAAGATTTTTTTTTTATTAATACCTTACATTGAAATTGCATTCTTAAGAAATCTTTTAATATAAGCTTAAGTTTGATTTTCTGTTATATGATAAAGAATCATGAAACTTGATTCATGAAACTCAATTTTATCAAAGGAGTGCTTTTGATCATTGCGCGCATGATTCGCAATACACGGGTGGATAGCATTTGATTAAGTTATTACTGAATATACCTCCGGGATTTAAAAAATAACCTGCTAATATGGTTAAGATGTAAAGAAATTAGAAATTATGATTATATTTATAAAACAAAAGATTAAAAAATTAAGTTTTTTTTTTATTATTATTAAAAATGAAAAACATGATTTAACGGTATTCATTATTACAAAAACTAAAAAAAAATTAATTACTTGATTGTCCTTTAAATATTTTGATTTTTTTGTGTAAAATATGCAGTCTAGCAAGAAAATTATTATTTTGTTTGGTGTATTGTTATTGTAATTTTTGAGTTCGTATTTATTTTAAATGTAGATCAAATGCTTTAATGTTAGCTTAAATTGCAGTTCAGATTAACTTTTTCATATTCTAAAATGAATAAAATTTTTACTATACAAATAAAGAAAAATAATGAATCATTAATCAGCTTGAACATTAAACAGCGTGAATTTTTTTTTTTTTTGTGAAAACGATTTTTAAGAATGTAATCTTCCAGAGAATACCCGATTTATTCTGAAAAATATCAAATAGAAATTATTCAACTTACGTTAGTCACTGCTTTTAATTTTTTAGGATTATTTTCTCCATTATTAGCTTGGATGAAAGCTATTAATGAATAATAAAATATTGATTATTGTGCTGTTTATTTATTTATTTTTCCATATAATAAAAAATTTATATAAGTCTGGCAAATGTAGGGAAAATATTTCTAATTTAATGTCTTCCGTCAAGTCTAGTCTTTTTAAATCGATTAATTACGTTTGACAATATGTCATTAATCATCTAATATACACATAATATTCATAAATTAAACACAGAATCTTTTCAGTTAAAATATGATTAAATATTTTTGAAATAAATATGAAGGTATTACTAAATGTCAGAGTCACAAGGTTTGAATGATTTAGGAAGACATTATAAATTATTTTAAAATGATATTTCATATCAGTAATATTAACTATTTTCTTTACAGTTAACAAAATATTGTTCTTTTTGTTAATTAAAACTAATTCTTTTATAAGAATGCTTTTTAAAATATAATACTAATTTTTAACAAAAAAAAAAGTGTAAAAATGATTTTTTGCTGTATATGCCAAAATTGGAGTTATTCAGAATGTTTAGAAGTAAATGCGTAACTTTTCCTTAATAGGAAAATTTGATAGTTTTCATTTTGTTGAAAATCTCTGTTAGATCAGTTTTGTGATTATGTATTTAATGGATAAATTCGGAAATGCTTAAAAATATTATTTTAATTAAAAGCTTATATTAAGTTTACATTTTTAGGAAATCTTATAAAAGAAGCTTTGGTTTGAACTTTCTTTTATATGATCAAGGGGTTTTTCATCTATAACTTGGTATACTTTAAACTTAATTTTTTCAAAGGAGTGATTATGGTTATTGCCTACATTATTCACAAGAAATGGATGCATAGCATTGAATACATTTTTTACTGAATGTACTATATAGATGCACAAAATAACCTACTTATATGATTATAAAGTAACAAAAATGGAAATTATAATTATTTTTATATTAAAAAAATCAAAATTTTGAGATTTTTATTTTATTGTTTTCTTTCAAGAACTAATCGTTATATTTATATATATATATTGTTTAGTGTATGCCATTTTAAACACATGTTATACTGCTATTCTTTAAAAACTGTTGATCTCACTGTAATAATATAATTATGAAAAATCATGATCGCACAGTATGCACATTGAACTCCTTCATTTATGTAGAAAAAGAAATCCAATAATTTAAAAAATGAAATTACCGTAAAAATACCATTTTGTTATTAATTAGTAAGTTTTCCTTTATAAAATCTTTTTATTCTTTTGTCAAGTATTACAAAAAGGGTAAAAAGTATTAAAAACACTTTAAAATATTGTTTAGTTGAACGTGCTAATATATACTTTCACAAATACTTGTAATATAATTCAAAAATGACACCTCAAAAATATGGATAATGGGATTATATAATACCATTAATCGGTGAAATTAATGCTTGGAGAACGGTTAATTTTACCTCCCCACGCAATCCACACCTCTTCTCAGATCACGAATGAAACATATAGCATAATAATGTAATTTTCCGTAGAACTTTTTATCACTTTTTAAACTTTTTGCAGAGAAAGGCGCATGACAAATCAAAAAACGGAATTAACACAAATTTAAACTTATTTTTTATGCGTCCGTTTCCTTACAGGTGAGCTTTATACAGTTTTTTTTAATTAGTAGGGGGTTCCGCCCCCCTGCTCGCTACGCTCGCCAATCCCCGCTTGATCTCTTCGCGATTCCAAGTTGTAGGCTACCCCTGCTTGCTGCGCTCGCCAATACCTCATGGAATCGCTCCGCGATACCTTATTTTCCATACACTCAGTTTTGGAATTCCTCTCATAAACGTACACTTATTAAAATACCGAGCATTAAATATCCATAAAACCAGGAAAATCTACCGAAATAGCAGCATAAGCATAAGCAAAAAAAAAAAAAAAAAAAAAGTGTACTCAGTTCCAAGTCCACCCAAGACGGAGCCATTTCCTGATGGGTCTATTCGACTCATGATAACGGTCCTCCCGGGAGCGTTATTTCCGGAAACCTTACACATCAGCATCATTCTAGGAGTCATTCCTAGAGATTTAATTAAAGCTAATTTTTTTTTAACTATAGAAGGAAACTGCTTATCATTAGTTGTTCCAAGATATTTTTCTAACATTTCTCTTTAAAGTATATGTATATATATTTTAAAAAATCGCGATTTTTCTTGTGATTTTAGATTGACTCAAAACACTTTTTTCAATGCAAGTTTCTTTCTTCCTTTTTTTTACAGAATTATTTTCTTTTTTGAAAATTTAATCTAATATTTATTTTATATATATTAGTTTTAACAGATACAACAAAATTCAATACAAAGAACTGCTGCAAGTGAAAATTTAAAACGTAGTTTAATACTTAGCTAAACAACATAATACAATCTTATTTTCAAATCCTCTTTCTAGTCTTATTTTTATGTTACATCAAAAAATCTCATTAAGTTTAAATAGAAAGATAGAAGGCTACATCAGTTCAAAGAAGATTTGAAAATTTAAAAACTATATTAAAAAGGATACATTAACTGAAAATGTGTAGATGGATTTTTCTTTTTTACTTAGAGGCAGAGATTAGATTGTGTCGTCTGCAAAATTCAGATTGAAATACAACTGTTTCTTCAGAAGTAAAATTATGCAGGGATTTCTTGAAAGTGGTGTATTTCAAGATACTCTAATAAATGTTGTTACTGTTTGTATATATTAAATAAAAGAATCATCTAGATCCAGGCCATTCCATGGTAACATGCGTTACATTTAGAACAATTTACTACAGTAATTTTAGTAGTATAATACTAAAAAATACTTAAATGTGAAATTAAGAGCCCACAATATTCACAGAAAAATTACTCAAAAAGACCCGGATGACCATGTAAAGTCTATGGGAGCGTTCTTTTTTAATATCGCGCTCAAATTTTAATATTTTTGCGTGATTTTTTTGCACAAGATAGCTGAGGGCAATCCACAACCGGGCTAGTTTTCACTTTTTCATTTTTTGTTTCAGATTTTCTTTAAAAAATTACTTTAACTTTCGAAACCGGTTTAAACCGGTTCTGAAACTGAAACTATCGTAATATAAAAAATATATAACCAAAATCGAAAAAGTAAAAACTAGCCCGGTTGTGGATTGCCCTCAGCTATCTTGTGCAAAAAAATCATGCAAAAAAATTAAAATTTGAGCGAGATATTAGAAAAGAACGCTCCCATAGACTTTACATGGTCATCCGGGTCTTTTTGAGTACTTTTTCTGCGACTATTGTGGGCTCTTAACATGAATCGCCAATGAAACCTATCTAAAGGGGTATTTGGATGAAAATTACCTAAATAATGATAATGAAAATTACATTTTATATGATAATTTACATTATTTTTTCAGTAATGGCAGTTACCACAGTAAATATATATTCCAAAAATTTAAGAAACAACGTTTAAATTAGGTAATTTTCATCTAAATTGGTCTTTGAATTAGTTTAACCCGTTCGCGACGGAAGCCTTTTACGAAATTTTTAATATTTTGTCACCGGTTTTAAAATGCAGAAATTTTTGGCTTCTTAAATCGAGAAAATACTCCGTTTAAATTAGGCAAATTTTACAGTAAAATTTTACTGGTGCGGATAAGTAAGAATTCTTAAGCCTTTTTGCGGCAAGAATACGTGTCACTCGTCCCCAAGGGGTTAATTAAAAATCATGTCAAATTTACTTTTTGAATATTTTTTTGTGTATGTTATATTAGTAATTTTACTGAAAATAGATATAAATGTAACGTAAGTTAACATGGAATGAACCATCCTCTTATTTTATTATAATTTAGAATGTTTTTCTCACTTACTATAAAATAACGTTACATTTTTTTAAATATAATACTACAATTCACCAAATATTGGTATGCATATTTAGAAAAAAAATTCTCATAAAATAGATTTCATCAATAAATTGAATACTTTTTTTTAAAAAAAGTTTTACTTTATTAAATTAATTCACTTTCTTCATTGTAAATATTTTTAACGGCATTTGCTCCTTTTTTATAAAATTAAACATGATATTTATTATATATATGTACATTAATTTTATCAAACACAAATAAAAAAGCACAATTAAGTTCCGCAATTGAAAATTAAGATTTTCATTGTTTAACATTCAGCTAAATGACATAATACACTATTATTTTCAAAAACACTTTATACTTTCGCTTATGTGTTACATCAAAAAATCTCATTATTTTTTGAAAACGATATATCTGTTAACAGAAGATTCTGAAAATTTAAAAAGTATATTAAGAAGGATGCGTAACTGAAAATGTGTAGCTGGATTTTTTTTTTACTTAGAGGCAGAGATTAGATTGTGTCGTCTGCAAAACTGAGATTGAATACAACTGTTCCTTCAGAAATAAAATTATGTAGGGATTTCTTGAAAATGTTTTTTTTAAGATTATGTTTATATTATATTATATTTTGTTGCTGTTTGTATATATTAAATAAAATAATCAACTAAATCTTCTGATTTTTTATAATTTAGAATGTTTTTAATTTTAGTCACTATAAAATACTTTATGAAAAAAAAAGAAATGTTTTATCACAATTGGTATATTCATATGTGCGAAAGAAGAGAATCATTATAAATATACTATATTTTGTTCGGCACTTGAAGAGCAATTCTAGGTAAATTGTCGATTTTTTGTTATTTAAAAAGAAATTACAGATTATGTCGGAAGTTTTATTACTGAACTGTAAAGTACATCTAACAATAATTTGTTATGACAATCATATTGCTCTGTCAAAGATATCCTTGATTAATGGTATTTTGTGGTCATTGTGTGGAACGATTATTTCTACGTTACCAAACATAGCTATTATTTGTCAATATATATATCACAAAAAGTCATATTAAAATGAATATTTTTTCTTATTTATTAAATTGCTATTTGATATAATGGTTCTTGAAATGCTACTAAAGCATGATTGGTCATTTTAATGTGAAATGTAGAAAAATCTTTGCTTTAAAATATAATAAAACTAAATAAATCAAGTACATCTGTTAATTTATAAGTGAATATTTGGAACATACTGTCGTAAAGTACCAAAAGTAAGACCGCCATTAGCAGTTAAGAAATATTAATGACATGAAAGGAAAGGGCTTATAATTGGAAAATATAAGAAAAGTTAAAAATGAGAGGGGTATATTTAAAATATTTTGAAACTTAATAGGTTTTTTTTTCATGTTATTAAATGAGACCAATTAACATATTTGTTTTAAAATTCCTTCCAATCTAAGCTAAAAGATTTTCTATTAATAAAAATAATAAATTAATGAAAAACATAAAATATAATGAGGATGAAAATGTGAACGAAAAATGTAAAACTAAAGCATTATATAGTTATCTATTAAATCTTGATGAAAAAAAAAAAACCTTATAAGTATCCGCTGAAAGGAACTTTCCTTTAAAAGGCCCGGAAGCGACCATGGCGAAATATGTCATTCTAATATAATGATGTATAAATATATTAGATAAAAATAAATTTACGATGTATTCATTTAAGAGACATGGAAATCAAAAATGCTCAAGAAATTGCTTGAAAGAAATAGAATGATTGGAAGAGTCAGAACATGAATTTTGAAGGGAGGAGAGGGAGAAGATGTATATATTCGGATGGGAGCTCATGTTCTGTGTTTTACGGTAGAATAATATACACGTTGTTCGAAAAATTTTGGGACAGATTTTAACGGGGTAGGGGACATTCCACGGATTGAGTTTTACGTAGCAACCCATGATGGGAAACACTTTTCTGGTACGGTAGGGCCGACTAAAACACCAAAAAGACCAGACACGAATAAGAACAGAAAACATCTTTATTATCCTTAATACAGCAAAATACTAAGAAAACAGAACATTAAAGAGACAACGATCGTCATCAAAACAAGTGTTCAATATTAAGATAACGGGCCGTGATGCACGGAGAGCATCTCCGGCGCAGGAATATCTCGAACTTACCCAACATCTGCCACGATGCAGGTAACAAGTTCCACAGCACTTCCCAGCATTGTCTCAGTATTTTTGAAGCACTAAGAGTAATAAACCTGTTTTCTTTCCTTGTTCGTGTCCTTTATGTTGTCTGTCGTGTCTGAGTACTCTGTCGTCACTACCGCTCCAGTAAAACGTTTCCGACCGTGGGTTGTTATGCGGAATTAAATCCTTGTGATGTACCCTACCTCCCGTTAAAATTTGTCCCATTATTTCTAGGACACCCTGTATATTTTAACCCGGCAGAAGACGTAAAGCGAACTGAGACGTTAGTAATCGCTAAGGATGACTTCATCACATTTTTGTTTAAAACTGATTCGAAAAAAAAAAAAAACAACCGGAGAGGAAAAAATCATTTAATTATAAGCAATATACGCACTACATCAATAATGAAGTAATTAAGAAAGCGTACTTTTTTAATTGAGAAATTTTTTTTACCGTCTGAAGGCACGGATACAATTGTGACGTTGGAGATAGCGCGTGGGTGACTGATCACCCCCAATCACTTTTATACAAAAAATGTATTAAAAGGTAGAAACCGGCTAGCTTTCACCACCTTCTCACAACACCATCACTGACCTTCGCCACACACCACACACTTCGCACTTCACTCAAAGCTTTTATACGTTGCAAACTGAAGACGGTGCGATGAATTTGCATATTACTCCTAACCGCGAATTAACTGCAGAACCGAGGGCGACCACACGATCTGGAAAGTTAAAGTTCAATAAAGGATAGATGTCGCTTTCACGCTACACATGTTAAAACATTGACGTCACGATCTCACTAAAATGCTAGAGTGCCTTTATCACAAAGAACACTCCCTCACACAATTTGCGTACCATTTAGTGAACTTGAGATTTTTATTTTCGCGATCATTTATAAAATGTCGTGGTGTAAAGTCCGTCTCTTTCAGGTGGCTCATTATTTTCACTTATAATTTGGGACATAAATGTTAAGTGGGGATTTTGTAAAGTACTATGCCAAAAGAAAATTCTTGAATTTGCAAAAAGTGATACAAGGAATTAATTATATTAATTTTTCCACACTGCAGCAAATCTGCAGCAAATTTTCCAACATTTCGACCCTTCTATACATAAAGGTTATTTGATCATAATATTACATTGCTGACCATATTATTAGTAGTATTAAGTTGAGACTATATTTAAATTATGCTTATGTAACAGTCGAATTTCTGGACACTTTGCTACAGATTTTTAACAGTGTAATATTTTCATATATTTTGTTATCATTTATGTGTAAGTAATTTTTATAGATACTCTTCCGAAAGTAAGAAAATATATGTATTGAAAAGAGGTACTTGATAGAAACATAGGAAAATACAATATAACCACGAAAGAAAAAATTACGCAAATCCATTCGCGGAACTCAAAACTCGGAAAAAAACTGTCTTAATATTTAAAAACCTCAAAAACAAATATATTTATAAGATTTAAAGAATCATTAAATTTCTAAGGAATGATCCAGGTATCTTTATTTATTTATTGAACACATATATCTAACTTGTCTTCAATGTATAAAATTGAAGCTGGTGTTATACACAATTGAAGTGAAAAACTTCTTTAAACACCATAAAATAAGTTAACTGCGCAAGGCCTTTCGAAAGAACTTAGTCTTTCTTCGTCAGGCGCAAAAAGACGTGCGTCTGCAATAAATGTAGCTGCACGACTGAAGGGGAACTCTCTCCTTTTAGTTAATTTTTTAATTTACCCCGCTTTTTTCCCATTTCCCTACCCCCCTTCTTCCTTTCCTCTCCTTCATTGTTTATCTAGTTTTGTTTATGCTCTTCCGTGATTGACTGTTGCCTTCTACTTTCCTATTGGCTGTTCCTTCTGCTTGCTCCCTCTACCTCCCGCTTTCCCCTTCAGTCGTGCCGCTACATTCATTGCAGACGCACGTCTTTTTGTGCCTGAAGAAGAAAGACTAAGTTCTTTCGAAATGCCTTGCGCAGTTAACTTATTTTATGGTGTTTAAAGAAGTTTTTTCACTTCAACTAACTTGTCTTGTTAACATAAAAGCTCGCTTATAAATCTTCGTCAATATAAAGGGAGGAGATAGAATAATTAAATTTACGACACTTGAGATATACAGCTGGAAGCTCTACAAAGTGTGGACAAAGGTACCAGCGTGAGTAGAAACCGCAAACATCCTACGCTCTGAAGCGATTAGCAGTGTGGTCCTTTAAATGCTTGACTACGGAGGTCATTCTTTATTACTTTCTTATGTTTCTACAATGAAAAAAATCTTGGCTTTCTGAAAACTTTCGACTTTTGATGTTTTCAATGGATCATACGATTTGAAAGGTTTAAATACGAATTAATGATTTTTAGAAAATTCCTATCTTTGACTCTGTCTAGATTCAGTTTAACCCTGATATAAAATACTGCTGATTAGTTTTGGTGTACATCGCTCATAATGCTGCTATGCTGCTTTTATCTTGATATTTGCATTAACTCTATCTCAAGAATTATTGCAACCTGTAAAATTATAAATATTTTGAAACTCTTTTAAATCTAACTAAATATATCAAATATTTCTAATAGTTTTTACGATGAAAAGCTTGGAAATTTGTTTAAAACTTCTGAATAAACTGTGTTTTATATTTTATTTAAAAATGATTTTCAAATAATGCTTCTAAATCTTGAATTATCTTCCTCCCATGGGACAAATTGAATTTGTTTTTCTTTTTTTTACGACTAAGAGATTTGCATAAAAGCATTCTGGGTTTTACAATCGGTTAAAAAAATATACATACGATCAAAAGAACTTTTTACCGATATTAAAAGTTTTCTACCATATTTTAGTTCATTCGGCCATTAAATTAAATCTAATATTCCCCACGGAAAATTATTTTCATCAAACGAATGAATACCATCAATATATTATTGTCGAAAAGAAGGAAATAGTATATAGAGTTGTAGAACCCATCTTTCTTTAATATTGTCAACAATAATTATAAAGTTCATTTATTGAAAGAAAAACTGTTAATTTAAATAGACTATTAAGAGCACTATGCACGATATGACAATCAGTATAATATGTAATTATAAGAGATAAGATTTTGATTTGTAAAATTATTAAATCTGTATTTATCATCATTTCTTGAACTCACAAACGGATTTAGAAATTCAAAAAATATTGTAAATTTCAAACTGAGAAGTTATTATTATTATCATTATTAAAATATGAATACAGTAAGATTTTTTAGTATGAGTTTTGTATTTGATTACTTTTTAATACAATCACTCAAATGGTAAATAATTCAGAATTTTTGTAAATCCCCAAGTTAGAGAATATATTAAAAATGCCACAAATTTTAAAAATCATTAAAAATTATTATAAAAGATTTATTAAAATTGATTAAAAATCATTTATTCGCCAACTGAAAAACTGTGCTAAAAATCTATTACGTGCATCCACGTGCATATACTTTATATATACTTTATATATACATATGTATACATATATTAGCGCCATTTATTTTTTTGTAGTTTTTTTTATTTGATTGTCCTTGAAAATGTTAGTTTGATAACCGGCAAGGCATCTTTTTTAATGGCGATCGTAAAGAATGATTGCCATAGAAAATGAGCAACAATAAACAAAACACGTGAAATCTTTGGAGTTCGATTATTCTTTTTATCTCTTAAACGTGATATTTGAGCATCATTTAAAGTAAAACTCATAGAGTCTAAATATTTAGTCATAAATGAAAAATACAGGGTGTCTAAAAATTTCTTTAAAGATTTTAGAACAAAATAAAAATTTAAGTTACTGTTGGGCAGTTTGGACTAAATATTTTCCTAGGAAAAAAACACATCTTCGAATGAAGGACAAAAATCAGTTCTAAATTTCGATCATAGAAAAAACCATTTGTCAGAATGTTGCCCCCCTTCTTTATTAGTGTGTAATAAAATAGTCTTGTGTAGTGTGTAATAAAGTGGCCCTGTAAATGAACAATAACTATTATTTTCCCTCCATAGTTTACAGAAAGCATATTTTAGTACAATTCACAAATTTATGTAAATTTGAATAAGTTTGATAAGCTGTAATACTTTTGAAGTTTATTTGAAATGATTTTTACCATGGCCGTGATGTAACGGAAAATTTTTGACTATGCCTGTAAATAAACTTATTATTGTAGAAACTTTATTTTCAATACAGCTCGTCCTGGGATAAAAACGAACAACATCTAAAAATTTCATTACAATCCGAGTATATTTAGGAGAGTTAGAGCGGAGCCAGACAAACCAAAAGCATAAACACTTTTCAACTTTATTGGAAAGTGTTATAAAAGGGTATTTATAGAAAAATGTGCCCCGAACGTGCCATGGAACGGCGAGTTTAAATATGAGGACCATAAAAGCCAAGTGATAGAAGTCATACTATCTAGATTTTAATTAAATTAAACAGTATTTAAATTAAATTAAGTAGTATTGAAGTTAAAATAAATAGCATTTAACTGAATTGAAATATGAAACCGTTACTTTTTGCATAATGATCTTTGAACTCTTATTTCAATAACTGTTAAGTAAAACATGCGTACAATACATTTTTTATTAATTATATATTTTTGAGATTAAGTAATTAATTAGTTTAACCTCTTCAGTCCCGAGAAAAATCTGCTGCATAGAAAAATTATTTCATTAGCAAATTACGCCGATTTTAGGCTTAGAAGAGAGAAAATAAAATTAGTTTTTTTTTAATTTTTTAAATAATTAAAATGCAAGTCCCCATATGGGTACATCAGTTCACAATTCAATAAAAATGTCAATCTTTATATAAATAAGACCAATTTTGTTTTACAATAAATAGACCTACTTATTGTTTAAAAATTATATCAATTTAAACAACTTAAATATTTTTTTACTTAACGTTATGTATTGTGCAAAAATATTATACATGTCTTGTAATAACTGTGAGAATACATTTCTACTATACTATATATACTATGCATATACTATTCGGGCTGCGTGTTATTTATTCTAAGCTATTAAAAAAGATCACTCGTTTAATAAAAAAAAAATATTTTATTTATTTAACTGACATAAAATATCCACCTCTCTCATGGATGACTCTTTAGAACAACAAAAATAAAAAGTCCGTGCCAATAAACCATGGACGCAACATATACTATACATATCTTGTAACATTATACATATCTTGTAATAATATTCTTCTAATAAAATATCATTTATTATAAAATTTTTTGAAATAGTTATTATTCTGAAGACAAAGATATAGATTACATTTCACAAATATTACTCTTGATTTTTCTCTCATCCTTCCATGCGCCATCAAGATTAATGTACCCTAGTAACAGGTTCTTGCCAATGTCCAAACCCCATGTTTGGCCAATGTCCGTCATAGCGAAACTCATTTTTGGGAATAGACATGGCTATTTTCCATTTATAGATGTAAATTCATTAAATGATTCTTCTGTTTTTTGGTGGTCTCCCAACACTAGACTTTTCACATTTTATAAGGACTTCAGCAATGTAAAGTACAGAATTCGAGTAAACTCATTTGATCTCTTTTCGAAATATTGGAGGATCTATAATCTCTTGTATACAAGACCCAACTATTTAACGTAACTAACTCGAGAAAATAAGCAGAGATACGAACTGTTTGTTTACGTGTTATTACCTATCCTTTAGACTGATTCTACTCATATGGGCTTTATACATTCTTATTATAGCTGATCTGGTTACAGGAACCTTGGCTTTTTTATCTTTACACCAGCACTCGCATGTATCGCTGGACTCACTTCCACATGTTGTGGACATCATACGCACATTTTTCTTGTTCTTCCATTTCAACACCACAATTTTATCATCTGATCTAATAAACTTAGTCCACTCACAACGTTTCAGCGCACTGTCTTTCACAGCATGTATTTTGTTTGCAACATAACCTATTCTATTAGTAATGACTGTCCCACAACAGAGAATTCACTTTGATAGAAGATAGTCAGTTGTCTGCACTATAGAGAAATTTCTGGCAGTAAATATAACCTTACATTCATTTACAGGTATACTTTCGGTTATTTTTGTCTTACAACTGCTCCACCAAGCTCAAAGTCTTTCATATCTTCTACAAGAATGACATTTTTTTTTCCTGTGTACAACAGAAAATCCAGTACTACACCATCACTTGGGGCAAGAACATAATTTTTATATTCTAGGGGTTGGACTTCGAAGGATGATATTGACAAAAGCCACATTTATCCCAGAACGGGATATTTTGTTCATCAATTGAGCTAAATTTTGTCCCAGGAATTTTAAGACAGGCATTTCTGACTACATTTAGTAAAGTACGTAATCTCCATAGATGATCTTCGGTATTAGAAGAAGCAAAAAGAAGAACCTATCGCTTTGCATTGCATTGGTCACTAATGGTATGAGTGAAGACTTTCTTTGACTAATACATGCGGGATTGTAGAATACTAACTACTGTAAAACATTTCAAACGAAATAGAAATTTTCAAAGTTACTAAAAAGTATGACATATTTTATCAGTAAATTAATTACTTTATATTACTTCATATTATTTTTAAAAAGGAAAAAAGCCCTTTTAAATTGTTTTGTAAGACTAAATTAAAAAATTTATTTGTTCCAAAAAAATTGTTAATAACCAAGTGCATACAATAGTCACAAAGAACATTAGTTGATTTAGCTGGAAATGCATAGTACAGACCCATTGTATCCAAATGGGCACAACATATTTACTGATGTTTTCAACATCCTTGCACATATGAACAACATTTATAAACAACTGCAAATCATTCTTGAAACAGTATAATTTATGAAAAATGCAATAATTTTTTTTTAAATCACTCACAAATCTGTATTATTCACATACTTTCACGTGAAGTCGTCGGTAAATTGCTTATATAATCCATCTTGGAAATGTTTCAGTTTCAAAGTCACATGGTTCCACTTCTTTAAACATGTGGTACATCTACTGGTAATATTTGGCACTGTGATGTATCTGAATAACGATAACAGAAATTTATGCATTTATTAAAAATTTTTGGGGTAATTTTGCCTTCTGCTTTAATGTACCTAAATGGGTACTCCAAAAGTGAAGAGGTGAAAGAACATATCTAAGTAGTTAAGTAGCAGAAAGAATCAAATAATAAAAAAAGTAACAGATATTTCCGAAAAATACTTCTATGACATAAAATATATGCGGGATACATAAAAATGACGGGTATAAAATGACTTCCGAAAAATAGCCTTTTTTTTCAAAATAGCTTTTCCCCTTAGCTCTTTTCTTTTTGTCACTTTTACACTTTCACTTTTGAGGTCTCCATATGTATTTTTTAAATATTTTAATTTAATTTATGCAAAATGCATCAAGTTATTTTTAGAATAAGTAACATTCCTTTACAGGAAACAAAATCATTTTATCTGATACATTTATCATTTTATTTTATACATTTGTTAAGCATTAAGAATATCATAGTTTGTAAACACTTTTAGCAAACTTTCACTTAAAATTAAAGCTGCCGTTTAAATACTGCAAAATAATTAATGAACTTGTCGCATAAACTCTATTATTATCGTTAATGAAAAGCTGTGAGTAATTTAGTACAAAGTATAGCGGCCTATGGTAGACATGCTTGCATATTGAAAGTATTTTCATACGCTATCCTAAATACTTTGTTTCAAACTTATGTGCCACGACAAAATATTTGAAAATAGTTCTAAATCTTTCTAAAACGGAAATGGATCATACATGTTTATTTACTTACAAAACAGTAAAAAGGCATTCTTGTTGAATTAAATGACGTATATTTATGCCTGGAATGTGCACCTAATACATATGACTTTTATATTTTAAACGATTTGTATCGCATGATGTTTATAAAAAGACGTTTGGAGAGAGTTGAACGCATTTATTTTTTTTAAGTTTCTGTACTAGGAAGTTAATAACATATTTCTTTTCTACATATATTTATTTTTTTAATAATATTGTCCTGGGTTATTAAAAAGAATAAAATAAATATCTACAATTTAATTTATTCATATGCATTAAATTTAAAAAGAACATCCATATATTATATTATTAAATATTTTTAATGGGAAAATGAAACTTCAATGGTACATTTTGTAAAAGATATATACTTCTCTTATTTTATTTTTTAATTATTAGACGGTTTAATTATTAGTTTATTAATTATAATGAATTACTTTGTTTACCAAAAAAATGTAATACATGGTTTAAAGAAAAACTATTACAATTATATAACGTTTTAACATTTACTTAATTTATATTTTCATATAATTTGCATATTTTCTTCGGCAGGAATTATGTCTGGGATTTTATGTTTATCCGTTACACAATCATTCGTAATAAACCTGTGATTTTATGTAATATATAATTAAAAACGTAACATAATTATAGAACTTTTTTTCACTAATATAGCGTATATATAAAATGAACGATTTTTTACAGAATTAATAACTCAATTAGGGCGAACTGGGGAACATTGATACATGGGGCACATTGATACACAACCTCTACTGCTCACAGGATCATTACAGAAAGTTTCAAAACACCAAAAGGTGATGCTAATGCACTCAACTACACACAGAAAGACTTAGGGTGATTCAGTAGTTTTGTGAAATGGGAAGGGTGATTTATTGTTTGTGTAGGTCAAAAGTAAATTTGAGTTGTACAACTGAAATGGTATTATACAACTGCTACTGTATTTTCAACCGAAAAAAAATACACTCCCTGGAAAGTAAAGTTTTATCACTTCCTCATTCTTTATTGTTAAATAAATTATGAAGTGTTGGATTTGAGACTCATTTTATTCAAAATCGCTGTATGGGGCACATTGATACAAACTAAATAATTTTCTTGTATTCTCTGTAATTTTTTTTTTTTTGTAACTTTTATTAGTTTTTGTTACCATACACTCTTTAATCCAACCATTTTTCGGCAAAAAATTCTAATATTTATTTTTATTGAAATGAATTAGATCTATTTTTTATATTAGAACATTTTATAGTATTTTTGTAAACAGAAGACCTTAGAATTTACCCAACATCTAGTGCTAATAGAACTAACAAAAGAAAAGAATGGCATCCTGGCAAATCTCGAATTTATATCGATTTTCCAGAGAAAAAATATTTTCGAGATTAAAAATGTTAAGTAAGAGAAAAAACTGCAGAACATCAAAGGATAATTATATTATAAACAGAATTTTTAATATAGTTATCCTTTATTTTCTGTTTATAAACCGATTTATAAACAGAAAACCCGGTATATTTTTCCTCTTTTCTAAGAAAGAAAATAATGCTGGGGTCGAAGTGCCTGATATGACAATGTTACCACAGTCAACAATCAGACAACGAGCAGCCAGAACATCAAATCATTATTCATTTAATTTTGATTCCTTTAATATTACTGACAAATAAATTGTGGGTGATTTGAATTTCTATAAATAAATATAAAATGGTTTGCTAACTATTTTTCTATGAAAAATATGCATTAGAGCTATTTTGTCTCCATTTATCCTAGACGTATCAAAGTGCCCTATGAGGTGTATCAATCTGCCCTGGCGATGGGGCACATTGATACAAATGACTTTTTTTTTTAATTTTTTGTAAATCACATGCAAAAATAATGTGTAAAACAATGATTTAACATTTTTATAACACACTACCCAAGTTTTGCTGACACCTCATGGAAAAATAATTTGAAATTTTTGCTTTCTGGACACCAAAAAAAAAAAAAAAAAAAAATCATAGAAAAAAGGTGTATCAATGTGCCCCATTTCCCCCTACTTAATTTTGAAGTAAATTATTTCATTTATAATAAAACATTACTCATTTGAGACATTACATGTTAGAACAAATTGTTCTTAGTCTATGAAATAAATAGATACAAAATGGATGATATGGTAATAATTGTGTATCTCATTCGAAATACTTGAAAAGAGACGGGAAATAAAATTGTTGAATAAATACATTTGTATTAAATAAAATTTAGATTTTCCATTCGTTAATTAATGTACTACTTGTTTAATTTTACTTGCATGGAATATATTTGTCACAGCATTCTTAAGTTTATGCAAAATTGAATCACTTTTTTTTCTACTGGATAATATTTCTATTCTTTACGAATTTTTTTTTTAAATTTATTAGAAGTTTTGTGATATAAGTTGAAATATTTTCTTTTATAGTGATTAGTTACTGAAAGAAAATAATGCCATATATTAAAATAATAAAAATAAATATTTTTGTTTTATATATATTATATGTTAATGTTATGTCGCTTTCCCCAATGTCTGGTGCTTATAAATTCTCCATAGAATTTTCTTTTGGCCAACTACAAATTATGATAATATTATTGTTTTCCAAGTGGTAAAAAATATTAAATTAATAAATGTAATTTTCAACAAAGCGTTTTATATTAAAGTTATTTGAACTTCGTATTAATATAATGTCTTTTCAAAAAAAGCAGTATTTTAATTTAATTGTGATTTAGAAGAAATGTAATTGAAAATAACTTGCTTGAATATATTTTGACCGATTTTTATTTGTAGTATCACTTTAAAATATCAGATAAAAAATAGCTATTTTTGTCACATAGAATATGCTTTTAATATTTCAAATAAAATAGTTACTTTCTGATTGCCAGAATCCTTAATTGTGAGTGATAAAGTAAAATAAAATATACATATGTTAATGCGTTTAAAATGAGTAGTATTTTAAAATTTAACGCTGTTCAAAAAACATCGCTTACAAATGGATCGTTTGACTTTTTTAAACCATAATAGACATAAAATTACAATATATATATAGGTAATAAATAAAAAAAAAATTGCACCATTTTGCATGCCCTGAGTTTTTAATTCTAACTTTATGGAACATGCTTTTATTCTCAGTTTCGTAATGTATTAATATTTTAACATCTAAAGTTCTTTTATTTTATTTTACTTTACTTAGTAATAATCTTTTATTGTTTTCTGAAAAAGAGCGGGAATGATTGCGAAATCTTTCTTTCAGTGTGCAGGTTCATTTTTCCTTTTTTGAATATTTATCGAGACTAATTTTGTTTTGCTAAATCGTCTGCTAGAGTGTTCATGCGACTTGCGAGCGGGTTGTGTTATTACGCGTATAGTTAGTAGTTCTTACAAGAAGACACGCCCCAGCTACCATTAGGAGATGGTGATGTGGGTAGTCTTAGCCTCGAAATTAATCCTAATGGGTTTTTAAATGCTGACGCGGACAAGAGGAGGAGTTAGTTTTTGCGTAGAGTTTGGGAAATTTATTTTAGGATTCGAGAGCGTCAGAATGCAACTGATCTTTGAATTGTTAAGATATCCGTCTCATTTTTTTCGATAATTTAAAACATGGAGATTACGCAGCTTTGAGAGCGAATGCTATAGTGCTAATTGTGTGGAATGATGACAGGTGGAATAACTTTATGGCTTGTTCTAAATAAATATGGATTGAAAAATTTATTGATTTACCTTTATTTCGTAGAAATACCTAAAGGGAACAAATCCAGTGTTTACCATTACGACTGCTCATCCTGTTATTGGGTCTTAAGTGAATAGACGTATCATACAGCAGTTATGGTATTCTACGAGAACTGATGCATTTAGATAGAAAATCGCCATATCATTTCATATATATGTAATAATAAAAACATTTCGACTTAATCCTAAGTTAATTACTCCCAAATTCTTTTAATATTGAACATTTTCCTTTCTTTGTATAATATTTCAACACATTAATTTTAATACCATACGTTTAGTTAACCCTTTTTATTTTATATTATTCTAAAAAAACATTAATCTTTCAAAACTATTATTTTCTTAAAAGGAAAATCCCATTACTTAATTCATTTTATCTGTTACATCCTATTTTTTTTAGTTATTCTCACAAACGTTCGATATCTCAGAATTCCATTCGGTCGTTTTTGTTTGAAGAAAGGATTCTAGCTGCATTATATACTGCCGTCTGAGAAAACTAACTTGAGGTTTGTGTCAGCGGATTAAATATCATTCGATAAAAGCAAATTCACAAAATTTAATTGTTTAAATTAGAAGTTTGTCGTGAAATGCCTTCTTTCCTTAATAACCATCTGGACCGTCATGATTGTTTTTTCCATCTGAATGTATCACTTGTTCCCATTTCTTGTCGCATGACATAAAAGTTTTAGCTCATTTCAGAGTTTCTTCCTTGTGATATTTCATCAACCTCTACTTTGTCAACAGATCCATACATTTTGCATTACTTTCTGATTTCTGACTACATTTCAATTGACAACAAGAATTCATCAACATTTTAATTCAGACTATGTTTTATAAACTGTTACGTGGGAGTTTCTTAATATGAAACTGTTCGAAACTGCCCAAGATGAAAGACAGTTTTGAGTTGTTAATTGAAATACTTGTCGATCAAGCCGTTCTGCAAAAATCCTTTTTCGTCCAGATCATTCAATGCTATATGAATCGTTTTTCTAATTATTTCATCGTCAATGACGGTTTTAGAACACTTCATTAATTAAGCTGTTTCTCGTTCAGATTTACCAAAACCCTTTTAAAATCAAAGTTCTCTTGTTCCTGTCGCAAACATCTCTTTACTCCACGGTATGTTTAAATATATCGTAATAACACTATCTAAACCTGCACCTTAGCTTCTATGGAATATTTTTACGATACAATAGCGCGTTCGTTTTATAATGGTTCCGATTTTGCGTATAATATTCTGATACACACAAGTGGTCTTATAATTTCTTAACAGTGACTATTTAAGTTTTATAATATTTAGAATACTTTAATAAAATGTAGCTTAAATTTTAATTTAGCAATTATACCAGAAAACGCTCTACGATTTATAATTTAATATACATATTTAATATACAGGGTGGTCATAAAAAAAACTTTTCCGGTATATGGAGCTCTAGCGGCCAGTCCGTTCAACCGATCGAGGTGAAATTTCAGATATAGCTATTCAGAGGAATGAGCTCAAGATTCTCTGAACGGCAACAAATAGGCGCTCACGGTTACGGTTATAGTTACAGAAACTCAAAATTTTCCGATATCAACACCCATTTTTTTCATCGCAAAATGCTCAGCGCATGCGAAAACCCTAAAGAGCGTTGGAACCGTACATGTATAGCAAGAAACAAACACGTTATGGACGCACGAAAAACTGTTCTGCGAATCCCGTCCCCACCCCAATAAAAAACACGATTGGGGCGCAAATCAGAGACTCAGAGTCAAGGCAAGACTCAAAGTCAGTTCACTAATCCCTGATTACATCACAGATCGGGGAAAACTTTTATTTTGATCACACATTTTCCATATACGTGCCTTCACAGGCAATTACACATTGCATGGTGGCGACTGTGGACAATACAGCCGAACGTTACATCGCATGAGGGATGTTTGCACTCGCATGTTTGATAGAATCTTTCAAATCCGGCAAAGTTTGCGGATTGCACATGTACACTCTAGATTTTAGGTATCGCCAGAACCTGAAAGTGAGGTCGAGGAATCGCGGAGGCCATTAACGTTACAAGTTAAGGTGAAATGCGCCTCGTCCGTTCATAATATGCGAAGAGGTCGATCGTTATCTCCATCATATTGGATAAGGAATTCATTAACAAAGTCTATATGTTGTTGATAGTCCCTCACTTCCAACACCTGGGCGCGCTGGTACCGATAAAAAATCATTTGGATTACAGAGTGCAGTAACATTAAGACCATTGACTTTGGCATATCAAATACACGAGATGCACCTTTTGCAGTTTGCATGCTCCCTCTGGTCACTATTTGATGCACTTCCATAAGAGTATCCTCGAGAACAACTGGTCTTCTGGATCGCAGACTGTCACAAGTGCAGTCAATTTCTTCGAATTTCATTACTTAATCACGAAGAGCTTGTGAAATTCATAGGCTACGTATTTGGCGATGGTTTCGACGGTAAACGCGCCAGGTTTTCGAAGCATTCATCTCATTTTGATAGTAGTTTTACCAACTCGCCACGAACGAAGTCAATTTGTTGGCATATGCGAGCTCTGACTAAAGAACTAACATTGCCACCTTAATTTTTATCCGTTTTCTACATTGGCTATCTGGCAAACGATGTTCCGTGATTGGTATTTTGTTTCCGTCATATTCAAATTTTATTCGTGCGCCTTGGTCATGTTTTTTTTAGAGGCGTTCGTAGAACTGATTTTGTGCGAGCATAATGCGTCCGTTTACTGCAATAACCATACCCTCCCAACGCTCTTTAGGGTTTTCGAATGTGCCGAGTATTTTGCAATGAAAAAAATGGGTGTTGTCATTGGAAATTTCGAGTTTTTGTAACTATAACTGGAAAAGTGAGTGCCATTTTGTTGCCGTTCACAGAATCTTGAGCTCATACCTCTGAATAGCTATATCTGAAATTTCACCTCGATCGGTTGAACGGACTGGCCGTTCCCTATAGAGTTCCCTATATCGGCAAAGTTTTTTTTATGACCGCCCTGTATTTTAAACACTGAGAATGTAGAAAAATTTTTTGCCTTTTTATCCAAATTGGTTTTTTCGTGGGGATTTATAATTATAAGGGACAATTTATGTATAAAATTAAATTGAATTAATTATATTACTTAATTTAAATCGCATTATTAATATTATTATTAATTATTATAATTAATCGCATTATATTAATTAATTTCTAGTAATAATTTTACTTTTATCATAAAGTATGCTTCCTGAAATTCTCTACTTCCTTTTTCAAATTATAAAAAATTTATAAAATTCGTTTTCCTAAGAATTAGTTTATTAAAAATTTAAACTGCATATTCTGTATGCAAAAAACCTTTAGCAAACGTACAAAGATCGATAAAAAATGCAAAAAATCCTTAATTAGATAGACGTCTTTTAAATTTACACAGCTGCTTTTAGCTCATGGTCAAATACTTAAGAAACTTTTGCTAATTACGGAAAACAAAAGAAACTATTGTCCTAGCTACTTATCACAAGATATTTTAGTGTTGATTTTGTAATGTTGACAATGTTTTTTTTTATATACAAGACAAGATTTAAATTGTTGTATAGATTAGCATTTTAATTTACTAACTTTTAATAAAAATGAGCATAAAATAAATAATATTTTACGGATCCTTATCACCTATCCATGTAGACGTACATTTTATTTTGAAACTTTAAAATATATCTAAATGAAAAGCATTTCGCATTATATATTAAATATATAACTATGTTCATTAAAATTAATAGAACGAAGTAACCTATTTGCCTGACAAAGTACTTACACACTGTAAAATATTTGTGGAAACGTTACTCCATACAAATGGTGTAAAAATGGTGGCAAATGCTGCCTCCAATTTCATGGAACAATTATTTTCACATATGCAATGGTGCAATTTAAACATATATTATTGGTGTAACATGACAATGTTACACCGTTTTAACGGTTAAAATACTCCATAATATTGGAGGCAGCAAGGCTGCCGCCAATTTTACGGAGTAACGTTTCCACAGATGTTTCTCAGTGCAGTTATTTATTATGTATAAGGTCGGTCTCAAAAGTTTAAGCACAAACAAAAAATATCGTTTTCAAATTATTATAAAAAGTTAGAATAAACATTTTTTTTTTTTTTTTTTTTTTTTTTTTGCAAATATTCCAGTATAATTTAAAAATATATATTAAAATTTGAAAATAAATTACATAATTGTAAAAAAATATATATAATTTAAAAAAAGTAAAAAAAAAAATCTGTCTCAAAAGTTTATACACAATGGCAAAACCGACAAGATTTATAATTTTTACAGAAATTATTTTACCGTGATTTCGGATTATTTCAAATAAACGTGCGTCCATCTGAACTATTAGTTTTTGTAGTGTTTCTGGTGGCAAAGAGTACCATGCTTTCTCAATGGCATCTTGGATTTCAATAGAATCACGCTGTTTTCCACTGCCGTAGATATGGCGGGTCAAAATACCCCAGATTCACAATCGGGTTTATGTCTGGACTTGCCGGCCATTCCAGAATATAACATTTTTCTGAGAAAGCCAAAGTCTTGTGGAATGTGATATGTGGCTTGGGCCTTAGTCTTGTTGAGAAGTCAATATAGGACTCGACAAAATGTCACCGAGTGGAAGAAAATTTTGGTTTAGGGACTTTTGATACCTTTTTTCTAATCTTGTCTCCGTTTTAGAAAAGACCGAGAGGTCTGGCCATAGAATCCAAATGTCTCCCAAACCATAACGGATTTACCGTATTGCTGCCTACTGAAAGTGCCCTTCGTTATTTCGTAAATCATGCCAATACGTTTTCCAAAGATCAGGGCCCTCTAAGACGTACTCTTTCTTGTCGCTGAATAAAACAGTAAGCCATTTGTCCCCGTAGGATATGTGTTTTTTAGTCATGTTCATTATTGCCTGTTTGTGATGTAATTTGATAAACGGTTTGTGGGCCATTTTCTTTAGGAGGATGTAATGATATTCTTTAATGCGTCTACGTACAGTGCCTTCGGACATGTGTACGCTGAGATTATTTTAAATTTGCCGTATGGAACATATTTTATCAAGACATCAATTTCCGTATTCTCCGATCAGTCTGAACAGACGTCATACGTGGTCGTCCACATCTTGGTTTCCACTTAAAATTTTCATTTCTAGGGAGTATTTGATATATACTTCCCTTTGATCGATCTAAAGCTTTTGCAATTACTAAAACAGTTTTATTTTGCGGTTTCAACTTAAAAACTTTCAAAATTTCACATTTTGCGAATTTTTTACTGATTGCCATTCTTAATACAAGACGAAATTATTTCCCTACCTTTTATACTTCTGTAGAGCTATATGATGTCATACAATGTCATTAGATACGACCAATTCCGTGTTTCTAAAAAATTCATAAAGTGTTTAAACTTTTCAGACATCGTTTCTTCAAGAATAAAGAAAAAAAAATAGTTTTTTTCATTTTAACCACACAAAATGGCTTACTTAATTTTAATTTGATTGAATTTCAAGTATTTATTGTAAAATACCCTAAAATAATTTCCTCTTCAATTGTGTTAAACCAGATTTAAACAGTGCTTAAATATTTGAGACTGACTAAATTCGGGGAATACAATTAGAATTGATTTTCCCGTACTGAATGTTAATGTTCTATTAAAAATATATTTTTTGACACTTAAAAACTTATATAAAACTAACTAAATACATTTGCATTGTTTTTATATTTATTAATTTTTATTACTGCAGGCAAAAATTGTAATTGTGTGGCATCAAAATTTTAATTGTAATACATTAAATGTATAAAAAAATATCATTATTAAAACTCATGGTGTCAGTCACTGTAGTTTATAAATAGAAAAATATAGGCTAAATCCATTCAAAGATACACTTTAAATGAAAATCATATGCTTCACCCAATGCAGTAAACTGTTAGTTTATATGATTATTATTTTTGGATTGATAAGAATGTTTCTCTTAACAATTCGGTACTACTTGATTAAACACCCATCCAAAAAATAAATATTGCCAAACTATAAGACAAATTGCCAATAATGTCTTTTCATAAACTCGCATTCACTTGATATTAAACACATTACTCGTGCTTATTATGTCATCAAGAGATTTATAATTCGACATTTAATTTGTATTTTTATTAATCTTTCACTGATTTTTTCCTCAGTTTTTTGCTATTTAACCTAAAAATTATGCCAATTTGAACAATTTACGGTTAATTTGTTGATTTATGTAATTTGTAGAAATTCGTCGACAGGATAATCAAGTAGTTCTTGAAGCTCCGTAATAGCGCATACCAGTGTGCTAAAGATATTTAAATACACGTTTAAATTTGGAAATTTTGCAATTGCAATGCATTTTACAAATACTTTACGCTTATTTTATTTTCATACATTATACTATGCCTTTTTTATGATGGGCAAGTATTACGGTGACCGTTCAGGGACTTGTTTCTAAAGATAGAAGATTTTTAATAATATTTTTTCCAGACATTTGAAATTTTCTACATAATAATGGTAATAAACTTAAGGGGTCAAGAGTCTTACTTTTTACCTAGTTTACCTAGTTTTATTTACCTAGCTAGTTACCTTAGTTTGTACTTACTTTTTACATAGTTGCAGTTTAGCAACATGTCAGATTTATTCCCTAAAATCTCAATCCCTATAAAAGATAAAATTTTTAATATAGACAACTTATTATATCGTATATATTATAATATTTATTTAAAATTCGACATTGAAGTTCATTTAATTTTTTATTGTGTAATTAAAATAATAATAATAATAATAAAATTGTTATTTGACTTGCATCCAGTGCCGCAAGATTGTAGCAAATGTATTGGTTCAATAATTCCAAAAATATTTATAATGATGCAAAAGTAATATATCTTGATCTTACAGTTCATTTTGAATCAATATATTTATTTATTTATTTATTTAAAATTTAAAAAAAATTAAAAAGTGATTTTTTTTATTAAAATATTGCCAATTTTAAATAATCTATGAAATTATACTACGAAATGTTAACTATAAGTTATTTTTTAACGTAAAATGAAGATATTTACCAAGTTTCGTACAGATTGCTTTATAATTATTTGAGAAATATTGCGCGCAGTCGATGCAAGTGAAAGAACAATTATAAACTTTTTATTAAAATTAAATATTTAAAAAATAAAATACATTTTTAATACAGAATATTAAAATTATATTTTTAATAAAATACATATTTGGTTGTCTATATTAAATATATATATATATATATGCGACATGTTGCTAAATTGCACCATCAGGTAAAAGGTAAGAGTCCTCAGACCATTTAAATAATTTTTTTTCAATTTATTTATGTGCAAGCTTAAATTTGGATAATTCATTTATTTTTATTTTTATTTACTGTTTTTTTTTTCAAAAATATTTGTATGACATTAATTATTATTTTTAATATTTTGAAAGCAAGTTTCTTATAAGAAAAATTTGACGACGTATAATATAAAAGAAATATTTTTAAAGCATAATGTTTAAAGATTTCAGTTTTACCTGTTGCAAAGAACTAATTAACTTCATGTCTTTCAGAAAATTAATTATCGTACTTAAAATTCCTTTTTTATCAAAAGGGAAGCTTAAAAGCGACATTAATGTGGAAAGAATTTTTAATAAAGAACATATATTTCGTATATTATAAACATAATGAATATTGTATGAAATTGTACTAATTTTAACAAAATACTCTAGCGATATCTTTTAAAGCTCTAAGCTCCATTTTTGTTTTTGGAGAATACGACTCTAAAAAACATTTAGTTGTAACATAAATTAATGTCAGGATTATCACATATTTAACTATAAACCTATAAAACATCTAAATTATTAACAACGAGGACACCGTTTTTTCGGCAAAGATAAACTTCTACATTAGATACGATAGTACGTTCTTGTAATGTACAAATATTAAATATTCATAATACATGGCAATGATGTATTTTGAATATTCCGAAATTATTTATTGTAATTTTTCAAGGTAAAGATGATTCATATCTCCCACAAAGCATAATGTTTCTCCAGATTTATTTATTGAGCACATAGATTTTACATAATGAGCGTGGCATCAGAAGCCTGCATAGAAATTATCGTCAGTATACAAGGACGTAATAACACATTGAAATTTCCAACACCGGAGAATTAAATCCGGATGCTCCACCTAGGTGTGCAACGGAGTCAGCGGACGTTGAATCTGGAACCCACTTACGCTCTTAAATAATTAGCAGGGTGATGCCTTAAGCTTTGATTAAAAAAAATGTTATGTTACAACAAAGGAGCTCACATGCCGGCTGCCAAATCAATTACTCCAAAATTTACAAGCTGCTGTCTTGAAGTTTTCCTGCAAGAAGTTCTCATGACGAGGTAAAGTCTATTTAGTATTTGTTGGGTTGTGCACAGTAAAGGAAAGGAAATTCACTTTACTTGCTGCTTAATTAAATTCACTTTTACAGCATCGATGCTAAGAGAATATGTTATAAAGTATGAGGAAACTATCTGCATTTTACAGCAGAAAGTGTTGGCATTCAGGTTGACAACACAGTTGTAAAACTTACAAGGTACTATCTTTAAGAGTTCTGTAAAACGTCTCATAAAAAATAAAAATAGCATATTGTATAGCTTTATAAGGTAAAAGAAAATTTATAAATATTGTACAGTAACGGAAATTCAAATAAATCAGCATCGATTTTTTTATCATATTTGTGAAATTAATTCTCTCATTTATAGAATGTAATGCAATTTCGATTTCATTCCTTTATACGAAGAGTAGTTTAGATTTATTTGCATGAAAAAGTTGTTTTATCTTCTTTACAATTAGGCGCATTAAATAGCAGAAAACAGAAGAGAAAAACATTTGTTTATTTTCTATCAAATACTTACTGTTTTGAAAAAATACTTAGTTAAGAGATGAAAAATGTTACTTTACTTAAAGAAGAAAATTATCTGATTCAAGGGAAATTTGTTTAACGAAAAAATTTCCTGTATATCAGTTTTCGTATTTATAATTCAGTGAAACTGAAAAAAATATGTATACACGACAGGGTTTACTTTTTTTCATTATTTTCAGTTTTGCAAAATACGAATCAGAGGTAGTTATATTTATCAGAAAAATTAGCATCATTAAAATTTTGAAAGAAGAAAAAATTCTTCGTTTACAAAATACATATCTATTTTTTCTATTAAACAGTTAAACATGAAATGTTTTTGCCCAAATATCTGAAATATTTTTTTTGTTCCAGTTAAGTAGAAAGAAGTTTTAAATCTACTTCCTTAACAAAAGAAAAGGATTTCATAAATGAAAAGAAAATTTTCTAATTAAGATTTTTTGATATTTTCTGTTTTTATTTCGCGACTTTATGCATTTTAGTTTTTATTCATGTAACTCTGAGTATCAGAAAAAAATAAGTACAATAATTAAAACTACATAAATGCATACATGTTTGTTGTTTTAAAAGAAAAATAGACTAATTATAATTATTCAAATCTTCTATAAAATAACGTTCAATATATATTTTCAAAAGACAAAATAATTCCGAGTTGAGAACGTTCATTATTTTATTATATTTATACCATTTTTGTTATTAGTGAGAAACTAATGAAAAATATAATGTTATTTCAGATATCGTAATTAAGTATTTTCAAATTATTTGGTGAGATAAGTATATTTTTGAAAACTCAGATACAAAGTTATCTTCACTGGTAAAATAACAACAGTTATAGAAAGAATTCTTGATAAAAACTGTTAACACAACGATATAAACTGTCTAATATACTTAAAAGTTTATTATAATTTTTATATGTCGGGAACATCAAACTCAAGATTTATTTAACATATATAAAGTACAACAGAAAATCAAGGAACTGCCATGTGAGAATTCTTATCGAGAATTCTTATTGGCGACACTTCTTCTAATGGTGGATAGAAAACGAAATACAATGATGAATAAAAATAATTAGAAGATCAAAAAATATTATATACAGCACCATATATCTTAAGAAAATGTCTTTTAGAATTCTATACAAAAGGAATAAAATCCTATAGAATTATGGTTCTTTTTTTCTGTGAGCTATTTTAAGAGCTATAGAAATACCTGTAGAAGTTCAATTGAAATGTCTGTACAGAGAAAGCGTTTATTAGAAATATCTGATTTTTCGACATTTCTATTGAACTTCAACAGATATTTCTATAGCTTTTAAATTAGTTTATAGAAAAATGGGCTATAATTCAATAGGATTTCATAAAACGTTTTCGATAGA
Source organism: Maratus speculifer (assembly GCA_964019185.1). NCBI lineage: Eukaryota > Metazoa > Arthropoda > Arachnida > Araneae > Salticidae > Maratus > Maratus speculifer. The sequence continues at coordinate 414,961,800 of OZ025290.1, forward strand.
ATTCTAAAAGCATTTTTCGTAAGGGAATGCTAAGGCACATATAAAATCATCACAATTTTAAGGTAAGACAACATTTTTTTTATTTATGGTATATTTTTTTTCTATATTGAAATTTATTTTATGATGATACATATATTTTCTTTTAAAAATTAAATTAATGTTAAAAGAAAATTGCAAGAATATCTCACTTTTATTTACAATAAATATTTAAATTTGAAATACATCCCTTGAAAATAAGTTTTACTCATATATATTAAATGAATAAGGAAAACTTTTTTCATCTTATTATAAAAGAAATAAAAAGAGTATCTTTCATTTATGAAATTATTCAACTATAAAATCCAATTTCGCCTAGAAGCTGTGGATAATATTTTTCTATTTTTATTCTTTGCTGCACAGGGATTTCAAATCAGAGTGCAAGATGCATAACAATTTAAATTTATTCCGTCAAAGTGATCAACATAAAATTTCCTTATCTCATTTTAAAGTGAAAAGACTATATTTCCCAATTTAAGTGAATGTGTGAGTTTAAGTTTAATAAATATAGTAACAGATATTCTCAATGATTATCATTTGAAACAAACGGTGGAAAAAAGTAATATTTTACCAGTCATTCGAAATCATATTTCGATGTATACGGTCAAACTTATACGGATATCATTATATTTTAAAAAGTTTTGATTTATGACATTTTCATGATTAATAAGTGATCTAAAAGATAAAGAACCTATTATTTTATTATCTTTTTTTCCTATTTTGTACAGTCGAGAGAAAAAAAAAGTAAACACCCCCTACTAACACTTTAAAAAAATGTCGTAGAAGATAATAACTGGTACCAAATACACAAAAATATAATCCACTTTTAAGTTATGTATATAAAATTTGCTTAAGGAGGCATCTACATATTAAAGGGAGCCCTAACTTTTTTTTTTTTTTTTGCAATAGTTGTACGAAATTCTGACAGCATGAATGAACTCTACACGCTTCAAGTAGCCAAAAAACAAATTTAAACACTATATACTTATTCTTCTCTGGTATATTATTAAATAGAAAATAGTCATCCAATTTTACTAAAAATTCATTAATGCCTCCTTCACCAGTAAAATAAACTCGTGGGACAAGTTCACAATGGTCGATTTTCTTTTGGGCGCCATATGTAACGGGAGGGTACACATACTGGGTGTCATTTTTAATGGTAGGGTGATTATGTAGATGAAATGAAGACATAATTCTAAATATAGGATAAAATCAACACTTTATTTAAACCGATAGGACTTGGGGAAAGTGAGGCTCTAGTTCAAGAATTTCAATAACAAATCAGAATAACTAGAGATTAAGTGAAAACTATACTCACAACCTCGGTCTAGACTCAAACGGTGCACTTGAAACCATCTTCTCGTTCAGTCTCCGGCTAAACGCTAGATTAAACCTTTATGACAGCCCGTGGCTGCAAACACTTTTTATTGTTCGAAATACCCAACGTATTATACTATTTCTTTAACACCGGCACTCTTCTTGGATAGCTCTGCTCGTGATAAACTAACTCGGCGCACGCTGTTTGACTAGCTCACTCTAAAACACCATCTAATTCACTGGAGGATAATCTCTTCATTACTAGCTATTTATCTCTGCTACACATGTTAAAACATTGACGTCACGATCTCACTAAAATGCTAGAGTGTCTTTATCACAAAAGACACTCCCTCACAAATTGTAGAACGCTATAAATAAAAAAAGTTTTAGTATATTTCACAATGATTGCTTTCAATCATTTGCATTCACTTTTGTCTAAGAAATTCAAACAGATCAGCATTAAATATTTTTACGGGATTTGTGAAATAAATTCCCTCAATAAATGAATGAAATGCAGTTTCGATTTCATTCCATTATACGGAGCTTTGTTTTTCTGTATTTGCATGCAAAATGTTTTTGTATTTTTTACCAGTTAGGCATATAAACAGAAGCTGGGAGTAAGGGAATAAACAATTGCTTATTTTCTACCAAATACATACTCTTTTTAAAAACACTTAGTTAAAACATGAAAACAGTTGCTTTACTTAAACAAGAAAACTATCTGATTAAGATTTGAAAGAAATTTGTTTAACGAAAAAATTTCCTGCATTTCGATTTTCTCAGTTATAATTCAGTGAAACCGAAAAAGAAACTATGTAAAACAGGGTTATCTTTTTACTTTGTCTTTTTTATTATTTTCAGTTTTAAAAAACGAATGGGAGGTAGTTATATTTATCAGTAAAATTAGCATCATGAAATATTTTGAAAGAAGAAAAAATATCTTCGTATACAAAACACAGATCTATTTTTTCTATTAAACAGTTAAACATGAAATGTTTTTGATAAAGTAGCTGAAATAAAAATTGTTTTTGTTCCACTTAATTACAAAGAAGTTTTAAAACTACATTCTTAACAAAAGAAAAATATTTCATAAATGAAAAGAGAAATTTCAAATTAAGATTTTTAAATATTTTTTGTTTTTATTTCGCGAATTTATACATTTTAGTTTCTATTCCTGTAACTCTGGAAAGAAATGAAAAAAATAAAGTAGAATCATTAAAAATATACAAATGCTTACACCTATGTAATTTTAAAAGAAAAATAGACTAATTACAATTATGTAAATCTTCAATAAAATAACGTTGATTATATATTTTAAAATGACAAAATTCTGCCGCGTTGTGAATATTCGTTATTTTAATATATTTATGACATTTGTGTTATTTACTAATCAACAAAATCGCTTAAAACAAAAATATAATATTATTTCAGATATCGTTATTAAGTATTTTACAGATTTTTTGGTGAGATAAATATACCACAAAAATCAGGTACAAAGTTATCTTGACTGGTAAAATAACGACACTAATATAGAGAATACTTGATAAAAACTGTTAATACAACTACAAAAACAAACAAGTCCAATCTGCTTAAAAGTTTATTATCATTTTTATATGATGTAAAATGTATACTCTAGATTTATTTAACATATATAAAATACAACAGAAAATCCCAGAGCTGCCGTGCGAGAGTTTTAACTGAACGAGAGTGCTTATTGGCAAAAATTTTGGTAATGGTGGATAGAAAATAAAATTCAATAAAGAATAAAAAGAATTAGATGATTAATATATATATATATATATATATATATATATATATACAGGGTGTCCGAAAAGTCTGGAAACGGTCGAATAACTCGAGAAATACACATGAGATTGAAAAACGTAAATATACGTGTTAAATATTTTTAAATAAGCTACTCAGTGATACCAAATTTGACCTTCGTAACCGACTCCCTGGGGGTCAGAGGGGGTCCAACTTTGAAATCTTAAATTATAACCCCCACTTTTTATTGCAGATTCGGATTCTACGAACAAAAATACGTAACTTTTGTATTTGATGTTTATTTCGAATCCTCGTTTATCACGGTGTAATTGAGCATATTAAATCGATACATGTTTCGGCTTTTCCAACAGGACTTTCCCTAATCGAAACTAATTGGGGAGAATTTATGACATCAAATTCCTCGTTTTTTGCAATAATAGCGTTTCCTGAAAATCACCCGTGCCGATTATTTCGGTAATGCTACACAGTTAAAATTTTGATCCATTTGCTGTAGCATCGCTCCACAGCTTTTATAGAATATCTCTTTCATGACCAATGAGAATGTTCCATAACACAGTAAAGTACACTGTAAAAAAATTGACCCTTTTGCTGCATCGTCACTCCGCCGCTTTTATAGAAAACGATTACTTTACTGTGTTATGGAGCATTCTCATTGGTCACAAAAGAGATATTCTATAATAGCTGTGGAGTGACGCTGCAGCAAATCGGTCAAATTTTTAACAGTGTTAGCATTATTGAAATAATCGCCACGGGTGATTTTCAGGAAACGCTATTCCTACAAAAGACGAGGAATTTGACGTCAAAAATTCTGCCCAATCAGTTTCGATTAGGGAAAATCCCGTTGGAAAAGCGGGAATATGTATCGATTTAATATGCTCGATTACACCGTGATAAACAAAGATTTGAAATAAACAACAAATACAAAAGTTACGTATTTTTGTCCGCAGAATCCGAATCTGCAATAAAAAATGGGGGTTATAATTTAAGATTTCAAAGTTCGACCCCCTCTAACCCCCAGGGGGTCGGTTTCGAAGGTCAAATTTGGTATCACAGAGTAGCTTATTTAAAAATATTTAACACGTATATTTACGTTTTTCAATCTCATATGTATTTCTCGAGTTATACGGCTGTTTCCAGACTTTTCGGACACCCTGTATATATATATATATATATATATATATATATATATATATATATATATATATATATATTATATATTATATATGGCGCAATATACCCTACGAAAATGTCTTTTAAAATTCTATATAAAAAGTTTTATAGAATCCTATAGAATTATGGTCCTTTTTTCTGTAAGCTATTGTCAGAGCTATAAAAATACCTGCAGAATTTTTATAGAAATTTCTATAGAGCGAATGTGTTCATTAGATGTTTAATAGAAATATCCAACTTACAGATATTTCTATTGAATTTCTACAGATTATTCTAAAGCTTTTAAACTACTCTCAAAGTATGCATGGTCACAGTGACATCACAATAACGTCACTGTAAGTCATTTTCGCATCACATCTGTGATGAAAATGCCACCACTCATTGACGTCACATTTTGCCTGAGATGTGATCTTCTTACAAATCTTTAGAAAATTACAAATATTCTTCAAAACATGCTATTTACTATAAAAAACATGTATCTGGCAATTTAAATATCGTCGCTTTTGTCACAGTTTCGTCACAATGTTAATGTCAAAGTAGTGTAACGGATTTAAATAAGACCCTACTGCAAACTTGGTCTTTTTACTTTTTATTAACAACAATCACGTTACGTAAAAAACACAGACATATAATGACAGAACACACACTGAAATAAAAGGGAATATAGTTAAACAAGTAGGAAATGGCCTACGCGACCGCTTTCCATCGCCTTTCTCGAGCGTCTGCCCTTCTGGCTGCGTTCAACTCCAAAACTTTGGTCACATGACCATCTTAGCCCTCATTAGTTCATATTTACCTAAATGTCAGTCCGGGCACTTCTCTCTGAAATTTAGTATTTTATTTAACAGAGTTATAGCCATCTGGAGTCTTTCAGTGGATAAGTTCGATTTCAACCGAGGTGGCCAATTAGTAAATACTGTCTATGAAATGTTTGAGTGGCCATGTGTTGCATTTCAAAGAGGAGTCATCAAGACGTTACAGCTCCTCCCTACCAAAATTTAAATTTTTTTCTCAAGAAAAAAATTTTCTTAAACACACAGGTGCAAAATCACCATTAATTCAGGAGTTAACTGTAATACAAAATAAAAGCAATCTACTCTAACAATTTTTATTTTTAAAATCAAAACAAAACATTTATGTGAATATATTTTTTTTATTATTATTATTATTTATTATTATGAGATTCCTTTAATTATTTCTATTATTATGGTGGGAGGGATTCAGCAATATACTATTAACACAATACAATTGAACACTAGTTATACAAGAAGAATAATTATCACAATACAATTGAACACTAGTTATACAAGAAGAATAATAATAATGATATTCACACCAATAACATAAAAAACTGTACCTTCGTTCAAGGCTTTACCTTTAGCATAAACAAAATTAAAAAAAACATCACAGGTACTTTACACAATAAATCTATCTTTCATGTTATCATGGTTTTAAAACAATAAATATCTTCTAAGGATAGTTTAAATCAGAAACAAATATATGTATTTATACAATACTAAACAAAGACGCGTAAACTATTCTTAATAATAATGCAACCCTTTTACTGTAAACCTAAATTGCTCATTCTTATTCATTTTTCTAAAAATGCGAGAAATATCTACTCGGATATAAATCTTATTCCTTATATGACACTTTTAGTTACACCACAAAACAACAACAATAAGTATCCTCTAAATATATAGTATTAAAACAAATACCTTTAAGTTATATTTTAATGATACAGTGTTACTGGTCAAAAGCCGCTCTGCTGAGACTGTCAGCATTTTTATGTTTTTTTCCTGCACGATGTTCAATCTCAAAATCGTACGGTTGTAAAGCAAGGCTCCATCGCATCAGTCTTGAATTCGAACTCGCATGAGTTTGTAAAAACCGCAAAGGATTGTGATCTGTTATGATTCTAAATTTTCGACCGTCTAAGTAGTAGTGCAACCTTTTTACGGCAAAAACAATACCGGCACATTCTCGTTCGGTGGTGCTGTAGCGCCTTTCCACCGGAGAGAACTTTCGGCTTAAGTATAAAATCGGATGCTCGTCCCCTGTTTCGTTTTTTTGGCTTAACACTACTCCAACACCACAGGCCGAGGCGTCTACCTGAACAATAAATTCCCGCTGGAAGTTCGGTGCATGCAAGACAGGTTTTTCCGTAAGTTTTCTTTTGAGAGTGCAAAAAGCGGCCTCACACGCGGACGTCCATTCAATCTTTTCGCGCGTTCTTTTCCCTTTTAGTGCATCGCTGAGAGGAGCAGTGATTACGGAGAAATTTTTTATGTACCGCTGATAGTAGCCTGCGAGGCCGAGAAAAGCTCGGACCTGTGTTTTCGTTTGGGGAGTGGGGAATTTTTTTACGCACTCTACCTTGGCTTCTGCTGGTGACCGAGACCCATTTCCTACAACGTGACCTAAATACTGAACGTTGTTTTGGGCAAATTTGCATTTTGACGGTTTTATTTTCAGATTTGCCTTGTTGATTTTATCCAAAACTACAGTAAGATGTTTTAAGTGGTCCTCCCAGGTGTCCGAAAATACCGCAACGTCATCTAGATAAGGAACTGCGAATGCTTCCATCTCTCGTAGTAGTCCTGACATCATTTTACTGAAGAAAAACGGAGCATTTTTTAATTCAAACGCCATTCGCAAACAGCGAAAGGATCCGAAAGTTGTACAGAACGCTGTATAACGTTGAGCTCTGGGACTTAAAGGAATTTGCCAATATCCCTTTGCCCAATCTAGGATGGTTATGTATTAGGTGGTTATGTCTAGGTGGTATGTATGGCTGAGGCTACTTGTTCAACCCGTTCTTCTATACTAGGGAGGGGAAAATATTCCGTTCTAATTTTTTTGTTTAGTTGTCTATAATCAATGCACGGTCTCGGTTCTTTTCCGGGAACTTCTACCAATATTAAAGGCGACGTATAGTCCGACTCGCCCAGTTCAATAATTCCTAATTTTAACATCTTTTGAATCTCCATTTTTACAATTTCGGTTTGTCTATGCGACATCCGATAAGGTTTCGCACGAACGGGTTCATCACTAGTTAGAATTATATCGTGTTCCACCAAATTGGTTAGGCCGGGGTCGTTCGAAAAACATGCAGCATATTTAGTCAAAATCTCTTTCAATTGGATAATTTGTGCTTCATTTAAACGTTTCTCTAACTCATAAACTATCTCCTGGAAGTCAAAAATGGTAGAATTATTATCTAAATATGGAATGTCTAAATCTTGATCTTCCATTAAACTTAAATCCTCCTCGGAGCACAACAAATTTACATGTTCGGGTCGGGTATAATAGGGTTTCAGCATGTTTACATGATAAATTTGAGATTTATTTTTTTTTCTGGTAGTTCTACTACATAATTAGTTTCGGATATTCTACTCTTAATTTTTCCCGGACCGATCCATTGTACGGACAGTTTATTTGGTCTATCTACGGCTAAAACCAACACTAAATCCCCTTCCCTGAACTCTCGTTTAACTGCATTTTTATCGTACCACAGCTTTCTTTTACCTTGCATTTCTTCCATGTGTGTAACAGCTACTTCGTGACAACGTTTCAAACGATTTATTAATTTGAATACATATTCGGTCACTATATCATTTTCAGGTGGGGGATCTAACCAACGTTCCATTATTAACGTTTCTGGTGTTCGGAGGTTTTTTCCATACACCAACTCAGCTGGTGAATAACCCGTACTTTCGTGAATCACATTTCGAAGAGCCAATAAAATCACAGGTAAATGTTTGTCCCAATCGGTATCTGATTCGATACACAACGCCCTCAATAGTCGTTTCAAAGTCCTATTATACCTCTCCACAGGATTTGACTGTGGATGGTAAACCGAACTACGACTGATCTTAATGCCAAATCTATTTAGAAATTCGGTCGTTAAAACTGAGGTGAATAATTTTCCTTGATCATTTTGGATGTGACGGGGAAATCCGATACGACTGAATATATTCAGCAGCGCCTCAGTCACTCTAATTGAGGTGAGGTCCACAAGCGGAACGGCCTCCGGATATCTGGACGCCATGCATACTGCAGTTAAAATATACCGATGTCCATCAGTAGTTAGCGGTAAGGGTCCACATGCGTCAATATTTATTTTGCTGAAAACTTCCTGAATCACCAGAACAAGTTTTAGCGGGGCTTTCTTTTTTCGTTTGCTCTGTCTGCCCTTTGACAAACATCGCAACTACGCACAAATTCGTCCATTTCTTTATAACAGTTTGGCCAATAAAAATATCGAATTAATTTATCCTTTGATTTCGTACCACCTAAATGTGCGGAAATGCCTTCATGACACAATGCTTTTATTTTCGGCCTCAACTCTTTTGGAATAACTAATAATCGAGTAACGTTTCCAAAACGATCTCCACGATTTCTTACTAGTAACCCGTTGATAACCGAATAATTTTTTTTTGTCTCCAGTCTCGCCCATTCGCTCAAATAATCCCTTTAAGTCGACGCATTTGTGTTGTGCTTTCAAAAACCCCTCTTTGTCTATTTTTAAAAACTCTAAATCCGGGGCATCAGCCTCTAACGCTGGAATAGTAATAGGTTCGTCCCCTTCCGTTGAATCCCTAAGTCCCGATTCTTCCTGGTTCGCTAATTTGTCATCGGGGTTACCGGCATCCGGAGCTTCACGATCTCCCGTTTCTTCTTTTAAACGTTTAGTAATCGCCCGTGTTTGTACTGCATTTACCTGTTCCGTAGGCAGGAATTCATAGCTAGTTTCCTCTCTTATCATCGCAGCAGTCTTATTTCCTAAAATATATCTATTTTGGTTCAACTGATTTCCGCAAACAGCGGCCTTCGTATAAATTTTTCCAAAGTCTTCTTCTATCTCGACACGCGCCAATGGTTAGCAAATCAACTCCAAACTAAGAGCCTGCTGCACCCAAATTGTCTCTCCACAAAAATCTTGCGGATCAATGAATTTTCTACAAACCACGTCTAACGTCGCACCTGTATCCCTTAGAATTTCGACTTTTTGTTTATTTACAATCGCAGGAAAGGTATAAGAGTCCAACCAGCCGGTTTTCTGGGGCTCTTGCAACTTATTTACTGAACCTGATTGAGGTTTTTTTTTGTAACTTCGGGCACGATGAGCGTAGATGAGATTCGGAATTGCACACAAAACACTTCAAATTTGCTCTCCTTTCGAATGCTCTCTCCCGATTTCCCGGCCTGCGCAAGGAATTTTCATTCGAAGGAGGAGGGAAACGCGGTCTATTTTCCCGAGGCCTGTCTTGAAAAAAAAGTGCGTTCTTTCCGCCTTATCATCTCTCATGTCTTTTGCTTTCTGGCCTATCCTGGGAAGAGAAGTAGAGGCCCTCACGCACTCATATCCATCCAACAATTCCACAATCTCGGCTTCCGTTTTCAATAGAGGCCATTTATCTATAAAATGTTCGCGTATTTCACTTTTCACACGCCGTTTTATTTGATCTGCCACTAAAAGATCTTTTAATTCCTCAAATGTGTTCACAGACAAACCAATTAACCATTCATTTAAATAATTTCGAATTTCATATGCAAAATCTTCCCAATTAACAGCGGGTAATTTTTGATGATTTACAAATTTTTGTCGAAAGCTTTCTGGGTTTAATTTAAATTTTTTTAGTAATATGCTCTTAATATTATCATAATCTTCGGATTCAGTTTCAGGTTGTCGAGCAATTATAGAAATAACATCAACTGGCAACAAACCAATAAGATGTGAGACCCAATTTTCTTTCGGTATTTTTATTCGTTTAGCTTGGCGTTCAAATAAAATTAAATATAAGCTAATATCTGTTCGTTCAGGATTAAATTCTGGGATTAATTTTTTTTAATTTTTCTCTGTGGAATGTGAATGAATATCTGTCGCATTTTCTTGGGCAGGAGGGACCCCTTTCTTAATTCTTAATTTTTCTAATTGAAAATTTAATTCTAACTCTTTTGTTTTAAGTTCTTTTTCTTGAAGAATTTTTGCCTTTTGCAAAGCCTCGCCGCGCGAAATTTGCTCTAATCGGGCTTCTGCTTTCTCTTTTTTTTCTTGTTCCGCTTGAGCGGTTAACAATATGTTTTCGTATAGCACTCTAACATAATCCTCGTCATAATCCTCTGATTCTACAATTAGCTTTTTTAATTCCGACCTCTTTTCATTTCCGCGGCGTTCTATTTCTAACTCATCTACCAATTGCATTAAATTTTCTTTTAAACCCTTACCCAAAAATGACATTTTGATTTTGATATTGTTATTATTATTATTATTAAACAATAAAAAAACCTCTTATTTAATGGTATACACAATACACAATCAAACAAACAAAAGTAAACAACAACAAAAATTGTATATTACTGACTCACTCCCAACAATTTCCATAAAATTTCTTAAATTTTATTCCTAAAAAAAAACTTTTTTGTTTATTACCAAAACAAAAAAAAAAAAATATCTCTTACTATATATTTTTTTTTTACATTTATATTAACTCCTAAATCAATCAAGATTTTGACTTACCCCATTTGACGACTTGTGGTTTTATAATCCAATACATCTTCTTCGGCCAATTTCCCACAAAACGCGAAAACTATCTTCGGCTAATAGCCCACAAACGCGAAATCACTTTTTTCGGCTAACAGCCCAAAACGCGAAATCACTTTCTTCGGCTAACAGCCCACAAACGCGAAATCACTTTCTTCCAGTTCACAGGTAATTCCTATGAGAAAGTCAATGTTCCTCTCAGGGAGCCAAGGCCAACGACCCCTCAGTTCCGTAGGAAATTTCCGTCTCACAGCAGCCGGAGAATCTTTGCGCTTTTCACATCAGCGACCCTTCCGACGAGATTCAATTCGTCAACGAAGCAATCTTTCTATCCTTTCCAATTCTTAAACAGGAATCAGCATAGCAGTTTTCATGGTGTCCCTTTTTATTTCCTTAATAAATAGTCCAATCGCATGGCGCGATTTGTTTCTCGAAACAATGTTCAATTAAAAAAAATCAGGCCCGTGTGTGTCTGTCTGTCCGTCTATAATCCCAACTTCTGACGACCAATTCTGTAACGGATTTAAATAAGACCCTACTGCAAACTTGGTCTTTTTACTTTTTATTAACAACAATCACGTTACGTAAAAAACACAGACATATAATGACAGAACACACACTGAAATAAAAGGGAATATAGTTAAACAAGTAGGAAATGGCCTACGCGACCGCTTTCTATCGCCTTTCTCGAGCGTCTGCCCTTCTGGCTGCGTTCAACTCCAAAACTTTGGTCACATGACCATCTTAGCCCTTATTAGTTCATATTTACCTAAATGTCAGTCCGGGCACTTCTCTCTGAAATTTAGTATTTTATTTAACAGAGTTATAGCCATCTGGAGTCTTTCAGTGGATAAGTTCGATTTCAACCGAGGTGGCCAATTAGTAAATACTGTCTATGAAATGTTTGAGTGGCCATGTGTTGCATTTCAAAGAGGAGTCATCAAGACGTTACAGTAGTCACAAATGACACATTTTTCACAAATGTGTCACATCGTGACCTCACAAAGTGGTCACAATGTGACGTCACAAAAAGCTCTAAAACGGCCATAACAACTTCTGTGACTACACATCGAAGTCACGTGAAGTCACATCGACAATCGACTGTCAAAAATTCACAATGTCACTTCACAACGACGTCGCAGTGACGTCACCATGCCTTACGAGAAGGATCTGAAAGAGAGTGCTTATTGGCAAAAATTCTTGATATGGTGGATAGAAAATGAAATACAATTATGAATAAAAATAATAAGAAGATCAAAAAACTTATTATATATTGCGCAATATACCCTGCAAAAATTTCTTTATGAATTCTATAGAAAAAGTTTTATGGTATCCTATCGAATTATGGTCTGTTCTTCTATAAGCTATTTTAAGAGCTTTAGAAGTTCCTATAGGATATTAATAGAAATGTCTGTACAGAGAAAGTGTTTATTAAATGTTTAATAGAAATATCTGATTTAGAGACAATTCGATTGAATTTCTTCAGATAATTCTATAGCTTTTAAACTAGCTTACAGAAAGAATAGTTCTATAGGAATTTATAAAACTTTTCTATATTATTCTAAAAGCCTTTTTCGTAAGGGTATGCTGGCGTATATATAAAATCATTAAAACCTCAAAAAAATGCAAACGTTTCTTTATTTATGGTATACTTTATTTCTACACTGAATTTTTTTTAAAGATAATACATACTATTTCTTTAAAATTGAATTCACGTTAAAAGAAAATTGCAAAAATATCTCACTTTTATTTACAATAATATTTAAATTGTAAATACATCCCGTGAAAACAAGTTCCACGCATACATGTTAAATAAATAAGCAAAACTTCTTTCATCTTATCATAAAAAAAAGAGTTTATTTCATTTATGAAATTATTCAACTATAAAATCCAATTTCGCCTAGAAGCTGTGGATAATATTTTTCTACTTTTACAATTTGCTGCACACGGATTTCAAATCAGAGTGCAAGATGCATAAAAATTTAGATTTATTCCGTCAAAGTGATCAAAATAACATTTTCCTTATCTCATTTTAAAGTGAAAAGACTGTATATCCCAATTTAAGAGAATGTGTAAAAATGAGTTTAATATATATTTTTATTTTCTGAATGTATGAAGATAGTGATATATATCTTCAGTGATTATCATTTTAAATAAAAAAGAGATAAAATATGTTTTAGCATTCACTCAAAATTCTTATTTAAAATTGTATGTTCATACTTAACGAATATGATTAAATTTCAAAATCTAAGTTATACTAAATTTCACATTATTATTACAATAATATAAAGTATTTCGGATACAACATTGTATCTAAATCTTTGGTGTGTCTCTGTAAATACTATCAGATTTCGTTCATATAAAAAGTAGTTTGTAGTAAACCACACGCAAAGTATATCAGTTTCATGAAATGTGGAATAATTTAATATAATTTAAAAGCGTTGAAAACAATGTTTCCTCTTTATCTGTTATGCAATGGTTTTTTGAGGCCCTGTAAATAAAAAACAAATATTCTTTGCACCGCATATTCTATAGAATGCATATTTTTGTATACCCTTCGTAGATTCATATCAATTTTAATATGTTTGAAATAATAGATCCTCATTAAAATGCCCTTGAAATTACTTTTTTCAATTCACCATAATGTAATGGAATAATTTTGATTGGCCCTATAATTGAACCGTTCTTCTTGGTTATAAGTATAACACGATACTTAATAAAAATTGATCTACTAAGAAATACTAAAAAATTTTGAATGTCGTAAATAAAAATTGATATATATAATTCTCCATTAAAACATAACTGTAATATTCTATTTTAAGTTATTCCGCGTACAGTTTTCTTTTTTTATACATTTTGTCCCGAAGTTTTATTTAGATTGGGGTTTCTTAGCAATTTTTTTAAGTTGCATAATTGAATATGGTAATGAAGAAAAAATTTCTTTTAAAGTGCAAGCATTTGAAAATTCAATCATGTGTGCAACACAAAAGTAATTAACTTCATGTCTTTTTTTTTTAAATAAATTAAATGTTTAAAAATTTTATCTTCTTAGTGAAGTCTAAGAACAACATAATTAGGAAGATGTTATTAAAAAGCAATAAATTCCTAAAAATTACTAACTTTGAAGAACATAATATAAAAACAACATATTAACGCATATTTTATTTTATCAAAAGGTAATTCTTAAAATTGATTGTTATATAAATAATTAAAATTCTGGAAAATTAGCCTAATTTAGCTAAGCTTCAGGGATTTCACGTCCCTTGGGGGAGCATAAAAATATCGATTCAGGGGCCGGATTTTTTTTTTTTTTTTTTTTTTTTTACATAATACACAATGCAATACGCAACTTTTGCACACCGCCCTCTAGGCTTGAACATGTTGACAAAAAATTGGATTGTCTTTATAGAACACTAGTGACTTTTGGATTAAAATAACAATTGTTTTAAAATTCAACTAATTAATATAAAATGTATTTGTTTTAGTAATATATTTTATAGATTTATTATAAATTAAAGAAACAATTCCTACTAAACAATTTTCATTCGCCGAAGCTCCAACACTTAATAAAAGTAATATTTTCGTTTCTTTGTATGTTTGTTTACCATCTTTGGAAAAACTGAAAACTCCTGCTTCTTGATTCTGACTGTGCCTTTTTTAGTAGAACGGATTTTCGTAGATATCTTCATTCCAATAGCAATGTAAAAAATGTAAAGAAAAATGCATAATGTAAAAAAAGTAAACAATGCGTAAAAATTCAAACTAATATTATTTTTTAATGTCTTGATCTAAAAGTTTGTCTTTTAATAAAATTTAGACTTACGCTGATTGATGTATTTTCCTTATTTTGAGAAATTAAGAAGTTTAGCTGTATTCGATGGAAATAAATGAAAATTATAAGGAATCAGATAATTCACTATGAAAAGTTGTTGACTCCATAACGAGATTATGCTTTAGAAATGCAATGTACGTTTTTTTGAAAAATAGGTAGAGTTCATAAAAATTATACAAACTATTCAGGTACCGCTTTTTGCATGCGCAAATTATTTAAAAAAGTGTTTAACAGGCACAAACTCCAACGCCTTTAACAAAACATGTGAATTGAATCAATGTGTATAAAATCTCGAGTAGAGAGACACAGATAGTTTCAGTTTATCATAAGAATCCAAATAATCGTCTTTACTAAAAATATTTTTGAAATTGGAAAAAAAAATTAAATAACCAAATTATGTGAAATTCTTTGGTTTCACCATAAAAACTATTAAATAATGTTTATTTGCTTAGCTTTGAGAGTAGTAGCTTATATAGACTGGAAGTATCCGAAAACTTTAAATTTTTAAATCTGAGTTTTCATATCTACGGACCTTAAATTGCATTTAACGTTTATAAATAATTTAAAACCAAGAAATTGTGCATATTTTTAAATGGGAGTTTTTAAAAAGTGTGTAGAAATAAAATTCAGAATAAAATGAAATCCCGAAACTGAATTTTCAGGGTTTAAAAGTCCATTGCCAACTTAAAATAAAACAGAACTATCTAAATATTAAATAATACTTTTCAGGCATTGAAATAGATTATCAAAGAAAGAAAATATGTCATATGTTTAGTACTTTTTGCCAAAAAAAAATTTTTTAAATCTATTTTGTCTGCCTTATTAAATTTCTTAAGAATTTCTTAAACACTGTGGCAATTACTTAAAAAATATAGCCTACAAACATATATTGTTGAAACAAGCAATGATAAAATAAGGTAAATATATTTATTTATTATTTTATACAAGCAGATTAACTAGTTTCGAAATCTTTTGGCTTAAAAAAAACTTTTTTTACATAGATTTTATGCAACACAATTAAAACATTGTGTGGTTATTTTTATTTGGAAAAGTTTCCTTAAAACTTTTTTTCTTATATGTTTCAGCAATAAAGTTTAACGTAATATATATACGCAAATATTTATACAATAAATAATACAGTAAGAAGTTTTATTTATGTTAAATAAGGGCGTTAATTATGTTAAATAATAACTGTGCATTTTGAAAGGTAAACTTTTAAAATCTTTACATAACTAGCTGCAGAAAAGCAATTATTATTATAGATTTTTAAAAAAAGCCTAATTAAAACGTATCTTTCTTGCAAGATGTAGCATAAGTTTAAAATAAATACGGTATTTAAAAAAAAAAAACATAAAATGTAAAAATTTCAATATATAGCTTTTAAAAATATTACATAAGAGAGCCACATATTAAAATGAAATAGATATCATGAAATATTTCTTTTTATATTATGTGCAAGAATTTTTTTTAATTTATTTTAAAATATGCAAAAAACTTATTTAGAATTGGATTAGTAATTTTAATAGATACTTTAAGAATATTTATAGGCGGTAAGAAGAATTTTTAATAAATGTTTAATTTCGGAATTTAAGCATGTACTCTGAGAAAAGATCTGGTCGAAAAACTGTTAAATAATACCTTTATAGTTTAATTTAAGTATTAGTTTTTCAATATTTTGTACGTTAGTCCAGTAATTAACATATGAAGTTATTTGCGTAAGATAAATATAAGCATGGGAAAAATTTATATACATAAAATGTCTATTTAAAATTTTTAATAGGTGATTTTAAAATAGATTATTTATTGAAGCACAGGTATTCTCCTGTACTCTAGATTATAAATTCCACTGCTTTTTTACAAAATGCTAAATTCATGCAATTCTGAAAAAAAAAAACTAATTGTACTGAATGACTTGTAAGTAAACAGTTCATTTTAAAATAATTTCATACACTTTTCAGAATGCATTAATTTATATTCCCCGAATAACAAAAAAAAGAAAATAAGTATATAAAAGTATATAGTATCTCTGAAACTCATTTTCGTGAAATTTTAGATTAAATTTTAAGTTAAAAAGTTTAACTAAGTATAATCTAAAAAAAAGTCGCATATGTTATGTCTAAAGGGGATGTACAGACTGAAACATGTGTAAATACAGGTATTATTCTCAGAATAGTAAAAATCATTTAATATAATGATGAAGAAAAGTATTCATCCCAAAAAATTAAATATGTAAAAATGAAAACGAAAATATAGATTTTTCTTTACAAAAGGATCCATAAAGTATTAAACGCGTTTTAATTTTCAAGTTACTAAAATTCTTCTTAACTAAACTGGGGTACATAGAATTTGTGCCTCTGACCGAAGGCATGAGTCCTTTTGGATGCAAGTTAGGGATTGTCTACAAATTGCACATTAAACTTATTTATTTAATACAACGACTCTCCTTTGCCATAAAACAGCAGTATATGGGTGATTCGCAAAATAGGGGACAATTTCAAAAGTGAAAACTTAAAAAAAATATTGTTAGCAAAATTTCTGAAAAAAATAGGTGTTGTTAATATAGTATTAGGTATACTTTACATGTAGTCAGCAGAGCTAAATATTTAAAAATTAACTTAAAAAGATAATTAGTATTTTTTGAGCCATGCTAATGACAAAAAAAATTGCATGGAATAAATATATTAAGAAATTTTTATTTTATTCCTGTTTAAATATGTTTTTCTATATTTATTAGTCTTTCTTTTCAGCAAATGGTTTCCATTTTTACATATATACATATAAGGAGATTAAAAACATTACCAAAGAGCAAACTTTGTTTACATGAGCAACATTCTGACACTAACAGTGTAAGAAGCTGTCTTAGTGATTTTCTGACAGATTTAATGCATATTTTAGGGATAATAAATATAATACTTAAATTTATATGTAAAATTAAACTTTATAAAAGATACAATATAAGCAATGGTTACATTTATGCACATAGGAGTCTTTAGCATGGACAGAAAAACCATGCTAATGACACTGATATTTGTTCATGCTAAAGACAAATTTTAATTTAAATACGATTATGAGCCATAATATAATCACAATGCAATAGTCCTTTCTGGGGCTTTTTAAAACACAAAAGTCCTATTCAAATAAGTAAAGTAAAAATTTTAATTATAAAATAAACATGAAAATTATTATCCACTCTAATGACATGCAATTGATGTACGCCCCTAATATTCAACTTCTATTCTTAAAATAAAATACATGCTTCTATTTTCCGGCTGGGATAAAATGGCTATTTGTTGCCATGGAGAAACTTTATATTTTCAAACTATTGTCATATGTGAAAATGAAATTTTGATTAATAACCAGCTGTTATAGTATGACCTCGTTTTGAAAATAGAATATGTAGGACAAACTTTAATTCTTTTTTTATGTACTATAATTTTATTTTTAAAAAGAAATTTATTGGATAAGTCCTCTCCTTCATTAATTTAAAGAAAGAATAACATTTGTTTTATTTTATAAACATGGTATTAACTTTTGAAAAAGTTAGTATATACAAGGCACAGCTGCTGTGGACATCCATGCTAATGACATTTTGAACATTTATTCTGTTATTTTAAGGTGTTTTTAACTAAAAAGTTAGTAATTCTTGAGTACAAATAATGAATAATATGAAGACAAACATATCTAAATATAAAAACATGACAGAAAACCTCTCAATTTTTTTTGTATGCCGAAAGACATAAATTGTCCCCTATTTTGAGAATCACCCATATATATTTTGCTTTAAAAATTCTTTGAAAATATACTGGTGGTCTGCACTAGAGGACTACATGGCATTAAATATCCAAGTCTGATCTGAAACAGCGGAATCAACTGTAAAAAAATTTGACTCTTTTGCTGCATCGTCCCTCTATCGCTTTTATAGGAAACGATTACTTCGCTGTATTATAGAGAATTCTCATTGGTAAAAACAGAGATATTCTATAAAAGCCATGGAGGGACGATGAAGCAAGCGGGTCAAATTTTTACAGTGCAAAGGGCAAAAAGTTTGGCCCAGCTTGATTAAATTTCTTCAAAACAATTTTTTAATATTGATATAATTAAAAATTATTCAAAAATTGTATAAAGGGATTGAGAAGTCTCAGATCAAAAATACTTTTTATACATTTTTCATTTTTATAATCAACATAAAAAAAGGTAAAAGCTATGTTATTATTTTTAATGAATCTCTATCTATATGTTAGTTTTTTTTCTTTTTTTTTTTGAATACTTTTTTCTAATGATCAAAGCATAGTATTTTTTTGTTCACTAGATCAGCAAAAAAATATATTTATTGATTGTATATGAAAAAAAAAAACATAGGAAAATTGCATGTTTTTAAGTTCATTTCTTTTTTTAAGGCTACATAAATATATAAAATCCTATCATTAATTATCACTCACAAGATTTAAGAATACTTAAAAGTGATTTCAGTCAATTTGGTTAATTGCAGTAGATGTCTTTGTATTTCATTAACACATATAAATTACTGCGAATTGAGAAAATTAATTAAAAAATTTAACTTTCAGAGACGTTGAACGGGGAGGCTTATAAAATTTAAATGTATATTTTTTAGTATTTACCGTATCGTTCGGAAATTTGAACACTATAATTTTAAAATACTAAGGAACATTCTACATTCGAACAAGGGAAAATTTTGATTCGAAAATTCGATTTTTTGTCTATTTTTATTTTTATTTATTTTTTAATCAAAATGATTGCTACTGATTTCGTTTAATTGAAATTAACTTTAAACTAATAAAATTAAAAATCCCTTACTTTTTTCAAATTATTTTTATAGTATTTACATTAATACGATATATTTTTAAAACATTGAATTTATGAGTTTTATCATACGAGCATGTAAAAATAACAATCGTTAATTTTGTGAATGTTAAAAAAAACTTGATATTATGCTGTCATATGAAGTTTTAACTTTTATTTATTTAAGTAAAGAAAAATTGTTCACCGATATACCACTTTAACCCTGGAAAGTAATTCACTAAAACAAAAGTTTTGTTGTTTTAAGCTTATTAGCAAAAGTTTCTAAAGCACTTCGTTATGAAATGAAAAGAGCTGTTCTATTGTGTAAGCTATATATATAATTAAGACTTGGTGGCATTTTCTTTAGTCCGCATTTTTATTTATTCTGGTTTTAAATGTTACATGTATGATAAGGTACAAAGAAATTGCCATTAAAACGAGAAAAAGAAATACTTATGTAAATCTCTTTTTCCAAATTTAATGGACAGTATTCCTGTGACGTCACAATTGGTAAAATGTTGAATTTTATAGCCTCGAACCGAAAGAAAGAAAAGGTTTCATTTCTTTACGGATTAATAGCTGGAAAAAAATGCTAAACTATTTATATTATTTTAAGTGTAAAAGAAATTTTATCTAATCATCTCCATGATATCAGTTCAATAAACAATATTCTTGTGACGTCATAATTGGTAAAATGGCGGTTTTGTAATCTCGAACCGAAAAGTAGAATAGGGTCCATAAAAGTAATATTATATAATTATTTTAATATAAAATTAAACAACATTCATTGAGTTCTAATAATTCTAAGATAATTAAGTCTGAATGTTTTTTTAAATAAATATGAAAAAAAATATACTATTCAGAGATTTTAATAAAAAATGTGCTATGAATTTACATAACACGTCCCTTGTACAAACAATATGTTTTCAAAACATCAAATAATGTGTAATATTGGGGCTGAAAAAAATGCACACTAACAATAAAATAAAATGAGTTTTAGAAAATTTAGAAAAAATAAACGAGAAAAAAATATAAATTGCTACAAAAAGAATGTCGATAGTTAAAAATGTAGAATATTTTTTAATAGTTTTATAAGAAAATAAATGAATAGTAGTAAAATAAAAAGGCTTATACTTTTTAATAAAATGTTATTATTTTTTACAATAAAATTAATTTAAGATAAAATTAAAATTTTAATAATAATGAAAATTATTTAAAAAAACATCTTTTAAGAAATATTTTAATAATTTATATTAAACATAATATAATTGATTGAACTGTGAAACTATAAAAACAATATTTTTCTGTTGTATTCAACTTAAAAGGAACACGTAACAGACAAAAGAGTAAAACTGAAGCAGTACATTCAAGTAATATAACTGAATTATAATGTAAAAACTATAATAGTTTTATTTGATATTTATGAAGAGCAATGTATCTACCTTTAACATATTTACATTAAAATATTTTACCGTATTTTACCCTTATTTAACCTTTACCTTAATCATCCAATAAAATTCATTTTGTAAAGTATATCACAAATGTAAAGAATAATTAAAATGACAGAAATATACACATTTCATTTTGTACTTTATAATTAATAAATTCATTTTAAAATAAACACAACTTAAAACGTAATTGCAAAATTAATTAATCTCATTGTTTGTTCAAACCCTTACCGTAATTATTTTCTTAGTCAATTTGTTTGAAGAAATATTTTTACAATATTTACATGTGATATACGTACAGTTGAATATATACAGATAGAGAAGTACTATTGTTTAATTTTCATTATTTATGACACACGGGATCGTTTGAATTACTTAGAAATAATGCATGTTTGAAAATCTAAAATTTAAAAAGAATAACGGCTTTATATATTTTTAACAATATATATTTTTTATGATATTTTCGTGCAAAATTTAACATAATAATTGAAATAGTTTACGAACATATCCGTTTAGTTCGCAAGCTTTTTTGTGCACAAGAACATAAAAAATGTTTGTGATTCTAAAAAATATTAACTTTTTGCTTTTAGAACGTTGGAAATTCTCATTCAAATAACTGAGGATAAAATTAAAAAATCAAACACTTCAATTTTGAATCCTTATCAGAATATAACTGTTTATGACACTGATAAAAATACAGGGAAGCCATAAAATCTTATGAAAAGATCCTAAAGTGTCATAGTTCCTGTAATCAAAAGAATGAAAGTTTAAGAAATTAAAAAACACATAAATATACTTTCGGTATCGTGTTTAACTACCCAATACGAATGTAGTGTTTTCCGTGGGCTACGTTTTTAAAATATAGATTTCTTCATTGTAAAAAATAATTTGAAACAGTAAAAAATCGCCTTATTTAACCCTCCTTAACTTCTCGAACTGATACATCCGTTCACAAAGCTGCTGGCGTTACTGCAATATTAGCATTATTTAACATAATATAATTTTACAAATATAATACAATTTAAAAAATAATAAGTTATAATTAATACACTGTAAAAAATTATAAATTTACGGTACTTTACCATGAATTATCCAATAAATTTACGGATTATGTCACTTTTTTTACGTAAGCGGTCAACTTCTGTAATTTTTTGCGTTTTACGGACAAATATCGTTATGTAATGGCGAAATCCGTTGATGTGGGAATAAAGTTCTTTTTTTACGGGCATTGTCTGGAATCTCTGCTGCATCTTTTTTACCATGTATTCTGGTGGCTTATATTTCTATACGTAATTAAAAAATTATATTTTGTTCAGAAAAATATTCCCTTTTCAGCGTTTAAAAAAATGCAGAGAAAACAACCTTACAATTTTTCCATTTTGATCAGCGGTCAATCCGGAAACAAGAGAAGAATTTAAACATTTCTAAAAAGGTGAAGAAATTTTGAAATCTGAATTTCTAAAGAGTATTCCACTGATAACACTGTTTTAACTTTGAATAATTTGACATGGTAACGACGACATCATCACCAGTATAAACTTTAACCACATAACTAATTATTTTTTAACGCAAAATAAATTGAAAATGTGGGATAAACACCATTCTTTTAAGATAAAATTTTTGTTACATGGAGATGTGAATGATACGAAAAGTGTGTAATAATAAAAATAAAAAACTATCCATTTTATATACATATATAAAAAAATCTTGAATCAGGACTGACACCATAATCAATGGCGAAAAATATTGGTATCTCATTGTACACCATACCTCTCGAATTAATCATAATATGTATGATTCTTTTACATACATAAAGTAATAAACATTATTATTAACAATAGTAACCCCTTGGTGATTGTTCTAAATTATCAAATTATATTTTAATATTCACATGTATCTCTTGTTATATTGGCATCTTAATATGTTATATTATTGTTACATTTAATGCAATTTGTTTACTTAGTAGTTTGTTTTTAACAATTTGAATTTTTTCATATAATTGAATGTTAATAAAACATGTCAATGAGGATCGGTATGTTACAATTCATCTTGGAAACTACGGAAACATGTAGGCATTGGCGTGCTCCCTTTCAGAAATTTGTTTGATTTTTTAGCATCAGTCTAGTCTCGAACGTTTTAATTGATATTCGAACGTCAAATTTTCTTATGTTATACAACCTAATTTAGTTAGCTATTTCATTAGCTAAAATGAACATGACGTTCTTATTGTTAGTATTAATATGTGTTTCTTTATGTATTTAAAAGAAACATGCATATTATGTTTCTTTTAAATTTGAATGGTGGTTCACAATGCAATTCTCATGTGTTTTGCAACTGATTATGGTGTCAGTCTTGATTCAATATTTTGTATGTATGTATATAAAAAGAACATCTTTTATTAGACTCTTTTCGTGCTATTTGACTATTTTTTGTATTTATATTTGCCCTCATTAACCATTACAGACCATATTCGAACAACAAAAGAAAGTAAAAAATCACCATAAAATAAAAACAATATAAAGTGCGTTTTTCGAGCTAAAAATATTAACAGCTCAATGTTTTGCTTTTAGCTGGTGATAAGATGTTAATATATTTTGGTTGAAATAATTACTATGTATTGTTTTGATTTTATGGGGAATTTTTACAACTTTTGTTTTAACTGTTATATATCACCAGCTTTTGGTGCTATTACGCTGGCGTATATGTTGCAAGCCAGGTAACATCACGATAGTTGAAAAGGTAGTGCATTCGTACGTCAAATCAAGATGTACATGTTCAAGTCTGATTTGAACATTATTCCCCGTTTTAAATGAATCTGAGCTGTGCTACTTCAAAATGATTGATCTAGAGAAAAAACTCTAACTCTCTTTACTTTTGATATTTTTATTCTATATTTTATAGCGAATTACTTTTTTATTTTTATTTATTTATTTTTATAAGTAAAGATTGTATTTTATCAAATCATTTTGCTGTACTATTTCAAATCCCTGTTTAATATACGGGATCGTAAAGAATTTGACCGGCAGATTGTGAGAGTTTAAGTTAGACAATATCTCGTTAATAACAAACTATATCAATCATAGGATTTGGCAAAAACTGAAATAATATTAGAAACGTGGTATTTAGCTCGTTATCAAGGGCAATGCTAAAAAGACACATTATTTGCGATTAATTTCTGATTAGAAATCCTGATAAACATAAAAATGATTTCTATATTGCCCGATTAATCGCAATTGAAAATGTAGTTCAAAGAAAAATATTAGTAAAATAATAAAACAATAATTGAATTATCAATAGATTAATTGGAATGGAAAACATATTTCAAAGAAAAATATTAGAAAAATAATAAGACAATAATTGAATTATCAAAAAGATAAACTTATAAATATCAATCGCTGCCATGTGAGTTAATTTCAAATTTGCAATCTCACTTTGCCAGCAGTTACAGTGGACACTTAACAACGAAGTTATATCAGAAACCAAAAATACATAATTAATAATATATAATTAAATTAACTATTATTAAAAATAATTATTTACAAAACATTAGTAAACAAAAATGTTATGAACTTAATAAAAATAGTTAAATTATTTTATACTAATGACAAGTTTTAATTAATATCGATGAAAATGTACTTTAAATCGATTAGATATCGATGAATATTTACATTATGTAAAATAAATACGAATATACTGCTCAGAGCGCCATTTCTTGTAGTTAATAACAGAATTTTTTTTAGCACTGGTGCCACTTTTATTTTCTAAATAGAATTAATTAATGCAAAATATTGATTAATGCCGTGAAAGCTAAATTTTACAAATTACGTTATTTATTTGTTTAAAGCAAAAATCGGGTAATTAATAACATATTACATCATTTTAAAATATACCAGTGCTGGATAGCTTATTTTGATAACTAACATGTGAATTTAAAATATTGTAAAAGTATTATAAAATAATATTAAAATATCAACCATTGATCAGCCTCAAACAACATTTCATATTTAAGCCAGAGGAATAAACAAAGAATGCTTTAACAACACATTACCATAAATAATAAATTAACACTTTATTCTTGTAACACTGCAACATTTGCCTACCACCACCCTTTTTGTAGAATTCAATAACAAATGCGCATATATATATATATATATATATATATATATATATATATATTCAGCTGTAAACTCTTGAATCATTCTGAAATTTTCGAAGATAACTTTTATTTAGCATAATTGACAGGAAAATACCATTATAGTAACAGGGAATCATTCAAAGAAATTCATCCGGTAAAGATGAATAGCCATATCCTTTAATTGTTATTTGGAACCCCAAATTATTATTAATAGAGGTCTGCTCTATTTTCTTTTTTTTAAATAATGAATTCTCTTGATTATAGATATTTTCACATGTAATAATGTCAGAGGAAATCTTTGCAAGAAATATATTCTTTTTGTAAATTTTATCGTTTTTAAAAAATATTCTTAGCTTTTAATTAATTAGAAATGTATATTCTTACTAAGCGAAATAATATTCATCAGAATTACGTTAAATAACATTTATTTATAATGTATGCCTAATATATTTTACATAATTTATTTTATTGAATTTTATCAACTGGTGCATTTACAGCAATCTTAATTAGGATGAATTCTTATTCAACTTTTTTTAACTCTGACATTTTGTAAGCATCTTATCAATTTTTAAGGTTTTCTTTAATTCATATCTCTTGTAATATTGTATTAGTTCTCTAGTTAATTGATTATAAAAAGCAGCAGTAAACTAAGCAGTCATTCGAAAAATTTTAAAGATAACTGTTACTCTTGTATAATAAATAGAATTTTTTTCTTTTTTTGGCTAACAGGACACAGTTAGAAGAAGTCCAGGCAGGAAAGAAAGAAGCCTTAACATTCAACAGATATTTGAATTCCCATTTCAAAATAAATAAAATAGATATCTGAATGTCTGCTTACTTTTGTTCTCCTTAAAGACTTCATTTGATAGAAATTTTCACTGGTATTAATCATAATAGAAAGCCTTTATATAAATATTTTTCTGGGATCTTTGGTAAGATAAAAATACATATTGTTTCTTAATTTATCTCGTTATTGGAAAATAATCATAGAAAATGTTTAAATAGAATTGTAGCTACTTATTTACTGAAATTTCCGAAAAATACATGTTCTATATGAATCCTGTTAAAAATCTGCAAGAAACGGTTGAGACATTTGAAAGTTTTAAAAAATAACTGTTAGCTATACATGATAAATAGTAAATGTCTATTTTGGTAAAACTAAATCGATAGAAAAGACGCAGTCAAAGAAGATAAATATCATAACATTAAAAAGAGATTGCGAACCGCAAGTCCATAATAAGTAAAATAGAAGTCTGTTTCGTTTTCTTTTGTTTTCTATAATGACTTCTCTTGATGGTAGACATTTACAAATGTATTAATGGCATATTAAAGCTTTACAATAAATATTTTTCTAGGTAATTTAAAATGATAAACCTACATATTCTTCATAATTTAGTTTCTTATTGGAAAATAATCGTAGCAATTATCTAATTAAAAATGTGGTTTCTTACCGAGGTAAATTTTCATCATCAAATTTAGGTTAAATAACATTTATTTATAATGTATTGCTATAACATTTGTTATATTTTATTTCAATGAATACTATCGGCTGGTGCATTCACAGCGCATTTTAATTAGGATTAAATCTTCCTCAGTTATTTTTATTTCTGACATTGTGTAAATATATATATATATATATATTATTTCTTTCTATTCTTTTGTTGTAAGTCATGTTAAAGTGTATATTCTATTTAAATTCAGTTAAAATGTTCAGTAGATTGATCCGTCACTCAATATTGTTTAAAAATAACTGTTACTTTTGCATGATTGATGGAAAAAATTCTATGATGGTGACAGGGAATCTGTAAATGAATTTAATCAAGAAAGAAAAAAGTCTTAGCATTAGCATTAAAACCGCGGGAAAATTAATTTAAGTTTTATAAAAATATTTCTTAGCGGAAGTTTCATTTAAAACTGCTTAAGTTATTTCTTGAAACTATTTTTGCGCAGCATATATTTAGCTTATTTTACTAACTAGTGAACTGAAAGAAGTGTAAGTCACCAATTTTGACGAAAGTGGTATCGTTGGAAAGATCTGATCGAGAACAGTAAAGAACTCAAAGGAACTACCCGTTGCAAATCAGCCGTTTACGAGATATCCGACAATTTATGTAACTTAACTAGTGCATTCTTAATGGGGGACCGCAAAAAATGTTAGTCTCGATTTTAATGAAAGTGATTTCGTTAAAAATATATCATCATGCGGTAGAAAAAACTCACTAGAACTACCTGTCGGAAATGAGCTATTTTCGAGATATCCTATAATTTATGTCACGTAGCTAATGCATACGGTTCTAGTGCACATTTATTGGGGGAATGCAGAGAATTGTTTTATCGATTTTGAGGAAAATGGTGTCGTTGCAAAGATATCATTGTGCGAAGTTAAAAAAAACTCAATAGAACTACCCATCTTAAATAAGCCGCTTTTGAGATATCCGACAATTTATTCACTTAATGCAGTTCCCCAGCAGTGTGCATTAGCAATGTGACAAAAATTGTCGGATATCTCGAAAACGTCTCATTTCTGAAGGGTGATTCCTTTGAGTTTTTTAATCCTAACTATGATATCTTTCCAACGATACCACTTGCGTTAAAATCGAGAATAAAATATTTGCGGTCCCCTATTAAGTGTGCACTAGCTACGTGACATAAATTGTCGAAAATCTTGAAAACGGCTGATTTGCGACGTGTAGTTTCATTGAGTTTTTTACTGCTCACGATGAGATCTGTCCAACGATACCACTTCCCTCAAAATCGGTGACTTACACTTCTTGCAGTTCCCTAATAAGTATTTTCTTGTTCGGATCGTCTTGTTCGAATCATCTCGCCATATGATATGGGTCAAAATGACCCGTCGCCGTATTTCTAGTGTTAAACAGAGACATGGAACTATAAATTAATCGTAAATGAAATAGAATCCTGCTTTATTTTTTTCTTTTTTCCTATTATGACATTTTTTTACAACAGATATTTTCAAATGTATTAATGTTATATGAAATGTATTATGTCATACAATATATAATTTTCAGATTACTGAGTACGATAAATTTAAATATATGTTTTTTACATTTATAATGTTATCGGAAAATATCTGCACCTTAATTAGAAATGTAATTTCTATTATGTGAAGCTTACATCATTAAAAACGGATTCATTAATATTTATTCATAATATATGGTTAATATGTTTGTCGTTTATTTTGGGGCTTTTTGTGATTTTTTAATAATCTGCTTGACCCTTTGAGTAATCTGCAGTAGTTTGTTGAGTCATTCAAACATTTTTTACGATAACTATTACTATGCATGATTCATAGAAAAATTGTATCATGGTAATAGGGAATCGGTAGAAAAAATGTAGTGAAGAAAGAAAAAAGTGCTAACATTAAACAGAGACTTAGAATTGCAAAGGACTAATAAGTGAAATAGAAATATGTTCCGTTTTATTTTGTTTTTGTATAATACCTTCATTAGATGTTAGAAAATTTTGAATGTTTTAATACACATAAAAGCTTTACAATAAATATTTTATAGGCTATTTGATAAATGTACCTAAATATTTTTTCTTAATTTATCTTTTTATCGTAAAATAACCATAGACATTATTTGAATAGAAATATAGCTTCTTATAGAGAAAAACTTGCATCTTTAGAATTAGGTTAATAAACGTTTGTTCATAATGTATTGTTGTAGCATTTCATTTCATTTATTTTAATGAATGCCATCAACTGGTGCATTTATAACACATTTTAATTAAGTTTAAATCTTATGCAGCTATTTTTAATTCTGACATTGCGTAAATATCCTATCTTTCAATATTTGTATTTTTATTTATTTTTTTCGATTTAGGTCATTTTCCATCATTCCTCTTTACTTTTTTATTGTGAGTTATGTTAAAAGGTATTTTCTGTTTAAATTCAATTAAAATAAGTTGTAGATTGTTCAGTTATTCGACAATTTAAAAACATAATTGTTACTAATGCATGATTGATAGCATGATTTATGACAACAGGAAATCAGTAGAACAATTGTATTCTAAAAGGAAAAATGCCAGATCATTAAAAAGTGATTTCTAACTGCAAATCCCCAATAAATGAAATAGAAGGCTGCTCCATTTTCAATTGTTGTCCTTTAATGACATTTCTTGATAACAGACATTTTCAAACGTATTAATCTAATATGAAATGTATTATATCATACAATAAATTTTTTTTTAAGTTTGGGTATTTCCATGAGCAATTGTCGTGTAAGTCACCTGTTAAGTAAGTGCTAAATTGTTGGCCACCGTTATTTTCGAAAGGTTTGCATGGCCTTATTCAATTAATGAAATATCTCTGACGAAATAAAAGGTTTGCATGGCCTTATTCAATTAATGAAATATCTCTGATAAAATAACTCACATTTTTCCGTTCTAAAATACTGGTATTCGAAATCATAGTATGTGACTTACACGACATGCGCTCATGGAATTACTCGTTTTTGAATATGATAAACTTAATAATATATTTTTTGTATTTATCTCGTCATCGGAAAATAATGGTAGTCTTTATTTAGTTAGAAATTTAGATTCTAATTAAAGGAAATTTACATCATCAGAAATAGGTTAATTAATATTTATTCATAAAGTATGGTTCGTATATTTGACATTTATTTCGGGCATTATTACAATCTGTTAAAAATGTATTGTAAATTTTTCAGTTATTTGAACATTTTTTTAAGATAACTGTTACTTATGACTAATTGATGGGTAATTATATAATGGCAAAAAGAATCGATAGAATAAATGTAGTAAGGAAAGACAAATAGGTCATAGCATTAAAAAATATTAGGAACAACAAATCCATAGTAATTAAAATAGAAGTTTGTTCCCTTTTTTTTCCTGTAATTATTTCTATTGATGATAGAAATTTTCAAATGTATTAATGTCATATAAATACTTTACAATAATTATTTTGCTAGGATTTCAATACGATAAACCTGAGCATTTTTTCTTAATTAAGCTTGTTATCGGAAATTAATCAAAACAATTATTTAAATAGAAGGTTAGTTTCTAATCAAGTAAAACTTCACTTACTTTAATTAAAATAATTAAAATTTACTCGTGTTTAATACATTTGACGTATTTCATTTTGACGAATGCTCTTACGTATATATTTACAGAACATTTTAATTAAGATTAAATTTTATTCAAATATTTTTAATTCTAAAAAATGTGTAAATATCCTATCCAGTTTATTTTTTCTTTTCAGCTTCTTATTCTATTCTCTTCAAAACATTTATAGTCATGGATGTTCAAATTCTGTTAGTTATCTGCAGTAAACTGTTACTTCATTCGAAGATTTCGGAAAATAATTGTTACTTATGCATGTTTGATAGAAAAACTCTATTATGGTAACAGGGAATGAAAAGATGAAATACTGTCATGAAAGATAGAGATCATAACATTAAACAGAGATTTCGAACCACAAATCAGAATAAATAAAATAGATGTCCTCATATCCATTTTTCTTTTGGTTTCTTGTAATGAATTCTCTTGATGATAACCTTTTCAAATATATTAATGTCATATAAACGATTTACAATAAGTATTTTCTATGCTATTTGCTATGGTAAACCTAAATGTTTTTTTCTTACTTTATCTCGTTCTCGGAAGATAATTATAACAATTACTTGATTAGTATTGTGGCTTCTAATCATGCGCTAAAGCATCGTTCGAATTAGGTTAATTAATACTTATTCGTAACATATTGTTAATACATTTGATATATTAATGAATGCTATCAACTGAAACCTTTAAAGCGCATTTCTTTACACATTTATCATTCAAATATTACTTTATTCTATCTTTAGAAGTAGAAAGTATTGCATTCATAAAAAAATGTACTTTCGGTTTTCGATGGATATGTTTTAGATGGTCCTGAACATGATTTGATGAACATTAGAAAATGTCTGTCTGTGATTCCGTCTGTCGCTTTTACGCTCTGTCACTCTGTGAATCTCTATGTGACAAAAGTTTTGTGTGGAGCTGTATCGAAAGAGTTAATGCACTGGATTTCACAAAAATTCAAGTACAGTTAGATCTTGATATAAGCTGGAGCCGCTTATCAGATTTTTGTGCATATAACTCAACAGGTGACATTGTCATGCTGCTTTATTTATAATACCCACAAAAGTTCAGTATCAAAAAGTAAAGCACGAATTTTCATAAAACTTTAGATTCAGTTATTCCATGGCATAATGTGGTGCCGAATACGTTTTTCTGAAAATTGCTTAATAGGACACTTATTCGTAACATATTGCTAATACATTTGATATATTTTACATCAATGAATGCTGTCAACTGGTACATTTACAGCGCATTTTTTTTTTATAGATTAAATCTTATTCAAATATTACATTGTTCACTCTTTAAAAGAAGAAAATATTGGATTCGTTAAAATTTTTGACTTCCAGTTTTCGATGGATTTATACATTTTAGATGATCCTAAACACGAAATAGCGTTTTTAGAGAATGTCTGTGAGTCTGTCTGTCGCTTTTTCACTCTATCACTCTCTGAGTCTCTATGTGACTAAAGTTTTGTGGGAGCTGCATCGAAACAGCTAATGCACGGGATTTCACTAAACTTCAGGTACAGTTAGATCATGATATAAGCTGGAGCTTATCAGTTTTGTTGTATATAACTCGACAGGTGACACTGTTATACTGCTTTATTTATAATATCCACAAAAGTTCAATATCAAGAACTACAGTACGGATTTTCATATAACTTTAGATTAGGTTAGCCCGTGGTATACGATGATGCTAACTACGTTTTTGTGCAAATTGCTGAATAGATGGCGCTAGTATGCTGCATTATTTATAATTATCACAATAGTTCTATCTTAAAAAATTCAGGAAAGCATGCACGAATTTTTAGCAAAAATTAAGATTCATTTAGTTTCGGCTATAAAAATTTAATATTTAATTTTTGGTGCAAATTACTTTACAGATGGCGCTGATGTGCTTCATTTTTCCCGATTTTGAAGTAACTATACCTCAAGATCAAATGCATGGATTTTTACTTAACTTCACATTCAGTTAATACCTCATAAAAGTTAACCCTGATTAGTTTTTGGTGTACATCATTCAACATGTGGAACTGCTGTGAAGATTTTTTCAAAATAGCTCTTTGAATAAGTGTACTTTCAGAAACTAATACACTAATTTGCATCAAACTTCAGAATCAGTTAAAAGTTGACATAAGTTGTTGCTGAAAAGATTTTCGTACAAATTACTTAATTGGTAGCGCTGACTTGTAGCATTTTCAGGAGATATTATCAAATGTGAGATTTTGGGAATTCCATATCTGACATGTTTTTAATTCTAAAGTTGCTAAACTATCCATCTATATCTTTTTTTTTCGGAATTTTTCTTTCATTATTTTCTACTATTTTATCGTAATGCATGTTAAAATGTATGTTTCTTCTTTAATTCCGTTAAAGATTAGAAGAAAACTGGTAAGCCATTTAAAAGAACTTAAAGAAAACTGTT
Source organism: Maratus speculifer (assembly GCA_964019185.1). Lineage (NCBI taxonomy): Eukaryota > Metazoa > Arthropoda > Arachnida > Araneae > Salticidae > Maratus > Maratus speculifer. Next base: position 414,994,397 of record OZ025290.1, read on the forward strand.
ACCTAACCTTTATTGATAGAAAAATTCTATAATGATAACAGGGTATCAATACGAGAAATGTAATGACGGAAAAAAAGTCACAATATTAGACAGATATTTGGAACCACAAATCACAATAAATGAAATAAAAGTCGTTCCTCTTTTCTTTTGTTTATCTTTGTTTTCTATTGCTGTCAAATATTTTCAAATGTTTTAATAATGTATAGAATCTTTGCAATACGTACTTTTCTAGGTAATAAAAAAATAGTGATACACATGATATGATATGATAATAATAAACATAAATATTTTTACTTTCTTCCTTTTTTTAAATAAGAAACTATTGTATTCGAAAAAAAACTTCGACTTCCAGTTTTCGATGAATTTATACGTTTTCGAATATCCTGAACGCAATTTAGTGATTTTAAAAAAAGTTTGCCCGTGGTTCTCTATGTCACACCGTGGGTTTATGTGACAAAAATTTGGCACACTTACTCTAGAAATAACGCACGGATTGTCAGAAATTTTTCCATTCAGTTAAAGTTCAATATAAACTTAAGCTTATGTTTTTTGGTGTTTATCTCTCAACAGGAAGTGCTGCTATGCTGCATTAGTCATAATTTACATAACAGATTTATCTAAAGAACTAATGCATAAATTTTGATGAAACTTTATGTTCAATTATGCTTGATATAATTTTATGATAATTATTTTTTGGCGCTGCTAAGTTGCATTATTCACGAGTGTTACAATAGCTGTATTTGAAGAACTGTTGTACGAATTTTCATTAAACTTCAGATTCAGTTATTCCGAGATATTGATTCATGTTGTTTAGTTTTTGTATAAAATTTTGTACAATTGGAGCTTCTATGCTGCGTTTTTCAACATTTTGATTTTGATATATCTAATAAAAAATGCAGGGATTTTCATCAAACTTCAGATTCAGTTATTACATGATAAATTATTACCCTGATTTGTTTTTGGTATATATCATCCAACAGGTGGTGCTCTTATGCAGCAAAGATTACCACAGTAGCCTATTGCAGATATTATTGCATAGATTTTCATTAAACAACAGAAGTTGACATAAGTTGTTTTTTGTTGAATAGATTTTGACATAATCACCTAACCTATGGTGCTGTTATACGTCATTTACGTGTATGGGATAGAAGAATGTTTTGGGATTGCCACATTTGACTAGTTTTCTTATTTTATCTCTTTGTTGGTAAATAGCCTTGGTAATTATTTAACTTTCCAATCAAGCGGAACTTGCATCATTTAATTCATATGATGTATATGAATTTGCCATATTTGCCCGTATAGTAAAATCAGTACCCTAGGACATCCCCAGGAGAATTTAAAATAAAACACCTTCAACCCCCAAACATCGCTAAGGATGCAGAAAATTTTTACCAGGAGGTTTTCAGATACTGAAATTGTCCTAGGGTGTTTCTCAGATTCTCATTCAGGAAAGGTATGGGGAAGACTTTAGGAAGTATTATTGTAAAACTTTGTAAAATCTATGATTTAATTTAATTATTTTTAAAATGCACTGTATATTAACTAATAATCAGACTGATTCACTCGTAACATACAACTTTTGGGAACATTTTTATTGCCTTCTGTCTGGTTAAAACCCGGTTTCCTACACTGTAAAAAAAAAAGGTCGATCTATTAAAAAAACTACTAAAAAATGTTTAGTAATCTTAGTCGGTTAGTAGAAAATCTGTAAGAATTACTAGAAAAAAGTTAGCAACGAATAAGAGTTAATAGTTTTATATTTTTAATAGCTATTACTAAAACTCACTTGGCGTGGCCTCGATAGAATAGTGGTTATAGGACTCCAGGCTAAAAGGTCCCGGGTTCAATACTGGACAGCGCCAAGTACGCCCCGAATGTATGTAGTGTAAGTACTCCATAATAAAGGAGTTATGAATTTCCTGTTGGAGCTGGTCTCAATGTTTGGTGCTGCCATCTATTGCGTTTTTGCCGAAAATCTATCGCTTCAGAAGTCTGGATGCAGCTCGAAGGAAGCTCCTGCCCTTCGGACGCACGTAATTGTTATTAAAAATAATTTTGGAGCTATTACTAAAATTTGCTTGGTGGCTCATACTAAAAAATTTTAAGTTGGTTATACAAAATATTCTTTTGTTCAGTTTACAAAAGAAATGCTTGTTTCACTTGCAAAAAAAAGTTTGTAATGGTTACTAAAAAATTCTGTGGAATACAAATTTACTAAGAAATTTTTAGTAACCTCTTGAATTATTTTTTACAGTGTAGGAAAACTAAATGCGTGCTTTATCTCTTTTGTTATAAGTCCGATAAGAAATGTTTCTAAAGTATTTCTAAGTTTTTTTAAACTTAAAATTGAGAAAAATTTCTATTTTGTGTGCCGTTAATTATCTCGCTTTAATTACAAAATAAAATGCATAGCTTCTTATGTATATTACATATAAATTTTCAGAACTACAAAAAAAGTATCAATAATTAATTGAGATATTATATATGTCTTCGAATTTTCAAATTTCTGCAAGAAATTGTATTGAATATTTAATTATTAAATTTTCACTTGCTATCTAACCGTATAAGGGTGATTCTCAAAATAGGGGACAATTTCAAAAATGAAATCTTAAAAAAATTACTGTTAGCAAAATTTCTGAAAAAAATATGCGTTGTTAATATAGTATTAGGTATACTTTACATGTAGTCAGCAGAGCTAAATATTTAAAAATTAACTTTAAAAAAATAATTAGAATTTTTTGAGCCATGCTAATGACAAAACAAATTGCATGGAATAAATATATTAAGAAATTTTTATTTTCTTCCTGTTTAAATATTTTTTTTTTACGTTTATTAGCCTTCCTTTCCAACAAATAGTTACATATATACATATAAGGAGAATAAAAACATTACCAAAGAGCAAACTTTGTTTACATGAACAACATTCTGACACTAACAGTGTAAGAAGCTGTCTTAGTGATTTTCTGACAGCTTTAATGCATATTTTAGGGATAATAAATGTAATACCTAAATTTATATGTAAAATTAAACTTTATAAAACATACACAATATAAGCAATGGTTATATTTATGCACATAGGAGTCTTTAGCATGTACAGATAAACCATGCTAATGACACTGACATTTGTCCATGCTAATGACAAATTTTAATTTAAATAAGATTATGAGCCATAATATAATCACAATGCAATAGTCCTTTCTGGGGATTTTTAAAACACAAAAGTTCTATGCAAATAAGTAAAATAAAAATTTTAACTGTAAAATAAACATGAAAATTATTATCCATTCTAATGACATACAATTGATGTACTCGCCTAATATTCAACTTCTATTCTTAAAATACAATACATGATTCTATTTTCAGGCTGGAATAAAATGGCTATTTGTTGCCATGGAGAAACTTTATATTTTCAAAGTATTGTCATATGTGAAAATGAAATTTTGATTAATAAACAGCTGTTATAGTATGACCTTGTTTTGAAAACAGAATATGGAGGACAAACTTTAATTCTCTTTTTATATACTATAATTTTATTTTTAAAAAGAAATTCATTGGATAAATCCTCTCCTTGATTAATTTAAAGAAACAATAACATTTGTTTTATTTTATAAACATGATATTAACTCTTGAAAAAGCTAGTATATACAAGGCACAGCTGCTGTGGACATCCATGCTAATGACATTTTGAACATTTATTCTGTTATTTTAAGGTGTTTTTAACTAAAAAGTGAGTAATTCTTGAGTGCAAATAATGAATAATATTAAGACAAACATATCTAAGTATAAAAACATGACAGAAAACCTCTCAATTTTTTTTGTATGCTGAAAGACATAAATTGTCCCCTATTTTGAGAATCACCCATAACCAACATTGTGAAAAATGTCCAAGTCGGGGATCGAGCCCGGAACCCTCTGAATAGCGATCCAACTGCTCTACCATTTGAGGTGCGAGAACGATGCATTTATAGGAAGACATTTATAATGACGTCATTATTATTGATACTTTTTTTATAGTTCTGAAAATTTATATGTAATATACATAAGAAGCTATTCATTTTAGTTTGTAATTAAAGCGAGATAATTAACGGCACACAAAATAGAGATTTTTCTCAATTTTAATTTTAAAAAAAAACTTAAAAATACTTTAGAAACATTTCTTAACGGTCTTATAACAAAAGAGTTAAAGCGCGCATTTAGTTTTCCTAGCAAACCGGGTTTTAATCAGACAGAAGGCAATTAAAATGTACCCAAAAGTTGTATGTTACGTGTGAATCACTCTGATTATTAGTTTATATAAAGTGCACTTTAAAAATAATAAATTAAATCATAGCTGATTTTTTTTTCATATTAAGTGACATTGGAGTTTTTAAAGTTTTACAATAAGTACACTAATTTACAAAAAGTATACTAATTTGGCATTTCTCACTCATGTATGTAGTTAAGCCTGCAATGAATCACAAGATGGAAATCTTTATAAGAACACAATTTTGAGGCATAACATGAGGCACAAACGAACTCAGCATCGGTGAATTTAATTAATTATGAGCAGTGAAATTGCGCTTGAAATTATTGAATATTTAATATGTGAATTTTCACTTGCTATGTAATCTTAGAGCCAACATTGAAAAAAAATGGTCCAAGCCGTGGATCGCGCCCCGAAACCTTGGAATAGCGCTCCAAGTGCTCTACACTGTAAAAAAATTTCAAGAGGTTACTAAAAATTTCTTAGTAAATTTGTATTCCACAGAATTTTTTAGTAACCATTACAAACTTTCTTTTTGCAAGTGAAACAAGCATTTCTTTTGTAAACTGAACAAAAGAATTTTTGTATAACTAACTTAAAAATTTTTAGTAGGAGATACCAAGCAAATTTTAGTAATAGCTCCAAAATTTATTTTAGTAACCATTACGTGCGCCCGAAGGGCAGGAGCTTCCTTCGAGCTGCATCCAGACTTCTCAAGCGGAAGATTTTCGGCAAAACCGCAATAGATGGCAGCACCAAACATTTCTACCTGCTCCGACAGGATTTTCATAATCCCTTTATTAACGATACACTTCATACATTCGGGGCGTATTTGGCGGTGGCCAGTTTCGAACCCGGGCCCTTTTAGCCTGGAGTCCGTTACTATAACCACTATGCTATCAAGGCCACACCAACTGAGTTTTAGTAAGAGCTATTAAAAGTATAAAACTATTAACTCTATTCGTTGCTAATTTTTTCTAGTAATTCTTACAGATTTTTTGTAACCGACTATAAATACTAAAAATTTTTTAGTAATTACAAGGATCACTAAAGTTTTTTTAGTAAATCAACCCTTTTTTTTACAGTGTACCATTGAATATAGGAGAACGATGCCCAGGTTGGCATTTCTCACTCCTTTATTTTGGTAAGGCTGTATCGTCCTCGTAGCTTAAATGGTATAGCACTTGGAGCGCTATTCCAAGGGTTCCGGGTTTGATCCCCGGCTTGGACATTTTTCACGTAATTTCACTACTCACAATTAAATAAATTGTATTTTTAAATTCAGTTCTTTAAGCTTTAAATTCGAAATGATTGAAATTATTCTGTATTAGAAAATTGATTATGCACTACATTTCATATAATTAATGATGTTAAACCTTTCTAATGATAACTTGTAATATAAATTCTTTTTTAGTTAATAAAAATTGTATTGACTTGGATTTAATATGTGGTCCGGATTTAAATTAAGGATATTTCGATTTAAAATATGATTTTTTCTTATGATTGCCAGCAAATAAAGTTCTAAGCAAGTGTATCCATTCAAAAGAAACTTAATCTTTCTCTCTTTGTCTTTTTTTACAGAAATTTTAGTCGATTTTTTTATGCTGTTAAAAAATCATTCACACTAAATTGATTTATGATTTTTTATTCTCAGTTTCTTATTTAAGATAACATAACAGGGGAAATAAAACTATATTTAGACCATTATTATAGATTTTCTACACTCATTTCTGAAGGCATTTTTGCCGATCCCACCGAAAATAGCAAAGGGAAGAGAATACGGCCTTCTGATTGGTTGAATAAGTTAAAGAGCAATTGTTGTTTGCAAAGAAATTCTTCTGAATGCGAATGTACGTAATAGGAGCATATATGGGTAGATCATGTTAAAATAATAATAAGAAACGATACTTTTCTTAAAAGCAATATAGAACATTAGGTTTGTAAGTATCGCGTAATTGATACCTTAAAAAGAAATAGGATTATTGTTTGTAAATAAATTATTCTGAGCGTGGATTACGTATTAGAGGCATTTATGTGCATATCACGTTAAAATAGTAATAAGAAATTGTAATTGTATTTTTATTATCTTCAAGAAGTAATACAGGACTCTTGAAAACATCGTGATTAACTTCTTTAATTATAAATTCCAGAAAATATTAGTTTATCTATTTATAAATATGTAAAATAAGAAAGAAATTTATCAGAATCCATTTTTAAAAAAGTTTTCAAAGAGAAATTGACGATTGAATAAACATAAATACAAAAACGAACCAAAGTAATACGCTCTTTAAATTATTCAACCAATCAGAAGCACATATTTTCTCCCTTATGCTAGCTTCTGTAAGACTGACAAAAATGCTTTGTCAACATTTAATCTCTTAACAAAACTATTAACTGTTGATATGATATTAAAAAATATATATGCATCAAAATTCCTTTTTTATTCATAATTTATTTTCTAATTTTTCTTAACCCGCGAGTAGTCGCGACTTTTTCCACAACGTCATTAGTCGCGCTCGGTCTTTTTGCCGCTGGCCCCCCGCATACCAAATATGTAAAATAAGAAATATTTTACACCTAATGTATGAAGATAACATTTCAATGAATATATAATTTGCAGCTTTTTTAAATTATGCATTTTATTCATGAGATATGGAGTAATTCGAAAAAGTAAAAATGAACTGTCATTAGTGATTGTTACGTAGACTTTTTCGCCAATTTCAACTTTGTTTCTAAAAATGTACCTGAAAGAAAAATAGAGGTGTCCTGTTACTTCACTAAGGTGTTTGAGAAACCTTTAAGGTGAGCTACATGGTAGATCTCCATTGTATTTGTAATCTGATACAAGTTAGGAGAAGATAAATTATACGGGCGGCGATAAGACCGACACGCGACTACTGACGGGTTAATATGGTTCAAAATATTTCATTGTTAAAGTTTCAAAGTCATTTAGAGTAATTTGGCGAGCATTTATCAGCGCCTTATGTTAATTCGTGGTTAATGAAACTCCCATGTGATTATACGAATTGCAGATGTTTGACGATTTAACACCTATCGCGGGATAACTGAAAAATACTCTAAAATCAATGCATTATTTTATAGTAGCATTGCATAAGCATTAAAATGATGTATTGTAATCAAAAATACACCTTTCTACAAATTTGTATAGTTCTTTCATATCAGGATCTGGTACGAAAATCGATTGCAAAAATTCCATCACTACGTTGAAAAGCAGGCTCAGTTACATAAAATTGAAATTATTATAAAAATTGTGTGTGTTATACAAGTATTTTATTTTCTTATTTATATAAATAAAACTAATTTAAAGTAAAATCTTCATTTATCGATCTTTAAATTAGGTACGAAAACTTGCATTATTCCGTGCATAAGAAATTCCTAATGCACTATTTTGCATTCAGTTAAAAATATGACATATTTTTAGTAATTTCTTGAAACTTAATTTATTTTTAGACATTAAAAGTAAGAGCTGAAGCGATTTCAAATGCCTAAAACTACTGATACTTTGATTTTTCAAGTATTCCCTCATTATTCCAGTTATTTCAAGTAAAAACTTCGAGTCCGATAACACGAACAAATGTTTTCTTTTACTATTATGTAGCTGGGAATACTTTTAATTGATGAATTAACTCATTTTTATCTGTCTTCTATGATTTCCCTTTTACAGACATTGTACACACTTTCGAAAAAATTGATTGAAGGTCTATTAAGCTCTTTTGAGAGTCTACTGTTAATCCAGTTATAATTTTGGTGAAAACGATTATAATAATGGTGGTGGTACCTTAGGGGAAAATATCAATGTTGCATTATCCTTTTTTTCGTACTTGGCTTTGAAAACTATTTATCGTGGTAAGAGTTGTCTTTGTAAATCATTATATGAGAAAACATCATTGAACGTACAACATAAAGAGCGTAATGAATCAATTTACTTTAATAAATCTGAATTTAAACAAAAGATCAAATCCCAAATAAACCCATGGTTTAACGGTTCTAAGATATGGTTTAACGGTGCCTTTATGAAATAAGATTTCTTATTTCTTTTAAATGTCAAATTATTTTCCCACTAGGAGATACATACGAGGGCGGTTCAATAAGTACCCGTGTTAGAAATGAAGACACCGTTTTTTTTCAATTTTTTTTTCAACATAGTCCCCTTTTAGAAAGATACACTTCTCCCAACGTTCCGGCCATTTTTCTAACCCCTCCAAAAATAGGATTTGTCGAACTCTGCAAAATACGCCTCTGTCTCGGCGATGACTTCCTCGTTTGAGCTAATTTTTTTTTTCCCGCGAGCCATTTCTTCATGTTAGGGAACAAGAAAAAGTCGCAGGGAGCCAGATCGGGTGAATAGGGGGTGCGGCAGCAATTCATAACGCAATTCATGCAGTTTGCGGCGACAACTCCAGATGAATGTGCTGGTGCGTTATCGTGATCGCGGCACTCATCGGGCCGACAATTTTTTCATCCCCAACTTGTCATGTAAAATATGAATTGCCATTCCGGTCGACACGCTTACGGCCTCTGCTACTTCGCGCACCTTCGTTCGTCGATCAGCGAGAATCATGTCGTGGACTTTTTCAATAATTTCCTCGGTATCTGGTCGCTCCTCATCGAAAGCGGAAGTTCGCCCAAGGTTAAATTCGTTGAACCAATATCTAACTGTGGTCATAGATGGCGACGTGTCCCCATAAACAGCATCCAACTTTGCTTTTATCTCTTCGCATTTTTTCCCATCCAAAAACAAAAAGCGGATTACCGAACGATATCCATCTTAGCGAAAATCACGAAACACGTCTTACTCGAATGGCTGCCAAATCCAAACTAACCTATCAATCAGTCTGAAATCTTTATAGATGTCGTTTTATAGATGGCAGCACACGATGATAACAGCAACTTCCCTGAGGAACGTCCTTTGTCTTCAAACACGGGTACTTATTGAACCGCCCTCGTATTAACAAAAATACTCTGTTAAAGAAGAAATCTTTATAAAATGTAATAGTATATTTCTCCAAGGTAATGAAAGACATACTCAACACATTTGATACCTAAAACTTATCCATTTGATCCCAATATATTGGAGCTACTGTATTTTTTTTTCAAAGATTTTGAAAATTACACAATTCTCCTTGAAAGAAAAAAGCGTTGTTAGTTTTGTAACTGATACTGTAAAGACAAAAATAGACTTTTTCTTTTCAAAAAGGTTAAATTTTTTAACTGTTTTTCGAACATGTATTTCTGTATTTTTATCTCATCAACTATCTTACATAATTTAGTAAAAATGTAGAACTCTCTAAAGATATTTTTAAACTTAGCCGTTCGAATTATACGTTTTTGATTCATTTGAGCGCTTAAAACTACATATGCATTAAATTTTTCTGTATAAAGGAAATATTTTTGTTTTACAAAAAACGCATTATATTTTGAATATTTTTAAAAGATTAAAAATTTAATTTCCTTTCAAAAAATTTTATTGTAATAAATTACAAAAATTTATGTCTTTTTCATTTGGGCTTTTTTGAATTATTTTAATTCTGCCTTTTTTAATATAATATTATTTATATAAATTTAATTAAAGTTTCGTAATTATAACGATAATATTTTTAATGTTCTATTCAGCATGTTTTTTTTTTTTTTTTTTTACATTTAAGGGTTCTTCTAGATTATCCCGTCGACCAAAAAATTATTGTCCAAACTATAAGATTAAATGCCAATAATGGATGATCGTGAATGTCACATTCAATGACATTAAATACTATTCACGTGTTTAAAATGTCATTAAGTGATTTTTATTTCGACTTTTTATTAATATTCTACTAAGTATTTGTTTTTTCGTTATTTATATAAAAATTATGTCAACATGCATAATTTGGCTATTAGTTTGGCGATTTGTATAATTTGGCGAAATTGGTCAAAGGGAAAACCTAGAAGTACCCATTTAAGAAGTAATTGTTTTCCTTTCATCTCAATTTTAATGAAATGATATTTTTAGTGGTTTTTATACCATGTAATTTGTGAGCAATAGTTTTTTCCCTAAAAATATCTCTAATGTGCATAAATGATATCCTTAGTATAAATGTCACACTACATTTTTCATAAATTATGATAATTTATCTATAGTTTCTTTTCAGTTGCTGAAAATAGTGTTTTTCCCTTTCTAATTCTTAAAATAAATAAATAAATAAGAGTACAAGTAAGCTTACAATTTATTTAAAAAAACATTAATTTATATTTTCTTATCATTAAACTAAAACATTTCCATCCTTGATTTTAAAGTTTCTTTTACAAACAGTTTTCACTATTTATTAAAATAAACGAGTTTTATCCTGTATTTCTGATATGGTAAAGTTTTGGTTTGAAATAAAAATCAATAAACACAGTTTAATGTTTTCTGTAATTTTAAAATTCGATTTTTTTTTTTTTTTTTTTTTTTTGATAAAACGAGGTTTGAATCTCTCATGTCCTCATACATGAGTATTTTTACCTGCGAAAATATAATTTCAGGATTTACAACAGATAACATATTTATCATAATTTATTTTAACAAATAAACAGAAAAGATATTTATATAATGATATTAAAATTTAATTTGTCGTATAAATCATACCCATAACAAGTTAAAAAGTACAATAAGTAAAAGAGAATGAACTCTAAAATTTATTACAAATTAGATATAAAATATATGTTTATTCGTGTTATTAATAAAGCACGTTTAATTAAAATTCAACATTTTCATAATTTTTACAGGTTTTAAATATTAATTCAAATGGAAAATTCCGTTAATTATGTATGACACTGACATTTTATCTATTTACATTTTTAAGAATAAATTTATGTAAATTATGTAAATATATTTTTAAGCTTTTGTCATTTTAAAAAGATTGAATTTCTATTGTCTCTTTACAGCGTCATTTTACACATAAAATTTAAATAATGAAGTAAAAGTTAAAAATTTAAATAAACCTGTCAAAACATATATTTTTAATTTTTCATAAAAATAACTTTAAATATTTGAATATTTTGCATATTTATAGGAAAAATAAAGAGAAATGTATTTCCTCGGTTTTTATGTAAGTTTTTGCCTTATGAAATTTTTATAATATCTCAAAATTTACCATTCATATGCATCATAAATATACACTTTAAAATATCTCTCAAATACTTAATAATGTTTTACTAAATTATTATTTGAATATTATTTTACCAAAATATTATTTGAATATACGCAAAATAGTGAAAAAATGAGTATATAAAATAAAATATTACATATAATAATAAAAATTTTATTTTTCTCTTTAAATTAGCTTTAGCATTTAATGCTATGCAGCTAAAACTTCATGTTTGTATAACGATAACTTCTACAGTGTAAATAAAAATCTACAATCCTACAAATGTAAAGTTGCCGAAATCTGTATGTTTACTAACATATAACTTACACTATATAAGGAAAAATGTAAATCTGCAAAGCTAATTTTTGTAAAGTTACAGAAATCTGTAACTTCATAAACGGGTCCACTAAAATTAGAGTTATCTTACTAAAATTTTATCTAAAACCTATGTTGTCGTTACATAAAAAGTTCTAGAAATCTCAATTTCCTAGAAAACTTTTAGTAACTTTGCACATTTTTTTACAGCGTATAATAATAATTTACAATCAATAGCGTACAATGTTTGGTAACTTACATAGAAAAACTCAGATACCAGGTATAGGAATACTGATATTTTAAATTGAGCATATTAAAAAAAAAGTAGAAATAAGTATATTAAATGTGAAAAAATACATAAATAAAAAAAACAAATGCTAAATATATACTTGTAACATTAATTTTACTTTAAGATATAAAGTTTGTTCATACATAAAACTTTTAATTCAACAATAATAAGATTCACTGTAGTATTGAAAATTATATATTTTAAATATACATTTTATAAATATGTATGTTAGGATTAAGGATCTCAGACATAATATATTATAGCTAAACTATTAAAAAAATTCAATCATTTTTAATTTGGAACCACTTTTTTAAATATAGATAATAAAATAGGTCTGAAAAAGTTTTTATAAAAGTCCATTCCCTTATAAAATAATTTGCTAAGATCATGCGAAAATTCTTTCAAATTCTAAGTTACATTTTAGATAAACCAGAGAAGAAATAAAAGTCAACAATCGTGGAACAAGTTTAATAATATAAATCAATTTGGACATAAATGTAAGTATTTAATATTAATACTTATGTTTGGGAAGCAGAGAGAATTTACACAAAATAAGATTACAAATTGGCCAAATTTCGTACGCATACCACTATTATGCGCAAATATGATCTCTGTTTTATTTTAGCATTCGTTATATATTATATAATTTTCTATATTTATATTACAGTATTATTACTAGAATGTTTAATGTCAAATCATGTTTATTACACTTTTTCAGTTCGAAACCGTTTTCCGAATACAAGATAATAAAATGACTGTAAAATAGATTAAGAAAGATTCAATTCAAGATTAAGAAAGAAAGATTCAAATTTACACTAAGATCGCGGACTAATTATTTCCATTTGAAAGGTATATATTATATGTATGCAAAATGAAATAATAGCAATCTAGTAACAAAGAGATTATACACAAAAATTAATTTTTACTTAGCATAATTTCCCAATCATAACTTTTGTGTTTGACCAACATAATACAAAATAAGATTTATTTGAAAGCTGAGAAATATGGCAAAATTTTGTACGCATACATGTATAAAACGCAAATGCAATTGTATTTTAATATTGTTGTCGCTATATTATTTTGTAATCTATGTTAGTATTATAGAAATATTATTGATACGCTTATGGTGAAATTATAATAATTAAATCCTTTTTAATTCGAAAACGTTTCCAGAATCCTTTATGCGAAATGGATTTTGAAATAAGTTAGATTCTATAAATCTGACTAGCTCATGTTAAGACCGTGTAATTATCACTTCCATTTAAAAGATATATTTTAGATAAATGCCAAATGAAATAAGCAGCAATCTAGTAGAGAAATAGGTTATAAACAAAAATGAAATTGGACCTAAACGTAAATCCCTGGTGATAATCCTTCTTTTGTCCAGCAAAATACGAAATAAGATTTATCTGAAAGCAGGATAGTTTGAACAAGTAAGGGACAAGTAATCCCAAGTACAATTTGTATATTTAAATATGGACACAAATATAAGATTAGTATTAAGGCTATTAATAAGCTTTACAACTATAAATTTGGCATTATATATTAGTTTAGTAAATATTCCGCTTCTTATTAAAGCGAATTGAAAACTTATCATTTAATTCCATACTTTTAAAAACTGAATAAAATTAGATTTTTTTTTGCATCATCCCATTCATATGTGGAACAACTTTTTGCACATTTGTGAGGTTTTAATATTAATGCTAAATCCACAAATTAAGACAATCATGCCAATATCAAAATCGAGATTTTTTTTAATATTCTTATTGTACAGTATATGTTTTAACAATTTTTAAGAAAATAGGTATGGACATTTATGTAAAGCTGCCCGCAGGATATTTTGTCAGTTTTTGGGGCTTCGTTCTTTTAAGGGGGCTCAGGGGTTGAAAACTTTTCAAAAAATCGATTTTTTTATTATGATCTAATTTGATTATTCATTGAATTCTTAACTCAATGCAAAAAACCGCATAAAAATATTTGCATTTTTAACGGAGTTATAAGCATTTATGTATCAACACTTTCATAGCCGCATCGATATAATTTCAACTTTAAGTCGCGTTTTCCCAAAACTTGATTTTTGTCGACTAACACCAAGATTTAAAAAAAAAAACTATTTAATAGAATGGCTTAATTTTTTTGCATGCATATAACATCATTATCTAGATTATGAAAGAATATATTTTAGATAGTTTAATATTTTGAGTATTTTTAATGGAAAAAAAGTTGTATTTTTTCGGGTTTTTTTAAATTTTCAACTTTAAGAGATTTTTTTAATAATTTTTTTTTTTTTTTTTTTTTTTTTTTTTTAAGTGATAGTTATATCCTTAATTCATAATCTAGATAATGCTGTTATATGCATGCAAAAAAAAAAAAAAAAAAAAAAAAAAAAAAAAAAAAAAAAATTATTCTATTAAATAGTTTATTTTTAATCTTGGTGTTAGTCGTCCAAAATCAAGTTTTGAGAAAACACGACTTAAAGTTGAAATTATTTGGATGCAGCTACACTGTAAAAAAAAAGGGTTGACCTACTAAAAAAACTTTAGTGATCCTTGTAATTACTAAAAAATTTTTAGTAATCTTATTCGGTTACAAAAAAAAATCCGTAAGAATTACTAGAAAAAAGTTAGCAACGAAGAGAGTTAATAGTTTTATATTTTTAATAGCTCTTACTAAAACTCAGTTGGTGTGGCCTTGATAGCATAGAGGTTATAGTAACGGACTCCAGACTGAAAGGGCCCGGGTTCGAAACTTGCCACCGCCAAATACGCCCCGAATGTATGTAGTGTCTCGTTAATAAAGGGATTGTGAAAATCCTATCGGAGCAGGTAGGAATGTTTGGTGCTGCCATCTATTGCGGTTTTGCCGAAAATCTTCCGCTTCAGAAGTCTGGATGCAGCTTGAAGGAACCTCCTGCCCTTCGGGCGCACGTAATGGTAATTAAAAATAATTTTGGAGCTATTACTAAAATTTTCTTGGTGTCTCCTACTAAAAATTTTTAAGTTAGTTATACAAAAATTCTTTTGTTCAGTTTACAAAAGAAAAGCTTGTTTCAATTGCAAAAAGAAAGTTTGTAATGGTTACTAAAAAATTCTGTGGAATACAAATTTACTAAGAAATTTTTAGTAACCTCTTGAATTTTTTTTTTTACAGTGTATGTAAATATTGATTCATAAATGCTTATAACTCCGTTAAAAATTTTTACACGGTTTTTTGCATTCAAATAAGAATTAATTGAAAAATCAAACTAGATTATAAAAAAAAAGTTTTGAAAAGTTTTTAACCCCCGAGCCCCTTTAATGAAACATTATTCCTCTGTCCTCTGTTTGTCTGTCCGTGACAGACACCGTACTTAAAAAAATATAAATAAACTGCATAAGTCAGAGACTTCCAATTTTGTATATTTACAGCTGAATAGCTCATGTCACAAGACAAGTCATAAAATAAAAAAAAACTATTATTTCTATTAAATTATTTGTTTAGTGTTATTCGTTCATTTTCGTGATTTAAATTTTAAAACAGAGTTTAAATTTCAATGTCTTCCGTGTAGTCATAGCTTGAAATAATGCATCTCGCTAGTAAACAGAAGGTTTTTAATTTAAAGGTTTCGTTCACCTCATACTCATAATATTTTTCGATGTTAAAATTCCTTCCTTTTTTAAAAACTTGCGATTTATTAATGATTCAGCATTTTAAATTTAGTTTTAAACAATTATTTTTGCTTTTAAAAACTGAAACTTTTTTTTATCACCACTATTTTTATTTTTATTTTATTTTATTCATTTTTTTAAGTTGCTTTGAATGAAATATTAAACGAAACTCTGTGTGTGATTTTCGATCACACTTATTCATTTGATTATACAATCCACCTGAAACGGACAGACTTTAAACATAGGATTTAAGATTATTTTATCATCAATTAAACAACTATTACTCAAATATAGCTCCTCTAATCTAGAAATATAGAGTTTTTTTTTTTTTGGGGGGGGGGGGGTAATTTAACGTACAGTATATGTTTTAAGAACTTATAAACTAATAACTACGGATAGTTATGTTAGACTCGCCTGTAAGATATTCAGTACATCTCTCAAAGAAAGTCTCTTTTATTTTTCTTACAGTTTACTGTTATTGTCAGATATTATTGCTGTTTTTGTATATTCTTACAAATTACTATACTTTATATAATGTAATTCCCTCAATAAGAATTTGCTGAAAACAAAGAGAGAAAAAATCATTTTTACAGCTAGTATAACACATGAAATTTTAAATATAGATGGAAATGTTTTCTATCAGATACCGTAAAATGGGGTGAATCGGAATACTTTTCAACTTTAACGTTAAAATAAAGCAACAACTGATTTTTTATTTATTTTTTTTTCTAGTAGAAACTTTGGTCTTGTTTTGTTCTTTACTTTTTAAGCAAAAACGAAACATTTTTACTGTTTATATATGTATTATTTATTTTTTAAATGGTGTTCCGATTGACCCCTCAAATAGGGGTGAATCGGAACAAATGCTATAATCTTTTTTTTTATTCCGATTCAAACTTTAATAGGGTTAATAAAAACAGGTAATAATGATAACGGAGTAATAGGAACACGTAGTAACTGTGAAACCAAGAACTTATTTTATATACAAGTAAAGATATGCCTTTTTAAAAATTAGAAAACAACTTTGAAATCAAGAAAAATTAATATATATTTTAAGAAATTATATCCGAATTGCAAATGTAGAATTTAATACAAATTCATCCCTGTTCTGTGTTATCCTTTACTAGTAGTCATTGGGTAAGTGAATATATTAAATAGCCTCAATCGCTGCATGTATTAATACGATCTACTAATACGCCCTCATCCCCAGCCCTTAGTAATATTTGCACACCTTTCTTTTTTAATTGCTTTTTCATTTTGACATGTTGATTTAATGTTGTGGATCTCACAGAATTATTCTGTGCAGTTTTTCTAACTAATTTGCTGTTTTTAAATTCTTTTATTGTGTGTTCCATGTCTGTTGGATTAGGCTTTGACTTTTTTGTTTAACCGAGTAATTTATTGGCACCTTTAAACTCTTCAAGTAATTAGAACAAACAAAATATTGTTACAATACATATTATTATATACAGGGGTTGGACAAAAATATGGAAACACCTTTTGAAATGCATGTTTGAAAAGAAAGATTGATTTTTATAAACTATGTAGATGGCGTTGGCGTTTTCGCCTACTGACGCCACCTATACAACTTCGTAAAACTTGCTGCACCGTTCAGTCGTTGTTGGAGCACTGTTATGTGAGGTTGTCACTGCATTATGTCAGAGTTAACAGACTTCGAACATGGCCAAATTTTTGGCGCGCGTATGGTGGATGCTTCCATAAGCAAGGTAGCCGAGAATTTATTGTTTCAAGAGGTTCTGTGTCGAAGATTTATTCCGCATATTTGAAATGCGGAAAAACGTCATCCGCTAAATCACAGTGCGGACAAAAATGTGTGCTGAGTGATCGTGAGAGAGGATCATTAAGGAGGATTATCGCGAAAAATAAGAAGACCACAGCTGCAAAAGTTACTGCTGAAATGAATGTCGTGTTACTAAACCCTGTGAATACCAAAACATTTAGAAGGGAGCTTCATAAACAGGGAATTGCTGGCCGTGCTGCAATTAAAAAGCCATTCATCAGTGATGCTAATGCCCGTAACAAGAAAAAGTGGTATTTGAGTCATAAAACCTGGACTATAGAGCAGTGGAAGAGAGTAATATGGTCTGATGAGTCTTCTTTCACATTGTTGTCCACTTCTGGCCGAGTTTACGTCTGGAGAACGCCATCTCAAGTCTATAATATAGACTGCTTGTCGCCAACAGTGAAACATGGCGGGTGTTCGGTGATGGTTTGGGCAGCCATATCGTGGTTCTCTTCTGGCTCCATGATAACTCTGTCAGGGCGTATTACTGCTCAGACTTATGTGAACATTTTGGCCGATCAAGTCCATCCAATGGCACAACCTATGTTCCCCAATGGTGATGGTCTCTTCCAAGACGACAACGCTCCCGTTCACACAGCTCACATTGTCCACGACTGGTTTTCTGAGCACGAGAATAAATTCTCGCATCTCTCCTGGGCACCACAGTCACCAGACCTGAATATTATCGAACCTTTGTGGTCTACATTGGAACGGAAAGTGCGTTCTCGCTATCCACCGCCAACATCGTTATCTGAACTTGCCACCGTTTTGCAGGAAGAATGGTGCAACATTCCCTTGGCAAACATACAGAAACTGTATTTATCCATTCCGAGAAGACTGCAAGCTGTTTTGAATAACAACGTGTACTCTACACCATATTAGGCAAGGAAACGTGTCTTTTTTAAGGTGTTTTCATATTTTTGTCCAACCCCTGTATGGTTTCATATGTTACATGAAACTATTACTGTATAAAAAAATAAACCATGAGAGAAAACGTGTTCCGATTCACCCCATAAATCTTTAACCTCTGATGTTACAAGCCATTTTTCATTTTTTCATTATTTAGTTTAGAAATAAATTGAATTTAATACAGCATATCATTTACAGGTCTATCATTAATTAAAAGTCCCACTCTTAGGTTTAGAATACGAAAAATTCAGTAGTTACATACAAAGTTTTGAAGACTTTGAAAAAATGAGGTTTTCGAGGATCTTCTTGAAGTTTTTTTATGTACTCCAGTAGTGGTGCAAACATGTCAAAACTGAATTTCTTTACCCTTAATGTTATTAATTTCTTATAAAAAATTGGCAACTAAAAATATGATCACATATATTTATAATGAATTTATTTGTATGACCAGGAAGTTTCGTTCCTATTCATCCCGCTGTTCCTATTCACCCCTTTTTACGGTACCAGTGTTTTATACATTAAAGCCTTCTTTCATTCAAAGCAAAAAAAAAAATTTTTGAAAAAAAGATTTAAATCTTTGTTTTATATCATTTAAGTTTTGAAACTAACATGAATTCAGAGAACTGCAAGGATCAAATTATTAAAACAGAATTCTTGAAAAATAAATTCGTCATTTATGATTGATTGTAATAAATTTGTTCTATGTAGAATATTGATTCAATATTAGCGTGGTACAATATGGTTTTATGTTAAAGAATAGCATCTCCTTTTACGCCTTTTTCCTACCACAAAGAATTTATAGAAAATAATGTCTTATTTGATCATCGAAATCTTATGATTAAGGAAAATGGAAAATCTCTGTACAATTTTAGCGGTAGCAAAAATGCGTAAAAGTTGGCAGGTATGGTTAAAGTGTACTTATGATTTGTGGAAAATTTATAAGTTTACTATTTAGCTTGTGACGGTATATTCATGCTGGGTGTCATTTGTCACGTTATATGCAGACATACTCAGTAATTTAGGTTAAAACAACACAGTTTATTAAAATGATAAGGGCTAAAGGAAAGTGGAGCCAGTCTATAATTTCACTCACTGAGAACACTATGGAAAGCTAAATCATACTCACAGGCGTCGGTCTAGATCAGTCGGGGCACCGTCTAGCACTTGACACTATTTCCTGGCTGATCTACTAAACAAATCTTAATTTCACAGCCCGTGGCTGTGGATATTTCTTTATTTCTCAAATAATCAAAACTAAACTTTCTTACCAAGGCCGAATCTTTAATCCACTATCTGAACTCCTTTTCGCTTTACTGGAGGCCGTAGCTATTCTCTAATCGTCAGCACCTTACTAAACAATCATCAACTTCGTTGTCCAATGGCGGAACACACACAGAGGCTGCTGGCTGCTGGCTACTGCCAGGAACACACAGACGCTGGCTGCTGGCTAAGGCCAGAAACACACAGACACTGGCTGCTGGCCAAGGCCAGAAACACGCAGAGGCTGGCTGCTGGCTAAGGCCAGAAACACACACCCCACAAACTCACACCCAAGCTTTTATACGCGACAAACTGAGATACTTCTCATTAACATAATACTAATGACCGCGAGCTAACTGCGGAATTCGAAAGAGCACACACACTCTAGAAAGTTAAAGTAAAAGAGAGGATAGATGTCACTTTTACGCCTACAAAATGTTAAATTATTGACGTCACGATCTCAGAAACACTAGAGTGCCTTTATGACTAAAGGTCACTCCCTCACAACCCCCCCTCGAACTCCGCAGAGAAAAAGGGCTGGGCTAAATGCATGCCCAGAACTTTTTCTTGTTATAAATTTAGAGCCGTAATAAAACACAGTGATGGGTGAAATTTAACGCCGAAACATAACTTTTAAAATATTAACTTTAACCCATCACAACCAAAAAAAAAACTCAGTTTGCCTCAAATAATCACATATCCAATCCAACCATTCTTCTATCTTACAAATAGCCTCCGTAAAACTTCCAAAAACTCGTAAAACTTTCAAAACTAATTACTTCTTCTCTCAAAACAACCCACTCCACTGGGAGTGCTAAAATTTCTCAAAACACTAACCTTCCGAAATTTTCCTCAATATTGCAATGCAACTATAACTTTACCCAAAAATTTCTCCATAACTTTTAATATACTAGAATTCGCACCAAGTCCAAAAAACCCAATGCGCAAAAACTTTCCTCATCCAAATTCATCTAAAATTACATTTACTTCATACTAAACTAACTCTGCTACTACGTAATACCTACATCCCCATTAGCCAATGAACTAACTCCCAAACTTCTTCAGACTTAACTCCACTTGAACAATAATTGGGGCACATACGTACAGCGGCATATCGCTGTGCTTATGCAACAATCAAAAAATATCAAAAATTTACAAAATGACGTCATCAATCTCTTCATCTGTATTAACTAAAAGAAAAATAGCAGAATCAATACATAACAAAAGGTATACTTCCCTGCAAGAAAATCACATTAACATTCAATTTTAATACAATACAATTTCAAATTCAAATGCAGCTTAAAACTTCGCAACTTGCGGAAACCATTCTCAACTAAAGTACAAAACGCAACTCATAAAACACGAACAATAAGAAGAAAGTTAATTCATTAAATGTTAGTATAAGAGATAGAAACGCGTGTCAAGGACTTCTTGACCGCAAAACACGTGCGCGCCTGAACCGCGGCGCGTGTACAAAATAACTCAAATTACTATCTGTACTTTCTGAAAATTTAAACATACATTAACATACATTTTATAACACATGAACAATATAACAATATAACAACATTTTAAACAAATAACATAACCATTTAACAATAGATCCAGAATTTTTAAAAGCAGTTAAGACCAAAATTTCCAACATACATAAAACTAACAATTTTGCAAACAAATTTTGAACACAATTAAGCACTAAACGTGAGTCCGTCAAAAAAATTCCAAAAATGGCCAAAAGTACAAAACAGTCTCTCTGCTTTCTATTCCTTCACATTGCTACCACATATATGCACTCTAATAGAAATTTAATAAAGAACATTATCACCCAATCATAGAGACGATTCGCTGCTGGCAGGCTTCATACTGTAAGATGGCTTTCTCCTCCTGTCCCAAAAGGCTTGTACGAAGGATCTCTCGTCATCAGAACTGTACGGTGACGCCACAGTTGACTGTCGTGCCTGGAGCCTGGTTCTGAATGGATGCCGTGGAATACTTGTAGGTTCCACTAGACGACTCTGCTCCGGCCGGTTCGCTGGGTTCACTCCATGGCGAGGCTCACTCTGTTGTTGCCGGTAATCTGAGAGTTGTCTCCTCTTTCTAGATGCACCCGAAGTCACTGAAGATCCCAGACCACGTTTCTTTCCGGACCTATGTAGTTTCTTGTTAGGCAAAAATTCAGAATTTAAACTTCGCTTAACAGTTTTACGAGTGTCCAAACGAAATCTTTTCTGAGGATTAATCACTGAAGATGGTGAACTATTAGATAATTTATGCTTGTGAGGTTGTTGTCTAATAGATGGAGGAACTGGACAATTTATAATTTTTTGTCTTTTATGACACACAGAGTCCGATGTATTTGACACAGTTCTCTTATTTTTATTATACTTTGCTCTCGGATTGCTAGGCTTTCGACTTTCAATAACAGTCTTTGGAGCTGTTTGACCAAATTTTCTTCTTGAATATTGATGAAAAGAATTAGACGAAGAAGTGCTGGACTCGGGACACTCATTGGATCGGGAATTTCGCGAAACACCACTCGACATATGAGAACCTTCACTACCATTTTCTCTAAACTTATACACTCTAACCTGATCCAGATTAACAGTCATTCTTTCACCATTGACATCAACAACCAAATTATTATTTCGAACTTCTAAAACCTCGAACGGACCTACAAACTTCGGACCAAACTTAGCTACTCTCTTTTGACGACTTGAACTTAACCAATGCTTTTCTACTAACACAAAATCTCCAACTTTCACTTCTAACTCCCTTCTACGCATATTATAATACTGAGCTTGCTTTTCTTGCGCTTTTCCCATTTGAATCTGAGCTTCCTTAACCAACCTCTCAATATCCTGACACATGTACTGACTTTCCGCATCTGACACCATAACTAACCTTTGGAATGGAGTAATAACTTTTCTACCCAAAAACAATTCAGCAGGCGTTTTCCCCGTTGACTCGTGAACTGCCGTACGAAGTGCGTACGCAAAATGCTGAAGAAACTGGTCCCAATTTGCGTGATGAGAACCAACATACGAAGAAATCATTTGAATTAATGTACGATTTACACGTTCAGCCATATTAGACTGAGTAAGTTCCCTACCGTCCTCAGTCTGCAACTTTTCACACAAAGACTTAAAAATATTGAATATAAAATCATAACGAAATGGTTTACTAGCAACTAGTGCGTCAAAACCAATATAAATTTCATTAGTTAAACTCGGTTTATCTGAAAAAACTTTACCACAATCGACTAAAGACTTATTAACCTCCATTTTCTTAACCACACTTAAACCCGCCTCCTCCAAATTAACTGACACTGAAACAGGCTCTTTCTTACTCACATTCTCATCATTATTCACGATTAACGACTTTAGAAATCCAAACTAATTCCTCTATCCTTCATATAATCCACACCAACTATACAATGCACTGTTAATCCATCTAACACACAAAACTCCCAACATGTCTTAACCGAACGAATTTCAACTTCCAATTCTACTGAACCTTTATTATCGCAAGCTACTCCCTGTGCTGACTGAACCACAAGACTTGACCTTTTCAACTTCTTATACGAAAAATATTTCCGATAACAATCAAAAGAAATGAACGACTTATCTGCCCCTGTATCGAAGACACTTTTAACGACAATACCATCTAACACAATTAACACTTCAGGTAACTCAACCGGATTAATAGTAATTTTATTTAAACTCACAGAAGGCTTTTCCGACCTCTGAACACATTTGTTTTGCATTGACCTATTTTCAACATTCTCATCCGAAATTAATCTCCTTACTTGCGAAGAAACATTCCTGTCCCGTACTCCCCCACTACGATCATAACCACTATTCTGTCTATTTCCATGCATATTTCTCTCACCACTTCTAAAATTATTAGCACCACCACCATTCCTATTACCATTACTCGTATTCGACATATTACGACCAAATCCATCACTTCTATTACGCATATTATTATCCGGAAATCGCTGCCCCCCTCTCACAAAATTACGTTCCCCCTCATTTCTCAAATTACCATCCGTGACAGGTCTCTGCCGAGGGTTACGCAAATCCCGTTGATCCGAGCTATGCCGAGACTCATACTTCGATAATATCTGGTGCATTTCTGCAAAATTCTTCGGTGCTCTAACTTCAATAAAGTCCTGTATATTTGGATTAAAAAGAGGAAAAACAATGTCCAACAATTCCTCAAATGTAATATCTAAATCTAATTTATTTTTTAGTTCCAGCTTACGAAGATAAAATTTTGACGCCGACTCATAAATATTCTGCTTATTACAATAGAACTCTTTTCTCAAAATACTTTTATCTTTAACGGGCGGAAATGCCTTCTTTAACTCAATTACAGTTTGTTCAAATCTTTTCGCTTCCTCAGTAATCAAAAACTTTCCTATATTTTCTAACCACAAAAGTGCTTCGCCCTTTAACGAGCATTTAAGCACTACGTACCTGTTTTTCTCAGGTATATTATTGAACAAAATATAATCATCTAATTTCACTAAAAATTCACTAATATCACCCTCACCGGTGAAATACACACGTGGCACAATCTCAAAATGTCCGATGTTTCGTTGGGCGCCATTTGTGACGGTATATTCATACTGGGTGTCATTTGTCACGTTATATGCAGACATACTCAGTAATTTAGGTTAAAATAACACAGTTTATTAAAATGATAAGGGCTAAAGGAAAGTGGAGCCAGTCTATAATTTCACTCACTGAGAACACTATAGAAAGTTTAATCATACTCACAGGCGTCGGTCTAGCTCAGTCGGGGCACCGTCTAGCACTTGATACTATTTCCTGGCTGATCTACTAAACAAATCTTAATTTCACAGCCCGTGGCTGTGGATATTTCTTTATTTCTCAAATAATCAAAACTAAACTTTCTTACCAAGGCCGAATCTTTAATCCACTATCTGAACTCCTTTTCGCTTTACTGGAGGCCGTAGCTATTCTCTAATCGTCAGCACCTTACTAAACAATCATCAACTTCGTTGTCCAATGGCGGAACACACACAGAGGCTGCTGGCTGCTGGCTACTGCCAGGAACACACAGACGCTGGCTGCTGGCTAAGGCCAGAAACACACAGACACTGGCTGCTGGCCAAGGCCAGAAACACGCAGAGGCTGGCTGCTGGCTAAGGCCAGAAACACACACCCCACAAACTCACACCCAAGCTTTTATACGCGACAAACTGAGATACTTCTCATTAACATAATACTAATGACCGCGAGCTAACTGCGGAATTCGAAAGAGCACACACACTCTAGAAAGTTAAAGTAAAAGAGAGGATAGATGTCACTTTTACGCCTACAAAATGTTAAATTATTGACGTCACGATCTCAGAAACACTAGAGTGCCTTTATGACTAAAGGTCACTCCCTCACAAGCTGTGTTTTCTCTCTCTATTTTCATTTTTTAATCAGTTATAAACAGGTCTTTGAAATTTATTATGATATATTGAGTTATTACCGCTTTATTTGTGCATTTTTTTATTATTTATTAGCATTTTAAATAATAATAATAAGTTTTCATAGACATATTCATTTAAATTTAATAGGTAATACTTGAAAGTTCTACTTTTTATCAATTTATATTTGTAATTATAGATTTACGTTTGTTAAAATATTTTCCTTTCTGATGAAAATGGTGAAAAATGATTTTAGTTCAAATATACATATCATGTATTGTAAAACAAGCTAATCATGATTATGTGGCCATGTTTCTACATAAAATATTGTCGAATACCTGCTCGAATCATTTTTAACTACTTTTAGTATCCTATCGATTTTTAAAATAGACGACACATCTTTTACACTTATAGAAATGTGTTTTTTAATAAAATACGCAAACATAAAATTATATATTTACTTGTAATTGATCAATATTTTATATGTACAAAACAAAAATTATTTTCAAATGTTACTCTATATTAGTCCACTTCCTTTGTAAAATAACTTCAACATTTTAGTTTAAATCTTGAAAAATTATGTAAATCAACTGTAACTGAGAAATTTTTACGATATCCACATAAAAAAACAAAGCAAGTGTTACTTTATAAACATTAACATGCATTATCCTTTGAGAAGTTTACGTAGAACTTGTAATGACACAAAACTTCAGAAGTTAATATTTTAAATGCCTGGTGTGGTGCGTGCTGCTCAATTAAGTGATTGTTCAGACTGAATTCATTATTATTTGCGGGTAAATAATTCACTCATTTTAATTACATACCGTGAATTATCATGATAGCTTCATTAATCATTTTCTCGAATTTAAGCATATATGTTTCAAATGACATGTGTATTAATTTTTATACATTTTATAACATTGAGTTCTTTTTTGAATTTGTATCTTATGTATATTTAAAATATGATATTACATCCCTCACACAAATAACATTGTGTTTCTTAACACAACACGGCTAACATAAAATAATACATTTTTTAAACTAATAAATATTTTACAAATGCAAAACAAAAATATATTTTATTTTACTCTTTAATACACAACTTTCATATGTAAAATAACTTTAACATTCATTTGAAATATTTAGAACAGGAAAAATTTTGCTCAAAGAAATAACTGTTTATTGTAATAGTAGACGTTGTTACAAAATCCAAATAAAAAATAAAGCGTCTGTTGCTTTCTAAATATTAATATATATATAATTATTTTATAAGTTTTCGGAGAATTTGTAATGACACAACATTTCAGTAGTTTATATTTTGATAATAACTGATGCGGATGATGCTAATGTTCCTCAATTAAGTGAATGTTCGGACTGAAGACTTATGTCTTCAGTCCGAACCGGTCCGAACCAGTCATGGTTTATTTCCGGATGAATAAATCATTTGCTTTCATTATGCATCGTGAAATTTTAAATGACAACATAATTTTACATGCTTGGAATTCCCCTATATATTTTTAAGGCGATAAGTACTTTTATAATAATCCGCTACATAATATTGCGGTCTCCCTTAAAAGAGTTTTGAATTGGAGTTTAGTTTTGTAGCATTTGTTAATTTGAAAATTTTCATATTTTAATTAAATTAAAATTACTTTTTTAGTTTACGTTAAACATTATTATATGATTATTATATAGGTTTTTAATTAATATATTTAAATAAAATTTCATAATTTGATACTATGATGTTGTGTATTTTTAACCATCCTTTACAATCATAGAAAAGTATTTTTTTAAGTAATGTTTTCGAGCTTTTTCTATTTGTTCTTTGTTTATAAAATGGAACAGATGCACCTTTCCCACTTATCTATCTATCTATCTATCTATCTATCTGTCTATCTATCTATCTATTTATCTATCTATCTATTTATCTATCTATCTATCTATCTATCTATCTATCTATCTACATATATATATATATATATATATAACCATTAATTGTATTACAATATATGAACCATTGAATTTAAAAAGTTATAGCACATTAAACATGGAAGGAAAAAATAAGTAATTAAAATGAATACAAATGGAATTTGTAGAACCAAAGCAGAATCATACAATAATAAATTAAATAAAATAATACAAATTCATTAAATTATTAAGTATTTTACAGGCACAAACCAAGACTCATTTTTAAAATTTACAATGTATTGGTCAAGTTTCATTTTCAAAATTGCTTTAACATTTTATTTAAACTCCTTAGAGCAGGAACTATGTTGTCCAAAGCAACAACTGGTCACTGTAACAATCAACTTTGTTACAATATCGAATGAGGCAGCGTGTGTTCCTTTCTAATTATTAATAAGCGTTCTCTTTCAGAAGTTTACAAAGAAATTATAAACACTTCAGATGTTACCATTTTGAATAGCTGATATGGAGCGAATAAGTGTTCCTCAATTAAGTGAACGTTCAAATTCAAGACTGTATTATTTCCAGGTAAATAATTCACTTACTTTAATTGCATATCATAGAAGTTTTCTTCACAACTCTTTTAACGCATTTTTTGAATTCCTTTATATATGCTAGGATGACATGTGCTTTTATTTTGTTAAAATTCATGCTGTTGTGTTATCTTGGGAAATAATTTTGAACAGGAGATTAATTTTGAAGTTTTTCTTAATTTGGCTATTTTCTGTTTTTAATTAAATTAAATATTTTTTTAATTATCTTTAAAAATATTATCTCATTATTGTACTGTTTTTAAATTAATATATTTAATTAAAATTATATAATTTGATATTATCTTTTTGTGTATTTTTTACCTCGTTATACAAACAGATAAAATTATTCATTTTTTAAATAATATTTCAAAGATTATTCTTTCTGTCAATGTTTATAAATTACTACCAAGTGAAATCAGAGCAATAGATTTGAATGACTCAGTTTATAAATGTAACAGATATGTCTTTCCCACTTATAATATTTTTATTCTTTTTTAAAGAAATACAATAACACATGAAAAAAATAATACATTTTCATTAAATTATTAAGTATTTTCCTGGCACAAAACAAATTTTTCTTTCAAAATTTACTGTGTTTTAGTCAAATTTCATTCTTAAATCCGCTTTAACATTTTACTTAAAATATTTAGAAAAGGAACAATGTTAGTCAAAGCAGTCAATGTAACAGTGAACTTTGTTGCAATATCCAAAATAAATGAAGAAGCACGTGATCCTTTCTAAATATTAATATGTTCTAGTCTTTAAGAAGTTTGCGTATAAGTTATAATGACACAATATTTCAGAAGTTTAATACCCTGAATAGCTGAAGTGGTGCGTGTTGATATTCCTCGATTAAGCGAATGCTCAAATAGAAGACTGTATTATTTAAGGATAACTAACTCACTTACTTTAATTACGGATCATAAAAGTTTACATTACAACTCCATTAATATTTTATTGGAATTCCAGTATGTATGTTAAAGACAACGTGTGTTTTTATTTTAATACACTTCATAACATTACGATCTCTTTTGAAAGAATTTAATTATGTGGTATTTGTTAATTTGTTAATTTTGTATTTGTAATTAAATTAAAAAAAATTTCTGGATATTTAAAAGTAATTACTTGTTAATTATGTATGTTAAAAATTAATACATTTATATAAAAATGCATCATTTGTAAGGTAATTTTTATAAGTTATTGCGACATGAAATCAAAAAAAAATATTTTTTTAATGGCTCAAAACATTAATGTAACACGATACATCGTTCACACTCATTGTGTGTGTGTGTGTTTTAATACAATGACGGATAAAATAAATAATATACATTCATATGATTATTATGTACTTTATCTGCACAAAGACAATGTTTTAACCTTACGCTTTATTTGTCAAGTTTCATTTTCAAACTTGCTTTAACAATATATTTAAAATCTTTACAACAGATAAAATGTTGCTGAAAGCTACAACCTATCACTGTAACAGCGAACTTTGTTGGAACATCCAAATAAATCAAAAAGCATCTGTTTACGTAGAAGATGTAACGACACAGCATTTCAGAAGTTAATACTTTGAATAGTTCATATGGTGCGTGTTGATGTTCTTCAATTAAGCGAATGTTCAAACTGAAGACTGTATTATTCCTTTGTAAATAACTCGCTTACTTTAGTTACAGATCATGGAAATTTAAGCGCAAACTACAATAATACATTTTTGGAATTCTAGTGTGTCTGTTTAAGACGACATGTGCGTATATTTTAACACACTTCATAACATTGCTGTCACTTTTGAAAAAGTTTTGAATAATAGTTCAATTTTGTAGTGTGTGTCAATTTGTTATTTTTTTGTAATTTAAATGAAGTTTTTTTTTGTTGTTGTTTGTGGTTAAAATGTTACATTATCATTACATTGTATAAAAAAATCTTTTAAAATATGGCAAAAACTGCGTATAAATTGCTGTAAAATTAAATGTAATAAAACATACATCTAATTCTACTTTTGCAATACTTTTGCAATTACTAATTGCAATTTTTATGGCAAAGAATGCCGGCAACATTGCTGGCAGAATTCTTTTCCATAAATGAAACGGATTTTTTTTATAGTATATATAGTTGTGAATTAATATATTTAGATAAAATTACATAATTTGGTACAATCTTGTTGTACATTTTTAACCATCCTACTGCATCAGATAAAATGATTGAATTCTTAATTATGTTAAAATTATATTATTCTTGTGCATTCTTAATTATGTTAAATGCGTAGTACCTATAGTTTTCGTTCAGTTCGTCCTTCAATCGGAATATAAAAACAGAAGAACTACCAACCCAATCATTTACAGTTCAGAATATGTAAATGCAGTATAATTTTCTCTAGACATTTCAAATTTCACGAAAATCGAATGTATAGTTCAATCAAAGGGGCAATCAAAGTTATTCCGTTACATAACGGCTAATGGGAACTAATAGTTTCAAGTGCATTTAAATGATGTTACACTTTTTCGAACATGATAAAATTTATATGAATCTACGATGTGTATAGTAAAATATACATTATGCACAATATGGCATGTAAAGAATATGTGTTATTAATTTATAGGGCCACACAAAACTATTCCATTATGTACATAGGTATAGTGGGAAAAATTTTAACGCGTGTTTTAAGTATATTAAACTATTTAACAATTTATGACATGTATATATATTACTGAGATTTACTACAAGTTACTTCCTGTATAATAAAAAAAACGGATAGCATTTAAAGAGACACGCAAAAGATTTCGAATATACTGCACTCGAAGTACTGTATAGTATTGCAATAAGATTTGAATATTTCTAAAACTTCTTTACATTACGAACATACCTAATTTGCAGCGTTTGACGTGTAATTTCCGACTTATTTTATAATGTTTTCGAGTTGTTTTTTTCTGTCATTGTTTATAAATTACTGATATAAAAATTCAGCGCAGTAGTTTAGAGTGGCTCAGTATATAAAAATAACAAATATATATATATATATATATATATATATATATATATATATATATTTTGTTGATGTTGTTGTTGTTGTTTATAATATAATAATGCATAAAATAAAATAAGAAATTTCATTAAATTATTAAATATTTTTCAGACACAAAATTAAATTTATTTTAAAAATTTTATTGTGTATTGATCAATTTTCATTTTCAAAATTACTTCAACTAGGATTTTAATTAATTAATCTAACAAATCACTGTAACTGTGAACTTTGTTATAATGTCAAAATATATCAGAAAACATGTGTTGCTTTCTAAATATTAATATGCTTTACTCTTTAGGTAGTTTACAGAGAAGTTTTAATGACACAACATTTCAGGCATTAATATTTTGAACAGCTAATATGGTGCGAAATATTGTTCCTCAAT
Organism: Maratus speculifer; assembly: GCA_964019185.1. Lineage (NCBI taxonomy): Eukaryota > Metazoa > Arthropoda > Arachnida > Araneae > Salticidae > Maratus > Maratus speculifer. The sequence continues at coordinate 415,025,333 of OZ025290.1, forward strand.
TAAGCGAAAGCTGAAATACAAGACAGTGTTATTTCCTTTAAATAATTCTCTTACTTTAATTGCGTATCATGCAAGTTTCGTGACAACTCCAGTAATACACTCCAGTTCATACACCTTACAGCATTGCAGTCTCTTTTGAAAGAGATTTGAAAAGAGGTTTAATTTTGTAGTAATTTTGTTAATTCGGCAATTTTCTAATTGGAATTAAATAAAAATTATTTTTCAATTTAGGATAAAAATAATTATATGTCGCTTTTTAAATTAATATTTTAAATACAAAATTATAATTTGATAGTGTGCTGTTTTGAATCTTTATCAATCTGGTATAACAAAAAAAATCGGTTTTCTTTGTCATTGTTTAAAATTCTCGGAAAAACTCGGAATATTAAAGTAAGGCGACGCACGTTTTCCGATTATAATATTATCGTTTATTATAAATATCATACAAGAATTCATTTAATAATAAATTTTCATTAGATTATTAATTATTTTTCAAGCACAAAAAATAAAACGAAAACAGTTTTTTTTAAATATTAGAATTTATCAGTTAAGTTTAATTTTCAAAGTTGCTTTAACATTTTAGTTAAAATCTTTAGAAGCAGAACTATATGTTGCTCAAGGCAAGGACTTATCAGTGCAACACTGAACATTGTTACAATGCCCAAATAAATAATAAAGCGTGTGTTGCTTTCTAAATATTAATATTCTTTACTTTGTAAGAAATTTACAGAGAATTTGTAATGACACAATAATCCAGACGTTAACATTTTGAATATCTGATGTGGTGCGAAATACTATTCCTCAATTAAACAAATGCTCAAATTCAAGACAATATTATTTCCGTGTAAATAATCCTGTTATTTTAACTGCGTATCTAGTAAGTTTTCATGACCACTCCAGTAACACATTTTTAAAATTCTATTTTAGATGTTTAAGGTAACATGTGCATTTATTTTGATTACACTTCACAACGTTCCGGTCTCTTTTGAAAAAGTTTTGAATAGGAGTTTAATTTTGTAGTATTTGGCAATTTGGCAATTTTCTATTTGGAATGAAATATTTTTTTTTCAGTTTATGACAAAAATAATTATATGTTGATTTTGTACGTTTTAAATAATTATAGTTTAAAAACAAATTTATAATTTGATAGTATCCTGTTATGAAAATTTATCAATCTGGTATAGTAAAAAAAATCAATTTTTTAAAATTACATTTTCAATTTGATTTTCTCTGTCATTGTTTATAAATTATTGTGATATAAAAAAATAGCAATAATTTTGAAAGACTCGGAATATAAAAGTAAGTCGATGCATGTTTTACACTTATAATATGTATTTTTTATAAATATCATAACAGTTAAAATAAATTTAATAATAAATTTTCATTAAATTATAAACTATTTTTCAAGTATAAAAATTAAAACGAAAACAGATTTTAAATATTATTTTTTATCAGTCAAGTTTAATTTTCAAAATAGCTTTAACATTTTACTTAAAATCTTTAGAAGAAGAATTATATTTTGCACAAGGCAAAAACTAATCACTGTAACACTGAACTTTGTTACAATACCCAAATAAATAATAAGGCATGTGCTGCTTTCCAAATATTAACATGCACTTTCAGAAGTTTGCTGTGAAGTTCTAATGATATTTTAGAAGTTAATATTTTGAATAGCTGTTGTGCTGCGTGTGAAAGATCTTCAATTAAGGGAATGTTCAAACTAAGGATTGTATAACTGCCGGAAAAATATTTAATTTCCTTTAAGAGAGACCCGTAAGAAAAAACCCAAAATTTTTATTATTGATTTTAAAGTAATGAATTTTGGTGTACTACTTAAGAATCTTTTTGTACGGAATAATTAGCAAAAAAATTCACTTTTTATTAAAAAGTATATTTTTTATGGGGATTTTTATGATATTTTTTGTCGAAAAATACACTTTTTAAAATTACTACTCCTCATTCAATTTTCAATATTTTGGTAATACTAAAATTTCTTAAATAGTGCTATAGTATATGGAAAAGAACTAAGGAGAGATATTTTTAATTTTCTATTTTAATCGGCTAAAACAAATTAATAAAAATACGCATGGCAAATTTCCTTAAATTTGTTATAATTTTCATGTTTACCAATTTATGTAAAATTTTCAGAAATAGTTAAAAGATATATCTCTCCTTACTTTTCTTGCAATTTTTTTTAAGATTCTAAAAACATAAACACTTTGTTTCTAAATCATTTTACCACTAAGCCTTAGTACTTTGAACTTAGGCAAAATAAGAAAAAAGTCATTTTCAGGAAAACACGTTTTAAATGGCCGCTAGTCCTTTAAACTCTATAGTGAGTACAATTAAAAAAGCTCATTTTCTACCTGTTCCAAGTGTCCCCGAGTTCTGAAATTTATGGATATTCGCAAATATGTATTTTATCGTTTTCTGAGATAAATTTTTTTTTTTGAACTTTTGATGATTTTTGGCCGAAAATGGGGTACGGGTCTCCCTTAACTACAGTTCGTGAACATTAACATAACAAATCAATAAGCAGATTTTTGAAATGGCAGTACATTATTTGAAACGATATTTGTTTTTATTTTGATGCATTTTATAACATTATGTTCATTATGTAACAATATGATTTTATTTTTACTTGTTAAGTTGGCAATATTTTGTTTCTAACTAAATTATTTTTTTTTCTGGTTATTCAAATAAATAACATTTTGAATGATTCTCTGTATTAAAGTATGTTGGTACATACTCTCCAATTACAACATTGTGTTTTTTATTAATGCCATACCGGATGAAATAAAATAATAAAATTTCATTAAATTATTAATTATTTTTTCAAGCACATACAAAAAAAAAAAAAAAAAAAAAAAAAACGAAAACAGTTTTTAAATATTATTCTTTATCAGTCAAGTTTAATTTTCAACGTACCTTTAATATTTTATTTAAAATCTTTAGAAAAAGAATTATATTTTGTTCAAGGCAATGACTAATCAGTGTAATACTGAACTTTGTTACAATGCTCAAATAAATAATAAAGCATGAGCTGCTTTCTAAGTATTAACATGCATTATCCTTCGAACAGTTTAGCCAGACGTTCGAATGACACAACATTTCAGAAGTTAATATTTTAAATAGCCGATGTGATGAGTGTTAGTGTTCCTCAATTAAGCGAATGTTCAAGCTGAAGACTGTATAATTCCCGGAAAAAATATTTAATTTACTTTAATAACAGATCATGAATGTAATTTTAACAACTCAACAGACAGATTTTTGGAATTCCGGTAAATATGTTTAACCCTTTATAAACCGCATTATGAATTTATGAAAATTTTACATTCTAAAGCATTTTACGTTAATTATTTAAACTAAATTAAAAGATTTAGATAACCATTTAATAAATATTTGAAGTATTTTAGAAGGACTGAAGGATTGATTAAATTTGAATTAAGAGATGTGCAATATTTATAATCTTACTCAAATCTTTAATTTTAAATTATTTTCTTGGTATTTTGTAGAATTATAAAATGTACAATTCTAATGTTCTTACAATATAAATATAGAAATATTTCCGAAATCCTCATACACTTTCCTTAGCACTAAGAAAGCTGAAAAGATGCAAAGGAAAAAGAAATCATCATTTTAAAAATATATTTGTTTTGTGTAACCAATAATGCTTTTGGAACACCATAAAGAAATGTATCTGTAACTCATTCTAAACAGTATATCAACTAATGGAACTATTAAAAGAATTTTATAATAAGTAATTTTTATGGTACTTATAAGTACCGTCGGCAGATAGAGGATTAAGACAATATTCGTTTTTATTTTGATACATTTTATAAACATATAATCCCTTGGAAATTAGCTTTAAATACAAGTTTATTTTTTATTTGATAATTTGGCAACACTTTGTTTTTAATTAAATTAAAAATTTTATCCTTGTTATTTCAGAAATAATTGCCTACTAATTATGTAAGTTGCTTTTATTTTGATGCATTTTATAACAATATAATCCCTTGGAAATTAGTTTTGATTACAAGTTTATTTTTTATTGGATAATTCGCAACATTTTGTTTGTAATTAAATTAGAATTATTATCCTTATGATTTTAAAAATAATTGTCCTCTAATTATGTAAATTATATATGAATACATGTAAATAAAAATGCATCATATGATTCTATACAGTCAGAGAACGTATTTAAATTTAGTGTTTACGAGATATATCTTTCTGTCATTTTTTTAAATATTGCTCTATGAAATTGGAACAATATTTTTTAATGGCGCAATATATTAATGTAACACCATACATCTTTTACGCTCATTCTTTATATATATATATATATATACATATATACAATAACAGATAAAATAAAATAATACATTTTTAATAAAATTATTAGGTATTTTTCAGGTACAAAGCAAAAGCTATTTTCAAATCTTACACTTGATTGGTAAAGATACATATTCAAATATGCTTTAAAACTTTTAATTAAAATATTTTAAACAATAATTATGTTGCGCAAGAAAATAATGAATCATTGTAACCAGTGTTCTCGCTGGCATTTGACCAACGTTAGTAATTTGGCTAATTAAAAATAAAAAACATTCGCCAAATGAAAAAAGTATTAGAAAAATAGATATATGTTCTAGATATATGCTTCAATATGTTCTAAAATAACCTAAGTTTTTATGTGACTTCTTGTTAATTTATTTTCTACTATCCGCTACAAATATAAAATTATGTATACATTAAATATACATATGCATGTGTATGAAAAACGAAAAAGAAAAAAGAAAAAGCAAAAATTGAGCACTAGCAATTTGGCGAATCTAATCGCTTGTTTACTCGCCAAATGAAGAATTTAGTCGCAATTTGGCGCATTGGCGAGCGACAGCGAGAACACTGATTGTAACATGAGCCAATAAGCAAATAAATAAGAGAGCATATGTTGTTTTTTAAATATTAATATCATTATTCTCAAACAAATTTACGAAGAAGTTGTTATGGTACAATATTTCAAAAGCTAGTAATTTGAATCGCTGATGTGGTGCATGTAAGTCCTCCTCAATTATCCTTTCGGGTCTGGTGTACTGGTTTTTTTCGGGTATTACTAGTACATCTGTTTTAATGGAATTTTATTCGGTTTTAAGAAATACTATTATTACTATTTGCATGTAATAATGTTAGTATATGTGTATGCATTTACTATATGATTTCATATATGCTTAGGCATTTATTAATAATAATAATTATTATTATTTGCTTAATTCTCTTTGCGTCGTTTACTATTTTTTATTTTAAACACACATTTTACTTTTTAAATTTAAAATAAAAGCTACTTTCCTAAAAGAATCGTATTTAACAAATCGCAAAAAGTATCAAAAAGTTACAATATAAGTAAAACCTTATTGTAGTAAAATGTTTTCTAAGCTTCTTCAAAAATTATTCCTCAAAATATTGCCATATGAATAATAATTGAATTATTCGCAAAACAGCAAAATTCGGTATCTTTCAGACAATGAAATATTTGTTAAACACTAGTTAATCAGTTTTGATAGGTAGGGTTAATTTTAATAACTTAAAAATAAATAAATTTTTCTAAAAAATTGAAAAAAAAAATGGACCCGACAGCAAATCTGCAAACTAAAAGTTTTTTTTTTTTTTTTTTTTTTTTTTTTTTTTTTGGTGGGGAGGATAATATTTAACTTTCTTTAATTACAAATCATGAAAGTTATCATGATAATTTCATAAACGGAATTTTAAAATTCCAGCACATATGTTGAAGACGATATGCGTTTTTATTTTGATACTCTTTATAACATTGTGTTCGCTTCTAAAAATTTTCTCCTATAGACGATATCAAGACTGATAAGGTTAATAAAGTTTTTGTGTTATACCAAAAACAATCTGACGCTCTGTCAAAATTTTTAAAAACTAATAATTTCCCTTCATTATTAAAGACAGCACTCTCAATAAGATTCCGGTGGGTAAGTTGCGGACCATCCCTAGTCAGAACATAGTATAAACTATTGTATTAAACCTATCGGCTAGAAACGGAAATGCCTACACAGTAAAAAAAAAAAATTCTGTAAAGGTACTAAACATTTTCTAGGAAACTGGGATTCCTAGAACTTTTCCTGTAAAGTTAACAGCAAAAATTCAAGTTTCAGAATCGGTTACATGAATTTTTCCTGTTATAGTTACATGAAAAGTTCTTGGAATACCAGTTTCCTAGAAAATGTTTAGTACCTTTACAGATTTTCTTTTACAGTGTAGACACAGTCTACGTGCATTTAATCCAAAATTAAACAATTGGATCATTCTTTACATACGATATTTTTACTGGTATTTTTTACAATTATTTGAGCATTATCCTCTTATCAAAATGCTGTGAAGTTATGCACTTTAAATTTAAGGTATCTTGTGAATGAAGTAGATGACATATTCCATCCTATGTAAACATATTTAAAAATAATAATAATAATAATAATAATAACAAATAAACAAATCTGCTTTTTGGCAATGATTTAATGCTACTCTTAACAAACTATGACATCAAGTGTTATTTTGTTAAATGTATACCGTTTGAAAGGTTTGATTAAAAATAATATATAAATGTAGTTGAATATTACATGGTTTTATTCTAATATAAATTTATTATTTATTTTATGTGACGCGAGCTTGATATGTATATAAATATATGTGTCTGCAATAGTAAAAAAAAATTGAAAAAAAAATAAATAAATAAATAAATAAATAAAAATAGTAGTAATTCGAAATTATTTTTTTATTTTTTTTTTCAAATTATTTCAATATTTAACTGTGTCCTTTTAATTTTCCAATTTTTAATGTATTATTTATATCCCAAGCCTTTAAACTACGCTTTCTTCATTGTATTCTATTCTAAAAAAAAGAATCTGTTAAATATACAATTTTCCTTAAATCACATTACTTAAATTTATTCTTTTATTTGTTTCATTATATTTTTGTTAGTTGCTTTCTAAAAAATCATTCGATTACACAGAGTTCCCACCCAGCGACGCCATTCAACTGTTTCGCAATTTATACTTTTGACCGACTGATAGAACTCAGTTATTTTCGCCTGGTAAAATTTTCACATTGGTTAAAATCACTTTTTTCTAATAAATTTATTGGAAACATATATTTAATAAATTTTGTAAATTGGCGTAATATTTTGTATTCTAGCGCTTAATGTAACCTCAATACATCGTCATCTGTTGGCAGATTTTTACATTTCTTTGTGCTAAACAGCCCACTGTCAATTGGTGGGGTTCAAATGTTTTAATATGGTGAACCTCTATTCATTAAGATTATTACTATCTTTTTTCTGTGGCAACAGATTTAGTTGATACTGAGATCAAACCGTAATTGGTGGAATTGTTTCGATAAATGAAGTTGTTAAATGAACGTCTTCTATAGGAGATTATACCGGGAAATTGCCAAGAATTTCATGTTATTCTACCACTAAATGCCACATCTGACTGCAAATGAAACACTCTTCGATTTAGTGGTGGTTGAAAATGGTACATTACATACTGGCTTTTGCATTATTCCTTATTGTAGGACATAATAGCTCGCTTATGTATATATATATACATATATATATATATATATATATATATATATATATATATATATATATATATATATATAATCACTGGTAAAACAATTTTTTTTTACAATAAGGTACCCTGGGGTAATAACGCCACGTTAAGGTTCTACCAATTTTCACGGCTCAGTTTTAAGATTGTGTTTTTCAAACAAATGTAGGGTTTGATACAGCAACTCATTGACTACATATATATAAAAATAATTTAACAGATATGTATTCATAAAATGTAATGGTGTGATTTCTTGACCAATGCTATTTGGCGTTATTACCCACCTATATGGGTAATAACGTCATGCAAACAAAACTATGAAATAAGATGGGATAAATGCATGTAGATTACCCAATTCTAAAAATACAAACTCTACAAACTTAGAGAATGACAAATTGCATTCTAAGCTATTGAAAATGTTAAATGTTTTGTGAAAGTGTAAGAAAAATAAAGGTGTGGTGTGTGTGGGGGGGGGGGATGAGGCGAAAGATAATCAGACCGTGAGCTTCTTTTTGCTTAAAAAGGATCGCTTAAATAGAATTATTAGAAATATTGCACAGTTTTAATTGTGTTTATTCGAATCAGTATTTAGGATGTAGCTCGGCCACTGTAGGGAATCAACCGGGGTGTTAATGCCAAGGATTGGCGTTATTACCCTGTTATAGTTATTACGCTGTACATTTTAAATAACAAATTATCTCGAAAATGTAACCAAAATCTTCAACAACATTTTGAAAGTCCATGAAATGTACTACAAATTTATGTAATTAACACAGTATTTCCAGATAAAAAGTAGTCTTCACATCACAAAACGTATCTCGTAAATTTTAGGTCAAGCGTTAATTTTAGTTGCTTGTAAAACCAGTAAGACCTAAAAATGAAACAAATTAACTTGAAACTGTTTTTTGCGATTTATATGACTCGAAACCCTTCTGCGCAGAGCACATGGGTGTCATTTACCAGATAATTTCATAATTATGTATAATATTAGCACTTGGCGTTATTACACCAGACCACCTTATATAGATTGATTAATTTCATTCGTGGAATCTGATTCATATATAATTACTTTGTGGAAAAATGTTATTGACTTGTCTAATTCTATTAACAATAGTACTTAATATTTTATAAAGTAATCATGGAATCTTAAGAATAAAACGAAGAAAAATATCATATAACCAACATTCGTTCATTTATTTTTATTTTAAGAGCAACATATTCGACATTTCCTATTCTGTTATTTCTAAATATTTTAGTAGTATTTCAAATTATTATCCTTATAACTGTCCGAATAAATGAGAATGTCTCTGAAGATTTCGGTGTAATCATTACTAACATAATGTCATACTTCCAGAAGTTATGATTACTTAAGCTTGTGTGCTGGATCTCGAGGTATTAGTGAGGCTGTATGGCATGTTTGCAAAGATTTAAAAGATTGCAAAAGTCTTTTTGAGCTTTTCTAAAGAGTATTTATTTTATCATCTTAGTCTTTAAAGTTAAATAAGATATTGTGTGAAAAATTTAGACATTTATTCGTTAGAAAACGATATGCATGATTTATGAATACATTTCTCTTTTTCTTTGTTTTTAAAATGAGTTACTGACTTATCTTTATCTATAAATGCGTTTATATAAATTGAAACCTCGGAAACTCAGACCCATTTTTCTCGGATCTCAAAATACTCCGGAATAAATATGCTTGATTTTCATATTTTAAGGGGTCAGGTACCTTTGATCGATTAAAATAGAAGCAAAATTTGCATACAGTATTGATCTCAATATCTTTAAATCTATCGCTTTTAAGAACTTCAAATTTTTAACACATATTTAAATAATCTTCCTGTAACTGTTACAGGTCATGGAATATTTTTATACCTTCACCATAAAATTAAATAAAAAAATTACAAAAGGTCTTTTTTTCTCGAAGAAAAATCATACATAGTCTTGCGCGCAGCTTGACATGCATAAAAAATATCATAAAGACCTAAAATCACTTTATATATAAAGAAAAATAGTCAATAATCAAAATGACGAACCCTAGTTACTTTAAATTCTGTCTTTGTATAAAAAATACATAAAAATATGAAAAATAACAAAATTTAGCACTTTTTTTTGTAAATAATAATTCATAACTTAAAAAATTCATACACAAAAGTGATAGTAGTTCGTCATTTTAAGCATTTATATGTTATGTAACTTCTGTAAAAATTTCATCAAATTCTACCCAACCATTTTCGAGCAATCATGCGCGCAAGTTGAAAAAATAGCATTTTGAGAAAATCCAATTTAAAGATAAAATTTCTTTTTAAAACATATTATGCAAAATATCTTTAGATATTTAAGTATACATATATTTATTTACTTACCTATTTATATAAAAACATAAATTCAATAAGTTTCATTATAAAAAAATAGTAAATAGTGTGCTATAAAACATGCAAAATGAATATAAATACACAAATAACATATACTGATACAACATTTTTCTATATATTTATTCATTATTTACAAAATTTTTACATGAAACTGGTAATACTTCATCATTTTCAACATTTATATGCTATGTAAGAGATGTTATTTTTTTATGACATTTTAGACAACCATTTCGGAGAGTCATGCGCGCAGTTGAATCGTAAACGTAAAAACGAAAATAATTTTTCATCATATCGTTCTTCTAAATAACCATTCATTATCTAATAAATCCTTACATGACACTGATAACAATTCGTCATTTTCAACATTTGAATGTTTTGTATGAGCTGTTAATTTTTTATAAAATTTTAGCCAACAATTTCAAAGAAATCATGCGCGCTATTGAATCGTAAACGGAAAAACGAAAAAAAAATTTCCTCATATCATTCTTCTGAATAACCATTCATTATTTAATAAATCCTTACATGACACTGATAATACTTCGTCATTTTCAACATTTGAATGTTTTGTAAGAGCTGTTAATTTTTTATAAAATTTTAGACAACCATTTCGGAGAAATCATGCGCGCTATTGAATCGTAAACGTAAAAACGAAAATAATATTTCCTCATATCATTCTTCTAAATAACCATTCATTATTTAATAAATCCTTACATGACACTGATAACAATTCGTCATTTTCAACATTTGAATGTTTTGTATGAGCTGTTAATTTTTTATAAAATTTTAGCCAACAATTTCAAAGAAATCATGCGCGCTATTGAATCGTAAACATAAAAACGAAAAATTTTTTCCTCATATCATTCTTCTAAATAACCATTCATTATTTAATAAATCCTTACATGACACTGATAATACTTCGTCATTTTCAACATTTGAATGTTTTGTAAGAGCTGTTAATTTTTTATAAAATTTTAGACAACCATTTCGGAGAAATCATGCGCGCTATTGAATCGTAAACGAAAAAACGAAAAAATTTTTCCTTATATCATTTTTCTAAATAACCATTCATTATTTAATAAATTCTTACATGACACTGATAACAATTCGTCATTTTCAACATTTGAATGTTTTGTATGAGCTGTTAATTTTTTATAAAATTTTAGCCAACAGTTTCGGAGAAATCATGTGCGCTATTGAATCCATGTGCGTAAAAACGAAAATTATTTTTGTGAAAATTCAATTGAAAGAAAAGATTGACTTAGGAACTTATTATGAAACATTATTTTTAAGTATTGCAGTAATTTATATAATTATTTACTTATCTTATTTATACACATGAATTTAATAAATATTAAAAAATAAATATTGTGTACTAAATCAAGAAAAATAAAAGTAGAAATAAAAATAAATTTACCTTTACAAGAACAATACTACATCATCTGTTTACTTAGATTATTAGGTTGATAAACTTTTTAGAAGACTTGTGAAACAAAAATCTATAAATTCATTCTGATGTTTTCTATTGCATGACATAAATAAACCTTTTAGAAATTTGAACACTAATTTACATACATATACTTTGATAACTATCATCGCATGGGATAACAGATGGAAAAAAACTTTGTTCAAAGATTTTCACAAAACTTAACACATTTAAAAAGCACCGGCACTGTAAATTTCACCTTCCTCCAAGAGAAATTTATCTTTCTGAGCAATTTCTTTCATTCGCTTACTTTTTCTTGCTTCTTTTGTGTTTTGAAGAAAGCGTAAATTAGAAGTTGCAATTCTTTGGTCGTCTAACTGTTTCAAACATCCTCGAGCATGTGCACCAACTGTCAAGCCAAATTCTTGCATTACATTCATTTTTCCTTGATTGCCATCATTAAACAAAATAACTGCTTCATTTGTAGCAATTTCCACAATCCTTTTACCTACTCCTTGTGTTTTTGGACATAATTTCCATATTAAAGAATTTATCGATTCATTGTTGTTCTGGGTCTTACCTCCTAAGCACCTAGACAGAAGTTTTGGCTGCGATAAGTCATTAAAAATTGGTTTTATAGTATCCATTACACTAGTCGGGACTGTGTTCTTGTGTTTAAATGTTTTAATGGTACCACAAGCAACTGCTTTATTATATTTGCACCAAGATTCACTTCCAGTAGGGCAAAATGAATGTAGAGGCTCGGCATCCGTTGAACGAGTATGAAAATATGCAGCCCAGATAGCTTTACGCATTTCATGTAAATTGTTTTTATTCTGTCGAATTGCATTTCCATAATAATCTGTTAGCTTAGCAATGATGTTGTCCGTAAGTCTACCTTTTCCTCCAAGTGCTTTACCTTCACTACATTTTACTTTGTTTTGTTTAAGTTTTCGTAAGCGTGTGCCCATTCTCTTTTGAATGTGACCCACGCATTCAATTTTTTCAACTTTTGTATCAGAACCATATGGGCTGGCCTCTGATATGGCTTGAAAAGTTTTGGCATCACCATCACCTATATATCCAATGTACTTTACGTTTCTTGTGGCTTCTGAACGTTGAAATATTCGAACCATACCACTTAGTTCCATTTTTCCAGCAGATCCATCGTGGTTATTGAGGCAATCATTTTCATGGGTTTTTTTCCATGAATTATATTCATGCGTCCCTTTTTTTAGTTTCCATGCATCACATGACTTGCAAAATGAGGAAAGGACTTCAGTATCAATAACTTTGCCGCTTTTGTCACCAATGACAGTGCACACACCTATTCGTGAAGTATGACCCCGAGTTTTCCATGTACCGTCACCACTGATGTTTAAGCATGAAGAATCAGTCAGAGTTACTTCTTCTGAAGCTGCAGATATCATAGATTTTTCTGCGACAGATGCAGAGCATTTCTGTAGCACCTTTATCGCAGCATTGTAAGATTTTTTGGAAACCGGTTGAGGCAGATCCATGATTCCACAAAACAGTTTCATTGCTGCATACCCCAGTCCAATTGATCTAATGGCATAAATATATCTGTTGTTAATTTCTGAAATTTTGTTATTTTCGCCGATCTTCTTAGAATTCTTAAATTTAATAACTTCAGCACAATTTTCACATAAAATCGAAATTTTAGATGATAAGCCACATTCAATTTCTTCTGTTATACTTACTTCACCACCACAAGCTTTACAGCATAAAAATTTTTCCAGAATGGAAAACATGTGACTGACATCCATAATACGATATCCATCAAAGCTAGAATTATATTCAAACTCCTTGTTTACAGAAAGTTTTCTCTGTGAAGCACTGTTATTCAGTGAATCATTTTCACTTTTCGTCAACTTTCTAGTATATATATTACCAGTAAATTTCCTTTTTTTCGGTCGTATCCCAGAAGCTCTTTTAGGTGTGTTTTCGCTAAGAACTTCACTCATTGTAGCAGAAGATTATTAACGAAATAAATAAAATTAATTTAAAGCTAAAATAAAACTTATTCGCAAACAAATCACTATAAAAAAATCAGAAATTCAGCATCGAAAGAGTAAACAACACAACGTGCATAGATTTATTTCTAAATCAAGCTAACTAGCTTGAATCTAAAGTTGAAGTAGCAGTTGCTAATTTCTGCTTGATTTCCTGAAAGGAAAGGGAAAATAAATAACCACAGAGTAAAGAAAAGTAAGAGTAGAAATCCTTGAATCTTATCAGCTACGGCCGGCGCCTGCTGCGTGAAAAATGTAAACAAACAGTCTAGCCCTTTAAATATCGCTGTTTCATGAAAAGAGGCCTTACTATTTTGCCCATAACTTCGTTTCTAATGAGAATTTTTTTATGGGGTTTGTTTTAATATGAATCTAAAAGATTATACTTTCATATAAAGCAATAAAAAAAAAAATCGAAATTTTGACCATTTGAAAGGTACCTGACCCCTTAAAAACAGAATTTGTTTGTGCATTCACATATTTTTTTTTTCCCCTTGAAATAATATTTTACATTCTAAGGAATATTATTGCGAGTAAAAAGGAAAAAAAAAGGTTTTTGGTTTATTTTTATGTCTCTCCAGTAGTATTCTTGCATACAGTTACAAAAATTGTTACCTTTTTTATTACAAGTAACAATTAATAATTCTTAACGAAGCAATTCTGGTCAGCAGAAACACCATACATAATTGCTTTTCTTAGTGGACAAAGGTCAAACAATGCCACAATTATTCTGCTGAAATTCTCAATCTCAATTCGAGAAAGAGTTTATTTCTAAGTATCCACGCTTGCAGAGAACTAGGTAGAGAGAGATTGGCTTTAAACTTTTGGCAAAACAACAGCTAAAGAGTAACACATAAATAGGTAATGCTTAGTAAATTTAAAATATTTTTGTACCTATACAAAGAAAAGGAAATATTGTATTTTATCGATAATGGTAAAGCCACTAAAAATTTCTTTCGAATAGGATCATCAATAGTGTCTGACTAGATGAAAAAGAAGAAAATATATTTTGACGACTTTTGTGTTAACTTGATTCAGAATGACAATTTGCTTGATAAAATACGAAGATAAAAAGACTAAATTTAAAGCGCTACTCGAAGCTTTTTTTCTATCCTTTTGCGCCGACAAAAACGTGTCAAAGCAATTTCAAGGTCATTCATTCAACAGAAAGAAGTGAATTTAAAGAAATTTTCACATAAAGGCGATCCTTATTTTACACAAACCAAGGATGATTACACAAATATAAAAAGAAAAACGATGATTGCTCATTAACGGTTTCTGGAGACATATTATCAGGTCACAGTAATCGTCGAGGAGAAGGAGATCTAAGTCTTGATCAGATCAACAATATGGATAAGTCAGTTTCGTTCAAGAACATGTTACCCAGTCCTACATTCACCTGAAAATTAGAATATTCAGAGCCCGTGTGTGTCAGAGTGTATGACAAAACAGGGTCAAATAGAAGAATAATCAAATGTGTGAAAGAAAAATGACAACAGTTTCATATTAATATCCTTATATCGATTACAAGTTCTTGACACATGAAAACAAGCAACGATAATAAATTACTTTGTATATTAAAGTAAGACATGTTTTCCAATTACGACATTATTTTTTGTAATATATTTTTCTTTATAAAATAATATAATATATTTTAATTTAAATATTAAATATATTACACGTACAAAACAGAAACTATTTTTCTAAACTTATTTATAATTTGTCAATTTTCCTTTTTAAAATGTCTCAATTATTTTTCTTAAAATATTTAGAACTGCATCTATGTTGTTCATAGATTTAACTTAACACTGTAACAATGAACTCTAGGTTGAATATCTAAATAAATAAGTAAGCGGTCTCGTACTCTAAACATTAATATGCATTATTTGTTGAGAAGTTTATAGAGAAATTTGTAATGACACAATAGTTTGGAAACAAATATTGTGAATGGCTAATGTAGCACATGGTTATATTCCTTAATTAAGCAAATGATGAAACTAAACTTTGTATTATTTACGAGTACTTATATATTTGCTTTCGTTACATAACATAGAAATTTTAACATGCCAACTCAGCTAATGACTTTTTTGAATTATGATATACACGTTTAATATAATGTGTACTTTAATTCGGATGTATTACTTAACAATGTGTTTTCTTCGGACGAAAGCTTTAATAGAAATTTATACTTAAAGTATTTGTTAGAATGAATATTTTCTTTGTGATATAAAATGCTGTTATTCATAAATTAAAACTCATTTATTAAAATATTTTAAAATATTGCTGACTCTCAAAGTTGATTTTTAATTAACATATTGAAATAAACATTAAATACATAATACTATACTGAAGTGTAATTTTAATAAGGTTCTTCAGACATAAGGTTTCAGATAATGATAAGAAATGATATCATTGCTTTCAAATTGTTATAATCTTTAATACAAAAAAGTGACTCATAACATTTATTGTTATTTTTACTAAATACTATATTTCAAAAACTTAAAATGAGACCGAATGAAAAAAAATTATTTTTTTAATAAAATTTATGACGCAGTTTTGTAAGCATAATAAATTTCCATGTAAACATTGATACAATACTATTGTCCGGGAAACTTGAAACATATTGTTACGAATTTTGTAAATAGTTAGTTTTGTGCTGTAAAATAATGTAAATAATCTTATTAAGCTCCATTTCTTTACTAATATTAGTTTTTGTTACATTGTCTCTGTTATCAAGCAAACTTGTCTATTATTTTTAGTGAATGTCTATGGCAGCTTTGCGAAATATTAGAGATATCGCCAAGTTGGTGTCACTTTTGGCGACTAATTTTGGTCGCCAAATTTGGCGATATATTGCCAAGTTGGCGACAAACTTGGCGATTGTTGGCGATGGTAACCCTTCCCTCTTAATGGTAACCCCCCTTAGATATACTGATATATTGTTTGTTGTTCCGTGGATTTTTCGAGATGGTTCTAGAAATTTCCAGCACATGCTACGAGCCTATATAAAGAGAGCAGTACGAGCTGTTGTTGTTATTATTTACCAGTCAGTCATTGAGTGAACAACGCGTTTGTTAAGCAAGTTTGCTTGAGTCTTATTTACGTTATTTTGAATGTGATTTAGTGTAGAGACGTTGTATAAAGAGTCTCTGGAACCTATATCTGCACTTATACGATAGATTTGAACAATTATGTTTGAATATCTAGAAATATTTGTGAGTTTCGAGGACTCTGTTGTTCTGAAGTTCTGTAAATAAATTATTTTCTACTTTTCTAAGAGCAAAGAGTTTGAAGTTGTCTAACCATAAGATCGAAAGAACCCTATATACGCTGCAACAATATTGTTGAATGATTATCATTAATATTTATTATGCATTGTAGTATATATATACTAGGTAATACTTCATAGGTAAAGGTGGGGACATCGCATTGCTGCATATCTATTTAGTTTAGTTTATTGCTTAATTCTTGAAATTTTTTATGTTATTTTGGAAATTTCTAAATATTTTATGTTATGTTACGAGTTGATTAATTTTTATGATTTTGTTGTTGGCTATTCAGTAAATTCAGTTTTTTATGTTAATTCATTTTATAGTTTAGGTTTATTAAAAAAATTAAAAAAAAATTAATTATTCTCAGTTGTTTTTTCTATATAATTGGAGTATGCAGTTTTGTGATGCCTTGCGAAACCTGTGAGGATACACTTTTTTACAACTTTTTGATACCTGTTGCTCCTCCCACCTTCTGAAGAGCAGAGAGTTTATTTTGCTTTGTTTTTTTGGTGTTGTTCTTTTGTGGTTCATTGTTGTTTCACCCATTTTTACATTTTTTTCATCTTTTCATCGTTTTCATGCTTTTATCATAAAAGAGTATATATATATATATATATATATATATATATACATATATCAGTGTTGCCACAGTACGGGGAATTTCCAGACCAGAAAATTGTCTTCGATACCAGTAATTTCTTACAGAAAATCTCTGTTTAAGAAAGGTGAAAAATCGTGGTTTAAATTAAGAAATATAACTTTCATAGGGAAATTAGTACCCTACGATCTTAAGTATTTGTAAAAATTAATGTAAGTATTATATTAAAAAAAAATTCTCAGTAATATATATTACTGCATATTTCCTTATAAAATATATTAAGTCATTTCAGTGACACGAATATTTATTTTACAAAATAATTTCAAGAATTATTACGAAACATTTTCTGAAATCCTGGGATTAGAAATAGAAATCAAACAAGGTTATGCAAGTTATATGCGATAAATTCAAACTTATCTCAGATATTTGGTCACATTACAGGAATAAATGCTTCAGTTTGAAAGATTTTATTTAGAGAAATCTAAATTGAAATACATAGCAGTCGAAAAGGATATAGATTAGGTCAGAAAATTAATTTGGTTCAAAAGGAAAGTAATTTGCAAAACATTTATGTGATATTAGTGGGACTAATTTTAGTGGAAGATAGATCGTTAAACTAAAATAATTTTATAAAGTGCTTTGGCAAAGAGGTTGATGAGAGAACTACATAATACTACTATTTTTTAATTTAAAATAGAAAATTATATTAACGTTAAATAATTTACGATGAAGGTTTATAAATAAATTAGTCTAATATGTAATTCAAAACAATGCAACTATTAACATGGCTATAACATGCAATTTTAATAAAGATTTAAAAATAAGCATTCTCCAAAAATATTGGAACAATAATTGTATAGTTTCAATGAAATTTTTCATTAGATTTTTAATTGCAAATTAATGCAAATCTCATTTAATACAAAACTTTCTCAATCTCAATTAATGCAAATCTCATTAATGAAAATCGTTTAAAATATATGTTTTTCAGAGAGATAAGATATATGTATACGCAAAATAGAAAATGTTTCACTAAAAATTTTAACCAATAATTAATATTTTTAACAAAAAGTTGAAGTAGATTCTTAGATGCAAATTACCACAAGCCTAATTAAATATGTAAAATATATTAGATTTTAAGAAGTTCTGAAAATAATAATTTTTTTAAAATTTGAAAAAAAAAATATAGACAGCTTTTAGTATATTTTTTATTTGATTGGCGATATTAAATAATAATTTAACTTATTTAACTTACCATAAAATTGCATAATATAAAATTATTATTTTTCTGTTTGATATTTCAATTGCACTGTGATTAGCAAAGACAAAATGACTAAATTGTCTTACTATTTCATCTTAGAAATAATTCTTCGCACTGAAAATATTGGAGCAAGAATAAACATTATCAATAAGATTTTCTATAAGATTTTTATTTCAAATTAATTCAAGTATCATTAAATAACAAAAATATATTATGTTTTAAAGATTGCTGGATGATTTATATATGTTACAGGCCAAACCCGATTTTAGGCGAAACTAGATTGGCCTAGGCCAAACCGGTCTATCCTAACGCCCATCGGATAAACTAGTTTTTCCTAGGCCAAACTAGTCTATCCTAAGGCCCATAGGACAATCCAGTTTTTCCTAGGCCAAACTGGTTTGGCCTAACTCTTATAGGATAAACTAGTTTAGCCTGCTGTTTATTGGTCTGAACTAGTTTCTCCTAGGCCAATTCAATTTGGCGTGATTTTATTGAATTCAATGACCGCTTCAGCGCCAAAAATCCAGTTTGTCCTAGGCTGATCTAGTTTATCCTAGGCCAATTTAATTTTATGTGTTTTTGGTTCACAGGCGTCAAAGCCTGAGAAATAATGGGCTCACAGGTTCTGTATAAATGAATGTACGTATGTATGTACGTACGTATGTACGTGCGTATGTACGTAACGCGATAACTCGTGATAGAAATATCCGATTTGCTTCAAATTTTGAATACATGTTCATTGATATAAGGTACTTTTCTGATTAATTTGGGGAATTCATTGGATAAGAATAAAGGGGAGCGAACGGGAAGCTAGTCCCCCACCTTTAATTTAGAGAAATGGATTTTTCATGCAGAATTATCAGTTTTCATTTAAAATTTTAGATATAGGATCATTCTGACAAGGCGATTCCGTGATTAGTTGTGGATGTTTATTGTTTAAGTGTAAAAAAACGGCAATGTAGGTTACCCCCCCATAATTTAGATAAGTGGTTTTTGACGCAGAATTTACGGATTTGCTTCACATTTGCATATAGGTTCTTTCTGATAAGGCGATTCCCTGAATAGTTTTGGGGGTTTATTGCTGAAATATGAAGGGAAAAATGAACGATTACATCTCCTAAATAGAAAAAAACTAGTTTATCCTATGGGCATTTAGATAAACAAGTTTGATGCAAAAAAACTAGTTTATCCAATTGGCATAAGAATAAATAGTTTGGCCGAGGCTAATCTAATTTAGCTCGAAAACGGGTTTGGCCGGTAAAAAACATATCTTTCACTAGAAAAAGTATAAATGTGTGTCAAAAGTCATTACTTATAACACCAATACAGAAATTTAACATGTTCACCTTAGAGACATGATGCATTGGACATGGTGTTTGCTTTTTTTTCTGCACACTCGTGCCAACTGAGATCTGACTTGCATTTATTATTATTATTATTATTATTATTATTATTATTATTATTATTATTATTATTATTATTATTATTATTATTATTGCATATTCGAGCCAGATTGAAGCTGAACATAATTTGGAATCGAACAGCGTTTTCCATTTTTGAGAAATTAAATACCTGTCGACATATAAGCTATTCTTGTCACGGCGTGATTTTTTTTTTCGTGAAGTCGTAACCGGAAATTCGATTCAAAACGTAGCTTTATTATTTTCTCAAAGATACATCGTTTTTATGAAAAAAAATGGTTTACGCCATTAGATTACATATTATCTGAATCTGTTAACCTTACGCATTTCCGAAAAGGAAGTGGGTCATAAATGCGTTAGAATGTAGCTCTTTAGTATTTAAGAAAAGCCTTACGGAATGACAGAGAAATATATTCACAAATCTACTTTTTACTGAACGGATTCAAAAGTTAAGATGTTTATAACTCTCATCTTTTTTCTTTTGTTCTAACTACATTGATTATTTAATGAATCCGTATTTGAATATTGAAACTCTAAGAATCTAGATAATCATTAATACATTGTGTATTTTCCATTCTGTGAACACATCATAATTTAAAAATACATTGTAAATTTATCCAATGAGTATATAAGCAGTATTTTTTAAAGGAATCTTAATTGTATGTGAAGTAAAACCTGAATTTTTTTGCAGAAATTAAGTAGAGCCAGATCGAGCCGGACTAAGTATTTTTTCACTAATTTATGTATAGACAGAGCTCTGCCTATACAAAAGTAAATAATATTAAAGTAAATAATAATAATTTGCTTGAATAAGCAAACACCATGTCCAATGCATCATGCCTTTAAGGTGAACATGTTAAATTTCTGTATTGGTGTTATAAGCAATGACTCTTGACACACATTTATACTTTTTCTAGTTAGATATTATTAGAAGAATAGAGAGAGCTAGAAAGATATGTTTTTTACTGGCCAAACCCGTTTTCGAGCTAAATCAGATTAGCCTCGGCCAAACTATTTTATCCTTATGCCAATTGGATAAACTAGTTTTTTTACACCAAACTGATTTATCTAAATGCCCATAGGATAAACTAGTTTTTTCAATGTAAGAGTTTAATCGTTCATTTTTCCCTTCATACTTAACCATTAAACCCACAAAACTATTCAGGGAGTCGCCTTATCAGAAAGAACCTATATGCAAATGTGAAGCATATCCGTAAATTCTGCGTCAAAAACCATTTATCTAAATTATGGGGGGTAACCTACATTGGCCTTTTTTTACACTTAAGCAATAAACATCCACAACTAATCATGGAGGCGCCTTGTCAGAATGATCCTATATCTAAAATTTTAAATGAAAACTGATAATTCTGCATGAAAAATCCATTTCTCGAAATTAACGGTGGGGGATTAGCCTCCCGTTCGTTTCCCTTTATTCTTATCCAATGAATTTCCAAAATTAATCAGAAAAGTACCTTATATCATAATACGTACATCCAAAATTTGAAGCAAATCGGATATTTCTATCATGGGTTATCACGTTACGTACATACGCACGTACATACGTACGTACATTCGTACATACATACGTACATTCATACATACAGAACCTGCGAGCCCATTATTTCTCAGGCTTTGACGCCTGCGAACTAAAAACACGTAAAATTAAATTGGCCTAGGATAAACTAGATCAGCCTAGGACAAACTAGAAAGTTGGCGCTGTGGCGCCATTGAATTCAATAAAATCACGCGAAATTGAATTGGCCTAGGATAAACTAGAACGGCCTAGGTGAAACTAGTTCAGACCAATAAACAGCAGGCTCAACTAGTTTATCCTATAAGAGTTAGGCCAAACTAGTTTGGCCTAGGAAAAACTAGATTGTCCTATGGGCCTTGGGATAGACTAGTTTGACCTAGGAAAAACTAGTTTATCCGATGGGCGTTAAGATAGACCGGTTTGGCCTAGGAAAAACTAGTTTATCCGATGGGCGTTAGGATAAACTAGTTTGGCCTAAAATCGGGTTTGGCCTGTAACATATACAACAAAACTGAATGTATATATATATATATATATATATATATATATATATATATATATATATATATATATATATATATATATATATATATATATATATACATATATCCGCATTTATAATTATCTAATTAATCGACTGCAGATAAATGAAAACATCATAAAGTCTTATTTCATAAAATTAATGTTAATGTTTGTTTGATATTTTAGTTTTACTGTGATTCATAAAAACTTATGACTAACCAGTTTCACTATTTTACATGAAGAAAGATTATTCTAATTAAACATATTGGATGAGTAATGAATATTTAAATCGATTTTTAGTGAATTATTGAGATTGTGTACTGACCTAAACCTCATAAAAAATTCAAAATCTGTCAGGATTTAAAGCGTTCTGAAAGCTATTATGAGAGAAAACTGAAATGTGAAAGAAAATAAGCATTCATTATATTTTTATTTCTGACTAAATATATTCAAAGTCTTATCTTAAAATTTCACCTTATAAAGTCATTACTTATATTTTGTTAATTGTTTTAATTTTCGTGTAATTTATAAAAAAGTGATGATTAACCAGTTTGACTATTTCATATGAGCAATAAAATTTCAGATATTCTCATTAAAAATACTTTATATCTTTTATGTTATTTCAAGTATTGTCTTTAAGAAAATACCGGTAGTTTCATCTTTCTTTGATTGTGTTTTTCCCTGACCACTAGTCACCCTGGATAGAATGAACTGCAAAACTGGAAGAATACGAAAAAATAAGTCGATATTTATTATTACATTTATATAAGATCCGATATATATTGTTTTATATAAAAATACCATTTTAGACAAAACGTTTGTTTAATATTTTAATTTTCATTTGATTAATAAAGATTAATGCCTAATTAGTCTAACTGCTTTACATGTTAAAAAAAATCGCATTAAAATTATTGGAGCAATATTTAATAATTTTAAACAGTTTTCATTGATTTAATTATGTAGAATTAAATGAGGTTTTAATTGCGAATTAACACAAGCCACATTTATTATCTAAATTACATCGGTTTTCAAAGGGATTCGTCAACCCAATCCCCCATTACATCCGTATGTTGGTCCAATTTTCCATTTTATAAAATCATTATTTATCTTTTGCTTTATAGTTTTATTTCCTTGTGATTAATAAAAAAATAAATGACTAACAAACCTCACAATTATATTATTACATATGAAAAAAAAATCATTAAAAATATTGAAGCAATAATGAATATTTTATAAATTAAATAAATACTTTACCATAACTAAAATCTTAGTTATGGTAAGAGACATGCACGTTCCATTTTCGTAATAAAAAGTACTCAACATTATTTATCTCTTCGAATTTCAAAATGAGTTTTAATTAAAGTAGTTTAGCATTTAAAGAATTTAACTTTTGCTCAGTGGGTTGCATCAATTATGGAAGTTAATTACATTCCACAAAACTTTGATTAACGTCTTTGGACTAAGAAGAGTATAATTACATTAAGAAGTTTTACTGCAAGTAAAAGAATGTGATTTACTAAAACTTTAATTTTAGTTTCAACAGTAACTAATATTGATTATTATTTTCAATTTAAATACGTTAAATACCTTATTTATTTTTGAAAAAAATCTGTTTAAAAATTTTAAATATGTTTAATTTTTAAATTTTGTTAAGTTAAAAAACTGGGAATTTATGATAAAGGAAGAATATAGCTTCTTCATATGTTGTTCAGTTTGAGTAAGAAAACTATAAATGTGCAAAAGATTATAGATAAAATGTCCTTGTGCGACTTTTTCAATGATTATTTTAACAACTTTTGTGAGAAATACGTATTACGTTTTCAGTTATTCGTCAAATACAATAATGATTTACACAAACATTAAACAATTAATCCAAATAATATAATAAAAAAGGGAAAAACTCTATCTATAATTTTTAATACCATTCAATTTGAACTTTAAAACTTTATTCATCAAAATATAAATTCATGAAAACTTCCTCTTTTAAAGCATTTTTCGCAGACACTTGCCGCTCAATTCATATGGCATAGCTGACAATTTCTAAACGCATTTTGAAAGATTTTTTCCTAATGTGACATAATCGTCAAAAAGTCTTATTTGAATATTAATTAATGTCCGTTTTTTAAGTCTTATACTAATAAATAGTTTATTATTATTATTTTTTTTATTTTGAAGGTACCTACAGCCAGTGTGTTTTTTTCCCATATTTGATTTTGTATGTTTTCTCAGTGGCAATACGCAAATTTCAACTTTTCGTTGTCCTATCAAAATGTTTGAAGAGAAATATATTATGTACATGTTTTTCATGATAGAACCAATTATAAAATGATGTTGATAACGCATAAACAAAAATTGTGTTTCATGAAGTGAATAATGCACCCATAATATAATATTATAGATATGAAGATTAAGCATCTCCAATATTTTTATGCTTGGTCATTACTTATTTTTATTTGTTATAATCGGAGACTTTTTTTAAAGTTGCATTTACATAATTTAATACGGATATGTATTGTAACGATCAATTTTATTTCGATAGTGGAGTACACATAATTGTATTTCTCTAAATAAAAAAAAATAGATCTGACTTGAAATCAAAAGTATTTTTTATCTTGAGAAGTTCAGTATAAAGATGATTTTATCCTAACCGCAAAGCAAATCCCTTTTTGTCCGACAATGTTCACAAAAGTTTTCTCTACAAACATTTCCCACGTGACTACTTATAGTACATAACGGAGAGAACACGATGTTTACAATGTTCGACCGTTGATGATACGACCTTTAAATGAATAGCATGTTCTTTCTCGTAAAACATGACATTTTCAGTAAGTAATTCTACAAATGTTTTATATCAAAGTGCTTGACATTTTATTACATAGATTTTTATTTATATGTAATATTTAGTTTATTATTACAACTAAAAAATATAAGTTTGTTTTTTCATATTTAGGCGGAAAAAATATAAACTTCTGAATGAAAATATGCAATACAAGTACAATATTATTCCATCCTTTTTAACAATTTTATGGCGAATAAAATTGAAAAATGTAAATTTTTAAAGTTCATATTATGTAATTAGAAATTTTAGTTATAAAGCAGTTTTATTATGAATTTTAACAAACTGAAAGAAATGATAGAAATATCATGACTTATAGTCTCTACCGGTTTTATATTGTCAATTCTAATTGATATTTTTTAAAATTAAAATTGTTTTTGGATGAAATTGTATCATTTAATTGGATGATGATATGACCATAATATCTACGAATAGCTTATAAAAATACATTTGAATCCTTTTAAAACACAACAGGTAATTCGTGAATGAAAATTAACTTTAATAAATATGTCTTAAAGAGCTTCATTGATAAATTGCATTGAATATAAGTTATTAAAACATATGTAAATTTTCCAAGGGAGTGAAAAAAGTCCGGGCCAGGATTCGAAACAGGGTGTGGCTGAAGCCGCCAATGTCATTACAAATTAGCCATCTGAAGGACACCTTCACCCATATGACCTCAACGATCACAGAATCTTGTCTGATACTATGAATCAGCTCAACAGAATAGATTGAAGGACAATATTGCAGAAAACGCTGCATAAGAAATCATATTAGATTAATTTTTAAACACGATTATTCAATTGGTAAATTAATTATAAGAGATGTAAATTCTCCAAGTGGGTGAAAAATTAGTAGCCCAGGATTCGAACCAGGGATGTATTAGCTGAATATTGACGTGCGATTTATTCTGTTGAGCTGATCCAAAGTATCAGAGCAGATTCTGCGATCGTTGAGGTCATTTGGGTGAAGGAGTCCTCCAATCCGGGAGGTCTCAGGTGTAAATTTTCTAAGTATTTGAAAAAAGTACAGTCGCGGATTCGAACCAGGGACGTATTGGCTGAATATTGACTTTCGATTTATTCTCTTGAGATGATTCAAAGTATCAGACCAGATTCTGCGATCGTTGAGGTCATTTGGGTTAAGGAGTCCTAAAAAGTTCATTCGGGAAGACTCAGTTGTAAAAACATTTGGCGGTTTCAGCCAAAACATCACTAGTTCGAATAATGGCCCGGACATTTATCACACACTTGGATAATTTGCATCTGTTATAATTAATTTACCGATTGAATAATCGTGTTTAAAAATTAATCTAATACAAATTATTAAATTTATAAAAGAAATTTTAGAATTTCTTTAATAAAAATTTACACCAATCATAAATATTCACAACGCCAGTTTTAACAATATTGTTCACTTTTTTCTAGTGCGCAAATAATGCAATATATATATATATAGAGAGAGAGAGAGAGAGAGAAAGAGAGAGAGACAGATACATACATACATAGATAGATACGAAGATTAATCTTCACAGAAAATATGCTTGTTAATTTAATTTTTTTATTAACCACAGTCTTTTTAAAAAGTTGCAAATACTTAATTTAAAAGAGATCTGTATAGTAACCACAAATCGCATTTCGATACAAAAATATAAATAGTTGTTTTCTGAAATTTACGAAAATATACACTTGTCTGACTTCAAATGCAAAATAAATTTTTTTTTATTCAATACAAAGGTGATTTTATCCTCCCGAAAAGCAAATATGTTTTAGTCCGATCATGTTGACAAATGTTTTCTCTACAAACATTTGCCACGTGGCTGCTTTGTAGTGTGAAAGGGCGAGAAATATAGTATTTACACACAGTTTGGTAATTGATGATACGACTTTTAAATAAATAACACGTTTTTTCTCATAAAACATGACATTTTTCGCAAATAACTTCACAATATATTTATATCAAAGCGAAGGAAGTTTTATTGCATATATTTTTATTTATATTTAATACTTAGTTTTTTTCAACGAAAAATAATTTGAGGTTTTAATGCTTTAAAGAAGAAACAAAAAAAAAAAAAAACATACATTTTTTTTTCATTCCTTATATGAAGTTTATGCCGCATTAAATTTAATTAAGTATATATAATGTATGCTTTTAGAGAATTTAATGTAATTCCTTTTTCTCTACTGTAATTATCTACTCTGTAATAAATGGGTAAATTTACACATTAAAATAAATTGTCTGATGATTTAAAAACGATTTATCTACATGTGTAAAAAATGTGTAAATTGCCAAATACATGCCCTGATTTGTCAATGCTGATTTTTATTCTTCAAAAGTGGTTTATCTCTTGAACACAGTGTATAATTAGAAAATTATATTTCTTAACCTGAAAAGAAAAACAAAAGCATAATTCTAGGTCGTTCGTGCACTTAGTTCATTTTTGTCGTTTTTGTCACTTATACCACTTGGCTTCTGGTGTTATCATATATAGCAAGATATTAGTATGTTTTTTGCAGTACTTTATGTAACAAAACAGAGTCTTGTAGAACAATAATCAGGTGTGTTAAAAAAAATCACAACAGTTTCATATTGATTAACAACCTACTTAAGGGGGACGGTGGACGTTAAAATTTTTCTTTTTTAATTTTCATCATAACAATATGAAATTTTGTGCATGCATACAGTCCCCCAAAAGTATATAGAACTTCTTCAAAAAAATTTCCAATCTTATTAAATTTTTTAATTAAAAAAAATTAAATTTTAAAATGCTCCTCGTGTCTTAGTTTTTGAGATATTTTTTTGCTTTTGCGTTTTTATCATTGAAAACTTTATTATAAACAAATTAGTGTATGATTTTTTAAATATCTTGAATAATTAATATTTTACAGATTTTTTTCTAAATTCCATATTGATTTTCATCAAAATTTTGGCTTTTAATAAGTAAAAAGTCAAATTTGACTATCTTAATGGAGACGAATTTTAAAAAGCTTACACAATTTCTTTCTAAACAGTATCAGGAAACTTCCTTATTAATTTCATAAATATTGCTCAAAAATTACGTCGCAAGGAGCATTTCAAAAATCTAAAAACGCTGAAAAATTGGTTATGAAAAAAAAAACAGATTTAAAGTATATAAATACACTTACCTTTATTAGTTTCATTTTAATACCTTCATAAATTATATTTTTATAAGAAAAAACTGTTTTGGCATTATTATATCACAGAAATAGGGATTTTTGCGAAGATTTTGTTATGGACGATTTTACTCAAATAAAAGGTCCACTGTCCCCTTAAGTAAGACATGTTTTCCAATTACGAGATTATTTTATATTTATATATATATTTCTGAATAAAATAAACTAATACATTTACATTTAAATATTAAATATATTACATGTACAAAGCAGAAACTATCTTTCAAAACATATTTAAAATTTGTTAATTTTCCTTTTTAAAATATCTCAATTATAATATCAAAGTATTTAGAACTGCATCCATGTTCTTCACAGATTTAACTTGACACTGTAACAATGAACATTAGGTTGAATATCTAAATAAGTAAGTAAGCATTCGCGTTTTCTAAACATTAATATACATTATTTGTGTAAAAGTTTATGAAGAAATTGGTAATGACACAATAGTTTGGAACCAAATATTTTGAATGGCTAATGTAGCGCATGGTAGTATTCCTTAATTAAGCAAATGATGAAACTAAACTTTGTATTGTTTAGGAGTGTGCTATTCATTCATTTTCTTTACAGAACATACACATTTTCACATGCCAACTCAATTAATGACTTTTTTGAATCATATTATAATATGTAATTAATTTTGATGTATTATTTAACAATTTTATTTCTCAGGAGAAAGGTTTGAATAAAAAATAATATTTTAAGCTTTTGTTATTTTGAATATTTTCTTTGTCATATTAAAAGCTTTTATTCAAATTCAAAGCCATTTATTAAATTATTTTAAAATTTTGTTGATTCTCAAAATTGATTTTTAATTAACATATTAAAATAAAAATTAAAAATATCATCCTATACTGAAGCGCAATTTTAACAATATCACTCTGATATCAGGTTTCAGAAAGTGAAAAAAATTACATTATTACTTTCTAACTCTTATTAATCCTTAAAACAAAAAAGTATATACTTATATACGTATATACTTCATAATACTTATTGTTTGTTTTACTATATACCTTATTTTGAAAACCTAAAATGAGCACCATTAAAACAAAGTTATTCTTTTACAAAATTTATGACGCACTATTTTAAATGATAATAAATTTCCACGTAAACATTGATACAGTATTATTGTTCAGGAAATTTGTAATTTGAATATTATACACATATATATATATATATAAATCGATAACCATTCTCGAATGCACTGGAACACACACAAAAAATTTCATTAATTTGGTCCAGTCCTCTAGGATGAGTTAAATTAAATAGTTTCATTTATTTCATCAGATCTTCCTTTTTATGTAATGAATATTATTGAAAAAAAAACTAATCAGTAATTTTTAAAAGTATACAAAATAAAACATAAGAGCTAAAAGCAGTTTTAAAAATACAAAAAAAATGATGCAACACGTTATTAGACACACGGGCAATTATATAATTATAGATAACAAGAAGATTAATGCAGTCTTGTCTTTCCACAGTGTTATTTCACTCAATATTTTACCGAACAAAATTTTGCTCGCATTCCATCTGTGGGTTATAATCCTTAATGTAGGAACAATTAAATTAATTAAACAATGATATTAAATATTTGTAGAAATTAACACATGTATTCCCTTAAAAAAAATTCTCAGTAATATATATTACGGTATATTTTATTATATAATTTATATAAAATCAATTTTAGTGACACGAAAACTTATTTTACGAACTAATTTCAAGATTAATTTCGAAACATTTTGTGAAATCCTGGGATTAGAAATGGATATAAAACATGATTATGTAATTTATATGAGATAAATTCAAGCTTATCTTACATATTTGATCCCATTACAGGAATGAATGGTTCAGTTTGAAAGATTTCCTTTTGAGAAATCTAAATTGAAATAAATAGCAGTCGAGAAGGAAATAGATTAAGTCAGAAAATTAATTTGGTTGGAAAGGAAAGAAATTTGCAATACATATATGTGATATTAGCGGGACTTAGGTTAATGGAAGATAGATCGTTAAGCTGAAATAATTTTATTGTGTGCCTTGGTAAAGACGTTGACGTGAGAATAACATATTCGTACGCCTATAATTTTTTTTCGTCTATCCAAAACATAAAATTATGCTAAAGATAATTTACTATGAAGATGTACAAATAAATTAGTCTAATATGTAATTGAAAACAATTCAACTATACACCTATAACTGGCTATAACAAGCGATTTTATTTAAGTTTTAACTTATCAAAAACATTGGTGCAATAATTATAAAGTAATAAAGAAAATTTTATTTCGATTTAAGTCTCATTGTGTATCAAAAATATATGTTTTCCAAAGAGATGAAAGATAGGTATACGTAAACTTGTCACTCTCATTAAAATTTTTAACCAAGAATGAATATTTGTAACAAAAAGTAAATTATTAGGTTCAAATTATGACAAGCCTCATTAATTATGTAAAATACATTAGATTTTAAGACATTCTGAAAAAAATATTTTTTGTAAAATTAGAAAAAATATAGGGCTTTTTTTAGTATATTTTTTAATTGAGTGACGTTATTATAGATAATGATATAGATGTTTAACTTATCATTAAATTGCATAATATCGATTTTAATCGACTGCAAATAATGAAAACGTCATTAAATACCATTTTATAAAATTAATGTTGATGTTTTTTTTAATATTTCTGTTTTAGTGTAATTAATAAGGACCAATGTCTAACCAGTCTCACTATTTTATATGAAGAAAGATTATTCTCACTAAAAATATTGGATTGGTAATAAATATTTTAATGCGATTTTTAATTAAATATTAAGAATTAATGAAATTTTGTGCATTAACCAAATCCTAATTCAAAATTCAAAATCTATCAGGATTTAAAGTGTTCTGAAAGCTATGCTTAACGAAAACCGAAAACTGAAAGAATATATGCATTAATTATTACTTTTTTCTGACTATCTGTATTTAAATAGTTATCTTAAAATCTTTATAAAATCATTACTTATCTTTTGTTAATTATTTTAATTTTCATGTAATCTATAAGAACGTAATGACTAATCAGTTTGACAATTTTATATGAGTAATAAAAATTCTGATATTTTTAATTAAAAATACTGCATCAGTGAAGAATTTTTTTAATGATATCTTTTATTAAATAAAGATAATTTTTAATTGCAAAATGGGTCAACTGCTGTTAAATATATTAACTAAATGAATTTTTAACGTGTGCTGAAAGATAAAATGTATTGCAGAACTGTAAAAAAACAAAAAATAAGTCAGTATTTATTATTAAATTTATATAAGAGCCGATATATAATGATTTATCATAAAACACCATTTTAGACAAAACGTTTGTTTAATACTTAAATTTTAATATGATAAATAAAGATTAATGTCTTATCACTGTTTTACATGTAAAAAAATCCCCATTAAAATTCTTGGAGTAATATTTAATATTTATTAACAGTTTTCACTGAATTATAAATGTGTTATTAAATGAGATTTTTAAATGCGAATTATCACAAGCCATATTAATTGTCTAAAGTGCATCAGTTTGTAAAGGATAGTGAAATATAAATATATTATAATAAAATATAGAAACTGTTCAAAAATTTCTGCATTTTTTATTTTAAATTATTTTAAATAAACTATCTATACGTAACTACTTCTAAAATCCCATTTTATAATATTAACATGTTTATTTTGTTTAATAAATTAATTTTTCTATTTTTGATTTTAAAAAATCATAAAGACTGACCATTATAATTATTTTGCATGAAAAAAACAATTATTCTCTTTAAAAATATTGATCATATATAACAATAATAATTATTATATCGATAATAATGAATTAGCGAATATTTCTGGCGAACAACACACCAAAACTACCCTGTTCATATATGAAGATAATTCTACAACCCGCTCCTCCGATATACGACACGTACGTAATATTTTTATTTCCTTGTGATTAATAAAAAATAAATCACTATTCACAATTATACTGTTATGTACGACGAAAAAAAACAAAAAAACATTAAAGATAATGCAGCGATAATAATTATTTTGTTAATTAAATAAATGTTTTACCATAACTAAAAGCTTCCACATGTTCCCATGTTTAAAAAAAAATCGTAACATTATTTATCTCTTGGAATTTTAAAACGAGTTTTAACTAAGCTAGTTAAGCATTTAAAGAATTTAACTTTGCTCTGTGGCTTGCTTCAATTATAGAAGTTAATAACATTCCACAGGACTTTGATTAACGTCTTTGGACTAAGAACAGTTTAATTACATTAGCAGATTTTAATGCAAGTAAAAGAATGTGACTTACCAAAATTTTAATTTTAGTTTTAAAAGTGACTAATTATAATTTTTATTTATAATTTAAATACATCAAATACCTTATTTATTTTTGAAATAAAATCCCTTAAAATGCGTTTAATTTTTAAATGTTTTTAACGTAAAAAACTTGGAAACTATGAGGAAGAAAGAATGTAGATTGATATTTTGTTTAGTTAGATTTAATAAAATGCATAAATGTGCAAATGATTATATATAAAATGTCCTTGTGTGACTTTTTTCTTTCAATAGTTTTTTTCAACAATTGTTGTGAAAAATGCGTATTACGTTCGCAGTAATTACTTCAAATACAATAAAGATTCTTTGAAACAATAAACAATTTATCTAAATGTCATAAAATAGAATGAAAATTCTACCAACAAATTTTAATATAATTCAATGTGAACGTTAAACTTTTATTTACGAAATTATGTATTCATGAACACTTCCTCTTTTAAAGCATTTTTCTTAAAATCTTGACGATGAATTAGGAGATTTACACAGTCATTTATTAGAATTTTGAAGAAATTTCTCAATTAAAATTAATTAAATAAATTTGAATTTTAGAACATTTTTACAATATATAGCTGTACGCATTTCTCTTATTTATCATATATTTTTTAGTATTTGGTAGAATTAGGAAATTTATAAATATTATGGTTTTATAATAAAAAAATATAGAGATAAATTTGATTAATTATTTAATAAATGTAGAAATGCAAATCAGAAATTCCTCGTATTCCACCATCACCAATAATTTAATGTCTACAAAGTTGGAATATAAGTTTGCAAAGACAAACTACATTATCTTTTTAGAAATATTTTTGGCTTGTGCAATCAAAAATGCATTTGAAATAAGATAAAGTAAAATATCTATAACTCATTCTAAATTGTATTATTGCTAATCGATGTTTTAAATGAATTTTATCACAAGTTTTTAATGGTAGTTTAAAGTACTGCAGCGGCTTAAAGGATAAATATACATCGTTTATTTAATAGATGAATACAAAAGATGTGTACGTTAAAAATTATATTATACATTTTATTTACATACTTCCAAATTTAGATATAGTGTCATTTTGCCCCTCTCTTAATGTACAATATATCACATATTTACTGAAAATTGCTTTTATGCAATACTAATTTTGTATTAACCAAATTTACATACTTTTAAAACACGATAAAGCTTGTTTAATGCTTATGATGGATAATAATATTTAAACCGTTCATGAATATATTTTAAACAAACAGGAGAATCTTCGATGCGTTTTCATATGTCAGGACTCTTAAGAGAAGTTAAGTTGCAATCATTGAAAATGAAGTTTTTAGAAATCTTTATCTAAAGCGTATAGTATTATGCAGATTCTCCGAAGATATGTATAATTGTTTGGTGGCGTAGTTTAAATGGAATAAACTATTCTTTGGTTTAAACGAAATGAAAATGTAAATATAAAAATCCCTCTTGAAGTTGAGAAAAATTAAAATTTTCCTTTTCACAATGTTAATTTTATTTAAAACACCGAAAATATCAATACTGACCATTACCTTTTGTATGAAACAATTCAGATGAAATAACAAATTCAGTCTAATATTTCGTTATCTATTTTATATAAAACAACATCTTTCAGGGTTTTACATTACGCGAGATACTAAAGTATGCACTGAAAACTATTCAGAAAATTATCTTAATACTGTTAGAGACATTTCTGATGATAACGGTTTTGAAACAAAGGTCTTTCTTATAGTAACCTATCAGTTCAGATTTCTTAAAAATATAAAGAAAGTAAAGCATCAAGAAATTAAATACAAAAAATTACTATTTTCCTGTCTTGTACAAGGAAAAAGTACGTTATTTATTGAAACCTTTATGAATTTAATAACCTGTTCGACAAGAGAATAAAGAGAATGGACTTGTATGATATTATCTCGAAAAAATAAATGAATAGGGTGTATATTACCGTTTTAAGAATCTAGAAAATGAACACAGTAAAAACGTTCAGTTTCTAGTGTGAGAGTATTAGTTTCTGTTTTAGCAAATATGTAGAAAAAAAACAGTTATAACCCTAAAACTTCGTTTTTAAAATTGTCACAGTAGATTACGCATATCTTCCATCTTTTAACCATTTTTTATGATTTTTTCTTATTGAATACAATTGTCAAAAAGTCTTATTTGAATACTAATTATTGACTTTTTTATAAGTCTGGTACTAATAAAGATTTATATATATTTTTCAAGATACACACAGTCGGTGAGGATTCTGCCATAGCAGATTCTTTAATTTTTCTTAGTAACTAGTCCAGTCCAGTTGGTGAGGCCTGCCAAATAGACTTAGTCTCACTAGAACCACTCACTTTTTAAAAATACGCAAATTTAAACTTTTTGTTTTGTCCTGACTACAGAATCAAAAAGTTTGAAGGGAAATTGAGTATTAGCGTGTTTTATGATAGAACCAATTAGACAACTATATTGATAACTCAAAAATAGAAATTGGGTTAAACTGTGTAATATAATAAAACAATGGAATGCAGAATGATATACAGAAAATTCAATGAAAGAATCAATAAACACAAAGCTTATATTGCATTTTAGAGACAACCTACAGTTAAAAGTCTATAGCACTGATCTACAGCTTTTTATATTTGAATTATAAACAGAATATTATATTAGGTTTTGATAAAATGAAACTATATCACTAATACCTATTATTAGACCCTTATCAGAAAATACACAAACTTTCTGCATAAAAGTAATCAAACATACAACGATGAAGTATCGTAAAATATCGACAATAATTGCTTCTCTGCATATACTCTTCAGGGCCCATGATTTATTTATGTATATATTTTTAATTTCAATTATGGACTTATATTAACAAACTGAAAACTAAGAAAATTTGAAAAAAATAATAATTTATTTTTTGCTCATAAAATTGGATGACTCATGGGGACTTAAAAGAACATTTTTTGTCGATTTCATTGAATTTTTTATTTTATTTGATAATTTTGCATTGCAAAGGCAATAAAAAAGGAGATCAGTGTTAGTGGGATATGACAATATATACTAATATCTACTTCTAATATCTATGAATAAAAATTTGTAATTAAATGAATATAATAATTCATGAATTGAAATTTCTATATCTTTTAAAGACATTTTTTGATAAATCATGTTAAATATGAATTATTTAATTTATATTAAAAAGCTCAAAGTTTATTTAATAAAAATTTTATGCTGTACATAAAGCTGTACAGATTTTCTTGCATTGTTAATTTTTTTATTGAGAACAAACAATGCACCCATAATACAAAAATATAGAGATGAACATTGAACAAAACTAAAAATCTTATACTTGGCCATTACATATTTTTATTTGTTATAATCGGAAACTTTTTAAAAAGTTACAATTACATAAATTTAAAAAAGATATATATTGCATCAAAAATCACATTTTGATAATGGGGAACACATAATTATTTTGTTAAGCTTTCGAATAAACATGTGGCTTCAAATTCAAGATATCATTTATTTTGAGAAATTCAGAATAAAGTTGAATTTATCCTTATCGAAAAGCAAACCCGTTTTAATCCGATCATATTGACAAAAGTTTTCTGTTCAAACATTTGCCACGTGACTACTTTGCAGTTTGTAAAGCGAGAAACCTAATGTTTACACAGTGTTTGACCGTTGATGATAAGATCTTGAAATGAATAACACGTTCTTTCTTGTAAAACATGACTTTTTCAGCAAATAAATTTACGATATTTTTATATCAAAGTTTTATTTTATGGATTTTTATTTATGTTTAGCACTTCGTTTCTTTTTCTTTCAACGAAAAATTATATTTTGAAGATTTTTATGCTTTATAGGAAAAAAATCATAAATATCTAAATACGTATATGAAATATAAATAGCTTTTATTTCACTTCTGTTAACAAGTTTATGGTACATTAAATTTAATAAAGTATGTTTATTATATGTTTTAAATAAGTTAATGCAATTCTATTTTCTATCAAAATTATCTACACTATAAGGAGTAAATGAGAAAAATTTATACATTAAAACAGATATACTGATGATACAAAAAATATCTATTTGTGTTTAAAAAAAGTCTAAATTACAAAATACATGGCGTGATGTGACGATTTCAAAATATTCATTGCCTTGTGTAGTGAATTAACTGGCTTAAGTGCATAAAATGTTATAAGTAACATTCTTTAAAGCAATACGAATTATATGATAACAGTCAAATGAAAATTAAATAATAGTTAAATAAAATACAGGTACATAATTAAAAAAAGGTTGACGTTATTAAAATACATACATAAAATGCTTATAAAACAAGTTTCTATGTTATTTACTTTTGGAAATATGATGCACGCAATGTCTAAAATATATGACTCCACGTTTTCTTATCAACACATTTGCTCCACATATTTCACTCTCCATGTTATTTTTTTATAATAGACAAATAAAAATTGACTTCTTCAAACGTTTTAAGGTCATTACACCCCTTAAGCGTACTGGCAGAGATTCACGATATGGCTCGTAATTACTTTTAGTTTATTGATTATTTCACTAATTTAAATATAATGAAATCATCTTATTTATAATATTTCTAAATTTTGCAATGAATTATAAATTGTTCAAAGACAATAAAATATCCATTGGTCTCACTCTCCGTAACATATGGTATACACTATATATTTATCACAAAACATACTCTAACGTCTGAGAGTGCGTGATTATTTTAAACAAGACTATTTTATAGCTATTTTATTTTAAATTTACTTAAAAAATGATGTATCCAGAATTCATTCTGAAGCATATTTTAATAGAATCATAATAATGTAACAAAATATTACAATTTATTAACGCGAAAGATACCTAAATAAGCAACAGATGACGAAGTTCTCGGGAACTCAAATTTCGCTAAATACAATCTCGGGAGGGGATGGGACTGAAAACCACTGCTCACTTTGATACAGATTAACAATACAATCGATGATGCATTGTCAGTTTTCACAGTATGACATACCAGTTTATAACTTATAAAGTCCTTATGCAAATGAACATTGCTACCATTTAAAGGTATTTGACACAATTCTGAAACTAATTTGCAGAATAGGTTGAGAAGAACTTTACGTTACTAATAAACAATTAAATATTGGATACAATTTTCCTTTCTTGATGGCCATAATTTTTATACTTTAGATCAAAACTCAATGAGGAATTGACATGAAAGAAGTATATTTATATTACATAAGTCACGGTAATTCATTAAGAGTATTAGGATATTGAACCAGTAATACTGATCTTAATATCTATAATTTTCACATGCAAATCACCGTTATTAATTGCAATCATGGTTTAAGTTAATCGACATTTACAGACAGTCTCGAAAGTATGAATAACTGTATTATCTATTAAAACATTAGTAATTTAACTGTTCTTAAAAACGCCCAGAAGAAGTTAGTGGAGGGAAATTAAGACCTTGATAAAGAAAAATATAAATCCAATGTGCACAAAATAAATAATAATACTTCGACCACCATATTTTCAAAACACAGTTCAATTTATACAATTGAAATATTATAAGCATGTATAAAAAGAATACGAATACAAAAAAAATATTTACATTATTTACAAAGAACGCGCATATGTACAATCTTAACATACTCATCAAATTAGTTCCATCCTATGGCTGACAGAAAAGAATGAAATGGAGACAGAAACTTAATTAATTAGAGATAAACAGAGCGCAAGTGAATGACTTGGACTCAGAAATGTAGAGTATTAACAAAAAATAGATTCACTTGACTAAAAAATTTCTATGCAGTCTATGACGCGCTTAATCAAAAATGGTCCATTGTTTAGCCAATCCTTAAACGAAATTGTTTGAGGGCTTTTTTTTTACATGAAAGACAAATCTTAATTTGCATACCATGGCATAATGTTGTGAAGTTTCTCACACATTCAAAGCTGACATTTTTGTGGCTTTTGTTATTGTTTATGTTGTATACGTGAAGTTGAAATGGACAGTGATTTGCTAGGAGGGGAGAAATATATCTGTGGTGCAAAGACAGATATAGTCAAATTTCCAAAAGGAATTATCCTGTGTTTTGACCGATTTTTTTCAGTGATCATCAAGTTTCCCAACGCTATATGAGAGTTTGTTATGGTGTGTGTTTTAAGTAATGATTCTAAGATATATATACATTTTAACGTCTGAATTTAAAATACTTAATTAGGAAGCACTAGACAGACTTTAATACAATTTTTAAAAACATACAAAAGAATTAAAATGAGATAAAATAATATAAAATTATACACTATAAAATAAACGTTTCGCTATGCACCGCATTGCCTCATCTGTATTCGAATCAATTTACAACAAAATCAATGTGCATATACCGGACTCAGTCAAAGTTAAAGTTAATGATTTAGGAAAACAAAATATTCATTAGGAACAGGACTTGATTCGTTCAGGGTTAAAGGATGCAATTTCGTAAACCACTCCTACATAAAAATTCTGTAGTAATAGTCTATGCAATTATTTTTCAAAATAGAAGAATCTGTAAAAAATGGGGTGTGGTTCTTGTCAAGTGCATGTTGCACTAACCTGGAATTTAATTTTCCTTTTTTAAATGCACCGATATGCTCTTTAAGACAAATTTCCAGGGATCTGCCAGTTTCACCTATGTAGACATTATCACAATCACTGCAAGGAATCTTGTATACAATGCCGCTATATTTTTCTTTTTCATAGTTAAACTTGTGGCTATTCAAGAAAGAACTTAATTTATTTAATGGTTTAAAAGAAACCCCAATGTTAAATGATTTAAAAACTGATGAAGTTTTCTCCAAAACATTAGTATAATATGGTAAACAAACAAAATATTTTGGTTTAATCTGTTGAAAAGGGGGGGGGGAGTTGAATTAATTAAATCTAGAGTATTCTTGAATACTTTTCTAATGAGATTTTTCGGAAAACCGTTATTCATTAAATCTTCATAAGTTTAATTTCTTTCAATTTCAAAAGCTTCAATGCTAATGCAATATTTTATAGCTCTGTATGCTAAACT
Organism: Maratus speculifer; assembly: GCA_964019185.1. Classification (NCBI taxonomy): domain Eukaryota; kingdom Metazoa; phylum Arthropoda; class Arachnida; order Araneae; family Salticidae; genus Maratus; species Maratus speculifer. The sequence goes on from OZ025290.1 coordinate 415,064,831, forward strand.
TTTAATAATAGAAATCTTATGACTGAGTTCCTAATGAATATTTTGTTTTCCTAAATTATTAACTTTAACTTTTACTGAGTCCGGCATATGCACATTGTTTTTGTTGTAAGTTGATTTGAATATTCATGAGGCTATGCGGTGCATAGCAAAACGTTCATTTTATAGTGTATAATTTTATATTATACACTCATTTTATATCATAACTCATTTTAATTTTTTTGTATGTTTTTAAACATTTTATTAAAGTTTGTCTATTGTTTCCTAATTAAGTAATGATATTCGTAGAGGAAATAAGGTATGCTGGAGAAACTTGCCCATAACCACTGACTTCGCCGTCTGATCTGCCATTTCATTACCCCTACCTACTGAAAGAAAAAAAAAATAAGGTAATTTAATTTCAGTTATGATTTGTATAATTAAGTTATATTCTACTCTAATCGTATCCAGAGCCATCAACTCTGATTTTGGAAAATGCACAATGTATTTAAATATCCAGTTTCTGCTATTATCATGAATAGTACTCAAAGTATCCGAATTCTTTTATGCAGCCACGAATATGATATATAGATTCACACGTTTATTACATTGTCTTCTAAAAATTAATTCAATTAATCGCACAGCACAGTTGAAATTGCACATTCTGCAATTTCATGAGTATTATCATGAATTAAATTTCGAAAGCAATAAACAAAAATAATATCATTTATGATATTACTTTTGCTTATTGCTTTCTGTTTTCATAATTATATGAGTGAAAAAAAATATTTTATTCGTCGATAAATTTAACTAAATAATATTTTTCCGATGAACAAGTGTCTAAATGTCAGTTAACAGTGTAAATAAATACCAGTTAACAATTCACTAAACATAAATTATATCTAAGTTTTATATTATACTTGGAATTCCATGTACTATATAGAAAAAAAAATCAATGTTATGTACTTAAAAATTTGAAATTTTCTTATTTGTAATGCTTTTATGCAAAGAAACATTCTTTGAATTTTCATAAAGAATTATTTATTTTATGTTGTATTCAATGAAAATTTATCTAAGAACACATCGTTTTTGAGTTAGATAGCATGAAATTTACCAGTGACATAAGGACACATATGTATAGAATATATTGATGTGTACAGGATATAAAGTTTTCATGAGAGATCAAAATAAGTAACATAGTTTATTTCTGTTTTTTTTTTTTTTTTTTTTTTTTTGCAAAAGTATGTTTATTTGAAATAATATCAAAAGAGTATTCGTATGCATTTTCGTGTGTATTTTGCGGAATACTGAGTTTAAATATTTTAAATACATGTAAAGCTTTTGAAAGCAACATATTTATCTTAGCATTGTGACCATATTTTGGAGTGCAAATATTTCATAACAACCCGCTTCTTTAAAAAACACTTTTTGTATTTGATTTCACAAAAAATGAATTTATGCTATATTTGGAACTAGCGTATAGACGATAAAAACGCACTTTTGACGATAGCAAACTTTGTTTAGATAGATATAAAAAGTTTATGATAAAATCTGGTTTCTGAAGTCTATGTAACTATCTCATTATGTTTGATAAGTATAATAATATAAAATAAGTTTTTGTGCATGAAATGCAACTTGCATTTGATGTTTTGTTCAACTATAATTAGAAATGACTTGTCAATTAGAATTGACTTGCAGAAGCACACTCATAAACTAGAGATTTTCATGTTTATTTATATATTTATTTTTTTACGGACAATAAACTTTTGAAAATTCTTATTCTTATTATTATTTAGTACCTAATTAAGTTTTTTATTATTATTTTATGTAGAGTTCAATTTTGGACGATAATTGTTTGTCAAATATTAAAAATTTTGCATTCAGATTCATGTATATCAGTAGCATGTTTTTTACAAGACTGTCCAATGTTACTTTAATGGACACGTTATAAAAATGCATTTGTAATTTTAATAAATAAATGAAAATGCGCATTGCCATGAAGGCTAAAAAAAACGTAAAACTAAAAATTTGTAAAAAAAAAATCAAACAGTCTGAGCTTAGGTCTTAAGAGGGCATATTCATACTACTGGAAAAAACACGTTTAGAAGCTAACTTTCGTACACCACCGTTTCACACTTTGTTGAGATTAATGAATAAAGAAAGCACCTTTGTTATCAATATTGATATATTTTTTTCAATTTTATCTGAAGACATTTTATCACTTTTGGCTATTTTTAGATCTTGTTCATACTTTGACCAGTAATACCTAACAATGCTGTCACATGTGTTGTTCAGCTTGTATATATATATATATATATTTTTTTTTTTTTTCAAATAGGGTAAAACTAAGTATTTATAAGGAAACAAAAATCCGCTATTGTTTAAATAAAAAAACGTATGTACAAAACAGTGCAAAATTTAGCAGTTTAGTTGCATTTAAAAAAACAAACCCCATTTAAAAGTGTTTTAACTTTGATTATTCTGCGAGATGTAATAAAAGGCTCTTCCTAAATTCCCTTTCGGAATCTATATGGCATTTTGAATTAAAGGCCGGACCTCTGCTTTCATGGTCTACTACAGTCTGGGCTTCACCTGAAGCCTGTATCCGACCTCACTGATTAAAAACATTTTTAGAGGTCCGGTAAAGATCGAAGATAAAAATAAAAGGACCACGCCCATCCCCAAAACATATTTTGCCGATATAAAAAAGAATTAAACTAAACCAAAGAAATATGAACAATTTTCAATAAACATGACTGAGGCAAGGATATGTATAAATATGTTATAATGATATCATAGTATCAGACATTATAACACGTCCAGATTGGATAATGGCAATGGCAATTGCTTCTTGTCTGAACCTGGACGTAAGTATTTAGCCAGACCCGGGCTTCTCAAAATCCAGACTTACATTTTCTTTTCTGCATACTACATGCGTACATGTTTTCTGTTATTTACACTATTTTGCATTTTATAGATTTTGAATATACAGTGCGTGCCAAAAGTTTAAGCAGAATAGCAATTTAAAATAAAACTTTAAATATTATCTTTAATTTCAATATCTGTCATGTATATGTTAATAATATCTATTTTTACACCATATTCATTTAAAATAACTTTTAAATTTTATTTCAAACCATGGAGTTTAAGAATAGAAGAAAAATGACCGTGTCAAAAGTTTAAGCACAAAATCGTTTTTATGAAAATTTTAAAGTCTGACGCAAACGGTTGCGCACGCAAACAATTTCTGGGTGTATAAGAAGCAGTCCGCTGTTCTTTTTGAGTTAGTACAAAATGCCCATGTCGAAAGAATTCCAGAAGAGGAGATGATAAAAATTTGAAGTATGAGAGCAAAATGTAATTCTGTTTCTGAAATTGCAAGTGAATTAAAAAAGTCAAAACAAGGTATTCATCAAATTTTCGCTCGTGATAATGATTTTAAACAAAAATTTCGTTCAGGAAGGCCGCGAGTGACTAATTTGAGTGAAAATAACCGCATCTAAAATTTGTCTTCAACTGGTAATTACTCCCTTTAGGAAATAAAATATGCAGTTGGAGAACAAATATTAAAAAAACTGTTTATAAAAGAGTTTTGGAATTCAAATACATCAAATACCGTAAAATGGCTCGATTAGCGTGTCTCAAACGACACCATAAAGAAGCTAGATTACAGTGAGCCAAAGAGCACATGCCATTTGGTGAAAAGTGACTGAATGTCATATTAAGTGATGAAAAAAAATGGAACTTCGATGGCCCTAATGGGTTTAAGTACTATTGGCATGATCTCCTCAAAGAACCTAGGAGTGTATTTAGCCGATAACATAATGGTAGTTCTGTAATGGTATGGTAGGATATATCTTTCAATGGTCAGACATCTCTAGCATTCATCATTGGTCGTGGCAACTTTGAAAACTACCAAAAGACATTTGCTAATCATTTGTTTCCTGTTGCCGAGGTTTTTAGGGGGAGAAAAATGGTTATTTCAACATGATAATGCTTCCATGCATACCTCAAACTCAACTTCATCGTGGCTTAAGTCGAGCACAATGTCTGTTTTGAAATAGCCGGCAATTAGTCCTGATTTAAACTTTAAAAAAGATATGTGGGGTATTCTCTCTCATGCAGTTTATCCAAATGGAAAGCAGTATTCTTCAGTTAAAGATTTGAAAGATGCCATTGAGAACGCTTGGTTTAAAAATTAACAAGAAACAATACAGAACCTCATTTAAACGATGGAAGACCGTCTATTTAAAGTAATTCAGCAGAAACGAGCAATAATCAAGTATTATTTTTTTAAATTCTTGTTCTGCTAAAGACTAAAGAATTACTGTGCTTAAACTTTAGACACACTCATTTTTGTTGTTTTCATAAATTTTATTATTTAAGATAAATTTTATAGCACGAATCTGTTAACTATCTTTTTAAAACTACAATTTGTAGATTATGTGAAAAGGGAAGTAACTTTCACCCATTAATAAAATTTTATTTTGAAATTTTCTGTTGTGCTTAAATTTTTGACACGCACTGTATATTCTTAACAATACGCAGCAATACATCCAAACATATCCTTAATATTAAACTTTCATACAGAAATGTATCCAGTAGTCCAGAATAAAATATTATTTGTATGGTTGGGGCACAGGCTTATTTTTACATCATTCATTTTTTCTCTGGTCGGGTCCGGGCTGAACTTATAATTTTTAAATGGTCGGAAAGAGCTAAGATATCATTTATTTTGAACCTGAACTTTCCGGCTTGATCTGACCTTTAATTCAGAATAAAAGAATAGAATATGTGTCCAAACTTAACCACTCATAATGTCTTGTTGGGTTCCATAAATCACCAATTTTAATTCTGGTGAATTTAACAATTTAGGCATGCGTAAGATTCTGAACCATGGCTCTTCAATTATAATACAACTTTTTACATTGTAATAAAACATCTTAATGCTTTTTTTTCTCACAAACACTATATATCAAATATATATTGTAAATCAACATTTTACTTATACCTAAATGTAGTTTGCGTTCACTTAATTTCCTAATCAAAATCTTATTTGTGATACTTTAAAAATGATTCATATACACAGTTTTTCTACATTTTATTTTATATGAAAAGTTCGATGGAATTTGTTTCTGAAAAAAAAAAAAAAAAAAACTCATTTTGTAACAAGAATTTCGGTATAATTCAGAACCTAATATTACATGTTTAAATGTCTGTTTTTATTAAGTTGTCTGTTCTTATTAAGTATATTAATAAGAAAATCTTAATTTCAATAATATTTTATATATATATTTGCATTTTCTTCATTTATGAAAAGGCACATAAACCTATGAAAATAAACGTATAATTTATGTAAGCTGAATAAATACAAAATATAACTAAATCATGTTTCTTGCAAAGAAAACATCTTCTTGGCTATCCATTCACATAAATGCGGCGAAACTATTCTCAGTTGTAAGTTATCGTACATTCCTGGCATTCGGCTTTCAATTTGTCATTGCTATTTTTATGGTTCCTTAATTAAAAAATAAAAACGGAACTAGTATAAGATCACTACTGTGTCTGTCTGCCACAGCTATTTTAGTTGTAAACTATGAAACCTGGAAAGTTCAAACTAGGAGAAATAATAGGGATTATTGACCCATATATTTACAGAATAATAAACATTCATAAATCTACTTTGGAAAAATGCAGAAAGGCTTATCAAGTTCATTGAAAAAGAATCTTTTTATTTGTATATTGTGTGGAGTATGGTGTGAAAGCCTTTGTAACACTGAAAATAAAAATTCATTTATTTTAATTTCAGGCATTATATTTTTAGAAATATTATTGAAGATGTAGAGCAAAAATATATTTCCCTTAACCAATTTCCGAATATGCTGAAACGAAAATTATAAAAATAATAGATGTAGTAGATGCCAGTTGATCTTCGAAGAAACTATATCGATTACCGTAGGTCAATAGTTTTTGAAAAAGAAGCGCATTTTTTCGTTACACACAAATTTCGAGTTGAGGACATGCAATAAAGATATTGGTGATTGCTGGATTTACCTATCGTATCAGAAGTATAAAACAATTATTGTTAATTATAAAAAAAAAGAATCGTTAATAATAAGCCGAGACGATTTGCGCGTACCTTGTAATAAAGGTGGCGTACTCAAAGTACAACCGGCTTTTAAAGTCTAAATAACATCTTTTAATGATATATTTGTATAATTACAATATAAAAGCAATAAGTATCAAATACTAAAGTTCATAATTTCCGAAATTAACTGCATAAACATTAAAATATTTTGATTATATGTATGTTAAATTTGTGTTTCTATTATATTATCTTATTTTACTTATTTATTGGCTAAGATCTATTTGAGTTTTCTTGTCAACAGAGACAAGACACACAGAGACAAGAACTATAATGTAAATATGTTATTTTAAATACAAATGGGTTATTTTGTAATGGTGAATGTGCGCAACAGTGATAAATTTTAAAGAGATATGCTTGAAATTTATTCAATCAATCATGACGTCACAAAATGTCACAAAAATTTGGTAAAACAAATGAAAAATGTGCAAACAACTTGCATGTAAATATTTCATCGGCTTGTGCAATTATTAATTAATACTTCCAAATAATTGAGAAAACAAAACTGAAATATATAAGGTGTTACAATTTTTCAATTTTCTTTTTCCCACTTTATTTCACGTTTCATTACGTCACAATAAAGCGTATCAAAGCATTTTCCCTTATATAGAGTTTTGGTGTAACTCCCTGATGTTCTTGCTCTTTCGGAACGTTGCCTATGAACATCCTGAAAAGTTCCATCAGTTTTAAACTTATATTTTATACCATTAATTTCATTTAGCGTAGGTATATCCTTCTGCAACTTCCTCCGGTAATGTTTTTCTTTTTAAAATTGTTACATTTTTATATTTCTAATATCATTTTAATATAATTAAAAAATAAACCTGTATAATCTTTATTTCCAATTATTTACACCCTTGAAATCAACAAAAATAAGATAGTTATGACATTTTAAATAGAATATGTGTTTTTCAACCTGTTTGATGTATTTCATCATGAGATATATAATCTAACCTATAAAAAACGGGCTGTTTTGTTTTCAATGCATTCACTGTTGATATACAACTTGGCTTTTCGCACATTCGACAAACTATATATCTAAAGATACATATCATTATTACCTTAACTTATTAGCCGTTAACAGTGATGAAACTCCGTATTAATGTACTGAAGCTTGATTATTGGGCTTGATTATTCATCTTAATTGAATATTTGATGACCTTAGAATCGTAAACGGCCGATTATAAATTATTAAAGGTTATTAATTTTGCTATGATAAACTTCTTCTTATTAGATAACACGTTCTAAAAAGCATAACAGTTACTTATATAATATTTCATTTTAAATTTAAAGAATTTTATAGTAAATTCTATGGACGTTTGATTTTTTGTAAATTAAAATGAATAGAGCTTCGATAATAGAAATTCGAATAAATATCTAGCAACAACAACATAAAATACAGATAAACATATATAAATATATGCCCTTTTATCATTCCTAGAAACATGTTTTCACAATATGTCTGTCTGTATGTTTGGGACCCTGTGGTTCTATCTTTATATGTAAACCAAATTTTGTAATCGTTCACCATCTCAACGACTAATGCACGGAAATTAATCAAAATTTATATTCAATTTGTCCTTAATTTAAATTCGCGATGATAAGTTTTTGGTATAAATCTCTAGCACTGACAAAAACCCTTTTTAATGATTTTTTTTGCAAAAGCTCTATCTCAATAATTCATTCGCGAATTTCCATAAAACTTGAGATTGAATTAGCCGTTGACATAAGTTGTTACGTGTAAGGTATATGTATAAGGAATCCAGCAGTGGGCGCTGCCCTTCTGTGTTTTTGGGATGTAGGCAATTTTAGCAATTGTTCATATGTTTTTAATCCGCAAAGATGGTCATTTAATATTGGCACAGTGATATCGAATTTTCCAGCATTAACATGTATTAGATATAAGACAGCACTTGGATTGGCACATAAAATTAGTTCTAGATGCATTCATAAAACGCTAAACAAACAATGACGTTTTTAAATTCTTTTTAGATGTTCTTCTGAAATAGTAAATGGATATTTCGTTAAAAAAATGTTTTTGAGGAAACAATACAAGCATTTAAACATTAAATTTTGCATTGTTTTCATAAATGGAGTGAGATGTTTTATTTCTTACATCAATCTTACCACAAAACAAAAATAATTCATTGTAACATAAACAGCAGTGTTTATAAAAAAATATGTAGTACCAAAAAGATAAATCACATGTGTTCCCTTGGTGATATATTTTATATGTATGGTAAAAAAGCAAAATTAAATGTTTAGAAGAGTAAGACAACATCGATCAATCGAACCAGTGGTGTAGTTTTACAGAAATGCTTTCTTTATGTTATATTAAATTGCATTTTACATATTTTCAGTGTATTTTTCTCCGTGTATTTCTTTAATAAGATGCCGTCATCATGTAATGCAAATCGCTTAATAATCGTTAATAATCATATGTTGTTTTTTTCTATTATGTACATTTCGCTACCTTTATTCAGATTTTGTTTTGTTTTCTTTTTTCTTTTTTCTCTTTTATTAACGCTGATTGTATGAAAGAGACAATATTTGTTCCTAGATGACTATCATTGTAGGCATGTTTATCATAAATTTATTTTTAAAGTATAAACCTGCATATAAAATATATTATGTATTGCAAAATAATATTAGACAATAGTGCAAAAGCCTCACATAAAACACTGTTTATTTTGTAATAAATATTTTTACAAATGAATAAAGACCCCAACTGTAATTAGGGACTCTTGGCAGGTGTTACTTAGGGTCAACATGCATGCATAATCGCTATACACTTAGTGTGTTTTAATCATATTTCACTACAAACATCATCACCTCATTTATGCCTTAATGTAAATACACAGGTAAAAACAATTAAAGGATATTGAGATTGTGGGTTGATCCTACGGCTGTGGAATTGTTTAGACGATTGATATGTGGGCGAAAGACGTGAATGGCTACAAGAAAAAGAATGATACTTGTTTGGCAAAGAAATTTATTGTGAGTATTTTGGTATGAAAGGAAACAAAAGCATTATTTTTGCATCCAAGAAAAGACGAATAATTGTAGGTATTTTTTAAATAGTTTTTAGAATGGGTATTGTTTCCGCAATTGAACATTGTTGAGGAAAAGACGCTATTAATGAGAAGCTATGGTATTCTGTACCACTCCTCAAAGAAAGTTCTTACCAATAGCTGAAGAATTTGTGGAGATGGTAGGGAGCTAGGAATTCGTTTCGTAGAATGTACCAAAAATTCTTTATTTTCTTCAAGTCCGCAGAAACGCTGAAGTGTAACGCAAAAATATACATGTTTGCAAAGAAATTTATTGTATTGAGTATATCGGTATAAAAAGAAACAAAAGCACGATTTTTGCATCGAAGAAAAGACGAATAATAAAAGGTATTTTGTACAATCGTTTTTAGAAGGGCTACTGTCTCCCCAAAAGGTCAGCAAATTTGAACATCTTTGAGGAAAAGAGGCTATTAATGAAGAGCTAGGATATTTTGTCCTACTCCTCAAAGAAAGCTCTTTCCAAATTTTGTAGAATTTGTAGAGATGGTAGGGATTTAGGAATTCGTTTTTTAGAATGTCGCAAACATTCTTTATTAAGTTCAAGTCCAGGAAAACGGTGAAATGTTACGCAGATAAGAAAAAAAAAACATGTTTGGCAAAGAAGTTTACTGTATTGAGAATTTCCTTATAAAAAGAAACAAAAGCACAATTTTTGCTCAGAATAATTGACAACTAATAAAAGGTATTTCCTGAAATCGCTTTTAGAAGGGGTACTGTTTGCCCACCCAGTCAGCTACGTTGAACACCTTTGAGGAAAAGAGGCTATTAATGAAGAACTAGGGTTCTCTGTCCCACTACTCAAGAAAAGCTCTTAACAGTTGTTGAATAATTTGTGGAGATAGTAGGGAGCTAGGAATTCGTTTTGTAGAATGTCCCAAACATTATTTGTTAGTTTCAAGTGCGGGGAAACGCTGGTCATACCATTTGTATAACCATTTTCTCGAAAATTAAATCTAAATCTAAAAGTTCCTCTAAGCGCACATAACGTGGCTGCAATTGTTGTCTATTAACAAGAAATCATATCTAATTTCTTATCACAATTGATAACCCACTTACAGGAATTCTTGTTCGTAGGTTTCAACACTTCAATTATTACTAATTTCTTCTGTAGCTAAAATATTTGGTGTATCATTTTAAATAAATATAAGTTCACTATACACTATATTGTGGCACTTCAGTGACGTAAAGCAACTTCAATATGCTTAAAATGCTATTTATAAATACTGTATTTAAAATAATATGATTAAATATTATGTTTCAAAACATTGTGTAAGATAATTAAAATACACTCAATCGATTTTTCCTCATAAATCGTATTGTAACAGAATTCTTTTGAGTGGCTGTGTAAAAAAATGATAACCATAAAAAATGTAATTGTTTTTACTGACAATGCAAAACGTTTTATTTTTAATACCAAATATGACACTGTAAAACCAAATAACTTTTCATGGCAATCGCACTTTATTTACATACGTTAGATTAGAGAAAGGCAGCCAGCCAGACGGACAACAAACTGAATAAAAAAAATTTTTAACAGCGTTAAAACTTCTAAAAAAGGGGTGAAAAACATTAAAAGTTCGAAAGTGTTAAAAATATATTTAATTTAAACAAGGCAACCACTTCAATAATTTCCCGCTCATTAATCTTTAAGAAAGAGTGTTAAAGAAGAAAATTTTAATTAGAAACTTTCATTCCTACATTTGTCTAGTTAAATAAATGAGTAGAGTGAAACAATTAGAAGTTTGTTGAGGAATTTAGAAGGTGAAAAAAGAAAGTATTTCATTATTAGAACTTTGTTTAGGGTATGTTCAATTTCTTCACGCTGAGTGTTCAAAAAGTCAATGACATCCCAGCTAAAAAGGAACTGCAGAAATTTAACAAAAAAAACTGCAGTTGGAAGACTGCGGTGAATTGGCCTTTTCCACTATAGAATTTTTGCGGTTGATACAACTACAAATTACTGTAGTTTGTAAATTGCAGTAATTTCGTGGTTGCTGTATCGACCTAAAAAATACTGCAGTTATTTTGTAGTTGCATCAACCTCAAAAATTCTGTAGTGGAATCGGCCAATTCACCGCAGTCTTCCAACTGCAGTTTTTTCTGCAGTTCATTTCTATCAAGGCTTGCTGGAAGAAAACTTTTTAGCTTTTTGTTACAAGCTAAACACTTCTACGGTTTACAAAATAAATCTTAATTGAAACCTTTCTTTTTCATGTCAACAAATATTTTGGTTAACTTGACAATCATATGAAAATGTAATAACCTTGAATATTGCCGGGGTAAAAAAAATTCTTAAAAACACAATTTATGACGGATGAGATTATTTACTTCAAAAGATCACAAAAAGACGAGAATTTCAGCAACACATCATTGAAAAAAGCGAATTTTGTAGAGAGATCAGAAAAAATACTCAAATTAACACTAGCACTAAAATAGTAGCTAAAAAATTCTAGCTATTATTTTGATGCTGAGTTAATTTGAGTTTTTTTCCAGATCTCTCTACAAAATTCGCTTTTTTCAATGGTGTGTTGCTGAAATTCTCGTCTTTTTGTGATCTTTTGAAGTAAATCTCATCCTTTGACATAAATTGTGTTTTTAAGAAATTTTTGACTTAAATTCAGTTTTTTCTGCCATCTTTTCATGTAAATTTCATTTTTTCTACAAATCAAGATTTCTCGGTATCCTTTAATGAAATTTGTGCTTTTTCCTATGATATTTCGGCTAAAATCACATTTTTTCGTGATCCTTTGATTGAAATAGCACATGCTGAGATTCTTTAATGCAGATTGCACTTTCAAAAAAAGAAAAAAAAAGCCAGTTTTGCTTTACAGAATTTTTTTCAATTTCACATCTCACAAACCTAGAAAATACTAAAACAACAAAACAAGGATTTTACTATTTCGGATCTGTTGTATGGAAAAAGGGAAATTTTCACGAAAAGTTAAAAAAAAAAAACTATATATATATAAAAAAATAACTAGTTTGGAAATAATTTGGAATCTATTATAGTTTTCAATTAGAAACGATTTTCATCTACGGTGTAAAATATAAAATTTTCCCAAAAATATAATTAGTGAAATTTTTTTAAAAATTGAAGAAAAGTCCTAAGAATCTCATCCCTGATTAAGTTCATCGAATGCAGAAAAACAGCATATTTTCTCGGTTTATCGCTTAAAAAATGGAAAAAATTTGAATTTCTTACATCAGATGCAGAAAATTTGCTAATTTTATCAATTAATTGGGGAAAAATTGCAAATTTTGTTGATCAGGCGAGGAAAGACCATGCATTTTGTCGATCAGCTTTGTAAAAAATTGTAAGCTTTCTTGATCAGCTTTGTAAAAAACATGAATTTCCCCGATCACCTTTGCAAAAATTATGAATTTTCTTGATAGGCTTAGTAAAAATTGTGAATTTTGTTGATCAGATGCTGAAAGATAGGGCATCCTCTTCAATGGCTTCATAAAAATAATGAATTTTCTCGATCTGTTTTGCAAAAGTAATGAATTTTTTCGATTGGTTTTGCAAAAATTGTGAATTTTATTGATCAGACACAGAAATATTGCGGATTTTCTTCACTGATTTTGTAAAAATAATGAATTTTCTTGATCGCTTTTACAAAAATATTGAATTTTGTCAGTCAGATGCGGAAAGATTGTGGATTTTCTTCACCGATTTTGTAAAAATAATGGATTTTCTTGTTCGGTTTCGCAAAAATTGTGAATTATATTGATCAGACATGGAAATATTTTGGATCTTCTTCATCGATTTTGTAAAAATAATGAATTTCCTCAATCGGTTTTGCAAAAATAATGGATTTTGTCAATCAGACGCAGAAAGGTTTTGGATTTACTTCACCGATTTAGGAAAAATAATGAATTTTTTTGTTCCGTTTTGCAAAAATTGTGAATTTTATTGATCAGACATGGAAAGATTTTGGATTTTCTTAATCGATTTTGTAAAAATAATGAATTTTCTCAATCGCTTTTGCAAAAATTGTGAATTTTGTTGATCAGACGCGGAAAGATTGTGGATTTTCATCAACGATATTGTAAAAATAATGAATCTTTTTGATCGGTTTTGCAAAAATAGTGAATTTTGTCAATCAGACGCGGACAGATTTTGGATTCTCTTCATCGATCTTGTAAAAATAATGAATTTTACCAATCTGTTTTGCAAAAATTGTGGATTTTGTTGATCAGACGTGGAAATATTGTGGATTTTCTTCATCGATTTTGTAAAAATGGTGAATTTTCCTGATCGCTTTTGCAAAAATAGCGAATTTTGGCAATCAGACGGGGAAAGATTGTGGATTTTCTTCACCGATTTTGTAAAAATAATGAATTTTCTTGTTCGGTTTTGCAAAAATTGTGAATTATATTGAACAGACAGGGAAATATTTTGGATCTTCTTCAACGATTTTGTAAAAATAATGAATTTTCTCGATCGCTTTTGCAAAAATAGTGAATTTTATCGATCAGACGCGGAAAGATTGTGGATTTTCTTCATCGATTTTGTAAAAATAATGAATTTTCTTGATCACTTTTGCAAAAATAGTGAATTTTGTCGATCAGATGCGGAAAGATAATGGATTTTCTTCACCGGACGGATTTTGGATCAGACGCGGACAGATTTTGGATTTTCTTCATCGATCTTGTAAAAATAATGAATTTTTCCGATCTGTTTTGCAAAAATTGTGAATTTTGTTGATCAGACGCGGAAATATTGTGGATTTTCTTCACCGATTTTGTAAAAATAGTGAATTTTCTAGATCGCTTTTGCAAAAATAGTGAATTTTCGAAATCAGATGCGGAAAGATTGTGGATTTTCTTCATTGATTTTGTAAAAAAAATGAATTTTCTTGATCGGATTTGCAAAAATTGTGAATTTTATTGATCAGACAGAGAAATATTGTGGATTTTCTTCACCGATTTTGTAAAAATAATGAATTTTCTTGATCGCTTTTACAAAAATAGTGAATTTTGTCAATCAAACGCGGAAAGATTATGGATTTTCTTCACCGATTTTGTAAAAATAATGACTTTTCTTGTTCGGTTTTGCAAAAATTGTGAATTATATTGATCAGACAGGGAAATATTTTGGATCTTCTTCAACGATTTTGTAAAAATAATGAATTTTCTCGATCGCTTTTGCAAAAATAGTGAATTTTATCGATCAGATGCGGAAAGATTGTGGATTTTCTTCATCGATTTTGTAAAAATAATGAATTTTCTTGATCACTTTTGCAAAAATAGTGAATTTTGTCGATCAGATGCGGAAAGATAGTGGATTTTCTTCACCGGACGGATTTTGGATCAGACGCGGACAGATTTTGGATTTTCTTCATCGATCTTGTAAAAATAATGAATTTTCCCGATCTGTTTTGCAAAAATTGTGAATTTTGTTGATCAGACGCGGAAATATTGTGGATTTCACCGACTATGTAAAAATAGTGAATTTTCTAGATCGCTTTTGCAAAAATAGTGAATTTTGGCAATCAGATGCGGAAAGATTGTGGATTTTCTTCATTGATTTTGTAAAAATAATGAATTTTCTTGATCGGATTTGCAAAAATTGTGAATTTTATTGATCAGACACAGAAATATTGTGGATTTTCTTCACCGATTTTGTAAAAATAATGAATTTTCTTGATCGCTTTTACAAAAATATTGAATTTTGTCAATCAAACGCGGAAAGATTGTGAATTTTCTTCACCGATTTTGTAAAAATAATGAATTTTCTTGCTCGGTTTCGCAAAAATTGTGAATTATATTGATCAGACATGGAAATATTTTGGATCTTCTTCATCGATTTTGTAAAAATAATGAATTTCTTCAATCGGTTTTGCAAAAATAATGGATTTTGTCAATCTGACGCAGAAAGGTTTTGGATTTACTTCACCGATTTTGGAAAAATAATGAATTTTTTTGTTCCGTTTTGCAAAAATTGTGAATTTTATTGATCAGACATGGAAAGATTTTGGATTTTCTTAATCGATTTTGTAAAAATAATGAATTTTCTCAATCGCTTTTGCAAAAATTGTGAATTTTGTTGATCAGACGCGGAAAGATTGTGGATTTTCTTCACCGATTTTGTAAAAATAATGAATTTTCTTGATCGCTTTTGCAAAAATAGTGAATTTTGTTGATCAGACGTGGAAAGATTGTGGATTTTTTTCATCGATTATGTAAAAATAATGAATTTTCTTGATCGCTTTTACAAAAGTTGCTAATTTTATCGATCAGACACAAACGATTGTGGATTTCCTTCTTTGGTTTTGTAAAAATAATGAATTTTTTCAATCAGCATCATAAAAGTTATGAATTTTTACGCTCAGCTTTTTAAAAATCGTAAATTTTTTTATACGGTTTCATAAAAATTTTTAGTTCTGAATGGTGAGAAGCAGTGAGATTGTGGATTTTCTTAATCAGCTTCGTAAAAATTGTGAACTTTCTCAATTGGCTTCATAAAAATTGTGATTTTTTGTTGACCAGATGTCGAAAAATTGGGAATTTTGCTAATCGGCAAAATATAAATTACGAATTTTGTTGTTTATGCATGGAAAAACATGAATTTTCTCATCACCTTTTTGTAAATCGTAATTTTATCGATGAAGACCTCGAAAAATCGCAAATTTTGTTGACAACTTTTTTTTACAACTGTATGTGATGGCTTTTTTGTTTTAGAAGTAACACTAACTCTATCATTTCAATTTATCAATAGCAATAAACAGACCTGTCTTCACAATTCTAAAAGTATATTGTGAAATTTTTCAATTACATAAATTGTTTTCAAGGTATTAAAAACATATTTATCAAAAATATAATCATTGAAACAGCTGCGAGTACACACAGGTTAAAAAAAAGAAAAGAAAAGAAAATTAAAACAAAGAGAGAAACTTTAGTTTCAAAGTACTAAGCAAATTACTTATAAATAAAGGAAATATTTTTGACTCACATAATATAAACATCACACATGTATTTTGATTTAAGCACTGTAAACAATAGAGAAAAAAGAAAAATTACTTACTGGTGAAATGGTAATCCAACTTTATACTTAAAACCATAATGCTTATAAATACAAAATATGTTTTATTATTTAATGTATAGTGTTCCCTCTAGAATATTTTTTACAGATGCAGTGCCTACCCTTTTTTAAATTAGCATCCTGACCATTTTAAAAATAGTGAAATCCATTTTACTTTGCTATTTCACTGATATGCACAGACATACTCCACTTGCTAATCTTAATCTAAGAAGAATCTTTTTTAAATATGTCATTAGCAGTTCCATAAATTTAAATGATTTTGTTCTCACTGGGTAACTGATCTGTACAATACTTTTTTTTTTTTTAAATGAAATTTTTTAATTTTTTTAAATTTTTTTTAAAATGTCTTATAAGATTAAAATGACAAAGCGTATGCTTTCATGCGAGTGAAGGAACCTTTCCAAATATTTTTTGTAAATATCTACTCAATAATGTAATATTTTTATCTGTGTGCCAATAGTAGTTAGTCTTACTGAGTATAATTTTGTCATAATTATTGAATTTTGAAAATAACAAATACTTCTATAAGCGTAGGAAGAACATTCATATGCACACAAATTAACAAGCTTAGAGAAAATATTACAATCTTAATTGAATATATCGCTTGTGGGCTGCAATAATGGCACAACTCAAAAAATCAGGTTCTGAGATAAATGGGTTTGAAGTTTTGCCTTGTAATGAAAGTAAGGAAGACAACAGTGGCACTTCTGCTATCTGTTGGTGAAATACTAAACTACAAGATATGCCACTGTTGCTGCTTTAAAGAATACCAATCTGCAATGTTGAGAGTGCATTAACTGAAAATTCGTATTGTTCGAGTTGTGCCACTATTGCAGCCCATATACATGTCTGTCTGAAGTAATATTACTTTCTAATAAACATTGACCATTCTCCAATAATCGTCCAAAGCAAGATATTAAAAAAAGAAAAAAAAGCCACTTGATCAAATTTAAAATAAATATATTAAAGACATCGATAAGCAGAAAAGGTTGGTTTGGGTCCTGAAGCCATCAGATGACCGATGAAGTTTTGAGCTTAAAGTTAGTCTCTGTGATATTCAGGTGGGGCAATCGCAGCAAAATTCGTGGAACAGTGCTCTGGTTTTTATGTCCATCCAAGGTCCTTTTACTTCTAGTTCAACAAGGACCATTTGATTGGAGAAGGGAAAAAATGATCTGATATCACCAGACCAAAAAAGCAAGATTAAAGACATGAAAAAAGTAAAAGGGTTAGGTAAAGGCCATTTGCGACTTCCAAGTTTAATGTTCAGTAACAGTCAGAAGTGGGCAGATTTAATTCAAAGAAAAAAAAATAGACAAAAAGTTTCTGCACTGTCTGGAAGCATATATTTCCTGTTTATTTTTAAAATTAGCTTTTATTCCAAATTTTAATAAGTCATGAAGATTCTTTTTGATAAATTTTAAATCTAAGTTAAAAAGATTGCATTGTTTAAAACCATAGCAGCAGTAACTTCAAAATTATACTAAAAAACACGAACGTACACGAAAATAGCAATCAATAAAAAACTGATATTGATACTTGAACTCTTTTGTTTATTATAGTCATAAAGAATTATTTAAATTTATAATAAATAGCTATTTGTTAACTGCACCTCTATTATTATTTTTTTAAAGGCTAAAAAAGGTAACATTAATAATCTTTCGATCGTAGATATCCTCTGAAATATTTTTATTATGATTTTTTTAAAACAAGGCTCAGTGTTTTGTTAATTATTTAGTCCAATCAAAAAGATAGATCTAGCTCGGTGCATAATTTTACTCATGGCTATATATATAAAATAAATAAAGTAATAAATCAAAGAAATTTACACACAAAACAGATTACGAACAATAAATACATGCCGGTAATACTAATACCGGTAATAATATGCCAATAAATCTAACTCGGGGCATAAATTTACGATCTTATCTTAATGTGATTCTATTCAAACAAAACAATTAAGCGAAAGTATATAAAAATAATAATAAAAGATTGCCAAATCACTATTACAAGACAGAGCGGGAAAGGGCGACACGCGAGTCTCACATGGTAAACATTAACAGCAATCAAGATATCCAAAGTTGAGTAGTTTTATGTCTACAACTAAAAATAATGGTGGGGAAACAGAGAGATTTTTCGCTGTGTAGCGAAACGGGATTGGCCAATCAGAGGCCTGTATCTTCATGATCTCTTGGTTCTTGGCAAAACTGCTGGGTTTTGATTTGTCAATCTCGTTTCGCTAAATAGTGTGTTTAATTTTAAAAATCGTCTGCTTTTTATCCCAGTTCTTTTCCCTCTGCGTAGGGATAATATGCGTTTTTCCCTCTGCGCAGGGATATTATTATTCTCTTATGTTTTTACGAGTTGAGTTTGTGAATCTCGATGATATGTGCATTGTGTTCCCTCAGCGGATTTTTTTTGTGAAATGTGTTATTAAATTGTGTGAAAGGTCATTATACAGTCTACTGCTTTCTTAAAATATATCGACACAACATTTTGGTCGGCATCGCAGCCGGAGTATTGCGAAATTTAAGTAAAAAAGTTAATAGAATAATGCGTGAGTGAAATTTATTCGAAAGTAAAATGTGCTAATTGGAATTGTGCCAAATAGAATAACGCAAGAAAATATTGACTGATGAAAAAGTTTTAAAATCATCAATTACAAGAGTGAAAAATAAATTCTTCAAAACTGATTTGAGTGTGTGTGACTTAGAACAAATTCAGTTATTTAAAAAAGAAATTGAAAAATTGGATGAAGAGTTAAAGAATTTATTTAAATCGATTTTTTATGCATGTGAAGAAAAAGACATTGATTTATTTATAGAAGAGAAGGATGAACAACAAGACATCTTAGATGAATTAACGGTAAAAATTGAACGTGAAATTAATGCTAGAAAAATAAATACGGACAATCCAAAAAAGGAGGTGAGTGAAATGAAATTGTCTAAACTTTCTTTACCATCTTTCAGTGGAAATATTCATGAATGGTTAAGCTTCAAAGATTTGTTTACAGCAAGTATACACGAAAATGCTAATTTATCGCCTGCTCAGAAACTGCAATATTTAAAATTATCGTGTCATGGAGACGCGTTAAAAATTATAAAATCAATACCTATTGAAGATTCGAAATACAATGTAGCATGGCAATTATTAACGGAGCGGTTTTCAAATAAAAGAGAATTAATATATTCTCATATAAGAAGATGATTAAGTTTTCTATTCGTGCAAGGCGATTCACCGGCAGCAATACTTAATTTAGTGGATATGACGAATGAATGTGTTCGATCTTTCGAAATCTTGGATCAGAAGGTAAGTGGCTTTTCAGAAACTTCGTTGATTTATTTACTTTTGCAAAAACTTGACTCTAATATTAAACTATGTTGGGAACGTCAGTTAAAAAATGACGAACTTCCAACGTTAGATCAATTAATAAATTTTCTGAAAGATTATGCCCGTTCATTACAATCTGCTAAAGGAAATAGTATTTATAAGAAAAACAGTTATCCTAAATTAACTGCGATGACTGCTTCTGTTAATAATAGTGAGTGTAAATATTGTTCTTCACCTAGTCATAAAATACCTAAATGCAGTGAGTTTCTAAAATTATCTGTTCGTGAAAGAGTGCAATTTGTAAAAAATAAAAATCTTTGTTTGCATGTTTATCTGCTGATCATAAATTAACTAATTGTCAGTCACAAAGAGATTGTTCAAAATGTAATTATAAAAGTCATAATATCTTATTACATTATGAAAGACGAGAAACTAACTATCCAGATATAAAAAACCAAGTAACGACTCAGTCTCATCCTAGTCTCATCAGTATCATACTAGTGAGACTGATCCTGAATCATCTAATAATGCAAATATGTCCATAAATTCATGTCTTGGGGAAATAAACTCAAAATCATTTGACATACTTGCAACTGCGTTAATTAATGCGAAAGATAATTATGGAGGCAATAAATTATTGAGATGTATAATAGATGTCGGAAGTACTAACAATTTTATAAGTGAGCATGCAATACAATTATTAGGTATAAAAAGAAATTCTGCTAATTTGCAGATTAAATGCTTGGGAATGGGATACTCCGAAGAGACACGTGGTGTTGTAAGATTGGAATTTTCTCCACATTTTGATAAACAAAACACACGATTAGGTACTTTTTATATTTTGAAAAAAGATAACGAGTAATCAGCCAGTTGTATCATATGATATTAATGCATTCAGTCATTTAAAGAACATAACACTAGCTGACCCAAAGTGGAATGAAACGGGACCAATAGACTTATTATTTGGCGTGTCATTATCATTATCTATAATTAGAGGGGAAAAAATATTTCGAAAACCAGGACTTCCTTTTGCAGTAAATTCAGATTATGGGTGGTTAATAACAGGAGATAGTGATACATTTTCAGAAAATAAACCAAATATTATAGTTAATTTTGCAAATGTTGAAACAGATTATGTAAAAAGGTTCTGGGAGTTAGAAAACATCCCCTCAAAAGAAATATACACAAATAAAGAAAAATATTGTGAGGAGATTTTTGATACAACTTATTCACACGATACTAATGGAAGATATATTGTGCGTTTGCCATTTAAAAAGCAATGTAAAGAATTAGGGGAATCAAAATCGTTAGCTGTGAAAAGATTTCTAAATTTAGAAAAACGATTTAATAGAGAGCCCGATTTGTATGAAAATTATTGTATATTTATGAATGAATATCTTGAAATGGGACACATGGAGAAAATACCAAAGAGTGAAATTCAAAAACCCGTTTTACTATCTGCCACATCATCTTATGAAATTTACTATCTGCCACATCATCCAGTAATCCAGGAATCTAGTACAACAACCCGTCTTAGAGTTGTGTTTGACGGTAGCGCAAAAACTACAAATAATGTTTCTCTTAATGAAAATTTAATTGTAGGTCCTAGAGTTCAACAAGAGTTATTTTTTATTTTGTTAAGATTCCGCACACACGCTATAGCTATTAATGCTGACATTGCAAAAATGTTTCGTCAAATTAAAATCTTTCCTGAAGATCAAAATTTTCAAAGAATTCTCTGGAAGGATAAATTTTCCGACGATATAAGTGATTATCGTCTTACTACAGTTACATACGGACTAACGTCTAGCCCATATTCAGCTACTAAAGCTCTACAGAAATTAGCGTTGGATGAAAAATTAAATTTTCCATTAGCGTCAAATGTAGTATTACGTGATTTTTACGTAGACGACTTACTTACAGGTGCATCATCTCCCGAAGAAGCTATAAAATTAATATAAGAGTTACAAGAATTAATGAAAAGAGGCGGATTTGAGTTACGCAAGTGGGCCTCGAATGACAGTAGCGTACTAAAAAACATTCCTGAAAATTTAAATTTAATTCAGTCTAAATCAGATTTATCAATTGAAAACGATAGCTCAATAAAGGTGTTAGGATTAAAATGGGACTCAAATCTCGATGTCTTTAAAATTAGTGTCACCATAGAACCAACATTAAAAGAAGTCACAAAGAGATCCATATTGTCAGATATAGCAAAATTTTTCGATCCACTTGGTTGGATCTCCCCCTTTATAATTTCTGCAAAAATTCTACTTCAGGAATTATGGAAAAGTAATCTGGCATGGGACGATCCTGTTCCGCTTCTGATTAAAAATAGGTTACAAAATTCGGGAAGAATTCGCATGTTTAACATCAATTACTGTACCTCGTTTAGCAATTATTCCTTCAGCTAACACATTTGAAATTCATTCATTTAGTGACGCTTCCTTAGTGGCATATGGTGCAGTTGTTTACTTAAGATCCTTATCAAATGATTCGGCTGTATCAGTTAGAATATTAGCAGCAAAAACAAGAGTTGCACATTTAAAAACAATAACTTTACCTAAATTAGAATTGAGTGCCGCCCTGCTGTCAGCCCGTTTAGTAAAAACTGTTCTAGATTCATTGTGTTTGAACATCTCTAAAATTAATTGTTGGACGGATTCAACAATAGTTCTTTCTTGGCTATCAACTGGATCAAGAAGATGGAAAACTTTTGTTGCGAATCGTGTTTCTGAAATACAGCAACTTGTTCCGTCTGAGTGCTGGCATCATATAAAGGGAAAGGAGAATCCAGCAGATTGCGCATCAAGAGGTCTATCACCCTCAGAATTATCATTGTATGATCTGTGGTGGAATGGCCCCAGTTGGCTCAGTGATCCATCTTTCACTTCTCCAAAATCACAATTAGGGAGTGTTTTCTGTGACGAAGCTTTATTAGAACAAAGGAAAAATTATTTTTGTGCTACAGCCCAGATAAGTGAGGAAATGCCTATTCTCTCAAATATATCATCATTTATTAAGCTAAAACGTGTTATTGCTTGGTGTTTGAGATTTCTTACGAATTCTCGTTTACCTGTTTCAAAAAGAAACTTCGGCTTTCTTACACATACAGAAATTCAGAGATTCCTTAAAGGTGATAATTAAACAAGTGCAAGAGTCATCATTTCCTGATGACATTAAATGTATGACTTCTGGAAAGTGTTTACCTCGCAATAGCAAACTGATTAATCTTTCTCCATTCCTTGATAAAGAAGGTATACTCAGAGTTGGAGGACGTCTTCGTCATTCAAATCTCTCACAAGAACAAATTCATCCAATATTGTTACCAAAAAATCATCCAGTGACAGTGATGATTATCAGATATTTTCACTTATCTCATTTTCATGCTGCCCCTCAGCTATTATTGTGTGTTATCAGACAGAAATTTTGGACTTTAAGTGGACGAAGTGCTGTAAGAAAGTTCGTAAGGAATTGTGTAATCTGTGCTCGTGCTTCTCGCTTCTACAGCTAAACAAATCATGGCTGATTTACCTACAACTAGATTTCAACCTACCCGTCCGTTTCTTATTACAGGAATTGACTATGCAGGACCTATATTGTGTACATTTAAAAAAGGTAGAGGTTCAAAATCTTTTAAGTGTTATATTTCATTATTTATATGTTTTTCTACTCATGCAATTCACATTGAATTAGTGACTGATTTATCTACTCAGGCTTTTTTAGCTTGTCTGAAGCGATTTATATCCAGACGAGGAAAACCAAAAGAAATTGTAAGTGATTGTGCCAAAAATTTTGTCGGTGCGAGCAAGGAGTTGAAAGAATTGTATAAATTTGTGGCTTCTTCCCAGCATAATGAAGAAGTGACAAAATACTTAAGTTCGGAAGAAATAAATTGGCATTTTAATCCACCCTCAGCCCCTCACTTTGGAGGACTTTGGGAGGCTGGCGTTAAATCGATGAAATTTCATTTAAAAAGTACCGTTGGCAATTCAGTTTTAACATTTGAAGAGCTTTCAACTCTTTTAGCTCAAATCGAAGCATGTTTAAATTCTAGACCCCATTGTCCTTTAAGTTCAGATCCTAATGATTTACAGGCCTTAACCCCTGGTCATTTTTTAATTGGTGCTTCTCTTACTTCAGTACCAGAAGTAGATATTTCAGAGGTACCTGCATCAAGACTGCCCAGGTGGCAATTAGTGCAGAAAATACATCAACACTTTTGGAAAAGATGGAGCAATGAGTATCTTTCGACCCTTCAACAGAGAGTAAAATGGTTTAAAGAAGAGCCTAATATTAAAATAAGTGATTTAGTTATAATAAAAAATGAAGGTCTCACCCCTTTACAGTGGAAATTAGCTAGAGTGATCAAAACTCACCCTGGATCTGATAAAAAAGTTCGTGTAGTTAAACTGAAAACTTAAAATAGTGAATTAAAAAAGCCAATAACTAAGTTCTGTAAATTACCTTTAGAGTAAATTTTTTGAAACCCTTTCGGCTTTCAAGGCCGGGAGTATGTTTAATTTTAAAAATCGTCTGCTTTTTATCCCAGTGCTTTTCCCTCTGCGTAGGGATAATATGTGTTTTTCCCTCTGCGCAGGGATATTATTGTTCTCTTATGTTTTTACGAGTTGAGTTTGTGAATCTCGATGATATGTGCATTAGGGTGGATCGAAAAAAAAAATTTCACAGTGTCAAAACCTACGTATGCGGAAAAGATGTTCTCTTGGATGGAGATTAAGGGAAAAATAATAAAAAAAAATAATTTTAAAATTTAATACTGCCACAAAAGGGTTGAATTTTCGAAAAAAAATTGAAAAAAGACCGAATTTTGGTTAGGTTATTTTTGTCAAAAACTATTTATTTTAATAATTTTTAAAAACCAACAATGCGGAAAAGATGTTATATCGTATGAAGGTTAAATAAAAAACAATAATAAGTAATAAATTCGAAATTTAATACTGCCACAAAAAAGTTGAAAATTCGATAAAATATTGAAAAAATGGAAAAAGATCTAATATTGGTTAGATTTATTTTTGACGCAAAATAATCATTTTAATATCAATCAAAGCCTACCTTTGCGTAAGAAATATTATATTGCATGGATATTAAATAAAAAATAAATAAATAAACTAACTAATTTCGATATTTAATACTGCTGCAAGTGATTTAAAGTTTTGAAAAACTGGCAGTTGCAGTTTTTTCAGTTAGGATTTGTCTGCTTGTGTATTGTGTAGCTTAGTGTACCTTGAATATTGCTGTACCATGACGTTGTTAAAAAAATTAAAAATTAAAATAAAGAGAGAGAGAGAGAGATGAATTATACCCTATTTGGACAAAGATGACATAGAAAAATGACATAGTGGAACCTAATTGGTGTGTAACTAACACAAAAACCATTGTAGTGGACGCTTTAAGATCAGTTCCATATTTCGAATAACACATCCTTTAACATCTATGTTAACAGATATTCCGTCACAACCGATCGCAACCAACTTTGTTACATGTATATTATTGTTAACACATGACAAAAAAATGTACGTCGTGTTTTCAAAAAGTTTGGTACTCTCCCAGAATTTACATATAATGTGGCCGATATATTCGAAACCAAGTTCTTTTTTCAAGCTCAAGTCCGCTTCTATTATGATTTTTCTTCTGTTGTTTTCTAGTGATGTAGTCTGTCTTTACACTCATCAAAGTTTAAAGAAAATGGCCATGATCATAATCTTTTACAAAAGACTAAAGAGAATGGCTAAAACAATGGAGTGGTCTTTGGTTTGTTTTGTCATGCCCATTTTTTCTGTCAATAGCATTCTATTCATAGTTTTGTGAGATAATGCCCACATCTTGAAGTGCACCAGACATGAAGGCAGTACCTGCTTGGCCGGAAGTGTCCAAACTGTCCAATATTCTGGCTAATGCCAATCTTCGTCACTACAGGTGATGTGACACCTAGCTCGGCAGCATTTTGGCTTTTCAGTGATAGCTGATGATGCAGAAAAGTGAGTTTGCTCCCAATACGTCGGTTTAGTTTACACTCAATATTCATATTCATATTCAAATCTATTGAACTGAAAAAATAGGCAGTATTTTCGGAAATGGTCCAAAAGACTGTAGTAGCTTTCAATATCTTATTTTGTTTTACAAGAATTAAGAAGAGCACAATATTTGTCGTTAAACAGTTTAATTTTTCTTAAAATACTGCTGTGGTAAATTATTGAAATTGAATCTCATTTACAGGTCACTTGTAACTTATTAGCAACTCTTTCTCACTGGCAGGAAATAAATAGATGTTGACCGATTCCTTTCTTCGGTTATTTTTTAAATACCAATATGTAAATTTTATAACTTTTGTAATAGGGAGCATATTTACTGCCATATCAAAGCCAGACCGAAATAGGGTGTAATTCATCTCTCTCTCTCTCTTTATTTTAATTTTTAATTTTTTTAACAACGCCATGGTACAGTAATATTCAAGGTACACTAAGCTACACAATACACAAGCAGACAAATCCTAACTGAAAAAACTGGAACTGCCAGTTTTTCAAAACTTTAAATCACTTGCAGTAGTATTAAATATCGAAATTAGTTTATTTATTTATTTATTTTTTATTTAATATCCATGCAATATAATATTTCTTACGCAAAGGTAGGCTTTGATTGACATTAAAATGATTATTTTGCGTCAAAAATAAATCTAACCAAAATTAGATTTTTTTTTCCATTTTTTCAATATTTTATCGAATTTTCAACTTTTTTGTGGCAGTATTAAATTTCGAATTTATTACTTATTATTGTTTTTTATTTAACCTTCATACGATATAACATCTTTTCCGCATTGTTGGTTTTTAAAAATTATTAAAATAATTAGTTTTTGACAAAAATAACCTAACCAAAATTCGGTCTTTTTTCAAATTTTTTCGAAAATTCAGCCCTTTTGTGGCAGTATTAAATTTTAAAATTAATTTTTTTTATTATTTTTCCCTTAATCTCCGTACGATAGAACATCTTTTCCGCATAGGTAGATTTTGATGAATGGGAATTTTTTTTTCGCCATAGACGATCAATCCACCCTAATGTGCATTGTGTTCCCTCAGCGGATTTTTTTTTGTGAAATGTGTTATTAAATTGTGTGAAAGGTGATTATACAGTCTACTGCTTTCTTAAAATATATCGACACAACATAGTGAAAGTTAGAAATCAGCGTCCATTGCGTGAAAAATAATAAAATTTTCAAATGTAAATTTAAAATGAACTATTTAATAAGAATTATCGTTTTTTTTGTTTGTTTTTATAAAGTAAAAGTAATTTTCATAAAAACTGGAAGTCATTTCAGCGGAAAGTATGTTCCGATGTCCCTCCAAGGACTTTTTTCTTTACGAAAATTTCAAAAAAAGGAAACGAGAATTTTCCGATAAGGGGAGGAGGGGGGGACATGGGACAGTAATTACTCCTCTCTAAATTTTGAAAACACAATAAAATTTATTCTTTGCAAGTAACTAGAAAGAAAAAGAAACAAAGAATTTTTCGTTAAAGGGGGGGAGGATTATGGGACAGTCATTTGCCCCCCCCCTCTCCTAGATTTTTCAAGATAAGTTGCACAACTTTTTTTTTCTTCTGTTTTGAAACGCATAGAAAATTTATTACTTGCGAGTATCTTTAAAATTAAGGGAATCAAAAATTCCCCGTTCGCCCGGGGAGGGGGGCGAAGGGGATAGGGTAGTGATTGAATTTCTTCGATTTTGAAAGATAAAGGAGGGCCTGAAAATGTCATCTGGGTGGGAGAGGAGATACGCCCATGACTAAATTTAATTTTTTTTCTTTTTTCTTTCTTTCTTTCTTTCTTTCTTTTTTTTTTTTTTTTGTTATAAAAAATGTAATTTTTGAGTAACGAAATAAAGTAGGAACTAATAAATTTTTCACTAAGCAAGTGGGTGGATGCGGTGGAAAATCCCTCCTTCGATTTTGAAATATAATTGAGTTTACTTTTATCCGATTAAAGTCTGTCAATTTACTGGACGATAATTAGAATTATGCTAGAGATACATCAGAAAATATATTTCTAAATTAATGATTGGATTATAACTTAAAATTTACTGCAGTATTTCTGAGGTTATAAAGTCTCACATATTTTTTAATTTATGATTATAAAATGACTTCATAAGAACTACAGTATTTTTAAAGTTAACAGCTCACAGTATATTTAAGATAAATTACTACAAAATCACCTCAAATTAACTTTAAAATAACTATAGTGATTTTATAGTTTAGATTGTTCGATAGAGAATTTATAGTTACTTTAGAAAAACCTCAAAAATACTTTACTTCTTCAAAAAAACTGCAGTTCATTTTTAGTTGGGATATTCTAAAATTTGGTATAAAGCAAAGTAATTGCCGTACATGAGCGTGGTTTGATATAAAATCATTTTCACGTTGAAAATATTACTTCAAGCACATAAAAAAACAGTTCCACTCTCAGATCATAGATGAAATCTCTTTTCCGTTTGTTCTTTTTTTCACTTCAAACATCCGGTTTATCCGTATTTCTGATAAATTTCCTTTTAGTTTCGAATTACTAACCTAAACAATTAGGTTTTTTACTGTTAATTTGAAAAGCACATGTTTGAAACTACTCATGGGGATAAGTGGCGCCTTCATCGAAGTTTAGTATGAACTAAGCTTTGCAATGTGAAAGGGATATTTGACCAAAGAGCACTCCTGTATGAAAATTATTTAAAATATTTCTTGGAATCTTGGAACACACTGTATTTCCTGAAGATCATTGTAAAATTTTCTAATTCATAGAAGAACATTTGACGCAAATGAATGACTTTCATATGCAATTTCTAAATAATTAAATAGTGTTTTCCTATAAATCCAGTGCTTCTTTAGTGTTAATATTTCCTCCTCTCTAACGATAGTTACAGTGTTAGGAAAACGTTTATGTTTTTACGTTCTAATTGCATTCATCAAAAATTATTAATTAAACATGGAGATTTTATGCTAGCAAATAGTGCTTTGTATAAGATTTTATACTTTCTTACTCTTCAAGAAAAGTTAATCTTAGTGTGCGTAAGATTTCGTTTAGCCTTATCATGGTATTTAATAAAATCAATATTTTCTATTTCTTCTGTTTTACATCAGCTGGTAGCAAATAGCCGTATTAGTAAAGATAGAACGATGAAAGATCGGGAAAAATGCACAAAAATCGTTATAACAACGACCTTTACGTATGGAATATTTCTATATTCAAGGAGAATATGCTTGTCATAGCCAAACGCATGTATATATATATATATATATATATATATTGTTGTAGCGTATATTGGGTTCTTTTGATCTTATGGTTAGACAACTTCAAACTCTTGCTCTTAGAAAAGTAGAAAATAATTTATTTACAGACTTCAGAACAACAGAGTCTTCGAAACTCACAAATATTACTGGATATTCAAAAATAACTGCTCAAATCTATCGTACAATTACAGCTTTAGACCCCAGAGACTCTTTATACAACGTCTCATCACTTAATAACATTCAAAACAACATAGATGAAACTCAAGCAAACTTGCTTACGCCTTGTTCACTCAATGACTGACTGGTAAATAATAACAACAACAGCTCGTATCGCTCTCCTTATATATACTCTCGTAGCATGTGCTAGAAATTTCTAGAAAAACCTGGAAAACCACGGAACAACAAACAATGTATCAGTAGACCTAAGGGGGGTTACCATAAATAGGGAAGGGTTACCATCGCCAACAATCGCCAAGTTTGTCGCCAACTTGGCGATATATCGCCAAATTTGGCGACCAAAATTAGTTGCCAAAAGTGACGCCAACTTGGCGATATCTTCATTATTTCGCCAATCTGCCGTAGACATTCACTGAAAAAAAATAGACAAGTTTGCTTGATAACAGAGACAATGTAACAAAAACTAATATTAGTAAAGAAATGGGGCTTAATAAGATTATTTACATTATTTTACAGTACAAACACTAACTATTTACAAAATTCGTAACACTACCCCCTCCTCAAAGACTGCACGTCCCGGGCAGTGCAATCCTTGAGTTAGAGGAAAACACTTAAAATAAATAAACAAATAAATAAATAAATAATAACAATAATAATAAAATTTACATAAATAAGAACTAATTACTATTTACATATTTACAAAAAGTGACTTTCATGACCATGGTCTGAAATTCCAGTTTTGAATTTTTAATCACTTTGGCCAAAATAAGGGGCTAGCCGGTTATAATGTACGACCCTGGGTTTGGTGTGTGGCGATTTTCGTATGCGTACGACGACGTCATTCAGCCTGTTGACGACTGTGTAAGGACCGTCCCAGTTTCTTTGTAGTTTTGGCGATAGTCCCTTACGACGTATCGGATTCCACAACCAAACTTTGTCACCTTCGTTGAACTCATGTCCAGTTGCCTTTGTGTCGTACCGTGTCTTAATCTTTTCTGATGCCAGTCCAATTCGGTTCCTCGCTAGACAATGAATCTCCTCAATCCGTGCCTGGAGTTCATCGACATATTCCTCACGCGATGAAGGAGCATCAGGAGGACGGCCAAACAAAAGATCAGCAGGCAGACGAAGATCACGACCAAAGAGCATTTGAGAAGGGGAGTAACCAGTGGCCTCATGAGTGGCACTCCTGTAGGCAAGCAGGAAAAGAGGCAATTTCTTGTCCCAGTCCTGTTGGTCTCTAGACACCAGGAGAGAGAGGCTATTTAGGATGGTACGATTGAACCGCTCCACCATGCCGTCCGATTGAGGATGTAGAGGTGTAGTTCGAGTTTTGTCCATGCCGAGTAGTCCGCACATTTCCTTAAACACAGCCGAATCAAAGTTTCTTCCTTGATCGGAATGGATTTGAAGAGGAACTCCGTATCTGGAAACCCAGTGTTGAACCAGTATGTCTGCTACGGTTACCGTCTCTTGATTAGGAATGGCGTAGGCTTCAGGCCACTTAGTGAAGTAGTCCATGACAATGAGGAAGTACTTATTGCCATCAGATGTCCTAGGAAGTGGACCCAGGATGTCTAATGCAATTCGTTCGAAAGGAGCTCCTACATTATAACGTTGCAATCGTCCACGGGTGCGCTTCTTTGGACCTTTACGTGCTACACAGGTGTCACAAGTTCGACACCACTTCTCCACATCACTGCGAACATTATTCCAGTAGAAACGCTCTCGAACCTTTTGAAGGGTCTTCATTACACCAAAATGACCTCCTGTAGGACTACCATGCAGTTCTTGAAGGACCATAGAAATTCTCGACTTAGGGAGTAGTAGTTGCCATCTACATGTCTTTCCATCGTCAGACTCCCATTTTCGGTACAAGATGCCGTTCTTCAAATGTAAGGAATCCCAGAGAGCCCAATAACGTTTAGTCGTAGGATGGTAATGGGCCATGTCTTGCCAGCTGGGCTTCCTGTTGCACTCCTCTTTCAGCTCTAGAATTGGCTTAATTTCAGGATCAGCAATTTGATCTTTACGCAGTCTCTCGTCACTCCACGGATCTTGCGACGATGTAGACCCAGTTGTAACTTGTCTTACTATAGGACCTTTGACATTAAATTTCTTCTCAACCCGGTCGCAGTATCTACAATTCTCTGAGCAGGGTCTTCTTGAGAGAGCATCTGCATTTCCATGTAATGAGCCTTTTCGATGGCGTATCTCCATATCGTACTCTTGAAGCTTTTGTATCCACCTGGCTATTTGGCCTTCAGGGTTCTTAAAATTCAATAGCCAAGTTAGAGAAGCATGATCAGTTCGGATCAGGAACTTTCGACCGTAAAGATAGTGATGAAAGTGGTCTATGGCTTTCACTACAGCAAGAAGCTCTTTTCTTGTTACGCAGTAGTTTCGCTCGGCCTTTGACAAGCACTTGCTGAAATAGGCGATAACACGCTCCTGGCCGTCGATTTCCTGGGACAGTACAGCGCCAATGCTTTCGTTGCTTGCATCCGTATCAAGTATAAACTGTTTATCGATTTGAGGATACGACAGAATTGGAGTGGATGTCAAGGCCTCCTTAAGCTTTTCGTAGGCAGCGTCACATTCCTGTGTCCACATAAATTTTTGATTGGCTTCTGTTAATTTATGAAGTGGTCTTGCAATCATCGAGAAGCCTTTGACGAATTTTCTGTAATAGGTGCATAATCCTAGAAAACTTCGAAGCTGGTGAACATCTGCTGGACGATTCCAATTTTTCACGGCCGATATCTTCTCCGGATAAGTCCTAACTCCTTCCGCCGAAATGATGTGTCCAAGGTAGGCGACTTCATTACGAAACAAACTGCACTTCGAAGGGCTTAACTTCAAATTAGCTTCCTTTAATTTTTGTAGCACCCGCCTGAGGTTGTTCAGATGTTCATCAAAAATTTTCCTATGATTATGATGTCATCTAAATAAACAAGACATGCTTCATACGACAGCCCCCGGAGAACAGTTTCCATAAGCCGTTCGAAAGTTGCAGGTGCGTTACATAGACCAAAAGGCATTACCTTGAATTGCCATAATCCTTGTCCCGTTGTGAAGGCAGTCTTATCGCGGTCGTGGGGATGGATCTCTACCTGCCAGTAACCACTCTTCAGATCCAGAGTCGAGAACCAAGTGTTGCCCGCAAGTGAGTCGAGAGTGTCGTCGATACTTGGTAGAGGGTAACTATCCTTTTTAGTGACGTCATTCAGTCGGCGGTAGTCTACACAAAATCTTGTTGAACCATCCTTCTTTCTTACTAATACAATGGGAGACGCCCATGGACTTGTCGATGGTTCGATGACGTCATTTTCTTCCATATCTTTAATTAAATTCTGCACCTCTTCTTGCTTGGCAAAAGGTAATCGTCTAGGGTGCTGTTTAATAGGAGAGTGATCTCCCGTGTCAATTCGGTGTTGTGCCATTTTAGTTCGTCCAAAGTCTTCAGATGTTTGGGAAAATAAACTTTGGAATTCTCTAATTAAACTTTCCGCAGCATGCCTTTGTTTTGGATCTAAGTCAGTATTTTGTAACAAATCCTTGACTAAATTATCTGAAGATTTCTCAGAGTGACTGGAATTTTGACTTATGCACGTCACAGGAGCACACGATGCTATCACCTCTCCTTTCTTGATAGTTTTCGTCTTATCACTGATGTTAACAATTCTGACTGGAATGGTCTTTTTCGAGAGGTCTACTACAGAAGAAGCCACCAATACTCCTGCTTGTGTACTATTGTCTTCTGGATAATCTATATGGCCAAATCGGTAATTAGTTTCATTTTTAATTTCAGCTGGAACTAAAAATTCTGTTCTTGGATCTAGATTGATGTCTTCTTTGGCTATTACTGTTTGTTTACATTCAATTTCATTATTTAATCCAAAAAGACTTATTTCTTCAAATTTTGAGATCATTTTGTTATTTTTGAAATCTAGTCTGAAGTCAAACTTCTTCAGAAAATCTAGTCCGATTAAGCAAGGATCTGTTATGTCAGCCACATATGCCGTATGGTAATATTTCGTTCCTCCAAAGTTGATAGTTAAATTGGCCTTTCCATATATGCCTATCTCGTCGCCCGTCACAGTTTGCAGGGTAATGCATGGTGGAGTCCAGATGAGTTTAGATTTCAATTTTCGAGCCAAATCTTCTCTTATGATTGTTACATTGGCTCCTGTATCAACAATCATACGGCACTGAATTCCGTTAATAAAGCCTATCACATATAATTCATTATCACCGCCACTCATTTTTGATATCTGGAGGATCTTCAGGTGGGGCTTTTCATTCTCTGGCAACCTCCGCCCCGCGAGATGGCCAAAATTTAGTTTCCCTGCTGACTGTTTGAATTTATCTCACGTTCGTGGATTTTGGGGCAATTTCTTCGGAGATGTCCTGTATCACCGCATCCCCAGCACGTGAGATTCTGTCTTCTTGAACTTGTTCTTCCGTATTTTAAAGCTTCAATTTCTTGATTTATTTTCCTAATTTCTTTCAAGACGTCGTTCTCAGTGTGTGAGCTTTTGTTCACCGTTGCCCCTCGGACTGAATGTCGATCTCTTCGGCTGGCTTGTGTAGCTGCTTCCAACTTTAAGGCATATAGTAGTGCAGCCTTTAAATCCTGTACATCTGCCATTCGTACCGCTCTCTGCACTTCTGGATCTTTTATTCCGTCTACAAAATATTGCAGTGACAGCATTTCCCGTACATTTGTTGGACAGTCAATGAATGCTAAATTTGCAAGCCGTTCAATTTCCGAGGCAAACTCTTGAAGGGTTTCACTCGATTTTTGATGGCGGCTCTTCATTTGTATTCTCGTATAATCCCTGAAGAATTTTTCGCCGAATCTCATTTCAAGTGCACAACTTAAAGTCTCAAAATTGAGTTGCGTCATATCGGGCAATGTTTGCAGCACGTCGGCGGCTTCTCCTCTTAAAGATGCTGCCAGTTGACAAGCTTTCACCTCGTCACTCCATTTGTTCGCTTCGGCTACAATGGTGAATTGGGTCTTGTAAACTTGCCAGGAACTCTTTCCGTCATATGTCGACAGCTTGATGTGCACGGGAGAAGCAGGCGGATTCCTAAATTCTTCATAATTACCATTGGACGCTGAAAGCTTCTACTCGAGATCTTGTACTCTTTTATTTAGCTTTTCATCTATTTCAACTATTTTTCCTTCCATTTTTTCTTCAACATTTTTAACATCATTCTGAATTTTCTCTTCTACTTCCTCTATTCGTCTCTCTACCGACGAGAACTTTTCTTCTAAAGTTTTCTTCATTTCTTCTTGGCCTATATTAATCTTTTCGGTCACTTCTTCTTGGCATTTGTCAATTTTGTTTGTCAACTGTTCCATTCTTTCTTCGTTTTTATTCATTTTATCCGCCAACTCTTCTTGGCCTTTATTCATTTTATCCGCCAACTCTTCTTGGCCTTTATTCATTTTATCCACCAACTGTTCTTGGCCTTTATTCATTTTATCCGCCAACTCTTCTTGGCCTTTATCAATTTTATTGGTCAGCTCTGTTCTTAATCCGTTAATAGCTTCTAACAGTTCTTTTAGTTGTCCGTCCATAGTTCGTGTTTTCGCCATAAGATCCCGACTCCTGACACCAAATGTTGTAGCGTATATTGGGTGTTTTTGATCTCATGGTTAGACAACTTCAAACTCTTGCTCTTAGAAAAGTAGAAAATAATTTATTTACAGACTTCAGAACAACAGAGTCTTCGAAACTCACAAATATTACTGGATATTCAAAAATAACTGCTCAAATCTATCGTACAATTACAGCTTTAGACCCTAGAGACTCTTTATACAACGTCTCATCACTTAATAACATTCAAAACAACATATATGAAACTCAAGCAAACTTGCTTACGCCTTGTTCACTCAATGACTGACTGGTAAATAATAACAACAACAGCTCGTATCGCTCTCCTTATATATAGTCTCGTACCATGTGCTAGAAATTTCTAGAAAAACCTGGAAAACCACGGAACAACAAACAATGTATCAGTAGACCTAAGGGGGGTTACCATAAATAGGGAAGGGTTAGCATCGCCAACAATCGCCAAGTTTGTCGCCAACTTGGCGATATATTGCCAAATTTGGCGACCAAAATTAGTTGCCAAAAGTGACGCCAACTTGGCGATATCTTCATTATTTCGCTAATCTGCCGTAGACATTCACTGAAAAAAATAGACAAGTTTGCTTGATAACAGAGACAATGTAACAAAAACTAATATTAGTAAAGAAATGGGGCTTAATAAGATTATTTACATTATTTTACAGTACAAACACTAACTATTTACAAAATTCGTAACAATATATATATATATGGGAAAATAGAATAAATATTAAAACATCATACACATTTCAATTATAGATTATCGAAAAGCCTCCAAAATAGCTATTTATTGCTATTTTCCTTCGCTACATTTCCAAGTTCAGGGATGACATCTTTGCCATAAATATATACATGAAATTGATTCATTTATGTGCTGTATTTCATACACTTTTCGATGGTACAATGGCAACGCATAGACTCACGTATACATACACGGGAAAATAGAAAATATGTATAAATATGATTTATTGAGTCTCTGAACCATAAAACGGGTTAATCTGTTGGCTGTTAGCCGAAAAAAAATCGAATGCAATATTTAATACTTTTATAGATAGACTAATCAAAAAGCAACTCATTAAAAATGCCAATCGTTTAGAAAATCACAAAAAAATTGCAAGTTATTTAAATAGTTATTGTTGCAACCATCTACTCTATAAAATGTGTGTTTATAAACTTTAATTATTTTTAGTAAATTCCCATAAATATTTAAACATTTTATTAGCACGTAAAATGCCATTTTCTTTTACTAAATGTGTTGAAGGAAAATATTTATTAAGGATATATCAATGAACGTAAGCCGAAATGCTGATTAAAAGCGTAAATATCTATGAAATCAATCCTATATTAATGGAGAATCATGGTTTCTATTAATGACCTTATAAATCTTTCTAGCTCTCCCAAGAGAAATTATGCTTCCCAGAGATCAACAGCATGCAATTTATCAACACTGCGTCCTATCTTCATTTGAATTGTTTCGAGAGAAATACAATGGATAGGAGAAATCGGCTTGAAATATAAATCGGTTATTAATTCGGGTGTTATTTTTTTAACAATTTCCAACGAAAAATATTGATAAATATAAATATATTAGTTGATAAAATAGTTGAAACCTGTTTATGAATTCGGTTTGTTTGTCGGTCTGTGTATTCACGATCTAACACGCATAAATGTAATCCGATTATCATGAAATTGATATTTGTTACAGGGGGTTAGCATGATATATCTGGAATTGAAAATGAAATGTGTAGTGTTTTTTATTCATTAAAAGGCCACTCAGGTGAATTCCATTAAGTTACAATCAATGGATAAAAGCCCTCTACCATGTATTCTTACGATATTAAAACTAAGATATTGAAACTTAAATACATTACACAAATGTACTGAAAGGCTGAAAAAGCCACTTGTTTAAAATAACTACCGTTAAAAAAAGAAAAAGAAAAACCTCAAAGAGAGAACACCGTTATTTCAAATAATTATTATTACTTTCATCTACCCCATAAAATATTTATTAATTTCCCTTCCTTGAAAATTCACATAAATATTTAGAAATTTTAATAGCACGCAAATAAATGCCATTTCCTTTTGCGGAATGTCTTAGGGCAAAAGATTTATTAAGTATATATCAGTGAACGTAAGGATTAATACTGATAAAAAGAGTAAACAGGTATGAAATTAATTCCATTATAATAAAGAATCATGGTTTTATTAATAATGTTATAAATATTTCTAGTTACAATATATAAAGTGAGTAGATTTATTTATTTATTTATTTTTAGAAACCGATGAATAGGTATCCTCCTTGAATTTTTCCATATTCATATATTCAAGGAGGACCATCTTTTTATTTATAAAAGCATATACATAGAATTTGGTTGAATATCCTGCCTAACGTCATACATTCAGACATTTTTTGATGGCACAATGGTACCACATGGATATACACACGGAAAGGCAGAAAAATTCTACAAATATGTTTTATTGAATATCCGGAACCATAAAACGCATATATCCGACAAAAACTGGAAGTGAAAAAATGGATTTCGTTAATTTATTAGTTTATAGATAGAAGAATGTAAAGAGAGCACATTATTAAAATTGATCAAACTCTATATATAAACAATAAATTGTTTATTAATTTTTCCTCTCTGTAAATTCACGTAAATATTTAGTCATTTTACTTGCACATAAAATACCATTTCTGTTTACAGAATGTGTTAGGACAAAAGTATATATCAATGAACGCATTAAGTATATAGCAATGAACGTAAGACGTAAGGCTAATTATAAGCGTAAATATCTAAGAAATCAATTCAATATTAATGGAAAATCATGGTTTCTATTAATCACATTATAAATCTTTCTAGCTTTCCCAAGAGAAATTATGCTTCCCAGAGATCAACATTATGCAATGTATCAACACTGTACACCATATTCATTAGAATTGCTTAGAGTAAAATAGAATGGATAGAAGAAATTGTTTTGAAATGTAAATTGGATAATAATTTGGGTGTTTTCTTTTAACAATTTCTAACATAAGGTACCCTGGGGTAATAACGCCACGTTAAGGTTCTACCAATTTTCACGGCTCAGTTTTAGTTTGTATTTTTCAAACAAATATATGATTTGATGCAGCAACTCATTGACTATCTATAAAAAAAAAATTTAACAGGTATGTATTCAGAAAATGTAATAGCGTGATTTCTAGACCAATGCTATTTGGCGTTATTACCCACCTATATGGGTAATAACGCCATGCAAACAAAACTATGTAATAAGATGGAATAATTGCATGTAGATTTCCCAATTCTAAAAATACAAACTCTATAAACTTTCTAAACTATTGAAAATGTTCAATTTTTTGTGAAAGTGTAGGAAAAATAAAGGTGTGGTGTGGGGGGATAAGGCAAAAGAATATCAGACCGTGAGCTTATTTTTGCTTAAAAAGGACCGTTTAAATAGAATTATTAGAAACATTGAACAGTTTTAACTGTGTTTATTTGAATCAGTAATTAGGATGTAGCTCTGCCACTGTAGGGAATCAACCGGGGTATTAATGCCAAGGATTGGCGTTATTACCCCGTTATATTTATTGCGCTGTACATTTTAAATTACAAATTATCTCGAAAAGATATCCAAATTCTTTAACATTATTTTGAAAGTCCATGATATGTACTGCAAATTTATGTAATTAACAAAGTATTTCCGGATAAAAAAATAGTCTTCACATCACAAAACGTATCTCGCAAATTTTAGATCAAGCGTTAATTTTAGTTGCTTGTAAAATCAATAAGACCTAAAAATGAAACAAATTAACTTGAAGCTGTTTTTTATGGTTTATATGACTCAAAACCCTTCTGCGCAGAGCACATGGGTGTCATTTACTAGAAGATTTCATAATTGTGCAAAATATTAGCACTTGGCGTTATTACCCTGCCTGGCGTTATTACACCAGACCACCTTAGTTAAAAAGTATTTTTGAATTCGGCATGCTTGTCAAGTTTTCCGTGCGCTAACACGCATAAATATTTAACAGATTACAGTGAAATTTACAAAGGTTACCGGGGTTTAACATGACATGTTTGGAATTGAAGATGAATTGTGTAGCAAATTTTTTTCATTTACAAGGCCACTCAAAAGAAGTCTGTTATATTACGGTCTATGAATAAAACAATCTACCGTGTATTCTTATAATATTACGGTTTTTTTAAAGATATTGGAATTTACATATACTACAGAAACGTAATGCAAGACTTTTACGGCAAAGTATGGTGCGAATATCTTTCATTTAGAGGGACAATTAAATAGTTATCCTCCTTGAATATTTTCATATTCATGGAGGATCATCTTTTTATAAACAAAAACATATGCATGGAACTTGGTTAAATTTGGTGGCCAACTTCATACAATTTTCCATGGTACAATAGCAACATACGGATACACACACGGGAAGACAAAATAATTGTACAACTATGCTTTATTGAATATCTAAACCATAAAATGCATAAATCCGTCAAAAACTGGAAGTCGAAAATAAAATCAAATAAGTTATTTTATTATTTTATAGATAGGAGAATATAGAAAACATCTCGTCGAAAATGACAATCGGAAAAAAAATAAAGAAAGAACATCAGTTATTTCAAATAAATATTATAACTTCCAACTACCCTATAACATGTTTATTAATTTTATTTCCTATTAAATTCAGATAAATATTTAGACATTTTACTGGCACATAAAATGTCTTTTCCTTTTACTGAATGTGCTAGGGGAAAAGATTTATTAAGTATGTATCAATGAACGTAATCCGTAATGCAGATTAAAAGCGTAAACAGGTATGAAATTAATTCCATATAAATGGAGAATCGTGATTTCTATTAATCACCTTATAAATCTTTCTAGCTTTTCCAAGAGAAATTATGCTTAACAGACATCAACAGATTCCAATATATCAACATTGAAGTCCATATTCAAAATAAATGCTTGGACATAAATACCATGGATAGGATAAATTGGCATGGTATATAAATCGGATAATAAATAGTGTATTAATTTTTAGCAATGTTTAACATAGTTGAAAAGTTTAAATGAAATTGTTTATCGATCTGACTGTTCGTACTCTTACAAGCATAAATATAATCCGATTGCAATTAAATTGATATATGTTATGGAAGTTTAACTCCTTGGGGACGAGCGACACGTATACGTGCCGCAGCTTAAAGGCTTAAGAATTCTTGTTTATCCCCACCAGTAAAATTTTACTGTAAAATTTGCCTTATTTAAACGGAGCATTTTCTCGATTTAATAGGACACAAATTTCTCTTTTTAAAAACCGGTGACAAAACATAAAAAATTTCGTAAAAGGCTCCCTTCGCGAAGGGATTAATATCACATGTCCGGGATTGAAAATGAAAAGTGAAGCATTTTCATTTATTTGCAGGGCCACTCTAAATTATTCCGTTATATTACTGTGTATGGGTAGAAGCCGTTTACCAACTAGCTTTATGATATTACAGTTTTTTTAAGATATTTAAATTTATATACATCACAGAAATATAATACAAGCCTTTAACTGTGATTATTCAGAGTGATCGGTGAATTGGATCATCTTTTTATAAACAAAATCATATAGTTGGAATTTAATTCAATTTGATGCTTAATTTCATACAATATTCGATGGTACTATGGTAACACGCAGGTACACACACGGGAAGACAGAAAAATTGCACATCCATGTTTTATTGAATATCTAAACCAAAAAAGGATTAAATCCGTTGAAAAGACAAAGTCAAATTTTTTTAATAGATAGAAGAATTCAGAAAGCAACTCGTGAAAAATGACAAAAAATGAAGATAAAACATCATTTAATTCAAATAATAAATATTAGTTCCATCTACTCCATAAAATGTTTATTAATTTTCCGTTCTTGTAAATTCGCGTGAATATTTAGTCATTTTACTAGCACATAAAATGCCCTTTCCTTTTACTGACTGTGTTACAGCAAAATATTTATTCAGTATATATCGATGAACGTAAGCCGTAGTGCTGATTAAAAGCGTAAATATCTATGAAATCAATTCTATATTAATGGAGAATCATGGTTCCTATTAATCACCTTATAAATCTTTCTAGCTCTCCC
Organism: Maratus speculifer; assembly: GCA_964019185.1. Classification (NCBI taxonomy): domain Eukaryota; kingdom Metazoa; phylum Arthropoda; class Arachnida; order Araneae; family Salticidae; genus Maratus; species Maratus speculifer. The sequence goes on from OZ025290.1 coordinate 415,105,647, forward strand.
AAGAGAAATTATGCTTCCCGGAGATCAATAGTTTATAGTATATCAACACTGCATCTTATATTCATTGGAATTGTTTAGAAAAGACAAATACAATAGATAGGAAGATTCAGCTTGAAATAAAAATCGGATAATAATACGGGTGTTATTTTAAACAATTTGTGACATATTTAAATTTTCCATGATTTCGATTTGATTGCAGGTCTATCTGTTTGTGCTCTTACACATATAAACATAATCCGATTTTCATGAAATTAATATACATTTGCGGGATTTGTCATAGCATGTTCGGAATTTAAAATGAAATGTATAGCATTTTCCATTCATTTGCAGGGCCAATCAAGATAATTCCGTTACATTATGGTGTATGGGGGAAAAGTCGAATGCATTTATTTACTTATGTACTTTAATCATAATACAGTTTCTAAAAGATAGACAAATTTTCATACATCTTAGAATAATGTACTGCAGATCTTTTACTTTAATATATTGCGAATATTTTATTTACAGCTTATATTTTACTTACAGGGATGCACAAAATATTTTGACTTCCAATTTATATATATTTGGAATATATATAAATGATATTCCTATATCTATATATTTGGAATTTTGAAGTTTACGAATAATAATTGCTGGAAGTGCGTTTTCAGTTCTGGTATTCGTTCTTAAATTGACCTTTTTTTATAAATGTTATTTCGTGTGTGTAAATTTGTCAGATTTATACACTGTTGTACATACATCTTCACATGTTCGCAGTATGATGACTTTTTAATCTGTCTGTTTAATTTTCTGTATCTTTTGTTAGAAAGGGCTTTTCGAAGATTCTCATTTTTAAGTTATTTTGGAGATAAAGGAAAAATAAAAAGTTTTAAAATAATACCAATAAAAAATTGTACTTCGAATATCACTTAATAGTGGTCCACTGTGCCATTCTGGGACACAATGGTTCACTTTTTTCACAAATATTTTTAATATATATGTGTTATATTTGTACATATATATGTTATGTATCTGAAGAAATTTTCTAATATAAAATTCTGAAGCATATAAAAATGCTTAAGGAATGTTCAAGGTTTTTTACAGTTAGACTGAAATTTCTATTGAAGCAAAACAAAATGTAAAATGTGAAATTGGATCACTGTGTACCAGTCTCGCCTATTTTCTCTCCATTTATTGTAGTGTTATTCTGCGAATTTATTTAAAATTATTTTATGTGGATAAGAATTTCTTTATATTTATGTATACCATGATCAAGAAGCTATAGAGAATGAGACAGATACTTCTCGTCATTCTCAAACATATGATGTATCTATGAGATTTGTTTTGTTTATGACGGCCAATTATTTTCACGAGGGATATAAGCTCTAAGGGTTGGGATGCCCTCCGTGGAATCTTTCTAAAGAAACATAACCTGTGTTTACGCAAGAAAATCTAAGTCTCGAAGAAAACCAGGGAAAACAACGAATAGCTAGGCCGAAGGTCGCGATTGGGTTCGAACCCAGTACATACGTAACAGTTTCGAGGGCAGAACCTCGCGACCACCGGTGAGGCTCTATGAATTAGGAAGTGCCCTTACGGTTATTTGTGAATTTTATAACTTATATTGTCTGTTTCAAATATATCATTAATATATGTAATTTTAATTATTAAAAATGAGTTTAAATATGCAAGTATGCTTTCACAACAATTTTAATAAAGCCAGTGTTTCGTAATAATAATATAAAAGCTTTTAAAATTAAGTCTTTGATTTATTCATAAAGAAAAAATATCAAATTAAATTGGGAATTGATATATTTTTTCTTTTTTCTCTCATGAATATATATATTTATTATCGTTGTTTATTGGTTGTATTGAGAAACGTTAATTCGTGTATATGTTTACCTCGCTGCTTAAGAAATATAAAATGAAAAGAATTTTAATTATAAAAGCTTTCATGTATGCAATTTATTTCCTTTTATTAAATGCCCCACCAGTGGCCGAGAGGTACGGATCTCTCAACTGGTAGAAGGCAGGTGCTGGGTTCGAACTCAATCACGGCTGTCGGCCTAACCGTTCGGAGTTTTCGTGGTTTTCTTCGAACCTTGCGTAAATACGGGTTAGGTTCCCTTAGAAAGACCCCCACGAAGGGCACTCCCCCTGGTCCTATATCCCTAGCGTAGATAATCGGACGACAAAAATAAACCAAACCAACCAAACCTTTTATTTAATAGCTAGCAGTATTTTATAATTGTATTAATGTAAAAATTTTAGAAGAAAATTTAAGGAAGGAAATTTATTTAAGAAAATTAAAAGGAAGAAAAAAAGGTTTTTAAAATTTTTGTTGTGAATCCTGTATAATCTTTTATTATTTTACTAATTATGATAGTTAAGAAATTAAAATTTTTACTCCAATTACTAGCTGTTAAATATTTCTATAGTGTGCACCATTTTCTATTTTAATATATTTCTTCCTTTTATAAATAAATCAATAATTTCTTTGAAATTAATATTGGCTATATTTTTTGTGATAATGAAATAGAGTAAAAAACGCTTCATTTTTTAACATATTTAATTATTACAAAATCCCACATGTATAGATACATACTTTCGAATCAAGAATAAAATAAGTAAAAGATATATTTTTCTATTATCTGACGACTACATACTTTTCATATCGTTGCCTATTGTTATGTGCGAAGAAACGTTAAATCATTCAAAAATTAAATTTATATATATGAAAAAATTAAATGAATGATTTAATCCACTGACCGCTGGGCAAAAGGGCAAAAATGTAATGTTGTTTTCTCCCTAATTTATTTTAAATGTTATTAAAGAGGAATTTTCAAACATGGTATATTTTTTTGTAACGTATGCTTATAAGCCTTGCAAGTATAAATCATAACTTAATTTCTTAAAACTGGATTATATTTGTAGAATTATATTAATTTAAATAAAGCTTCAATTGCAGTGAAACCTGCAGCCTAATGAACGGATATATCCTATAGTAGCAGTGCGAAGGTTAAGCTATGAAACCATACAAAAACTTGAATACATTTAAAATACCCACGTAAAAACATGTAATTTATATCATAATCTAACAAATTATACGTTTCGCTATGTCATCACATAGTCTTTTCAATACTAATATCAAACGTAAGAACAAAGCATCTAACACACACTGTATTCATTTAAAATTAAGGTTAAATATTTTCTTTAAGAAACAAGAAACATTCATTAGGAATTGAACCAGATTCGATAAAAATTCCTAAAAATACCTTTGTATTTAACAGTATTCAGATTATGTTCAATATTTTGTTGAATCATTTGCAGAAAAATTACTTGAATGTTTCGGAAACGCCGCTTCAGCTTTTTGAGCAAGTAAAATTCTAAACCCCATAACTTTTGTTCTAATTAGAATTCCGAGAAAACAATTACATAAAATTTTTTAAAATTAGCCGTTTAACGTATAAAAAATTGAAATTTCCAAAAAAATAATGAAACATAACAGGTACATAATGGTACATAACACTTTTGATCCTGGATACAAGGCCAAGATTCTGCCTAGAATTTTCTTTAATGGCACATACTGGTACATAAAATATCTTTTGTTTCGAATGATCCTGGAGAATTTACAAGATTATGCTTGATTTGATATAAATAAATACGTATAAATATTACACTTTAAAACATTTAAAATGGTAGTTCAGATATGACATAGTTTATTTGAAATTGAAATTGTAACATGGCCACAATTTCCACATGTGACTTAGAAAATATATAATTAAAGATGCATTAACTCCTTTAAACTTAAATTTAAAATAAATATCACTCGATTACTTCTTTTATGAAACGTTAAATCATTGTACGTTGCATAAAGTACTTATATTCACGGCAAAGAGGCATGCAATGATTTTAAGTAGTTAATTTATCATTGAATACGTTAATCTCTAGCTCTCTATCTTAAAATAAATAATTCGATTTGTGATAAATGATCCACGTTTGAAATCAAAGTATTTATTTGTAATGAATTTCTGTTTTTATTTTCTTTCTTGAGTTAGCTTTTATAATTGTTATACGCAAAAGTTGATAACAAAATGTTTTTTTTTTTTTTTTAATTATCTAAATTGAAAAATACATAGTAAAGTGATTTTCTATAATTTCATATATTTGTTGCCTTTATAGAGTGATTTATTTAATGGCTATCAAAATTTAATTTATCGTGTAGCGTTAAGTACAAGGCCTACTTCAATTCAGTTCCTTTAAATCTGTTGGAAGATGATAAATTCAATAAACTTTGTTTAAAATCTCCAATAACAATTAGATTAAATATATATATATATATATATTTATTTATATACATAGTGCGTGAAATGCAAGACATTTTAAATTTAGATTGGAGGAGTAATTGTTGAGTTGAAATGCTAATTTAATAGAAAATAAACGGTATCTAAATGATCATTTCTATAGTCAAAGAAATGATCCGATTAAGGCAATATTAAAAAATATATATTCTTACTTGCTCAGCACTTTATTTTCATACTCATTTTTAAAAGGAGACACATGCAACTTGCTTATGTTATTTAAAATATATATACAGGGTGTTTCAAAATAACATGGACAAAATAATATGACAAATATAGCATACAACAAGGATCAAAAATCCCATAGGAACATAGGGCCGCAAACCACTTACTGAGTCACAAATACAGGGTGTTTCATCCTAACTCAATTTGGGTTGACGGTAATAAATTTCTGAAAACTGAAGTATATTATAATAAAACATTTAACAGACATTCTCACCTTTGTTTTAAATGTGATAACAACAAACAAAAGTGGTAGATGTTTGCATTATGCGCACCAGCAATATGCACTTCACACCTCATATTTTGGAATGTCATAATCAGTTTATGCGGTATCATCGATTGCTTGAGCAATACGTTTTTCGAGATCTTTTCGTAATGTTATCACATTTCACAGAAAATAAAGTAAATATCGTTACATTTTCAATAGAATATTTTTTTTTCTTTGAAATTATTACAGTAGAACTCCGCAAATCCGGACCCCGTAAATCCGGATCTCCGGATAATCCGGATTGGTTTGGTCAAGCGATTGAGAAACGATTTGGTTAATTTCGATAGCATAAACTTGTTTCATCGTCGTATTCTGAATTAAAAAAAAACTTTTTTCTGAAATCTTTTCGAAAGAATACCTTATTTTTTCTTATTTAAACTCTTATTTAAACTACACCGAAAGAACTACTTATGGTCAGGCGGATGCGTGACCATACGGCTCACAAAAGGTATAGAAAACTGGCCCAGCAAAAAATTACAAACTTTTTTTACTACAAAGTAAACATTTTTACTGTCTCTAAATAATCAATAAATTAAACATAAAGGTGATTTTCTGTACGTATGTTTTATTTTATTTCATTTTTTTCTTATTCTCCGGATAATCCGGATTTTCGATAATCCGGATTGGGTCTGGTCCCAATTAATCCGAATTATCGGGGTTTTACTGTACTTTCAAACCGGGTGTAGCTGGAATGAAACACCCTGTATTTCGACTCAAGATATAGTTTGCGACCCTATGTTCCTATGGGATTTTTGATCCTTGTTGTATGCTTGATTTGTCATATCATTTTGTCCACGTTATTTTAAAACACCCTGTATATATATATATATATATATATATATATATATATATATATATATAGCCTGAGATTGCTTTTTTGTTTTGTTTTTTTGTTTTATTAGAATTTTATGTATGTGCAATTATTTTCTCACTACGACAATTTATTTCTTTTTCAGCACTATGGCTTCAAGACATACGTTTCAAAATGCTGACTTTGATAGCCTTTTTAAAAATATATGTTCTTCCATTATAAAAAAAAATAGTGCTCGCGATGGGATACGTATAGTAGCTATACGTTTAAACGATATACGTACATCCGTATAATACATTTTTCTGCTATACGTATACCTTAAAATAAACCTTTAAACGTATCCGGATACGTATAACGCGTATCAGTTAAACGCATATTTAAGAATACGTATATTTAATGTATACGTACATTCTACGTATCGTATCTAATTTAAATAGTAGACTTCATCAATCGTATGTCACTGAATAGAGAATAATTTGGAAATCGGTGGTTTTACGACAGGAATCCGAATAGTATGTGTTATATATACGAGGTCGAGCAATAAAAAGCATATATTTTTTAAAACAATTTGCAAAAAGTTCTGATGAATGTTCTGCAAAAGACTCCTGATTGACCAATCTCGTTTCATTAACAGTGAAATATCTATCTGGATTCCGACCAAGATTGCAGAAATCAAAAAAAAGATAGCATAGTAGCACCCCTTTTTGAACGATTTACACTCAAAACTAATCAGCACCAATTTCTATCAGGCACTACCTGAATATATAGGGGAGACTGGAGCACATGAGAACAATTCACATAAACATAGCTTTTTCTCAGAAATGGGTTAATTTCTATAAGCAAAACTTCTCAATATAGTAAACAGAACTTTTTTTGTGCATGGTAATTTTTTTTAAATTACCTTTATAGCTATTCTTACTTTTCTTAATAGTTTTATGAATTCAAAAAAATGTTCATATGTGCCTAAACGAAGGGACAGTTGTTAACACACAAGGAAAATTTTTTATTTGATACGTTTTTTATTATCTTTTTCATATGTTACCTTAATCATTAGTTGTACTATCTATTAAATTCACCATAAAGAAAAATATACGTATATTTATTTAGTTTCTGAGTGATATGGTTAGGCAAAATATTATAAAATAAAAATAAGTAGTTTTTTTGGAGGGGAGGGTCTTAGATAATTGATAAAATATTATTGCAATAAAATAAAAACTTAAAGAAGTAAACTTGAGAAAATAATAAAATTTAAATTTTGCTAAGGGCTTTTTGTTTGAGAGAGATTTTGTTTGAGAGGGCATTTGGATAATGTGTGCGAAAGATTCTCACTCGTATATTTGCCTATAAATTAAGGATAAAAAACTGTTTTCCGTTTATAAGCTTCCTCCAAATTTAATGCTTTTAAAAGAAAGGGGGAGTCAATAATGAAGATTTCACAGTAGTTTAAAAATTTTATTTTCTTAAAATATAATTCTACATTTAAAGCACCAAATAACATAGCTGTTTTAGAAATGGGAGTAAACTAATACTACAAGTTTCCAACAAATGAAACAGAAATATATCCATAGTTGTTAAACGTAATATTTTTTGCATTAACGATGCATTAAAAATAATATTGAAAACCGTTAAATAAAATAATGTATAACATTTATTGCATTTTAGAAAACATCAAATTTATTTAAATTACAATTGAGCGTAAAGGAGCTTGTTGCTTTTTTATGTATTTGCTGACAGATATGTTTGTAGAAGTTTCTATACAAAATCAAGTTTATAAGACAGAAATGTCTTCTATTTCAACAAAATTATGGATAATGGAGCTGGCAATATTTTCACGAAGTTAACTAAAAGGAACAGAATCACTGAATGATTATTGGAGAATTTAATGGCGTGTTCAGATCTGCACCAACTAAACTCTTCAAAAGTGCCCTACACTCCCAAAAGAGTTAAAATGACAAATCATTAACATTTCTCAATTTTAGAAAAGAAATTATCATAAATATTTATTAGTATCCATAGAATATGTTAAAACATTATTAAAAAAAATAATAATAATAAGTAAATAAAATTATTCTCTTAGCAAGTTGGAGATTTTTACTTTTGAGTTCAGTAAACAGTATTTTGGCTCTTAGGGACAAACAAAATGTCAAAAAGCTTCAACAATATTTTCCATATGTCTATAGGTGCTACTATCTTTGATAATTTTTCAAAGAATAAAACATTCAATAACTTAGGGAAAATAGCAATGTTCTCATATGCATCATTTTCACATGTGCTCCAGTCTCCCCCATATATGTTTCTTAATTCTGTGTATTAGGTCTTGAGATAGAGCGCCCATAAATTTCATGTCACATACATACATGTCACAGACTCACAAACTCACAGGCAGATATTTTGTAAAAATATGTTTTTTGACTCTCTTATCCTTAAAATTTGTAAACCCGTCGAAAGATTTCCCGAATCCAATACTTTCTTCTTGTAAAGATACAAAAAAATAAATAAATAAAAAACTGAGTACTGCGCCACAGACTTCCAAAGATTAGTTTGATTCTACCACAACTAATGTACGACATTTTATAATAAATAACTTAGTTTTTTGGGAAAAAACCAAAATCTAAACTGAGGAACGTATTCAGATTTTTTTAAGTACCTGCAAAACAAGTAAACACATCGTGGTTCTTTGGACAAAGAAATGCAATGGGGCTACTCTACCGGGTAATTCTCATTGTCGTTAATCCGCTGAAAAAACATTAAAACATCAAATTTCATACCTTGAAGGAAAAGCGTTTAATCGTTTATACGTTTAACCTGGATAAGATCCGTATATACGATGTACTGTATATGCTCTTTTGTGCTATACGTATAATCGCCGATGCCGTATTATACGTATAGCAAATCCGTATTTCGTATAAAACGTATTATATGTATACTCGTATAAACGTATAATCGAGAGCACTAAAAAAATCAACCAATACGGCACATTATATAATTTCTCAATACGAGAATTGCCAATTGGATACGTTTGAGAGCAAAAATAAATTAAGAAATAAGTCAGGAATTTTAAAAAAAAATGTTTGGTTTTGAATGCACGTTTAAGAATTTTTCTAGTGAAAAGGATTAATAATAGTAAAAAGAAAAAGCTGCTTACACATAACTGTTTTGTAGTGTGCAAGGAGAATGTTAAACGGGAAAAATAATTCCTATTTAGGAAGGTTATACAGGGTCTCTAATAAATGTGATTGTACAATTTATTTCTGTAAATATAAGATATATTTCATTAATGTAAATTCGAAAAATGTTGAGTTCAAATATTTAGGCAACAAATCCAAAGATTATGCTTTCTTATATATAACAGTCTTTGCAACTAAATTAAAAATTTAATTTTTCTCATTTCTAAATTATAAAACTTTTAGCAATATTTCACGTTTTGTTTGTGTAAATAATGATGGTCATTTTTACTGAAAATATGAATAAAATATAGCAGTTTCTATTGTTTAATAAAAAAATAACTACTGTTTAATGCTTCTGTCTAATTCTATTTTTCAATGCAAAATTGCCATTAATAGCAGAATTTTCAGTTTTATATGAAAACTATGTATTATTTAAAAAAAAAATAAATTGTTCACGTATGTTGAGCGAAACATACTCACTCTCAAAAAAACTTCCTTCTTTTCCCAGAAAATTTCTGGCAACAGTGATGCCAGTAATTTTCCTGATTTACTCTTGGTGAGTAACTTATGGACACATAGCATTCATAATAACCGTTTAAATTTTAATTTTAAAAAGTTTTGGACACCAAGCGTTCATAATAACTGTTTGAAATGTAAAGTGATTATGTTGCGGAAAACTAACATTAATAAAAACACTTTATGTTTCAAAAGATATGTTAATGAAAGTTAGCATTAATAAAAACTATTTAAATGTTAAGGTTATGGAATAGTAGCGTTTATAAGGCTCGTTTAAATTTTAAGTTAAGTACGCTTTTGACAACTAGCTATCATGACAGTTATTTAAAATTTTAAATCTAGACCAGGGCTTATTATAAGCTTAAAGTACTTAATTTTTAACATATCTTTAAAATTTAATTTTTTTGAGTTTTCAATCATTTGTTCAATTTTGTATTACATTGTTAAAATAAATTTTACCATCTATTAGTTTACTCTGAACTATAACATTTTTTGAATTCCATGATATCACTCATAATTTTAATGGTTTCAGAATAAGAGTAATACATTTTACTAAAATTCCTCGACAACGATGTTTAGTATTTTATTTAGTTTATTATTAAATGTTTTTTTATTGCCATTAATTATTTAAAAATTGCGAAAATGAATTTTCTAAATTATAAATAACTTTAACTTTCTTCCATTGTCTCGTGCTTGCATCATGTTTGTTATTTGGACAAAAAGTATAATATTATTTTCCGCTGTTACACTAAATGTGTTGGATACACGTGATAAACAAATTACTGAAATGCTCAAATAGTTCGTTGCGAGATGTTTTAGTAATTTTTTCCTCACGTATTAACCTATTTGTGAGAAGACGGCATTAATATTTATTATATATGTGTGCAAGTATGCTCATTTACGTTTTCATTATTTGAGAAAAAAAAAAGAAAAGGGAAAAAAAGAATGAAAGGGAAAATAATCACACAAATGCGCGTGCTTTATTTCATTTAAGCTTTAAAGCATTAACACATGACGCATGAAGACTGGTTTTTCATTTGATTTGAAAAAAAAAACTGAATACTATTTCATTTGTTTAAATAAATAAATGATGCATGTAAGGATAACCTTTTAAGAATAATTTTGTTTAACCCTTTCGGGGTCCGATTTTTTTCACTTTTTAGAAAAAAAAATACTTTTACCTTAATAATATTAACACTAGCTATCCAAATGAATTAGTGTTTAACGAATATTTTACTGTGTGAAAGATAACGAATGTTTTGTTTTGCATGCTATTGAAGTAATATTCACATGAAAATATGTTGAGTAAGAATTTTTGGAGATGTTTAGAAAATATTGCATTACAACAAGATTTAATTTATATTACAAATTTGTAATAATTTTTACGCTTTATTACACATGATTCTTTCAGAAAAGTGATTTTAATTTAAAATTTAAAATTTTAAATCCATATTTGAATTAAAAGAATCACAAACAGCGTTGATAGAATTAAGAAATAATAACAAATATTACTAAATGCCTAAACATAAATGAAGTCATATATAAAATGCATAGACATATAATAGCATTGCTACTTTTAAATAGAGGCAAATTTTTTTCTTAATACAAAATAATACTTCATTAAAACACATGTACTATTAATAGCACGCCATAAAGGGTTAAAACAGTTAGTAAATGTATATAAAAAATTATGATTTGTAGAAACATTTATAAACCTCTGCATGTTTCCATACTAGTCCCGTAAATAAGTGTTCAGTTGATTCAGAGATAAGAGTAGATTCAACAAGTCGGAAATTACACTTGAAACATAGCAAATAAAATGGTTAGTATTATAACAAAAATTTAAATTCAGATCTTGGTGTAATATTAAACAATAATTCGGATACAGCATATTATACGAAACCTTTTGTGTTACCCTGTCAATACTATCTGCTTTTTTTATATAAGGGAAGTAAGTTGTAGTAAACCTCCGCAATGCATATCAATTTTATAACATGTGAAGTAGTTGAATATAATTCAATTGCGCCGAAAACAATTTTCCCCTATATCTTTATGTGACACGTAGATTAATAATAAATATTCTTTATACAACAGATTGTACAGAATGTATATTTAGGTGTATAATTTAGAGATGTATATAAATTTTATTCTGTTCGAAAAAATGTAATATCATTAAAATGCACTTGAAGATATTTTTTCCTATTGACCATAATGTAACGAAATACATTTGATTGTCCCTGTAATTGAACTATACATCCAATTTGTAGCAATTATACATTTTAAATTTTAAACGATTCGATTGGAAACTTTTTGCTTTGTAATATGCGGACAAATAAAGGAGCAGACGAACGAACAGAACAAAGACTATCGATGCTACGTTTTTATATAATTAGGAACGCATCTAAAAGGTTAGCTGGGAGAAATAAATTAACCAGATTTGAGAAAGTTAGCGGTGGCGAGATTACGCCAAGAGATTCCGGATTTGGATCCTGGTCCGGACATTTTTCGATCAATTTTAAATTTGAATCGTACATTTATAGACTTTATTAAAACACTTTACGAATTTTATTGCCATCTTTGTGTGAGTTTTATTCAAATTCAGGTATTCAAATACAGTTAACTTCTATTTTCACACAGTTCTCTATGAAATTTTTATTTAATTTTTTTAGCAAAAAGTATATGTAAATTGTTTATTTGTGAAAATCATTTATAGGTCTTTTCTAATTATAATATTATTTTACTTTCAAGACGCACAATTTTTAAAGATGAATTCATTTATAATTGTTAGCTATAATTTAATTTTAAACATGATAAAATCATCATATTTGAATAAATATAAAATCCTCATTTGAATAATAATCTTATTATAATAACATGCAATTTTTACAATTTGAAAAAATTGTTACATTAAGATATATTAAGGTTTCTATGGAAGAAAATTATGTGTAAAATATCGAGTTGATAATTGTTTCTTTGTGTTGGAGAAAAAAATAATTCAACATATTTAATTTATTAAATGCATTCACAAATGAATAGGAATAAAAAAAAATGATACATATTTTGTTAATTGAAAAAACAATATAAAAAAGTAAGATGAAATTAAATTTAAAAAAGTGTATAGAAAATGCATGATTAAGAATAACGTAAACTGCTGAAAACACATAAATGTGAGGGCTTAAATGAACTAAACTTATTTGTACATTTCCATAAATATCTAGTTTTTAAAACAAGTTTTAGTTCCGTTTTGCGGTGGTGCTGTGCACAAAAGATTATTTAAAGTAGCCACATCCACCTTTTGAATTGTCATGTAAGTACCAGAAACGTTAATTCAAACGCAAATCTGTAGAACCGACGACAAAATGTTTTAATTGAAAATAACCGGACAATACAATGAAATCAAAAACAAAAAAAATTAACCTTGTTTCAATACTGGGTCAGTTATACTGCTAAAATTTTTGACCCACTTTATTTAAAGGTTCTTTAAATCTGCCATTAATTTGAAATAAATCCAACCTAAGAGTTAAGCGACAGTGACTTTTTTGTCCATATTTATTCGCATGTTATTCTTGGTAATATCTTTTAACCGTTTTCACGTAGAATTAATATCACAATAAAATTATAATTTTGTTTTCCCTATATTACAGGTTCAAATGTTTTTATTTGTGTATAAAAATTTGGAAAATAATAAAAAACAATATTCCTGCAGTTTTTGGCTGTATTCATTTTAATGTTCGCATTTTTGAGCATGATTATTGATTGACAACTTATGCAAATATAACAAATTATTTTCAACTATATGCGACTGTACATTGCTCTTTATTGTTTTCTCGAATTCCAAAAACATTTAGATTTCATTCGGTCAAATATAACCAATATAGAGAAAACGATAAAAGCGAATAATATATTGTTTATGTAAATTAATTAGTTTGTATTTTCTTTTACCTGTGACAAATACTTAAACATAAATATTTTTTTCAAAAATTCAAATCAACCTTATATTTTAAGGACATTGTATGTTTACAAATAATCCAATGTTCTCATTTGAAACTCTTGGCCCACTCTATTTAAATGGTTTTTAAATCTGTAATTAATGCTAAATTAATCCCATTTAAATGTTAAGCGACATTGACTTTTTTGTCCATATTTATTCGCATGTTATTCTTAGTAATAACTTTTAAAAAATAAATATTATTTCAGTTCAATTATTTCATTATTTGTTTATTAATATTATTGTTATTACTATCATTTTTTAAGCATTATTCTTTGTGTATTACAGATATGGTGTTCTTTACACCCAAATAAAAATGTATATATGGCTATTTCTCAACTATTATAAGCCAAGTACATTTCGAAAGATAAATGAGATAGTCCATTTAGAAGGTGCTTAGAATAGGTCATCTTCAACTCCACTCTTAACCCACTCTTAAGCGACGCGGTAATATATCTATGAAACCACTTAATTTTACTTTCTAAATGCCACATTGGCACCGGAAGTTTGTTAGAAAAAAATTCGTTTTTATTGAATGAGTGAAATATAACTTTTTTCTTATTTATAAATAAAGTTGTTTTCAAATTCCGGTGACATTCATTAATTTCAACATAAATTTTTTCTGCGCCGCAAAGTGTAAAAAAAGTATGGTTTCACTTACGTCATTTGTTTGCAGATTCGGTTTATTGTGGAAGTGAATAAAACAAATTTCATGCCCAAACTTATTTCTCTGAAAAATAAGCTTAGACAACCATCGTTGTAAATCCATTGTAGGACACCTGCATTTGTAATAAAATATGAGATAATCTATATAAAAGATGCACGGAATCTGTCTTCTTTGCCTCACACTGAACCAAGTCTGCTGTCACACATTTTCGTACATATGTTACCTGCTAGCAGATTTAAATTAAAAAAGGAATGATTGAAACAAATTTAATGCGCGATCTCATTTTATTACTTTTTTTTTTCAAAATAAACCTCGACTATTAACGTTGTGCGTCCTTCATATATAATTTATGCTGAGTTACATTACCCTCTTATCATCTGCAACGACCTAGTATCTTTCGTGCATTTTGCGGTTAATCATAAATAAAATTTGTATACCTATAATACTGTTAAAAATTTTCATCTCGTTTGAACCAAATTTTGGTACTCAGTAGCTGCAACCATACAATTATCATGAAACTCTTTGAATACGTTAATTAATTGTAATACTCTTTAGAATGAGTTACAGATACATTACTTTATTTTGTTTCATAGGCATTATTGATTACACAAAACAAAAATATTTTTTAAATGGTGATATCTTTTGTCTTTATATTTTGCCAGCTTTCTTGGCGCTGACGGAGGGGAATGGGGATTTTTCAATTCGGAAATATTTCTTTATTTATATGGTAAGAACATCATATTTGCACATTTTATAATTCTAAAAAAACTACGAAAACAATTTAAAATAAAATGTTTGAATAGCGTTATAACTATTGCACAAAATCCCTGTAAATTCAATGTAATGAATCATTGTAAATTCTTCAATCCTTGTAAAACACTTAAAAAATTTGATAAATGATTATGAAAATCTTTTAATTTAGTTTAAAAAATTTACGTACAATGCTTTATAATGTAAAACTTTCATGAATTCATAATTCGGTAGATAAAGGGTTAATAGTAGATACAAACATTAGTTCAAGATTTCACCATCTTACAGTGAGCATCAAAATTTGGTTCGAACTAGGACAAGATTTTTAACATTTTATTATAGCATTATGACTTATGATATCTTGTAAGTGATAATATATTCCCTAATCAACATACAGTTTCTCCTACCAACTTAGAAAAAAATATTAAGAATTGAATTGATTAATTTGTTAAAGTTTAATGACGTTTATATTACATAGTGTAGTTAAAAATTTTAAAGCAATTCGTTATAAATGTTTAATACTGCAGTGTAATTATTTTTTTACGATCGGTATATTTTTTTCAGTACAAAATTTGGTTCGAACTAGGACAAGATTTTTAACATTGTATTATAGCATTATGACTTATGATATCTTGTAAGTGATAATATATTCCCTAATCAACATACAGTTTCTCCTACCAACTTAGAAAAAAATATTAAGAATTGAATTAATTAATTTGTTAAATTTTAATGACGTTTATATTACATAGTATAGTTAAAAAGTTTAAAGCAATTCGTTATAAATGTTTAATACAGCAATGTAATTATTTTTTTACGATCGGTATATTTTTTTCAGTACAAAATTTGGTTCGAACTAGGACAAGATTTTTAACATTTTATTATAGCATTATGACTTATGATATCTTGTAAATGATAATATATTCCCTAAACGACATACAGTTTCTCCTACCAACTTAGAAAAAAAATATTAAGAATTGAATTAATTAATTTGTTAAAATTTAATGACATTTATATTACATAGTGTAGTTAAAAAGTTTAAAGCAATTCGTTATAAATGTTTAATACAGCAATGTAATTATTTTTTTACGATCGGTATATTTTTTTTCAGTACAAAATTTGGTTCGAACTAGGACAAGATTTTTAACATTTTATTATAGCACTATGACTTATGATATCTTGTAAATGATAATATACTCCTTAATCAACATACAGTTTCTCCAAACAACTTAAAAAATATTTAGAATTGAATTAATTAATTTGTTAAAATTTAATGACGTTTAAATTACATAGTGTAGTCAAAAATTTTAAAGCAATTCGTTATAAATGTTTAATACTGCAATGTAATTATTTTTTACGATCGGTATATTTTTTTCACTTATGGTATTCATAACAGGCAATATGATAGCCGTGTATTTGAATGTAGGAATGTGGGGTGATTAGTTGGCGTGATGTTGTTGTTCAGACAAAGGCAAAAGATCAAGTTTATATACTGATTAAGTCACAATAGGGTTTTGCCAGCATAGTATATATTTTTTGATAATTTATTCATTTAAGATAACAGAATATAAACTAAAATAATATTATCATAAATTAAAAATAAATTCCCCCAAATAATCGCTGATAACTTACCGATACAAAGTCACAATTGTGGCAAAATAACGGAGACAAATACTCCAATATCTAGTTATGGTTTGCCAAATTTTACTTATCAAATTACACCCAGTAAATATAAGTTGGTGAAATTGATTTCTTGTATCGCGTTATTTAGATATTTGAAAAATGTAGTTACCACATCTTAACAGGAAACAATGTTATGTTTAATTTGCAATTAAGAAACGTTATGTTTGCATGTATACATATCTATTAATAAGATATTTTTAATAATTAGCTAAGTCGGCAGCAATTAAATATTACCCATATTAAACTAAATTACTTTATAAAAATATATAGAATAGATCCATTATGAAACATCAATAAAATTTGCTCATATAGCTTTTTTGAATTTACCTGTTTGAACTTGTTTCGTAACAAAAGATTTATAGAATTATTTTTCAATGTTTTCACTGAAAATATAAAATGAAACTCACTCAAATAAATTGCTTTATTTCTCAATAAAGTATATGTTTGGGGATTTTTATATCAATTGAAATAACCTTTACAAAAGAAAGCACGATAAATGGGAAAAAGAAAAGAACTATATAACGTTTCAAAGTTTAATCTGTAGTTTATAGAAGATTTTTAGACATATATCTTTATATTCTATTATAATACACATTTCATGTATAATGACGTACATGCATTTTTAAATTAGCATAAAATATTTTTAAAAAAGCACATGGATATTGTTCAGGTAAGTTTTCTAAAATGAAATATATATTCAGTTAGTTTCAATAACGGGCGCAAAAAAATTTCAGCAGACTTATAAAAGTAATATATTTTTTTAAAATAGTCTAAAAATTATATAAAAAAAAACCAAATTCTTAAAAAATAGGCCAAACAGAAAAGGAAAATCAATACTGTTTTTAGAAAAAATGTCATATTTCTGCAGAAAGTCCTAATGTTCATATATTCATCTTATTTTAATTGAGATCGTTTTCCTTTCACTTTACTATATCAACGGGTGTATTTTTTTTAAATGTAAATTTTATAAATCGTTAATTTTTCCGTTAATTGAATTAGTATTTGTTTCTGACAAATTTCATGAAAAGAAATATTTATTAAAAGTTAATAGGGTGTCATCGTAATGAATAATTTAAAAAATATTAGAAATTTACTCCATTTATGCATTTAACCATTCATCCTTTTTTGTAATTACTAAACCCTAATCACTTTTAATATTTTACAAAGTGAAAGAGAGGCACTAACTTCAATAATCGGTACTCTTATTAAATTTCACTCTAAATTATTAAAATTTTTCATTTTATTTTACCACACTAATTATCGAGAATAATGCTTCATCAAATTGCGTTTATGGTATCGAATAGATATTTCTTTTCTGTGTTAAATTTTTCAGAAAATTGCACCTTTTAATGCTTCTGGCTCGATCCTTTCTTGTTTGTTTATAAAAACCATATAAAACCTTTGCAAAAAGTTATTTTTTGCAAATTTTTAAAATTTTTATTCTTATAAAAACAGTTATTCTTAAAATATTTTTTGAAAAAATTAAGATCGAAATTATTTAATTAATTAAATCATTGATTATCATTGAATTATCATTGATTTAAAGCTTTCTAATTTTCCAATATTTGGAAGTATCTAGAAAAGCTAAAACTGATTTAAGATATATTCGAGGATAAATTGTCTGATAATAAATCTAAAAGTCTGATAATGAATCGTGAAATAGTCATTATTTTTTATATAATCTAGATTTGCATAGATGTGTAGCGTCCTCATCTCACATGATCAGTGTATAGCTAGTCACAAGCGTAGAATAACTAACATAGCGTTTTGGTCGATGCTAACGTTCTTGCCTCTTGATGCTGAGACATTCTGATTCAAATCATGCTGATTTAGATCATCTTGATTTGCATAAATGTGTAACGATCGCATCTCACTTGATTAGTATAAAACGAGTCACTAGCGTTGAGTAACTGGCTTAGCCGTTTGTTCGACTCTAAAGTTTATTGCCTCCTGATCATGAGAGCCCTGGTTCAAATCCCACCAATACCGAATTCATGTTTTCACTTCATTTGTGACCTGGTAAAAAAATCAACATAATCCAACTGAAATCATTTCATCTGATAATCTATAGATGGCAGCATAAAAAAATCTTTTATGTACTCAAAGCTTGTGAAACCCCATCAGCATGACATATTCTAAATGAACAATAATTATCGTTCTTGCTTCGATTCAGATTTTTTCTATTTAATTCATAAAAGCATCTCCTCGATCCATTTCTTATAAATTATGCCATGTGTGCTTTAATAAAACTCAAAAATATATTAAAATTAAGTTGTTTATTTATTTTTACCAAGCTAGATGCCTGGTTCAGAAAAACGCCAGACACTCGCCAAAGATTACATTACATCTACATGGAAATTGAATCGCTGTAAAGGAAGAGGATTACAATATTTTTTTGGCAACGATTTTCTTGCGCTAACAAAAAAGGGTTTTAATACAGCACAAAGTCTATCACATTATGCATCACACATGCTTTTAAACAGCATTATTCACTAATGCATATCGCTCGTCAAATGTCAGCAAATCATCTTTCTCAATGGAGATGGCGTGCATAGCGATCTCATATCACGTTACTAGCATTTAATCGAGTTGTCTTCTACGACACCCTCTATACTTAACCATTGAACCCCCAAAACTAATCAATAAAGTTACATATCAGAATGGACCTATTTAGAAAATTAGAAGCAAATCGGATACTTAAGTGTTATCCGTCACGTACATAGGTACACACGAAATATGCGGTAACACAATTTGGGTTTTAATGCTTTGATAGGCTTTGAGCTGAAAACAGTTCTTTGCCATCTCTTCTTTGTTACTTTATTTTAATGTTTACGCTACTTTCTAATAAATTTTCCAGTCAAATCTGCTGACATTGTTTTCAGAATAAATAGGAAATTATATAAATCATGCCATAATAACGAGTTTAAACTCTCGTTTAAAATTAGCTTTGCATTTTTATTAAAATGAGCTTAGCATTCTACAGATAAAAGAGTGAAATATCGGCACAAGTATCAATCATTTTCAAAATTTTCTAAATGTTTTACAAATAGCAAATGTATTCACGAACCTCACGGACTTTTGTTTTCCGTAATCGTAAGATAATTCGCAAAGGAACTTTTATGTTATTTGGTCGATTTTTGAATTTATTGATATGTATTTTAGCGAACGTCCTATGGACTATGAAAAGTTAAATCATCTATCACGATTTTTATTGTAATTTCAAGAAATTTCCATCAGAATTAGGAAGACAATTTTTAAAATTTGTCGAATATGTCTATAAAAATCGCGAAATTTGTGGAAAAATCTTTCATTTGTGCAAGAATATATTTTAACTTTCTCAAACTTAAAGTCGGTTTTCGAGACAAATTTCGGAGGTATTACTAATATTTCATAAAATACCACCAAATTTGAGGATTTTATTTATTATAATTTATCAGGTATTACATACTTTGTAATTTCTATTATTGTCACACAATTTAATAACTGTTTCAACATTCACTGTTATTTAAATTCATTGACCCAAAGCGACCCCTAAATGTACAACTAATATAATTTTCTCCAACGTTTGCCTTAACCCATTGGTCTTCTCCTTTTTGATATAGGTTGAATACAAAATTTACTCAAAATACTTTTAGCCGTTTTCGTCATAATTATGCAAACACATACATAGAAAAAACAGATAATATTTGTTCGTATTGTATTATATAGCGTAGAAGACCGAACTAAACTCCATAAAAAATTTGTATCGATCAAAAGTCTTATTTGATATCACAGTTGCTTTTAATTTTGAATATATGTGTTGTATGGAACATCGTAACTGTTTTTTAAAGAACAATCTGCGAACTCTAATGATTGGTTGAATCATTTATAACGGTTCCTATTGAGATTTTCTTAAAAATTCTTTCATACTTTTAATCTCAAATTTTATGTCAAATGGCATCAAAATTTTGCAAAAAATAGCAAACGTGACATTTCTCTTTCATTTCGTACCTATACTACTTTGACTTTGTTAAAAAGTCGATTTGTCAGCTTAAACCTTGGTAATGCCAACATTTTTTTAAAGTTTTCTAAATTTCGATTTCAACTTAATTAACAGTTTTATAATATATAGTGTATATATATATATATATATATATATATATATATATAACTGTTTTAATTTTTAGTCACAATAGAATACACAGACTCGTACTAACCCTGAAATGACCTTGTAACCATGTGACATTGTCTTTTCATAATTAATAAGATAGCTCACAAATTTAAGTCAAAATAGTTAGAAAAACAATAAAAATATAGTTGACTCGCAAGCACCCGAAATGGCCCATTTATCGAATTATCTCAAACATGTGTCTCAGCCAAACTATCATCCAATAGCTCAAAATAATAGAGAGATAATATCTGTCAAAATCGTTTCAGCTGTGTTTTAGATAAAATTAGCTTGACCCATAGTAACGTAAAATGAACAATAATCGACTTTTCTAAAACATGTGTTTTATCTCAATGTTCTTCTCATAAACCAAAGTCAGAATTTAAGAAAAAAATATAATAAAATGCATTCGAGACATTTTTAGATACAATTAGGTTGGTTCGCAATGACCAAAAAATCACACACTGACCAAGTGTTCTCGAATATTTGACTTAGCCCAAGGGTCTTCGCGTAATCATTATTAACTAAAAAAAATTAGTAAAATGGTATCGGCAGTTTTTTATATATTATCAACTTGTCCTGACTCGTAATGACCCACTCATCGAACTTTTTGGAATATGACCTAGTTCAATATTTTTATCGTTCCCGAAAATATAAATATGTAATATACATTGAAAATCGATAAAGCCGTTTAAAATATATATATATATACACACACACATAAGATTGCTCAGAATATAATACAAGATGTTTATAAGTTATGTGTTTTTAAAGGATATTAACTAAACATATGTTTTTACAGTATGCATACTCTTAAAATATGCAGTATCTTAAATAAGTTTAGAAGGGAAGATAACATGATTTTTTCCAACGTGTAGTTATTTTTATTCTCTACAATTTTTACTTTAAGCTGTAATTATAAGTTAAATTATGCATGAAATAGCTATAAAAGTGTTAAAAGTGAATTCCGATAAATTTATTTTTTATAATTTTAAGTGCAAATTGTGGTGTTATGAAATTTTAAAAAGAAAGGGGAAAATACTTCACTATAAGCAACATATAAATTCTTGAAGATGAATTATGGTATGCAAATTTTACTTAATAATTAAATCCCGTTTATCTTTGCTGAATAAATATTAATAATAAAAAGAATACTGCCGAGTTAAACTGATGGTATTGAGCTCACAGGCCACTCATACTAATTGCACATTACAGCCTTACATTTTCAAAAGTTATTTTCGATCGAAAAAAATCAAAGGGGGGGGGAAACAGCTTCCCCTTTCCCCCTTTTATACTTAATCATTGAACCCCCTAAAGAATCAGGGACATGCTTTATCATATAAAATATCTATATCCAAAATTCAGAGCAAATCGGAAAATTCTTAATAGAAACCCATTTATATAATTTAAGAGGAATTATCCCCCTCTCTTTTATACTTAACCATTAAACTTCCAAAACTATTCAGCGATTTGAACGAAATCAGATTATTCTGCATGTAAAACCCATTTATATCAATTAAGGGGAGGGGCATTAGAACCCCCGTTCCCCCTGTTTATACTTATACAATGAACACCTAATACCAGTCACTGAGGCGCCTTATTAGAATGATCTTATACCTAAATTTTGAACGACAACTGATAATGCTGAATGAAAAACCCATTTATATCAATTAAGGGGAGGGGCATGAGCCCCCCGTTCCTCCTCTTATACTTATCGAATGAACTCCAAAAACTAATCAGGGAAGCGCCTTATCAGGATATATCTGTATACAAAATTTCAAGTGGATAGGATACTTTTATCATGAGTTATCGCGTTATGCACGTACGAACGTACATACAGAACGGGCGGGCACATAAGCTCTCAGGCTATGATAGTCTGTGAGCTAAAAAATGATAGTAGCTGTTAGCATTTTTTTACACACTCTCGAATATTTTAGTTAGCCCAATGGTCTTGAATTGACCGAATGAAAAAAAATAGTCAAATAGTATCGGCGGTTTTTTTTTATATATTACCAATTTGACCTGTCTCCTAATGACCCACACATCGAATTTTCTGGAATACGTGATCTAGTACAATAGCCTTATCGAAAATAGTAGAATGTGAAATACAATGAAAATCGATACAGCCTTTTCAGAATAAAAAATACATACACAGACACACACGCAAGAGTGTTCATAATATAATGTAAGGTGTTTATAAATTGTGTGTTTTTAGAGAATATTATTAAACGTATGTTTTTACAGTATGCATACTCTTAAAATATGCAACATGTTAAATAACTTTAGAAGGGAAAATAATATAAATTTTCGGATCTCTAGTTATTTATTTCTTTAATTTTTTTACTTTAAGCTGTAATTATAAGTTAAATTATGCATAAAATAGCTATAAAAGTGTTAAAAGTGAATTCCGATAAATTTCTTTTTTATAATTTTAAGTGCATAATGTGGTGTTATGAAATTTTAAAAAGAAAGAGGAAAATATTTCACTATAAGCTACATATAAATTGTTGAAGATGCATTATGGTATGCAGATTTTACTTAATAATTAAATCTCGTTTATCTTTGCCGAATAAATATTAATAAAAAATTATCGTAGCTGTTAGCATTTTTACAAAAAAGAAAAGAAAAGGATTGTTCAATAAATCTTTTTGGCTTTTGAAGTCTTAAGCTTAATGATGCATGTAGAAATTAAACATCGTAAAGCAGCTTTAATGGCTATTGAAAATAAAGCAGTTTCTTTCATATCTTTTTTTTTGTAATTAGACAACAAACAAACTTCTTCAAAATTCAGCTTTTTACGAATAATGTTTATGTTATGCTTGTAAAATATAATAACACTTAAAAAATTTAATTGATTTAAAAAAACTATTAACTTTAAAATATTTGTAAATCATCACCACTAAAATATAGTGAGAGTGAACAAAATATGTGGTTACATGGTTTGTTTCTTTAAGAATAAGATATAAGTTAGTAACTTAAATTATAAAAATAAAATGGAAGATATAGAAAACAAAGAATATACTTTTATCTTCATGGAAGTGTTCTCTGTGTGTCTAATGTTCTCTATTCCAAATTTATTTTTAATACCTCATATTTGAAAATTTTCCGATATATTTATATATATATATATGTAATAAATATATGTTGATCTCGACGAAAATAAACTATGTTGCATAAATTCTAGGAATTCTTAGCAGCACGGGCAGAGTAGTCGCTCCGACAGTTGGCAAGCAGTAAAAGAATTTCATTGGGGTATTTCCCTATTATAAAAACAGACACCATGAGTCTTCAAGTTCTTTATTAATGAACTCATAAAATAGATAAAATCTTCCCCGCAATCACCTTAA
This sequence comes from Maratus speculifer, assembly GCA_964019185.1. NCBI lineage: Eukaryota > Metazoa > Arthropoda > Arachnida > Araneae > Salticidae > Maratus > Maratus speculifer. Next base: position 415,129,550 of record OZ025290.1, read on the forward strand.
CACACATCGACACTAAAACTTCTGTTATCTAGTCCACATCATCTGATATTCTAATTCAGCGGAGAAAAGAAATGTGCGTCTTGATAGTTTGAAGGGCAATCGCATTCTAACCCCCTAAATAACCAAATGAAAATGGGACATTTCCACGACAAACTAGCTCCCTCATACTCGACGTCAATCATTTTAGAAATCCAATTAGGATGAACTCGAGCCTCAACGGACAAAAATGGTCAATTCTGATTGGTCTTAGCAGGCGGTCCTTGGCAAGAACTATATTTTTCCTCATAAGTAACAAGCCCTTTAGCAACGCGTACTAACACCTGTCACGCGATGTTAAAATAAAAAATAAAATAAAAATTCCAGGAATATTCCAGAAAGTAAAAAGGTTACGAAATACCTCCAGCCGTTTTGAGAAGCAAGCAATAATTTTTTAATAACTAAAGTAAGAAAAAGAATTTTAGCTGTTACAAGTTACGAAACTAAGATTGAAATATGTTCCAGAGATTTAGAATTGAAGCTAAGAGAGAACAAAAATGGCGCATTTTTTTTTTATTACAAATCCCCCCTCCCAGAAAGACGGGTAAAAAAGTTGGTCTGAGACCTGCAATTTCACAGAAAGGGAGATCATGCAGACTTAGCTCACGAAGTTGTTGATGTAAGTAATAATAATTAGATACTAAATAAAAGAAAAATTAAATTAAATTATTTTTTTTTATAAATATAGAATTCAAATCACTTAGATCATTCAACTTTAAGGAGGTAAACTCCGAAAATTTTGGAACTCTAACCTGAATGAATTTTTCTGTTAAAATCTCGACAATTTCCTCATAAGTAGCACAATCCAAACAATCATTTATATAAGCTTTTAGCGCTTCCCCCTTTAAATATTTTGAAATATTTTGGTGTTTCAACTCATTATCTTTTTTTTCTACAGAACATTCTCGATCAAAATGTTTAAACCATTTTAAAATATCCATGCCCGACCCAAATTCAAAAGGGACAATATCAAGTTTATTTTCTGACATTTTTTCTTCCTTTACTAATCCGGATCTTAATAACATAAAAGAAGGATAATTCATATAGAAAATATTTAAATGCTATACTTCAATTACTAAAATTCAATTACTATACTTCAAATACTTCAATAAATAACAATAAAAATAATAAATAATAAATAATAAATAAATCAATTCTGTGTTTGAATTCATGTGAAATAAATAAATAATAAATAAATAAGTAATAAATAAATAATAAATATCGGTTTTCCATACATGGGAAATAACAAATAATTTTAAGAACAAAAATACTTTTCTTTACGTATTGATAATAAATTTAGCAACAGAGAATTTTTTAAGAACAAAATAATCCATCTTTCGTACTAAAAACACCATTAAAACTAAATAAAATTTCTATGAGCAGAAAATTTCAATTAATTATAAATTAAGAACAAATTTATTTTTTAATATCTGTGATGAAAGAAAAAAAAATCAAGAATTTAAGCAAAGAAATTATTATTAAAATTTCTTAAACAATAAACAAATAAAATAATAAATAATAAATTACAGACACATCGATGAACTGGATCTCATTCCTAGATTTTATTTTAAAAACAAAAACAAAATAATAATAACTCGCGAAAGTTAAGTCAAACTGTTGCAGCACTGTTATCAAAAAATAAATAAATAAAACCAGATGATTTTGAAATTTAAATAATCAGCAGTTGAAGATTAAATAATCAGCACACTTTTTCGTCACTGTCTAGAAAAAAAAATATTGCAGGCATAACTCACACTTAAAAATTTGTAGATGCTAGACATAATCACACAAAACTTCATAAGACGATCCGTTTCCCAGCTGAACGGTTTATCATTTATGCACATGAAGAATCGGCGTATTCGGCGAAAATGGCACGTGCAGTTCTCTTGATGTAGTTGGAACGGGAAGTGTAAGACAAACATATTTCTTCCTAAAACATGGCGAGCACGCACTCATCGCTGTAGGTTTCTCTGACAGGAACAGTCTGCAGTTGGCAAACCATACTAGTTTAATATTTCCCCAGAGATGCACGCCGGCTCATTTATCGATCCTGTTGACTGAAATGTAATAAATATATGTTGAACTCTACGAAAATAAACTATGTTGCATAAATTCTAGGAATTCTTAGCAGCACGGGCAGAGTAGTCGCTCCGACAGTTGGCGAGCAGTAAAAGAATTTCATTGGGGTATTTCCCCATTATAAAAACAGACACCATCAGTCTTCAAGTTCTTTATTAATGAACTCATAAAATAGATAAAATCTTCCCCGCAATCACCTTAACACACATCGACACTACAACTTCTGTTATCTAGTCCACATCATCTGATATTCTAATTCAGCGGAGAAAATAAATGTGCGTCTTGATAGTTTGAAGGGCAACCGCATTCTAACCTCCTAAATAACCAAATGAAAATGGGACATTTCCACGAAAAACTAGCTCCCTCCTACTCTGCGTCAATCATTTTAAAAATCCAATTAGGATGAACTCGAGCCTCAACGGACAAAAATGATCAATTCTGATTGGTCTTAGCAGACGCTCCTTGGCAAGAACTATATTTTTTCCTCGGAAGTAATAAGCCCTTTAGCAACGCGTACTAACACCTGTCACGCGATGTTAAAATAAAAATTAAAATTAAAATCCCAGGAATATTCCAGAGAGTAAAAAGGTTACGAAATACACCCCGCCGTTTTGAAAAGCAAGCAATAATTTATTAATAACTAAAGTAAGAAAAATAATTTTAGCTGTTACAAGTTACGAAACTAAGATTGAAATATGTTCCACAAATTTAGAATTGAAGCTAAGAGAGAACAAAAATGGCGCAATTTTTTTTATTATTACATATATATATGTATATAAATTACTTGACTGATAAAACACGCCAAAAAAAACTTTGAAATAGTTAAATTTCATGAACACTTGAAGATATCAAGTTTTGAAAAAGGAATGATGTATTAGGAAAATCGTATACGAGAGGCATTTGTAGTTTATTATCATTCAAAATAGATTTAACAAGAAAGAAAAATCCTGCACTAATTTCAGTTTTTGAAACATTATCCAATGTTTCCTGAATTATTTACCAAAACTTTCCTCTTTAGAATTGTTTATAATTATCTAAGTAATCATTTAAGATAATTCATAAAATAATTGAATATGACATAGGGTATCAACAATTACAGTCCATAGCAGAAAAGTAGAATTTTTTTTGCAGCCCTGTTGATTGTAGCCGCCCATATGATATACATTTCATCAATTACGTGTATAGCGGAAATGTATACAAATTATTTTCAGCTGCTGGGAATTTAGAGTGTAATTTATGCATATTCTACATAATATACTAAAATTTAGTTTAATAAAGAAACGCCTAAAACGTTGAAAATCCGCCCTCAGAATTTTTTATCTGTATACGAAACCATACACGAATTCTTTACATACTTACTAAATACAGCGCTGTTTACCACCGAAAGATTTTTATGCGTGCTACATATAAGCTGTAATTTAATTCAGTTTAAAACATAGTAAAATCTACTCAAATCACACTTCTAAACTTTATCATGTATAGCAGGTCATATATAATTTTTTTGGTTCGTAACTGTTTATTTATCTTATTTTCATTGTACAAACAATTCTTTTTATACCAAATATAAGTCGGAAGTGCATAAATCAGTGATAATATATTGTTACGAATTTTGTAAATAGTTAGTGTTTGTACTGTAAAATAATGTAAATAATCTTATTAAGCTCCATTTCTTTACTAATATTAGTTTTTGTTACATTGTCTCTGTTATCAAGCAAACTTGTCTATTATTTTCAGTGAATGTCTATGGCAGCTTTGCAAAATATTAGAGATAACGCCAAGTTGGCGTCACTTTTGGCGACTAATTTTGGTCGCCAAATTTGGCGATATATCGCCAAGTTGGCGACAAACTTGGCGATTGTTGGCGATGGTAACCCTTCCCTATTCTATGGTATCCCCCCTATTGATATACTGATACATTGAATGTTGTTCCGTGGATTTTTCGAGATGGTTCTAGAAATTTCCAGCACCTGCTGCCAGCCTATATAAGGAGAGCGATACGAGCTGTTGTTGTTATTATTTACCAGTCAGTCATTGAGTAATCAAGGCGTTTGTTAGCAAGTTTGCTTGAGTTCATTTATGTTGTTTTGAATGTTATTAAGTGTTGAGACGTTGTATAAAGAGTCTCTGGGATCTAATGCTATACTTGTACGATAGATTTGAGCAGTTAATTTTTAATATCTGGTAATATTTGTGAGTTTCGAAGATAAATAAAAGTAGAAAATAAATTATTTTCTACTTTTCTTAGAGACAAGAGATTGAAGTTCTTTAACCATAAGATCGATAGAACCCCATATACGCTGCAACATTTGGTGTCAGGAGTCGGGATCTTATGGCGAAAACAAGAACGATGGACGGACAACTGAAAGAACTGTTAGAAGCTATTAACGGATTAAGGACAGAGCTGACCAATAAAATCGACAAAGGCCAAGAAGAGTTATCAAAAGGCCAAGAAGAGTTGGCGGAAAAGATGAATAAAGGCCAAGAAGAGTTATCAAAAGGCCAAGAAGAGTTGGCGGAAAAGATGAATAAAGGCCAAGAAGAGTTGGCGGAAAAGATGAATAAAGGCCAAGAAGAGTTGGCGGAAAAAATGAATAAAAACGAAGAAAGAATGGAACAGTTGACGAATAAAATTGACAAATGCCAAGAAGATGTGACTGAAAAGATTAATAAAGGCCAAGAAGAAATGAAGAAAACTTTAGAAGAAAAGTTCCCGTCGGTAGAGAGAAGAATAGGCTCGGTAGAAGAGAAAATAGAGGAAGTATAAGAGAAAATTCAGAATGAAGTTAGTAATGTTGAACAGAAAATGGAAAGGAAAATGGCGGAAGTAGAAGAGAAAATTCAGTATGAAGTTTGTAACGTTGAAGAGAAAATCAGTAACGTTGAAGAGAAAATCAATAACGTTGAAGAGAAAATACTAGGTGAAGTAGATGAAAAGCTAAATAAAAAAGTACAAGATCTTGAGAAGAAGCTTTCAGCGTCCAGTGGTAATTATGAAGAATTTAGGAATCCGCCTGCTTCTCCCGTGCACATCAAGCTGTCGACATACGACGGAAAGAGTTCCTGGCAAGTTTACAAGACCCAATTCACCATTGTAGCCGAAGCGAACAAATGGAGTGACGAGGTGAAAGCTTGTCAACTGACAGCGTCTTTGAGAGGAGAAGCCGCCGACGTGCTGCAAACATTGCCCGATTTGACGCAACTCAATTTTGACACTCTAAGTTGTGCACTTGAAATGAGATTCGGAGAAAATTTTTTCAAAGATTACACGAGAATACAAATGAAGAGCCGCCATCAGAAATCGAGTGAAACACTTCAAGAGTTTGCCTCAGAAATAGAACGTCTGGCAAATTTAGCTTTCATCGACTGCCCAACAAATGTACGGGAAATGCTCTCATTGCAGTACTTTGTAGACGGAATAAAAGATCCAGAAGTGCAGAGAGCGGTACAAATGGCAGATGTGCAGGATTTAAAGGCTGCATTATTATATGCCTTAAAGTTGGAAGCAGCTACACAAGCCAGCCGAAGAGATCGTCATTCAGTCCGAGGGGCAACGGTGAACAAAAGCTCAGACACTTAGAGTGACGTCTTGAAAGAAATTAGGAAAATAAATCAAGAGATTGAAGCTTTAAAATATGGAAGAACATGCTCAAGAAGACAGAATCTCACGTGCTGGGGATGCGGTGATACAGGACATCTCCGAAGAAATTGCCCCAAAATTCACGAACGGGAGATAAATTCAAACAGTCAGCAGGGAAACTAAATTTTGGCCATCTCGCGGGGCGGAGGTTGCCAGAGAATGAAAAGCCCCACCTGAAGAACCTCCAGATATCAAAAATGAGCGGCGGTGATAACGAATTATAGTTGATAGGCTTTATTAACGGAATTCAGTGCCGTATGATTGTCGATACAGGAGCCAATGTTACAATAATAAGAAAAGATTTGGCTCGAAAATTGAAATGTAAACTCATCTGGACTCCACCATGCGTTACCCTGCAAACTGTGACGGGCGACAAGATAGGCATATATGGAAAGGCCAATTTAACCATACACATTGGAGGAACGAAATATTACCATACGGCATATGTGGCTGACATAATAGATCCTTGCTTAATCGGGCTAGATTTTCTGAAGAAGTTTGGCTTCAAGCTTTATTTCAAAAATAACAAAATGCTCTCAAAATTTGAAGAAATAAGTCTTTTTGGATTAAATAATGAAATTGAATGTAAACAAACAGTAATAGCCAAAGAAGACATCAATCTAGATCCAAGAACAGAATTTTTAGTTCCAGCTGAAATTAAAAATGAAACTAATTACCGATTTGGCCATATAGATTATCCAGAAGATAATAGTCCACAAGCAGGAGTATTGGTGGCTTCTTCTGTAGTAGACCTCTCGAAAAAGACCATTCCAGTCAGAATTGTTAACATCAGTGATAAGACGAAGACTATCAAGAAAGGAGAGGTGATAGCATCGTGTGCTCCTATGACGCGCATAAGTCAAAATTCCAGTCACTCTCAGAAATCTTCAGATAATTTAGTCAAGGATTTGTTACCAAATACAGACTTAGATCCAAAACAGATGGACGCCGCGGAAAATTTAATTAGGGAATTCCAAAGTTTATTCTCCCAAACATCTGAAGACTTTGAACGAACCAAAATGACACAACACCGAATTGACACGGGAGATCACTCTCCTATTAAACAGCACCCTAGACGATTACCTTTTGCCAAGCAAGAAGAGGTGCAGAATTTAATTAACGATATGGAAGAAAATGACGTCATTGAACCATCGACAAGTCCATGGGCGTCTCCCATTGTGTTAGTAAGAAAGAAGGATGTTTCTACAAGATTTTGTGTAGACTACCGCCGACTGAATGAAGTCACTAAAAAGGATAGTTACCCTCTACCAAGGATTGATGACACTCTTGACACACTTGCAGGCAACACTTGGTTCTCGTCTCTGGATCTCAAGAGTGGTTACTGGAATAGAGATCCATCCGGACGACCGCGAGAAGACTGCCTTTACAACGGGACAAGGATTTTGGCAATTCAAGGTAATGCCTTTTGGTCTTTGTAATGCACCTGCAACTTTTGAACGCCTTATGGAAACGGTTCTCCGGGGGCTCTCATATGAGGCATGTCTTGTTTATTTAGACGATATCATAATCATAGGAAAATCTTTTGATGACCATCTGAATAACCTCAGGCGGGTACTACAAAAGTTAATGGAAGCTAATTTTAAGTTAAGCCCTTCGAAATGCAGTTTGTTTCGCAATGAAGTCGCCTACCTTGGACAAATAATTTCGGCGGATGGAGTCAGGACGTATCCGGAGAAGATATTAGCCGTGAAAAATTGGAGTCGTCCAGCAGATTTTCACCAGCTTCGAAGTTTTCTAGGATTATGCACCTATTACAGAAAATTTGTCAAAGGCTTCTCGATGATTGCAAGACCACTTCATAAATTAACAGAAGCCAATCAAAAATTCATGTGGACACAGGAATGTGACGCTGCTTTCGAAAAGCTTAAGGAGGCCTTAACATCCACTCCAATTCTGTCATATCCTCAAATCGATAAACAGTTTATACTTGATACAGATGCAAGTAACGAAAGCATTGGCGCTGTACTATCCCAGGAAATCGACGGCCAGGAGCGTGTTATCGCCTATTTCAGCAAGTGCTTGTCAAAGGCAGAACGAAACTACTGCGTAACAAGAAAAGAGCTTCTTGCTGTAGTGAAAGACGTAGACCACTTTCATCACTATCTTTACGGTCGAAAATTCCTGATCCGAACTGATCATGCTTCTCTAACTTGGCTATTGAATTTTAAGAACCCTGAAGGCCAGATCGCCAGGTGGATACAAAAGCTTCAAGAGTACGATATGGAGATACGCCATCGAAAAGGCTCATCACATGGAAATGCAGATGCTCTCTCAAGAAGACCCTGCTCAGAGAATTGTAGATACTGCGACCGGGTTGAGAAGAAATTTAATTTCAAAGGTCCTATAGTAAGACAAGTTACAACTGAGTCTACATCATCGCAAGATCCGTGGAGTGACGAGAGCCTGCGTAAAGATCAACTTGCTGATTCTGAAATTAAGCCAATTCTAGAGCTGAAAGATGAGTCCAACAGGAAGTCCAGCTGGCAAGACATGGCCCATTACCATCCTACGACTAAACGTTATTGGGCTCTCTGGGATAACCCTACATTTGAAGAACGGTATCTTGTACCGAAAATGGGAGTCTGACGTTGGAAAGACATGTAGATGGCAACTACTACTCCCTAAGTCGAGAATTTCTATGGTCCTTCAAGAACTACATAGTAGTCCCACAGGAGGTCATTTTGGTGTAATGAAGACCCTGCAAAAGGTTCGAGAGCGTTTTTACTGGAATAATGTTCGCAGTGACGTGGAGAAATGGTGTCGAACTTGTGACACCTGTGTAGCACATAAAGGTCCTAAGAGGCGCACCCGTGGACGATTGCAACGTTATAATGCAGGAGCTCCTTTCGAACGAATTGCTCTAGACATCCGGGGTCCACTTCCTAGAACATCTGATTACAATAAGTACATCCTCGTTGTCATGGACTACTTCACTAAGTGGCCTGAAGCCTACGCCATTCCTAATCAAGAGGCGGTAACCGTAGCAGACATACTGGTTCAACACTGGGTTTCCAGATACGGAGTTCCATTTCAAATCCATTCCGTTCAAGGAAGAAACTTCGATTCGACTGTGTTTAAGGAAATGTGCGGACTACTCGGCATGGACAAAACTCGAACTACACCTCTACATCCTCAATCGGACGGCATGGTGAAGCGGTTCAATCGTACCATCCTAAATAGCCTCTCTCTCCTGGTGTCTAGAGATCAACAGGACTGGGACAAGAAATTGCTTCTTTTCCTGCTTGCCTACAGGAGTGCCACTCATGAGGCCACTGGTTACTCCCCTTCTCAAATGCTCTTTGGTCGTGATCTTCGTCTGCCTGCGGATCTTTTGTTTGGCCGTCCTCCTGACGCTCCTTTGTCGCCTGAAGAATACGTGGATGAACTCCAAGCACGGATTGAGGAGATTCATCGTCGAGCGAGGAACGGAATCGGACTGGCATCGGAAAAGATGAAGACACGGTACGACACAAAGGCAACTGGACATGAGTTCAAAGAATGTGACAAAGTTTGGTTGTAGAATCCCATACGTCGTAAGGGACTGTCGCCAAAACTACAAAGAAACTGTGACGGTCCTTACACAGTCGTCAACAGGCTGAATGACGTCGTCGTTTGCATACGAAAATCGTCACACACCAAGCCCAAGGTCGTACATTATAACCGGCTAGCCCCTTATTTTGGCCAAAGCGATTAGAAATTCAAAACTGGAATTTCAGACCATGGTCATGAAAGTCACTTTTTGTAAATATGTAAATAGTAATTAGTTCGTATTTATGTAAATTTTATTATTATTGTTATTATTTATTTATTTATTTATTTGTTTATTTATTTTAAGTCTTTTCCTCTAACTCAAGGATTGCACTGCCCGGGACGTGCAGTCTTTGTGGAGGGGGTAGTGTTACGAATTTTGTAAATAGTTAGTGTTTGTACTGTAAAATAATGTAAATAATCTTATTAAGCTCCATTTCTTTACTAATATTAGTTTTTGTTACATTGTCTCTGTTATCAAGCAAACTTGTCTATTATTTTCAGTGAATGTCTATGGCAGCTTTGCGAAATATTAGAGAGATCGCCAAGTTGGCGTCACTTTTGGCGACTAATTTTGGTCGCCAAATTTGGCGATATATCGCCAAGTTGGTGACAAACTTGGCGATTGTTGGCGATGGTAACCCTTCCCTATTCTATGGTAACCCCCCTTATTGATATACTGATACATTGAATGTTGTTCCGTGGATTTTTCGAGATGGTTCTAGAAATTTCCAGCACCTGCTGCGAGCCTATATAAGGAGAGCGATACGAGCTGTTGTTGTTATTATTTACCAGTCAGTCATTGAGTGAACAAGGCGTTTGTTAGCAAGTTTGCTTGAGTTCATTTATGTTGTTTTGAATGTTATTAAGTGTTGAGACGTTGTATAAAGAGTCTCTGGGATCTAAAGCTATACTTGTACGATAGATTTGAGCAGTTATTTTTGAATATCTGGTAATATTTGTGAGTTTCGAAGACTCTGTTGTTCTGAAGATCTGTAAATAAATTATTTTCTACTTTTCTAAGAGACAAGAGTTTGAAGTTCTTTAACCATAAGATCGAAAGAACCCCATATACGTTGCAGCAATATTTTTAACCCATTCAAGCTGATAATCCTCAGTGTTTCCAAATTTGTTTTGGGTTATTCCTATATAATGATGTACAGTATTTATATAGAGTAACACATCACATACTAAGCAATTTTGTTAAATGTGCGTACCATAAATGAAATCTCATATCCAGCACTTATAGTAAATAGCTATTGAACTTCAAATACGATATTCTAAACCAAAATATTTGCATGTTCCCATAAATTAACAATAATTGCAATATACATCATGTTATACAATAAGTAGCTTGTAGTAAGCTGTAAATATATGTATAATTTTCATTATATTTGAAATAGTATGACACCGAAGTAAAATTTTCTGCAAACACTTCCACGTAGACCTTTCATAGTATTATGTAACGAAAATATTTTGTGCGGCCTAATTCAGGTCAATATTAATGAATTTTAATCGCTTTCCATCTTTTTTTTTTTTTTATTTTTTTTTTATACATAATACAGTGCGTCACATAAATATTTAGAATTTTAATTATATTTGAAATTGTATTCATTCTTTAAAATTAACATGAAATGATTTTTTTTAATGGATCGTAATGTAATGGGAATTTCCCGTTAAATAGATGATTTTATAATCAAATTATGCAAACCTATTATCTTTTTTCTGTATCCAATTAATAAAAAGTCGTTTTTTTTATTCATGCCTCAATGTCTAAAGATTGGGTTAAAGTATGAAAAACTATTTCCATTTTAGAAAAATAAACATAATCGTCGTGTATATTATAATCATGATTTAAAACTAGAATTACCGAGGCGGGTCATCCGTGACCCAAGACGTGGTTTTTCGTTCGTATCACTGTTGCTTTTCAAAGTAAGACTTTGAAACTGAATGACTTTTCCTAAATACTCAGTGTAATGCCTCAGCCCAAATTTAGTTGATATCGGACGAAAACTTTTTTATATATACATCTTTATACCTAGAACTACCAAGCTGGGTCATCGCTGACCCGAACAAAATAATTACATTTTTCATATATTTCAACAAGGATTTCAACTCTATATTTATCAATAACATAAGAATAGTATAAGGATATGCTCCACACTTACTTTTGACAAAAGAGGGAAAGGAATGTGCGTATGTACAGGCGTGGGGTGGGGTATTATGATCATATATATGTTACGCATTTGAAATGTTAATTTGTGAGTTTTTATGTTATTTCAAACTACTGTAAGGTTGATGTAAATAGTTGTTTTTTATAATATACCTTAGAATGTAACTAAAAAGAATATTTTGCCTCTCATAAACCTCACTGGGAAAAAAAATCGTTTGCGTCTTTTGACTTTTGCACATTTATAGTAATGACATCACTACGGAGGTTTCTTGAATGAGAAAAATTTTAAATTGTAACTTAAATTGTCTATAAATGTCTTTAGTGACGAAATTTAGCGACGAAATTAATATCATCATCATTTCATGAGGCTGACAATCTTGACATAAAATGACGAAACATTTTTTCTTAAAAATGACAAACAAGTTTCATTGTTCGAATCCAATCCATGTAGTAGCAAGCCAAATGAAAGTAGCCAAATAAATGCTGTGGGAAAAAATAAGTAACACCAAATATTGTAAGTATTTTGCAGAAAATTAAAAATAAAAGCATTCACTTTTTTGAAATAATTCTAAAAAGTGGGAAAGATACAAAATAAATCACTCTTCGAAGCGATTTGGAACATGGAACTATATGGACAGTACAGCAGCAGTGTTCAATACCTTTTGACTTATGCAAAATCTGATTCAAGATCTAGTCCTCATAAATTTTCCGGTAGTTTTTAAACATACAGCAGATTCTATAATAAGTAGAATAATTTTCTCGCCAATATTATTGCAAAAGAACTTGAAGATATCAGTCCATGCACCAATACTTAAATTTGAAACAAATGAAAAATCTTTCCACATAAAGCATTTCTAAGACAAAGGAACTAACACTGTTTGCGGAAACTGCTTATAACTTGTGCATCATGCACAGAAAAAAAGTAAAAGTAAAGGTCTATGGCATTTTGTATGAATTGATTGGACCGTTAACTGTATAAAACGTAAAAGTTTAAGTAAAAAAAATCACGAATATGAATATATATTTAATTTTATTGTCTTTGAATATCTAATTGATCTATATGAACATTATTATACAATTTAAATCGATAACGCATACGTATATATATATTATTAAAAAGGCATCAATACCTCAAAGATTTTTTTAAATTAAAAATAAAAAAAAATTCCTTTGTGGTATTTAATCTCAAAATTTCATCTTATGTAATACTCTAAATGCTAAATTATATTAATTATTAATTAAAAATCATTGTATTCATCGACAATAAATATTTGTGTCTTTATCTTCCATGTAAAACAAGAATAGCACATTTAAAAGCCATGGGTCAGATGTGACCCACCCCGGTATTTCTAGGTATACAAGAAACCCGGTAATTCTAGTGTTAATAGCCAAATGATATTTTTGGTAGTATTTTGTGGTTTATGCAGCTAAGTGACGATTGTTGACTTTCAAAATATCTCTGATTTTTTCCAGTCGTTGTGAATAATGATTTAACACAGATGAAAACATGGTATTTTTAAAAATTTGGCCACGTGTAGAATAGGAAATTTAAATTACTTAAATATTTATAAAACATTTACAAGTTAATATTTTATAGTACGCCTAAGATATCATACAGAAGTTTAAAACTATCTAATTCGAAATCAATGTGATAGTCACACCTAAAAAGTGAAATATAGCGTTTATCAAAAAATCAAATTGTTCATTATTCGTGTCTCTTTACATCTAGAACAATCTTACATTAAAAAAACGTATCATATAACTTAGAGAAGCCTGATTATCATATTATCATTGCTCTGCCAGATAAGTAAACTTTTTCCGTGTGAACATTATTATACAAATGTGATTACTCTAGGATACTCTTTTAAAACTGGTACATATTTTTTCGATATTAAATGGAATTTTGTAGATACACATTATGGTCTGTGTGAGCATCATACAAATGTGTGTTATATGCTACAAAAATATGTTTAGAATTAGTTTATGTATTTACAGATCTTAAGTTGCATTTACATTAACTGTGTTTATCCAAATCCAGTAATATAGAAAGGGTTTCTTCTCCTTGATTCATAGCAAAATATATTCTGCTAAGGTAAGGAGAATAGAATTTTCAAAATTTACTGGTATTCAGAACAGTAGAGCTAGCCCCACACTATTTAGGCCATTGATTTGCATATAAAATGCATATAGTATAATTAATGTGCAATTAATACATTCAAGTGATACATTAGAGTGCATTAGTGTTATGTAAACTCAGACTGTATCCAATACTGTTGTAATGTTTTCTTTCAAGGAGATTAAAAGTAAATAAACATAAGCCTTAGGAATTTATATGCTTATTTCTGTATGTTTTTAAACTTTTTTATAATAAATTTTCATTTCATCCATTCAGAAGAGAAACTTGGATGTGAAACGATGCTGAAATTGTCTTTGGGAAAACATATTTTTTAAAATGCCATTTCAGTGAATAATATGAAAAAAGTTTGATTGATATGAATAAATACAGAAAAATATTGTTTAGGGATTAATTCATTTATTTGTAGAAAATAATGATTTCAAAAATCAGATTTTATACAGCTTTTCATTGAATTTCTATAACAAAAAGCTACATTGAAAGTAAAGCATTTCCATCCTTAATAAAAATTAAACTATTCATGCATACAAAATGTACCTGAATTAAAATAATATCTGTATTAATGATTTTTAAATATTTCTGATTATACCATGAAATACCTTTTTAGTTTACTTTAAAAAGACCTTATTCGTCTTTGCTATTTTCTATTAAAAATAATATTATAAATAATAATAAAATAATTTTATTAATCCAAACAATTTACAAAAATTAAAAACCTTTATTTTAATGGAGATTTCTAATAAATATAACGGAATTCGTTACAATAAAATTTGAAAATATTTTAATAAATCCACGCTTCTAATGCATATTTCTTTACTTAAATAAAATTGAATGTTTTTAAAATACATTGTATTATTCATAAAATATCTTATCAAAATTGCATAGTTTTCCCGGTTAAGAAGAAATAGTTTTAGAAATGAATGTTAAAAGCATTTATGACTTTTGAAATGCATTGAATAGTAATAGCATTTACAGTATCTGAAAGAAATAATTGACATGGTTAAAGATAAATTTTGTGATTATAGACATTTTTAGACAAACTTTATAACATTAATCGATACAATTTTTTTGCGGATGAAACATTCTTTTTTAAGAGATAAACGTTAACCAACAATAGTCAAACATAACGTAACTATTATAATAAAAATATGCACCATTCACAACCTATGAAAATACTGTTGCATTTATACCCCATGATATGCATCCAGAAACAGTGTAAATCTCTATCAATATTTGTTTCCTGGTTGCTTTCTTGTTAAATATTTTCCTTGCAAAAGCAATGAGTCAAATTATTTAATATATAATGGTCAATTGGCGAAATACCTGGAATTTACTCAAGATTAATCTGAGCTTCATTATAAAAATTGTAAAATTTGGAGATATTTTCGGGAAAGCATGATTTTGCATTCTCCAGATGTAACTGACCGTTAAAAATAGGCACATTCCGATGCAACACGTAACCCCCATGAATATACTACTGCATTTACACCATACATTATGTTGCCAGGAACACTGGGATCTCTTATTAGGTTGTTTTTTAATGGTTTCTTCCTTGTTGAATATTTTCTTTGGAAAAGCAACGAACCAAGTGTGTTATTATATGATAGTAGGTTGTGAAGTAACTGGAATTTATTCATTATAAGGCAAGGCCTCTTCCTAAAACTGTGTAAAATTTGGAGAGCTATTCAGGAAAGGGTGATTTCGTATCCCTAAGAGACAGTAACATTCGATTTATGTTGACCAATCTATGACGCAAAACTGGAAATTTGCATTATAGTGTAGCTGGCAGTATATTTTTTTTCAACACAAAGAATTTCAAAATAGAAAATGTGCAAAGCAGTCACTATGATCAACTTTCATGAAACTAATGGCTCAGCGTATGGTTCTGAAAGTTTTCATGCTCAGTCGTTATGTAGATTATCTATAATTATAATCCATAACAATGAAATAGCTTCTGGAATTCTCCAGTAATCTAAAAAAAAATAATTCCATATTCGTTTTTATGTAAATCTCAAAAGAGCAAGGATATGATTTTCCAAATTTAGCACTAAAAATATAAAAAATGCTGGAAAAAAAGAAATTTTCAAATGAAGAAAAAAAGATAATTTTTCACTTGCAGCGTTTTTCAGCATTTAATTCATTACAGCTCTATATTCAGCACTTTAAAATGTTAAGGGCGTAACCTCATTTCGTTTCGTGCTTAAATAACTAATGTTTTCTATCGCAAATATTTATTTTATTATATATTTAAACCTCTCATTCATATCGGCCTCATATGAGGCCAGAAAAATATTGCCTTATAAAGCAAAAATAAATAAACAAATAAATAAATAAATAATTGAGTAAATAAAAAAATTAAAAAATCATCATTCATCTAAGGAGATATGATTTATGTTCAGATAATAGCTAGCATGCAGTCAGCCTGCATTGTAATAAATTCAATTAGACTGTAATAGGATATACAAGTAATTTATTATTCGTCGGTTAAAAAATAACCATCAGTATTATATTTATAAAAAGCAAGAGGAAATAAATTTACTTTTAAATATTTTCAAGAAAAAAAAATAAATGCATTGTTCTTCATATGTTTTTCATTACAATGATATTTTTTGTAAGAATTTCGAAAGAAGCATATGATTTTTAAATTCAAAAACTGCGAAACAGGACTTAATTTCATGTAGGGGAAACCAATGTTAGATATCACATCGTTTCAGTTAACTTAATTTTTTTTCAACTATTGAAAATGTCACGAAACGATGCTAACAAAAAAGATATGCATTCTACGTGTAATTTTTATGGACCACAAAAATAAGGTGATGCATTTTTCTTACACTTGCATTGGTGTATTCAAGCTCAAGTAACTCCAACAATCTGCAAAGGAATATACACGTAAAACACAACGCCTGTTTTTTTTCGTTAATCTCGGTAACGGAGTTAGTGATAATCTTCTACTTTTAGTTATTTTTAAAATTCGTTATACCCGAAGTTACAACAATTTATTTAATCAAATAAAGGGTACGTTCATCAAAAAAGTTAAAATTTGCTTTTGCCGTATATTCTCTTAAAAAAGCCTCAGACCTGAGATAAATATTACTTGACACCAAAAAAAAAACTAGTTTAAAACCGGGTTTTTCTGTCACATAATCATTAAGGTCAAATGACTGATGTAACACAAAATTGATATTAATGTTGTCATATTGCAATGAAAAAGTATAAATAAGTTCGATAAACATATACTCATACAGAGAATTTCCATAGCAGTTATTTTATGAATGATTAAACATAAAGCCAAAAAAATTCAGAACGCTTAATGACTGTAAAACATTTCCATAAATGTATCAGTGTATAAATCAATGATTATGATATGCTAACATTTATTAAAAATTTTTAGAGTTAATTTTTTCTAGAAGCATTTAAAATAATTTAAAGAGTGTTGTTTAGTGTCTCCGACAAGCGACACCAGGACTGAGAAGGATAAAACAGGGATAGTAGCATGTTATATATAATGTATTTAATAGAGGCAGTCCGTGAAATATTTAGTGATTGTTTTTGAAACAAACATCGATTAATGCATTAAATTTCAGAATGCAGTTATATTTTCCAGTTTCCAGGGCTAACGCCTGGAGCATCATTTGCATCGATCAATTGGAGCTTCAAACAATAAAATACTAGGTAGATGGGGAAATTATTAATTAAATTTCTGGGTAGAAAAAAAAATATATATATAATGCTTATATAACAATAGACTTTTTATGAAGCTCCACAAAAATTGAAAAATGATGAATTTGATGTTTGTCTTCTACCTACAAAAATATAAACCTGTAAACCTAAGATCATCGAAATGCCTGGGTCGAAAATGTCCAACCCTGTTTTCTTAAAACAAGGTCATGAGTTGCTGTACAGCATAAGTCTCGTTAAGGTACAAGTTTAACGCAAGGCCTTCGGTGTTTAGCTCCAAGGTAAGCTTGATACCCACTTTTGGGACTCTTAATGGATGAACGGTTGAATTTCAACAACACATGTAAAATAACTTTATAACATATCTTCAGTAAGTAAAACTGTTAACAAGGCAAAGATTAATATACTTCTGATTGCCCAGAAAAAAGAGCAATGTTGTAATTTTTTTAACTATATTTTTCTTTTTATTTTTACATGATAAAACAAGAAACTTATTTGGGTGTTATATTGTCAACGTAATTGTGTACATTATTGCTTTTAAATATCAACCATGGAACAACGATTGAAAATACAGCAAAGTTTATAAAATCATTTTCATTTCAATAATACAAGCATTGAAGTGAAAGTTACATTTCAATGAACGTATCAACATGGACGTTTTAGCCAGACGAACATTAAAAATAAAAATTTTATGTAAAATTAATTGATTTATTCTAACGCAAGGCAAAGCTATATGACTTTTAAAAAGTATTACTTTTTTCTCTCTTTCTAAGAGATTATTCATTTAAAGAACATTTATAATTTTACAATCCAGATCTTTTAAAATGAATTAAAATTTAAATCACAAAAGATTTATCACATAACTTCGGTAATTATTGCACCATTATTATAATCATAATTTTCTGAAAGTGTCAAAAATTTCATTTGTTAACATTGGGAAAGATACAAAATAACTGTGATGTCTTTGAATAAGTTATTTTTCCTTTGTAACTCCCGTAGTAAGAAGAAATCTGCTTTAATAATAGATAAATGCAACTGAATATGACACAAATGAAATAGATAAATACAATTTCATGTAAAAGAGTGGATAATTTTTTGCACAACGTCAAACGATATGCGCAATAAGTTTGAAATTATGAAAACTAATAAATGAAGTATATTACAATCAATATATTTTACGTGTACTGTAATACATACACTAAAAAAATCCGTTGAATTTATGGCAAAAACTACTAGCAACAATGTTGCCAGCAGTTTTTACCGTAAAAATTGCAGTAAAATTAGATGAAGAATTTTTCCGCTGCCAGAATTTTTTCCGTAAATTTAACGGATATATTTTACATTGTATATATATATATATAAATATATATATACGAAATTCCTCCAAATATATTTAAAAAAAAAATTGGTTCAATTTCTGTTTGCAAACTTAGATTTTCATGCGATTTTTCCCTATGATACAAAGTTTAACTAAACTAAATAAGTTCTCTTGAGACTGTAAAGATTGTATTCTTAAAAAAAGTTCGCGAAAGTTTCAGTGAAAGAAAATTATTAATCACTACTAAAACTTCCGTAAATCCTGAAAAATGGTTTTCAAACCTCTACTTTTTCTTATCAGATTAGAATAATCAATAAACCAGAAATTTTATTTTTATATTCTAAATGCTTTAAATAGTTTTCAGAATATTGTTTAAAATATTCGTTAACCATTGTTTATTTTCTTTAAGATAAAATAATAATTTATTTTCTAATTAAGGAAATAAAATTTACCACAGCATTAAAAAATGCTAAATTTAGAATACACAAATAGTATGATGAACACAGGGAATTAAAAGATATATATATATATATATATATATATATATATATATATATATATATATATATATATATATAGTCCAAAAATTTTAAAGTTTTGAGTGAACTTAAGTTCACGAAAAATCCACATGATCAGTGCTATAGCTGCAATAATCACGTAAATTATGTATATAGCACTTTAAGAATAATGTGTAACGGCAGATCCAAAGTCCCGTGCCATAATGAAAAATGATATCAAACTATTAAACTTTAAAGGAAATAAAAACGAGTAAGAAAAATAGTATAAAGACAATATAAAAAGG
The DNA here is from genome assembly GCA_964019185.1 of Maratus speculifer. Taxonomy (NCBI): domain Eukaryota; kingdom Metazoa; phylum Arthropoda; class Arachnida; order Araneae; family Salticidae; genus Maratus; species Maratus speculifer. The sequence goes on from OZ025290.1 coordinate 415,148,956, forward strand.
CTGTGGATCTCATCAGCGGTGGGCAGTTTTAACAGGCAGTTTTAAAACTGCCCACCGCTGATGAGATCCACAGCCTTTTTATATTGTCTTTATACTATTTTTCTTACTCGTTTTTATTTCCTTTAAAGTTTAATAGTTTGATATCATTTTTCATTATGGCACGGGATTTTGGATCTGCCGTTACACATTATTTTTAAAGTGCTATATATATATATATATATATATTTAACTGGACTCAAATTAAGGTAATTAGAATTAAGGGCCTTTTCTCTACCACTGCATTAGTAATACTATTAGAATTTGAAGTGCGAGACTTGTATCGTTCTTTTAGCTAAGTGGTATAGCATTGTCGCGTATTTGCAATTATCTTGATTCGAGTCTATATGTATACACATTATTAATATGATGGACTTACGCATTTAAGTCAGAGTCGATTTAAATTCAGTGATTAATTTCAAATTACTTAAATATAGGAAGATATTTTATGCAGATATTACAAATAATAATTTACACATAATTTCCATATACCTTTATTTAAGTAAATTTAAATTTATTTCTATATTTTAATTTTTATTCCAGCAAATACTTGGCGAGAAACCAAATAGAATATTTGTATAAGCTTGGACACGTTAAACGGTTACTTGTCCTATGCACCAGTGCTTTAAACTCTGCATTCCTACGTAAGGGCGTAAATGAGAAAATATTGAATATGTTGATATATTTAGTAAATATATCCATATAACTTTGTCCTACACTTTGTTTACGTTTGTAAAATTAATTCCAATTTCAGAAATGTTAGTTTTTTTTATATAAGTAATCTGATTGGTAGCTGATTATTTTTGTTTTAGAATGTAAAACATAATTGTTTAATTTTTGCAGATTCGGGATAAAAAGAAACACATATGAGATATACTGCAGAATACCTCCGAAAGTCGAAGAATTGCCTAATTTACGACAGTGGAATAATGCAGTCTTGATATTTTGTTTTCGAAGATGAGTGCGTCCTGGAATTGTTACGTAACCCTATTACACAAATAAATGGGGGGCTTGCGTTTTGAAATAGAAACAATAAATAATAAATTTTGTACTGCATAAATTGAAATATTTATATAAATATTTTTTTAAGGGCAAATTTCAAAATCGTCAAAGAATCATAAGTAAAATTGTCAGGGATGAAACTGTAGCAAGAACTGTAAGTATTTTAACGCAATACATTTATATTATATGTTTGTACCTAAAAGTAATCTTAGTACATTTATCCGTGCTTTATCTAAATTTTTTATTTCAAAATACTATTAAAAAATTTGCAAAAAACTACAAAAGAATTCTCAGTTACTGATAGGATCATAGTACCTTTATTTACATATGAGAGTTTGTATATTTTTAGAACATAATTTTTTCTTTATTAATCTAATTTTTCTTTTCAATAATTTTCAAAAAGACCCCCAGAAACACATTCATTAAACCACTTCAAATGTGGCATTTTTTTTTCAAAATTTAATATGTAAAGGGTTAAATAAAAATACAAAATTATCGTTTAAAGAAATACACATATGAACAATAATTTTCCATTACAATGTTAATACAACAATCTAAAAATACAGTGAAACTTCAACATTTGGTATTCTTAGATTTACTACTATGTTTTGTGCCTTTTATTTTCAGATCATTTTTAACTCTTACTAATCAGATTGTTTATCCATTATTTGTAACTTGAAAAGAATTTACCACACTTATAACAGGCTGCTCGAAAAAGCAATACATAGATTCGAATAAAAAATGTTTCTGTCATAATATCGAATTTCTATAATCTGGATTAAGCAAAAGTTTTTATTCAAAAAGTTGAATAAAATATTTTTATATCTACTTTTTTGTTGTTGTTTTCTCAGATAAATGATTCTGACATGAAGATTTCAAAACAAATATTTTACTTTTACAACATTATTTCAAAGTATTTAAAAACTTTCCTATAATTTTAAATGGTTATAAACACTATGACGATACATAATTTTATAGATAAAAACATGTATAAGAAATTATACGTACAGCATAGATTATACAACATTTACCGACGCATTAAATTCAGAAATCTTCACAATTTACATTGTGAAAGATGATTTCTCTATGAACATTTTGAAAAAGGAAAACGCATTAAAAAAACACGATTTCCACTATTATCATGAATAGCATTTAACATATTTTTTTCCATTTTCCTTTTATTTATTTCTTACAACCCTGTAAATGATCTACAAATATGTGTAATAATAATATACCTATCAGCAATACAGTTAAAATGGAAAAAGTAGGAAATAAATAAATAAAAACTACAACAAGAATATTTAATTCCTTCGGGACCATTGTTTATTGACTCTAAACGAAATGACCCACATAATACGCAAGTACCGAATACTTTGTAAAGTACTTTCTTATAAATATTTTGTTATATTCTTATCACAGATAAATTTTATTCACAAGTTAAATTCGTATTACATATGAAAAACTTCGTTTGACTCATAATTATTTCTAATTTATTTTCTATTAATTTTAAATGTAAAAACATGTATTTCTTATAAAAGAAAAATACTGAGAAATCAAATAACGTATTTTTGTCAAAACAAAACACAACAATAAATTATTTTTGTTACTTTTCTCATAGACAATGACAAATGCAGCAATTTATTTATCCCATGGACAAAGAGAGGTGATTACTGATCTCACATTTTCTTTCTGAAAAATATCCAGATTTCTAAGTACTAATTCAGTTAAATCATGCAATATTCTCATATACATTTAGTTTCGAATTCGACATTACTATATTCGTTCTCATTTGATGTAATAACATACATGAAAATGTAATTTAAAGAAAATCCATGCCTACAATTCATATAGTGAAATTCTTTTCATAAATAAGTATATATCATTTCAACAAAAAAGAGAAAAATAAGCAATTTCTTCGGTTTGTGGATTGTCACGCAACCGAAAAAAAAAAACAATAAATATATAATAGTAACAAATGCATTCATACTTTTTTTTGCAGTTTTAAAGAATTGGAAAAGGATTTCTAAATAAAGCTAAAATAACAAAACAGGCATGTACAGTTTATTGTTAGTTATATTTTTATATATGGGTTTAACAAAAACATCTTAATTTTGGATGTTCCACATCAACCATCTTAGTATAAATATTGTTTGAATACTATGAACGATAATTGTTAAAACACCCATTTACGTATGACTATATATAAAATTATTTGTAGTCTAGAAACGTCTTTTCGCATACCAAATGTGAAGAAGCTAACAGAAAAAAAATCAATTGTAAATACTATTAAACAATTTGGCCCTCATAAGGCATGTGCCCTTTTTAGGCATGTGCCATACACGGCACACGATACAGTGAAGGGCTAAAATGTGTAACTCTCTTTATGATTTCTGGTATTGATATACAAATCGTTATATACAGACATTTAAGTAAAAGGGCACAGGATACATTTTAAAATATTTTTAATATATTAAGGTAAATTTTGAAACTTATCGTGTTAAATAACCACATTTTTGTAAATAAAATCACACGTTTAAACTTCTAGTAATATATGTTTTTATTTATTTATTTATTTATTTAAAACTTATAAAAAGGGGGGACAGATTAAAATCGCTATAACTCGAAAAATTATTTGTAGAGTTTTTGTTTTATTTTCATTTAAATAAAGAGAAATATATAAACTTTAATTATGATTAAGAATTTATTTTTATATATTAATTTAAAAAATAATTAAAAATATTTAAATTGAATGTTTGAATAAAGTGATGTATATTTTCTTTAAATAATCATATTATCAATCGAGAAAAATGTATATATATATATATATATATATATAATTTGTTGAATCTGCAATAAAGTAAAAACATGAAAAATATATGCTCTGTGTTTGGACAACTTATCTTTATCGACTCTTGAGTTATAACAATTTAAATACGAAAAATGGTAAAAAAGCATTATGAGAAAATGTGACATCATGAGAAAACATTATGAAGAAAAACGCATTTCCAGAAAAATCATTGCTTGAAAGCTAGATTTTGAAAATAAGGAAAAAAAATGAATAAATAATATTTCATGTTCCAGTTAAGATAGAAACATGTTTTAAACGTCATTTTAAACAGAAGAAATAGGAAGAATTTTAATACCAAGATTCTTTTGTTTGAATAGTTTTGTGTCCCGGACCCCCTTAAACTAATGAAGGGATAATAGTTGTTAATTGATTGAACAAAGTCGGAGCTTTGATTCTAATCAGGGATTTCTTAACTGAAATTACTAATTGCTGTACCATCTGAGCTAACATGAAGAAAATGGAAGAGTAATTCACCCATATAAAAATTTCAATGATCCCAAAATCTGGTTTAATATCTAAATTAGCTCGTTACTTCTAGGTTATCCCGTCGACCAATTGAGCAAAATTATACAAATCGCCAAACTAATAGCCAAATTATACATGTTGACATAATTTTTATTTTAAATAGCGAAAAAACAAATAATTAGAAGAATATTAATAAAAATATCAATAAAAAGTCGAAACAAAAATCACTTAATGACATTTTAAACACGTGAATCGCATTTAATGTCATTGAATGTGACATTCACGATCATCCATTATTGGCATTTAATCTTATAGTTTGGCGATAATTTTGTGGTCGACGGGATAACCTAGAAGTACCATTAGCTCAATAAAATAAATCAAAGAGGTTTTTTTTTTTTTTTTTTTTTTTTTTTTTTAACTGCAGTATTCTTTTTATGTGTAATTACTAATTGAACAATTGATTAAAAATTGTATTAAAATGTGAAGTAATATAGTAAAAGCATTATAAAATCAAAAACGAACTCAAAGCTTTTTTGGGCTTTTTAGATGAGTTTGTAATTATGTAAATACGTTGCACCTATAATGTCCATTCAGTCCGTTCGTTTGTCCACCTGTTTGCGCATAAGAGAGCAAAAATTACCTAATCGAATCGTTTTAAAATTAATGTATATAATTGTTGCACAATTTTGTCAATTCCTTTTAAATGTTACGAAATTCGGATGTATAGTTTAATTACAGGAATGTTCAAAATTATCCCATTACATTACGGTCAGTGGGAAACATTGTTTCAGCGATTTTAGTGATGTTACACTCTTTCGAACATAATAAAATTGATATGCATCTATGTAGTTTATATTAAAATATATATTCTATAAGATATGTAGTGCTAAGAATATTTGCTATTATTTTACATGACCACATAAATGTTTTCTAATACGTATTGGTTTAGAAAGAAACATTGTTTGTAATACTATAATGCATGTTAAATACATAATATATATTTTTAGTGCATTTGAGTAATACATGATTGCTTCATTATGTTTTAAATAGTGTATCCTCAATAAATTGCGCTTCCCATGTTATTTACACGCATATCCTTATATATTAAACATTACGTTTGACATTGCAAACGAATGCTACTTGCCTAGCGCATATTAGTCTAGAGTACGTTTTTGTGCACCTCAGATATAAACATCGATTTCACTATGTTTGAAATAGAGAAACATCATTAAAAAACACTATAAACGGTTCTATGACATAACCACTAGTGTTAGGGACATTATTACTTTTTTACTAAGTATTACTGATTTTGCAAATGAAGTTGTTATACAACAAACTGCTTTTTTATCACAAAACATGCCATAGTAAACCTTCATAAAATGTATTAATTACAAAACGGTTTGTGTTTATTTAAAGAAGTCAGACCAAGTGCAGACAACAGAGGGAACTCTCACAAAATTCAGTAAAAAAATGAACTCCGTAAGAAATTTTAAACGCTTTCATTGCCAAGCTGGAATTTGGAATTGGCCATCTCCATTCCAAAGAAGTCGATCATTTCCTAAGTAGTAATATAAATACTACTTACTGTTTGACTGTGGCCGGTTTACTATTCCGCTTATGAATTTGCTATCCACGCAATAACGCGTGCTCGAAAATTTCGTTTGAACTCGCATCATGTGATATTCATGCCTAGAAATCAAAGTATCCAAAAGCTCCAATTATCAGGTATATTCCACATTAATTCCATACCAAATAGTAAGCATTACATAATGAAGAAATAATTATGTTATTATACTTTTATTAGTAACATTATATTTACTCAAACAACCACATATATAATTTTTGGTACACCTAGAAATTTCATTTCATTATGAAATAAAATTGAAACAGAAATAAAAATTGGAAAGGAAGAAATATATTTAACATCAAAGGCAAGAAGGAATTAAAAAATTTCAATACAAGTTCTTCATAAAAAGTCTTTTTCAAAAGTCTTTTTTTAATTCTGACATTTTTTATGAATTTCCTATGCAACTATAATATTACTCAGATAGAAACAAGTTTATTTGGTTAATAGTTCTTTGTAATTTCATAATATCTTCTAGCAATAGCCTAACAAATCTATTACTGTTGACAAATAAAAATAATCTGCCGAAGCAAAATTTTTTTTTTTGGAATCGAAGGAATAGTACTAATATATATATATATATATATATATATATATATATATATATAACAAAACCAAAAGAAATTCCAAATCCCCAAAATACATGGAAGTCTTCATCAGGGAGGCCCCTCCATGTAGGGGTAAATAAAGAGAAGTTTCTGAAAGGATGTAGGCTCATAAGCTAAATTACATCCTTAGCCCCCAACTTCTCAGATTTCAGAAATCAAACTCAAACCTTCAAAAATATTATAAATATATACAAAAATTTTTTTAAAAATACCAAAGGACAAGACCAAAAATTACACAAACAAAAAAGGAAAATTACCTACAAAACTAAATATAAAAAATAAAATTGTAAAATACAAACCCCCCGGAATACAAAACCCTCTTCAGCTAGTGGGGCCATTCACTAGCGCTTCAATCTCGCCCTAAATTGAAATCAAGCATCCGCAAGTGAAGAAACACTGAGACTCAGAAACTTTCAGTTAACATATAAGATGGATAACAGTTAACCATTAAAATCTTTTTTAAACCACTCATAGCCAATTCTAGATCTGTTTTGTTATTGCAAATCCTGCGGATCCTATTAACTTGTGAATACATAATATTTTTTAAAACTTTATTGCTAATACATGAAAACCAGTAAGTGAGGCTATTAACTTCAAAATTAAAATCTTTCCTTTTATCATAAAGTCCAATCAACCATTTTTCCTTGTTTTTCTTAATTTTAAGATCTAAGAAAGTAATTTGTTCACCATCATCGGTTCGGTTCAGGACGAGCTCTTTAGGGTAAATGTTAAGGCTTATTTCCTCAAAATTATTGCAGTTAAATACTATAAGATCGTCTACATATCTAAAGAAGGAAATATTATTTAAATTTTTTTCGTAAAAATATAAAAATAGATTAGAGAACGCACTTGAAAAACTTGTTCCCATTGGCACCCCCTTATTTTGTTTAAAATAATTAATTCCATTAAATAAAACATTTTCAAATAGGCAAAACTTAATTAAATCAATCCAAAACTTCTTATCTACTTTTAAAACATATTCAAATTCAACATAAATATTTTCAAATACCCCCACAATCAAATTGTGAGGAATGCTGCCAAACAGATTCTCAAAGTCAAAAGTGTTTACAGAAGTAATTTTCCATGAGTTATCATTCAAAAAATCTAAAACTTTAAGGTTATTGCCAATGATTGTATTACAATCAAAAGTTTCTATTTCCTTTAAAATTAAATTCAGCAAACCAAACAAAATTTTACCCGCTTTGCAATTATAACTATTAGTACCACAGGTAACGAAGCGAAATTTTACTGGTTTCTTATGAAATTTAACTGTCGCAAAAAGGTAAGGAAATACAAAGTAATTCCTACTAATTCCAAATTTTTTATCAAAATCCAAAATACGTTTTTTTATTTTAGAGGGGTTTTCAGTTAACGTTTTATAAGATTCATTACAGGTATATTCCTTCAAAAGAAGATTCCTATAGAAAACTTTACAAATTAAGGCAAAGTTACTACTTGCTTTATCAACAGTAGCAATAATAAACTGTTCTTTTAATTTAGCTATACTGGTTTTTAAATCGAAATTATAATGAAATTTTTTAGAACAACCCTTATTATAATAGTCTCTAAAAAACATAAAATCTTTTTTAAATAATGCCATAAACTTTAATTTCCATTCTCTAAAATCCTCAAAAGGCCAACTATATTTATATGAAACTTTTAAAATAAAGGCATCCAAATCCTTTTCCATAAATTCTATAATTTTAAGCTTACCATAATTAAAATTTAATCTAAATCCAGAACCCAAACTCATAATATTCCTTAACTGAACATCTTTTACAATATTTAAATCTCCTGAAACAATATGTCCAAAATCTGGATTAATATAATCTTTATAGCAGTCTAAATCACAATAACAATCATCCCCTTTAATTAAATCAAGATTCTTACTATATTCATTATAGTTACAAATATGATTTTTTAATGTCCTGTCATAACTATAAGTAATTCTAATTTTAAAGCTATTTTTAAGAGGGAAAAGGCTATTACAATCTTTCAGAATATTCTTAAATTTAATAGAATCAAAAATCTTATCTCTAAAACACAAAACAAAATTTTCAAGAGTTTCTTCACCTATAGATTTTATTTTATTTAAATCACTAAAACCAGTTTTATATTTAAATAAATCAATAACAATATCCTTTATATACTGATTTTTAAATTTATAACTATCAAACTTACTCCTCAAAAACCATTTAATAACTTTATTTTTTAATCTAAAAATTTTATTTTTTATTTCATTAATATCATAAAAATTAACATAATCTTTATTTACAGAATCAATAGTATCAAAAATATCTGCTTTAAATTTACTTTTTCCTTTTCCTCTACTCCCTCTCTTGTTAAATGTAAAAAATGAATCCTTTAATCTAAATTTACTGAAACCGCAAAAATTACCCCTATTAACAACATTAATACCATTAAATTCTGAATTCAGGCCATATGGATAAATTGTTTTAAGTCTGTACATAAACATATTTTCAACTTTTAATCTATCTTCCCTATTGGGAACTATATCCAAAATATAAATGCTAATACTTTTAAATTCATGTTTTTGAAAGTGCTCAATCTCAATATCGTTACAATTTTTGTTATTTTTCTTTCTTATATCATTTCTATGCCCAGTAATCCTAATATTTAAACTACCAGAAGTCTGTCCAATATAACCAAATTTACAGATTCCACATTCTAAAAAAAAAACAACATTATTAGTTTTACAAAAAATATCTTGATCATTTTCAATCTGTTCTTTGCCAGCATAAGGACAAGTAAGACATCGTTTATCATCACAAATACTAAATTTTTTTAAAGATTTTCTAAATTTTAGATCAACTAAAAACATTTGGTACGGTAGCTTTTTTACCGGGGAAATTCCTGTACCAAAATAATCCCCAGGGCCCCTTGTTTGAGCACGCGACGGACCCGGTGCTACGCAAATTTTTTCTTTATTACTTTCCATGATAAGTTTTTAAAGTACCTGAAAGGGAATCAAAATAAGTAAACTTGAAAGTCAAAGCCGAACTCTAAAACCAAGAAGTATTTCAAAAATGGGGGAGGGGGTATAGTATAGTTCCTTTTTAATTAGGTTTCCCCCCCCCCTCCCCCATTTTTGAAATACTTCTTGGTTTTAGAGTTCGGCTTTGACTTTCAAGTTTACTTATTTTGATTCCCTTTCAGGTACTTTAAAAACTTATCATGGAAAGTAATAAAGAAAAAATTTGCATAGCACCGGGTCCGTCGCGTGCTCAAACAAGGGGCCCTGGGGATTATTTTGGTACAGGAATTTCCCCGGTAAAAAAGCTACCGTACCAAATGTTTTTAGTTGATCTAAAATTTAGAAAATCTTTAAAAAAATTTAGTATTTGTGATGATAAACGATGTCTTACTTGTCCTTATGCTGGCAAAGAACAGATTGAAAATGATCAAGATATTTTTTTTAAAACTAATAATGTTGTTTATTTTTTAGAATGTGGAATCTGTAAATTTGGTTATATTGGACAGACTTCTGGTAGTTTAAATATTAGAATTACTGGGCATAGAAATGATATAAGAAAGAAAAATAACAAAAATTGTAACGATATTGAGATTGAGCACTTTCAAAAACATGAATTTAAAAGTATTAGCATTTATATTTTGGATATAGTTCCCAATAGGGAAGATAGATTAAAAGTTGAAAATATGTTTATGTACAGACTTAAAACAATTTATCCATATGGCCTGAATTCAGAATTTAATGGTATTAATGTTGTTAATAGGGGTAATTTTTGCGGTTTCAGTAAATTTAGATTAAAGGATTCATTTTTTACATTTAACAAGAGAGGGAGTAGAGGAAAAGGAAAAGGTAAATTTAAAGCAGATATTTTTGATACTATTGATTCTGTAAATAAAGATTATGTTAATTTTTATGATATTAATGAAATAAAAAATAAAATTTTTAGATTAAAAAATAAAGTTATTAAATGGTTTTTGAGGAGTAAGTTTGATAGTTATAAATTTAAAAATCAGTATATAAAGGATATTGTTATTGATTTATTTAAATATAAAACTGGTTTTAGTGATTTAAATAAAATAAAATCTATAGGTGAAGAAACTCTTGAAAATTTTGTTTTGTGTTTTAGAGATAAGATTTTTGATTCTATTAAATTTAAGAATATTCTGAAAGATTGTAATAGCCTTTTCCCTCTTAAAAATAGCTTTAAAATTAGAATTACTTATAGTTATGACAGGACATTAAAAAATCTTATTTGTAACTATAATGAATATAGTAAGAATCTTGATTTAATTAAAGGGGATGATTGTTACTGTGATTTAGACTGCTGTAAAGATTATATTAATCCAGATTTTGGACATATTGTTTCAGGAGATTTAAATATTGTAAAAGATGTTCAGTTAAGGAATATTATGAGTTTGGGTTCTGGATTTAGATTAAATTTTAATTATGGTAAGCTTAAAATTATAGAATTTATGGAAAAGGATTTGGATGCCTTTATTTTAAAAGTTTCATATAAATATAGTTGGCCTTTTGAGGATTTTAGAGAATGGAAATTAAAGTTTATGGCATTATTTAAAAAAGATTTTATGTTTTTTAGAGACTATTATAATAAGGGTTGTTCTAAAAAATTTCATTATAATTTCGATTTAAAAACCAGTATAGCTAAATTAAAAGAACAGTTTATTATTGCTACTGTTGATAAAGCAAGTAGTAACTTTGCCTTAATTTGTAAAGTTTTCTATAGGAATCTTCTTTTGAAGGAATATACCTGTAATGAATCTTATAAAACGTTAACTGAAAACCCCTCTAAAATAAAAAAACGTATTTTGGATTTTGATAAAAAATTTGGAATTAGTAGGAATTACTTTGTATTTCCTTACCTTTTTGCGACAGTTAAATTTCATAAGAAACCAGTAAAATTTCGCTTCGTTACCTGTGGTACTAATAGTTATAATTGCAAAGCGGGTAAAATTTTGTTTGGTTTGCTGAATTTAATTTTAAAGGAAATAGAAACTTTTGATTGTAATACAATCATTGGCAATAACCTTAAAGTTTTAGATTTTTTGAATGATAACTCATGGAAAATTACTTCTGTAAACACTTTTGACTTTGAGAATCTGTTTGGCAGCATTCCTCACAATTTGATTGTGGGGGTATTTGAAAATATTTATGTTGAATTTGAATATGTTTTAAAAGTAGATAAGAAGTTTTGGATTGATTTAATTAAGTTTTGCCTATTTGAAAATGTTTTATTTAATGGAATTAATTATTTTAAACCAAATAAGGGGGTGCCAATGGGAACAAGTTTTTCAAGTGCGTTCTCTAATCTATTTTTATATTTTTACGAAAAAAATTTAAATAATATTTCCTTCTTTAGATATGTAGACGATCTTATAGTATTTAACTGCAATAATTTTGAGGAAATAAGCCTTAACATTTACCCTAAAGAGCTCGTCCTGAACCGAACCGATGATGGTGAACAAATTACTTTCTTAGATCTTAAAATTAAGAAAAACAAGGAAAAATGGTTGATTGGACTTTATGATAAAAGGAAAGATTTTAATTTTGAAGTTAATAGCCTCACTTACTGGTTTTCATGTATTAGCAATAAAGTTTTAAAAAATATTATGTATTCACAAGTTAATAGGATCCGCAGGATTTGCAATAACAAAACAGATCTAGAATTGGCTATGAGTGGTTTAAAAAAGATTTTAATGGTTAACTGTTATCCATCTTATATGTTAACTGAAAGTTTCTGAGTCTCAGTGTTTCTTCACTTGCGGATGCTTGATTTCAATTTAGGGCGAGATTGAAGCGCTAGTGAATGGCCCCACTAGCTGAAGAGGGTTTTGTATTCCGGGGGGTTTGTATTTTACAATTTTATTTTTATATTTAGTTTTGTAGGTAATTTTCCTTTTTTGTTTGTGTAATTTTTGGTCTTGTCCTTTGGTATTTTTAAAAAAATTTTTGTATATATTTATAATATTTTTGAAGGTTTGAGTTTGATTTCTGAAATCTGAGAAGTTGGGGGCTAAGGATGTAATTTAGCTTATGAGCCTACATCCTTTCAGAAACTTCTCTTTATTTACCCCTACATGGAGGGGCCTCCCTGATGAAGACTTCCATGTATTTTGGGGATTTGGAATTTCTTTTGGTTTTGTTATATACATTTTTTACATTTCTTTTTGTAGCATTTTGCGCATTGGTCTGTAAAAAACTGTTTATTTGTTTCTTCATTTTTTAAAAATTAATTGAATGGTTTTAATAAAATTGTATATATATATATATATATATATATATATATATATATATATATATATATACATATATATATATATATATATATATATATATATATATAATCTATTGCGAAATCTTATGGTCATGTAGAAGATACGCATATTAAAAGAAATAAAGAGGAGACATGTTATTGATACTTTTTCAATATAAAGAAAAAAGAAAATGGGTTTCAAATTAAAACGTTTTAATTTGGTTTTAGCATTTTGAACCATAAATGGTAATTACTTAAAAATTTAAAAATGTATTTTAATTAAACTTTACTTTAATATTTTTTTGCCTGATGTGATCAGTTTCATTTGCATGCTTATCAATGTATGAAATTCAATCCTACCTTTGATATTTGTTTTTATATTTTAATGATGTAAAACTTTGATTCAAAACAAAATAGTTATTTAAACAACTTAATTTCCTTGTATGTTTCACGCGATTATAAGCATTTACTAAATAACTTAAAAATATTAATAAGTATACAAATGTAGTTGGTGTCCCAAATGGATTGACATGCAACTCCGTTATTTCTTTTTTGTAGATAAGTAAGTAATATTAATTAAAAAAGTGTCTCAAACCTTATATTAATGATCGGGTACAGGAATACCTTTTGTTCTCTTTTAATCCCGTTTTCAGCATGTTAGTATCAAAAGAAAGTAAAATGAATTTAGATCCCCACTGTTCAAACTACACACAGTCTAACAGTATAATCGTTTTAAAATTTGGAATTTTCGTATTGTTATTTTAGGTTATTAAACATATCATACATTTAAAAATGATCAGATTTCAGATTTATGCATACCCATGCATAAATTCTGTGTAAAAATATACAGGGTGATTAAAAAAACAAACGTGGACGAAATGATATGACAAATCAAGCATACAACAAGGATAAAAAATCGCATAGGAACATAGCGTCTCAAACTACTTGTTAAGTCATAAATACAGGGTGTTTCATTCTAGCTTCACTCGATTTGACTGTAATAATTTCGAGGAAAATAAAAACATTATAATGAAAATGCAATTATATGCACCTCCTTTTGTGTGAATTGTGATAATGTTACTAAAATATCTGGAAAAACATGTTGCACAAGCAATCGACGGTACCGTATAAACTGGTTATCATAGTCCGAAATGTGAAGTGTCAAGTGCATGTTGCTGGTGCGCATAATGCAAAATTCTAACACTTTTGTTTACTGTTATCACATTTAAAACAAAGGTGAGAATGTCTGTTAAATGTTTTATTATAATATACTTATTTATTACCGTCAACCCAAATTGAGTTAGGATGAAACACCCTGTATTTGTGACTCAATAAGTGGTTTGCGGCCCTATGTTCCTATGTGATTTTTTATCCTTGTCGTATGCCTGATTTGTCATATCAATTTGTCCACGTTTTTTTTTTATCACCCTGTAGATATTAATAAATTATTTAGATTTAGATCAATAAAAATTCATATTAATTAAAAAATAACAGCTGGAATATTTTAAAGGTGAAAAGTATTTCTTTAACTGAACATTTTGTGGACACAATAACTAAAGGCGTAGAAATGTACATAACAAACTGGCTTTCATGTACAGGATTTCCTGGTTCTTCTGCACCTTTTTGAGGTTCTAAAATGCACATCTGACACCAAATGATTTTATATTGCTTGTTGCATCCCGCTTTAAAAGCTTTGGGCTAGGTTGTGAACGTGTAATAGGCAAAGGTTACAATTTTGTCCAAAAGTGTCTCATACTCTGTTTATTTTACGAATTTTCTTGAAGTATTGGGAGACTGAAGATCTCACTTATTACCAGCAAACATTTATTAAATCCGCATTTATTTCTAAATATTTCTTTTTATTGCAGTATGTACAAATTAATCAGCAATTGCTGTTATATCTACAATATAAAAAAATAATGCAAATTACCGTGTAATTGTACATCTATGTGTTGTGTATTTCTCCTATGTATCCAAACCATATTTCGTTCTTTTATGAAACTAAATCATATCGAGTTTCCCCTTCGGTCTCGTGAATATAGTGATACTTAGCAGATCTGTTCCTTTTTTGGACCATGCCAATGAAATCTAAATTCTCTTTCTAAAATTTCGCGAAAACATGGCTAATTTCTTGGGAAATATTTCTTTTTCCAAAGGCCCAACAATTGTGAACTTGGAATTGTGAGCTTAGCTAAAGAATGATAAGAAGAAAGTTGTCCATGGTGATATTTTGCCCAGATTTCTTGAATACAGCGACTACTTTTTTTTTTAATCTTCACCGTAATTTATTTCATGGTCTGTCTCAATTTTTCGATGCGTAGTAAGCCTTGTAGAGGATAATAATTATTTACATTACATACCTAGCTATTTTACTCCCAAATTTTAGCAGTTTATATGGAATATACTGGGTAAACCTCGATCTCATTAGATGTTAAAATAAATCTAAATCAAGCATTAAGTCTGTCGTCGGTTTGAAAATTTACAATCTGATACGATTTAGCGTAGTAGATAAATTACGAACTCCTGCAACGCTTTTTTTTTCTTTTTTGAAGTCATTCGACTCATGTTTTCTGGTTGTGAAAGTGAATTATCTAACAATGTTTCAAAAAGAGGTCTGTACTCGTAATTGAGAACTATAATAGATATGAATTTTATTTTCAATGTTTTTAATGTGTGATGTTTGACGCGTTAACACTTGACGAAATTAATATTAATAAAAGTGCCTCAATTTTCTCTTAACTTAAGTCGGGACAGTTACATTCTCTGAAATAAGGATAATTAATGTTTACTTCAAGTTAAAACCGCAGCAGGTATCCAGGTATTCCAATCATGGAGAGAATGAGAAATTTAGATTATTCACCAACGGGTTAAATACGATAGACAATTAAAGTTTCATACTGTCCCAGAAATTTTATCAGATATATTCACATAAATTTTATCCGGACAATGAGAAATGCAGCAGTAATTCCATTATCGTTTATTACATAAACTCGCAGAGTCATTATACTTAAAAATTTATGAAATGTCGGAACTTTGGAGTATTTAAAACGAACAAACATGTTTTTTAATGGTAGAAGGATGCAATATTTCACAGTTTGAGTGTATCATAACTTCGTGAATTTTAATAACAGAAGAATGAATGTTTAATGTTCTACTTTGAACGCATGGTGAAAGATTTCTAAATATAATATGTCAGATCTAACGATTATACATTTTTAATGTACGTTTTTAAAAATAAAACAAGAAACATGTATCAACGTAACCTTAAATCCTCAATCATAACGCCATATTAAATTTATGATTTAGTTTATTATTTAGTTAGCCATTTATGGTTCTATCAATTCTCACGCCTTAGTTTTTGATATATCTTTTAAAACAGATGTAGGTTTTAACCTAAAAACATATTGACTAAGTACACAATAAAAATATTTTGTCGGTCATTTATTCATAAAAAGTAATGGCATGATTTTTTAACCAATGCTTTTTGGCGTCATTACCCACCTATGTGAGTAAAAATGCCATGCTAACAAAACTACAAGATGAGATGGAATACTGGCATGTTAAGTATTCAGTTCTAGAGATACAAACTCAACAGCCCTAGAAATTAATAAATCTCTCTTACTTATTATTAATCGCGATATCAAGATGCAATTATAAGCATTTGATATTTCATTTTCTGACATGAACAAATCAGCAGACTTTGAGCATCGTTTGTTTATAATATCCTTTTTTATCAACAGTGACAATAGTAAAGGAAAAACCCCCCTTTGGATGACGTTTAGCATTGCAAAGAATCAACCGGATTAACAAAACCAATGGATGGAGTTATTGGAGATGATGGGTGCTCTACAATGCCGATCACCACTGACGTTAATGACTCTAATGATGACTCTAATCCTTTTAATGATGCTAATGAGAGAAATGATAATGAAAACACTGAGCATACTATTAATGAGATGCGATTAATGAGACTCAGCATACTATTAATTCAGGAGCAAAATACCTCACCGCGAACATCTACATTGGTGTCAGTACAAGATTCATCGGCAGGTATTTTGTAGATGACTACAGCCACAATCAAGCACAAAGTAGATATCGCTTTCAGGGAGTTATCGGAAAGAAGAAATCCTCCTAACGTCAAAAGTAACACCAGTGCGGTCACCTGTATGAAGCAGACCTTGACGGTTGTCTGAGATTTCTCGCATAGCTGCCGACGAGACACTGCAACCACCTATCTCCAAACAAGCTCTGCTCACAATCATGTCATAGGATACGAGCAGAAATTGTAAGCCGGTGGATAAACAAATATTCTCTAAAAATTGAAGCATTGATTAATCTCGAATTGGAAAGATAGGATATGGGTAGCTCAAATAAATCCATTTGGTCACAAAAAATATTCCATTCGAAATTTCCAATCTTATACCGCCCACTATTTTCATGCCTCTCTAAAGGTACACTGTAAAAATTTTTACCCTTTTGCTGCATCGTCACTCCTCCGCTTTTGTAGAATATCTCTATTTTGACAAATGGGAATGCTCCTTAATACGGTGAAGTAATCATTTTCTATGAAAGCGTGGGAGTGTCGATGCAGCAAAATGGTCAAATTTTTAACTGTGCATACATTGTTAAATATTTGGAACTTTTGATGCATTGCCACCTCACCGCTTGTATATAGACGATTACTTTAATGTAATATGGAGCATTCTCATTTGTCAAAATAGAGATATTCTATAAAAGCGGTGGACAAACCTTACAGCAAAAAATTCCAATTTTTAACAGTGTATATAGCAAGGTAGTGATATATTCCTTCTTTTATCTCACCATATATACTAAATTAATTTTCAGTCGTATCTTTGTTGCAGTTAAAAAAATTATGCCTACATAAAATTAACTCATATCTGAAAAAAAACGAAGACTAAGAATACATGGGAAAATATTGAAGGAAATTTTCTAACGTAAGTAAGCGTGAAAATAATTTCATTGACTTGTGCCGAAAATAAAGGAAGAAATGTAAAAGTAAGTGTGAAATATCGTAAACAAAACAATATTGATTCTTGACTACACCGAAAAATGTTAATACTATGTATCATTTGTTAGGACGAAATGATAGGGGAAATCGATATATTATTTCCTTTTAACTTGCATTTCTTTGTTCAATTTTGGCACCGTTTTTTCTAGCACAAGAAGTAGAACTTTTCTGGCTGAAACTCAAATTTATGGATTAATCATTCTTTACGTTAATCTAATGTATAAATGTTGAAAAAAAACTATTATATTCGTAAACATCTCCAAAAACATTAACAAAAAAAAAACTTCGAGTACTTTGATAATATTTTTTTATATGAATAAAAATATTATATACCGGTAACTTAATTCAACACATTTGTTAAATAGCATGATCTAACAGTCTTTTAAGAAAGCCCACAATATAAAAACACTGTTCACTTCAGCCTCTGAGAAGTAGATAAGCTATTCCTACACTTAATTAAATTCATCAAACTACGTAACCGTTTCTGCTACATGAAATTTTGCTCTTACTATTACAAAAAAAGTTCTCAGAATTCCAGTTTCCCAAAAAAACTTTAATAACTTTTCAGATTTTTTTACAGTGTAACCTTGGGACGTCCAACAATTAAAACAGATAATTTTAAAACAGGAATTAACGTCATTTTGACACTAGTAATTAAATTATGCAAAATGGATGCTATAAATTGTATTTTAAGTCTGTATTGAATCATTGTTCTTAAATTAAGCATATATTGTGTTATTTTCACAAAAGAACGGTGAAATACTTTATCGAAAAATATATCAAATGTTATTCAATTTTACAATTAAAGGAAGGGAAACAACGTTATTTAAAAAAAAGATGAATAAATCTGTTAATTTTCTTCATATTATAAAATTTAAGTATAAGCTGAGGTTAGTTGAAGTAATTTATATGAAATACTTATCTTAGTTTCAGATTTTGAAAAATAAGTAACACTTTCAGTACAATTTAAACATCTTATCCTAGTGCATGAAAAGCATTTTTTGTTTGTGGCATTGCATTTAAACATTTTAGTTTTACATTTTCTTCATTTAAAAGAAATATTTTGATTGAATTCCGATACATAACGTTTTTTATTATTTTATATTAATGTTTGTTTCTTATTATTATGTGTATAGCTTAGTTACAATTTTTGTTCTGAAAGTAGCGCTTGCAGTACATTTTAAGCACACCACATTCATGCATGGAAATCAGTTTCGGTTTGTAGAAGTTCCTTTATAAATTTTAATTTTATATTTTCTGCATTTAAGAGAAACCGCTTGGTTTCATATCAGTACAAAATGTTTATTAATGGCATTTTTTTTTATCACTTATATGATTTGAACTCAATTCATTTCCTTACTATTGAATATAACATTTCCTGCAAATATATTGGTCTGATTTAGGATTGTAAATAAGCCAAAAAAATATAACTTCTAAAATACCGTAAAATGTATCTACAGAAAATCTCCTTGATAATAATTTTATGGAATAATTTCTGTCTTTTTTCATTTTTCCGACAATCTGGGATTTCTGATCCAGCTCGAAACATAGTTTCTACCACACTCTTTAAAAAAATTATTAGATATTTTGCTTGTTCCAGTAAAGTTTAAAAAAAGTTTCATTGTGATTTTTTTTATTGCATTAGTTTGCATTATTTTTTAGAAATAGAATTTCCGCCATCGTTTACCGCCAGATAGAGATTTTTTTTTTATCCAATTCATTAGGATAATTCTCTCAATATATTTGCAATTTCTTCGAAACAGAGACATTTTATAGGGAGGATTGACCAACTTTTTACAATATATGTATGTAATAAATATATTTTTTCGAATTTTCTAAATTAACTATTTCCAAAATCATACAATATTTAAGTTTTTCTCCTTCCTTTATACAATATCTTTGTTTTAATTTTATATCATTAATCAAACTTTTCTTTATCTCAAAAAAGCAAAAATCTCCCAAAGCAAATCTTTCCCTGCAATCCCTTTACTTAAAATTTATTCTTTTAATAATATCTTTGTATTTACGTTTTAAAAATCATTGGATTACTCACAAATTCCTTTTAAGTTACGCTATACTGGATTACATCACATAATCTTCCGTCAGTCTGAGAGAACTCTTTTACTTTTTTACGGAGTAATAATTTCATATTGGTTGAAATTATTATTTCTAAATTTGCAATTGGTAACTAAAGTCTTACCTATGAAATCGTGTATTCTTTCGCAGAATTTGGGTACATCGGCTTCGGAGTGACATTTGTACGTTTTTTCTTGTGCTAATAAAACGACTGTCAGCTGCTGAGAAGATTTTGTCGTGTGAATTTTCTATGTAAAATGATATTTTTTATTTATGATAGATAAATCTTAGAATGTGAGTGGAATTGTTTTCCTGTGAGGTGAAGTATGAACAAAGGTGATTAAAAATATTCGACGGTTCTCATTACTTTAAGTGGGAAACATGTCAAATGATAATTATTGTTGTCTTAACACCCGGTGCTTCACGTCTGCTAATCTACTAGTGTTCCTGATGGAAATTCCTCACATAGTGGTATGAATAAGAGCAGATATTAAATTCGATTGACAATAATCTACAAAATTATGTCAAATGTTTCATATATATCTGTATATATATATATATATATATATATTGAACCCAGAATAAAATTACATATATCATTTCATTCGTTATATAATCAGTTATGCAAATAAAATTTCTATATAAATGTTATAGATAAGAGATTGTTTTTAATCGTGTGAAAATAATGACTCAAAGCGCCACATACATTCATTTTATGGAAACTATATTTCTCTTTGTGAGAAAAATATTTTTAAAAAAGTCAAATAAATTTATGCTTTACGGAATAATAATTATTAAAAATTATTTGCGAAAAGTGTGATGCTTAAACTAAGCTGCTTAGATAAAATCCTCAGAAAATAAAATACGTGTGACACTCGGGGACTGCCGCGGTAAAGCTATTGCATAGCATTTTTTATCAACTTAAGCAAAAATACCGCGTCAATGTCTGCCGAAGTCTACCGAAGGATACCGTGCCGAAGTCTGCCGAACTGAAATGATGTTAGCCGGAGTGGACTAGATTCGGTCGCCGCGCTCAAAGCCCGCGATAAAAGCTATGAAATAGCTTGATAAATTACCAAACAAAATTTGGTCGCGCTACGAAAATTAGATCGCGAGTTATAAGCATTTAAATTTTTTCGACCCTCACGGGGGGGGGGTCTCCTGTCACCAAAAATTAACACTGTCTCATAATAAATTTCCAAACAATATTTGGCCGCGCTACGAAAAGTAGATCGCGAGTTAAAAGCATTTTAAATTTTTCGACCCTCACCATGGGGGTCTCCTGTCACCAAAAATTAACGATGTCTCAATAAATTACCAAACAATATTTGGCCGCGCTACGAAATTTAGAACGCGAGTTATAAGCATTTTAAATTTTCTGACCCTCACGGTGGGGTGACTCCTGTAACCAAAAATTAACAATGTCTCATAATAAATTACCAAACAAAATTTGGCCGCGCTACGAAAAGTAGATCGCGAGTTATAAGCATTTTAAATTTTTCGACCCTCACCGTGGGGGGTCTCCTGTCACTAAAAATTAACGCTGTCTCATAATAAATTATCAAACAAAATTTGGCCGCGCTACGAAATTTAGATCGCGAGTTATAAGCACTTTAAATTTTTCGACCCTCACGGTGGGGGGCGTCTCCTGTCACCGAACATTAACACTGTCTCATAATAAATTACCCAACAAAATTTGGCCGCGCTAGGAAAATTAGATCGCGAGTTATAAGCATTTTAAATTTTTCGACCCTCACCAGGGTGATCTCCTGTCACCAAAAATTAACAATGTCTCATAATAAATTACCAAACAATATTTGGCCGCGCTACGAAAAGTAGATCGCGAGTTTTAAGCATTTTAAATTTTTCAATCCTCACCATGGGGGTCTCCTGTCACCAGAAATTAACACTGTCTCATAATAAATTACCAAACAAAATTTGGACGCGCTACGAAAGTTAGATCGCGAGTTATAAGAATTTTAAATTTTTCGACCCTCACCATGGGGGTCTCCTGTCATCAAAAATTAACAATGTCACATAATAAATTATCAAACAAAATTTGGCCGCGCTACGAAAATTAGATCGTGACTTATAAGCATTTTTAATTTTTCGACCCTCACCGTGTGGGGGGCTCCCGTCTTAAAAAGTAATGCTGCCTCATTAAAAATTACCAAACAAACATTGGCCGTGCTACGAAAATTAGATCGCGAGTTATAAGAATTTTAAATTTTTCGACCCTCACCGTGGGGGGCGTCTCCTGTCACCGAACATTAACACTGTCTCATAATAAATTACCCAAAAAAATTTGGCCGCGCTACGAAAATTAGATCGTGACTTATAAGCATTTTTATTTTTTCGACCCTCACCGTGTGGGGGGCTCCCGTCTTAAAAAGTAAAGCTGCCTCATTAAAAAAAAAATTGGTTGCCTGTAAAGTCGGTATACGGGCGAAAGTTTTACGTGACAACGACTTTGAGTTGTAAAATAATTTTAATGTGAATATTCATTCGTATAGTAGGAAGAAGGATGAAATAATAGTAACAATTTAAAACATTTATTTATACAAAGAATTATATTTAAAACATTAATTTATAAGTAAAATGGCTTTCACTAATCACATATCATTAGTTTTCCATAATATACCACCGAATTACGAAATAAACTACACTTATTTTCTTTGTACTTTATACTAATAACTAATACATAACGTATTTCGTCTTAGTTTGATACTATCTAAAATTCCTATTAAGCACCGCCCCTTCCTTGCAGCGAATTCACATTCACGTTCAGAAAATGGTCCCACAAGTGACCGGAAAAAGTTAAGAGAAAAGTGAGCGCGTATCGTGAGCGGAGCGTAACGTAACGTAACGCAGTTTCTTGAAGTGTCTCCCGGCAAACCAATTTACAAGACGTTGTCACGTCAAAAATTACCAAACAAACATTGGCCGTGCTACGAAAATTAGATCGCGAGTTATAAGCATTTTAAATTTTTCGACCCTCACCGTTGGGGGGGGGGGTGTCTCCTGTCACCAAAAATTAACAGTCTCATAATAAATTACCAAACAAAATTTTGCCAAGCTACAAAAATTAGATCGCGAGTTATAAGCATTTAAATTTTTTTACCCTCACCGTGGGGTGTCTCCTGTCACCAAAAATTAATAATGTCTCATAATATATTAACAAACAAAATTTGGCCGCGCTACGAAAATTAGATCGCTAGTTATAAGCATTTTAGATTTTGCGACCCTCACTGTGGGGGGTTTCTTGTCACCAAAAATTAACATTGCCTCATAATAAATTACCAAACAAAATTTGGCCGCGGTACGAAAATTAGATCGCGAGTTATAAGCATTTTAAATTTTTCGACCCTCACCGTGGGGGGTCTCCTGTCACCAAAAATTAACACTGTCTCATAATAAATTACCAAACAAAATTTGGCCGCGCTATGAAAATTAGATCATAAGAAACTTAAGTTTGAGACTTGATATCCTAATATCTGAAAAATTCCGCGTCAATGTCTGCCGAAGTCTACCGAATGATACCGTGCTAAAGTTTTCCGAACTAAAACGACGTTAGCCGAAGTGTTAGGTTTTTTCGTTACGGAAGTGTTATGTTTTCTCGTTACGGAATTTTTAGATTCGGTCGCTGCGCTCAAACCCCGCGATAAAAGCTATGCAATAGCTTAAAAATACGTTTTAAGCACTCCCTTTTATTGTGACACTTGACTTGGCAAAATTAGTTGCCACATAGTTATGCTTCTTCTTGCTGTGTTTATCTTGGTGAAGTTTGTCTACATACATCCTGGAAGCGTTTTAGTCAATTATTATGTTGTTTTGCAGAGGCTGCTGGTTTCATACAATATATTTTCCCCATTTTATAGACATTATTTAAAACATATAAAATATCCCATCAACTTTCATATTTATATTTCATTAAATGCTTTCGTTATTCTGTAGTAATTCCCCTCATCTTCATTTAATCAATTTTAAACTTTTTTTAAATTTTCCCTTACTTACCCTACAACCTACTTTATTTTACTGCAGCTTTACAGAGTATATTTTTAAAAATATAACGATTAACAAGTCATTATGTACAGTGTATAGTAAAAAAGGTTTCCAAAACAATTAAGTCAGAGAGTTTTGATTATCTGATCAAACCTCCCTCATATCGCTTTTGTGATTTTTCAAAATGATAAAATGTTTTCGAATTTGTTACTTCCGGTTGTGGATTGTTCCTGAGTTTTCTCGAATATTCAATAGGAGATGTACTTCCGTTTTGTAGCCCCTCCTCCTGTCCAATCGGACTCTATTCTACTGATGCGTAATTTAAAATAGGTGAATCCTTATATACATTATTGGCTTCGCATCGTTCAGGTGCTATAAAAGTTTAGTCTTAAAAATTCAATTTTTCCTATTAGTGTTGAAGCATTTGGCCTATCTGTTTTATCGCCACTTCTATAACCCTACAGTTCAGTTAATTTTGCAAAATATTTCACATACCGCACGATAGCTTATTTAAGAAATGATATATTATCAAACACGTTGTGCTAAAATTAATTTTAAACTATACTTTATACAATGAATTAATGATATATGGGTAACCAAAATAAAAGTGTCATTGCTTCAATTGTCAACTGCGTCAATTAAAAAGAAAGATGACTGCACATCAGGGTGGATCGAATTTTTTTTTTCACAGTGTCAAAACATACCTATGAGGAAAAGATGTTCTCTTGGAATGATATAAAAGGAAAAATAATGAAAAAAACTAATTTTAAATTTTACTATTGCCACAATGAGGTTAAATTTCGAAAATAGTGAAAAAAGACCTAATTTTGGCTATATGATTTTTGATTAAAAATAATAGTTTACTGATAGTTTTTCAAAACGTGTCTATGCGTAAAAGATGTAATATTATATGCTGCGTACGAGAAAAATAATTAAAAAAAATAATTCCAAAATTTAAATATGCTGCAACGTGGCTCAAATTTATGTATTTGAACGTTTTTACGGTAAAAGATCAATGTTTTTTGTAAAATAAAATATGAATATTAAAATTTTTAACATTTATTGCAATGAGGGGATATTTATTTGATTACAATATTAAAACTTTAGTTTTTTATTTAACGGCTTACTTATTATTAAATCAAGAAAAATCATCAACATTACAACTGGATATAATGACGCTTGGTATTTAAAATCGCTATGAGGTTTTCTAATTCAATTCGATTTTTAAAAAACCGTCTCTTATAAATTGTCCATACACAACAGAAAATGCTTCTGTGACTATTGTGATTGTTAGTTTTGTAGATTGAGCGTTGCGTGAATAGATATTATTAATAGTAGAAGTTATTGCCACTGAAATGATTGTTAGATTTACTAATGCTTCTGAAATCCCTATGTTAATAAAGGTTCGGCACATCTTCCTATTTAATTAAAACTATATAATCCGTCGCAAAGGTCAAAAGCTGGTAAATGGGAAATATAGATATTCTTTAATGTAATGATTAGGATTACAGACCATTTAATCTCAATTGTGCGCTTAGAGATATTTTAGAATTAATCTACTCACATAAATGAAAATACAAAAAGTTTCTCACATACAGCGAATATTTTTTTATTTCACCAGTGAAACATTTATTCCTAGCCGCGGTTCTATCCACGCTGCGAAAAGATGACGTAGCGGAATTTTATTGGTGTGTAACTAGCACAAAAACCTATGTGGTGGACGCTTGAACATCAGTTCCATATTTCGAATAACACATTCTTTAACATCTATATTAGCAGATATTCCATCACAACCGATCGCAGCAACTTTGTTTCAGGTATATTATTCTTAACACATTACAAAGAAAATGTACGCCGTGTTTTCAAAATGTTTGGCACTCTCCCAAAATTTGAATACATGTGGCCCATGTATTTGGAACCAAGTTCTTTTTTTCAAGCTCAAGTCTACTTCTATTATAATTTTCTTCTGTTTTCTTCTACTGATGTAGTCTTATCTTTATACCCATCAAAGTATAAAGAAAACGACCATGATCATAATCTTTCACAAATGACTAAAGCGAATGACTAAGCGATGGAGTGGTCTTTGGTTTGTTCTGTCGTTCCAATTTTTTTTTGTCGATTGCATTCGATTGATAGTTTTGCGACAAAATGCCCACATCTTGAAGTGCAGCTGGCACGATGGCAGCACTTGGTCGGTCGGAAATGAGCAAACTATCCAATATTCTGGCTGATGCAATTTTTGTCACTACAAATGGTGTGACACCTAGCTTGTCAGCATTTTGACTTTTCAATGATAGCTGATGACGAAAAAAAGTGAATTTGCTCGCACTACGTCGGTTTAGTTTACACCCAATATTCATATTCATATTCAAATCTATTGAACTGAAAAAAATAGGCAGTGTTTTCGGAAATAGTCCACAAGACTGTAATAGCTTTCAATATCTTATTTTGTTTTATAAGAATTAAAAAAAGCACAAAATTTGTCGTGAAACAATTTATTTTTTCTTAAATTACTGCAGTGGTAAATTTTTGAGATTGAGCATCATTTACAGATCACTTCTAACTTATTAGCAACTCTTTCTCACTGGCAGGAAATAAATAAATGTAGAGCGATTCCTTGCTGTGGTTATTTTTTAAAAACTAATTTATAAATTTTATAACGTTTTTGTAATAGGAAGCATATTTTCTGGCATATCAAAGCCAGACCCAAATAGGTGGTAATTCATATATATTTTTTATTTAATTTTTTAAAGCCATGGTACACTAATATTTAAAGTACACTAAGCTACACAATACACAAGCAGACAAATCCTTCACAGAAAAAAACTGGAACTGCCAGTTTTTCGAATGATTAAACCACTTGCAGCATTAGTAAATTTCGAAATTAGTTTTCTTTTTCCCTTAATCTCCATGCAATATAATATCTTTTACGCAAAGGTAGGTTTTGTTTGATATTAAAATGATTATTTTACATAAAAAAAAATTAACCAAAATTAGATCTTTTTCCATTTTTTCCCAAATTTCATCGAATTTTCAACTTTTTTGTGGCAGTATTAGATTTTGAATTTATTATTTATTATTATTTTGTATTTAACCTCTATACGATATAACATCTTTTCCGAATTGTTGGATTTTAAAAATTATTATAATAATTACTTTTTGACAAAAATCATCTAACCGAAATTCGGTCTTTTTCAATTTTTTTCGAAAATTCAAACCTTTTGTGGCAGCATTAAATTTTAATTTTTTTTTCATTAATTTTTTCCTTAATATCCATACAATAGAACATCTTTTAAACATAGGTAGGTTTTAATAATTGATAATTTTTTTTCGCCATAGACAATCGGTCCACCCTTCTGCACATGGTCCTATTGAAGGGCGAAGAGTGTTAAATATGCATGTGTACTATGTTACCAGGTGTGTATGTGATAGCGTGGCAGTATGTTTAAAGGCATCGTTCGCATCATCGATGACTCAAATATTATTAATGCATGGTTTTGCAATTTTTAATCGTTGGAAATGTCACGGCTGTTCAAATCTTTTATTCATCAAAGCAAGAATTATTTTATTCTTAAAGTGTCAATTATTGTTACATAAATTGTGAATATAAGACAAAGTTGATTTATTGAAATTATAATTAAATATAAAAGTACTAATATTTCAATTGATATTTCAATAATTTGCATAAAATCTATTGTTTTGAGGGACATTTGTTATAAAATTTTTATGTTACACACGATATGACAACTTTTAAGTGCTATTTCTTTTCGAAAGGGAGGAAAGATGGAATTAGTAAAAATTTATGCACGGTAGCCACCGATTCCAAAATCACTGACTTTAGTCACCCACTTATTACAAAATTTTAATATTATGTTTAAAGCAATTTGTAATTACTGTACTATCATCGCTTATTAAAAAAAATTGAAAGTTTCAAAAACAATGTTTTTGATCGGAATTAATTCTTTTAGTATTTCATGCGCATTTTTAACCCTTTATACTTTTTAAAATATTTTCAACTAATCTCTTACAAATAAATAAATAAATAAAATAAGCAAATAAGTAGCATTTAAAATATTTTTCGTAATCATTAAAGAACAGGATGGACTATTAAGTCAATCTATCGTTCGCTTCCTAGTTCATAACTCCAAATTCTTGTTTTGAGAACTTTTACATAACTTGTTTTAGGCAGGTGTCATTCTTTTCCACAAGTTTTGTTTGTTCGAAGTTTTCTTTTACAACAAGCGCTGACTCCTCTCTAACAAAGATTCTCTGCAAAACGTCTAAATGCTTGGAGGCATCTCTAAAAGTGCTGTAAATGTGCTAACACTATGCGTTAGATATATTCTGCGACACATCAGTTTCTCCCATCATTTCTTCGTTTTCTAAGCATTTCATTGTCTGTTCAAAAAAGAGCTTTCCCTCATCAGATATCCAGACATTTTAGTGCATGTTACTGGTGACTCGCTTTGTTTCAGCCGTCAAAATCGCCCAGACACTACATAGTTGAGATAGTAAGTTGAAACTGGTGTTAGTGAACTGAAATGAAAAATCTTCTTTAAAATACCATAAAACAAGTTAAATTGCGCAAGACCTTTTAAAAGAGCTTAGTCTTTCTTCTTCAGTCGTGCCACTACATTCATAGTGGACGCACGTCTTTTTGCGCCTGATGAAGAAAGACTAAGTTCTTTCGAAAAGCATTGCAGAATTTAATTTATTTTATGATGTTTTAAAGAAAATTTTCCACTTAAACTAAATAGTTGCTTGCTTTACAAGCGACTCCTCTGGATCCATAGGATAACAAGGCGACGCCAGGAATTCGAAGCGAGTTTGGTCCCTCGTGCAATAGCACTTTAACCAGTAAAAGTGCGAGTAAAAGTTACTGACGTGAAGAAAAAAAGCGAAATATAGTAAAGATGTTGTTTTTAGGGAATAGTGGAGTATGTTCTAATGAACAAAAAAAGGTTGAGGTCAGACAGCGTGATGATTTCGACGTATCTTTGAAAAGTTTTTTTGAACATGCTATTAACAATAATGTATATAAACATAATATAAATTAGTTTTCTTCAATATAAATAATAGAGTATCAATATCAGAAAGTATCGTCTATTTTTGTGTTTAAAGAAAAAAATCTATGGTGTTAATACTTCCTTTTTGGTATGTTTTCTTTTTTCTTTTTTTTTTTCTTTGAGTACATTAATTCTCGGTTATTAATTGTTGTTGGGTAAACTTTTTCATAAAATGTAAACAAAAAAAATAAATATTTATCAGCTATAAACATATTATATATAATAAATTTGCGTTACATTTAATATTTTTCAAACTTTTTGATAACTATTTTTAAGATTTAAAATATTATTTTTTCCGAAGAAATTTTCCACTTTCTGACTACTTTTCCCAATACTCCATAAATAAACAAAGTAAATAGGTCCTTTTGGAACTTTTAGACTAATACTTTTAAAACTTCCTGAAAGTTAAAAAAATAAAAAGTTATTAATCACCATTCGAGATTCGGTAAGCGACCGAAAAATATTTTTCTAACCCCAAATGCTTTTTGTCAGATTGGAACAACGAATTTACAGGAAGTTTTCCCTTTATATCTGTTGGGTTAGAAGATTTATTTTGCGTATAGGGAAGTATATATTCTTTGTCCTACTGTTTTCATTATTAGCGTATTTGATTAATTTGACTTAGAAATGAATTTATATATACTTTTTAAATGTGTTAAAGGTTTGTGTATGTACATTTCCAGTGTATTTTCATAGAATGAAAACGAAATATGTAATTTTACAGATGTAAACTTACTAAAATATGTATTCATACTAAAGTTTCATCTGTACACTGTATAATCTAAGATCTTCAAATCTCGTTTTTCAAAAGCGACAGTAATCTCTAGCTTTACAAAATTATCTACTAAAGTAACAGTAGTCTCACTAAAATTTTAACTATAACGAGATTTGAAGTTACAAAAAAAGTTCTAGAGTTAAAAAGTTCGGCAGTTTCGTAAAAAATTGTTAGTGACTTTATATATCTTAAGATTTAGAGTGTAAACGTGTATCAGTTACATTAAATTTTATTGGTGCCGTTACATAAAATGTTCTGTGAATCCCAGTTTCCTGGAAAAAGTTCAGCAATTTTAGAGATTACTTTTTTTACAGCGTAGCTTCAAATTCTTGTATTGAGAAACTTTACAATACATATTTATTTAAGTACATTAATTTATAATAAATATTATTTTTTGTTTGGTAAAATATTTCATAAAAAGCAAATATAAAAGGAGCAGTATTTATTAATTATTGAACACATGTCTCACAATAAATTTGTGTTATATGAAATATCTTACAAACTTTTAATTAAAGATTTGCAAGTTTTACAATATTATTTTTTTTCCGAAGAAATTTTGCACTTTCTGACTACTTTTCCCAATGCTCCATAAATAAACAAAATAAATTGACCGATTGGATCTTGTAGACGAATACTTTTAAAACTTCCTAAAAGTAAAAAAAAAAAAAAAGAAAAAAGAAAAAAATTATTAATCACCATTAGAGATTCGGAAAGCCGAAAAATATTTTTGCAACCCTAAATGCTTTTTTCTCAGATTGGAACAATAAATTCACTGGATATTTTCCGTTTATATCTCTTGTATTATGAAGATTTATTTTGCGTATTGGGAAACAATATTTTTTTTGTCCTACCATTTTCGTCTCTATCGTATTTGATTATTTTGACTTAGAAATGAAGTTATATATTCTTTTTAAATATGATAATGGTTTGTGTATATACATATCTAGTGTATGTTCCTGCAACGAAAAGACATGTGTAATTCCACAGGTGTAAATTTTCTGAAATATAAATGCTTACTACAACTTCATTTGCATACATTATAATAAAATATCTTCAAGTCTCGTTTATTAAAAGCGACAAAAACCTCTAGCTTTACAAAATTATCTACTAAATTAAGAGTAGTCTTACTACAATTTTATCTGTAATGAGATTTGAACTTACATAAAAAGTTATACGAATGTCAGTTTCATAAAAAATTGTTAGTGAGCTTGCATATTTTATGATTTACAGTGTAAACATTTAACAATAAATAAATAAATAAAAATGTTGTTGTCGTTGCATAAAATGTTCTGAAAATCCCAGTTTCCTGGAAGATTCCAGTTTCAAATCTCGTTTCATAAAAGCGACGAAAATCTCTAGTTTTACAAAATTATCTACTAATGTAATTGTATTTTTTTTTTTTTATCTGTATCGAGATTTAAAGTTACAAAAAAAGTTCTACAGTTAAAAAGCTCGGCAGTTTCGTAAAAAATTGTTAGTGACTTTATATATCTTAAGATTTAGAGTGTAAACGTGTATCAGTTACATTAAATTTTATTGGTGCCGTTACATAAAATGTTCTGTGAATCCCAGTTTCCTGGAAAAAGTTCAGCAATTTTAGAGATTACTTTTTTTACAGCGTAGCTTCAAATTCTTGTATTGAGAAACTTTACAATACATATTTATTTAAGTACATTAATTTATAATAAATATTATTTTTTGTTTGGTAAAATATTTCATAAAAAGCAAATATAAAAGGAGCAGTATTTATTAATTATTGAACACATGTCTCACAATAAATTTGTGTTATATGAAATATCTTACAAACTTTTAATTAAAGATTTGCAAGTTTTACAATATGTATTTTTTTTCCGAATAAATTTTGCACTTTCTGACTACTTTTCCCAATACTCCATAAATAAACAAAATAAAATGACCGATTGGATCTTTTAGACGAATACTTTTAAAATTTCCTAAAAGTAAAAAAAAGGAAAAAATTATTAATCACCATTAGAGATTCGGAAAGCCGAAAAATATTTTTTTAACCCTAAATGTTTTTTTCTCAGATTGGAACAATGAATTCACTGGATATTTTCCGTTTATATCTCTTGTATTATGAAGATTTATTTAGCGTATTGGGAAACATTTTTTTTTTGTCCTACCGTTTACATCTCTATCGTATTTGATTATGATATTATTTGTATACTGATTGACGTATTTGAATACTTTTGACTTAGAAATGAAGTTACTATGTATACTTTTTAAATATGATAAAGGTTTGTGTATATACATATCTAGTGTATGTTCCTGCAACGAAAAGACATGTGTAATTCCACAGATGTAAGTTTTCTGAAATCTGTATGCTTACTAAAACTTCATTTGCATACATTATAATAAAATATCTTCAAGTCTCGCTTATTAAAAGCGACAAAAACCTCTAGCTTTACAAAATTATCTACTAAATTAAGAGTAATCTTACTACAATTTTATCTGTAATGAGATTTGAACTTACATAAAAAGTTCTACGAATGTCAGTTTCATAAAAAATTGTTAGTGAGTTAGCATATTTTATGATTTACAGTGTAAACGTTTAACAATAAATAAATAAAATGTTGTTGTCGTTGCATAAAATGTTCTGAAAATCCCAGTTTCCTGGAAAATTCCCAGTTTTAATTCTCGTTTCATAAAAGCGACAGAAATTTCTAGTTTTTACAAAATATCTACTAAAGTAATTGTAATTTTACTAAAATTTTATCTGTATCGAGATTTGAAGTTACATAAAAAGTTCTACGAATGCGAGTTTCGTAAAGAATTGTTAGTGACCTTAACTATTTTATGCTTTACAGTGTAAACATTTATCAGTAAACATAAATTATGTTGTCGCCGTTGCATAAAATGTTCTGTCAATCCCAGTTTCCTGGAAAATTTTCAGTAATTTTAGAGATTATTCTTTTATAATTTAGCTTCAAATTTTTGTATTGAAAAACTTTAAAATACATGTTTATTTATGTACATTAATTCAAGATTCATAATAAGTATTATTTTTCGTTGCGTAAAATTCTTCATAAAAAGCAAATAAAAAATGATAAATAATTATCAACTATTTAACACATGCTTCACAATAAATTTGCGTTATACGCTATATCTTACAAACTTTTTAATAAAATTTTGCAAGTTTTACAATGTGTATTTTCTTCCAAAAATATTTGCAGTCTCTGACTACTTTTCATAATGCTTCATAGATAAATAAAATAAATAGGTTCATTTGGGACTTTTAGACCAATATTTTTAAAGCTTTTTGAAAGTTTAAAAAAGAAAAAAAATATTAATCACCACTGGAGTTTCGCAAAGTGATCGAAAAATATTTTTCGAATCCCAAATGCTTTTTGTTAGATCAGCGCAATGAATTTACCGGAAGTTTTCTCTTATTATTTATATCTCTTGGATTATAAAGATTTATTTTCCGTATAGGGAAAGAACTTTTTATTGTCTTACTGTTTTCATTATTATCGTATTTCATTATTTTGACTTAGAAATGAAGTTATATACACTTTTTAAATATGACAAAGTTTTGTGTATATACATTTCTATGTGTAAGTTCCTGCAATGAATCGAAATCTGTTATTCAAGAGATGTAAACGTACTGAAATATGTATGCTTGCTAAAATTTGATCCGCACACTGTATAATAAAAGATCTTCAAATCTCGTTTTTTAAAAGCGACAAAAATCTCTACTTTACAAAAAGCTTTACAAAATTATCTACTAAAGTAACAGTGATAATTCTAAAACTTTATCTGTGACGAGATTTGAAGTTACATAAAAAGTTCGACGAATGCGAGTTTCCTGAAAAATTGCTAGTGACATTATATATTTTATGATTTACAGTGCAAACGTTTATCAGTTAAAAGATATTTTGTTGATTCTGCCACATAAAATGTTTTGTGAATTCCAATTTACCGGAAAAATTTTAGTAATTTTCCAGATTTTTCTTTTACCCTGTAGCTTCAAATTCTTAATTTGAGAAAATTTAAATAATGAGTTTATTTAATAACATTAATTGGAGATTCATGAGGAATACTTATTCTCGTTAAGCAAAATCCTTGATAAAAAGTACGTAAAAAAGGATAAGTAATTATCAAATATTGAACACATTCCTTACAATAAATTTACGTTATATGAGATATCTTGCAAAATTTTTAATAAAGATTTGTAAGTTTAGCAATGTTCTTTTTTTCTCGAATACACTAAAGAAAAAAATTCTGAATACCTCACAAAACCTCATAAAAATACAGTAAACACACAATAAGGCGGACTGTGTGTAAAACGGAAATATATTTAACTCTTAAGAAAGTGCAAATCCCTGCGAATTCATAGACATAGAGTAAAATTTCTCTAAGATAGAATACTAGCTACTGCGGAAAAGTTTCTCTGCAACGATCAATTCCATCTTATACAGAATTTCTTGTTATTATTATTTTAGTACATTAATTCCAAATTTATGGCGAATATTAATTTCTAAAATTTAAATAAAAAAAGATAAATAGTTTTCAATTATTAAGCATATGCTTTACAATAAATTTGAGTTTAGTAACTATCTTACAAAATTGTTAATAAAGATTTTTTTTAAATCTTATAGTATAACCGCTTTTTTCTGAAGAAACTTTCTAGTTTCCGACAACTTTTCCCAATAGTCCAAAGATATACAAAATAAATAGGTACGTTTGGGACTTTTAGACTCTTACTTTTAAAACTTTCTGAAAGTGTAAAAAAAAAAAAAATGTTATTAATCACCATTAGAATTTCTCAAAGAGAACGGAAAATGTTTTTCTAAGCCCCAAATGCTTTTTGTCAGATTGGAATAATGAATTTACGGGAAATTTTCCTTCTATACCTCTTGGGTAATGAAGATTTATTTTGCTTATGGCGAAACAAATTCTATTTCTCCTATCGTTTTTAATATTGCCGTATTTGATTATTTAAACTTAGAAAAAAAGTTAAATGTACTTTTTTAATGTGATAAAGATTTGCATAGATACATTTTTAATTTTTGTTCCTAAATTAATAAAAAACACAATTCTACAAATGTACATTTAAGGGGCTCTGAATGATTACTAAAATTTTATCTGTAAAATGCATACTATACAAAAAAAAAAAAAAAAAAATCAGAAATTTTTACAAAATTTTCTTTGTATCTTTAATAAGTATGTACATAAAATATAAAAAGATTACTAAATATAATCCTAAACTAAGTTTCCGTTACATAAAACGTTTTCTGTTCATTTCAGTTTACTAAAAAAACTTAGAAACCTTAACGCTTTTTAATATATTTACAGTTAAAGAATGCATCGGTTAAATGAATTTTTGTTATTGCAGTTACATAAAAATTTCTAGAAATCCCAAGTTCCTAGAAAATATTTAGTAAATTTGCATGTTCATTTTTGCAGTGTGGGTATTCTTTGATAAATAACTACGTACATTTTGTTCTATAAACTGCCAATATGTTTAAAAAGACGTCCGGAACATTATTTATAGATTTAATTGATAATAAACAGCATTTAAATTTTAAAAAGTGTTAAGGCGGAGAACGTATTTTTATAATTTTCGAAATCCGTAATTTATATATTGTTTTTAAATTATTTAAGATTACAAGGAACTTACAAACTTAATTTATGATTTTTTTTTAGTTGCACGTCAAATACTACTGAAAAAAACAAGATATGAATTATGCCATAGATTTATCACAGACGTAATTTTTTTTTAAAAATGCAAAAGAATTAACTAATTTTACAAAATGTTTTTCAGCATTGTGAAGAGCTTTCAACGTGCCCCATATCAATAAAAACATCTTTTGTATTTTTTGTGATAGTTTGGTTTACATACACAAATAAAAATTCTAATATTTAAAAAATGGACCTCGCGTGTAAATAACTAATGTTTTAACATATATACGAATAATCCTTTATTATGAATTCTACGCACTCTGGCACAAAAAAGACATTAAAATACTTGGTTTCAAATTCCGTATACACAAAATATTTTAGCTTATATTCAACCAAAAGTACATAAAAGAAATTCTAATTGGCAGTAATATGTAACATGGAATAACTCTTAAAAAAAAAAAAAAAAAAAAAAAAAAAAAAAAAATTATTTAAGAAAAGTCATTATAGGATAAGTAGATTGTCAACAACCATTATTAATTATAACGAGACTTTGCAAAAATCCTTGATTATGACCTTTTACGTACTGTAGTACAAAAAGACGACATTAAAGTAATGAAGTGATAGTACTTAGTACCAAATTCACGAGTGTTAGAGATATTTTACCTTATATTCCTTCCACAAAACATAAAAGAAACCTAATAGCTAGTAATCTATTACAGGAAATAGCCATTTCAGAATATATTATTTAAAAGAAGTCATTATGAGAAGAATAAAAAAATTATCATTATTTATTATTATTTGTAATGAAACTCCCAAAAATCCTTGATTATGAGTTTTACATATTCTTGTACAAAATACGACATTAAAATAATTAGGTGATACTTGTTTCCAAATTAAATATACGACTACTACATATATTTTACTACATATTCATTCTACAAAACATAAAAGAAATCCTAATAGCTAATAATCTATTACAAAAAACAACTATTTCAAAAAACTTTATTCAGGAGAAGTGTTTTGAAGAAAATATGATAAAAATCATTATCAACATCCATTATTATATGTAACGAGTCTCTCAAAAATGCTTGATTTTGGCTTTACTTACTCTTCTACAAAAAACGACATTAAAATAATTAAGTGATACTTGGTTCCTAATTCAATGTACGAATATTACAGATATTTAATGGTATATTCAATCCGCAAAACACAAAACAAATCAAAATAGCTAGTAAAATATTAAAAGAAACAGGTGTTTTAGAAATCATTATAAGAAAATACGAAAAAAAGCAACATTAATAATTATTATTATATATTAGGAGACTCTCAAAAATCATTGATTATGACTTTTATATACTGTTATTCAACAAGATAACATTAAAAGTAACATAAACGTATGCATAAAAGATAATATAAAATTCCTATTTAGTTACAAATTCAAAGTATTGCAGATATTTTATCTTATATTCTTTCCGAGAAACATAAAAGAAACCAAACTGCTAGTAATCTATTATATGAAACACATATTCCAACGAAAAAATATTTAAGAGAATTCATTATAGGAGAAAAAAAACATAAAGGATTAACAATAATCATTATTATTTATCCCGTGAGTCTGCAAAAATCCTTGATTATGACTTTTATATACCCTTGTACAAAGAGAGTGTAGATATATTTTTATCCATTTAATAAATTACTATGGTATTTTATTAAATATTTCATTACATCTGATAATAAAAAATAAAATATTAAATTCTGCATTGTATTTTTATTTCTTTAAGTGATTTAAAATCTCTATATATTAATTGATGTATGTATCAATTATAATTTACCACATTACTGTATGTATAGCATATTATTAGCTGTTGTTCGTTAAAACTAATTTTACTTGAAACAAACTTTGCATTTAAAATGTGTAAATTTAGAAAAAAAGGATATACCAAAAATCCTTTGATATTTATCAGGATACACAAGGCATATGTTTGGTTATGTATTTTATAGTCTTTAAAACTGCAACTATAATACAGTACTTTAACTTGTTTATAACGAAAATGTATAAAAAAATTATTATAAATAACAGTTTTTGTAAGGTAATTACCCTATTTTTTCCCCAGAGTTGGCACAGATGGTAATATATGTCTGACAGCGATTGCATTTGTAGGTAGTGGATTGTTCGAAGATAATTCAGAGCAATTAGTATGTCTAGATGCTTAGTATCTTTCCGAAAGCAATTATCAACCTATACTGAATGCCGAATGTAAAAAGTCAAGGGTAAAGTCTATATCGGACATTTTCAACATAGTGCCAAGACTGCTACTAAATGTCAAGTGCGTTACCGCACGGTTTTAATATGATTACCATTTTCACCATTCTACTTTTATTTTCAAATAAGAAACAAATATGCAATTTCCTTAACATTTAATAATTTTCATGAATATATACTGTAATTATTAGAAAAAGTTCTTGTACAATTTTTAAGTGATCAAAATCTTGAGGCTAAAACAGTCTCTAATATCAATTTAATTAAACTATTATTGATAAATATCATGTTTTGAAATTTAGGGACATAAGTCACTTCAAAGTAAGTTCATTTTAGGAAATTTACTAAATTTAAAGCTGAGTATTTTCAGTAATTTTGTATGGTAACGGACTTAATAATTTGCCTTAGAAGCCAACTTTAAATGGCATTTACATATTTTATTATAGGACAAAGTGCACAACCAATTTTTTTCATGTACCTTAAACTTTTAATGTAACACCTGTGTCCATTTTAAAAAGAAATGATTAAGTTTGAAAAATAAACATAAAATTCTGAAATGTAAGTGAATGGTGAAAATGGCCCATATGAACCGTCCATACAGCTAAGGTTAGGCACACTATTTTCAGTTTCCTATATTTAAGAAAACTATTAACTGTAGCTTTCTGCATACAGTGACGTAAAAACGGACGCAGCAACTTGTTCTAAGAGTAGGGACATGTTTACAACCAAGCAAGATCAAACACGTTGGTCAGCATATACACTATATTGCCATTGATTATGGGACACTTGCGATTTTAGACATTTTACTAAATATCTAGAAAAATACATGAGGAATCATCTCGAAACTCTTAGTGTATAAATATAATAGTATAAGTCATACATTTCCGTGAAGAGTTTTTCCCGAAACTCCAAAGGGGACCGTCAACAAATTAAAAAAGAATGAATATCTTTTGAATAACCGTGTCAAAACTAATATAGCAAAAGCGCTCAAACTCTAGATTGTGATTGAATGCCTTATTGTAATACACTGTGTTCATTTTTATGCAAATAACATGCACACTCGCAGAGTAATTAAGGTTTTTATAAAAATGGTCCCAAATTTTTCCAAGTTTTTCCATTATAATTTTCAGAGTTCTTAATATAAAGTATTATTTTTTTTCAGAAAATATGACAAACAACATTGCACACAGTACCCTGTAATCAGAATTAAAAAATAATGAAAATTGTATAAAAAATGAGTTGGTTTACTAAATAATTTTTTACTGCGCATGCGTCATCGATATCAAAATTTCATTTGCATATTATGTTAGCTAAATGTATAGAGCAACTTTTGTGAAAGTCACAAAATCATAACTTGAAAATTCTGACAATAATCGTCAGTTGAATAAGTCGAAAATCCGTTATTCTCAAAATGAAGCAAAAACAAGAGGGGTTGTATCCATATATTCATTGATTAGTGTCAATATGGAATACACAATATGGGATGTACTACTGCATTTGGATAAAATCTCTCATTTTTTTGCTTCATTTTGGAAACAACGGATTTTGTCCTTTTTCTATAGACGATTACTTTCAGAATTTTCAAGCTATGATTTTGAGACTTTTACAAAAGTTGCTCTATACATTTAGCTAACATAATATGCAAATGAAATTTTGATATCTTTGACGCATGCGCAGTAAAAAATTATATAGTAAACCTACTCATTTTTCATACAATTTTTATTATTTTTTAATTCTGATTACAGGGTACTATGTGCAATATTGTTTGTCATATTTTCTGAAAAAAATATTATTTTATATTAAGAACTCTGAAAATTATAATGGAAAAACTTGGAAAAATTTGGGACCATTTTTATAAAAACCTTAATTACTCTGCGAGTGTGCATGTTATTTGCATAAAAATGAACACAGTGTATTGCAATAAGGCATTCAATCATAATCTAGAGTTTGAGCGCTTTTGCTATATTAGTTTTGACAGGGTTATTCAAAAGATATTCATTCTTTTCTAATTTGTTGACGGTCCCCTATGGCGTTTCGCTAAAAAATCTTCACGGAGATATATGACGTATACTATTATATTTATACACTAAGAGTTTCGAGATGATTTCTCATGTATTTTTCTAGATATTTAGTAAAATGTCTAAAATCGCAAGTGTCCCATAATCAATGGCAATATAGTGTATATATATATATATAAATATATAAATATATATATATATATATATATATATATATATATATATATATATATATATATATATATATATATATATATATATATATAGAACCATTAGATAATACTACAAATAAGATACAAATAAATAACATAAGCAAATAACCAACACAAATAAACTACAAATAAGATAAGCTGTTATTTAGCATATATTAGATAGAGGCAAAGTTATTCTTCATAGTGTGATATCGCCCACTTTTTCATTTACAAACAAAAATTTCGCAAAAAAGGAAAGACTCCATACCTCCTATTTGATTTCAAAATAAAACTTTATAGATATTTTAATTTGCATTCTTAAATGAACAAAATAAGCATTTCTTGCTAGAAATCTATTACACGAAAGTTAAGAAAAAAAAAATACTTAAGACACCTTTGTAGGCCGAAAAAAAGTGGTGGAATATTAACATCCATTATTATTTACCACGAAACTTAGAAAAGCCCTGATTATGCTTTTGTATTATCTTGCAAAAAAAAGTTGAATGTAATAATATATTTCTTTTTATATATTTCAGGAGTATATTATGAAATATTGCATTACATCCTGAAGGAGAACATTATTAGTGAGTTATAGAAGTGTGTATTGTGTTTGTACTCTTTTGAGACTTCTAAAATCGACATACGAGTACATGGAATTGAATATTGTATTAAAATTAATTTAACACTATTTCCTAGTTATTATAAGACACGGAACATTACTTAAGTCTTGTGTATAACAAACTAGGAAAATAAACACAGAAGGGAATTAAAAACGTATATTTATATCCACTTTTATTTTCAGAATGTATACAGAAAAATCTCTCCGCATGTTTATAAGAAACTGCATCTGTATACATGTAAATTTTATTCATATCATGCTTTAAAATAATTCTTAAAAAATAGATTATAACTTTAGAAACCACTATATATTATTAGATTACTCCATTGTTATATTAGATTATAGCATTTCTTCGAAATTTATCCTTCTAATAATATGATTTTATAAAATTACGTCTGGTTTACTGGTATTGTTACGTGTCTTTAAATAGAACCGAAGAACATAAAATAGATGGGATTTTTCCTCATAGCTGCAATTTTTTGGTCAGGCGGGATTTTCACATTATGACCAACTGTTCATATCTTTCCTGGTGATGGACATTGAAGTGTGACGAAAGTGTCGGCGATTTTAATATTCACACTTTTTATAAACGTATTAATTTTCAGGCTTCCGTACTTAAATGGTAATAATTGAATCACGATAAGATCATTCTTGTGTCTATCTGCCACAGCCATTTTACTCGAAAAATATGGAGTGCAGAAAGCTTAAATTGGGATTGGAGGAGTAATAAAGACTATTGACCCACATACTGAATATTTATAATCATTCACATATATTTAGGACTTTAATTACATTCGCATATACTTAGGTGTAGAGAAGCTAATTAAGTTACTTGAAAAAAAAAATTTCTTTGTATATAGTGTAAAGTACTGTGTCTAAGCTTCGTAAAACTGAATTCAAAAATACATTTCTTTTAAATTCAGGTAATATAAGTTCAGAGATATAGTCGAAAAATGTAGGACAACTATGCATTACCCTAATACTATTTCCGAAAGTACTGAATTTAAAATTATGAAATTTCAGAGGTAATAGGGGTTAATTTAAATTTTGCTAAAAAACTACACGAATTACCCAAATTTACATAGTTTTGAGAAAGGCACATTTTCCCCTTACACACAAAAGTGGAACATCCTTAAAATGTGTTGGTGAAGGCGAACGCTGAAGGTATATATAGTAGCAGAAGTATAAAAGCATCGATCATAATTATTTTTGAAAAAAGAAACCCGCCGGTAATTAATAGAGATATTGTCCATGAAAATCATAGGCCGTTTGAACTGACATAACGATAGCAGTGGCACCCTCTATGTACCATCGACTTTTAAAGCATACATAAAAAACTTTAATGATGTATTTGAGTGGTGCATTATACAACAGCAGTATAAATGCAATAAACGTCAAACTAATGACAAAAATAAAAAGTTAATTAGAATTAATAGCGTAATTACGAAGGAAATCGCGAGTGGTTTGCGTTGAGTGGATCTGTCAATCTCCTTATAAGTTAATTAAAGATCTATTTTTAAAAATATGTTGCGAAAATATTATTACTACGTTGAATTAAGTTTTATGAAATGCAAAAGAAAGTTTAAATATGCATTGCTTTTGTTGTCAGAACCGAATTAAGTTAAACAAATTGATAAGGATAAAAATAAAAAATCATATAGAATTGTAATATAATATTTGATCATTTTTGGCGGCGGTATTACTTTTCAACCTCTTTTCGAAGCGCGTTCAACACAATGCCAATTTAAAAATTTGAACAAGGTTTTTTTTTTTTTTTTTTTTTTTTTTTTTACTGCATTGTTAGAATAGATTAGTTCTACGTTGGATTAAATTTGATGAAATGCAAATGAAAGTTTAAATATGCAAAACTTTTATTGTCAGTTGAAATTTAATTTCTTAAAATGACAGTTTAGCATTAGATTAAAAAAATTATACAGAACAGTATTACAATATTTCAGGTTATGTAGGCTTGATACCCCTTTTAAATTTTATGGTATACCCATTCATACTTTACTAGTATGTACACAGAGTAAAAGACGAATTTGTTTGTACACATTCCTTAGTTACATAATCTTTTTCAAAGTCTTATTATTCTTTAAGCGACGGTTATTTTAATGATACACTTAATGATTCATATATTTACTGTACAGAGCCCTGTGAGCTCGAATAATACTCGTTATCCATACATTTTTTTACACCAATATAGCATGGCATTGTGATTTCTTCGTATTTAATTCACTTAGTGATTTCATGTTATTATTCGATATTAAACACCAACGTTTTTAAATATTTTGAAAAATTGAAGTACCATTGTACACGAATGAAAAATCTGCCATTGATCCTTACATCAATATGTTATGTAGAATTTAAATTGAACTAATGACCAAAAATACACAAAGAAAAAGCATAAAATGAAAATATAAAGAATTGTTCATAAAATCATACTCCCAGACATTATTAATTATGTTTAAACAAAAAAAAAACACATTAATTAAAAAAGTTTTAAATTGAATGTCTGAAATTAACAATGTTAAAAATTAAAAAGAAACCTTTAAAATTTTAATTTCACAACTTAACATAACTGAATAAATTATGTGAAGATAAATTAATTATTCAAGGTACTGGAGATTTCATTTATTTTTACTGAAAAAAGCAAACATTTGTTTTGACAAAACAATTCAAAATCTGAGTAATAAATACTATTAA
This sequence comes from Maratus speculifer, assembly GCA_964019185.1. Classification (NCBI taxonomy): domain Eukaryota; kingdom Metazoa; phylum Arthropoda; class Arachnida; order Araneae; family Salticidae; genus Maratus; species Maratus speculifer. The sequence goes on from OZ025290.1 coordinate 415,192,184, forward strand.
GCCCTAAATTATATTGCAAAGTTTTTTTCTCCAGAAAACTATTGTAGTGCTTTTTATTTCTGTAATAACATATTTTAAAATTCTTTCAAAACGTTCCTTACTGGATAATGGAAATATAAAAGGATAATAAGATGTTTGAAGCGTTTCTCTTTTTACAAAATGGGAATGGTTTTGCGACCAATTTTATATCAAATACTTTTGAAAATATCCTTTTATCGAGAAATAACATATTTCATTATAAATCTATTTTTCATTGAATGGAACAAAATTTGAAGAGTGAAATATGAAGAATGTTTTTCTTAATTCATTTAAAATGAATCTTTGTGATAACTTCCTTTGACCATCACAATAAAATTTAACAATAGAAAATAATATTTTAAAGTAGCTGAGAACAAAATAGTAAAGAATTTGGAAAGTTTCGAGCGATATCTAAACAAAATAGCTTTTTTAAATGTATTTTTAAATATGTATAAACTTTTATAGAATACAATGATTATAAAAATTCAGACCATATGTCATAGAAAACACACTGCGCTGTAAAATAAAATTTCGTTTAGTTTACGGCAATAATTGCTGGCAGCAATGTTGGCAGCAGTTTTTATGTAAAAATCGCAGTAAAATTAGTTATAATTTTTATCGCATATTTTCCGTTACTTCAACGATTATAGTTAAAGTAAATTTCGCACGCATTTTTCCGTACAAATTACTACAAAATGTGCTATGCTTTTAATGACCATATTTCCGTGAAAAATACCACAATAGCCTCTTCAGTTCTCATGTCACCTTTAGGCGACAGTAAATAATTCCCTTAAAATTAATTTAAATGTTTTTATAATTGTTTTAATTACATCTATATCTTTGTATGAAATCGTACATATTATAAGAACCAACGTATAGAATGGTACATCTTTGGAGATGTCGTATAGTAATTTAATGCAAAAACTGCTGACAGCAATGTTGCCAGCAGTTTTTACGCAAAAATCGCAATACAATTTTTTGTATTTTTTTGCATATTTTCCGTCACTTCAATGGTTTAGTTAAAATAAATTTCTCAGACATTTTTCGTACAAATTACTACAAAATGTGCTATAATTTTAACGACCATATATCCTTACAAATATATCACCACAATAGCATCTTCAGTCCTCATGTCACCTTTAGGCGACACTAAATAATTTTCTTCAAATTAATTTAAATGTTTTTATAATTGTTTTAATTACCTCTATATAATTTTATTAAATGCGTACATATTCTAAGAACCAACATATAGAATGGTACATGTTTGGAGATCTTGTATAGTAATATTAAACTGTTTTTCGTGGTTTCTCGTAATATTTGTCTCAGGACTGGGGAGAATAAATGCAGTAATAAATTTAAATAACGAAGTAATAATAAATAATGTAATAATAATATAATAATATAATAAATAATAATAATTTTAAGTAATAATAAAGCAATTTTTAGCAGCAATACTTTTCTGTACAAATTACCACAATAAGTGCTGTAATTCTAACAGTAAACTCTGCGTAAAAGAATTGAAAAAAAAAATGTGATTACAATGTCAAAATCTCCATAAAAATACTGAAGGATTTGGAATTTTACCTTCACAATTTGTAAAGAATAATGAATGTACTAAAATAACGTTTGCAGTACAGTATACGTTAAATTTACGCTGCACATTCAAATGCCTGAAAATCTGTAATAGTATTACAGTAATTCTAACCATTGAAATAACGGAAAATTTGCGATAGAGTATACAAATAATTTTACTGCGATTTTTACATAAAAACTGTTGGCAACATTGCTGCCGGCAGTTTTTGCCGTTAAATTAACGAATTTCTTTGAAGTGTGCTTTAGTAAAATTCTCACATTTTTTTTCTTAATATTGAGAAGAAAGTTTCAGAGTTCAATCAATAATAAATATCTACAATTTTACAAGGAAGTATTATTTTCATTGCTTGAAGTTTCATTTTCAAGATTGTTCAGATTATTTGACACAAAATGTTACTTTTTTGTGATTGAGTTATATAAAGTTTTTTTTATGATTACGAAATGCAGCATTGTTTGCCATGAAAATGTAATAAAGAGTTCGTTAATTATGTATGCTTTTAATCATCGGGAATTGTTTTGCTTAATTAATACAATTATATTTCTTTTAATGCTACATGAACGACTTCTTTAGTAATAATGAGTATTATTGCCGAAACGTCTGTGAAGGCTTACTTTGGAGACAAGAAATTTTTGGGATTCTGTCTGTCAGTCTGTCTGTCTGTTCCGCGATAACTAACGCAAAAAGCATCCGATTGGCTTGAAATTAAGTGGGTATGTTAATGAGGCACCGGGATTAAGCTGCATAGTTTTTCGTTAGATTTGATTCATACGTTCGGAAAATGTAGAATATTTTATTTTGCGCAATAATGCTTTTCTATGGCAAATCCAATGGTTTTCATCTCCATATTATTTTACAAGCAATTTGTAAACGACTGTTTATCTTTAAAAAAGATAAATGTAGTTTTCACGTACACAAACATTTTTTTATATAAGTTGATTAAGAATTTTATTATTTTATTTCCAGCAATGTGAAAATATATAATGAACAACTGATTAAAAGAATGTTCCGGTTTTTAAAAATGGAATTTATATAAGGATTTTGTGCATTTAATGGGTTCCTTATTGCTGTAGTTTCTATCAATAGCTGCCAACTATTATGCTTACCTAGTTCAATTAATATTTTGTAGCAAATATCGCCTTACTAAAATACGATTACAAATGGCGTTAACCTTGATTCATTCTAGTGCTAGGAAAAAAGTAACGTAAAATTTCATAGCTAAGGCTTTATTCGTATATTTTTACACTGCAACATTTATAAAAATCATTCCATGATATGCAAAACAAATGTTTGAAAACCCTTACATTAAAAATAAAGATAGATTGGTATACTTATCTATTAAACTCATTTTCCCAAAATCTTTTATGGCTTCCCTTTTACGTATCAAATTGGTAAATATTTTGACATGTTTCTTGAATTCTAAATAACCTAAAAATCTTGTCTTTATTTTATTTTTTATAGCTTTTTATTTTTGTTTATTTTTATTTTGTATAGTTAAAACAAAATATCTTTTTCAAGGTATTTTTTGAATGATTTATTTAAGAAATGAAACCTGAAAAACATTTTAATTGATTCTTAAAAAAACAGGTATTTAAGTAATTAATTTTTAAAACATTCACATTAAATTGCCTTCATAAGTAATGTATTTCTGTTGAACAATTGAGTACAACACAATAAAGATATACAATACGAATATTAAAATAATTTTACATTTACTAACTAAATGTTGAAACAAATATAAAAAGAATTGAACTTTTTAATCAAATCTTTATAAGTAAAAATAAAAAATCATTACATTAATATATAAGATATGGCTAATCTTTGATAAAAATAATTTCCTGTCTTTGTTTTCATTTGGGATGTTTAATTAATTTTTTATTTCAACATTTCAAAAAGCAATTACTTTAAATTTGATAAATAAAATAAATCTTGACAGGAAGTTAATCATCATCAAATATTAATTAATTTATATATATGTAATAAAATAAAAAAAAAAAAAAAATTGCGCCATTTTTTTTTATTTTCTCTTAGCTTCAATTCTAAATTTGTGGAACATATTTCAATCTTAGTTTCGTAACTTGTAACAGCTAAAATTCTTTTTCTTACTTTAGTTATTAATAAATTATTTCTTGCTTCTCAAAAAGGCGGGAAGTATTTCGTAAGCTTTTTACTTTCTGGCATATTCCTGCGATTTTAATTTTATTTTTTATTTTTTAACATCGCGTGACAAGTGTTACTACGCGTTGCTAAAGGGCTTAGTGTTCCGAGGAAAAAATATAGTTCTTGCCAATAGACCGCCTATTACGGCCAATTAGAATTGATCATTTTGTCCGTTAGAGGCTCGAGTCCATCCTGATTGGATTTTTAAAATGATTGACGCGGAGTAGGAGGGCGCTAGTTTTGTCGTGAAAATGATTTTTTCATTTGGCTTTTCAGGAGAGTAGAATGCAACTTTTCTTTAAACTATCAAGATGCGCGTTTTATTGCTCCGCTGAATTAGAATGCATTTTTTCTTAAAAAACTACTCGGAAGCCATGTCATGTTTCCCGAGAATGCGATTGACTTTCAAAAATTATTAGGATGCTGTTTCTTTTTTTTCTCCCCAAAATTCTAATATTGTGGAATGTAGCTTAATCACGGAGTTGGTGAAGTGGAAGTTATTCGATGAGAGTGCCAAGGTGATTGCGTGAAAGAACTTAACTTATTTATGAGTTCTAATAAAATTAATTTAAAGACTGCTTGATTGAACTTTCTTATGGGGAAATAGCCCAATAAACTCATCCACTGCTGGTCAAATTGCCGGAGCGACTGCTCAGCTCGTCCCACTGTTGATTCTTGGTAGTAGTAATCTGTTCTGCCTCATAGATGGTGTGCCACTGGAACTTGTACATTGTTATGGAACATCGATCTCATCGAATCATTACATTTTAGCCGGCAGGATTTCTTAAATGAACCTGCATACGTCTCAAGAGAATTCTTCGCAACGCTGTGTGTGCACGTGCCATTTTCGCCGAGCTTGAAACTAATTGCTGGAACTTCGGCCTTTGTTTACTACTCATCTTGAACCGACATGAATCAATCTGTGAAAAAAGATCGTCTTATAAAGTTTTGTTTGTAATTATGTGTGGTATCTACATCTACAAATCTTTTAATTGTGAAATATACCTCGCATTCTAGTGAGAAACTTTTCAACTGTGAGATATGCAACCAAACTGTGAGATATGCAAAATAAAAATTACAAAAGATCACCTGCATGAAATCAATTCAACATCATTTTCTTTTATTTATTTATTTAATGTATTTTCTAGGTAAAAGTGCATAAATATTTTGATAAATTTTCATTTCATAATAAATGAACACCTGCTGTATGGTTGCGAAACTACGGTAGATTCCATCAGTAATACAAGATAATTGAAATTTACACCTGTGAGTCGTATCTACGAAGTTCTTTATTTTTGTTTAGTTTAATAAAAAATTAGGTATTTGAACAAGGCCACATCGAACATGTCTGTAAGTTATTATTTATTATTTTATTGTTTTATTGATTAAGAAATTTAATGATAATTTCTTTGTTTAAATTCTTGATTTTTTTTCTCTCTTTTATTACAGATATTAAAAAATAAATTTGTTCTTAATTTATAATTAATTAAAATTTTCTGCTCATAGAAATTTTATTTAGTTTTAAAGGTGTTATTTTTTTTTTTTTTTAAATCGAAAGATGGATTAATTTGTTGTTAAAAAAAATACTCTGTTGCAAAATTTATTTTCCATACGTAAAGAAAAGTATTTTTGTTTTTAAAATTATTTGTTATTTCCCATGTATGGAAACCCGATATTTATTATTTTATTACTTATTTATTTATTATTTATTTATTTTTATTATTATTTATTGAGGTATTTGAAGTATAGTAATTGAATTTTAATAATTGAAGTATAGCATTTAAATATTTTCCATATGAATTATCCTTCTTTCATGTTACTACGGTCAGGATTAGTAAAAGAAGAAAAAATGTCAGAAAATAAACTTGATATTGTCCCTTTTGAATTTGGGTCGGGCATGGATATATTTAAATGGTTTAAACATTTTGATCGAGAATGTTCGGTAGAAAAGAAAGATAATGAGTGGAAACACCAAAATATTTCAAAATATTTAAAGGGGGAAGCGCTAAAAACTTATATAAATGATTGTTTGGATTGTGCTACTTATGAGGAAATTGTCGAGATTTTAAGTGAAAAATTCATTCAAGTTAGAGTTCCAAAATTTTCTGAATTTACTTCCTTAAAGTTAAATGATCTAAGTGATTTGGATTCTTATTTTAAAAAGAAAGTTGAGATTGGAAGGCAACTTCAGCTTGAGGAAAATTTAATTATACAGGGATTAATTGATGGCCTTCAGCCGGAGTATCAAAATTGTTTGATGGTTAACCCTCCTTCCAATACTCGTGAATGGTTTCGCATTGCTAAACAATTAGCAGCGATTCCAAATCATACCTCTAATAACGGCAATAGAAATTTTCAACAAACTAGACCAATGCACAACCCCAATCCTCAGCCCAGACATTGGACTCGACCTACTCCAAACAATCCATCCCAAAATTTTAATCCTAGGTTTTTCACTCCTAGAATGCCTGCAACTCATTATCAAAACAATTACCCTAGTCGTTCGTGCAGAGTATGTTTAAACAGAGGCATAGAAAATGCATATCATTGGGAGAGGAGTTGTATATTTAACACAAATTCCTTTCAAGCTCAAACTCCTGCTCATATTCAACCACCCCCTACTAATAATATTTGACAATTATTTATCCCTGGATATGTGGGCAATAACAAAGTGTATTGTGTGGTGGATAGTGGATCAACTGTCTCAATTTTACCCCTCAAATTTGTTCGATATTTAAATGGTAATTTACATAATGTTACCCCTATTACTATCAGACAGGCACAAGGAACTCTTACAATTAATAAATCTTGTCGATTATGTATTAAATTTGGTAATATAAAGAGATATGTTAATTTTTTAGTAAGTCAACTTGATTTGGACTATGCTATTTTAGGTTTACCTGATTGTGCCAAATTTAAATTGAAAATTGATTGTGCAAAAAGCCAGGTGTTACAAGACAATATTTCGTTAAACCCATATGTCAACATATCCAGTGATAACTTAGAATTGCTTCATTTTGATATTATAAAAAATGATACTACTGTGCAACCCGATTATGGAAATACCATAACTCCTCAATCCTTGTCGCGAACTAATAATGATGATTATAATCTATTGGGGAATCTGAATGCTATTCAAAATAAAAATGTAAGGGAACTTTTAAGGGATTATTTAGATATTTTTGCAAAAAATAAATATGATGTAGGGAGAATTAATATTGAACCTCAGCGTATTTATCTTAAATCTGACCTACCAATATCTTTGAGGCCTTATCGTACATCCACTGCTGATGAAAAAGAAATATCTCAGCAAATCCAATCATTATTAGCTGCTGGGTTAATTAAAGAAAGTTATAGCCCCTACTTTTCTCCAGTTACGTTAGTAAATAAACGAGATGAAGGTAAAAAAACCCGAATGTGTGTTGACTACCGAAAATTAAATTCTATCATGAAAAATGACGCTGAACCTTTACCCCGAATAGATGAAATTTTAGACAAATTAAGTGGTGCCCAATATTTCTCTACACTAGATTTAGCCTCAGGCTATTGGCACATACCTATTCACCCAGCCGATTCCGAAAAGTTAGCCTTTACTACTAATTGTGGGCTCTGGGAATGGAATGTTCTCCCCTTTGGTGTAAAGGTAGGTCCCCCAATTTTCAACAGGACAATTAGAAGAATTCTTACAAAATATAAAATAGACTTTGCTTGTTATTATTTTGATGATATAATTATTTGTTCTAAATCAATAGATGAACATATACAGCATCTCATCCAAATTTTTGATTTATGCCGAATAGAAAATATTAAATTAAAATTATCTAAATGTACTTTTGCTCAAAAACAAATCAATTTTCTAGGGTATGAAATCCAAAATGGAACTTTAACTCCAGCTAATACTAATATAGAAACGATTAAAAAATTAAAACCTCCTACTAACACTAAAGAATTACAAAGATTTCTTGGTTCTTTAAATGTGTATCATAAATTTATTGACAAATATGCTGAAATTAGACACCCCCTAAATAAATTACTTAAGAAAGATACTATTTGGGAATGGAATACTGAATGTCAAAACTCTTTTCAAAAATTAAAAGATGCCCTCATTGCTAAACCAATTTTAAAGATTTATTACCCAAAATTACCCCTACACATGTTTGTTGACGCTTCTCAGGTAGCGGTAGGTGCAGTTCTTAAACAACCCGACCATAATAACTTTTTACATCCAATTGCTTATTTTTCTAGAGGATTGAGAAGTTATGAGAAAAATTATTTCATTACTGAACTAGAGTGTCTTGCTATCATTGATACTTTAGATAAATTTTATCATTACTTTCACGGTGTACAATTTACCATCCATACTGATCATGCATCTCTTGTTTGGTTAAAAAATGTCAAACATTTAAGAGGTCGATTATTTAGGTGGTCATTGAAGTTAAGTATGTTCGATTACAAAATAGAGTACTTAAAGGGATCTACAAATGTCGAAGCCGACATGTTGTCCCGAAACCCTATTTCTCATTTTTGTAAGCCCCTTACTTTTCTTCTTGACGTTAAAGAGATTATTGAGATGCAAGAAAAAGAAAATGTGTGTGGATCAAATTATATTAATGACAATGGACTGATTATAGTTAAAAGAAAAGGTTTTCGTAAAGTGGTAGTTCCCATGTCCCTAAGAAAAAAATTGCTTAATGTTGCTCATGAACAGTTTGGTCACCCTGGTGTTCAAAAAATGCAAAATTTAATTTCTCCTAACTATTATTTGCCAGATATGACCCAAGACATTACTAACTTTGTTAAATACTGTGATATTTGCCAGAAAAATAAAAAACCTAGACAGAAAAAATTTGGCTTATTACAAGCTATGCCCACTACAGATCAACCTTTTGACTGTCTGTCTGTTGATACTGTAGGAGGGTTCAATTATTATAATTCTACAAAAAAATATCTCCATATTATAATAGACCATGCCACAAGATATGTTTGGGCATTTCCTTCCAAAAGTGTCACTACAGAAACTTATACAAATTGTCTGAAACAAATTTTCAATATCAAAATCCCTCAACAATTATTCTGTTTTAGTAAGATTTCAAGTGTACAGTCCCCTCAAAAAATACTTAGTGACAGGAATGCTGCTTTTACTTCTTCAAGATTCAAAAAATTCCTGCGAAATCATAATATTAAACAACGTTTGACCACTGCCCATCATCCACAAACGAATGGGAAATGTGAAAGAGTAAATCAGACAATAGTAACTAGATTAAAATGTAAAGTAAACTCCACTACCTCTAAAATTCCCTGGACTAAGCTTTTAACTGAGGTAATTAATGAATATAATAATACACCCCATTCTATTACCAAATTTCCACCTGCGTACTTGCTTTTTGGCCAATTACCCTATGACTCCCCCTTACAACAAAATTATTATCCCCCTGTTCATGAAGCACTTAAAATTGCTAAAACAAGAACTGATGAATTTCATTTAAAAAATAAAAGATATTATGATAAAGATTATATCGAACCAAAATTTAAAATAGGAGATCTAGTTATCTATGAAGAATTTCAGTACCCTAATACTAGAAAGTTGTCACAAGTATTTAGTGGCCCTTATAAAATTTTTAACAAATTATCCGAAGTAAATTTTGAAATTGATAGGCAAAACCAGTTCAAAAGTTCCGAAATAGTACATGTATCTAAATTAAGGCTTTATTATTCCCCTGATAAATTTAAATTAAGTCATGAGCAACAACCCCCTAATCAACAACAACAAACTCAGGTAAAAACTGTAGCTTAAACTATATCTCTAGTTTATCATTTTATAATTTTTTCTCTTAAACAGTAAATTTCTTTTCATATTTTAATTCAGATAATATCCTGTAATTCTCACAGAATGGCAATGATATCTCTTGACTGCAGCGAGAGTGTCACTTGTCTGGAAATTTTTATATTTGTTTATTTATGCCGGCGTAGACGAACAAAGTGGAAATTTCTTATTCTGTACTGAATTACTCTACTTAGAATATTTTTTTTTCTTTCAACTGAACCTATTTGTAATATTAAATTTAATCTATCAATTATTAAATTAATTATATACCAAGTAACAAAATTTTTATCACTTTATTTTAATTTTTTATTTCTCTCTCTCTTTGCTGCTACATTCCAGTCCAAGTACATGACAATTAGAATTTAATTTTGTTTCTTTTTCTCTTTTCTACTTGTATCTTGCAATGTTTTATCACACCGAGAGAATATTTATTGCGTAATTATTTGACATGAATAGATCTTGTTTTTTATTTTTATCATTTATTAATATTTCTTTTTAAGAATCTTAGTAGTTTAAAGGTCACGTGCATTCTCAAACATGAACAAAATTTTTATTTATCTTTATTTTAATTTAATTTATCATATTATATTTTAATTTTTTTTTGTACATATTCCTACTTAATCCTGTACTCGAATTACCAGATTAAGTAAATGATTTCATAATTGATTGTATTTTTTATTTTATTCCACTTCTCTCTATATTTCATCCCAAAAATATGAGATGAGATAAACGAGATTAAGTATTTAAAGAATGTCTTTTGTGATATTTATTATTACTTATTAAGAGATTTACTTATACCCATTATGAGATTTACTTACACTTATGATATTTATTATTATTGATATTTTTCCTTATTATGTTTCTTAATTATATTGTTTATTATTTACATTGTTAAATTTTATTATTACTATATTATAAAATGTGTTATTAATTAAAAATACAATTATAAAAGTATTTTCACAAAGATTCCAAAATGGAACTGTTATGAATGTTCAAGGACTTACTCACACAAAAACTGAACTAATATTATAATGTTAGCTGATGAATTTGGACAGTTAAATGAATTAGACATCCTTGAAATGATTGAACAACTAATTAAGTTTCACGTTTATTTCTCCTAAAATGTAAAAGTATTAAATAGGAAATTAATACAAATTAACCGTATTGATTCAAAGACGTCAAAAATTGTAATAAAAAAAATAATTAGTTTTCGGAATATTTTTTTCTAATTTTAACTGCATTTATATAGTGAGATTCTATAATTTGAAAAAAAAAGTATTGCGATATTTTCAAAACAGAGAATAACAAAGATAAAACACAGAGACTATTAGATTTCATCTTTTTCGTTATCGTGAAATTGATAATAAAAATTATCCTTTGCTTCAATTGAAAGTGAAATAATATTATTATTAAATTATGTTTTTCTGGATAATTTTAAACTATAATTAGTCAGAAGTGGCAATCCTAAAACTTTCTGCTATCTTCTGCATGATAATACTTCCTGAAAAATGCAGGATAGCAGATACACCGATTAGGTTTTTTTAAACCAAAATCTAGTCAGCAACATTTTATATCAACTTGTATCTAAATCTGAAGTTCTATGAAAATCCCTGCATAAATTTTTGAGATAGAGCTATAGCAAAATCTGCCAACCAAAATTCATTTCTGCCGATAGAAATGAAAACTTGAACAATTACGAACGAGTTTGAGAAAATTTAATTTTAACCCAGTATGGGTCCGTAAGGAAACACAGAATGACGGGAGAAATATTTTTATGCTAGATTTATAATGTATGAAGCATAATCTTTCAATAATTATAGTACATCAAAAAATGAGAAACGTCCCTCCCCCTCCCATCCCGAAAACGGTCCTATTAGAAAAACCGGAAAACTGAATTAGCGAAAAAAATGGCGAAAAAAACTGAGCAATGGTAGAGTTTTTATCCCTGCTGCAGCTCCCATAGAAGTAAAATTATAGCCTTTTAAAGATTGGAATGAAGTGAGGAAATAAGCACAATTAGATGAGTAACCGGTAGGAAGTACACAGCCCTGCGGGTGCCATGTAGCTTAAAATTTTAAGTTAAAAATAATAGAGAATTACATGAGCGAAATTTTAAGGTGTATGTTCGGCGGTGCAAGTCCCCCTCCCACCTGGAAACGTCCTTAAAAATTATATACCGGGGTGCAAAATGATAAAAACGATCATGTAATTGCCTAAATAAAAAATATAATTACATTAATTATCATATAATCCATACCAATTTATTGTATTACACTAAGTACTCAAAAAACGTAAAGAAAACATTTTAAAACGATTGTTATAAATATAATATAATAATACTCTGCATTTGTACTCGATTTACACTGGAAGCAAAATGATAAGAAACAAAACGATTTTTCTAAATTATAGAAATATTACATGCCAATTGAGCTTCTTTTATGTGTAATAATTCCTATACAGCACTATAGCATAGAGTTTACATAATTTTAAATTTGTTGAAGTGACAAAACACATCATACGTTCCAAATTTCAGATAGTTAATTCTGCTTTGGGTTATACATCATATTTTGACCATCTTTCATTATATTTTGTGCTCTGTAATAACCCAAACATTTTTCGTGAGATTTAGTGTTGAACCATTGGCTGAAAATCAAAATTGAGAGTTCTAATTATCTTCAAACCACTTTTTGTGTTTTTTGCTCAGTAAATTTAGGCATTGTCTTGTTGAAAATATCGTAAAAGGTAGTAAGTTTTTACTCAGGTTCAACAAATGGTTTTCTAGCACGTGAATAACGGTATGTCTATTTTGTTTTTTTTATCTCCAAAAGCAAATATAAGCTTATTTACCGAAGAAAATGTCACCCAAACCGTTAAGGATCGACCACTTAATTGACACGTGATAAAATACGTATTTTATAATTTGAAAACCATGAAAATATGGATGAGTACCACCTGGAATTTCGAAATTAAACTTATTTCAGCACAGAAGATAATTTTGGACCAATTCATTTGCATCTTCAGGTGTTTTTCTGCAAACAGAAATCCGGCACTTTGACTGCTAAATGCTAAACGCAAAAATTGACGTGGAAAGAACTTCTAAAACCTTTTTCTGTCGTTATTTTACTCTGAACCGAGCAAAAAATTAAACTTTGAGGTCATTTCAAAAACATTTTCGGCCTCCCTGTAGATATTGTAGTACTAAAAATAGTTAAATTCCGTTAGAAATTAAAAATAACAGTTTTTGAAATTTTAATTTCATCAGCAGTTCATTGAAATTACATTCCAATAATGTGATAATCTTAAAATTACCCACTTTCAAAGCATTTTGATTCACCTTGTAATCCACATGTTTTCAAACTAAAGAAATGAGCTCAGAATTTCTTCTAAATGGATTCATAAATGAGCGTGAAATTATCCAACAATCACGTTCTATTGTTTTAGAAATATCGACTGCGTTCTTATCATTTTGCTTCTGCGTAAATTTAGTAAAATAGATATTTTGAAAAGATTAAAAAATAGATACATAATTTTTGTAATCGACTACTTTAGTATTAATTGTAGTACCATGTATTTAATTTTAGCACAACGGTTTATTCATTTGAATAGAAAACACGACCTAATTTCTTTGTTTTTGCATAGTTCCCATCATTTTACACCCCGCTATATATACTTATATACAGATGCGTAGATACGGTAGTCGCGAGTTCAACGTTTCTTCCCTCATCTTATAATGGCCTAAATAAGCACTTTCTTTCATTTAATTATCTGGAAAATAATACAAGTATATTACGGAAATATGTAACAGATTTAATTTATAAACAAGTGAAGTATTCATCTAGATTCGTTGTTTGAAAAGCATATTATTTTTTCGTAATGTTTAGCTTAATTTAAGACATTAAAAGCCTACAAATACGTTTTTAAAATAAATTGGATTTATATGGCACTACAACCAAGACAAACCATGTCAAAATATACACAATTTTTTATATATATATCATTAAAAGTTGCTTAAAGCTAAAGGTAGAAATATATTTTTACTATATACAACCAAAGTATTTAACAATATTCGTTTGATTTGAATTTAAAAAAAACCATAAACAAGTAATTCTTCATGAAAACTGAAAACTGGTGTGTTAATATGGACAGTTAAATTAAATCCAATTCAAACATTGCAATTTATTTTGCATGCCAAAATTAAATTTAATACATTGGTAAATGATGTATTATTTATTTTTTTAAATACTTTTGTATTTATTTTAGTTTAATATTTTAAGTAGATTTAATTAATAACTAAATAAATTTAATAACTGTATAATTTATTTATTTAATGAATAAGTAAATTTACAAACATTATTTCATTCAAAGTATGCTTAAATATCAGAAATGCAAAAATAGTTACAGATTATGTCATTATGGGTTTCAGAATCCAGCTTGAAAAATGCAAATATGGTACTATTCACAAATATTATAAATAAAATTAAAATTTATATATTTTATAATCTGAATATTGTTTTTTAAAGAAGCAACAAAAAAATGGAAGAATATATCACTCACAATTTTCATTCAATTCAGTAAAACATATATTTATAATAAAACACTTTGCTTCTCAATAAAAGAATATTTCCGAAAGCATTTGATATAAAACTTGTCGTAAAACCTATTCCAGTTTCTGAAAATGGAATTGCTTAAACATTTTAGAATGCTTTTATTTTTCTATTATCCAACAGCACACTTGCAGATAGAATTAAAAAATATGTTATTACAGAAATAAAAAGCAATTCAATACCTCTTTGAACTGAAAATTTAGAACCTATTTTAGTGTTTAATGATATTTACCTGTCAGATTTTGAAAAGTGTTGAAGAAAAGCATATATCCATAGTTCTGTTTAAAATGCATTCAGGAAGTTAGAACAAATAATTGCTATTTTGTAGAGAAAAAATAAAATATACTTGCAGTTTTTTAACACATAATTTCATTTTATATAAATTATTCAGCTATGCCACATTGTGAACTTAAAATGTAATGTAATAGTTTATATGTTTGTTACAACGATGTTAATTTTATGCATTATAATTTTAATATATTAAATTTAAAATTATCTTCTTACATATCCTATCGTACATGTGCACAAACAAAGTGGCTATAAACAAAGTATTTTAATTACATTATTTTATAAAATGTAATTACATTATTTTCTGTGCAATATGATTTTTGTGCAACGTGGATAGAGCACAGCATTAAAAAAAAAATGCATTTAAGGGGAAAAAAAAAACTGAGAATTTTTTTTCTTTCACAATCCGAAAATTAATGCGAAATAAGTACTGGATCTAAATATATGTATTTTTTCCTGAGTTAATATCTCTTTAATAGCACACATTTTCGCCATTCAATATTAAACAAGATCATTTTATTGTTGCTTACTCATCATACGTATTATAGGCTCTATGTATACGTAGTATGCGCGAAATATACGTAGTATAAGTTTTGCAATCGTTTTAAAAATAGAAAAAAACTTTAACGGATTTACACGTTTCAGACTCGTGAGATTCCTAGAACATATTTTTGTTAGACAAAAAAATACCGACCGCTTGTCTGATTGTAAACCTGCCAACTGATTGTAAACCTGACCGCTTGTCTGATCTCCCAAACAAAAAGAGATAGAGACATGAAATTTGGTGCGTATTTAATATGTGATAATAGAAAGAAGTCTAATGAATATTAGTAACCTCGATTATTCGAAAACATATATTCGGACTCTCGAAATATTCATTCTGATGAAAAGTGAATAAAAGTTTTCGAATTATTTTTATCTTAAGAAATGAAGGTAAAAAACAGTAAAAATCATAAATTTTGCAAAAATAAATTAATTAATTAAAAAAATAAAATAAAAATCAATTTATAAGTTTTATAACCTGAATATTGTTTTTTAAAGGAACAAAATGAAAGAATGAATCGCTCACAGATTTCCTTCAATTCAGCAAAACAAAGTTTTATAATAAAACACTTTATTTCTAAATAAAAGGATATTTTCGAATGCATTTGGTATAAAATTTGTCGGAAAACCTATTCCGTTTTCTCAAAATGGAATTATTTAAACATTTTAGCATTCTTGTTTTTTTCTGTTACTCAATAACGCAAATACGGAGAGAATTCAAAAATATGTTATTACAGAAATAAAAAACAATTGAATAAATCTTTGAACTAAAAATTTAGAGCCTATTTTACTGTTTAAGGATATTCATCAGTCATATTTTGAAATATGTTGAAGGAATGCACATATTCATAATTCTGCTTAAAATGCTTTCAGATAGTTAGAAAAAATAATTGCCATTTACTTGAGTAAAAACAGAAGATACTTATAGTAGTTTTACAAATAATACATGTCATCTAAAGTATTCAGCTATGCCACATTGTGAACATAAAATTTAATATGATGATTCTAAAAAAAAAATATGAGATGGAAAAAAAAACCCAGTAAAAATAGTTGTTTGTTACTCCAAAGTCTAAAGCACCGTCTATCGGCATTTTTTGAAAATTATCTTTGAAATTTATTTTAAGAAAATACTGATTTAAAGAATAGTTCTGATCACAGTTCAGTATGTGCTACTTAACCACTCCCAACTATTGATATTGTAGCGATCTCGATCAGTATAAAGCGAGTTACTAGCGGAAAGTAACTGGCTTCGCCGTTTACTTGACGCTAACGCTCTCGCTTCCTGATTATGAGATCCTTAGATCAAAACCAACCGGTGTCAATCTCCTCATTGGTGACTCCGGAGAACCACGCAACCCTCATCAACATCCAGCGCACAGAAATCGACTCACCTCATCATCAACAGATGGCAGCACCACACAAAACCTCTCAACGCAAAGCCTGTCCACGCATCACACTATGCGTAGGACAGCATTCATTCACGAGTGCATATTGCTCGTCAGACGTCAGTAATACGTCTTTCTCACTGGGGGGATACTTTTGTAGCGATCTCGATCAGTATAAAGCAAGTTACTAGCGGAAAGTAACTGGCTAGGCCTTTTGCTTGACGCTAACGCTCTCGCTTCCTGATCACGAGATCCCCAGATCAAAACTAACCGGCGCCCAACTCTTCAAGATTTTGAGCTCAAAATTTAACATGTTTCGACGTTGTTAATTTTAGGCATTAAAGATTTAATATATTAAATTTAAAAATTATCTTTTTATATATCTTAATTTATACAGGGTGCATCTAAATTCTTGGGCAAAATTTTAAGGGATGATAGTACGCATCAAAACAAACAATATCAAATGGGAAACTAAGGTTTCCAAATGTCTTCCGAAAGAGATAGAAGCCATTAAAATATGGGTCCAAAATTTAAAAAAAAAACAAAAAAAAACAAAAAAACATAAAAAAATGGAAAAATTGGTCGATTGATTTGGGATTTTTACTAAAACTATTCTTTATGCCAATGTATTCTTGAAAATAAATTATAAAGATAAAATTCAAAAAATTCCGATAGAGGTCGCTTTAGACTTTGGAGTAACGGACAACTGTTTTTTGCCGTTAATTTTTGCATCTCATTAAATGTTTTCGGAAGCCTAGATTTAAACTTAAATTTTGAGCTCAAAATCTCAATAGCACATACTGAACTGTGATTAGAACTGTTCTTTAAATCAGTATTTTCTTAAAATAAATTTTAAAGATAATTTTGAATAAATGCCGATAGACTTTGGAGTAACGAACAACTATTTTTTACGTTTTTTTTTTCATCTCATATTTTATTTTCTAGAAGTTTAGGCATAAACTTATATTTTGAGCTCAAAATCTGAATCTTTAAGAACGGTTAAATAGTGCAAATGGAACTATGTTCAAGGGGGGGGGGGGTTCAAATTTCAAAAAATTATAAAAAAAACGAAATAAATGGTCGATTCGTTTGCAGTTTTCGCTAAAACTATTCTTTATGTCAGTACTTTCTTGAAAAAATATTTTTAAAAAATAATTAAAAAAAAATTTGTAATAGGGTGCTTAAAACTTAAGAGTAAATAACAACTATTTTTAACCGTTATTTTATTTATCTATTTAAATGCTCGTAAAAGCTTAGACTTAAATTCTAAGCTCAAATTCTGAATCGTTGGGAGAGGTTAAAATGCGCAAATTTAACTGTGTTCAGGAGTTGAAAATTTATCCTCCCCCCCCACCCTCGAACACAGTTCAATTTTGCGCTACTTAATACTCCCAATGATTGAGATTTTGAACTCAAAATTTAAATCTAAGCTTTAGCAAGCATTTAATGATATTTAAAAAAAAATGGTTAAAATAGTTGTACGTTCCTCCAAAGTCTACGGCGCCCTCTATCGGCATTTTTTTAAATTTTTCTTTAAAATTTATTTTTAAGAAAATACTGATTTTAAGACTAGTTTTAGTGAAAACCGCTCACGAATCGACCAATTTTTCCGTTTTTTATAATCATTTGAAATTTTAACCTCTGAACACAGTTAAATTTGCGCTATTCAAGCACTCCCAACTATTCAGATTTTGAAAGCAAAATTTAAGTTTAAGTGTAGGTCTCGAAAACATTTATTGAGATGCAATAAATAACGGGCAAAAATAGATCTACGTTACTGCAAAGTCTAAGGCGCCCTCTATTGGCATTTTTGAAAATTATCTTTGGAAATTTGTCGATTTATTTGCAATTTTCACTAAAACTGTTCTTTATGTAAATATATTTTTGAAAATAAATTATGAAGATAAATTTCAAAAAATGTCGATAGAGGGCGCTTTAGACTTTGGAGTAACAAAAAACTATTTTTGCTCCTTATTTTTCGACCAATTTTTCCGTTTTTTATGTTTATTTGAAATTTTGGACCCTAAACTTTAATAGTGCCTATCTCCTTTGGAAGATGTTTGGTACACTTTGTTTGCGATTTGATATTGTTTGTCTTTATGTGTACTATCATCCCTTAAAGTTTTGCCCAAGAGTTTAGATACCCTGTATTTGCACGAATAATGTGCATATAAATAAAATACTTCAATTACATTATTTTATATATTTGTTACTATATGTGTACATTTTTTTTGGAACATGGATAGAGCACGGCATTGAAAAAAGATGTTACATTAAACAAAAGACTAGGGGTTTATTTTATTTTTTTATTTTATGCACAATCCGAATGTTACTGCAAAATAAGTATTGGATCTAAATATATGATTTTTTTCCCGGTTAATTTTATAGCCTTTAATAACACACATTTTGCCCACTCACTATTAAACAATATGTATTTATTGTTACTTACCCATCATGCGTAGTGTTGGGTAAGTCTTGCAATTGTTTTGAAATAGTACGGATTTACACCTTTCAGACACTGGAGACTCGGAAAAACAAATTTAAAAACATACCGCCCGTCTGTTTGTGTCTGTCTGTCTGACTGCCTATCTGTCTGTAAACGTCTCCTGAACGAAAGGAGATACAGACTTGAAATTTGGTGTGTACTTAAAATGTAATAATTGGAAGAAGCCTATATTCAATATTAGTAACCTCGATTATCCGAAAGTATTTTCCGGACTCTCAAAATATTCGTTCTGATGAAAGATATGATAAAAATTATTGATTTTTATTTTCATTTTAATAAATTAATGTAAAATACAATAAAAAAACATAAATTTTGCAAATAGAATGAAATTAACTGCAGGCATATTTGTATTTGCCCACTTCGATTTTTGGTAACCCTGTTTTCATTCAAATATATATTTTAACGTTTTGAGACGTTTAATCCAACGCAGTAAACTGGTAGTTAATATGAATATCATTTTTGTAGTTATAAGAATGTTACTTTTACTTTTTTATTACTCACAATTCGAAAGTTAGTACGAAAGAAATATCGGATCTAAATAAATATATTTTTTTCCCGTTTAATTTTATAGTCTTTAATAGCGCACATGTTCCCTACTCAATAATAAAAAGTATAATTTTATTATTACTTACTCATCATACGCAGTATAAAGTAAGTCTTGCAATTGTTATGAAAAAATATGAAAAAACGGATTTACACGTTTCAGATACTGGAGATTCGGAAAAATATATTTTTGGAAGAAAAAAATAACGTCCGTCTGTTTGTGTGTTTATCTGTCCAACTGACTGCCTGTCTGTACGTAAACGTGTCCTGAACAAAAGGAAATAGAGCCTTGTAATTTGGTGTGAACTTAATATGTAATAATGGGAGGAAGCGTATTCAATATTGTAACCTCGGTTAACCGGAAGTATTTTTTTCGAACTCTCAAAATATTCGTTCTGACGAAAGATATCATATTTTTTTTTTTTTAATTTTATTTTAGGGAGATAATGTAAAAGACAATAAAAAAGCATAAATGTTGCAAAAAGAATGAAGTTAACTGGACAGTTAATTACCAAGACATTTGCATTTATATTTTTTTACACATTTCGATTTTTGGTAACCCTATATTGCATTCAAAAATGCATTTCAATTGGAAATGTGATGATTAATCCAACGTATTAAACTTTTAGTTAATAGATTGTTATTTTTGTAGTTCTATTCGGTACTACTTGATTATCCCATCGAATAAAAAACTTTCGCAAAACTATAAACTGCTATCAGATCATCAATATTTCGAGCGACCAACTTTTAGTTGATTTTTACTCTAACTTTTCAGTGTAGAAAATAAAAAAAAAGAAATTTGCAGTTGTTGTTTCTGAAATTGGAGGAATAACCTGTTCTGCTGTTACCAGTTGATACAATTTATCTTTCTTTGTAGACAAGGTACTAGCTAGTACTAGAAACTAGAAAAAAGTGACGTTGAAAACCACATATCTCTGATTGGACGAAATGTTAAAAAGTGGAGATAAGTAATGGGTGTCATGGAATGTCACTTACGTTTTAGAACATGGTTTTAAAAAGTCGGCGTTAACGGTGTTTTCTATAATACTATTGTTTGATTTCTCGTAGAAAATTGGATGAAGTCAGGAGTTGGCTAAAAAATTTCTCGTAAAGTTGGTAACTATGACAGTAGCTTTAGATTAAATGTCAATAACCGCTTACCGTAGATATAATATTCACTTGACATTAAACACGTTACACTTTTTTACGTCATTAAGTACGTTTCATTTGTATTATTGTTATTATTTTAATTATTTTTTGCGTTCTTTAAATTTAAAATCATGTCAATTTATATAATTTATGAGTAGTTTGGCGATTTATGCAATATGTCACAATTAGTCGATGGGACAACCAAGTAGTACACGCAATTCTATAATACAGCATTACTATGTATTAAAAATATTTAAATATACGTTGAAATTTTATTTTGGAATTACAATACATTTTATAAATTGTTTAAACATGTTTTATTTTCATCTTTTATACTATGCATACCTATGAGCATTAATATGACGGTGGCCCACTATGACTAGTTCTTATTTTGAATAATTTTTTAATTATTACAAGAGGTTTTTTTTCCACGGCTGTCAAAATATTGCTACATAATTTAACAAGGATTTACTTTTTAAAATAACTAAAATAATTAAAATGAAATATAATACTATATTATATCTCGGAGTAAAATTTAAGTACACCACAGTAATGAAATATGATATAATTATTATTATTATACATCACTTTCAAACGAAGCTTAAAAAAGTGCACATTTAAAAGATTCAAATTATTGATTTAAGTCTATATAAATAATAAATTAATACATGAAATCAGTAAGTAATCATTTTTATAATCACTGTCTTATCATTACTGTCAGTAAAAGTTTTTTCCTGTCTACCTATTCTGTTGCCCTGTATAATTAATTTTTTATCCAAGCATTTCTAAAAGCAATTTTTTTAAATGTTTTTAATAACATATAGAATTATCATAAAGTTAAATCCGTATCAAATGTTAATGTTTTTAATTGTTTTTTTCTCCTTTTCTAGATAAAATATGAAAAAAAAAATGAGATTTAATATCACAAAATTTTTTATCAGGAAATGTTTGATACATGAAGTGTAAAATACGTATTTCCTTTTATTTTATTCGAAAAATCATATTTTTCCTAGTTTTTCTTTAGTTTTTCATAAAATGCATAATTAAAAATAAAGCATAATTTGGAATTTGTTTTAATTCTAATTTGTATAACATTTAAAAATAATCTGGTATAATATTAAAACATAAGAGTATATTTAGCGCTTTTACACAACGCTATTTATCTTATATTATTATACGAGCAAAAATTATATTGTGAGTAAATTTTATCTAAAAAGCAGCTCTAACAATTTCAACAAAAATTTTTATTTTATCATTTTTGGACTCGAGGAAATTATTGGGCTGGGTCACATGCTTAAGAAAAATAAAATAAATTAGAGGACATTTTGGGTCATAATGGGTCACGGTGAAGCTAATTATATCTAAAAAATGGTTCGATTGATTTTAACTAAATTTTGTTCTCATCTGTTTTTTGGCACGACAAGATAATTTTGCTAGGTCACATATTTGAGAAATATTCATTACTGGGTCATTTTTGGGTTGCTATGGGTCAAGCTAATTTTGAAGAAAATGAAACGAATGATTTGGTTAAATTTTGTACTCTGTCGTTTTCAAGATCGAGAAGAACATTGGGTTAACTCGTGTATTCGACAAAAGCTGATTAGTGAGTCATTTTGTGTTAGTATGGGTTCGGGTCATGCAAATAATATCTAAAAAACGCTGAAATGATTTTAGCAAGAATTTTTGACACATCTGTTAAACTAGATCATTAAACTAGATCATATGTCCCAGAAATTTCGGAAAAATGCATCATTTTGGGGGTCACTGCGGGTCAAACTAATTTTATCTAAAAATGTTCTCTAAGATTTTGATTAAATGTTGCATTTTTAATTTTCGGGCTCAACCATTGAGCTAGATTTTATGTGCAAGAACATTCGGTTAACGGGCCATTTTGAGTTACGATGGTTCAGAATCTAGGTAATTGTTTCTAAAAATGTCTTATAAACAGTTTTGACAAAATGTTGCATTGCAGTGTTTCAGGGCACGTGAAGGTCATTAGGCTAGATCACATTTTCGAGACTTATTGGATTAGTTTTGGGTCATTATGACTCAAATTTTATCTATAAAACGGTTCTAACGTATTTGATTAAATTATGTACTCTATCGCTGGAGAAGACCATATGGTTATATGTTCGAGAAAATTGGGTTAGTGGGTCTGTTTAGGTCCCTATAGGCACAGGTCAAACTAATTACACTAATCTAAAAAAGGCTCTAATGATATTGATACAATTTTGTATAATATCGTTTTGGGGTACGGGAAAATCATTGGACTAGATCACATATTTCATAAATTTTGACTAGTGTGTCATTTTTTTTTCTACGGGTTAACCTAATTTTATCTGAAATAGCCTCAAATATTTTTTTAACTTAATTTATTATTTTACCGGTTTCTGTCCGCAGAAGACTCCTGAACTAGGCCTCTTGTTCATAATATTACATAATTGGGTCACTGCGGATCAAGTTAATTTTATACAGGAAACAGCTTAAACGCTTCTGACTAAATTTTGTATCTCACCGTTTCTGATTTGCTAAAGACTATTGAGGCAAGTTATATGTTCAAAAGAATTTAATAAGAGAGTCATTTTGGATGGTTACGGATGTGAGTACGGAACCGAGAAGTTGGCAACAGCCAATAATCTGACGATATTTCACAAAATGTTGACGACATTTGGTCGAAAAATAGATTTCAAGATTACAAATATCAAAACACATACTTTGCGCTATATGAAATAATGACGACAAGTTTAGAAAATAATCGAATTTGAGAATGTGAAAAATGTGAAGAATGTTTTTAGGCATTTTTAATAGGAATAGCGATGCAAGGTTAAAGCAATCATATTCAGTCATTAATCAGAATGCTTACCCAGCAAACACACAGATATCCGTAGGCATTCGGGACTCAGCCGCTGTGCCGTTACCGACGGTGCATAATGCTCTTGGACTTACATTTGTTAAAAATACAAAAAAGTATACTTTGTCATAGATTGGATTCGATCTTACATCCCCAAGGTTGGAAGGCAAGTGCTTTAACCAATGGACAACTGAAACTTGTTCTGGGGAAGATTTTGAGGGGTAATAAATTCAACTGGCAATACAATTTTAATATTTGATTGGACAATTTCAATTTAAATTATATAAAAAACAGTCATTAAAACAAATAGCTTAAGCCCCTAAATAAATTAATATAAGACTGTAAAATTAAAAAATTGACCAGTTATAAATCAATTATAAGATGAATAAAATGATACGTTATTTGACAATCAGTAACATCAGATTATAATTCTTCATTTTAAAATTACATTGTTTATTAATTTTTAAAAATAATATTTCAGTGTGCACCAATAATACAGTTAAACACAAGAATTAATGTTTATTTTCATCCAACATACAACTTACTGAAAAATATATTTCGTTTCTCAACTTGGTTTAACAATTCTTCATTCATAATCGAACACATATACACCTGTTAAACATTTACGAAAAAGAGACCATTTAAAAAGTACATTAATAAACATTAAACATACGCATAACTCAGCCAAATGTAATTGTAATCTTCATATTCAAAACCTTTAATTATATTTAGTTAATATACCAATATTTTAAAAGATATAATTAGTAACTACAGATATTTGAACTTCGAAATGATTAACAAGTCGACTGACTGCTTTTAGATAGTAATTTAGATAACGAATACTTTATTCGAAATAAACCATCTAATTTTAAAAGAAAACTTTATGTATCATATAATAATCTAAACACATATCATACTTTTTGTTCCTTTACCATTGTTCATTTTGTTTCCTCGATATATTTAATTACAGATAAAATAAAATTTGGATAATTATAAACGATTAGCAGAATGAAACTGCTAATTAGAATATCTTTAAAGAAAGAAATGCATTATTATTTGAAGATTATATTGAAATACTCTATTTATTAAATATAAAGTGACATTTTATTCCCAAATAATATATATATATATATATATATGTATAATATATATATATATGTATAATATACAGGGTGTCTATAAAAGAACTCCGGGGTTTCGAGGCAAAATATTTTAATGAAATAAAAAACATACATACATGTTTTATACATGACTGAAAAGCTTACATTTTCAAGTTTTTTTTAACACTTAGTAAAGTTCTATATGAGCCCCGTTAGTGGCACGGCAGACGTCTAAACGGTATTCTACCTCTTCCCATGTCCTGGCGAGCATGTCTGGGGGGACGGTTGCCACACAATTGACTATTCGTTAACTGAGATGTTGAACATCACGAATTTTCTCTGCATACACAGGATTTTTGATATGCCCCCAGAAGAAATTTCTATCGTTTCTATGAGTCAAATAACACATTGAGCCTTTTGTTGCGGAGTCGCCATCATTTCAAGGTCAACGGCCTGCAGCGCCGCCAACAGTTGTGCAAACATTCCCAGTTCGTATGAGTAAAACTTTTTGAGCTACTCTTTTCAGAGAAATCGACTAAATTTTGCTATATTTTATAGTTAGTGAGATATGAATTTTTAAAACCCCGGAGTTCTTTTATAGACACCCTGTATATATATATATATGTATAATATATATATATATATTGCTTTTTTAGTTATAAAATAAATTTTTCAAATCAAGTATTCAAATGAATGATCTCTGTCAAATACGTAAGGTGACAAAGGACCTTTCAACTATTTTTTCACTCTAAATACTATTGAATGGCATACTATATGCATTTTCGCCCATGTAGTGATCTGGCAAATTTCTGACCAAGAACTGCAAATTAATTCCGAATCATAATTGTCTATAGTTGTCGATTGCATTATAATTCCGAATAAGAATGTATTATCTCAATTCTATGAATAGAAATGCATTTGTAGGTCGTTAATGAAATCGATATTGCAGTGTCTTAGAATGATTAAAAGCAATTGAATGAAGTGAATTGAACTCGAAGCTTCTCCATAAAATGTTAAAGCGTCTTCATAGCTTTCATATTTTATTCACAACATATCACATGAAGACAGTTCCCACTTACTGCAGAAGCCCTGATTATATTGTGAAAATTATAGTATGTGTTTGAAGAAATTTCGAAGTAAAAAGCTGGCGATATAGGGGAACAATAGGCAGCGTAGCACTTTGAAAATCGCACAAAATGTCTAAATTCTGCGTTTTCGTCGAAGGTGCGTTTTCGTTTGATTAGTAAACTAGTTAGATGTGCCAATCCCTAATCTTTCTTCTATCTCCTACGTACATTTTAATATTTTTTAAAAAAAATAGTTGCTCATTTTAATGCTTTAATAATTTTAATTCAATACCATACCAACTTTGATTTTCATCTGAAATTTCTGTTTCAGTCAATTAATCAGAATTTCCGTCTCTGCACGAGTCGATGGACAATAGAATAATAGGCATATTTTTTTTCAAATTCAGGGAAAACCTACTTGCCATACCAAAAAATAATCATACACAAAAATTTTTGTTCAGTTCTAGACCTAACTTCATACACTTTTAGGTGGTGCAATATTAAAAATGGCATGAAAATCGCTATTGCAGAGCCCCCTTTCCGGCTGATTTTTTTCAAATTCAGGGAGGACCAACTAGCCATAGCCATACCCTTACACATAAAATTTGGTTGAATTCGATGCATAACTTCATACACTTTTGATCGGTAAAAATTGATATTGGAACAAAAATCGCGATTGCAGCGCCCCCTTCCGCCCGATTTTTTTTTCAAATTCAGGGAAGACCAACTAGCCATAGCCATGCACTTGCACAAAAAATTTGGTTCAATTCGATCCATAACTTCATATACATTTGGTCGGTGGAATATTGAAAATGCCACAAAAATGGCGATTGAAGCGCCTCCTCCCGGCGGAATATTTCAAACATGAAGGTGGACCTGCTTGCCACAGCAAAAAACATTCACAAAAAATTGGTTCAATTCTATGCATATCTTCATACACTTTTTGATGGTAGAATGTCGACATACACACAGATACACGACCAGACAGACATTTTGTAAAAACATGTTTTTTGGAATCTCTGACTCCTAAAACGTGTAAATACGTCGAAAACCGGAAGTCGAAAAAAATGTCGATTACAATACTTTCTTCTATTGAAGATAGAAGAAAGTAAAAAAAAAAGAACGTCCGCGAAAAGGTCAAATACAAAAAATTCTGCAAAGAAATCTGTCAGAAAAGCGCATTAAGTTAAAAATATAAAGGGTAACCAAAAATCCCAGGGTAGAAAAAGATGGGATAAAAATAAGTAAAAAGAATTAAAAGGAAATGGTTCGCTTAAAAACATTTAAATTTGCATTAAATAATAGAATTTTGTCAAAAATGATGGAGTAAATTAGGAATAGCTAAAAACTTTATATTTAAATAAATTGAGAAAGATAATAACTAATTAAGGAGAAATTAATAGAATTCATGATATATACTATAAAAGAATAGGAAATTAGTTAATTAGACGTTAATTTAGCGTAATAAGAAAATAGATATCTCGAAGGAAAAATCAATAATATCTATACATATATAAAAATGTTCGCCCTGACTGACTGATAATCAACAAACAGCCCAAGCTACTAAATGTAGAAACATGATAATTGGGGAAAATCTATTTCTTATGATGTAAGCGTGCAATATGATAGGGTTTTTGAAATTTTCACCTTATATGGGGACAAACGGGAGGTCGAAAATGCTTCAACATCTTCCTATATTTCAGCAACTGTTTAAGGTAGCAGTGTGAAATTTTAGAAATTAAATCTATTAAAAATATTATTAAACACATATTTCAATAATTTTTTAAAAATTCCCTCCTGAAGGGGTTAAAAGGGGGTGAAACAACTTAAGACATTTGACACATCTCAGCAGTTGTTCTAAGTAGAATTGTGAAACGACAAAAACAAATCTAGTTAAAAAAATAATTAAAAACGTGTTGGACCTTTTATTAAATTTGTACCCTCAAGTGTGTTGAAACGCGGTTTTTGGACTTGGCATGTGATATATCATCGGAAAGCCGTCGGACCGCTCTTTCATAAAATGAGCTTTTTTTTTCGCACCCCAATTTAACCCCCCCCCGGGGCAGTTTTTTTTAATTGTAGCATTTAATCATTACCGATCGTTTTTTTTACAGGGCCGTCTGATAAATAATAGGTATAATATTTGAAAATTTTAAAGATAGGAGAAGGTTTTATATCGATGAGACGTGGTTGTTGGAACTCTGGTGGGGAGGGCAATTTTCAAAATTCGGCTAACACCTTTCATGTTATATATCGTTGGAAAGCTCTCTGACCATTATTTCAAATTATACACCTCCACTGCCTCAGAAATATTTGGATATATCACAGCAGCAGGTTTTATGTAGAAGTTTAAAATTTGAGACAACAAACTTCCTAAAAAATAGTTATACTTAAATACCTTTTTTTGTTGCTGTTTATTATATCGTTAACATCGACTGTGAGCTGGATTATGTAACATTATATGAATAAGACAACAATTATGGATATTATGATCTTGAATCAAAGAAAGTACATTTTTTTCTATATGTACTGTGTTTGATTCAAGATCCGTTTATAGAAACCGACCATCATAACAGTCGAAGACTGCTACACTAACACTGCTCTACCAATAAGTGTTTGGACACTTTCAATTTTTGACATTTTGTCAAATATTTAGAAATATACTTGTCGGATTCTTCTGGAACTTCAGGATTATAAAAATTATGTTTGACCTCATATTTATCAACATCCATTTGATAAGCAGGACAATTAATGGGTTGACAAAAAATCAAAGAATAATAGAAATATTTAGGATCACCCTGTACATGAAAATGCACGAAATGATTTATCGCTTCAGAATACGAATATGTGGATACTGTACAACACGTACACTGAGTTTTTAAAGAGCAGCATGCATATTCATGGAGAAAGGGCGATTTTTTTGAAAATTAAAAAAAAAATCTGGTATGTTTTTTGTTTATATCATGAAGGGATTTTGACCAAATTTAACGCATATTTCAGAAAAATTGGCAAATTGTTTTAGAAATAATATAGCACAATTGGAATATAGATATATTAAATATTTTATGAAATATGAGTAGTTGTATGATATAATTTTTATCTGCGCATGCGCGAACGATAAAAAAAATATTTTTACATCATATAATAGACAATTCTATGGAGTAACTCATAAAAAAAATCCGACCAAATATCGTGAAAATTCAAAAAGATATCACTATTATAGTGAGCTGCTTTACTTTGCTTTCAAAAAGCAGTTTAATGAAAAGGGATTCTCCAGAAATGGACATTTTTTATTAACTGACTTTTAGGAAAAAATTAGTATTTAATAAATTATTAATTTAATGAAAAGCTCCTTTTCTTTTCTATCACAGGTGTCAAGATACTTATTAGTAGCAATATTGTATTAGATATTTTATTCATTAGATACTAATTTTTTCCTAAAAGTCAGTTAATAAAAAATGTCAAATTTTGAAGAATCCCTTATCATTTAGCTGATTTTTTAGAGTAAAGTATAAACAAATTACTATAATACTGATATCTTTTTGAATTTTCATGATATTTGATTGGATTTTTATTTATGAGTAACTTCATAGAATTGACTATTAAATGATGTAAAAAAATTGTTTTTATCAATCACGCATGCGCAAATAAAAATTATTTCATACAACTACACGTATTTGATAAAATATTTAATGTATCTATATTCCAATTGCGATATATTATTTCTTAATATATTTTACCAATTTTTCTGAAATTCACGTTAAATTTGGTCAAAAGCCCTGCTTCTTATAAACAAAAAACATACAAGATTTTTTTTTTTTTTTAATCGCTCTTTCTCCATGAATATACATACTATTCTTACAAAACTCAGTGTACATGTTGTACAGTATTCACATATTTGTATTCTGTGGCGAAAAATCGTTTCGTGCATTTTCATGTACAGGGTGATCCCAAATATTTCTTTTATTCTTTGATTTTTTGTCGGCCCCCTAATTGCCCTGCTTATCAAATGGATGATGATAAATATGAGGTCAGATATAATCTTTATAATCTTGAATTTCCAGAAGAATCCGACAAGTATATTTTTAAATATTTGACAAAATGTAAAAAATTGAAATTGTCCAAATACTTATTGGTAGATAGTGTAGTAACATATATATTAACAAGAAAAAAAGGAGAAAAATAAGATATTTTGTCTTTTTTTATGAAGTACTTTTCAAACTGACCAATGCGCATCTATATTGATTAAGGCAACTGTATTTTTATGCAAGTTTGTTTTATATATAAATAAATATGTATGTAAATATAAGTGTACCTGTACATTGATTTTATATATATCTGAATAAAGACGAAAAATTTATTTTCTAATTTTTATGATTTTTTCAAAATTTTTGCATCATGTTTCTGTAATTAGCTATCTTTAACTTTTCCAATTACATATATGCAGTTTAAGAATATGATGCACAGATGCATGGCATTTATGATTACAAACAGCTAGAAAAAATACTGGGGATTTATTTTGTATGGAATGCGCATGCGATATTTTGAAAAATTGTTCACAACTTATAAATAGAAAAAGAATATATATATATACAGGGTGATTCAGCTCGTCGGTGACAAACTTTAAGGATCGATAGAGCACACCTAGACGAACATTTTTGAATAGGGAATGTAGGGTCCCTGACGCGATGGTAAGGCGCTAGGCGCTTTCGAAAATTTGGGTGCCGAAATTCGAAACGTCATAAAAACTAGGGAAATGGTTAGATTTTCTTGCTTGTTGCGTCGAAATGATTCTGTTTGTTTAGACTTTCTTCAGTACCAATTTGATAAGCGTATCTCTTAAAACATGGATAGGGGGCGCTGCAGACTTTGGAGAGCTAGACAACAACGTTAAGCCCGTTATTTTGATAATTTAACACATGCTCGCCAAAGTTTATACTCTAACTTAAAGTTTGAACCCAAAAGTAGAGCCCTGCAAAAAACGTAAGAGCAGGAATAAAATGTCAAAGTACAGGGTGGTCGAAACTCGAAGGCTCCTAAGAGATAAACAAACAGATTTCTTGACTTATGGCATGCATTTTCATGATTCTGTTTGCTGGGGCTCTCTGAAACTCAGTTGAACGGTACAAAAAGAAACATCGATAGGGGGCGCTTTGGGCAAAAAACATAATTCGTTGACATTTCGGACGCTAACTGGAAACGGGGCGCTACGATCAGTTAGTAATAATGAAAACACATTTTCTACCTCTGCTCAACACTTCTGAATAAATTTAGACCAAAAACATCAATGATACTGGAAATTTATTTACAAAAAATAACACTACAGAAGATGCTCGAAATTTCGACCTTGGGCCATGATGCAGGCTTCGCACCTCCGTCGCATTGAGGAGTGTGTGTTTCCAACAATGCCAGGAGTATCTCTGATCTGCCCTGCAGCTGCCACAATGCGCGCCACAAGTTCTTCAGCACTGCTGACAGGTGTATGGTATACCTCGGCCTTCAGGTAACCCCAAAGGAAGAAATCCAAGCAGGTGAGGTCTGGTGATCGGGCAGGCCAGTGAACTGGACCCCCACGCCCGATCCACCGCTGGCCATACCTGGCGTTTAGATGGAGACGCACGTCGTTCGTGTAATGGGCCGGAGCTCCATCGTGCTGGAACCACATCTGGCGACGCGAACCTTCGGGTACGTGCGCCTCCTCCAGAAGCTGCGGCAGCACTTGATCCAGGAAAATCAGGTAATTTCCACCTGTCAGCCGTTCAGGTAACAAATAAGGGCCAATGAGGCAATCCCCCAGAATGCCGGCCCACACATTTACTGAGAAACGCTCCTGGGCTGCTCGGCTTCTGGTTTCATGTGGATTTTCATCACACCACACATGACAGTTGTGGGCGTTCCACATTCCCTCCCGGCTGAAGGTGGACTCGTCCGTAAACAAAATGCTGTTTACAAAACGGGGATCCCTGGATCTCATCGCCAAGTACCATCTTGAGAATTCCACTCGAGGGTCAAAATCCTGCTCTCTGAGCAACTGCACCCGCTGGATGTGGTAGGGGTGCAGATTCCGGGAACGTAAGATGCGCCACGCAGTTGCTTGCGAAATGCCAACATGTCTGGCGATATCTCTCGTGCTAAGACCTGGGTTGTCCTCAACCAGGTTAAGCACAGCCTCTTCGTTGTCGGGGGTGCTCACTGATCGCTCCCGTTCAGGCCTGCCTCCGTCGAAAGATCCCGTTGTGGACAACCTCTGGTGTACTCGAGCGAAGAAGGCATGGCAGGGGATTTGCCTGTTGGGGTAACGCTCGGCGTACAACCGCTGAGCGGCTCGTCCATTACAACCAGCAGCGCCATACGCCAAATGCATGTCAGCCAATTCAGAGTTTGTGTACTGTTCCATCCTACTACCGATCTGCAGACAAGTAACCCGAAGCTTAAGTAGGTACCGCACGTTCAAAAGACGTGTCTGCGCATACAACTACGTCATCTCGCGTTGTCGTCTACGCATTACGTATCTTTTGCATATCGATATGGTACGATATCTTTTGCATAAATCAGCAAAAAGCACCTTATGTAAATTTTATTGCGCGCATTGTGCATGATTGAAACCAGCTATGTTTGTTAAAAAAAACAAACAAACTGCAGTTTTAATAGCTTCTTATGATAAGTAAATTACTCTCTTGTTTTGTTTCTAACTGATCGTAGCGCCCCGTTTCCAGTTAGCGTCCGAAATGTCAACGAATTATGTTTTTTGCCCAAAGCGCCCCCTATCGATGTTTCTTTTTGTACCATTCAACTGAGTTTCAGAGAGCCCCAGCAAACAGAATCATGAAAATGCATGCCATAAGTCAAGAAATCTGTTTGTTTATCTCTTAGGAGCCTTCGAGTTTCGACCACCTTGTACTTTGACATTTTATTCCGGCTCTTACGCTTTTTGCAGGGCTCTACTTTTGGGTTCAAACTTTAAGTTAGAGTATAAACTTTGGCGAGCATGTGTTAAATTATCAAAATAACGGGCTTAAAGTTGTTGTCTAGCTCTCCAAAGTCTGCAGCGCCCCCTATCCATGTTTTAAGAGATACGCTTATCAAATTGGTACTGAAGAAAGTCTAAACAAACAGAATCATTTCGACGCAACAAGCAAGAAAATCTAACCATTTCCCTAGTTTTTATGACGTTTCGAATTTCGGCACCCAAATTTTCGAAAGCGCCTAGCGCCTTACCATCGCGTCAGGGACCCTACATTCCCTATTCAAAAATGTTCATCTAGGTGTGCTCTATCGATCCTTAAAGTTTGTCACCGACGAGCTGAATCACCCTGTATATATATATATATATATATATACATATGTATTACTTTTATTTAATTTGTGATAAATATATACAATAATACTTGTAGTGTGTTCTTTAATAGTATTCGATATGGAAACTAAAAAATAAATAATAATAAAATGAGTTTGATGAACCTTTTTTCCTTAACAAAATATGGGGTTTTTAACTAAAATACGAACAAACTTATTGGGAATTCAGGAGGCAGAGAGACAACTCGCAATCACATAACAATGTTGGCTCGAAAATGCGTCATATGGTGCAAAGAAGCAGAAAGAAACAACAGAAATAGCAAAACAGTAATGTGACAGAAAAATTTTATTCAAAGTTTGAACTGCAGAAAGTATTCGAAATTACGAAAAAAGTCGTCAGGCAGACATGACAGCGGCGTTTGCAGTCTTGCGGTAGATAACGTTGAACGGAAGGTCTTGTGAACAATGATCATGCTGGGAGTCGTCATTTGGGGCGAGTTTACCGAGCTAGTAAAAAGAACGCCTATTCAAAGTATGGACTGGCCGACATGCGGATTGTAAATGGAGAATTGGACTGCGACAGTCACAGTGTTTGAACATTATACCAAGAATGACATCGTCATAGGCATACTCCACGTCAAATGACCTTCGCAAGTGCAAACAGTAGGTTACGTGAGCGTAACTGTTTAGCGAGTGATACAATATATTGAGAGCCTACATCAAGGATTCCTGGCAATCTGCAGCTGGTCCTACACCTAGCACTAGATAATCAAAGTACGAGTACTCGAGCAATAAACCATCAAATTGATTTTCAGCACTCACTGTCCAGAGGATTTTCGTAGAAAACCAAATTGCCGAATATTATCTTTGAAATATTCAATTAGAGTTTGAAGATCTACTCTAATAACGAACATTACGACATACCATGAAGTGCGTTTGTTACATGAATAAGGAACAGAGATCTGCAAACTGTGCATTTGCTGGGTCCATATTGTCCTCGAATGACGGATATTTCATAGATGAGGAAACTTCAAACATTGTTACGTCCATGTGTGGGCTTTGGAGAACTCGATGATACACGAATATGTGCTACTAGGTTTTACGTTCAATGTGTGGGTTGGCATTGTTGGAGACTACCTTATTGGAACTTACCTTCTGCAAAGTCACTTGTACTCTATAGCATACCTGACTCTTATTATAGAAATAATATTGTCATTATTATAGAAACTAACTCATTATTGTAGAAATGATGTTGCATGTTTCTTTTTATGCCCTTTCACCAAATAATTTGCAGCACATTTTTCAATATTTCATAAATGATGGTGCTTCTTGCTTTTTTTTTACTTTATTTATATATTTATTAGACTATTTTATGTTGCATCAATTAAAATGATTTTCTTATATTTCAATTATTATAATATTTACTTTATTGTAATTCGTAAGGACAAGTATACTACGACAAATTTTATTTTTCTTTAATTTGTCATTTCTTTAAGCAGTACTAATGTTTGTGCATTTTGCGTATTTATGTCAATTCAGTAAACAACTGGTATTAGGCTTTATTGTCAAAAATTAACATCATTTTCAACTTTGCACTTTAGAGGTAATTCTGCAAAAAATATTACGATATATACCTTTAAATTATTTATGTATTACAGAAATAAACAAGTGGGAAATAGCACGTCAAACGTAGCAAATAGCAAATATGATTCGTTCGTACCATAATTAATTTTAAAATATTCATAGCTTGATGTATCAGATGTTATAATCTTATACAAAAATGCATGAATGCAAAATTTGATACGATTATATAGCTTCAGTTCAGTAATACAAAAATAATGGGACGTAATTAACATGGCAAATCTCGAACAATTGCCTATCATGGGACATCGTAAAAATGCGAAACTCATTCGAAAACTACTTTTAAGCTATTTTCATTGATGATCTCTAACTTTTACAGATTCTGCTGTGGTACCCTGTATATGATTAACAGCATTTATGCACAGAACGTAATATGCAAAAATGTAGTTAAGAACTCATATCACAGCTGCAAATGGACTTCCAGCAAAAATCGGTAACATACAATAATTTTTAGTACAGTATAGTATCCAAAATCTTTTGTGAGTCCGTGCAAATTCTGTAAGCTCTTTCTATTATACAGGAAGTAACTTATGATAAATCTTACCAATGTCTATAAATTTTCTTATACATAAAATAATTTTACATGATTGAAATACAACGGAAACACTATTTTTCCATATATCATTACGTAACGGAATTCTTTTATGTCGATCTGCAAATGAATAATAAACATTTTTTGCACCGAAAACTGCACAGAATGTATATTTTAATACACTATGTTAAATGTATATCAATTTCATCCTGATTGAAAAGCTGTAACAACATTAACATGAACTTCAAACATTTTTTCCAATTGACCGTAACGTAACGGAATATTTTTATTGTCCATGTAATCAATTTATGCATCCGTTATTCATAAAATTTGAATGACTCGACAAAACCAAGCAACGATTATATATTTTAAATTCCAAACGATTCAGTTGGGTAGTTTTTGCTCCGTTATATGCAAACAGACGGAGAGACAAAAGGACAGACGAACACACCGGCGGACTCAACAACGACTATTTTTGGTACGTGTTTACATAATTACGAACGCACCTAAAAACTACTGTATACATGTATGGATGGTTTGAAGAATTGGGTAGCAATGAAAATCTCTATAAAATTTTACTATCACGTACAGCGGTAAATGACTGATGTGACAGGTTCAATATGATTTTAGCACTTATATATTGCCCACCACCTTGTCCCCCTGTTTGAGCTTTGACATTATCTTGAACCATATTTAACATTAAATTAAACCATATTATACTGTAACGCTTTGTTAAAGTAAGCATTTCACATCTTGTATATTCGTTGCATATTAGTTGGTGAATATTTATTAATATATGCCTTATACTTGATGTATTTTTCTTGTTGTTCCTAGTATTCGATAATATATTTATTTAAAGTTTTTGGATAAAGTGAAAATAATGATCTATCATAGCTATTCTGAATTCAGTTCTCTCAATTAGAATCTCTGTGTTGCTGTATTTAAGAAAATCTAGTTAATTTTGTACATCTTTAGAGCATATTGATTTATAAATTAGTTTAATTTAAATTTACTTCTTAATTAATTTTATCCTTTATTATCTTATTTATTTTTATTATTTATCTCGAAGAAGAATTTCGTGGTTGATTAAATGTACAATTGTGTCTGATTTCTTTGCGCAGGTTCAAGTATAATCCGCCAGAATGAATATATTTGCTAAAAGCTGATAAGAATGAAATACGCGATTAAACTTTCATATTTCATATAATTGAGTTTGACTTACATTAAAATATTGTAAGCGTCCCTTTGATTTCGGAATAGTAATGAAGAATCTTGCAATTAATCAAAAGCAAAGAGCTTAAATATTCATTTTATGGTCTGTGTATCAGAATAATAAATATAAATCTTTGATGTATGAAATATCCTTTTCGATAGAAGATGTCCTAAATTCATAAATATTTAATTAATGTGGTTGCATAAACATATAAAAATGGAAAATTCATTGTTATTATCTTGCTAGCTTAATTATTTAAAAAGATGTTCAGTTGTTCTTTATGATGAAAATGTATTTAAATTTGCGGATTGGTGAATATGGTATTTAATGGTTTTTTCTAATACTAAATTAATTGCAATGTTCCATCGAATAATTAGTATTTTAACAAATAAGGACGAGAATAAAATACATAATTAAAATCTTTCTTTATCATATGCATTGACGTGTGAGAGAATTTTACCTACATACAATTATTATAAGATTCCCTATGATTACGAAATGATAATGACAAATCTTAGAATTAATCAAAAACTAAGGCCTTAAATTTTCCTCAATATTGTATATATCAGAATTTTAAATAAAAATCAATTCAATATTGTATATATCAGAATTTTAATTCTTTGAAGGAAATGACAAGGAGCCTTTGTTGCAAAATTACCATAAAAATAATATTTAGTTAAAAATTTTGTTTGCTAGGTTGTTAATGATAATTTAGAAAACATTTTTGTAACACGAAAATTTATTGAAATAATTCTCTTTCCAAAATAATAAAATACGTTTTACACCATCGAAATTTCGTCTTCACTTCTCATTTAATTCTGACAAATTTATCAAGACATTTTCTGTGAAGCGTTAAATTCCTCCATACTGAACCAATCTGTATCAGATTTGTTTCAAAGTAATCTATTTAAATCCATATTAGAAAACTTTTCTGTTTTCCTTGACTCAATAGACTTAACTCTACGTTTACCAGCATTAATGCTAACCAAGAGGAAGCAAAATATTTTTTATTAAGTGAAGAAAAATGATTCACAAGACAGTAATTTTAAAAATTAAACCAACAATTGCAGAAAAAATAACAAATCATCATTTATCTTGATAATTTAATATGTGTAAACATTTACGTTTAGAAAATATAAAACATTGTAATAAAAAAAGGAATTTTTTTTTCTAATTACTTCGTAATACAACTTACTGTTGTTTTTAAACACAAAGAATGAATAATTAAAAGAAACCTCATTTAAAAGAAAAAAAATGTTCATCTTAAAAATGTTGGCATTTTTTTTCATACTGCTGAATTTCATGTTTTTTCCCAAACATTTCTGTCACAACAAAACATTTAAACAACAAACTCGTTTATGAAAATTGTACTTGTTTTTCACGCTGTGCATAAAAAAGGGCTACCAAGTGAATTTTATATAAAAAAAATGTATATAAGGTACCCTGGAGTAATAACGCCAGGCGGGGTAATAACGCCAAGTGCTTATATTTTGCATAATTATGAAATAATCAGGTAAATGACACCCATATGCTCTGCGCAGAAGGGTTTTGAGTCATATAAATCACAAAAAACAGCTTCAAGTTAATTTGTTTCATTTTTAGGTCTTATTGTTTTTACAAACAACTAAAATTAACGCTTGATCTAAAATTTGCGAGACACGTTTTGTGATGTGAAGACTATGTTTTTATCCGGAAATACTTTGTTAATTACATAAATTTGTAGTGCATTTCATGTACTTTTAAAATGCTCTTGAAGATTTTGGATATCTTCTCGAGATAATTTGTAATTTAAAATGTACTGCGCAATAACTATACCGGGGTAATAACGCCAATCCTTGACATTAATACCCCGGTTGATTCCCTACAGTGGCCGAGCTACATCCTAAATACTGATTCAAATAAACACAGTTAAAACTGCGCAATGTTTCTCCTATTTCTATTTAAGCGGTCCTTTTTAAGCAAAAAGAAGCTCACGGTCCGATATTCTTTTGCCTCATCCCCCCCTTCCCACACCACACCTTTATTTTTCTTATACTTTCACAAAAAATTGAATATTTTCAATAGCTTAGAATGCAATTTTTCAATTTCTAAGTTTGTAGAGTTTGTACTTTTAGAATTGGGCTATCTACATGCAATTATTCCATCTTATTTCATAGTTTTGTTTGCATGGCGTTATTACCCATATAGGTGGGTAATAACGCCAAATAGCATGGGTCAAGAAAAAACGCCATTACATTTTATGAATACATATCTGTTAAATTATTTTATTTTATATAGATAGTCAATGAGTTGCTGTATCAGATCCTATATTTGTTTGAAAAATACAATCTAAAACTAACAAGAAGGTCTCCATACGGGCATACTCAGAAAAATCTGAAAAAATTACAGAATGTTCTTCTCATATAGTTATATGTGTTTATAAAAAAAATTTCGGCGGAATCTCCTTATAACGTCCGTAAAAAAATAATAAAAATTTCGTTTATTTGGCGATTTATCTCCGGTTGGCGAAAAAACGAAATTTTGAAAAATACGCTTTTACGCTTCGAATACTTTTTAAAGAAAAAACTCTCCATGTTCAATTTATTTAAATAAGTTTAGTTTAAGTAATTTTAGTTTTGCAGTTTTACTTTACTTTAAGAGTAATTTTGTCATATACGTTTATATGTACTTATAACAAAATGAAATTAATATATTTTATCATTTAAAACACAATTTAAATTGATTAAAATTGTTCCAAATTGAAAAATACACTGTTAAAAATATGCTGCATTTTGTTGCAACGCAGTCCCTTGTTTGTATAGAAAACGGTTACTTGGCCGTGAAATGGAGCTTTCTCATTGGTTGGAATAGAGATATTATATACAAGCGGTGGAGTGCGTTGCAACAAAATGCAGCAGATTTTTAACAGTGTATGATACGGTCAATTCGCCGTGCTATGGAGCATTCTCATTGGTCAGAAGAGAGATATTTTATAAAAGTAGTGGAGTGACGTTGGAGTAAATGCTGCAGATTTTTAACAGTGAAGTCAATTAAGATCAATTTTCAGATTCGTTAAAATCGTCTGATTTTGGCGAGGAAATGCACTGTTCGCCAAATCCCGCGTCGCTTTCAGCTTTTCACGCCAATTATTCCAAACTATTTTAATTTTTAACATGTCTAATAATGTAATTCCGCCACTAATTTTCACTGATCCTTTATAACCTACATGAGTATTTTAATTCGTATTTTTTTCAAAAAATTCTGAGTATGCCCCCAATGGAGACCTTCCTTGTAAGCCGTGAAAATTGGTAGAACCTTAACGTTGCGTTATTACCCCAGGGTACCTTATATATTTTTTGTTTCGTCTTGTATATAAGGAAAAGAAGGAGGATACGTCTTCTACTTTTTAGTTTTGAAAATGTCTCATTGCTGCCTTTTATAGCGTTTTGATATATTTTGCAGAGCGTTTGTTGATGTATAATTACAAGAATGGTTTAGTAATTATATATTGTTCCTTGTGCATATAAAATATTTGTATTGCAATGGTTGATGTAGAATATCAAAGCCTAATGTCTTAAGTGCCTGCATTCTTAATTTCCGAGTGGTAGATGCTATATTAACATATTTTTCAGAAAAGGGTGAAAGAAGTAGGGCGAAAGCTTGGTTTAGAGCTTATTGGACTCGATTCGGGACAGACATGCTTTACGAAAAGTGCACGGAAAAACAAGAGTAAACTATAACAAAATCGAGGCATTATCAATTTTACGCTTTCATCAAAAGCACTTAAAAACAGTTAATGGAATTAAAACTGAGTAACTAACAACTAAATCAAAGATCCACACATTAAATCCCTGGCTTGGTTACTTTTTTACGCTTCGTTAGCAGTTTGAATGTAAAATTCATATTTATATATCTATGTTACTATATAAATATGTAAATAAGACACCATAAAAATCTATCACATTTATTTTCATAGTTGCTTATACCATTTGACAGAAACAATCGCTTTCTAATATTCGTATTACCCCAATATTTTGAAGGAAATGACAAGGAACCTTTATTTGAAAAGAACAATACAAAATGTGAATAATTTGCGATCAATAATTTTTGCTGTATTATGTAAGGTACCCTGGGGTAATAACGCCACGTTAAGGTTCTACCAATTTTCACGTTTACTTTTAGTTTGTATTTTTCAAACAAATATATGATTCGATACAGCAACTCATTGACTATCTATATAAGAAAATAGTTTAACAGATATGTATTCATAAAATGTAATGGCGTGATTTCTTGACCAACGCTATTTGCCGTTATTATTCACCTATATGGGTAATAACGCCATGCGAACAAAACTATGAAATAAGATGGAATCATTGCATGTAGACTGCCCAATTCTAAAAATAAAAACTCTACAAACTTAGAAATTGACAAATTACATTCTAAGCTATTCAAAATGTTCAATTTTTTGTGAAAGTGTAAGAAAAATAAAGGTGTGGTGTGGAGGGGAGAGGATGAGGCAAAAGAATATCATATTGTGAGCTTCTTTTTGCTTAAAAAGGACCGCTTAAATAGAATTATTAGAAACATTGCACAGTTTTAACTGTGTTTATTTGAATCAGTATTTAGGATGTAGCTCGGCCAATGTAGGGAATCAACCGTAGTATTAATGCCAAGGATTGGCGTTATTACCCCATTATAGTTATTGCGCTGTACATTTTAAATTAAAATTATCTCGAGAAGATATCCAAAATCTTCAACAACATTTTGAAAGTCCATGAAATGTAATACAAATTTATGTGATTATCAAAGTATTTCAGGATAAAAAAAAATACTATTCACATCACAAAACGTATCTCGCAAATTTTAGATCAAGCGTTAATTTTAGTTGCTTGTAAAAACAATAAGACCTAAAAATGAAACAAATTAACTTGAAGCTGTTTTTTGCGATTTATATGACTCAAAACCTTTCTGCGCAGAGCACATGGGTGTCATTTACCAAATTATTTCATAAGTATGCAAAATATTAGCACTTGACGTTATTACCCCGCCTGGCGTTATTACACCAGACCATCTTATTATAATTTAGAATACATTTATATAACACGAAAATTAATTAAAGGGATTCTCCCTACAAAATAATTAAACAAGTTTCACGCTTTCGAACTTCAGTTTTCATTTCTTCGTTTATTTCCGACAAAGTTTTGAAGTCAGTTTCTATGAAGCGTTAAATTCCTTTGTAGTTAACCAATCTGTTTCATTTTTTTTTCAAACCAATCCACACATCTTCTTATTAGAAAACTTTTGAGATTTTTACGACTCATTAGACTTAAGTTTACATCGATTAACCACATTAATGCTAATCTGGAGAAAAATATTTTTTATTAAGTTGAGAAATATCAAATATAAGATTTTAATTTTAAGACATGAAGCATGATTTGCAG
This sequence comes from Maratus speculifer, assembly GCA_964019185.1. Taxonomy (NCBI): domain Eukaryota; kingdom Metazoa; phylum Arthropoda; class Arachnida; order Araneae; family Salticidae; genus Maratus; species Maratus speculifer. The sequence continues at coordinate 415,233,915 of OZ025290.1, forward strand.
AGAAAATAATAAGTCATCGCTTATCCGGAGAATTTAACATGTGCAAACAATTACTTTTATAAAATATATAACACTGCACTAGGAAAAAAAACTGTAATTTTTTCGAACTACTGAATATTACATAATACTGTTGTTTTTAAAAAGAAAAAAATATGTTAGAGAAAAAAATACTCTTAAAAAAGAAAAAAGTTGTTTCTGTTAAAAATGTCGCATATGTTTTCTTCTTTTTACTGCATTTCATGTTTTTTCCTAGGAAGTTTTGTTACATCAAAACAATTTGGTGTGAACACAGAACTAGATTATAGAAAATAATCTAAATATTTAAGCTAGTTTTTTGCTTAAAAAACGCTATCAAGTGTATTTATTCTAAAAATATATATAATTTTGATATATTTCATTTTATAAATGAAGAAAGGGGTGGGGATTCATTTTCTACTTTTTTTGGCATACAAATATTCTACTTCTGCAGTTTTACAGCGATTTCATGTATTTTGCAGAGCGTTTGTTCAAATATAATGACAAATATTGTTTAATAATTATTGTCACTAATGTAAGTAAAATCTTTCTTCTGCGTTGGTTGATAGGTAAATATCGAATGCTCTTATATACTATATTAATATATTTTTGGAAAAGGGATGGGGATGAAAGGCTGGTTTGGAGCATATGGTGTGATAGATAGATTTGTGACAATAAATATGACGTGGCAACTGCCGTTTTGTCTGGGGGGTCACAATGATGTAACCACATATCATCCAATATCAAAAATCTAGCCCTATATGCTCCTAATCAGATTTTCCTTTCAGATCTCCCTGAAAAACTTACAACCAAAAATAAAACCAAAAATAGGTCTTTAGAACTTCACCCCTCTGTCCAAAAGTTTCTTAATATAGCAGTTACAGTTCAGAAATTGAGCTTATATGCATCTGAGACATCATACTTTGATATATCACATCAACCACCACAGTACAAATACTTTATATATACAAGTGACAATAATTATTAATCCACTCACGTACATCCATTGTTTTGAAAACTTTCGATACGTGTTACGAAATATGTTTGGATGTAAAATACTTTTTGCTGGACGACTTAAAAATGTTTAAAAATAAATATATTAATTAGTTATTAAGCTGTAGAAATAGTAAAATGTTTTATAGCTGAAAACATACAGCTTTGTACATGGATTGCATAGTTCTACATTGTTGAAAGGAAGAATATAAATCAATTGCATGATTCTATCACTACCAAAGTGAAACTTATCGAAATTATGCTTATTTTTAACTTTTTAAGGATTAGTTTTAGTTATCATAGTTCAATAAAGCATTAAATAAAAAAGTTACCTTCATAACATACCGTACAATAAACAAATAAAAGCTATTAAGTAATGCAGATTCTCTTAATTATTTTGAAAAAAATGTTTTTTTATACTATTCAAATCTTTTTATGCAGTTAAACTTCTAGTTAACGAATGTGACCATTTTTCTAAAAAATCTTAGAAGAAAATATGCGTTTAATATAAAATAAATGTCTGCGAGATGCTTTTTTTACAAATAAAACCCATATAACGTAAAAGCGTATTATAACGAAGTTAAAAAAATATTTAGATCTTGGTGTAACAGTATACAGTAGTTAAGATACTGTATAGGCATCCGAAATCTTTTGAAGAAATACCTTCAATATGAATTACCATCTGCTTTCTATTATATAGAACGTAACCTTTAGTAAACCTCAGCAACGTATATTATTCTTATAAAATATAAAAAAAATAACATAATTAAAACGTGCCTCAAACAATGGTTTCCCTCCTATACAATTATGTATTGGAATACTTTTGTGTGGCCCTATAAATTCATAACAAATATTCTTTGCACCACAGATTATACAGAATGCATATTTTAGCATGTACTTCATAGATGTATATTATTTATATTATGTTCGAAAGAGTGAAACATCATTAAAATGCACTTGACACTATTTTTTCACATTGGCCTTAATGTAACCGAATAATTTTTATTGTCCCTCTATTTGAACTAAGCATTTGAGTTTCATAAAATTTGAAATGACACGTCATAACAATGCAAAATTCGTACATTTTACATTTCAAACGATTTCATAGCATAGTTTGCGTTTTTAGACGCGGATTGAAATTCAGGAGGATAAATTGAACGACGACTATATTTTCATTGATGCAAACATGTGGCGAATTACATAGCATTTATGTGATTAATTAAATTGGTCTATTTTAAACAATTTGACATTTATTCCTTTTATACTATTTATGAGCATTACAATACACAAACATATTATTTAAAGTTCTTATATAGGCTTTAAATTTCTATTATACATAGAGTATGCCTCCCCTATCATTATGCGTGTCCAAACCGTTCGTATCTTTAAGGGTAAATATCTGTGCTAATTACGGGCAATTTTTTCGAAAATCATTATTAACAATATTTTATATTTAAGGTATTAGGTATATATATATATATATATATATATATATATATATATATATATATATATATATATATACATTATATATATATATGTATATATTATGTTTATATTATGTATATTATGTTTATATTATGTATTATTATGTTTATATTATGTATATATATATACATTATATATACATTATATAAACACGCACCTAAAATTTGGAATCATCAAGAGTTCTACATTTGCATAGAATTTTTAAGTAGTACTATGCAAATTTTAGATATATTTATTTATATTTAGCTGTAATTTCCGATTGTTTTTTTAAGTTTTTAAGTTTTTGAAACATATATCAATGAATACATTTTAAAAAATATATAGTGCCCACTTTTTTCTGAAAGATTGATTATTTAGTGTTGATGTTCAATTTTGAGGTAAATTCGTGTATTGTGTTTGGTGAAAATAAACTTTCCCCAGACATATTACTTTAATGGAGAATTTCGTAAAATATAAATTTATTAACTAGATGTTAAACTGTAGTTTTAATGCAAACACACAAACCTCTTATCTCTCTAATGCAAAATGTAAACTCTTATGGGATGATTATCTCTATTTCTTTTTTTTTATTTTTAGTTACACAATTAATAACATTAGTTCTTTCTTTCAATAAGCATAAAATTTATGAATAATCATAAATTAAGAAATCAGCTTAACGAAGCACATAAAATGTTATTCACATTAAAAATCATGACTATCTGTAATCAATATCTTCGTTACTACGCTTACCTATTTTTTATTTTCTTTTTTATATACGTAGAAACAAAGTAAAATTAAAAGATTACAACTGATTATCACACGTGAGAAATTTTTCATAATGCCATATTATACATTGTAATGTATTGCGAAATAAGCTGCATACGATATTTTCAATACATTTTGTAAATAAATTGTGTTGGAATTGATTTAAAGAATTATGTCTCGACAAAAGAAATTTTCAATCGCATTTACATAGTTAATAACATTATTTATTTATTTCAATAAACATGCATCTAGTAAAATAATTCATATTTCAAATAATCCGTTTAAAGAATTATGTAGCATATGTTTGTCATTATATGTAGATAATTATTATTAACAATTAACCATTTTCGGCGCAAGCAAATTCTATTACTATAATGAAAAATTTTCGATTGACACCGGAATTTATAAAGGACTTGTCTAGATATTACGAATTCCTTAATTTAAGCTTTCATTGTAAAAGCAACATTATATTGAAATATTACTGGTGCCGTTTGCAAGTTTGGAATTAAAATTAGGTGTTGCCGGCCCGGCAACACTGCGCAAGAAAGGGTTAATACTTTCGTTGATACAGATACCTATTTTTTCTTATTTCTTTTTTATATATGTAGGCACAATGGTAAATTTAGAAGCTTGCAAATGAATATTAGTCGCAAAAATATTATCATAATATCGTATTATGAATTTTAATGTATTGGGTAATCAGCTGTATAAGTTATACGATACAGTTCCGAATACTCTGTAAATAGGTCTTTGTAGATTTAAATTCCTTCGAGAATTTTTCTAACATGTGATATTTGACAGATTGGGAGACAGCAACACAGACACTAACTTCATCAAATTCACGGGTGAAAATCTAGGCATAGTTAAAACCCGATTCGCATATTAAAACGCAATCGGTATGCGAATTCATATATTTGCGGAAAACACCCAAAAAACAACAACGAATTTTAGCTGTTTTCTCGTCGGGTACCATTGTGCTTTACTGCAATCAAAAGTATGAAAACATGGAGGTTTTTTTAGATATTTTTCACGATGATATGACATGGCAGATCGGTTAAGTTTTAATGTGCGAATGGAGATTTAACTAATCTTAGATTTTCATCCACAAACTCGATGAAGCGGTTTTTTTCGGTTAACGTTTCTCAGTCTAATATGTTTATGATGTTCATTTTGAACAAATGAAAAACGATGCAAAATATTTCGTGCAGCACTGTATTTTTTTTTTCTCTCTGCTAGAAACTTTCCCAAAGATTGAAATTAAGGACGTTAGCTCATTCTCGTTCCACAATTCTTCCATGATTACACATGCGTGTAAAGATTTTGAAAATAAAGGTCACTCAAGAATATTACGTAAACAAACGTTTAACTACACGAAACTAACGACAAGTAACCGTACATCAATGATGAACTAATTATTGTTGTAATTTATAAGTATGTATGCATTATTTTAATAATAAAATCATCAAAAATTACAATACCGGAGCAAAAAAGTACACAGCGATATAGATAATATATTACCGTGTAACTCCACGGATAAATGTCTGTTCATCAGCTTTTTGTATTTGCTATTATTAATTTGAATATTTTCATGATTGTAGATAGAATTCTGTATACATAAAAACTGTGTTTTACCTAGTTCATTAAATTGAGTGAACCTATAACGAACACACAACGTAACAAAGTAACGATTACCTTTTTAAATTTCTAATCTATTTACAGTAAACTCAAACACTGTAAAAAAAAAAAAAAAAAAAAAAAAAAAAAAAAAAAAAAAAAAAAACATTTGTTTTATTGCAAAAACTGCTTGAAGCAGTGTTGCAAGCAATTTTTCCTTGAAAATTACAATAAAAAAGGATGTGATTTTTAGGTAGCTTTCATTACAAAAAATAAAAAGCTACCTATTGCAGCCGTCCGGAGGAAAGCACTTCCAGAATATTTTGGTATTTTCACCGATCATGACCCTCAGACCCCAAAACCACCCTCCGTTCAAATGTTGACATATATATATATATATATATATATATATATATATATATATATATATATATATATATATATATATATATATATATATATATATATATATATATATATATAAACAGGGTGTTTCGCTACCAGACCGACAAACTTTGTGGGGTGGTAGTAGACATGAAAACAAACATTATTAAATGGGAAACCATGTGGCGCAAACGTCTTCCGTAGGAGCTAGGGGCCATTAAAGTTTAAGGTCCAAAGCTTCAAACGATTATAAAAAACGAAAAAAAGGGTGGAATAGTTTGCGGTTTTCGCTAAAATCATTCTCTATATCACGATTTTTTTGTTAAAAATTTTCAAAGGTTACGTTCAAAAATTGTCGATAGAGGGCGCTTTAGACTTCAGAGTAACGAACAACTACTTTTTACCGTTATTTTGTGCATGGGGTTGAAATTATTTTAAAGTTTAGGCTTTAACTTAAATTTTCATCCCAAAATCGGAAACATTGGGATCGGGTAACTAGCGAAAATTGATCTGTGAACAGAAGGGGGAATTTTAAACCCTCATAAACATTATACAAACTGAGCGAATTTGTTGCGGTTTGCGTGTAGGTATATAGGTGATAATTATTTTAATCAAAGTAACTTACAGCTCTTGCGTCTCCATTTTTTGATAGAGGGCGCTTTCGATACATCTCGGACATTTCAACGGCATCACTCCTGGGTGTTTTACTACCAGACCAACATACTTACAGGAAGTGTTAGAGAGTTGTGTTAAGAGAAGCAGAGAAAAAAGCAACAGAAACATGCAGTGAAACAGCAACACGTTAATGTGGCAGGAAACCATTTAGTTAAGATTTTTACTACAAAAGGTATCCAAAATTAAGACCAGAAGTAGTCGGGCATGCTTGACAGCAGCGATGCATGCAATTCATAACGCTTTGAAAGATTTATGGCATCTCGGAGAGTTTTCTGGTAACTACCACTAATCTTGAGGTCTTCTACTGACGGTACGGAGTTTCATACATTCAAATTTTCATTTGCCCCCCCTAAGAAGTCCATACAGATTCAGATTCAGATAGAGCCAGGTAAGGGGGGAGCTACCAATGGGTTTGAGCTCAAGTAGCCCCACTCAGCAATATTTATTTCTAAAAAATACAGAACAATTATACACTAATAAAGGTAGGTAACAAAAAGTAATGGATATAATGAAATAGGTGCGACGAACTGGCAGGGCAACGAACCGGACCACCACTAACTATCCACCGCTGTCCATATGTTATGTTCAAGTGTCTGCGAACATCATTGGTAAAATACGGAGGAGCCCCATCGTGCTATAGAGTGGCGCAACTAAAGATGGACATGTGCTTTTACCAGAAGTTCGGACAGAATGTGTTGTACAATTATCAAGTTGCTTTTTTCTCTGCTTCTTTTAACCCCAACTCATAAAAAAGGCATTTTCGACGTTACATTATAATATGATTCCCAGTCATCTTTGTATCCCTAACACTTCCTGGAAGTATCTTGGTCTGGTAGTAAAATATACGAGTAATGTCACTGAAATTTCGGAGATGTGTCGAAAGCGCCCTCTATCAAAAAATGGGGACACCAATGCTGTACGTCATTTTGAATAAAATAATTAACAAGGGAATGACCTACAGGCAAACCGCAACAAAATCGATTAGTTTGTCAAATGTTTATGAGTGTTCAAAATCCGCTCCTCTCTACACAGTTCAATTTTCGCTAGTTACCCGATCCCAATGTTCCCGATTTTGGGCTTAAAATTTAAATTAAAGTCTAAACTTTAGAATAATTTCAACCCCGTGCACAAAATAAGGGTAAAAAGTAGTTGTTTTTTACTCTAAAGTCTCAAGCGCCCTCTACCGACAATTTTTGAACGTAACCTTCAAAAAAATTTTACAAACAAATTGTGATATAAAGAATGATATTAGCGAAAACCGTAAACGAATCCACCCTTTTTTTTGCTTTTTATAATCGTTGAAAGTTTTAGACCTTAAACTTTAATGGCCCCTAGCCCCTCAGGAAGACGTTTGCGCCCCATGGTTTCCTATTTAATAATATGTGTCTTCATGTCTATTATCACCCCTCAAAGTTTGTCGGTTTGGTAGCAAAACACCCTGTATATATATAACCATATATATATATATATATATATATATATATATATATATCTGATTTTTGTCATGGTGTAACAAACGTATATATGAATCGATTTGAATGACACTTGGTATGTACATAGTACATACAAATGTCTCGACTGAGTTCGTTGGCCAACATCATCTGCCATTTTGTTTCAAAATGGCGGCCATCTAAAAATTTATAAAAAAAAATATTAAAATTTAAAATTAAATGCAACAAAATTAAAAGTAAAAAATATTTTTCTTTTATGCGTTAGAACTTAAAACAACAATTCCAGAACACTTTTTATTTTGTCTATATCTTAAAAAATGATTGAGTTATAGCATTTTGAAAATGTCTTATGGTTGACATTTAAAACGCATTTGACCTTGATGCAAATGACCTTATGCATTTGACCTTGATACAAAGATTTCAGAGCATTTTTTGTTTTGTTTGTAAATTAAAAAATTGCTGAATTATAGTATTATTTACTTCTAGTGTTGCTCACATTTTGAAATGATCTGATTTTCGACACGTGATAACACGCGTATTTATAAACCGATTTGGATGAAACTTGGTGCGTATATAGTACATACCGATGTCTGGACCGAGTTCGTTGGCCAGTTCCACCCTGTCATCTCCTTTCAAAATGGCGAAATATTAATTTTTAAAAAAAAATAAATTCTAAAATTAAATTGAAAATGAGTTTTCTTTTTTGTGTTTGACCTTTATACAAAGATTCTAGAACATTTTTTGTTTCATCTATATCTTGAAAAATGGCTTAATTATAGCACTTTCAATTTCCAGTGTGGTTCACATTTTGAAACGGTCTGAAATTTGTCACGCGATAATACGTATATTTATAAACTGATTTGGATATAATTACTTTCTTTAATTATGTAATTTGTGTAGTTATGTGCAGTTTCCATCATTATATCATTTAAATGTTCTAAATGCTTTTAAAACAATCAATTTGCTCCTTAAAGAAAAAAAATTACAGTTATTATATTAAAATGATTATAAATGATAAGCTATAATCTAGAAATACAATTTCACACATTTCAATAAAATCCCGAAAAATGGGGAAAAAATATCTTGAATTTTGAATATGTTATGCATATTTAGTGATATCCAAATTATTGATAAAAAGTATTTATTTAACATCATTAATAAACAATTTTATTGTTTATTAACCGCATAAAAAATAAATATATAATGCGTTCTTTTTAAAAATTGTTTTACTGCAAACATTTTTATCATCTCTTTCTTTAAATTTCTTTCAATATAGTAAAGAATAAATTTATAATAAAACACTTTATTTCTCAATAAAATGGTATTTTCGAAAGCATTTGAAACAAAATTCGTCGTAAAATCCATCCGATTTCTCCAAATGGAATGCTTTAAAATTTTCTATTATACTTTAAAATGTATTTCTGTTCTCAATGGATAACATTTAGAAAGAGTTCAGTTATGCTACAAGAAAAATAATGGCCCATTAATAGCTTTATAAAGGAACCAAAATCTTTTTAAAAACAGTTACTATATATTTTATGTTTTTATTAATATGTTCATAATTTAAATTTTGAAATTTATAGAAGAAATCTAAATTAGTGGTTCACATTTAATACGCATGTATCTAATAAAATATTAAACAAGAACAAAAATTATGCTTCAAGATGTGGATTATGACACATTTTCCTGTGGTATCAATATTCATCATTAATATCCTTCATTCATATTCATACTTTTGTTATCAATATCCATCTGTTACAATACAATGAAATAATATATTTAAATAATAATAATAAAAAACACACAATGCAGTAAACACTCATGTTCCGTTACTGAATATTATCTGCAATTTGTGGAATTATTTACTGCATATGGTTCTCTACATAACTTCGTCATATGCTAAACATTACTTATATTCTTAATTGCGTATCATGTTCAGTTACTGTTGAATATTATCTGTAATTTGTGGAATTATTTCCTGCATATAATTCTCTTCCTAACGTCGTCATATGCAAAACAGTATACTTATGTTCTTAAATGCGAATCACAGCTAAAAATACACATTAGACATTTGCGGCTCATAACAAGCCATAGAACTGAAAATTGAAAAATCTAAAATAAAAATGCTTATTCATTCCCGACATAATTTATCGAAATATAAATGTAAAAATAAAGAATCACTAGGGTTAAGCTGTTACCTGAGAAAGACTGTTCTAATATATGTTGATAAGTGTCCCACATACTGGGTGTGTTTTTATTTATTTTTTTTTTCTTTTTAAAACTGTAAAACTGTATAATAATAGAACCACTGGATCAAATGATTTGAAATTTCACAAAGGTGCTGCCAAAGCAATGGGAATTTTTTAGACATGGTTTTAAAATAAATAAATAAATAAATATATAAATAAATAATCAACAGACAGCTCTGTGTATGAGTAAGGAGTTGAGGTTTCGCGCAAAACATGTCCGTTGGCGAGAAGAATGTAAAGCACGCATACCTCATGTTCACATCGACAGTATCATTGAAGCTGAAAAAGCTGCATATAACGGATGTCCCAAAAATGACTGATGGATTTTAAAATTCAATAACTTGCAAACGGTGACAGCGATTTAAAACATTTTTGCAGGAGGGTTATGTATAATGTCAGGAGTTCTTTTACCGTAATTTTGTATTTTACTTCGAATTTCAAACAATAGGTGGCGCTGACGGCGATTGAAGGTCAGATGATCAATGCTGAGTGAAGCGTCGACCTGGCCTTCAATCGCCGTCAGCGCCACCTATTGTTTGAAATTCGAAGTAAAATACAAAATTACGGTAAAAAACTCCTGATATTATACATAACCCTCCTGCAAAAAAATTTTAAATAGCTGTCACCGCTTGCAAGTTATTGAATTTTAAAATCCATCAGTCATTTTTGGGACACCCGGTATATAATCAATGTGTATGCGTCCTGCGCAAACTCATCTTCTCACGCATACAAAGTGCTATTCGTCGATTTTGCTTGAAGGATATATATTTTATTATTATTATTTTAAACTACGCCTGAAATATTCCTATTGCTTTGGCAGCATATTTGGGAAATTTCAGGTCACTTGGACTAGTGGCTCTTATGTTATACAGTTTTATTTTCATGACTTAAAAAAAGCCACCCTGTATATTGAATCTACGTATTCTCTGGAGAAATATATAATAGTTTATTTCGCAATCTTTAATGGTATATAATTAGGTCTTTAGATAATTCAGTGAAAGGTCCATCGCAGCACCATTAAAGGTTAGTTGAACGAATCAGTTCTCCAAATTTTTCCGTGATGCTGTTAGTACAGAGCATTAGTATCTCCAGTCACGGATCCCTCGCTCAAATTCTGGGTCGGGTTTGTTTCAACACATCGAAATTTACAACTTTTATGATTTATTTACCGATAAAAAATGTGGTAAATATTAACAAATTTACCTAACATTTTCAACATAGTTAAAACTTGTTTAATACATTTTTTAAAAGAATAATTTAGAATATTATCTTTAAGATATAATATGAAACTTCTATCGGATAGTTATTTTCACACTAATACTTCTCTCTCTCTCTCTTTTTCTCGTTTTTTTTCTATTTAGCTATTTGAAAATTCGAATGAAAGAAACAATAATAGCACCTTTATTTGCTTAGTTTTCCTATTCTTTTCCAAAAATAATCCCATTCTGGTATGCAAATACGAATAAAAAATTTCAAGAGTATACAATTTACATATTCCCACAAGATGTGTTTTTCTTTACTTTGATATATGAATATTGACATGAGTAATGGTTTCTATATTTTCTTTCTTTTGTAATTTCTCCCCCATATTGAAGTAAAATGTTGTATTTCTACTTCTGGTACATAGAGAAAGTTGATATAAATACAATTTATTATGTGATCTTTTCTTTCTGAAAGTATTTTTTCTTATAAAAGAGTTATATTTAAATTCCAGTTTATTTCTTTCTCTAATAGCATTGCTTATTTTTTATTGTTATATTACATGTCTGAACTGAGAAGAAAAAAAAATATGCCGTAATAATATTCAAATAAAATAAATAGTTAGTTACGTTTTGAATTCCAAATCTAGATATATATGTGTCGGACCTATGTGAATAGGGGTAAACAACTGAGCAGAATAGACGAAATGATCTAGAATTTTTAGTCTCTCGTTTCTGTGTGGCAAAACGATATATTTTTTTTCTATAGCAAGAAATTGTTTCCTAGTTTCTGGAATAGTTTCATAAACTAGAATTATAGTTAATAAAATTAACTTCTTGTGTTCGCATATATTTACAGAGTTTTTTTTTTTTTTTTAATAAGTTATGAGAATATAAGAAAACGCTTTTAAATTCGAGTATGAAACTCTATAAATCTCTAGCGAAGGGGATATCCTTTTATAAGAATGACATGGAATTATTTTTCTAGAGCACAGTTTACATTTTAGATGCCAGAACCATGTTTTTTTCCTCATTGTATAGCCATTTAAAAAAAGTTTGTAATTGTAATTATCTTGATTTTAAGTATTGCATATAAACGATTGTTTTTGGAATATTTGTATATTTAATCCGTACTTTTGTTTACTAAAATTAATTAAACTTTTAGGAATTTCAAATTACAGTCAACATTGTTAAAAGTAACTAAATAAATTTTGAAAGGTACAACTACAAAATATTGTATGTAAGCCATAACACGAAATTTATATTCAACTGACGGATTTATATATAACAGATATTTATTTTCAAACTTTTATTTTCATTCTCCCGTTTTTTAAATTTTTGTATTTTTATTAAAAAAATCGAATGAAATAAAATATAATGGCATTTTATTTGTTTAGCTTTTATATTCTTTTCTAAGACAAGTACTTTCTGGCATTGTATCATTTTCCTCATTGTATAGTCATTTAAAAAAAAAAGTTTGTAATTATCTTGATTTTTTTTAAGTATTGCATATAAACGATTGTTTTTGGAATATTTGTATATTTAATCCGTGTTTTTGTTTACTAAAATTAATTAAATTTTGGAAATTTCAAATTGCAGTCAACATAGTTAAAAGTAACTAAATACATTTTGAAAGGTACAACTACAAAATATTGTATGTAAGCCATAACACGAAATTTATATTCAACTGACGGATTTATATATAACAGATATTTATTTTCAAACTTTTATTTTCATTCTCCCGTTTTTTAAATTTTTGTATTTTTATAAAAAAAAAATCGAATGAAATAAAATATAATGGCATTTTATTTGTTTAGCTTTTATATTCTTTTCTAAGACAAGTACTTTCTGGCATTGTATCATTTTCCTCATTGTACAGTCATTTAAAAAAAAAGTTTGTAATTATCTTGATTTGTTTTAAGTATTGCATATAAACGATTGTTTTTGGAATATTTGTATATTTAATCCGTACTTTTGTTTACTAAAATTAATTAAAGTTTTGGAAATTTCAAATTGCAGTCAACATAGTTAAAAGTAACTAAATACATTAATGAAAGGTACAACTACAAAATATTGTATGTAAGCCATAACACGAAATTTATATTCAACAGGCGGATTTATACATAACAGATATTTATTTTCAAACTTTTATTTCCATTCTCTCGTTTTTAAAATTTTTGTCATGTTATAAAAAAAAAAATCGAATGAAATAAAATATAATGGCATTTTATTTGTTTAGCTTTTATATTCTTTTCTAAGATAAGTACTTTCTGGCATTATATCATTTTCCTCATTGTATAGTCATTTTAAAAAAAGTTTGTAATTATCTTGATTTTTTTTAAGTATTGCATATAAACTATTGTTTTTAGAATATTTGTATATTTATTCCGTACTTTTGTTTTCTAAAATTAATTAAACTTTTGGAAATTTCAAATTGCAGTCAACATAGTTAAAAGTAACTAAATACATTTTGAAAGGTACAACTACAAAATATTGTATGTAAGCCATAACATGAAATTTATATTCAACAGACGGATTTATATATAACAGATATTTATTTTCAAACTTTTATTTCCATTCTCTCGTTTTTTAGTTTTTTGTCTTGTTATAAAAAAAAATCGAATGAAATAAAATATAACGGCATTTTATTTGTTTAGCTTTTATATTCTTTTCTAAGACAAGTACTTTCTGGCATTCAAATGTACGAAAAGCAAATTTCAAGTGCATGAAATTTATATATTTTCATAAGATTTTTTTTCTTTATTCTGATATATGTATATTGATATAAATAAGAAGTTCTTTAAAAAATAAATAAACACACTTTGTTTTGTGAGCCATTTTTCTCTATCTTTAGAGGAAATTTCTTATATGCCTTTCTTGTACATAGAGAAAAGTATTATAAATCATTTGATTGTGTGATTTTGTTATAGTGAAAAAGTTTATGTCCTGTTTTAGTAGTAGTAATATTATTATAATTTATTATTTTATTTCTACTGGTTGAAATTTTTTATTCTTTTAACTAAAAAGAATAAAAAAAATTATGAATCCATACATACATATATATAAATTTACCCAATTAATTTTTCCAATTTATAAAGCTCCTATTAAGAAAAGCTACTTACTATAATGAGAAATCATGAGAAAATTCTTTAAACAATAGTACTTAAAAATAAGTCAATGAAATTAACTATATGGGATTCCGTCAATTCTAAAGTTATTTTTTCAACGCCCCCTGAATATTAGGCCTGAGCACTGACACAAATAGGACGGCTGATGAAAGCGGATTTCTTTTTAGCCTGTGTACGGTCCCTTGAAATTTGATATGGATATCTTTTTTTTTTTTTTTAAATTTTATCCGCTTTATATTTCTGATGTCAAACATGTATAAGAAATCTTTTCTAAAAAAAACTGATTTGAAAATTAGTGGACTGAACATACGTTTAAAAAAATCCGCCTTCAGTAATCAACATTTTGTGTCAGATATACAAATTATATCACATAATTCAAAAAAGACAATATAGATATGCTACGAGACAATAGGATGAAATGCATATTCGATTTTCTTAGTCATTGATAATTGTAGTTTCTGACATTATTACAAATGAAATTTTGAGACAAATTTGACTGCGGAATTTAACTAAATTGTCATCAGCACCAATATACAGGGTGTATCTAAATTACTGGGCAAAACTTTAAAGGGTGATAGTACACATCAAGACAAATAATATTAAATGGGAAACTAAGGGTCCCATACGTCTTCCGAAGGAGATAGGCGCCATCAAAGTTTTGGGTTCAAAATTTGAAATGATTATAAAACACGGAAAAAATTGGTCGATTCGTTTGCGGTTTTCACGAAAACTATTGTTTATGTCAGTATTGTCTTGAAAATAAATTATAAAGATAAATTTTAAAAAATGCCGATAGAATGCGCGTTAGCCATTCGAGTAACGAACAACTATTTTTTTGCCGTTATTTTTTGCATCTCATTAATTTTTTTAGAAGTTTAGACATAATTTTAGATTTTGAGCTCAAAATCTGTGGTAAGTATCGCAAACTGAATTGTGTTCAATGGGAGTGGGTAGGCTCAAATTTCAAATGATTATAAAAAACAGAAAAATTGATCAGTTTGCGGTTTTCACAGAAATTATTCTTTATGTCAGTAATGTAATGTCTTAAAAATAAATCATACAGATAAATTTCAAAAAATGTCGATAGAAGGCGCTTTTGACTTTAGAGTAACGTACAACTATTTTTTACCGCTATTTTTTGTATCTCATTAAATTTTTTTAAAAGCTTAGACATAAACTTAAATTTTGAGATGAAAATCTGAATCGTTGAGATTGGTTAAGTAGCGCAAACTGAACTGTGTTCAAAGGGGGTGGGAAGTTTTAAATTTCAAATGATTCTAAAAATCAGAAAAATTGGTCGATTTGTTTGCGGTTTACTCTGAAACCATTCATTATGTCAGTATTTCCTTGAAAATAAATTTTTAAGATAAATTAAAAAAAATTCCGTTACAGGGCGCCTCAAACATTAGAGTAACCATCAACCATTTTTAACCGTTATTTTTTTTTTATCTAATCAAATGTGTTAAAAACTTAGACTCAAAATCTGAATCGTTGTGAGTAATTAAGTTGCGAAAAATTGAACTGTGTTCGTAGGGTATGCAGGGTAACATTTCAACTCCTGAATACAGTTCAGTGCGCTTCTTAACCCCTCCCAACGATTCAGAATTTCAGCTCAAAATTTAAGTCTAAGATTTTGCAAGCTCTAAATTAGATACAAAAAATAACAGTTAAAAATTGCTGTTGGTTGCTCTAAAGCTTAAGCCGCCTTCTAACGGAATTTTTCAAATTTATCTTTAAAATTTATTATGAAGGAAATACTGACCTAAAGAATAGTTTTAGAGAAAACCGCAAACGAATCAACCAATGTGTCCGTTTTGTATAATCATTTGAAATTTGAATCTTCACACCCACATTGAACACAGTTCAGTTAGCGCTTCTAAACCATTCTGAACGATTCAGTATTTTAGCACAAAATTTAAGTTTATGTCTAAGCTTGTAAAAAAGTTAATGAGATGCAAAAAATAATGGTAAAAAATAGTTGTACGATACTCCCAAGTCTTAAGCGCCCTCTATCAACAATTTTTGAAATTTATGTTTATAATTTGTTTTGAAGACAATACTGACATAAAAAATAGTTTTATTGAAAACCGCAAATCAATTGACCAATTATTCTGCTTTTCTTATAATCATTTGAAATTTGAACCTACCCACTCCCATTGAACACAGTTCATTTTTCGCTACTTAACCACAGATTCTGAGCTCAAAATTTAAGTTTATCTTTAAATTTCTAAAAAAATTTAATGAGATGAAAAAATAATGGTAAAGTATGGTTGTTCGTTACTCCAAAGTCTAAAGCGCCCTCTATCCGCATTTTTGGAAATTTATAATTTATTTTCAAGACTATACTGACATAAAGAATAGTTTTCGTGAAAACCGCAAACGAATCGCCCAATTTTCCCGTTTTTTACAATCATTTCAAATTTTGGATCCTAAACATTGATGACGCCTATCTTCTTCTTAAGACGATTGGGACCCTTAGTTTCCCATTTATTATTATTTGTTATGATGTGTACTATCACACCTTAAAGTTTTGCCCAATAGTTTATTTACACCCTGTATAGTAGTGACTAAATTAATATTTTTTCTATTGATCTCCGTTCATTTTTTCTTGAGATACACCACCCACAACATTTGTGTCAAACACAGACAGAGAGACGTTTCGTACAAGTATCAGGTAACCAAGAAAATTCGTGCGGTTTTGACAACATCTACTTTTGTTGCGTAGGCGTGGTCATATGACGTGGTCTGATGACGTGATTTTTGTACATTGCCATTAAATTGCAATCAGTAGAGAATTGTTTAACGTATCTCACGTTTCGCTATCAGTTTTGTAGGAAGTACAATCGTTGACAAAGAAGATTATGAAGCCTATTTTGCTCTACTTTTTCAAATTATAAAACAAAGCTGCAGAGGCCGCTAGAAGAATATGCTCCGTGTTTGAAGAGACTTCAGTGAGTGAACGGACTGTTCAAAAGTGGTTCAGCAGATTTTCATCCGGAGACGAGAGCCTCGAAGACAAGCCCCGTGTTGGTCGTCCATCCATCTTAGACCAAGTCCAGCTGGAAGAGGAAATCAAACAGAATCCTGATCTAACATGCCAGGAGATTGCGCAAAGATTTTGAGTATCTGACGAAACCATCCGATCGCATCTTCATAGCCTTGGGATGTCGTGGAAACTTGATAAGTGGGTTCATCATGTCCTATCCGAGGAAAGCAAGCTCCAACGATTGAACATCTGCTTTTCATTGCTGTCGCGCTACAACAAAGCCTCTTTCTTGGATCAGATATTGGCACGTGACGAGAAATGGGTAATGTATGATAACCGAAAGCTAAAACATCATTGGTCGACTTCTGGTTCCGTCTCATTGTTTGCTAAACCGGACATCCATCAAAAAAAGATAATGCTGTGTATTTGGTGGACTAGCGCTGGTATAGTTCACTATGAATTCTTAGAAAGCGGGAAAACAATCACAGCCGAAGTCTACTCGTCGCAGTTGAAAAGGGTTTCAGTTGCTTTTCTCGAAAAGCAGCCAACGCTGGTCAACAGGAGAAGAGGTCTTCTCCTCCACGATAAAGCCAGACCTCATACGGCCAAAGCGACCAGGGACATGATAAAAACATTGGACTGGGAAGTTTTGCCTCACCCACCTTACTCTTGGACAACACCCCAACGGACTATTACTTGTTTTTGGCCATGGATAATCACCTGCGGAAACAGCAGTTCCAAATCCAAGATGATGTCACAAAACTATAACCCAGTTTTTGGACTCTAAACCAAAAGATTTTTTCAAAAAGGGTATATATAAGCTTGTGTCTCGTTGGGAAAATGTAATTGGAGCCAATGGTGATTAATTCAAAGAATAAAAGAAGTGTTTGAGATTTTTGTGGGTCATTTTTTATGTCTGATGAAAACCGCACGAACTTTCTTGGTTACCTGATATGTTGCCGCGACCGGATTTTTTCGCACACTAAGTTGCAGGTTTCACTGCAACATAAGCAATATTTAAATTAATAAAATTCTACGAAAAAAATCCAGTTTTGAAAAATTAAGTTAGATTTAATACTCTCAAAGATTATACACCTATACGTAATAACATATTTTGTGTCAGATTGGAAAAAAAAAACATCTTTTTTTAATATTTTTAATAAATTACTGAGAAAACAACATTGCAATATTACCCTTTGGCTTGGCAGTCAGGGGGTTGTTCGGGATTTATGACCCCTAAATTGAGCAGATCCGTCAAAATTTGGTATAAAAAATTTTAAAAATTCCATTTAAGTCATTCGGGGTAACTTTGAACCATAATGTGTAAAGCACAACATCCTGATTTTCAATATTTTTGACTCCAGAAATTTTCTCTGAAAGAAAGGATTTAACTCGGATTTATACTATTTTAAAAAAATAAATTAACAGCATTAAGCGCAATTAATCGCATCATCCTATTATTTTTGAATTACTGTTTTCAAGTTAATTTTGAATGCTGATTCAAAGTTTACCCCATTTTCAGGGTAATTTTGAGTTGGCTCAAAGTTTCTGATCATTGGTGCTATTGTCAAAATTTCTCCTTACTTGCATGTATATTTTAAAAAAAATGGCGAAAGTTTGCAGCATATATAATACATAAGCATTTTTACAAATATGTCTAAAATTCATAAAATTTATTTAAGACGTTTTTGAGGGAGGAGCAAATCATATTTGAAATTTCATATATTCGATATTTTTTATTCTTGTTTGAATAATACTAGTACAAGTATGTATTACTATAACTACAGATGTATTATTGAGTTAAAACACTGGAAATGTTTTTCACTACATTTTTATGTTCTATATTAAGAATAAATAGTTCTCTTTTTTTAAATACTCATAGTTCTTTTCTTCCACTTTTCTTATGCATATTAATAGTTGATTTATGAGAAATTTTACTAATCTTGTGATATTGAGAAATGTAAATTACGAGTTTTTTCATATCTTAAAAGATTTTTAGAGGTTCAAAGTTGTCCTAACAATAACACTTTTTATATAATGAATTATTTTATATGATATAAATTATATTATGCAAAGTTACTCTAATCGGCTGGGTAACTTTGAACTAGGATAAAAATTCATTTTTGATTTTTTTATCATTATTTTTCCTGATTTTTTGACAGTCAAACATTAATTTGAGATCATCTCTTCTTTTTTATACCAATAGTTACAATATTATTCTTAAAATAAGAGTTTGGCAAATGAAAATAGAGAAAATGTGTGTCAAATTTACGTTCGAATTATTGTACTTTTTTCTTCTAAAGATAGAACACCAAAATGAATATTCTAACATGCATAAACTTCTTATCGAAACTGATGATGTTTAATTGAAAATTAGTAGCGATTTAAAAACCTACATTCCTATTTGAAAAAATCGAATAAAACAACTGAAAAATCAATGCAAAAGTTACTACCAGAAAAACCATTTTTTAATTTAAAACAGCGAATCCTGTTTAATATATGATTCCGTTTTAAAGAATAAATTATCTGCTGTCTCTTAAAAAAGCAACATGTGAAAAATTACCCGGATAAGATGCCATCCCACTGAAAAAACGAAATATCCCCCATAACGTCACGCATACTTTAACTGGGTTTCACTGTAATCGCTATTACAATCCAAAAATAAGATATTTCTTGTCTATCCGAATGTAAGAATATTAGAATTCTAAAAATTTAAGTTAGTGATTTTAATGAATAATTAAAACAAAAACGTTGATGAATCGTGTTATTTAAATTATGACGTCCACATATAATGTAGTAACGTACCAAATATAAAATATGATTTATTTAGATGATTCTATACAAAACAATATTAAGAATATTTTATGTGTTGAAATGTAAAATTACTGAAACAAACCATAAATAAACAGATATAATATTAATCCCTTAGCAAAAAAAGGCATAGAATTACCATAAAAAAACACCATAAGTGCAATCATATGGATTTTTGCCTATGGTAAAAGTGATTCTATGGAAAACCATATAATCGTTAAGTGTATGGAAATTCTTATGAAAGACCATATAAACGTTAAGTGTATGGTAATTCTTTATGGTACTATATATTAAAAAATAATAACGATATCAATTTTGGTGGCGCCATCTTTTAGGAATACGGGGAACTAAGCTTACTAATGCACTTCGAACTTGGGAAGGAGTGAGATTTGATCCACGGACGATAGGTGTGGGAGACGAGCGTCCTAACCATTCGGCCATGCGGGGTGATGAGCTGTGCTTATAAAACGTTACATGAATAAAGCGTTTCGGTAAATTATCATTATTTGTCGTTCTAAGTTAATGGTTGACAAAAGAAGGTAGTTTTAAAGGTATTTTTTATAAATTGTTTTATAGACATGTATTTATAAGTTAATTTATTATTTTAATGAATGGAGTAAATATCTTAGCAAATATTATTTAAATATAAAATCCAATTAATTAAATGAAACACTATTTTTTGTTTATTAAAATTAATTTTAAAAAAATAGAAAGTCGATAAGAAATAATATTTAATAAGAATAAGAAATCATTTGATAACTTAGTATATAATATATTTTTAATGATTATATTAATGTATTATATTAATTCCTTACTTACGAGCATTTTTTTAATTTTAAAGTAAAAAAATATATATATTACTATTTTTTAGATAATTTTTACAGAAATTTTGAATCTTTCTTTTAAATTTAAATACCAAAAAGATTAATAGATATATTCAATATTTTTATACATAGTAAAATGATTTTTAATCTTTTCAATAATTATTAACGTTTAAATAAAATAAAATAAAAACTTTGTTGTTGCATATAAAATGAATATAAATTATTATAAAAACCAAAACTAAAAAATACTACTATTGTCTGACTATTGTCTCTTCGAATTATAATAGAAAACATGATTTAAACATCGTTATATGCATAAGAAAAAATAAAGAAATTTTTAATGCAGTTTTTTTTTTTTTTTTTAAAGAATGTGTTTGTATTTACAGAAGTTTGTAATTTTGAAGTTTGTAATTACAAACTTCTTTAATCGCTGTTAGAATTTTATAGAAAATATGTCATCAAATATATATTTTTGTTAAATCATTTTATTTCTCCCATAGGATTTTTTATTTATAACGCATAGACTCTGCTCACATATATGAAATACATAAGAACAAAATAATAACACTATTATTTCATATATTATTATAATTTGAGGTTGATAAAAATATTGGTAGATTTTTTGATATTTTTATAGATCGTAAAATAATTTTTAATCTTTTTAATAATTTTTAACTTTTAAATAAAATAAAAATCCTTGTTGTTCCATATAAAATGACTTTAAAATTATCAAATAACGTGAATTAATTATAAACCTTTTTTTTTGTATTATTAAGTTTATTAATATTTAATTAATATATTATATTAATATATATGTATTAATATTATATATTATAATATATATGTATTAATATTTTGTTGTTATTATTTTCAAAAGATATTTCAAAAATTCTTTTGGTGATTCCTTTTTTAAAATTAATGTGGTCCTTTTTAAAATAAATTCAAAAAGATTTTCTTTAAATAATTATAGGCTATTTTTGACAATTTGTTTATTTTGAGGGGGTCCGGGACACATTAAAAAATCTTTTATTGAATTAAAATTTCGCAATTTTTTGTGATATTAAACATACCATTTTAAAACAAAATCACATGATAAAACTTCTCTATATTTTTTTTAATTTAAAATTTATTAAAAAAAGTGGAGGGAAATTAAAAATTATTGCAACTCAATGTAATAATTGTAGAATTTTAGTTTTTTAGAAATTAAATAAACAGAAACACCTACATTTTAATTTTGATTCAGCTTTTTCAAAAATATTAATAAAAAATTTACTTAAAGTAAAAGTTTGAAAAAAAAAATACTTTCAAAAATAAATATTTTTTTCAAATTTGCTGAATCAAATTTAAAGTAAAGCAATTAAAAAAAAGGCATGTTCTAATTTTAAAGCATTTATGTTTAACGGTTCTTGAGTTATAACAATTTAAATGTGAGAAATTGTGAAAACCCATCATGAAGAAAAACGCATACAAGAAGTCTTATCCATGACAATCCATGCTTGAAAGCTAGATGCTGAAAACGAAAAAAAAAAAAAAAAAGAAAAAAAAAAGAAAAAGAAAAAACACATAATATTTCCTTTTCTAAATATGATTTTAAAACTAGTCGTTGGAGGCCACCGTAATACTTACCCATCATGGATATGCATAGCACAATATATGAAAACATAACATATGTAAACAATTTATAAAATGCATTACAATTCCAAAATAAAATATAAACGTATATTTAAGTATTTTTAACACATAATCATGCTCTATTAATGAATTTCTGATGAACCAATTTCGATAAATTGTATGAAACGCCAAACCATTCAAGAAGCACTGAATTGCGTAAAAGAAACATCCTTATAACTCCAAAAATAATAATCATATTCACTAACGGTTTCTTGCATCGAATTAAGTATCTCATTTCCAATAAAAAGATATCTTTGAATTGAAATTTGAATGAAATACAGGGTCATAAAAAATCAAAGAATGTGGAAAATAGGATTAGAAATATCTCAACAACTAATAAACCGATTGACTTCGTTTTTATGCAAAATTTATGTTATTTTATTGCTTTTTACGTCCACTCTTTAAAATAAAAGAATTCGAAAATTTTTATGTACCTTTCATCAGAACGAATTTTTCGAGAGTCCGAAAAAAATAGTTCCGGATAATCGAGGTTACTGATATTAAATAGGCTTCGTCCCATTCTTACATACTAAGCACATACAAAATTTCAAATCTCTATCTCAATTTGCTCGGGAGATAGAGCGGTTACAGACAGACAGACAGACACACAGACGGACGAACGGCAAAAAAATTTTTCTAAAAATATGTTTTTCGGAATCTCCACTATCTAAAAAGTGTAAATTCATTAAAAAAATTTTTTTGATTCTCAAAACAATTGCAAGACTTACCCTATACTATGTATGATGGGTAAGTAAAAATGTCGTTATAAGCATAAAAAATCAGATAAATTTTTAATGCAGTATTTTTTATGTGTGTCCCTGACTCCTTTAATCGCTGTTAGAATTTTATAGGAAATATGTCAATTATATATTTTTATTGAATAATTTATTTTTCTCAAGATTTTTTTTTATTTTTAACGCATTTACACACTCATATATATGAATTTTATAAGAATAAAATAATATGTTATTTTATGTTATATTAATTTGAGATCAAGGGATTTTCATTAGACTGGTTATAAGTTAACACAAGTTGTTCCTAAATAGATTTTGGTTAACTATCTAACCAGTGGCGTTGCTATGATTCTATTTTTTAGAAATGCATAAGACATATATAAAGATAGTAGAAAGTTTTGAGATGACCACAACCGAGTAATTTTATATTATAGTTACACAAAATCTAATATATTATAAACTTTCAAAAGGCATTAAGATTTTACCATACACCATGCTTTGAAATACTATACAATTTATGGTGCAAACAATTATGTATTATTTTACTATACATCACGCTATGGAACACCATTGAATGTATGGTAAATTTCATTTCCCTATAGTTTTACCATACACCTAGTTATGGAATACCATATCATGTATGGTGTATATCATTATCCTATAACTTTACCATACACATTTCTCTGGATACCATAAAATGTATGGCATATATCATTATCCTATAACTTTACCATAGACATTGCTCTGCAGTACCATAGAGCGATGAATGTTTACCATATGAATACAATATGCTTACATATAATGACATAATTTTTTTATGATTTTCCATATAAAACCATGTGTTTCCATAAAAAATCCTATGCCATTTTTTGCTAAGGGATGATTGTTTGTTGGCATAATTTTTTTTTTCGAAACATAAATTAAAAAATAATTTGTAAAATATTAGTAGAAATAGAAATAAAGGGAGGCCCATTTCAGATACGCACGATTAATATGTGATCCCGCATAAGATAAAAACTATTGGCTTTCCCTTGTAAAAGAAACCTGTTTAAAATTTTTGAAATAAGAAATGATACCGCATATAATACGAAATATTCTCAGTGTCTTGATTCGTATCGTAAACGGTTTCACTGTAAATCCGCGTGGTTAAAATCACTCGATGACAAAACCAACAAATGTAACGTATTCAGTATCAATTGAAAATGGCATTTAGAATCACATGTTATTGGCATTTATCCTTATTGTTTTTGTTGTATATATAGTCTTTTATCGACGGAAAATTCCACCAGTATTGGAAATATATTACTTTCGGAAGACGCTAAAGTTGGTGACTACTTTCTTGGAATCGTGGGTTACTGGGAACAAATTGTGTGTGTAGTGGTGATCAAAAGTTTCCAGCCAGTTATTTTCTCTGATTTGTTTACCACAGGTTTTCAACGAAGAAGAAGAAGAATTGCTTCGAAGGTTAGTAATAGGTAAATGACCTTTGACATTGTGATAATTTTGGTTGGCTACTGAAACCAGTTGATGCAAAGGGACAGAATTCAAAATTCGTGTTTGCGAAAGTCATTCGTAATTCCTTCTTTTTTTTTCCTATCAGTAAAGTGTTTTTTGGCCGTATTGTTAATGAATCATCATGAATAGCGTAGTTTATATTAAAAATGAAAAGTTCATCAATTATTATTCGTAGATGAGTGATTAGTTTTTCGCTAAAGGGTCAATCTTCTCGTGAGAATGCGGCAAAGTTATCGATTGGTAAAATTCTATGAACGACATGTAAAACTAATATAAAGATAGCCATGGCCTTCAGGACTTTCTGAAATCCGGGATACTCCGGAAAATGACTATTCTTGGAGACAGAATTATGAGGAGAAAAGCAGTTGATGATCTGCTTAAAAATGCCATTGCAATATTCTTTGATTTATGGAATGAAATTAATTCTGAAGTTGGTCTAATATGTCAAAATGCTCGTGACGCAGAAATCTATGGAAGAGTTGGTGTTAGAAAACTTTAAAATAAATAAATAAGTAAATAAACGTACCCGACTGGCGTTTTCCAACGAGCACAATGTCAGATCTAGTAAAAACTGAAAAAAGACTATTTTCCATGAATCGAAGTTTAAAAATTTTGGGAGTGATGACATACACTATGTCCGATGAGTTAACAACAAACCATATTATTCAACATATGTTATTCCTTAAATGAAGCGTGACGGAGGACATGTTATGCTGTGCGCAGTATTTTCAACAAAAAGTGTCAGTCTGTTATTTGAAATCCACGGCAATATGAATGATGCAATATATAAGAATATCTTGGAAAATCATTTGCTGCCTTATTAGAGGAAAATATGGTCGCAACTACACTCACTTCCAAACGTTAAGCACGGAGAGGAAAATGCTAATTTCCTGAAGCCAATCAGAATGGAAGAGGATGCAAATCGCTGCAGATGCAGAAGGAAGTATGCAAATATGTTAGGTAACAGCCAATCGCGCTTTCATGTCAAGAAATATGTAAAAAGGGCAGTCTTATAAGAAGCGAGCTTTATGAAGGGTTACAGAAGTTGATTGTAAGTGCTGATAGAAGGTGTTTAAAACTTTCGTACAATTTGTTTTGAAGACATACGTGTTTCTATGACTTCCAGATGACGAATGGACGATTTTTAGCTTTGGCGTGCTGTGGGGCGCATTGAAGCAGGACGATCACAGATGTTGCTCTTTTCTCTGGCAATCATCATTCTGTAATTTCACGTTTATGGAAATAATTCCAAACGATACAGATAGTTGTCCGAAGAGTCCTGGACGAGCCATAGTCGGTCGCCGAGGGTTGCAATGCCCGCGGAAGATCGATGTATGGCTAGTGTAGCCAAGCGGAATCGCAGAGCGACCTCCATACGTGTAACATCTATGGTTACAGAGTTCATTGCTAAGGTAATTTCTGCAGATACTGTACGCTGAAGATTATATATGAGTGGACTGTACGCCCGGGAACGAGTTTGCGCCCGAGTTTGTGTTCCTGTATCCGTCCAATCAAAAGGGGCACGATTAAAGTGGTGCCGGGAACATTTCAATTGGACTGTGTCTGACTGGGGCAATGTTATGTTTACTGATGAGTCAGAATTTGCTCTGCAGCCTGATGGCAAGCGTAGAAGGATATGGCGTAAACAAGGAACACGCAATCACTCCCAAAACATCACCGAACATCACGCATTCCGAGGCGGAAGTATTATAGTGTGGGGAAGGATTTAATTAGGATACCGCACCGGCCTGCACATTTTTAAACTAGTTCTGGACCCATAGAGCTGGCATCGTCGATGACTGTCTAGAGATCGAAGGGATTGCGCGTATAGCGTGGCCAGATATTCACCTGAAATTAATCCCATTGGAAATCATTGGGATGTTCTTGGTCGTGCTGTATGTTTACGCTTCCCACCTCCAGCCACTCTTATTGATCTGGAAACTACTCTACGAGAAGAATGGAGATTGCTTAGTTCTGCGATGGGTGACTACCTAATTGAAAGCATGGTCACAAGGAGGCGTGAAATTACAGAAACTTTGATAGATGAGGGGAGGGATCACATACCCTATTAAGGTCTTTTTTAAATTTTATGCTGTTTATTTTCACTTTATACATAATTCTGTTTAAGTCTCCAGTATATCATTAGCCGATAACTTACAAAAATTTAATATTGTTTTCATTTCTGTACATAATTATTGATTTTGTTTTATGCACACATACATATATATTCTACTTTCCTGCCAAATTTTGTGTCAATCAAAGCAACATTTGTTGATTTTTTTTGCATTTTACATCGTCGAGCTTAACTTTTGGAAGTGAGTGTATTTCTTTTAACATGATAACGACCCAAAGAATGTATGCCAGCTCATCAAGCAATGCAATCGCACAAAAAAAAATGCTTTTGAAATGACAAATCGAAACTCCCGGAATGGATCCAATAGAAAACTTTGGGACGAGCTTGGAAAATGTGTGCAAAAAGTATTGCACTAAGAAGTATGGAAAAAACTTACCATAGAAGATCTTCAACTGTTGATTAAACCAGTGTCACTTTGTTGTGCCCCCAGTACTTATAACAAAAGGTATGGAGAATAAATACTAATTTTAAATGTTGTTGGTCACAGTAATTTTTTATTAAAAAACCATATTTTTCCAAACTTGCGACGGTGACCGGAAACGTTTGATAATCAGCGTTTTTCTTTGCATTAAATTTTGTCAGATAAATTTATTGATATTTACGTGTTATTCCATAAATAAGTTCCTAACTATTATGTCAATAAAATGTTTAAGTATCACTTTAAAATTCCTTTTTATATGGATTTATTTACAAATTAACTAAAAAAAATTTTCCTTGCCGGAAACTTTTAACCGCAACTGTATGTCAGTTCAGATTATGCCATTTTTTCTGCATAACAATCATTTATCTCTCTTACTGCTGATTTTTTACGAGTTACGAGTTAATAATTATAATAATTTAAACTACATTCTTTTTTAGCTAGTATTAAATTAAAATGTTAATTTACGTCAAAAAATAAAATAGTAATTTACATGAGCTGCAATAGAAAAGTTCGAGTAGTTAATTAATATGATAAACTCTGAGATGTCATAGGTTTTAATAAAATATAATTTCCGACATTCAATTCCTTTTTTCTACTTTAATTAAATTTTTATCTTGACATTTCTAAATGTAATTATAGCGAACTTTTTAAATAAAATAAAATTCATAGGGAAGTTAATCGTAATCAAATGTTAGAATTTTTTTAATAATTTCTTTTTTCTCACTGGGAAAAAAAGATTAATGTGTGTTTGATAAATGGGATAAGAACTACGTATTTAATTTGCTTTACGAAATTCTAAATTTTGCTATTGTAATATTTATTTTTTAATTGTTAGAAACTTAATAATAGAAAATAAGCTAGTGTGGAAAATATTTTTGTAATATATGAGGATTTAAATGATAGATAAAACTGAAAATATTGTAGTGACGAGTAGCTAAGTGGTAAGGGATGAAAAAAAGGCCAAATTCAGTATTAATTAGGAGAAAACCAGAAATTATTTTAGTCCACTGAATTTAGGTCCAGAATGAATATACTATGCTCTTCTGTTCGTTAGTAGATGAACATTAGAAAATATGTACAGATTTTTAGTCGAAAAACAGGCTTTTTAAAAATGTACAGTATACTTCCTTAAATCCGCATACTCAAAATCCGCAACATTGTAAAATCCGCACATAATTTACAAATGTAAACAATAAAACTTTCAGCTCAGATGTAGGTAAAAAATTTGTTTATTTTTTTTTTATTTTTATATGAATTTTATATGTATTTTTTCTGTAATTTTCGTCCATGTTACTGAATTCATGCTTTTTCATGAAGGAACGATAAATTTATTACTGAAAAAAAAAATCCAAGATATTGCTGATATCACTTGTAATCACTTTTTGTCAAATGAATTCATGCATTAATGAAGGTTTTTTTATTATTAAAGCTTCCTAAACTTGAAATAAAATGTCCTTATTTTATGTTTTTGATGTGAATAAATAGTGCACCTTTATAAGGCAATTTTCATTGAATAATTAAAGAAAAATGCATCCCATATTTATAATGATTATTTAATTATACACTATTGATTATTTAATTGATCTTTGCTTTTAAAAAATTAATCATTTAAAAAATATCTGAATTTTTATTCTTTTTTTTATCAATCTAATTAATTAATTTAATATTTTACAACATTGTAAGCATTAATCATAGTTTCAATTGCATTATTAATTACATTGAAATTACTGTTTTGAAAAAGCATACAAAGCAATGACTAGAAATCCGTCAAATTCTGAAATCTGCTTAACTTCTGGTTCCAAGCTGTATGGATTTGCGGGAGTGTATTGTACCATAACACTCTCTCGAAATCACTACCTATTTTAAAAACATTATCAATTCAAATGTTGTATATCTTAAAATTCTGAATAAAATAGACATTCACACTTAATACTTTTTTAATATTAAGTTCAGAATCTTACCGCTAAGTTTTAGCAACGTGCTCAGAGGGTTGAATTAAGAATTAATATAGTTGAAACAAAACATTTTTTTTTTGTTAAATTTGTTTAACAATATCTCGAATGGCGGCCTTAATGTGGAAAAAATATATTAATGTTGTTATTCATTTTATTCAGAATTTTAAGCTCTACCATTATTAAACTCTATTGGCATTTTTAAAAACAACTAAATAAACATTCTTTTTTTTCTTTTAAGCCCTTCGTAGGTATTTCTATAAGTGAAATGTTTAAATAACTGAATGACACAGTATTTATATATATATATATATAAATAAAAATTATAATCGAGTGAATGTAAATTTTTGCATATTTGCTAAATTTTGGATTTTCATGCAAAAAATGGTTTGTGAATGTGGAAGTTACACTGTGAAAAAAAAGGGTCGATCTACTAAAAAAACTTTAGTGATCCTCGTAATTACTAAAAAATTTTTAGTAATCTTAGTCTGTTACAAGAAAATCTGTCAGAATTACTAGAAAAAAGTTAGCAACGAATAGTTAATAGTTTTATATTTTTAATAGCTATTACTAAAGCTCATTTGGTGTGGCCTTGATAGCATGGTGGTTATAGTAAGGGACTCCAGTCTAAAAGGTCCGGGGTTCGATACTGGCCGCCGCCAAATACGCCCCGAATGTATGTAGTGAAAGTACTCGTTGTTAAAGGGATTATGAAAATCCTGTCGGAGCAGGCAGCAAAATTTGGTGCTGCCATCTATTGCGGTTTTGCCGAAAATCTACCGCTTCAGATGTCTGGATGCAGCACGAAGGAAGCTTCTGCCCTTCGGGCGCACGTAATGGTTATTAAAAATAATTTTGGAGCTATTACTAAAATTTGCTTGCTGGCTCATACTAAAAATTTTTAAGTTGGTTATACAAAAAATTCTTTTGTTCAGTTTACAAAAGAAATGCTTGTTTCACTTGCAAAAAAAAAGTTTATAATGGTTACTAAAAAATTCTGTGGAATACAAATTTACTAAAAAATTTTTAGTAACCTCTTGAATTTTTTTTACAGTGTAGGACTTAAAATTAGTTGATGCTGTAACGGCCTCACAGTCCTTCATTTAGTTAACAGCCTTGTAAAATTTGGATATTCATTTTTAACCCTCTCAGCATCTTGCAAATGGGTACACTGTAAAAAAAAGGGTCGATCTAATAAAAAAAATTAGTGATTCTTGTAATTATCTTACTCGGTTGCAAGGAATCTGTAAGATTTACTAGAAAAAAAGCTAGCAACGAATTGAGTAATAGTTTTACATTTTTAATAGCAATTACTAAAACTCACTTGGTGTGGCCCTGATAGCCTAGTGGTCATAGCACCGAACTCCAGGCTGAAAGTACCCGCCTTCGATGCTGGACGCCACCAAATATGCACCGAATGTATGCAACGTAAGTACTCGTTAAATAAAGGGATTATGAAAATCCTATCAGTTACCATGGGTAAGCAGTTACCATGGGAAATGATCTCTGGATTTTCCCTCACTTTTAGATGCATGTCAAAATAGAGAAGGTAGCAATGTTTCGTACTGCCATCTATTGTGGTTTTGCCGAAAATCTTCTACTTCAGAAGTCTAAATATAATTTTTAATTAACTAAAAATAATTTTGGAGCTATTACTAAAATTTGCTTTGTGGCTCAGACTAAAAAGTTTTAAGTTAGTTATACAAAAAATTCTTTTGTTCAGTTTGCAAAAAAAAAAAAAAAAAAAATGTTTGTTTCACGTAAAAAAAAATGCTTGTAATGGTAACTAAAAAATTCTGTGGAATACAAATTTACTGAAAATTTTTAGTAACCTCTGGATTTTTTTTTTTTTTTTTTACAATAAATAACTTTTTTTTTCTCTTATTTTGATTTAAAGACTCAGTTAATATGATTCTATCAACATTAATTAAGGAAAAAAAACAATTTAATTACAAATGTGAATGTAATCCTTGAGAGTATTAATTATTCTTGAAGGTATTCAAACTTTATTATATCTATAAAATTATATTACTTTAAATATTGCTCATATTACAGCGAAACATGGAGCTTTGTGAATGGAATATTACGTTCCAAACACTTACAAGGAAGGTCTCCATACTGGGCATACACAGAATTTTATGAAAAAAATACTTATAAAAGTACTTATGTATGTAATAAAGGATCAGTCAAAATTAGCGGCGGAATCACATTAGAAATTATGTAAAAAAATAAAATAGTTTCGAATATTTGGCGTGAAAAGAAGAAAGAGTCACTCGATTTGGCGGGCAGCTCTTTTTCTCGCCAAAAGAAAAGATTATTATGCAACTCAAAACTGCTGCATATTTAGAATATGTGTAAATCGTATTTAATGAATTTGAACATAAACAATGAGAGACTTTAATATATTATATACATATATATGCATATTATATTTCATATATGTATTACTTGTTGAAGTAGCTAATCACTGGAATCATTGCATCTTTAATTAATCTCTGGAAAAAATGTTTTCATAGATTAAAAAAAATCATATTGAGAAAAATTATCTTCATATATTTAAGCGTATTCAAAAATAGAAGCCACATGTTTCCATAGCAACGAAATCTAATCGACAATTCTCAAGTGGACTTTGAGCTGGAAACAAATTTAATTAATATAAATTATGAATTTCGTTTTAAATCTCAAATTTTGATAATTAAATTTGAATATAAATACATATAATTATCGGTATAACAAAATTATACTTAAAACCAATTAAAATTTATAAAACTAAAGTTATTTAAATTAAATTTATCAAAACAAGTTTAAAATATTTTTTGAAATTACCTTTCTTCGCCAACTGGGGATAAATTGCCAAATAACGAAGTTTTCATTATTTTTTTTATGGATACTGAATGGTGGTTCCTCCGAAATTTTTTTATAAACGTATATATCCACACAAGAAGAACATTCTGTAATTTTTTCAGATTTTTCTGGGTATGCCCGTATGGAGACCTTCCTTGTTAGAGGGATAATCATCCTATCATACGCTAAAACATAAATTAAAATCGTGCAGTTTTAACCGCTTGTTGTTCACTTGTTCATAAATTTTGTTTCTATTTAATTTCAGTTATGTACTGATAAACTATTTCTTACTGACGACAGAAGTGATTTTCGAAAGGAGACATATCATTTATTTTGCATATTCTAAAATGCCAAAAATGTTTCATTCTCTTTCCACCATGAAAAATATCTTGCAATCGCTTTTTCAAAACATTTGTCATTTTCCGACAGAGAGAAATTATTTGTTGCCTGTGTTGAACGAAAAATTTTAATTTTCTATATCTTAGTGAAACATATTTTCATTGTCTTGAAAAATGTAATTTTTTATCCGGTTGTTCCATAGAAGGTCGTATCAGTTGTTTCAAATTTTGTTGAAAATATATGTTATTTCAAAAATAATTTTTGGAAAATATTATAATTGCAACCAGTGATTTTAGGCAGATTTAATGAGTTTTCTATCCATTACATTCTACCTTATGTTGGAATTTTTAAAATATTTTTGCAGATCTATCCCGATTATGAACCTTAGAACCTTAAACCACTCTCATCTAAAAACATTATTTTTAATTTTTTTTTTGGACATGATAACTTTCATAATTCTGAACAAATCTTTTCAAACTGTTGCAAAAAATCAAGGGTCTGAAAATCTGGGTTAAATTCGTTAATAGGTAAAATAGAACCAATTGGGAGGAAAACGGAAAGGTTATTGTAAAAACAGAAAAATATGTCATAACGCCTTATTTATAATGCATGTCAAATCAATTAATGTTATTATTACTTCTAATAAAATAGCAAAAAGTATATGTATGAGAGATGCATATGATGAGATATCTTTAAAACTGGGCTGAAAAAAAAGGTTTTAAAAAGAAAAAAAATCTTATAACTTCGGCAATGCACAAGATAGCAAATCCATTTAAATTTATTATAATTTTCTTAATCTTATATGCAATTGTTATGTTGACATGTTTTTTATGATACCAAGTCTTACAGCAAAAATATGTAAATATCTACAGGGGGAGGGTTAAGTTACACATGCAATCCTTAATTATTTTTTTTTCATTTACGAGATAAACTTCATTTTTTTTACGATAAATGATTTTATCAATTGTTGTTATTTTACTTCAGTTGATTTATTTTTTTAATAGCATAACAAAAAAAGGGTTTAATGCAGACTAGGTTTTATACTGGCATTTTGATAAATAGTTTTAAATTGCAGAGAAAATATTATTAAAAAGAAAAATTGGAGTAACTTGATACATTAATTTTCTCTTCAAACTTATATACATACGAACTACCTTCAGAGAAGATACAAAGGAATTATACAAATCTTAACTTTAAATATTAGCCGTAGCACCAATTAATAGCACATTAGCAAAATTGCACCAGCCGTAGATTTTATTATCTTCAAATAAAATCTAAAAAAGAATATACATGTATAACCTAATTATTGCTAGTAATTGTTTTAATTTTCCTAATGTTAAAGTTAACTTAATATTATAAGTTTAATATAAAATATTTCATCTTGCAATTGAGGAAAGCCTGGAAAGAACTGATTGTTCTAAACCAACTGAAAACGTAAATGATGAAACTAAACATGCACTTTTGAGTTGTTCACCTCATATATCTCTAAAACTGGCTAAATACTTTTTACTATACCTCAAATTTTATATTTTATTAAATCATAAACAAATAAATCTTCCTGTTAAATATTTTCTATGTTTATGTACAATGACTAATGCACTTGTTGATATGAAAATCTTTCACATTTTTAGCAAAAACATCCGTGATCGTCATCAGGATATTAATGGTGGCTACGAATGTATGTGCCAAAACTGTAGAAGATTTTACAGTTTTGATGTTTTCATGTTTATATAAAAAGTTGTATAAGAATATTGCAAAGAATTTGTGATTTTATTTGCAACTCATTAAATTAACTAATGGTATCTATGGTTCAATGTTGATTTTTTTTATATAAGGTTTATCTCTTTCTCTTCATGACTCAGTTATAAATCTTGAATAGCAGTAATATTTCAAACATCCTTATATCCTTTTTACACTACTTAAGTTGAGTTGGTTTCATTTATGAGGGCAATTATACACACGACATATATAGGAGCTAAGGGGCGAAGTGCCCTTCGTGGGGTTTTGGGTTTTTTTTCTAATGGAGCCTATCTCGCGTTTATACCTGAAAATCCAAGATTCAAACAGAGCCACGGAAAACTACGAACAATTAGGAAGACGGGTGTGATTGGGTTCTAAGACTTAAGTACATTTCTTTGTGTTTTTAAATCTCTAAGTGTGTGTGTTGGGGGGGGGGGGATCCTTGAATGTTGAAATTATGTCTGATTGATCTGCATTGTTCCTGCATTGTAAGTGACTTTTATAATGTAAAATTATAATTGCTAAATCATAACTCTGCTCGTTAAAAAATAATTTTTTTTTTTATCATTTATCCGACATTCTTTAAATAGTCCTATAAAGTAGGGACATTTATTTGAAATCAACCTGTATACACTTAAACATAAACTATAGCTGTGATTATTTGCAGTTCATAGTTTACATACTCATAAAAATCTATTTAATTTCAGGTATGTACTGACAAGTTATTTCTTACTGACGAGAGAAGCTATTTTCAAAAAGAGAGATGTAATATATTTTGCATATTCTAAAATGTGACGATTGTTTGATTTTCTTTCCACCAAGAAAAATATTTTGTAATCTCTATTTCAAACATTTGTCATTTTCTATCAAAGAGAAATTATTTGCTGTCTGGGTTGAATGCGAATTTTCATTTTCAATATCTTACTGAAATATTTTTCAATTGTTTTAGAAAAATGACATTTTAAGTTCAAATCTTTCGCAAAACGTCGTGTCATTTGTTTTAAAAAAATTATTAAAAACTAGTATTCAGTAACGAAAATAAATAAGGAAAATAACATAAAATACCTAAAGAAAGCACCCTTCAAATGTAAGTTTCCCATTATACATTTTGCAAGATATATCCTGGAAAATTTATAAATTTTAGTGACAACAAATAACTTTTCTAACTTAACCTATCTCTTCCCCAAAAGTTACATTTATAAGAATTCCTTAAAATTACGACAAATTCCTGTCTGGTAAATGGGAGCTTACTTTCACTACTTTATGTTATATGTTATTTATTTTTTTTTCAAAATTAATGTTTGGAAAATAGATGAATTGCAATTAACGTAAAAATATTTCACATTACATTCTCTCTTATGTTATAATTTACAACATAATTTTGTTGATTTATGTCGAATATGACCGATATAGAATCCAAAACTACTCTCAGTTTAAAACGTCATATATATACACTGAGGTGACAAAAGTCATGTTATACTCTGCTAACAGCGTCTAGGTCCTCCGTCTGCCCGGTGAAGCGCAGCAACACAACATGGTATGCTCTGAAGAAATATTGAGCCATATAACCTTTACAGACGTCAATAACTACGAAAGTGTTGTCGGTGGAGGATTTTGTGCCTGAACTGATCTCATGATAATGTCCCACAAGTGTTCGTTAGGATTCTTGTCGGGCAATCGCGGTGAACAAATCATACGATGGAATTGTACAGAATGTTCTTCAAACCAATTGCGAACAGTTATGGCCTGGTGATATGGCGCACTGTCGGCCTGAAGAATCCCATCGTTGTTTTTGTACATGAATGGTTGCAAGTGGTCTCCCAGAAGATAAACGTAATCCTTTTCAGTTAACGATCGGTTCAGTTTGACCAGCGGACCCAGTCCATTCCATATAAACACAGCCCACACCATTATGGAACCATCTTCATCTTGCACAGCAACTTGTTGACAACTTAGTTCCATGGCTTCATGGAGTCTGCGCCACACTCCTACCCTTCCATCAGCTCTTACCAAGTGAAATCGCGAAGCCACTTTCTTCCCATCTACTACAGTCCAACTGATATGGTCAAGAGCCCAAGAGCTCCGCTGTTGGCAATGTCGTGCTGTTAGTAAGGGTATCCGGATTGGGCTTCTGCTTCTATAGCCCATTAAAGCAAAATTTTGCCGGCCTCTCCTAACGGATAATCCCGTCGGACGTCCCACATTCATTCCTGTGGTTATTTCAAGGAGTTTTGTTTGT
This sequence comes from Maratus speculifer, assembly GCA_964019185.1. Lineage (NCBI taxonomy): Eukaryota > Metazoa > Arthropoda > Arachnida > Araneae > Salticidae > Maratus > Maratus speculifer. The sequence goes on from OZ025290.1 coordinate 415,270,065, forward strand.
ATGCTCACTCAGTCTGCGCAGACGTCACTAGAATTGGTCATTAAGTGCCGGCTGTCGACAACTGAGTTGTCCATAATATGAGATAATGTCCGAATTTAGGTATTTTTGGCACACTCTCGACACTGTGAATCTCGGAATGTTGAATTCCGTAACGATTTCTGAAATGGAATGTGACACGTATCTAGCTCTAACTAGCATGCCATGTTCGAAATCCGTTAATTATTGTCGTGAAGCCGTAATCACATTATAAACCTTCTCACACGAAGATTTTAGCACAAATGAAAGACCTACCCAGGCACTGATCATTTATACAATTTGTAAGCGTCACTATTACAATCTATGTATTTGTGTATTGCTATCCCATGGTTTTTGTCACCTCAATGTATATATATGTGTGTGTGTAACACGATAACTTTCATAATTCTAGTTTATTTTTTTATCCAAACTGTTATATAACATTAAAATGAAAAAATGTCTGTCAAATTCGTATATGGATGAAATCAGATCAAGCGGTTGGAACATGGAAGGTGGAAAAGTTATTTTAAAAGGTTAAAAATCGTAACTTCTTGATTATAATTAAATATCAAGTCAGTTTAATATTATTATTACTGCTTAGGAAAGAGCGGAAAATATGTGTATAACAGATGTCTGATATTGTTAAAAAGTTTCTGAAAAAGTAAAAAGAAAAAGTTTTAAGAAGACAAAATTCATACTAACATACAAACATAAATTCATACAATTAACAAATTATCACTTACATTTATTACAAATCTACTTAATAATTTCTACAATATTTATGTTGACAAGTCTAAATCTTTTATAAAAATACAACTAATAAAGATAAAATGGGTGGATCAAAAGCAAAAAAACAGTATTTTTTTAAAGAAAATAAATCTTCTTAATATTATCTGCAACTTTCATATTTACAAGTTTTTGATTGGTCAACCACTTACAGAAAAAATAATAATATGGAGAAAATATTTTCATATTAACGTGTTTCTGATAAAGCCAGCATCATAAGAGCCCTTATTTTGAAATTCAGACAAAAAAGTGATGTTTTGATAGTCGTATTTTTTAATTGCCTTGATATATTTTTATGTTGCAGTATATCATATTTAATGAATAATCTGCAATTTTGAAGTTTTGAAAAAATTTCCTCTTTTCTATAGAAAATGTAAAAGTTCAACCTTGTGAAAGCCATTTTTCATGAAAAGTGAAATGCTGGTATATTTGGAGCACTATATCTCTCGCAAGGAACAACATCCTAAAACTATTTTGCCATAATTGTTAGTATAACCCTAACTGCTTATTAAAATGTATTTGTTTCCATGGCGCATTGTTATTTTACATGGTTATGTTGCCACAAAGTACAGTCAAACTGAGGGTATTTTTTCCATTATAACCACTTAATATCTTGTTTAAGCAATAGTACCCACAACTTTTTCTTATAGAATATGAAAATACACTACTGGGACAAACTAAATAATATAGTACTGCACGGAGAAATTGTTGCTGTAAGTAGATATTATTTGTTAAAATAAGCAAATTTTTCAGAATATTCAACATTTCAATTAGCATTATCTAAATAAAGCGCCACGTTTAAATAAAGCAAATTATCTCACACTATAGTTAAACATATGTACAAAAACATGGAAAAGAAAAACACGTGTTTCCTCAAAATGTTTTCAGGCAAAAAAAATGACAATAATTAGATAAAAAGCAATGTCTATTATCCCATTTTTTTCCTAAGAAAAAATGAAAAATCCTATTTTGGAAGCTGCGGCAAAAATGGGATATTTCATTTTCTCATTGGGAAAAAAGATAGAAAGAGGAAAGAGAACTAGGATTTTTCATTTTCTGACGGGGAAGAAATTTTATCATAGACATTGTTTAATTGAAACTTTTGTCACTTTTTTGCCAAAAATATCACGTAGCCCCACTTTTTTTCTTTCTTATGCTTTATACAGTAGAACCCCGCAAATTCGGACCCCGATAATCCGGATCTCCGGATAATCCGGACCGGTTTGTGTCATTATTTTTTCAAGTTTGAGAAGTGATTGGCTAATTTCCATAACATTGACTAGTTTCATCGTCGTATTCTGAATAGAAAAAACTTTTTCTGAAATATTTTCGGAAGAATTAAATAAAGTAAGCATTTTTTCTGCCTGTAAATATTCATTAACTTTAATATAAAGGTGATTTTCCGTAAGTATGTTTTATTTTATTTCAGTTTTTTTTAATTCTCCGGATAATCCGGATTTTCGATAATCCGGATTGGGTCTGGTCCCAATTAATCCGAATTATCGGGGTTTTACTGTACATATATTGAACTATTGTGTGAGATAATTTGTTTTATTCAAACGTGTCGCTTTTTTTAGATAATGCTAATTTAAATGTTGAATATTTTGAAAAATTGCATATTTAACAGACAATATCTACTAACAGCAACAATATCTCCATGCAGTACTAGATTATTTAGTTTGTCCTAGTAGGGTACTTTCATATTCTATAAGAAAATTTTTGGGGTATTATTGCTTAAACAAGATATTAAGTGCGGAAAATGGCGAAAAACATCATTTTGACTATTTTTTCTGGCAACATAACTATGTAATGTAACAGATTTCCATAGAAACAAATACATTTTAATAAGTAGGTAAGGTTATACTAACGGTTTATGCCAAAAGAGTTTCAGGATGTTGTTGCTTGCGAGAGATAAAGTGCTCGAAATATACCAGCATTTCACTTTTCACGAAAAATGGCCGTCACAAACTTGAACTTTGATATTTTCTATAGAAAAGAGGAAATTTTTTCAGGGCTTCAAATTTGCACATTATTCATTAAACATAATCTACTTCAACAAGTAAAAAAATCAAGCAAATCAAAAAATCACACTTTGTTTTATTTTCAAAATAATGGCTCTTAAGGAAAACTGAAATTAATAAAAAAGAATATTGCCCAGTTAATCTGATGGCATTGAGTTCACAGGTTGCGCATACTAATCGTTCATTACAGCCTTATATTTTCAAGGGTTAATTCCGTTCGAAAAAAAATTAAGGAGAAATAGCTCTCCCCTTTCCCCTTTTTTATACTTAATCATTGAACATCCTAAACTATCAGGCCCCACCAGTGGCCGAGAGGTTCTGATCTCAAACTGGTAGACAGTAGGTGCTGTGTTCGAACCCAATCGCGACCGTCAGCCTAACCGTTCGGAGTTTTCCGTGGTTTTCTTTGAACCTTGCATAAATACGGGTTAGGTTCCCTTAGAAAGACTCCCACGGAGGGCATCCCACCCCTTAGGGCCTATATCCCATAGTGTAGATAATTGGCCGACATACATACAACAACAACAACTTAACTATCAAGGACCTGCTTTATCATATATAAGAAATCTATATCCAAAATTCAGAGCAAATCGGATAATTCTTAATAAAAACCCATATAACATTTATATAATTTAAGAGTTATCCCCCTCTTTTATACTTAACCATTAAACTCCCAAAACTATTCAGAGATTTGAACGAAATCTGACAATTCTGCTTGAAAAACCAATTCATATAAATTAAGGAAAAGGGCATTAGAACCCCCATTCCCCCAGTTTATACTTATTCAATGAACACCTAATAACAGTCATGAAATTGCCTTATAAGAATGATCCTATATCTAAATTTTGAACGAAAACTGTTAATTTTGCATGAAAAAACCCATTTATATCAATTAAGGGGAGGGGAATGAGACCCCGTTCCCCCTGTTTATACTTATTCAATGAACACTTAATAACAGTCACGGTATCGCCTCATCAGAATGATCCTATGTCTAAATTTTGAAGGAAAACTGTTAATTCTGCTTGAAAAACCCATTTATATCAATTAAGGGGAGGGGCATGAGTTCCCCGTTCCCCCTGTTTATCTTTATTCAATGAACACCTAATAACAGTCACGGTATCGCCTCATCAGAATGATCCTACATCTAAATTTTGAACGAAAACTGTTAATTCTGCATGAAAAACCCATTTATATCAATTAAAGGGAGGGGCATGAGCCCCCCGTTCCCCCTCTTATACATATCGAATGAACTCCGAGAACTAATCAGGTAAGCTACTTATCATAATAAGCCTAAATCCAAAATTTCATGTAAATCGGATACTTTTATCATGAGTTATCGCGTTATGTACAAACGTACGCACGCACTCACGCACGTACATACATACATACGTAACGGGCGGGCACATAAGCTCTCAAGTTTTGATAGCCTGTGAGCTAAAAACTTATGCAACTTATCTCTAAATAAAATTTTTAAACTAGGTTAATCTCTAATCTTGACTTACTTTTTATTGGCGAAATTATTACTTAACTTCAAAATCTACTTGTGAATGTAAGCCGAGCCGGGAAGGATTTTTATTTATTTATTTAATATAAATCGACTTATAGAAATCACACAATTACAATTCATCTTGATAAGTAGTCTTAAAATTAGCCTTTAAAAGTACAAATAGTTTTAAACATGCGAAACTCCTAACTAACCTTATCGAACGAATTACTGTTCATTATCTGTAAGAAAACGTAACATAAAAATAAAACTTTCGTGAAAAAAATCGGTTTCAGTTGTATACGTTTTGTGTTATGTAGTGTGTTATGCATAATATCTATTTGCATATAATTCAAAAATTAAAATATGAGATTAATGAGTGAATGCTCACTACTTGATTGGTATCAGTTTCATTAGAAAAAAAATAATAATAACACTTTTACTGGGTGTTTCACAAAGTACCCCTAACTTTTAAAATCTATAACTCGGGAACGGTGCTAGATAGAAACATGAATCCAGTGGTGTGTTTATTAAAAAAAATCGTAAGAAACTTATTCATAAATCAGAAAATTTAGTTATAAATAGTGCTCATATATGGTGCTGAGAGCTATAGGCGCTCTGTTAAAGCGGATATCGACGTCACTTAGCACTGATGCGAATTAAGGAGTTTTATGCGAAGTGGGTCTGTTCGAAAATGCACTCTTGCTTTTACAACCCGATTTTGAATAAAATCCATATAATTTTGATTTTGTTGACGTCAGTGCAATAGTAGACGAAAATGGTGTTTCCATAGGAACGACTCCTTTAAAATTGAAATGAGAGAAAAAACAACATTCGAAATACCGTCTTTTATGTAAGTTGTTATTTCTCGCATTTTAATTTTAAAGGAGTCGTTCTTATGGAAACACTTTTTTGGGGTATTATTGTGCTGACGCCAACATAATTAAATTTATATGGATTGAATTCAAAATCGGGTCGTAAAAGCAAAAGTGCATTTTTGAACAAGACCCACTCCGCATAAAACTCCTTAATTTGCATCAGTGCTAAGTGACATCAGTAAAGGCCTCAACAGACCGCCTATCGCTCTCAGCGCCATCTATGAGCGCTAATTTTAACATTTTTTTTTTATTTATGCGTAAGATTCTTACGATTATTTTAATAAACACACCACTGGTTTCATGTTTCCATCTATCACTGTTTCCGAGTTATAGATTTTTAGTTTTTGGTCCTTTCGTAAAATGCCCTGTACATTTGTAGTCTCTTTCATAACATTGTGAGCTAATTCTATTACTGTTAAATATTTAATCATATGAATTATTGCGACACTAACTGAGACTCAACAATTAAAACCTTTAAAAAAGTCGACGATAAACACAAATAATAAGATCTGTTGCTACTTAAAACCGTGAAAATATTTTCTTAAAATACGTAGAATACGCGAAATTATATTTAAAGAGGAATTTACATGCACTTAAAGAATTAAACTTCAACTATAAGAGATGACGTAGTATTCCGTTACAGCCGTGGCATTTAGACCTAAATTTGAATGGAAATATATCTTTTTTTTAACCCGGGAGAACTCGCTAGTGAGAATTTCTCTCACGGTGCCCAATTGGTTTTCTTTTACTTTACATTCACTTAATATCAACTTTTTTGTTTGGCTTAGTACTTTTGTTCACAAAAGAGGTAAAGTAATAGAAATCACAGTTTGAAATTTTATTAAAATGAAAAATAATTTAAATAAGAGTATTAAAAAAGGTACGACGGAGAAAGAAAATCTCATGCAACGAGTTCTCCCGGGTTAAGCATTATTAATGCAAAATTTTTGCCTCAATTAAGTACGTTTCTAGTGTCTGAGAGATTCTAATTCCAAAGCTAAAAAAATGAGGTGTGAGGTTTATGCCCACGTCACCCCCTTTGACGTAATCCTTTCTGTGATTTTCTTCGAACTTAGCTTCTTTTATGTAAATACATTGTTGCAGCGTATATGGGGTTCTTTTGATCTTATGGTTAGAGAACTTCAAACTCTTGTCGCTTAGAAAAGTAAAAAATAACTTATTTACAGATCTTCAGAACAACAGAGTCTTCGAAACTCACAAATATTGCTAGATATTCAAAAATAACTGCTCAAATCTATCGTACAAGAATAGCTTTAGATCCCAGAGACTCTTTATACAACGTCTCAACACTTAATAACATTCAAAACAACATAAATGAAACTCAAGCAAACTTGCTAACAAACGCCTTGTTCACTCAATGACTGACTGGTAAATAATAACCACAGCTCGCATCGCTTCTCTTCTTATATAGGCTCGCAGCATGTGCTTGAAATTTCTAGAACCTACTCGAAAAATCCACGGAACAACAAACAATGTATCAGTAGACCTAAAGGGGGGTTACCATTGAGAGGGAAGGGTTACTATCGCCAACAATCGCCGAGTTTGTCGCCAACTTGGCGATATATCGCCAAATTTGGCGACCAAAATTAGTCGCCAAAAGTGACGCTAACTTGGCGATATCTCTAAAGTTTCGCCAATCTGCCGTAGACATACACTGAAAATAATAGACAAGTTTGCTTGATAACAGAGACAATGTAACAAAAACTAATATTAGTAAAGGAATGGAGCTTAATAAGATTATTTACATTATTTTACAGTACAAACACTAACTATTTACAAAATTCGTAACAACATGTTATAGCATTCCCCCTTTCGAATTATATTACATTCCGAATTTTTTCTTTGGTAAAGAAAATACCAAAACAGAAACAAACCATAATGAAAACAAAGATATTTATTCGTTTTTGTAATTGAAAATTTGCCCCGACTACCGTAGTCAGGCACTGCAGTTCAATCATGTCGTTAATACAGAAAAAAGATTCGAATGATTTTCTTTACCGTCGGTGGGAAATATCCTCCAGTTAATAATTAATTTTGTTCTTAATTACAAAGCTTACACATACATAATTTCTATCACAAATAAAAAAAAATTATTTTTCTAATAAAAGTTTGCACAAGTGTTAATCAAAACTTGATCCTGGATAAAGAAACAGTGGAAGCCATTTTGTAACAAAAAAAAAAAAAAAAAAAAAAAAATCACCCGGTAGACATTACTCTGTTTTATTCCTCCTCTTTATTCATAGATTATTTGTTATTTCTAGTTCAAATACTCCCTTTTAAATCTAATAATATTAAGTTATTTACTTGATGATTATATAGAAGGTTCTCGCTACTGCTCGTCATTGCGCCGAATTGCAACAAAATTCTTCATTTGGCGAGTGAATGAACTATCAGACTCCCAAAACTTCGAGTACTAAATTATTTTGTTTTTTGTGTAGTTATAGACATTCTTATCCACGTTACAATACAATAGTTATCGCTTTTCACCTTTCCAAGGCACCATGCCAATTACAATATTCTCAATAGAAATACAGACTCAACATAAATTCACTTTAGCAACAGCCAAAGACACATAAAGAATTATAATATAAATATTTCTATGTTGTTAGTTTATCATTAACTTTGTGTCTGTGAAATTACAATGAAAATTACCCACATCAATCATCAAATTGAGAAAATTTTTGCTGAAATTCGGCGTTGAATTTGCCCTTTACCATACAGCAAAGTATCGATGGCCAATAATAAGAATTTATATTTTTTAAGAACTGACAAGAATATATGGTATTTTAGAGCACAATTTAAAAACTGCTACAATACGAGGTTAAAGGTAATTTTTCAGCGTTTTGCACCAAATCTATTTTGCTAATTGTTTTTTTGTTATTTGATTATTGTTTTTATTTCTATTTCGTCAAAAGGTTAATGTTTCTCAAACGAAAGCAAGAATCCTGTTTGTATGTAATATATGAACGTAATAAATAAAAAAATGTGAATTTTATTCTCGAATTCTTCTTACGGCTAAGGCTTTTTTAACCCGCGAGTAGTCGCGACTTTTTTCACAACGTCATTAGTCGCGCTCGGTCTTTTCGCCGCTGGCCCTCCCGGATACAAAAACGTAAAATAAGCAACATTTTTCACTAAATATATAAATATAACATTTTAATGAAGATATAAATATGCAATTTTCTTAAGTTATGTATTTTAATCATGAGATTTGGTGTAATGGGAAAAAGTAAAAATAAACTGCTATTGGGAAATTGTTCCGTAAAAATTTTCGTCAATTTCAACTTTGTTTCTAAAAATGTAATTAAAGGAAAAACAGAGATGTCCTGTTACTTCACTAAGGTGATACAGATATCTTTAAAGTCAGTTACATGGTAGATCTTTTTTGTATTTGTAATTTGGATATGAATTAGGAGAAGATAAGTTATACGGGCGGCGAAAAGACCGACACGCGACTACTGACGGGTTAAGGGATCGGATACCTTTTGAACAAACAAAATAAGAGAAAAACTAACCTTTCCTAGAATTGCTGTCACTCTGTATCTAATTGACTTTGAACTACAAAATTGAAAACACATAATTAAAAAGTATTTATTTTATCAATTAAAGTTGTTAAAAATGTATACACATATGTAATTTTTAAACATTTATTTTTAAAGATAATACAATTTTTACGAAAGAAAAATTCTTGCATGGCTTGCGCACACTATTTTTCACATTTGAATGGCTAAAACAAACCAAGATTTTCTTTAAAAGTAGAGAGATATAATGTGTTTTCAAAATGATCTACAATGAAAAAAAAATAAAACTTATAGATCCAAAGAAAAACGTTATTTCTTGAAGAAATTCGAAATATCGAGATTTTTTTTTTTTTATACAAAAGTAGTCGTGAATTCCAAACTTTAAAATTGAGGAACATAATAATCGGTCATTTTGTGTCTGTACAGGTTTAATGCATTCAGCGAAAATTTTGTGAAGTTCTTGGGAACTATTTTTCAGAAATCGTGCGCGCATTGATCAAAATCACTTTTTTGAAAAAATTGACTTTAAAGATTAAATCACCCATTAATCATGTAGGAAAAGTTCAAAATATTTTAGGTATAACTCTTATTCTAATGCGAATTTTTGTATGCGGTTTGTTTTTAAATGCTCCTAAAGATTCATATTTATAAATACGCTATTTTTTGAAAAAAAAAATAGTTTTGTATTCTTTAAAAGGTACCTGACCCCTTAAATGCTTTTAAAAATATATAGATTTAGATATTACCATGTGTAATCTTCATATCTATTTAAATCATTTTTACGTAAATCTATTTAAAGTATAATTTTTATAACACGGGAGACAGAGATTTTAATTGAATTTAAAAAAACATATCACAAAATCTATTGGTCTAAAATACATTTCCATCATATAATATTATCTAACATGACATACGAATTTCAATGTACTTAACAAATTTGTTTCTTAAACACTTTATTGCAAAAAATTCTATTTTAAAATTGCTGAATTATCTGTAATTATTATCACACACCTACTATCAGACTCAGATATCGCTGTATCAAAAGATGAATAAAATAATTGATTAGTTTAAATGATACGGTTTCTGTACTAATATTTATGTACATTTGATGTTATTTCATTTGATAGTCGCCTATTCCAAAGTTTCTATCTTTAGAAAAATTGTAAAAACGAAAAGAAAATTCACTAATATCTCTATTTAAAATAAATGGCAAGTTAAAATGTTAACGTAAAAAATAATTTGTGGCATCAGGCAGCATTTAGGAGAAAAATTGCAAAATTAATTGCCTATTTTAGATTGTTAGTTAGATAAAAAAATATTGATACAAATTAAATAGTCTAATTGTTTCAGCAATCTATATAGATACAACATTGTAGCAGATACACAGTTATTTAAACAATGTAACGTTATCTGTTCATTAATTATCTTCATTTTCTCGATGCATATATGAAATTAGAAATAAACTAGTGTATTGCAATTTTATACAAACATTTTCTACAAATTGTTTTAAAAAATCTGATAATAAAAATATCTCTAAAGATATGAATAATGAAATGTTTAAAAATGTTTTAAACTTTTAACCTAATATAGGAAATAAAATTTGTAACAATATTTCTAAGCTTCTTTAGTGATTTACTAATTTGTTAATGGAAAACTACATTACTTTTCTTGTTCTTCTGTGTATTAACAAAACTAATTTTAAACTGTCATCAGTCACTTTATATTTTACAAAGCTCAATGTACGTAAAAATATTAAATGTAATAAAATTCTGTAGTTAAAAATTAATACTCTTTAATAAACGTAAAAGCAATTATATTATGATTAGAAATATGATGTCGGAAAAAATATAAAATATAAGTATCAAATATAATATTTTACATGTAAATACAGTAAAACCCCGATAATTCGGATTAATTGGGACCAGTCCCAATCCGGATTATCGAAAATCCGAATTATCCGGAGAATTAGAAAAAAACGAAATAAAATAAAACATTCTTACAGAAAATCACCTTTATGTTAAACTTATAGATTATTTACAGACAGTAAAAATGTTTACTTTGTAATAAAAAAGTTTGTAATTTTTTGCTGTGCCAGTTTTCTAAACCTTTTGTGAGCCGTACGGTCACGCATCCGCTTGAGCAAAAGTAGTTCGTTGGGTGTAGTTTAAATAAGAGTTTAAATTTGAAAAAAATTAAGGTATTTTTCCAAAAAAATTTCAGAAAAGTTTTTTTTATTTAGAATACGACGATGAATCAAATTAATGTTATGGAAATTAGCCAAATCCTTTCTCAAACTTGAAAAAAAAATTACGAAACCGATCCGGATTATCCTGAGATCCGAATTAACGGGGTCCGAATTAGCGGGGTTCTACTGTACTTTAGATAAAGATATCATTTACGACGTATATATTATGTGTTAGGGTTATAAGTTTTATTTATAGTTGTAATTTTTTATAAAACTGTTTTTTATAATACTGTCATTTTGAGCAATAGCTTTCAGTATACGTTGTCATATATATATTTCGTACATGATTTCCTTTGAATCCTTCAACTCCAAACAGAACCGGAACATGAAATGTTAAAAAAAGTAAAAGCCTACTGACACAATTTTATATTTTCATATTTGCTGTATTTAATCTGTTTTTCAAGAAGCGAAACGAACGAAAATTTTGTATGATAGTTTAGGTCATAGCTCTTCGTATCACCTACGAGAACTACACTGTAAAAAAAAAGGGTCGATCTACTAAAAAAACTTTAGTGATCCTTGTAATTACTAAAAAATTTTTAGTAATCTTAGTCGGTTACAAGAAAATCTGTAAGAATTACTAGAAAAAAGTTAGCAAAGAAGATAGTTAATAGTTTTATATTTTTAATAACTATTACTAAAACGCACTTGGTGTGGCTTTGATAGCATAGTGGTTATAGTAACGGACTCCAGACTAAAAGGTCCCGGGTTCGATACTGGCCAGCGCCAAATACACCCCGGATGCATGTAGTGAAAGTACTCGTTAGTAAAGGGATTATGAAAACCCTGTCGGAGCAGTTAGCAATGTTTGGTGCTGCCATCTATTGCAGTTTTGCCGAAAATCTTTCGCTTCAGAAGTCTGGATGTAGCTCGAAGGAACCTCCTGCCCTTCGGGCGCACGTAATGGTTATTAAAAATAATTTTGGAGCTATTACTAAAATTTGCTTGGTGGCTCATACTAAAAATTTTTAAGTTAGTTATACAAAAATTCTTTTGTTCAGTTTACAAAAGAAATGCTTGTTTCACTTGCAAAAAAAAAAAAAAAAAAAAAAAAAAAAGTTTGTAATGGTTATTAAAAAATTCTGTGGAATACAAATTTACTAAAAAAATTTTAGTAATCTCTTGAATTTTTTTTTACAGTGTATGATCTTGAATTCCAACAGGGAGTTTTAAAGTAGCTTATTTCATCAGATTAATTTTAACAAAATTTTTCTGTTTAGCAGAATTACATATCAGACCAATGTTATAATCAATCGACTACCTGACTAATAACATTTATCAGATTCGTTCTGGATAGAACAGATGACAGAACATTGGTAGTTTCACCCGAGGTATCCCCTCGGAAACTTTTTACCCAGTTGTAATTTGACATTTAATATAACTTTTCACAGTTTAAAGTTTTCTCAGTTTTGTTTACCTACATTGAAAAAACAAAAACAAAAGTTTTAGTATTGTTATTTCAAAAGTAATTTTCCAAAATTAGTTTGATCCGAACCGGTATTCAAAGTTAAGAGCTTTTAGTTGTTATTTCTCTATAGTGTTGCAAATTTAAGTTGATTCTCAATTATAGCTTTTGATTAAAGAATTAGTTTAACTAAATTTCCAGTCAATACACAAATATTTAAAATCCATAAAAACTGATAATATTTTTTTTTATAATTTAAAGTTTTTTTTTCATATCATTATTATTATTATTATTATTATTATAGTTTGTAATTTAATTTTTCAATGGTACAGTTTGTTCTCATTGTCTGTTGCTCTAGAGAATTTTGCGAAACTTATGTTTTGGTTGTATATGATAATTTTTTCTATAAATCTCTACCCTACTATATTTTCAATAATTACTCTCATGATGTGAAGTAGATTACCATATCAATTTCAACACAATATTTCTGTTAGGCGGATTCACATATAAGACCATATCCCACATTAAAATTAGATTATCTGACTGAGCTGGATAACACATATGGCACAGCATTGGTATCTTCAGACAAAAGGTACCTGGATCGAATCCTGGTTAGGAAACTTTTAACCCAGTTGAAAATTGACATTTAATGTAACTTTTTTTTCGGCTCAATGATTTACCAACATTTTAAAACAATTTAAACCTATAATTTGTCAAAAGATCCTCATTCCAATTGCTGACTTCTAAGCATTCCATTTTGTCTTCAAACTATTCCTACTTTCACCGCGAAAGACATTTGTTGTCCACTTCGCTTTAACGTAAGCCAAAAAATTAAGTATAAACACGTCATTGTTACCTAGATATGTCTAAATTTGTGACGAGATGATGTAGGCTTACTTTTGTAGTCCATCGTGACGCTTACTTTCATTCGAATTGCTTCTTTTGACATGAAAGAGAAGTCATCAAGTTACATTAACATGAGAATCAAATAGAGAAAAATCAAAATGGACATTTTTTCATAACCATTATAGGTAAATTTCTAAATATGTTGTCACACTGAATCACGCAGATTTGCTGTGCTATTAACAGTGGTCGGATGTTTAAGGGAAATTTCCAGCACACATATCAGGTTCTTTTTTTTACATAAAAAATGTAGGTTAATGGTACGAAGTACCTGTAAATTGGTCAAAATATACATTTTCTTTTTTTTAAATATTAATTGAAAGCTTGTATTTTGACGCTTAATTTTTTACCTGTATCGCAATTACATATAAACAAAAAGACAAAATGTCTTCCTTATAAACGACTTGTTAAATATGATGTCACATTGTTATATATCGTGAGATATTTTAAAAAATTTTAATAAATACAGAGCAATTACATATACAAATAAAATCATTAAACTGATTTTTCTCTATGTTCATATTTTTTAAACTTGCTAGTTCGATAAATACTGTGACTTTTTTGCTTATTTAGATAGAAGTTTGATTTATTTTATTTATTTTACATGCTGTATTTAGTAGTTTTGTGCATGGATTTAATATTCAAGATAATAGTTATTTTGTATAAAATATTTGAATTGAGAGTTTATTAAAGTTCATTTTTGTTTGTAAAATTCATTTTTAATAAACACGGGAGATAAAAAATATTAAATGTAATCCAATGTATCTAAAAATCCATGTACGATTATTTTTAGCATTTTCTTATTATTTTTGAAAGAAAAATCGAAGAAGAAATATTCATATTTATAAATGTAACGGGGTTTTTAAAAAGTTAATACAGAAAAAAAAGTTTTAGTAAAATTATATGTTCTACAGGATTTTTTTTTATTTTTAGTATTAAATATTGTGCCACCACATATTATTCAAAACTGAAAAAAACAAAGGTACGTGTTTCCTTGAACGTGCAAAGTTTCGTCTTTTTAAAAAGAGATTATCTATAAAAAAAAAAAATACTGATATAGAAGAATTCCTTATTCTAAAAATTTTAGGACAAGTGCGAATCCTTTATTATGGTTTATAGGTCAGAAGAGTTAAAATTAAAATATAATGTCAAACAGTTTTGAAATAATTTTAATTTTATTCTACTACGACTACAAGTGAATTCTTCAAATTTTCGACAAATTAAATGTATGCATAAATTCTTCTTTAAATTTTTTTAAGCGGACTTTTTATTTACACCAATAAAAAAATGCGTGTGTGGCTGAATTGTCCTAATTACTTACAAACAGTAGTTGAATTACTTTTGAATTTTCTTCATTTGATTAATGTTCAAAATTTCAATATAATTAAAAAAACTGAGACATTGAAAGCAATTGATATTTTATTTCTTTTCATATATCTTGGCTGTCATATTTTTTTCCAAATTAAAATTTATGTAAATTCATTATTATTTATTAAATATTTCATATCACTTTAAATGATTTTCTTAGTTACACGTTGAATACAAAAACAATTGTCAATGGAATTCAAAACCATCTGTTGCGACCAAACAGATTAGGAAATTTGGCAGGCTCTTTGTGAATGTCGTAACAAATCATTGCCAATATTGAATATATTTGCATCATTTCCAAAGCGCCTTTATTAGTTTTATTTAACTTCATTCAATGTGACATTTTTGTGATTTTTTTTCGTTTCTTTGATTTTAAACTTCAATTTATTTTTTATTAGATTAATAATAGAAATATTAAATGGCAGCTTTCGTTTACGTATTTATACTGAACATCTTAAAATTCGATATGTATTATTTTTTTTTTCTTAACCATATAACGCAAATTTATAACTATATAATACACTTTATTTAACTAAAACTGACGTGTCAAACACAGATATCTCGTCTACAGTGTGTCTTTCAGTGGTTTAAGCCAACGCCCCATAGTTTGCAGAAACACACACTAAAATGGATAAATTAATTGAAAAAATTCGAAAAACCTATATGTATTAATTTTGTTTACTCGTTGAATTATTAATATATAATTAATAATAATTAATAATAATTAATAATAATTAATAATAAATAAAGTTTGAGTACCATTGCTGAAAGGACATCAATGTAGTCTATAGAGTGTTAATGTAATTTCGATCCTAAAGTTACTTCTATCACAATGCTGATGACAGTTTTAGTGAAAATATTTCAAGATCATCCTGCATAGAAAAAAATTAAATAAAAAAATAGCGCAACCTACAGTCCTATTAATAGTATTAATTTTTAAGTTAATGGACAAGAAATGTTTTTAATGATTGACAAAAGTTATGTAACGCTGTAAGAAGCCGGTAAATATTTTAAATTATAACGTTTTTATGCATTTACCTATATATATATTTATCTAAAAAAAATAATAAAAAAAAGCTTTATTATTATTCGGCAAAATTAATCTTCCAAAACTCGTTTGATCCTAACTGGTATTCAAAGCTTCATAGCTTTAGCTGCCATTTCTCTTTTATACATATTTTTTTTTTTAAGTTGTCTGTCAATTACAACTCTCTATTATAGAAAAACTGTGTCACTAAATTTCGAGTATATATGCAACAATTCAAAATCCATAAAACTTTTGTTTAACTTGAAATTTTTATTTTGTTTGTTTTTCAGGTACAGCTTGTAATTTATCTTTTGCACAGCTTATTTACTTATGTTTTTTCATTGCAACTCTCGATTAAAGAAAAATGTACAACAAAATCTCAAAAAAATATATAAAAATTCTTTGTAAAATCTACAACAATTGATCATATATACTGTTTTATTACTTGGAATTTTCATTTTGTTTGTTTTCGAGATATAGTTTGTAATTTGATTTCTTCAGTTTAAAAAAATATATATAAAAATTTGGTAACATGTTCAATGTTTTCGTGAAATTATTGCTGAAAATAGTGATTCGAGATAACTAAGTTTAAAGTTTTGCATTCCGGTGTACTGATGGTCAGGATCAGCGTTTCTAGCTTGTTAGATAGTAACTTTAGAAATTTTAGTATTAGATAAACTAAGAAAAATACTTTAATGTTTCTATAATTAAGAAAAGGATAAGAAAAATATTTTTTTTCCTTTATTTTAAAACTTTTTAGATCCATGAAAATTTTTTTCATGTCCTTCATACGACAAAAACACTTAATACGCAATATTTTGCTTAAAGAAAAAAAAAAAGAAAATTAATATTTTATATGTAAAGAAATCCTTAAATGAGTCATAAAATCTAAATAATTACCGATTGCTATACATTTTTTTTCGATAGGATAATTTTTTTTAATTACTATAAAAAATGCTGAAATTTCCGTTAATTTTTCTAATCCCAAGAAACTTACCTTTGATGTTTTTGATTAGAAACTATTTTTAAATAGTAATATTTTACAGAAAGAACACAAATGAAAATACAAAATTTATAGGTAGATTTAAAATTATATATATATATAGATACATATATATATATAGATATACATATGGCAGAAAATTCAAATAGTTACGGATTATTATACAGAAAGTTATTGTACAATTATTGCGATAGTACATTTTCCAAATTACAATCAGACAAGCTACAAATGCTGAGCCGCGTAAATCATTAGGACATTGGAATGTAAAACTTTAAATTTGGCTATCTAGAGGCACTATTTTTTAAGAAGTCTTATGTTGATGACTCTGAAAATGTTACTGAAAATTATTATACCAATTTTATTTTTTTTCTGCACAAAAAAAATTCTTACAACATGAGTTGTGTAAAATTTTTAAATTATAACAAAAAATGTGAGAAGATTTTGTTAAATTTAATAATTTTACATATTAGATTTGAATAGTTAGTGATACTTTTTTTTCTTAATCGAGAGTTGTAATCAAGAAAGAACATAAATAAATTGCTCAAACGAGAAATAGCAATGAAGCTGTTCTACACCAGTCGTCTGAGTTAACCGTTTCTCTTTAATTAAACAGTAAAATGTTTTCATATTAAGAAAATATTATAAAAATAAAAGTTTTTCATATTAAGAATTCTGAACGATCTAAATTACATTTTGTTATGAGCTTGTAATTTTAATCGAAAATTTTCAATTTTTCCCTTTTGAAATAGTTTAAAAGTTTAATAGTCTTAAAGTTTTTTTTTTTTTTTTTTTTTTTTACATTAAAAAAAATATCAATAATTATTTTTTAATGTCTCACAAGCATTAAATAACTTTAGAGAATTTTAATTTTGGCATAGCCACCTTTGTCACTCCTCAATTATGTTATTAGTGTGGTTAACTCAGTCTTGTTGATTCCATGATTTATCAAACAATCAATGAATTTATGAATAACAAATTTAATAATAAAGAAGCTTTAAAAGAGTTCAGGAATTTAAGTGTGTGAGTGAAAAGACTTACGCGTCTTATTTCGAATTTCGCAAAGCATGAAAAGATACGAAGAATTGAAGTTTAAGTTGTATTTCTGAGTATTTAAAGGTTAATTTGGTAATTGGGCCTCTTTGGTAGCTATGTAACACGCGCTTTCCAAAGGAATAAAAGAAAAAAAAATAGACTCACGCGTCACGTGACCTGAGTTTTGCTAAATTAAAAAAAATGTAGTTGTAATATTTCTCGTTTTAAAAGAAATCTGGCAACACTAGTTCTATTAAAAAATGTTCTTTTTCTTAGTGATATTGGAATGTTGGTTGTGAATTGTGGTTTTATCTTGTGATGGTGGCGTGCGCCAGAATTATGTAAAAGCTTTATTTGTATATAATGTGTGTACGTTAGTGTTATATTTGTAAGTGTCGTCTTTTCAAGTAATAAAAAGTTTATAAAGAAGAATGCAACCCCGAGATATTTATTAAGATATGTATCACTTCTTTCTTCTCTTCTATATTTGTAAGACGATTTCTTACAAAATGGCTACCCAACTTCGGGCTACGAATCAATTTCAAAGTATTCAGCTATCTTAGTTCCAGAAAAGTTCGATATTTTTATAATGAAATATGATTAATAAGAATGAAAAAAATGGCTCGAGCGGTCGTGCTCGTCTGTTTGTGAAGTATATTTTAAATGATTAACATAGCAAGTTTGTTTCGTTGATGTGAAATCATTCGATTGTGAAATACGCACGAAATAAAAATGCATGCATGTTTAATGCAAGAAAATGGCACGAGCAGTCGTTGCTCGTTTGTTTGTGAAATGTGTTCTTCAATGCTGTGAAAAAAATTTCCACGGAATAATCATATGCCAAGCACCATTTTTATTTGTTTGCGATATATGTTCTCGAATTTAATCTTGCTTCGATAACGCCATTTATATTTGTTTGTGAATTCTACGTTTTCTATGCTTTTTTTAAAAAAAAACTTTCAGTTCTTGTGCCTGCAGGTGTAACTCAACAAATATTTATTTAATCTTCAAGTTACTTTCTTAAAATGGATCCATATTTTTATCAAAAGAATGCATTCTTTCCACAAGTGTCTATATTTTGTTTTCTATTTGTAAAATTTTTCATATTTTTAGTTTTAATTTATTGATTTATTTTACAGTTCATTTATATATTGTGTAATTCCCCTTCCCTCCCCATGCTTATATTTTTTATTCTTTTGTTTATTTTCATTCTCTGCATGCATGTTTAATTTTTATCTTGATTAAATAACAACTTTTCTTACTTCGAATAAAAAAAAAAAAAAAAAAAAAAAAAAAAAAAAAAAAAAAAAGGGTTGATAAATAATGAAATAAGCATTTATTTACGTTGATATTATTTTTCTTTTTTTTTTTACAAACAGGGAATTAAATTAATAGTGAAAAAAATATATTAAAATACATTGATACCACCAATACAAGTGTCATACGGTATGTGTTTATTAATTATTTTTTTGTTTGTTTTGTTGTTGGTTTCGCAAGGTAACAGAATTTAATTAGAAATTTTATTTGAGTGTTCTATTGTTAGTTGTTTTCAGCATTTAATTTAGAGTTCTTGATATATTTTGAAATAGCATTGAATACGATTTTTAAAACAGATTGAGTAAGTTTTTGCATTTATTTATTTATTTATTTTTATGAAATAAGACTTTCTTTTCTTTTAAAGTTATATTGAAAAGAAAACTATATTACGTAGTCTTGTCATGATAATATGATAATAATATTGATTGACATTTTAATTATTCAGATATGTTTAGACTTATTTAGAACATTGTTTATGAATGTTGCCAACAATTCAGTACTAGTTTTATATCAGTTAAAATAATGTTTTGATTAAATGACACGTAATGACAAACTAGTTTATTTATATCAGCAATAATTTAAAGTATATTTTCTTTAAAAAAATTAGAGTTTAAATTTTAAAGATACTTTTATGAAGTTTTATGTAGTTTAATTATTTTAAAAGTATATTTTGCTAACGTTAAAGTTCACTGTTTTGTTTTATTAATGTCTTGTTTATATGAGTTGTAAAGCAAAGCTCACGTCCGGGGAACAATTTATTTAAACGAATTTTTAGCATTAGTGGGTATATATCTTGTTGTTTGCTAAATTTACAATGTCCGACCTCAACAAAGCACGAAAAGAAGACCTATTTCAGGTCGCTTTAGAAATGAATTTAGATGTACAACCCTCTATGACTGTTGTCACATTGCGTGATAAGATTAAATCCTCTCCCTCGTACGAAGTTGATTTCGTAAATTCGTTAGTCAGAAACCAAATTGCGACTCGCGAGGAAGAACAACGTAGACGAGACTTAGAGGAAAAACAAAAAGCAGCTGAGTTAGAACAGCGTAAATTAGAAGAGAAGCGTCGTTCGGAAGAACTGGAATTAAAAAAGTTTGAGATGAATTTTGAGCTTGAGAAGCTTAAGTTACAGGCTCAGAGCCAAAGTGTTTCCAGAGGAGCGGTAGGTGGTAATGCGGCAGGGATAATGTCTCATCCAGAGAGTAAAATAGATATCCAGAAGCTGTTGCCTACATTTAAGCCAGACACAGATGATGTAACATTGTTTTTGGTGCTCCTGGAACGACAGTTAAAGCTTTCGAAGGTACCAGAACACCTCTGGGTTTCTTATTTACTAAGTGTTGTACCCTTTTCTATATCTATGCTTATTGCTCGTGAAAAAGAAGAAAACGCTTCAGATTTTTCACATGTTAAAGGTCTACTTCTAAAAAGGTTTAAAATTAGCGCTGAAAGGTTTAGGCAGCTGTTTTTCACGCATTGCAAAGATAAAGAAATTACTTGGAGAGATTATTACTTCGAGTTACGTGCTTACTTTGAAAACTGGCTTAAAGAGTTAAATGTAACGTCTTTTGAAGCTCTTCAGGATCTGATCATAGCGGATCAGATGAAAAGGCGCGTGCCTGTTGAATGCAAACAACATATGTTAGATGATTGGGAACATTTAAATTCGCCAGTCGACCTTGCCGGAAAATTAGATGCGTATGATACTATCAGGTCTACGTTTTCTAAAAAAGATTCGGTTGTACCCCAGGAGAAAAAAGAGTATTCTCGCCGAGAAAATACTTGGAAGCGGAGTAAGTCTCCAAAAGAAGACAGATCTTCCCCCACGTTTGATAATCGTCGCTTAGAATCCGAGATATTCTGCTATGGTTGTGGCAAAATAGGATTTATAAAGAAGAAATGCCCAGATTGTTCCCCTACGATTGAGAAGCAAACAGTGCAAGCTCAACATCTTAAGCTGTATAGCTTAAATACATCAACAGTTTCAGCTCTAAATGTACCTATTACAATCTGCAATAAGAAGGTATTAGTCTGTGCAGATACAGGAGCGAATCGTTCTATTGCAGGAGAACGTATGTATAAATTATTTTTGAAAGCTGGTGTTGCAATGAAACCTGATACTCATGAAGTAACATTAGCTGATGGAACTACGATGGCTAGTAAAACTCTTTCTGCCACTGTGCGTGTAAAGATTGAAGGCCGAGTTTTCAAAACAGAGTTTATTGTATTACCAAATGCGAAAGGTAGTAGAACACTTTTAGGAATGAACTTCCTGCACAAAGCTAACATAGTGTTAGACATAGCTAAGAAAAGATGGCATTTTAGTGATAAACCCCAGAAAAAATTCTATTTTGTAGATGTACACGAAGAAGAAATAAGAATGCCTGCTGATGCGGTCGAAATCAGTCCGTGTGCTTTACGCAAAGATGAAGACAAAAATTTAAATTCCAATGAAAGTAAGAAACTTAAAGATATCCCGAAAAAGTATGAAAAATGTTTTCAACCAGGGGGAGCGAAGACCCCATATCTTAAACATCTTGCAAATATTTCGAAAGATATAAAAGAGCCTGTTGAAATGAAACAAGGCCAGCGGAAGAGATATTACAATAAAAATCATAGACGATTATATTTCAAGCCTGGTGAAAAAGTATGGATTAACCTACACCCAGTTAGCAATGCAGGTAGAAATAAAACATCAAAATTAATGCCTAAGAGAGATGGGCCATACATAATTTTGACTCAAAAGTCACTAGTGACATATGACATTGCTAGTCTAGAAAATCCTACTGAACGAATTGGATCTTACCACGTTTCTGCCTTGTTGCCTTTCCAAGAATCTGAAACTATTCCAGTTGCACCCTTGAGAAAAAGAGGAAGACCAAAAAAGCATCCTGTTTCCTCACCGAGACGTAGATCGGAAACAGAGGGGGAGGATGTAACACGCGCTTTCCAAAGGAATAAAAGAAAAAAAAATAGACTCACGCGTCACGTGACCTGAGTTTTGCTAAATTAAAAAAAAATGTAGTTGTAATATTTCTCGTTTTAAAAGAAATCTGGCAACACTAGTTCTATTAAAAAATGTTCTTTTTCTTAGTGATATTGGAATGTTGGTTGTGAATTGTGGTTTTATCTTGTGATGGTGGCGTGCGCCAGAATTATGTAAAAGCTTTATTTGTATATAATGTGTGTACGTTAGTGTTATATTTGTAAGTGTCGTCTTTTCAAGTAATAAAAAGTTTATAAAGAAGAATGCAACCCCGAGATATTTATTAAGATATGTATCACTTCTTTCTTCTCTTCTATATTTGTAAGACGATTTCTTACAGCTATAAATACTGATGATTTCGCTTCGAAAATTCGTTTTGTATTGAAACCTGCGCAGTACTTTTCAATTCAATGGTGTTTAAGTTATTTATTTTGTAATTCTGGAGAAGTTGTTTTGCATTTAAAAAGATGGAAATGTTAATAGCAGATATTTGAAACCATTTTATTTAAGCTATTCATAAAAAGCATTTACTTATTCCAATTAAGTTTAACTGCCATAAACTCCAAAAATAATTCAAAATTATCAAATTATTTTGAGTTTGAATATTTTCTGCAAGTATTTATTTAATGATGAGAGATAAAGTTTTATATTACTGAACAGCATTGTAAAATTTTCAAATTTGGAAAGTTTAAACTATTTTTGATGTCATAATATGCTACATTTCATTTTATGTACCAATTACGCACGTTCGCGTACCAATATCCAGAGCTTTGCGTACAAATTCCAGTTCTCTTACAACATTTTAGGAGCGTCTGCTTTAAAATGAAAAATATTTCTGCCATTCAATTATTTTTCGATGTTTTCGATTAAAAGAAAAACATGAATTTTTGAAAATAATTCTCATTAAGTAACAGGGCGCAACAGTTTTTAAAATAATTTTTAAGCTATTGCATAGCTTTTATCACGGGCTTTGAGCGCGGCGACCGAATCCAAAAATTCCGTAACGAGGAAAATCCTAACACATCCGTAACGAAAAAACCTAACACTCGGCTAACATCGTTTCAGTTCGGCAGACTTCGGTATGGTATCATTCGGTAGACTTCGGCAGACATTGACGCGGTATTTTTCAGATATTTAGAGGATCTCAAGAGGATTTCAAGTCTCAAACTTATATTTCTTATTTCAGTTACTATAAAACTATAGTTTCAATAATAAAAATTCCTGATAGAATGTTTATAGAAAAGAATCGTCTTATGATAAAACAAGGTAAGATAATGTAGCTTTTGGTGATTGGAGACCCGCCCAATGGTGAGGATCGAAAAATTTAAAATGCTTATAACTCGCGATCTAATTTTCGTAGCGCGGCCAAATTTTGTTAGGTAATTTAATATGAGACAGTGTTAATTTTTCGTGACAGGAGACCCCCACGGTGAGGGTCGAAAAAGTTAAAATGCTTATAAATCGCGGTCTAATTTTCGTAGCGCGGCCAAATTTTGTTTGATAATTTATTATGAGACAGTGTTAATTTTTGGTGACAGGAGACCCCCACGGTGAGGGTCGAAAAAGTTAAAATGCTTATAACTCGCGGTCTAATTTTCGTAGCGCGGCCGAATTTTGTTTTGTAATTTATTATGAGACAGTGCTAATTTTTGGCGACAGAAGAACCCTCACGATGAGGGTCGAAAAATTTAAAATACTTATAACTCGCGATCTAATTTTCGTAGCGCGGCCAAATTTTGTTTGGTGATTTATTATGAAACAATGTTAATTTTTGGTGACAGGAGAGCCCCCCCCCCACGGTGAGGGTCGAAAAAGTTAAAATGCTTATAACTCGCGGTCTAATTTTCGTAGCGCGGCCAAATTTTGTTTGGTAGTTTATTATGAGACAGTGATAATTTTTGGTGACAGGAGACCCCCCACGGTGAGGGTCGAAAAATTTAAAATGCTTATAACTGGCGATCTAATTTTCGTATCGCGGCCAAATTTTGTTTGGTAATTTATTATGAGAGAGTGTTAATTTTTAGTGACAGGAGATCTCCCATGGGGAGGGTCGAAAAATTTAAAATGCTTATAACTCGAGATCTAATTTTCGTAGCGCGGTCAAATTTTGTTTGGAAATTTATTATGAGACAGTGTTACTCTTGGTGACAGGAGACCCCCCCCCCTATCGCAAAACAATGCGAAATCGAAGCTATAAAATCTACCCGAAAATATAGACATTGTCGTTTTACTTCAAACGCGTGAAAAGTAATTTAAATATCTTACAAAAAAATGAAGCTTCAAAACATTTCACTTAAAACTTAACACAAACTTTATTCCAGAATAATTCTACTACTTCTTTTTAATTTCTCGTGATCATCTGTGAAAAATAAAACTATGACCATGGAGTCACTATGAGAGTGTGGACACCAAAGTAATTACAAATATTAATCGCATTCGCGACATTCTCCCACCTTGAGTTTTCGACAGATAAACTCAACAACGGGTACAATAAAATATAAAATAAAATATGACTAATACTTACATTACAGTGATAAGATACAATTCTTACAATATTACATTTCTCAAAACAGGTAAATAAACATTTTCTTCTGCAAAATTCAAATAAAATTAAACATATTATTACAAATTCAAATTAACACTATGAAATATACTAAAAAATAAGAATAAAGTTTTTTGTTGAAACAGAATTTAGAGTTAATAACGTTTTGGGACAGTCACTATTCTGCCACTTCTCGTTCTTAATACTGAATCACTAGAAAGTTTTTTTGAATCTCTAAATTGTACAGTTTTTGGACAGGTCGCAAAACTTCACCATTTTCAGTTTTTAATCGTGCAACTCTTGGGTGGCCATCTTTACCAGAAATAAGTTCTTGCACTCGGGCTAAAGCCCAATAGGCACGTTTCTTATCAGACTCTACGAGTACGACATCACCAACGGTCAGTTGCTTGACATTCTTTTGCAAAGAACTTTGCTGGCGCAATTGTCCTAAATATTCAATACGAAATCGCTTACGTAAGTGTTCTCGAACATGTTGCCTATACTTAAATCTTTTATTTAATTCTTGCGCGTCAATTGCATCAAAATCTCTCACATCTGAAGATCTTATGTCCTGTAAAAACATTGATGGTGTTAACGGTGCTAGATCGTTCACATCTTCAGTAACATAAGTTAGAGGTCTAGCATTCACAACTTGTTCACAATCACAGAGAATTGTGAGCAGTTCTTCGTAGGATAATGAAGCTCTACCTAGAACTTTTCTCAGGATGCGTTCCACCATTTGTATCAATCGCTCCCACCAGGCAGCGGTAGGTAGGTTAAATTTCCGGCGAATCTTTTGAGCTCTAAATCTTCTGCATCCTACACATTTCTGTACTACTGCTCGAATAGTACTCCTAACTTTTAGGATCCAGTAGTATTCTCGTAACGATGTCATCATAAGAGCCACTCCCGCATGCAAAAGCTCTTGGTGTTTCCAGGAAATCAGGCGGTGGACTACAGGATGGTCAGAAGGCAAAAGAACAGGGTATTTAAAATTGAAAGCATCTTCTCTATAAATAACTTGCGTTTTCACTCTTATAATACCATCTTCAACTAGGATTGGTCTTAAGCTACGTATCTTCTGATTATTCTTCTCGTTGAATCTGTCTTTCTGAATCAAAATTATCAATTTTCTTTCGTCTTGTTCTAATTCCAAACACGTAAGTTCAGAAACTTCTTTTGAATTAGGATTTCTTAAATTGTTTAAGAATCTTAAAATCCAGGCGATCAATCTTATAATTTTCTTGAAAGATGAAAACCGTCGATAATACTAATCACTAGATTCTGTGTTCTTGTTCATTGCTGAAATGACACTTTTCCGTTTTTCAGAATTAATAATTTTTTCATCGGGAATTTCGACACTTTGAGGCCAAGTATATTCAGGTTGAGCCAACCAATCCGGTCCCTCCCACCATCTTAGTTGTAAAAATTGTTCAATCAAACAACCTCTGGAAGGGATATCTGCCGGACTAAATTTTCCTGCAATGTGTCGCCATTGGTTCTTTTGAGTTAAGGATCTAGTTTCTTCTACGCGATTCAAAACGAATGTTTCCCATAGAAATTTCAAATAATCTCTATCATCTTCTTTAATACTAATATTTAGATGCAATATAGAAGGAATCATTTCAATCAAATTTAATCCTTTATTTAGGCAATCATTTAGAGAAGGGGAACCTTTAACATGAGCCGAAGCGTCAAAAACTGGTCTAACTTTAGTAGTTTCACTCGATTCTTTAAATACAGGTCTGTGTGGCAAATAATGTACTTTAGTTTCTTTATTATCAACCACCCTTTCAATTATTCCTGCATTTATCCACGAATCAAATATTTCGCTATATACCTCAATTTTATTTAAATTAATTAACTTTTTCCTCGTTGTAGCAAGCCGCTTTTCGGCCAATTCTCTATTGTTAGGTAAGCAAGCTTTATCTAGCACCCATGGCAATGCTACTTCGTATCTCCCTTCTGAATCTATTCTTATATTACTCTTAAAATGCTGCATAGTTTCTTCATGAATTTCAGATTTAGTTTTGGATTCAACTGGATCCGTTATACCCATAACTGGATCCGTTATACCCATAATATCCAGCTTCCACAAATCAGCAACGGAACAATTGTTCCAAAGTGATGAAATAATCATAGCAGCCTTATTTGTTTCTGATTTAATACTTGGAATTTTTCCCATTAGCGTCCATCCCAAATGGGTTTTTACCGCAACCGGACCACTTTCTAAAACTTTAATATTTCCGGTGAGTAATTTTCCGGCCACATCAGAACCAATCAATAATTTAATTTCATTTTCGGTTTCACATGAACTATTTTCAACATCAGAAATTTTAATGCCATATTTATTTAATTCTGATAACCAAGGCCCAGTTGGCACTTTTCGTATTTTAGAACAAATAACAGGAACATCTAAAACATGCATATCACATTTATAACTATTGTCTATGCTACTTAAGTGAATTCTATACTTATTATGCTTTGTTTCACTTGTTTCAATATTACCAAATAATGTGTGAATTAATTTAATTTCACCAATACTTTTATAATTCAAATATTTAATTACATCTCGTGATAAATAGGAACGTTCGGATCCTGTGTCAATAACTCCACGCACGATTTTCTCTTTTCCATTGTGCTTTACACGGACACTCAAAGTTTGGAGTAACACAGTAGGATCCGAAGCTTGAGTAGTTAAAACAGTGTCACTACTCCCTGATTCATGTTTATGACTTTCTAACGACACATTACCACCTTCATTAAAAACATTTTGACATAATATAAAAAATGTCTTTTACCACAATTCGTGCATTTAGTTTTAGAGTTACAATTGCGTGAAATGTGGTTTTTCTTCAGGCAAACAAAGCATGCTCCTTTTTTCAAAATTAAGTTACGTTTCTCATCAAAAGAAAGCGAACTAGCTTTAAAACATTTTTCTGATAAGTGACACTTGTCACAAAATATACACAAATCTTCACGTTTTTTAACTAAATTCTTATTAGACTTATTATTTATTAATAAATCTGTGGCAGTTGGCATTGAATTATATTCATTATTACATTTATGATATTTCTTTGGATTTTCAAAACCAAGATTGGAATGAGCCAAAAGAACCCGCTCTTCCGCAAGTACTTCATTTTTTAAAAAATCAAGGATAGAATTTAATTGGTTTTTACCTTGAGCAGTCTTCTCACGCTGTCTTTCCCAGATTTTTAATATATCATGAGGTAGACAAGATTCTACAAGTGGGAAAAGTATGCTGGCATATTTCTCTTCTGTGACACCTAAGGATTCTAGAGACCTACGTTTTGTCTCTAGATTATCATATAACGACGATAAATTAAAATTCTTGCTTGATGATCTATTATTATTTAAGACTAATTGAAGAAGGTCTCTAACATATATCTCAATAAGTGTATCTTCTCTGCCAAACCTTTCTTTCAGATGTAGAATTACTTTTGGATAATTATCAGCTGAAACCGGATAACTATTTACTACCTGTGCTGCTTTGGATTTCGGCGTTATCGCCTGTAAAAGATAAACAAATTTCAAATGGTCATCTAAAGTGGTGTCTTCATGAATTTTGCTGAATGAATTCCAAAAGGTTAACCATAATCTTGCATCGCCATCAAACGGCTGTAAACTTATTTCTGGTAAGCGAAGTGGTCGGGACAGCGTTCTTTCAACATCTGTATAATTCTGCGATCGGAGTTGTTCTTCGATAGGTTTCGCCAAAAATGTCTTTACTTTTTGCTTTATAGCAATAAATTTTTCTGTATACTCTTCGCATGCTTCAAATTCTTTAGAATAATTTTTTTCTACAACTTTCTCTGTCAACATAAAATTCAAAATTTCTTCATCTACAGCTCGTAATCTTGTGCTTTTATCTTCCAGTTGACACATTAAATTCCCTATTAAATTAGCATCTGGAGTTGCGTCGTTTAAAGCTTCATTTAAAGCATTATAAGTTTTCGTAAATCCAGTTCTAAGAGGAGTTCTTTTGATTTTCAAAGCATCCATTTTTTTTTCAATGACAACTTCTGTTAACAAATAAAAAACAGTTACTTTTCACACATCCCTATTAGTTCGGACGCCACATATCGCAAAACAATGCGAAATCGAAGCTATAAAATCTACCCGAAAATATAGACATCGTCGTTTTACTTCAAACGCGTGAAAAGTAATTTAAATATCTTACAAAAAAAAAAATGAAGCTTCAAAACATTTCACTTAAAACTTAACACAAACTTTATTCCAGAATAATTCTACTACTTCATTTTAATTTCTCGTGATCATCTGTGAAAAATAAAACTATGACCATGGAGTCACTATGAGAGTGTGGACACCAAAGTAATTACAAATATTAATCGCATTCGCGACACCCCCCACGGTGAGGGTCGAAAAAGTTAAAATGCTTATAACTCGCGATCTAATTTTCGTATCGCGGCGATATATTGTTTGGTAATTTATTATGAGACAGTTTTAATTTTTGGTGACAGGAGACCCCCCTTCTTCACGGTGAGGGTCGAAAAATTTAAAATGCTTATAACTCGCAATCGAATTTTCGTATCGCGGCCAAATTTTGTTTGGTAATTTATTATGAGAGAGTGTTAATTTTTGGTGACAGGAGACCCCCCTCCACGGTGAGGGTCGAAAAATTTAAAATGCTTATAACTCGCGATCTAATTTTCGTAGCTCGGCCAAATTTTGTTTGGTAATTTATTAAGGTATTGCATATCTTTTATCGCGGGCTTTGAGCGCGGCGAAAGAATCTAGAAATTCCGTAACGAAAAAAACCTATCACTCCGGCTAACGTCACTTCAGTTTGGCAGACTTCGGCACGGTATCCTTCGGTAGACTTCGGCAGACATTGACGCGGTATTTTTCAGATATTTTGAGAATATCAAGTCTCAAACTTATGTTTTTTATTTCAGCTACCATAAACGTATAGTTTCAATGATAAAAATTCCTGATTAACCTACATGTATTGTAAGATAATAAAAATATTTTAAACGATTTTTCTTTTATTGAACTAATTCTCATTAGTTCAATAAAAGAAAAAAAATTATTATCGGTCATCACGCTCAAAAAGTGTAACTTGAATTAATATCAAAGACAAAAAAGAAAAATAACTGCATAAATAAAAAATAAATAAATATTTATAATTGCATAAGTTGATAAAAAATGCTATGCAATAGCTTTACCGCGGCAGTTCCCGAGTGCCACACGTATTTTTTTTTAATTGATGATTGAAATACATGCTAGTAGAATCAATTAAACAATCGTCTTTATAGAATTCCTAATACATTTCTATTCTACATTTATCAAACATTTATCCTTTTTGTAAAGTGTAAGTAGAAGTGAAACATTTGTATTATAGATGCAAGACAATCTGCAGTCAAATGGAAATACCTAACCAGCATGCGTTTAATTACGTTCAATAGCTTTAATTCAGTTGTTCGAGAAGTTATTATATAGAAGTTCTTTCAAAATAAGTACAAGACATAATTGGAATAAAAATAATTGAAAGCAATTACGTTTTGTTACAATTTCATTTTATATACAATCTAAATTGTCAATAGCAAATTGGTACAATAAATTAATTTTTATCAAGTGCATGTAATCATGTATCAAGTGTATGTAAGTAAGTTTCGTCCTTTCTTAGAGCTTCCTCATAGCATGCATGTTCACAGTGACGTCACAATGACGTCACTTTGAGTCACTTTTGTCACATCACATCTGTGACGAAAATGCCACCACTCAGTGACGTCACAAAGTGACTAAGATGTGACTTTCTAAAAAAATTTTCACAGTTCGTCACAATGTTAATGTCAAAGCAGTCACAAATGACACACTTTTCACAAATTGGTCACATTGTGACGTAGCAAAGTGGTCACAATTTGACGTCACAAAAAAGCTCTAAAACGGCCGTAACGACTTCACATTTTAGTCACTGTGACTTCACATCGACGTCACGTGACGTCACATAGACAATCGATGGTCACAAAGTCACAATGTGACTTCACAACGACGTTGCAGTGACGTCACCATGTCTTACGGGCTGTTTGTTATTTTAATAAGTTCGATTAGACATAACTGACTTAAGATATACGTAATTAAAATGCAGCGTTCCTTTTAAAAATATTTTATCTATAAAGTAAGATTTTTTCAAAAATATATCAATAAATTTATTTTACATATTTCTTATAAATTCATTTATAGCAAGACTATATGAATCCCATTGAAGTAATTAAAATAATATAATAAGAAGAACGTATTGATCCTTTTCTTTATCATATAACAATGTTGGGGCGACAAATATATTCGGTTAATACAGTGTTTTCGAAGACTTATTTGTTATAGTATTAACTGAGCTCTGATTCATTTGTGATTAATAGAAGTGGTGACGTTATCCGTACTTTACCTGTCATTTTTAATTGTTCCCTTCATGACCTAAATAAATTTTATCTGCTTCTGTGCTTAGTCTGACAGAAATAGCACTGAATATCTCTGTTTCAGCATTCCGATTAAATAGTTTGCGGTTTATTTAGCCATTTTCCAGAAACATACTTTACAATTATTATTATTATTTGAACAGTGCTAGTATTAGGTTAATCAGGTGTATATATATATAAATATATATATATATGTATGTATGTATATGTATGTATAAATGTTTTTAAAATTGCATATATATAGATTATGCTTTACTTTCAGGCGATTTTTATTTTTACAATACAAAGCGGCCTTATCGTAGACATTTTTTATATGTAGTTGTTTTGTATTGTAAAATTAATCCCAGAAAACAATGTATAATTACTATATACGTAAAATACGGACATTAGAAAAATTACACAGTTATTCTGTTGAACAAAATTTACCTAAATTAGAATTACATATTTCAAATTAATATATGTTGCAAAATAAAAGGGTGAGAGACTTAGAATAACAGAGACTTCCAATGTTTCAATGTGTCGTAACACAATATTATATATTCCATGTAATCTGTAAAATAACAATTGTGAAAATTATTCTTTACTTTCAGGCATTGTTTTTACAATACAAAATGACCTTATAGTAGGCATTTTTTTATATTTAGTTGTTTTGTATTGTAAAATTAATCTCAGAAACTAATGTATAATTACTATATAAGTAAAGTATGGACATTAGAAAAATTACACAGTTATTCTGTTGAATAAAATTTAACTAAATTATAATTACATATTTCAAATTAATATATGTTGCAAAATAAAAGGGTGAGAGACTTAGAATAACAGAGACTTCCAATGTTTCAATGTGTCGTAACACAATATTATATATTCCATGTAATCTGTAAAATAACAATTGTGAAAATTATTCTTTACTTTCAGGCATTGTTTTTACAATACAAAATGACCTTATCGTAGGCATTTTTTTATATTTAGTTGTTTTGTATTGTAAAATTAATCTCAGAAACTAATGTATAATTACTATATAAGTAAAGTATGGACATTAGAAAAATTACACAGTTATTCTGTTGAATAAAATTTACCTAAATTAGAATTACATATTTTAAATTAATATATGTTACAAAATAAAAGGGTGAGAGACTTAGAATAACAGAGACTTCCAATGTTTCAATGTGTCGTAACACAATATGATATATTCCATGTAATTTGTAAAATAACTATTGTGAAAATTATACTTTACTTTCAGGCATTCTTTTTACAATACAAAATGACCTTATCGTAGGCATTTTTTTATATGTAGTTGTTTTGTGTTGCAAAATTAATCTCAGAAAGTGATGTATAATTACTATATAAGTAAAATATGGACATTAGAAAAATTACACAGTTATTCTGTTGAATAAAATTTACCTAAATTAGAATTACATATTTCAAATTAATATATGTTACAAAATAAAAAGCGTGTGAGATTTAAAATAACAGACACTTCCAATGTTTCAATGTCTTGTAACACAATATGATATATTCCATGTAATCTGTAAAATAATAATTGTGATTATAACAACTTATGTAGAGACAATAATAAATGTTCAATATGTACACGTGCAGATTACACTGTTAATAATATCCTGAAAAAGTTTCGCTTTTTTCTAAAGACAATTTTTTCTGACAAATAAGAACTTAACGTAGACGTCTATGAAGCTTTCTGATTGGTCAGAAAATAGATAGTCTTTAAAATTAGGGGTATTTTTTACGGTATGTTAAACATTGTACAAATATGCATGAACATGTTGTTTCAGCAGATCTATTTATCGCTGCTTCATCACTATTAAATCGATAAGGATGGAAAAGAAATATTACGTGTCCCTTGTTGTATGCACTTTAACAAACAAATGTTTAAGTTTTATGTTAAGAAATAACTTTGGACGTTTCTCATTCCATATTTAGGTACTAGTTTTTCCTCGCAACCAAAAAATGATTTCCGCATGTTCTTCACGAAGGCATCTTTACCAAGGAAATATCACCAGTGCCATGAACCTGTCTCTCATTTCTAAGAGTATTATTCATTATAAATATCTTCTTTTCGAGAATTCGAACAAATTAATATTCTTTCAATTGTTGCTTTTTATCTGTGTAAATCGGAACAAAAGCGTTGTTATATGTCAAACAAAAAGACTGAAACAGCGTAAAACATGAAAAAATAAGTAAAACTCACGAAGAGCGCCCTGGCTTCGGAAAAGTGATTAAAATGAAACAATGCTTGGAGTGATTTACACCAATGACAGGTGACTGAAAATAGACAAGAAAAAAAAATACGTGTGGCACTCGGAGACAGCCGCGGTAAAGCTATTGCATAGCATTTTTTATCAACTTATGCAATTATAATTATTTATTTATTTATTATTTACGCAGTTTTTTTTTTTTTTTTTTTTTTTTTTTTTGTCTTAGATATTAATTCAAGTTTTTTTCTTTTTCTTTGATATTAATTCAAGTTACACTTTTTGAGCGTGATAACCGATAAGAAAACATTTTTTTTCCCTTTTATTGAATAAATGAGAAGTCTGCCGAAGTCTGCTGAAGTCTGCCGAACTGAAACGAAGTTAGCCGGATTTTTCTCGTTACGGAATTTCTAGATTCGGTCGCCGCGCTCAAAGCCCGCGAAAAAAGCTATGCAATAGGTTAAAAAAATGTGGTGAAAACACTTTGATCCTTGTTAATTGGTAATGATAGTTTTAATATTTTTATAATGAAAGACACATAAAAAGATCCAAGTGTATTTAGTTAGCGAGTAGAACTACTAATAAAAATGTGACTATTGCCCGATTAAGCTGATTGCATTGAGTTCATAGCTATTCACACTAATGTTATATTACATCCTTATTTCTTTTCAAGGAATCATACACCAGAAAAACAAATTATGGGTAAAATTATCCTTCATTCCCAATTTATACTTAATCATTGAACCCACAAATCTAATAAGGTATACGCAATACAAAATTTGAAGCAAATCGAATAATTTTGAATAAAAATTCATTTTTATTTTTATTTAAGTGTGGATATCCTCATTTTATACCTCACTATTCAACCACTTAAAACTCTTCATGGATTCACTAGATCAGAAAGAATATATAGCCAAAATTTAAAACAAAACGGATATTTCTGCGTAAAACCTCAATTATCTAAATTAAGAGGAAAACCCTCCATATACCACATTTATACTTAATCAATGAACAACTAATAATTATCATACAAGTGTCTGATTTGAATGATCCTACATCTAAAATTTAAATGAAATCAGGTACTTCAGTGAGGAAAAACCCATTTATCTAAATTAAGAGGGGAATTAGCTTCCCTTCCGCCCTTTTACTTATCCAAAGAACTATTTAAATAAGCGCCTGATCACAATAAATGTATTTATAAAATTTCATGCTAATCCGATATTTTATGAGTTACTAGATACATACGTATGTATGTACATGCAGAACGGGCGGGCAGATAAGATCTCCGGCTTTGATAGCCTGTGAACTAAAAATGTCACATGTACTGTCAAACACAGATAAATCAGAGCCCAGCAAACAGTATACAAATAGTTAAATGTTATTTCAAATAATTAAATAATCTATATCTTTTTTTCTTCTAATTCCTAGGTTTAAATTATAGTAAATAAAAGTTATGACCAATAAATGGAAAATAAAATATCGGTAGATATAAATTTAAAATTTTAAAATTTTAATTTTTACTCTCGATAACAAACTGAATATATAGAAATGAAGGAATGTTAACATTGAAACCTATTAAGAACCTTTTATTAGATAGATGGAAATTATACTTTATATAAGAATATATAATAAAGGTTACATTGAGTAATAATATAATTTTTATGTTTTTCTCTAAAATTAAAAATAACCATTTAATTGTATAAACAATTTCTTGAAAATGAAACAAAACACTGTTAAAAATTAAGAATATATTTTACTTCAAACTCAAAACACAGTATCTCTACATTTATTCATTACATTTTAAACAAAATTTTCTCTATATTGATATAGATTAACATCTATTTAACTATTCCTTAAATAATCTACTCATTTTAAGATGAATTCTTAGACAAAATTTTATTTTAAATGCAGTTTTCATAAATCAGCATTAACTAAAAAAGCAAAATAACTATCTACATAGCTATATATATTAAAATAAATGTAGGAGGCATGTTAAAAGAAAATATTTTTATGTTATAATTTCGTTAATACTAAATTATTTTTTACAACAAACAGTTAAAAAGAAAAAAAATCATATTGCAGCATCATCAAAAGCTAAGATGAAAATATTTCATATTCTAATTTTAACAAATAACATTACGACTTATCTTATTAAGATATTTTTTCTAATTATTTGTATAGATTTCTCTTATTAAATTTAATCTCAAGACACCTAATATTTAGAAAAACAGAAATATTATTTAAATGATTTAACAACGAAAAATAAATCAATAGAGTTATTTTTTGACAGACTGGGGAATATAATTTTTTACATATATTGTGGCATATGATAACAAGAAAATTTATTGTATTGTATTAAAATTATTTTTATAGGTAATTTGTCTTTTTACTGTTTTAACATAAGCAATGACCCTAAAATATTTATAACTATTATAATTTGATTTCGAATAAGTTATATTTTACATAAAATGTTAATAATTTTCGAAAAGAAATATATTCTAAATATTAAAGAAACCAGTGTGTTAGCTCTTAAAAAAATAATAAGCGGTTGTTATATTTGTCTGTCCACTGGTGATAGAGCAAAAAACTACTCATCCGAATTGTTTGAAATTTAAAATATATACTTGTTACATAAATTTCTCAAGTCACTTGAAATTTTATGAAAATTGAATGTATTGTTTACTTACAGGAAGAATCAAAACTATTCCGTTACATTTGGACCACTGGGAAAAAAAGGTTCAAATGCATTTTAATGATGTTACACTCTTTCTAACATAATGAAATTTATATTCAACTGTGAAGTATATTTTACTTTTAAGTATGTATTTCTGTACAATCCGTGGAGCAAAGAATATTTGTTACTCATTTACAGTGGCACGCAAAAGTATTTCATTACAAAAATGCATCGAGGAATACATTGTTTAGGGCTTTTTAATTATATTAAACAGACAGTATTTACAGTGACACACAAAAGATTTCTGCTACAATACTGTATACGAAGTACTGCATACTCTTAGACCAAAATCGAAATATTTTCAAAACTTCTTTATTGTACAAACGCACTTCATTTGCTAGTTTTTTAAATGTTTACTAATATGAAAGGAGGAAACCAACTTTTATCACATAAAAACAAAAAATATTCTTAAATTAGATTCTTATATAACCTGATTTATTTTATTATACAAGAATTAAAAAAACGTCAGATTGTTGAGCTATGTCTGTGTATGCTATAGGAGCAGATATAAAAATAAAGTATAATTCTATCACATGAAATTATATACACAATCTAGAAGTTTGTTATTACAGAAAAATCATGTTTTAAATAACATACATTACATTCTTTGTGTTTCTAATTATTTAATATGTAATTAAATATAATTTATTTAAAGAAATATAAATTATTTTTTGTGTATTTTATAAATAATTTTGAATGTCTCAAGTACTGAAACTTTCTTTTAATGAATTTTAACAAAACGTTCAAACATTTTATGATTTCAGTAAGTAATTTACTATGTAAAATAAAAGATTGTCAATGTCTGTGTAAATATTAAATAAAAATCCTTATAAGTTTTCCATGTATTATATGATAGGATATAAAAACAATATTTAATGATTTTGATCTTGCAATTTTAATAAAACCCACTTTATATATTTCTATTCCGAAAATATTCCTTCTTTATCTGAAACTAATTTATTTCCCACATACATTTTGATGGTATTGAGAAAGATTTTGCATTCCATATGTATAAATTATCTTTTTAGAAAAGGATTATAAGCCAAGTTGCTTTACTGAAAATTGAAATCAAGAATTTATACAATCAGTCACACGTGAAATAAAGCTTGAAGTTTTCACTAATCTAGATGATAGGAGGATATTAAATGTAAAACTATGTCATTTATAATATGCAGCATTAAGAAACTTCTGTAAATTCGCTTATAGGGGAGACTGGGGTACAATGGACCACGTGTTACAATGGTCCACCCCCTATTTTTGATATTAATTCTGTTTTTGAATGCTTCATATTTTTGTATATATATGGCAGTCATGAAGTAGTAAAGAAAAGTTTGAAACCATGTGCATAGCTGACATTTTAGCCATTTTATGCTTGATAATTGATTTGACACAGGAGGAGTAAGGAAAAAGTAAATATTTTCAGTGAAACATATCTTCATTTATTTATTACATATTTTTAATTTGAAAGACATTGTGTGGCAAAATAAAAAGGTAAGACAATACATTATTATATTTATTATAGCTAAAATAATAGAATTCTAAATTTCTTTTTTTATCATCAAGTTTTTGTCAAAACTCCATATGGGGTACAATGGACCATCAGAAACTGGGGTACAATGGACCATGGTCCATTGTATCCCAGTTTTGTATCAAATGTTTTTAAAAGTGAAATATTATATGTGAAATTCAGAATTAATAAATTATTTTACTTCTGTGTGTAGATTAATTAATGATTCATGTTGTGTAATGCATTTTAATAATATTTATCAGTATAATATATGCTTTCACACATAAAAATTAGCCCAAATTAAGAATAATAAATTATTTTATTTCTGGGTGTGAATTAATTAATGATTCATGCTGTGAAATGCATTTTTGAAATATTTATCTGTATAATATAATCTTTCAAATTTAAAAATGAACACAAATTGAGGACCAAAAATTTTTAAACAAAATATTTTGTGCATTTGAGGGTTTTTTTTTTTAATTTCGTGTCATTTTTTAATTCAATATTCCTGCACTTATGCATACATGCATCCATAATAAGTTAGATTTAAATAAAATAGCAGAATGAGAAAAACAAAAATATATCTAGCTATTAGTTTGTATCTGGATATAATAATTAAATAAGGTAAAATTCATTAAAAAAATACAGATGATGTAAAGTAGACAGGAAAAACTTATTATATTTTTTCCTTAGTCATATATTTAGATATATATATTTCTTATTATAAAGCTTTATATTTAACTTTGAGTAGCATCATTGCACAAAAAGGATATATATTATTTTTCATATTTCTTTTAGCAATGCCAAGAAACAAGCCTAGGAAAACCAATAGAGTTTCTGTGCCACATGAAGTTATGGAACAGGCTGTAAAATGTATTGTGGAAGATAATAAACCTAATTGTTCAATCTGCGACCGCTATAATGACTTAATGATAAAAAAATGAATAAAAAAATGTTACTTTAGTAAGAGCTAAAAGAGTAAATAAACAAATAAAAATGAATAATAAAATGTGAATAAACAAATAAAAATGAATAATAAAATGTGAATA
The DNA here is from genome assembly GCA_964019185.1 of Maratus speculifer. NCBI lineage: Eukaryota > Metazoa > Arthropoda > Arachnida > Araneae > Salticidae > Maratus > Maratus speculifer. The sequence continues at coordinate 415,308,579 of OZ025290.1, forward strand.
AACAAATAAAAATGAATAATAAAATGTGAATAAACAAATTATGATATAGCTTATCTTTCTTATTGTTAAAAAATGAACTACACTGATATATTATTATTCAAATTACAAGTGGTCCATAGAGCCCCTTGTTGTGGACCATTGTACCCCGGCATTGGGGTACAATGGTCCACTTTGCCACTTGCTATTTAAAAAAATATATTAAAAAATGTATGCATAATTATTATTTTTGTGTGGATGCAGTATAAACTTTAATGTATAGGTGGCATGCATGTACTTGATCAAAAGAAAAAAAATCAATACTTTAAGAGTAAACAGTCAAAATTTACAAAAGTGGACCATTGTACCCCAGTCTCCCCTACTGAATTAAGGCAAGTCCTGAAATGAAATAATCAAGTAAATGACACCCATGTGCTCTGCGCAGAAGGGTTTTGAGTGATATAAATCTCAAAAAACAGCTTCAAGTTAATTTGTTTCATTTTTAGGTCTTATTGTTTATACAAGCAACTAAAATTAACGCTTGATCTAAAATTTGCGAGATACGTTTTGTGATGTGAAGGCTATTTTTTTTATCCGGAAATATTTTGTTATTACATAAATTTGTAGCACATTTCATGGACTTTCAAAATGTTGTTGAAGATTTTGGATATATCCTCGAGATAATTTGTAATTTAAGATGTACAGCACAATAACTATAACGGGGTAATAACGTCAATCCTTGGCATTAATATCCCGTTTGATTCCCTACAGTGGCCGAGCTACATCCTAAATACTGATTCAAATAAACACAGTTAAAACTGTGCAATGTTTCTAAAAATTCTATTTAAGCGGCCCTTTTTAAGCAAAAAGAAGCTCACGGTCTGATATTCTTTTGCCTCCCCCCTCTCCCCCCACACCCCATCGTTATTTTTCTTACACTTTTACAAAAAAAAAATGAACATTTTCAATAGTTCAGAATGCAATTTGTCAATTTCTAAGTTTATAGAGTTTGTATTTTTAGAATTGGTCAATCTACATGCAATTATTCCACCTTATTTCATAGTTTTGTTTGCATGGCGTTATTACCCATATAGGTGGGCAATAACGCCAAATAGCATTGGTCAAGAAATCACGCCATTACATTTTATGAATGCATATCTGTTAAATTATTATTTTTATATAGATAGTCAATGAGTTGCTGTATCAAATCCTATATTTGTTTGAAAAATACAAACTAAAACTGAGCCATGAAAATTGGTAGAACCTTAACGTGGCGTTATTACCCCAGTGTACCTTATAATATGATGAGATATAAAAACAATATTTAATGATTTTGATCTTGCAATTTTAATAAAACCTACTTTAAATATTTCTATTCCGAAAATATTCCTTCTTTATCTGAAACTAAATTACTTCCCACATACATTCTGATGATATTGAGAAAGATTTTGCATTCCAAATGTATAAATTATCGATATAGAAAAGGATTATAAGACATTTGCTTTACTGAAAATTGAAATCAAGAATTTATACAATTAGTCATACGTGAAATAAAGCTTTTCATTAATCCAGATGATAGGAGGATAATAAATGTAAAACTATGTCATTTATAATATACAGCATTAAGAAACTTCTGTAAATTCGCTTATACTGAACTAAAGCAAGTCCTGAAAGTATTATAAAATTAAGCAGTTCTGTAAAAAGATTTCTAGATGTTCATTTAAGCCTGTTTTATTTTGAACAATTTGTTGAATCTTCATACATATCGGTAATTGGTTACGTTCTATGATATTCTTCATTAATAAAGTTAATTGTCCTTTTTAGGTGCGTTCGTAATTATATAATACGTAGCACCTATAGTGATCGTTCAGTCCGTCCGTCTGTCCGTCCGTCTGTCCGTCCGTCCGTCTGTCCGTCCGTCCGTCTGTCCGTCCGTCCGTCTGTCCGCATATAACAACGCAAAAACTACCCAACCGAATCGTTTGAAATTTAAAATACATAATTATTACATAATTTTGTCGAGTCATTTCAAATTTTATGAGAATCGGATGGATAGATCAATTACAGGGATGATCAAAAGTATTCCATTACATTACGGTCAATGGGGAAAAAAGTTTCAAATGCATTTTAATCGTTTGAAATTTAAAATACGCAATTATTACATAATTCTGTCGTGTTATTTCAAATTTTTTGATAATCGTGTGCATAGATCAATTACAGGGACAATCAAAAGTATTCAATTACATTATGGTCAATAGGGAAAAAGTTTCAAATATATTCTATACGTTTGAAATTTAAAACACATAATTATTACATAATTTTTTCGAGTTATTTCAAATTTTATGAAAATCGGATGCATAGATCAATTACAGGGAAAATCAAAAGTATTCCATTACATTACGGTTTAATGGGAAAAAATGTTTCAAATGCATTTTAATCGTGTTACACTCATGCGAACTTAATAAAATTTATATGCAACTATAAAGTACATATTATATAATTTGTGGTGCAAAGAACATTTGTTATTGATTTACAAGGCCACACAAAAGTATTCCATTACATAATGGTATAGGGAGAACATTGTTTGATGAGCGTTTTAATTGTAATTCACTATTTACAATGTTATGAGATTGATATATGAAAGTAATATTTTTAAAACTTCGTTATCGTTCGAACGCACCTAATTTGCTACGCTTCACGTGCAATTTCCAACTTGTTTTATTAGTTCAAAGAAATATCAGAGGGCATTAATAAATATTGTGATACGAAATTTCATATTAAAAAAATCTCAATATTAAACTTGATAGGTACCGTAAGATTGGACTTAGTGACTGGTGGATTATTTTGTGACAGATGGCGTAACTTTGTGTCAGGTGGGGCATTGTTGCCAACCTCCCACTTTTTTAAACGAAAAAAACTTACTTCCAACCAGAAATTGTATTAAATAAAGTTTATCTTGTTTCTACGCGAAAGTTAATGGACACTTAGATGATTTCATTAATTAAATAATATTTCTGGTTTAAAGAATATTTTATCGATTGAAAAAAGCGGGAGATTGGCAAATATGCAAGGGGATTACTTTGTAACTTTTGGTTTAGGTTTTGTATATCTAATATCTTTCTCTGCCTGGTATGGTGAGAAAATAAACTGTATTGCCAACTCCTAGTAAAGTGCGCCACATCACCTAAAGGTTATTTCCTGAAGCTCTAACATGAAATACGCAAACTGGGAAAGATAACAGGAGGTAAGCCCACCTGTCACAAAGTATATATGTGGAATTTATTTTCTAAAGTACAGTTCTTTCGAAATCATAACTCAGAGACATGTGGTGGAGTCTGACACCGTTTAAACTTTAAAAAAAACTTATATTAACTGTTAAATTATTTACAAAATAAGAAGATTATTTACATAAATCTATTTACAATGAATTATTAACACATCAATCGTCGGAATTAAAACATTCTATTATCTCTCAGTACGACATTCTACCTCCTTCTTCTCCAAAAAAACAAAACAAAACTTTCCATCAAACGTTATCTTCATTTCACTTCTCAAGTGTCACGGCGTTCGTCTGGCTGCATAAGAATTATAGCTGCTTCTTGAATCGTCTGCCTTGCTGAGAGCCTCCGTATCAGAGTGGTGATATGGAGAAGCTACAAGGCGCAGTGCTAGTCTGCTGTAGGAGAAAGATCGCTCCTACATATATGGCATTTGAAAGCATGTTTTAATTATTTATACACCTCTAGAAAAAGTTTGTATTATTTTGAATAAATGGATGAATGGTGCACAATTTCGGTGTAAAAATAAAACATTTTTAATGTTTCAAAATACTTCCTGTATCAAAAAAATCTGCAACTTTTATGTATACAAAAAATTACATACTCTATGTTTGTAATACCAGTGAACATTTTTTGATTATAATGCATATATCTTTTGAAATTTACATCTTTACAAAAATTCTAGTTTTTTACGCACAATTATTTTTTTATTCCAATTTTGCAGTTTTTAAAAAATTGCTTCCATATGGAAAGAAATACCAAAGCGCCTCTTTCATTCTTAGTTCTCTTTTCTCTTAGCGTTTGATTATTTTAAATTACACGGAAAAAAGAGAGAAATCCACCATCTGTTTTTTAGAAAAAGAATATCCTGTATATTAAAATTAAATTACTACTCAGGGCTATACGTAAAGGGTTCTTTCAACCCATTTCAGATTTTTTTCCCACTGAGGAAGGGAACTGAGGCATCCTTGAAACGGCGTATGTATTTTTGTTAAAGAGGAAGGGGGTTCTGTTTTTCCAATAATTAATATAATCAAACCATTTCTTAAATATTCATCAATCATAGAGAAATACAAATCATACAATATCCTTCTTAAATAAAATTTTGCGGAGTTACAAAAGAATTCATGCATTTACCATGTACTTTATAATACCATTAAAAAATACCAAAATTAACCTCGCTATCCTATGCCGTATTTAAAATCGTATGTAAACATGGTCTGAATAAAAAGACGGATATAGCGGTGAATATTCTAAAAAACGAGTTCGGTGTTATTTTGATTTGGATAAAACGACGAAATTCATTTCTTTATATGTACATATACTTCTGATATGCTCTGTAGATGCATCAGGGCCATTCCACTGTCACGTGCGGGACAATCAGACACCATAATTCCACCAAAATTGTGTTATAGGGCTTAAAATTCTTCAGAAACAGGAATAAACACATTTTTGTCAGTTTATATTTGGTATAACAATATCTCAGGCAGGGACAGATTTTTCCTAAATGGTTTTATGATTTAGTTATTAATTAATTTGCATGCGTCACGTGCAGGACATCTGAAGTCAACCACTTGTAATTTTCTCTATGATCCAGCTAACATTTCTGCTCTACTAGTTTTGCAATTTCAAAAGAAAAATATATATTAGAAGCTAAAGGTCTAATGTTTATGAAATAAACATCATTTTTGGAAAAAATAAATTTTTAAATTGCTAAAAAATATATAACGTATAGTGTCACGTGCGGGACACTGTTGTCACGTGTGGGACATTTGCAAATATCATTCAAGTAACCTTTTCAAAAATCAGAAAATAAAGGAATACAAAAAAGAAAATGCATGTTATACATTTTACAATACAAAAATATTTATTTTAACTTTTTTTTGTACAAAATAAATGTTCAAATTGGCATTTTTAACATAAAATAAAGTAAATGTATAAACAGAAACTTAAAAGTTTTCCATAAATTTGAAACAACCTCTATTTTTAGCTACAGTGGGAGTTGATATTTTCTTTACCACATCTTTAAATGAATATAGAATTTTATCTTTATACTGTGGTCACTTGTAGAATTTATCACTTTTTTTCATGACAGACACTTCAATACTATCATGATTGGTGCTTGTAATAATTTCACCAGGATAATTAATGCCATCATATTGTACAACTACCCATTCACCCATCTTAAAAGAAGTTGCTGTTTCTGAAGAGATGTTTATTATAATTGCTCCTGGAGGATTCATAGCACCATTTTATACCTTATCTTTTTCATTCTTCTAGCACTAGTAGACTTAGATCTCTCCATTTCTGCTAAATAAATAACAAACTTTATCAATTATAAATGCTTTTGTCTAAATTTACTTAATTTCACAGAAACATTGAACTTTAATTCTATTTTAACTTACAAAAACAGAATACAAATAAAGCAGTTTTATTATTTATTTTCAGCAGAATAATAACAAGTTCTTAAACATATGACTCTTCTTATTATATAGAAAAAAACCCTATAAATTAAGTAGATCAATTCTTATTAAAAAACAATATGTTCTTATAATAAAAATAACCATCAAAGTGTTCAAATTTTATTGAAATAAATTTATAAAAAAATAGAAATAAAAAATATTAGCATCACATAAAAAAAGAAAAAAAATGGAACTATCATAAAAAATGTTTTAAAAAAATCTTAAATTCGTTTCAGTTACATAGAATATGTTATTAGGACAAAATAATCATTAAACTGTTAAACCTATTCTATTATAAATCTCTACTTAGCATTCAGAAAACAAAAATAATAGTCTTGCCCATAAGGTGTCACGTGCAGGACAATTTTGTTTTTATATTTTTCTTCAAATAAAAATTTGGCCCAAATTTTTAACTAGCATAGGATAAGTGTACTACACTAAACTGCTTTAGAAATGCCAATTAAACAAAATAAATGAGTTCCTTTTTTCTCCTAATTTAAAAAATTCATCTTTTGTGTCACGTGTGGGACACAGAAACAATTTATCTTTTGTGTCACGTGTGGGACACAGAAACAAAGCATTTTGTGTGTGCTGTAATAATTATTTGAAATTATCCTAGATTTCTAAGTTTAGTGAAATAAAAAGAATGAATATTAGACTTACCTAAAATGTTGATTTCAAAAGTTTCATTGGATTTTCATTATTAAAAAAAACTCACTCAAAATGCATTATAAAACTCAACATACTTGCTTACACACGCACGCCATCTTTAAACTGTTGTGTTGCCAATCCACAAAAGACAAACTTTAAATTCTTACTCAAAACATAAAATTTGACATGTTGCCATTCAATAAATACCAAACATATTTATTTACACAAACTTTTTAAAGTGACTATCAATTTACCTTTTTTCATGGAATGGCCCATCAGCAAAGGAACACTCTTAATACCGCAGCCACAAAATAACTCAACTTGAACTCAAATTCATTCATCTCTCGATTTGAAAGGCAGCTTCAATTTGAAACAATTCGAGTAGCGAGTTGTTTGTAAGCAATTTAAATTAAGTAGTTTAAAAAAGCAGTTTAAATCAAGACGAATAAAATGTTTAAAAAACAACTCATTTACGCTCCAATAAATTATAGCTCTTTCCTGAAAAGCCAAATCCACTCTTTCGTCTGAAGAGTGAACAACTAAAATATCTTATGTATCTCAACGAACATATGTGTTGATTTCGTGTGTCATCAATTCCAAATTTGTTTTTATAAGATATTCTTTATTACATGCCTGATAAAATGTCTGAATTTAATGAGCAAATCTCATAGCTATAGAAACGAAATTAACGAGGCCTGACGGGCGCCATGAAACCCCATGAAACACCTGATCGAGCATGGATTGTCAGCACAACCCAAACATATCAAACGGCAAAAATCTTAGAAAAATCTTTAGAATTCTATCGATTAAAGAAATTCAGGATAATCCCATAAATTCACTACCTTTTCTCGTGAAAAAAGTTAACTGAAATTTTAAATTATCGTTATTTAAAAATAATAATAATAAAAAGATATTGAAATCCCACGTTTTTTTTCTTTACTCGAAAATCCGAATTTTTATCATGTGTTTTGTTTACAATTTTTATTATAATAAAATTATACATTATTGGGGAAAACAATGCTGAAATTTAAGATTTTTTTAATAATTAGAGTGTACATGGATCAGAAACATTAATTTTTTTTAGTTTTTGGACACATAAAATCGTTCTAAAACACTAGAAAAAGACTTTGAATACGCTGTTTTTATACTCGAGGCCTGGACTATAACAATAAAAGCAGGTACTATAGACCTGACCACTTCAGCGTGGCACTTGATGAATATTTTGAGGTATGGGGTGTGAAAACATGTCGCGCCAGCGTCCGGCTGGGTTAATCCTTTATCTACCGCATTATGAATTCGTGAAAAGTTTACATTCTAAAGCATTTTACGGAAATTAATTAAACTAAATTAAAATATTTTCATAATCATTCAATAAATTTTTAAAGGATTTTAGAAGATTTGAAGGAATTAGAAGGATTAATTATATATGGATTTACAAGGATTTTGTGCAATATTTATAACCTCAATCAAATCTTTTATTTTAAATTGTTTTCTTAGTATTTTATAGATTTATAAAATGTAAAAATATGATAAACTTACTTACAATATAAATATAGAAATATTTCCCCACCCTCTCTCCCCCTCAAGAAACGTGATAATATACAAAGGCAAAAGAAATAATCTCTTTAAGAATATTTTTGTTTTCTGTAAGCAGTAATGCTTTTGGGACAAGCTAAAGCAATGTATCTACAAATCATTCTAAACAATATTAGAATTAACTGATGTATAAAAAGAACTTTATAATAAGTAATTTTATGATAATTATACGTACCGTCGGTAGATAGAGGGTTAATGTATATTTCTTGATCCATTAAATAAAAATTGTATGACGTTTTGCCACTTGCATTAATTTACTTTCAGAGGTGAATTCAATAGATAACAAATCCAAATATTGAAATAATAATACAACAATACTAGAACTAATATAACATATTACGCAATATACACATATAGAAATAAAATTAAGACCATAGAAATTTAAAAAAAATGCATATAAATAAAAAAAGGTTTAAATTGTAAAACCAAATAGTAATATTTCTTTTTCACCACATGAACATAGTTATTGAAATTTCAAAGAAAATATTGCAATATAAAATAATAATTAAGTATGAAAGTTATTAAAAATGTATCAAAAGTATTTAGCTAGATTTTTTAAATTAAAACCTAACTATGATTAAAAAAAAATTGTAATTATACATAGTAATATAAAAAAAATAATGTTATTTATTAATATTTTTTATGCACCAAAAATTTTATTTTTTATAGTATTTTTTTTTCACAGTATAGCTTAAATGAATACATATAAACGACTCAATCACACGCCTTCGATTTCTTATAAGCTCACGTATGATATATATCGTTTAATCTAAGAATCGAGAAAAATAAGTATATTTTTTATTAACAAATTTTTCTTTTTCCGGGAGAAAATTTTATTTTTAGTGACATGTTTGACATTTCCATTACATCGCAGAATGAGAAAGGTGTATGAATAAAATATTGAACGAAAGTTTCTGTATTTATTTCAAGCTCACGAGATTTTAAGGAGAAAAAAAGCGACAGCATACTCTTAAACATTTTTATTTATGTTTTAAATTACTTTTCCAATAACCATGTACAATCTAATAATTTGTATCCCAGAAAATAACAATATAAAATTATGCCTATCGATAAATTTTTGTTTATTGCCAAAAAGAGTATTAGAAAGTGAATTAATTCAGGTGAAATTATATTAGTTATTAATTTTATTATTGTTATATTTTAATAATATAATTAATTTTATATATATTACGTATGCATATATATATATATATATATATATATTTACTTAATTAAGTTCGATGAAGTTTCATTTCGATAGTAGGAGGAATCAAACCATTTATCAAAAAATATATTGCTATTTAAAATACATATGTTTATTTATTTATTTATATTTATTTATTTATTTTAATTAATTTATTTATTTCAATTTATTTATTTTTATTTTAGTGACTCGTTGTAATGCACGCTTTTTATATGATTCTCGTATAATTCTCATTCGATGCGGACTTTTTTATTTTCGAAAATTTAAAAATGTATTTTACAGTTTCGAATAAAGAATATAACAGCAGCCATAATGATATAATACATTATGCCATTATGGTGTGAAATCATGTCAAATACGACATGTTTTGGAAAAACAGGATCTTGCATGAACTGGTCATCGCAGTAAAAAATGTAGACCGTCAAGTGTATACTCTTGCCACGCATAACGGAAACTCTATCATTTTTTTGATAAAAAAATTTTTACACAATGATAAAAAAAAATATCAATTTTAGTAGATATGACGCAGATTCCACTGTGACGCTAAAGATTTATCGGGTTGACTAGATCACCCCAATCAATTTTACATGAAATATGCACACTATAAAAATGAAAAGAAAAATCTGTAATGCTATAGATGCAAATTGTCGATATCTGTATGGTTACTGACATTTTATCTGTACACTGTGCATCAAAATATGTAAATATACAAAACTGATTTTTGTAAAGCTACAAAAATCTATAACTTTACAAACGAATTTACTAAAATTACTGTTTTCCATAATAAATTTTTGTCTTTAAATTGGATTGCCGTTACATAAAAAATTCTTGGAATCCCAGTTTCCCAAAAAATTTTTAGTAACCTGATAGTTTTTTTTTTCTTTCAGAGTAAATATGTATCTATTACATGAATTTTTACCGTTGCCGTTACATAAAAAAAGTTCTAGGAATACAAGTTTCCCAGAAAACTTTTACTAACTTTACAGATTGTGTTTTACAGTGTACTGCACATTAGAAAAAATATAACTTTTTTTATAAGAAAAAAGTACATCAATCCATTAAGAAAGTATTTAAAAAGGCATAGTTCTTTTGAAGAGAATTTTTTAATAGTGTATTTTCGCACTCAACTGTGACTTTGGAGATATTTCGGGATGACTGGATCACCCTAATCAGTTTCATGGGAAAATGCACTATAAATAAAAAAATAATAATTTTATTAAAAAGAGTAAGTGGATTAATTCATTAAGAAAAGAGCACAAAACAACTGAAGTACTTTAGATCAGAAAATTACACTGCTTAGAATGGGAATTAGTTACGAATTAAATACGAATTTTTGAATTAATAACTGATGATGATTTAAATAACTTGTAACTGATGATAATGAACTTGATGAATAATTTTAAGCCAAGTATCATTGTTCGATTTCCGTCCAGGGCAATTTTTCGCTCAACTGGAAATATTCAATTCGTATGATAAATTTACCAATCAATTTGATTGTGTTAAAATAATACTATATCTACGTATCCATCGTTATATGGAGTTCCATTACTTGCTATTTATTCTGCCAAACTGTCTAAATGACAGACCAGATGTTATGACCAATAAGGTTATCTGAGAGAAAAATCCCAGCTGGCTATTGCCCTGTTAGATTAAGCAGTATAGCATTGGCTTTGTAAGACAAGTCTCTGTTTTCGATTACCAGCCTGGACAATTTTTCATCCAATTGGAAATATTCAATTTGTAAGAATTAATAACCATCGCGTGGGGAGTCTGATTCATCCCATTACCACATGGATTTCAAAATGCATGTTTAACACGAAGGAAAGGACTAATAAAATTAAGACTACGCCTACCAAGGGGAGAGTCAGACAGTATCATACTGAAAGGATGATTGTTTAATGATAAATATTTCCCATTGCACCTGTATTTTTCTTCGAATGGGGTGAATCCGTGCACCGCGCTATCTCTCTCGAATTGAATTTTTTATTATAATATACTTCAATTTTTTTAGAAAATATTGCCACCAAATCAAACTGAATAACGTAAGAAGACCCTGTATTTTTGATTAAGTATGTAATTTGCGACCCAATGTTCTTTGGTTATATTTTATCCACATGATACCTTTGTTCTCTGAATTTGTCAGTAGAATTTTGGAACTCCCTGTATATTGCACATAGTTTGATATGCCAGTGTAGTACAGATACATTAAAAATTTTGAAATACTAATATTTATGGTTTTTTTTTTTTTTTTTTTTTTTTTTTTTTTTTTTTTTACGCTTATCTATACATAGTTAAATAAAATTGTTATAAAAATAATACATTAATGAAAAATTTAAATTAATAAATTAAATAGTTACATACAGAGTTAAGAAAATGTATCTATTATTATTGTAAATACTTATTGAACATTAGGAAAATTATTGTCATTTTCGGTCGTGAATAGATATATCTGACAAATATCTAAATCCTTGTGGTGTCTAGAGTTTTGGAATACACCTGTTGCCTGAAAGGCAAACAAAAAATATTAAAAACTACAAAAAAATCACAACAACAGATTGAAATACAGATTTCAAACAAATTTCACTTAAAAGTAGTTTTCCCCATATACAACGGTATAAAAATGCACGATGTTTCGAAGTTTAAAAATATGCTATACAAAAAAATGTGAAAGTGAAATTTCATTTAAAATTATAAAGTTTTGCCATTCGCAGAAGGACATATACGTTACGCAAAGATATGTTTGTCTTTCTATCTATATAGCATTATAATAATTTTTGTATGTCTCATTTATTTCAATATATTTTCATTCTTTAATTTATCATTGTTATTCAAATTATCAATACTTAATGAATTTTATTGCATTACTTTTTACCTAAATTTAATTTCCCATGATTTGCAATTTCAAAGTATCATATGTAGAAAAAATAGTGTTATGAATCTTCTAATTATTATTATTTTTTTTTATTAATTGTAGCCTCTACTGATGGAAAAATTATTCTAATTGTTTATACATATATTGGTTTCTGTATTACTTTCTTTTACAGAAATTTTTTGTTGTTATTCTAACAGTAAAATACTTTCGGATTTGAAAAGTAGTTTTCTACACCTCGGGAGACAAAGTAAAATTTAAAAGATATTTTCTTCTATGTATTTTCTTTTTTAAAGCATTAGTTTTTTTAGACTGGAGAAATCTATTTCAGGTATGTTTTGATTCACATAATTTGCTTTTATATAAGAACACTTTTCAGAATTTTCCATGTCAATAAACAAAGTCTATATCGATCCACCGTACTGGACGTATCGATCCGCTAACGTCCCGTATATATATATATGTATATATATATATATATATATATATATATATATATTAAGCGAAGAAAAAATTAGTTGTAAGAAAATAATTTCAACTGTTAATAACGAAATTAAGAGTAAAAATAAATAACACTTTATTTATACTGACTGCGGAGTATGAGAAAGCATTTAATAAAAACTACACTATTTTAGTTCAATCAATTACCGTAACATTCCATCCAATTAATGTGTTCTACTGTTAAATAAGCAAAGAAATTGTCACAATATGAAATAAATTAACGATTCTGGCCTGAACTTATCTGTTCAATCACAGATCTTCGTTTTTAAATATTTGGCGATCCAACTTTTGAAAACGCCATCTGATGAAGGAAAGATGTAACTGCTCCTTTCAGGAGAACCCCATACAAATACATTGTATCTTTTTTTTCTGAAGTTTAGATTTTTTGTAATAATTTGTTGCGAATTATGAGACAAATAAAAATTTATCCTAATTTGAATATCTAGTGATTTCAATCTCATAAAGAATTATTTCCTTGGCACATTAGCATTAGATAAATGAGCACTATTGAGACAATTTTCCTTTAACTAAGGCTGCAATTAAAGTCTCTATAGGCCGTTTAAAGTCACATTTAAGAGGGATATGCTAGAGATTTTCGATGCAAAATAGCACTATGAAAAACGCGTCACCACTGGTGCGGTTGAGCAGATATTTTTATCAATTTATTCAAATTTTAAGTGAAAACCGAAAATTTTACCCACAGTCCTGGGACAGCATTTACACTAAATACTCAACAAATCTCATATTGCAATACATAAGCATTATTCATTTACATCTCATGTTATTTACCAATTACAAACTTCTGCAATTGTTATAAGACAAAACACGCCCTTTATTTTCTTTAAAAAAATATAAATATTATTTTTTTAAATATAATAAAACTATTATTTTCAAGCATTATAATCCATTTCGCATTACGTGAAATATTTCATAGTTCAACAAAATAGGTAAAATGCATAATAACTTACAACAATTTGTACAATCGGTTCTGAATTATTGATAATGTTCTCTGTATTAGAAATTATCCCCCAAAGCATAATGCATACCAAATGCAATGCGATGAGTGTAAATGCCTGAATTAAGGCTGAGTAATTTTCCACAGGTGCATTTAGACAACACTTGATTGTTTCGTGGATATACTATTGCTAAGGATTCAGTATTTAGATTTGATTGTTTGAGGCCTTCATCATAATAGCAATCAGGTCTTAAAACGGAATACATAAATTTTATAACATAATCTAGTTATACATTGAATAATAAATGGGAATTTTGTTAAATTTTTCCTGCATTCACATTTTTAGGAGTGATATTTTTTCCCCTTATGAGCATCACGTCATTAATTTCAAAATACACCAGCACTCAATTCTCATAAAGAATTAAAGCTTTTTGTGAAAACTACTTTCTTAAAACAAAAACGTCTCAAAACAATTATTAAAACAAGCAACATTTTAAAAACAAAACAAAATTTTAAACTTCTTGTCGCTTTGAACATTTTTTAATTTCTAATTCTATTTGCGTATCCCAGTAAATACATCTGTTACTCAGTAATTACTCAAAACAAGTTCATCACAGGAGAATTCTTTGCCATCTGTATTAAACTACTTGTGGATCAAATGATACTTTTAATATCTTGGAGGATTTTTGGATGCCAAACGCTGAAGTCATATTTTAGTAAATATCATCATTTCCCCCCCTAAAACCTACCGGTTACGATTTCTAAATGCAGTTACTTAATCCGGCATGATGGGAGTCGTGAAATGTAACACCAGTACGATTATCGGGTGTCAGCATATCCCAAACATATTAAATGGCATAAATAAGAAAAACAACTTTAGTATTTGATCTTTCAATGAAATTAACGATAAATTATCTTAAGAATAATGACGCCTTAAATGTTAAATGTTAAAGCTCTCATCTTTATTTCCTTTATTCGAAAATCTCAGTTTTTCCTATGTAGCACTTAATGATTTTTCTTTACAATTTTTATTATAATTAAAAATATGCATTTTTGTCAATAAGAATACTGTCATTTATAAATTCTGATAATAATTAGGCTGTACAGGGATCAGAAAGTTTAGACTTTTTGAGTGTCTGCCAACACAAAATCGTTCTATAAGGCTAAAAATGTCTGAATTCTCTGTGTCCATATTCTATGCACGGAAGGTCACCAGGATACAGGTACTGATGGACCGGACTACTTTGCTTTATAAGGAGAGACAGCTGGTGAATTATTTCAGGCATGGGGGTGTATATATATATATATATATATATATATATATATATATATATATATATATATATATATATATATATATATATATATATATATATATATATATATATATATATATATATATACATATATATATATATATATATACATATATATATATATAATTATATATAAGTTTATTTTTTTTTTCTTCGCCAAAATTAAACTTATACTATATTAATTTCCTTTTAAGAATATTCCGTACTTAGTCCACTTATTAAATTAAAATTTAGTTACTAGATCTAATCTATTAATCTTTATAGAAACGATATAAATTCTTAATTCGCCTTAAAACACATTTAGTCCAATATGCGTATATTTAAAAAAATTGCTCTAAATAAAAAAAAATATTCTTAATTAAACTTTATTTCTTAATATTCCAAATAAAACTAATTTTTTCCCTGTTTTTATCAACGCTTTTAAGAAAGTCTTATTCAATTTATTCCAAAACCATGCCTTTTAAAAATATCATTATTTTTTTTTATTTATTTATTTCCCTTCAAACTTTAACATTTGCTGTGTATCAATAAATTCATTTCATTTCTTTTTTCTTTTAAAATATCGTCTTCAGGATAGTGGAATTCTGAGTTCTATTATGAATTATATAAATAATAACTTTTTTTTAAATAAAAATTATCGTCTGAATGAAATGTTTAATCTCGATGCTGGGCATGAATTCTGTTTACATGGGAAAATGATGGTTAGAGAATATAAAATTTTCTGCAAGTTTTTGGTTTTAGATTTAAGAAGGAAACTGAGAGGTGAAGAGGGACATTCTTTTTTTCCGATGATTTTGTTAAGACGAATTGCGGAACAATGTTTTTATCATGGAATATTCTTATTCAAAGAGAGCATGGCCGATCTATATGCCTGCTTTTTAATATACTTTTTGGAGCAGCCAATGTGTAGTTAAGTGAAGCGTCTACATTTATTTAATTTATTTTTTCTCCCTCGCCTGCCATGACTCTGTGCTTAAAAATGGGGAAACCCGTGGTGATGCTTCTAGCTCTTAACTTAAAAATATCCCACACACTTATATATATATATACAGTAAAACCTCGTTACAACAATATTTTAGGGACCGAACAAATATATTGTTGTAGGGAGGTTATTGCTATATCGAGGGCCTACATATTTTGGGCATTTAATAAGGATTTTTTTTCTTACTTTAAGATATATACTACTTAAATATTTATATTTAGAAGAAAATAATTAGCAGAGTGTTAATAGTAATAGTTAAGTAATGTAAAATAAATTTAAATAAATTCAGAAAATGAGCAAAGAAATATGCACATACCTGAAAACTATTTTTATTAAAAATAATCCAATATTTTAGTGTGTTTATTCGTCTTTTAACAAATAAGTCAAGAAAAAAGGTATGCATTGAGTCAACTACACGAAAATGATCTTCATTTGTCGATTAAAGGCTTGAAAAAAATGTCTGTAAGGACTTCACACATTGAAGAGATTCCTGGGATGACAATACGGATTTTGATGGACCTGTATCATTATCATCATTATCCTCTCCTATCACCATCCTCTTGTTTTATATCTCGTCAGTAGTTTCAAAGAGAGAATGTCTTCATCAGCATCTCCAGTGAAAGCCATAAGGTCGTTATCTGTTGTTCAATAGTCTTCCACGCTAATTCCAGATTTTTTGCCACTTCTTTTATCAAATTTGGATAAAGATTTTTGGATGTTCAAGACACATTATTGATCATATGAAAGATCTCATTCAAGGATATTTTCATCACAATGAGATTTTTTATCTTCATGAAAAACAGACTTTTTTTCAACAATTACGATTTTTTTCTCTGTTACTTCCCACTAATTTCCAGCAATATTTTCACATGCTTTCCTCACATTTACAGTTTTAAAAGGGTCTTCTATTGTATTTTAAAAATGTATAAGTATCAACTCTGCCAGCCGTTTTAAGTAATATACCTTAAAACAATTAATTATACCCATATCTCGAATCTGCAAAACTGAAGTACAGTTTACAGGAGGAAAAAAATAATGTCTACATTTTGCAATTTTGGAAATGAGGCATGAGCGCATCAATTATCAACCTACAAAATAATTTTTTCCTTTCTCTTCATTTCTTTCTGTAATTTTTGTAAGCATTCAGAAAAAAAAATAGAATTTATCAAAGACTTTTTATTGGCTTTATATTCCACGGAAAGACTTTTCAGGCTTTAAAGCACCTTGGATACTATGTGTGCCTGTGCTTTTTGTACACAGAAGAACAGTAAGTTTCTGTTTCGATTTCTTCCCTCCATAACACTTTTCACTTTTGAACGCCTGTGTCCAATCGAATAGAATTTGAAAAAACAGACTAGATTCATCTGTGTTAGAAACTTCTTCTGGAGGATACTTTTTATAAAAAAAAATTTCATCTTGTTTGCCGCTATTCAAATGCGTCAGCAATCGCGGCAGATTTTTTCTCTCTGTGAAATTCCTGGAAAATTATTCCGTGACGATCCCGAAATGCATCAGCCAACCATTACTACTTTTAAAATTTTCGTGCCTTAGCGTTACTGTAAATTTACGTGCTTGTGCACGTAAGAAGGGTCCATTTATTGGAACATTTGTTGCCTTCATCTCTTGGTACCATTTTAAAACAGCAGCATCCATGTTTTATTTGTCACAATTTTTAGTAGTATTCGCTGTGCGTTAATTGGATTTGAACATAAGTTCATATGTTTATATTCATATATCTTATGTTCATATGTTTATGTTCATATGTTTATAATGTCTTTGATATTTTTCCTCTTTTTTGGGAACATTGTAATAGTAGATTTCGATAATCCGTATTTTTTAATTGCATCAACCTTTTTCATTCCTTCATCAATATCGCTGATAATATTCATTTTATCTCGAAAGGATAGTTGTTTTCGCTCTGCTATCTTAACCCTTTGAGGACGAGCGACACGTGTACGTGCTATACTATAGTATACTATAGTTTAATGAAGAAACAGAGGGTATACGGTGTTCCTTTTTAAAATCCAGAAGGTATACGGCGTATATTCCCGTATACTCTTCACTACATCCCTGGTCCCCACCATCTAAATCTGAACAATAGCCAATCTTACATTATGGAGATATGTTGAAAATCAACAGTGAGTTTTCTGTTAACAAAATAGACCAAAAAATGACAAATATGATGAATGAAAAAAAAATTTCTCAGTATTTAAAAACCAAAATATCGTTATAATGGGAGAAAATAACATTGAAATTTTAAAAGAAAAATCGTATTACAGAGGTTTGTTGTTTTAGAGAATATCGTAATACTGAGAGGAGGTAAACATTAGTTTATATGGAAGTTCACTGGGACCAGAAAATATTATTGTAATACAGGGAGTTATTGTTGTATCGGATATCGTTGTAGCGAGAGTTTACTGTATATATATATATATATATATATATATATATATATATCAGTTTAAAAGGACAAACGCAAAAAATGGTGACCGCTAAAATAGTAAATCCTTAATTAGCATTCATCGAAGGTCTTTAATTAATTTACTTATAATTATTACTTGATTTTTTCGTAAATGAGTGAAGGGATGCCTTCCGGGTTTTTTTACAGGAGTGATACGTATGTGAACTACGAACTTTCTCTCAATCCTGCGATTGAGTAGTACAAATCATACGTATATTCACAGATTTTAATAGATTTCAAATATGATTTCAAATATTTTTAAGAATTCTGTACAAAGTTTCACTTGGATATTTCATTTTTCTAAGAATTTAAAGTGAAAGTATTACATAATCGCAGTATAAAACTTTATGTATTTCAAAACGCATATTTCATTGAATGTCGCAAATAACATATTTGTGTATTTCATTCACATATGTTTCATTTCAGTCATATATTTCAGTTCCTGTACTAAAAAAAATCATTTCATGCATATGACATGTTTGACATTTCCATTATAAAGGAAATCATGTATAATATATAACTATGTCTCTAAAGGTTTTTTTAGAAATTCATAAACTTTCATTTATAAAACAAAATTATATTTAAAAACATTACTCATGCATGTTGAATAAATACCTTCCTGCATAAATGTATATATTTTATACATTTCTTTTAAAAGTTAAACATCTAAAATAAAAATAAAATATTATTTCTTGATAAGTTCGTACGCCATTAAAAATGCTTTTATTTTATTTTTGAAAATTCTTTACTTGTTTTCTATTTTATTTTTTTATATTATATTCTGTTTTGTATTCTATTTTTTAGGAAAATTGCGATATGATAATTGCTAATAATTATGAATCTTTTTTTTATTTTTTTTATATTATATTCTGTTTTGTATTCTATTTTTAAGGAAAATTGCGATATGATAATTGCTAATAATTATGAAGCTTTACCATACTACTCATTTTTTAAAGTAAGCCAACATACCAGAAAAAGAATCTTTTAATATTTATCACAATATACAAAACTAGCAGTGGTACAAAATGCAGGAATACAAATTGTTGCTGAATATGATTTCGATTAAAATTATTAAATATTTTGAAGTTGTTGTGAAGCTGTTATTGAAAATATTGGTTGTCAATTAATTTTTTCACGCAACATGCACCGACGTGCAATCACACTAAATTTATGATTAAAAAAACTGGTATGAAATGAGAATATAATGCATTTGTTTACAACTATACGAGACTATACTGTTTAAAAATTATAAACTTTTGCCGTATCGTCACTTCATCGCTATTATAGAATATGTCTGTTTTGATCAATGAGAATGCCTTATAATACAGTGATGTAATCGTTTTCTATAAAAGCAGTGGCGTGACAAAGCAGTGGTGCAGCAAAATTTTCAAAATTTTAACAATGTACAGATAAACAGACGCATCGAAAGAAAAGGAATAGTAACTATGCAGGTGTAAAGTTACAAACAATATGTATGTTTACTGAAATTTTATCTGTACACGATGCAAAAATGATATAAATCTGAAAAACATGACTCAAACGAGTTTTTTAGATTTTTTATTTTCAATTCGTACCGTATAATCATTTAAGGTTTTGATTCAAAAATACATAATGGGTACATTTTCCTTAACACAAAGAATTTTACTATATTTCAGTTGCAATCTTTTTCAATGTAACATAGCTGTACTCACACGGAAGGATGAAGAATTTTCAAGATTTTCTAACATAGCTGAAAACTATTTATGACCTTTGTTAGTCTTTCTGTGTGTCTGACTGTCTGCGCTCTAACTGTAGTAGATATACTCCTTTTGCAATCATTTTTTGTGGAGTGTACTTGTGGAGTTTCAACTTTGAAAATGAAGTTTTTGCGTTTATAGTTCATCTACAGGGCACTCAAAAGGATTTCGTTACATTGCGGCCTAAGAGGAAAAATCGTTTACGGTGTATTTTATTAATATTACACTTTTTAAAATAATGTAACTTTGATATTATCAATGCGTTGTCCAAAAAAGTTCTTATTATGGAATATGATATACATAGAATTTGTCTTTATTTTACAGGGACACACACAATAATTCGATTATAGAAGAAAATGAACAATAATCGATCTAATGAAACCTTAGAAGAATAATCGTTGAAACTGCGCATCAATTTCGGTATGCTCTTTTAAATTTAACTGCGATTTTAATATTATTGATGTTTATGAATTCTTTAGACTAAGCCATATAAAAAAGTGATTAAAATCTGTTTACTGGCAGAAATATCTTAAATGAAAATTTCAAATGTCGCATGTGTTTAATTGGATGAACTTGTGTAGTAAACACACATACCATAAATAATAGACAGACCTACACAAAAACATCATGTTGATTTTTTTTTCGTGATGTAAGTTTGCGTGATATTATCATGATAATACTGGAAATTCTGTTTTTCGATACGTTATAGTTATGCGCTTGCAATATTATTAATTTAAACGTCATCATTCACATTCATAAACCACTGAACTTTGTTGCAGCATTAAAAATGCATTGGGAAGAGCTTCATATTCTATTCTATATACATGGATTTGTGTTTTCTTTTCGTTTATTGGCTTATATGAATTAATTGTCATTTGATAACTGTTTTTTTAAATATTAGTTGTTATTTTTGAAATCTCTATCTTAAAGCATTTCACAGTAGGTTAAGCTAAAATTATTTAGAAGGATTTCAAGAACTGGAAAAAAAAAAGATTTTAGTTAGTGAGCCAAATTTTTTTCTTTTGCTCAGTAGAAAATTCGGAGCATCTCACTTTATTAAGATTTTAGTTTTTATTATTATTATTATTATTATTATTTTTTTTCACAATATGAAAATTTTTTTGTATGAAATTAGATGAGAAAATGTTTTCATATTATCGCAACATTATTTTTTCGTATTAGATTTCTTTTTTACAAAGTAAAATTACATACAATACTAGAATAAATTATGATTATGTGAATAATTTAAAAAAAAATCTTGAGTAACTGTAGATTCTAGACCACAGAATTACCTTTAGTACCAATAATTTCATATATTGGACGTAAATAACCTTCAAACATACATGTATCAACTTGTGTTTTTTATATTACGTTTATGAAAATTTTTGAAGTAAAATTTCTTCTAAATGATTGGAAAAAAAAAAAATATATATAAATATGTCGTTTTCAGTGAAATTACCAAATAAATTGGAATAAAACATGGTTATATTTAGAATTAATTTAAATAAGATTCATTTTATAACCTATAAATTAAGATAAAATTCATTTCATGTATCAAAAAGTGTTGCGCTATATAAGTAAATAAGCCGATTAATTCATATTACTAGTTTTACAGCTTTTATAAAGTTTCCTTGGTAAGCCGCTTAACGTATCTGTCATAAAAAAAGAATGTTTTTCAAATTAATGAGATTTTTCGTGCTTATAAGAAATAGATTATTTTAGGCATATATATAATTACCAAACTTGCTAAAGTTTTTTATAGTTAACACATACCTCTTTAAATGTTATTTGTGTTTTTCTAAGAAACCACATAATTAAGGCTCCTATAATATAAAAAAAATAAATCTGATAACAGGGAAACCTTCACTCGAAAATTTTGTTATAAACGGAAATGCTTCATACTTTAAAATAATATCATCTCTAATACTTCATAAGATGAAACGTAACCTGATACTTCCTAGTTCCGTTTTGGGAGGTTTTGCTAAACATACTAAAAAATTTACTATAATATAAAAAAAATACTAAATATAAAAAAAAATAAAAACATTTCATATTTATTTACTTAGAACAGGTGTCACAAATAAAAATTAAATTAAAAAAGTTGACATGTTTCGGTTCATTCATAAGAACCGTATTCATAACACATAAAATCAGTAGAAAACTAAATGACACTGGATATAAATATAATTAAAAACCCAAAACAAAACATTGCGCCCCCTATGATCGCGAATAGCCATTGCCACCGCGGCATATAAATATAATAAATTTTGATCATATATTAAATTTAATATGTATAAAATTAATATTAATAAAAGTAGAAAAACTAAATGACCCTGGATATAAAGGTAATTTAAAAACCCAAAACACAAAATATTGCGCCCTCTATGATCGTGAATAGCCAATGCCACCGCGGCTCCCCCTATTAGACTCACCCTTTAAATATTTATTAAGTAATTCTAACCACAAACTCGGAATGTCATAAGAATAAGAATCATTACAAGCCCTATCCCTCCTAGAATATATCTCTATGGATTCACGGATGATTAATTTTCGGAATAAGCTTGAAATGAACACTAATCTACTATCTTTAAAACAAATTTTAACCCCCCTCTTTAAAAACAATCTTGATAACGCAGTCTTATCCCTACCAAATTTTATGTCACATTCATGCTCTTTCTTTCTAACCCCAAACTTTCTACCTGTCATACCGATATAAAAATTAATATCTCCTTCTTCATTCTCATATGGAATTTCATACACCCCTGCTAGATCATCTTGTGGAACCGGATTAAAAGCTCTGTATAGAAGATGTTTTAACTTAGGAGGTGGCTTAGCAACTAATTCTATTTTAAACTTTTTTAATTTAGCTTTAAGCCTCTCAAAATTACCCTTTATATAAGGAAACGATAGTCTTTTAACCCCAATCTCTTCCCCCTTCTCACATGCATTATCAACCAAACCACAATTAACCTGAGAATTATTTTTATCCCTATAATTTTTAACCAATTTATTAATTTTATCCTTTTTGTAACCATTCAACTTAGCAATATTAAAAATATAATTCAACTCCTCATAGGGGGCGCAATGTTTTGTTTTGGGTTTTTAATTTCATTTATATCCAGTGTCATTTAGTTTTCTACTGATTTTATGTGTTATGAATACGGTTCTTATGAATGAACCGAAACATGTCAACTTTTTTAATTTATTTTTTATTTGTGACACCTGTTCTAAGTAAATAAATATGAAATGTTTTTATACGTGAATAAAAAAGGTGAAGTGATTTTGTTTGTTTTTAGTTTTGAAAAAACGAAAGCTAACAACAGTTTTAACATAAAAAAAATAGTTTATAACACACAAACTTTGCATTTGGCATTCCTGTGTTTATTTCTCATCTAATTTTTTATTATTTATTTAAATATAATTCATAATAGTGTGATATAATTTTAGTTAAAAATTTATTTTCAAAAGGAATGGCTTAGGAATATTTTATTTATGGGTTGATACATAAATTTCATGTTTAAATCTGTTGCAATTAAAGATAAATATACTTTCTTAAAAAAAAAAAAAAAAAAAAAAAAAAAAAAAAAAAAAAAACTTTTTTTTTTAATGTACAAAAACTAAACACGTTTCAAAACGTTTAATTAAAAGTTTCGACTTGAAACATTTCTGTTTAATTTTAAATATAGTCAATCAGGATTACTTAGCACCGAATCAGATTAACTTTACTTCACCTTTTCGAAACTTTGATCCATTATTCTGCCATGGTGGAATCTAAACAAATTATTACCAATGAGCTGCCAAACTCACACTAGATTTGCTATCTATATTTTGAGACAAAAACTTTGCAGTTAACTCAAGTGATCTAGAAGATTTAAACTTTTTTTCTCTCTTCGCTTAAAGGTACCCTGATATGTCAAAGATACCCTTTTTGACTGTTATGTTATGAAGTAATTTTCAGCAATTTAATTTTCATGTAAGTATACACTGTAAAAAAAATTCAAGAGGTTACTAAAATTTTCTTAGTAAATTTGTATTCCACAGAATTTTTTAGTAACCATTACAAACTTTTTTTCGCAAGTGAAACAAACATTTCTTTTGTAAACTGAACAAATGAATTTTTGGTATAACTAACTTAAAACTTTTTAGTATGAGCCACCAAGCAAATTTTAATAATAGCCCCAAAATTATTTTCAGTAACCATTACGTATGCCCGAAAGGCAAGAGCTTCCTTCGAGCTGGATCCAGTGGGTAAAAAGAACTTCTGAAACGGAATATTTTCGGTAAAGCCGCAATAGATGGCAGCACCAGACATTGCTGCCTACTCTATTTTGACATGTTTCTAAAGGGGAAGGAAAGTTCAGAAATGGTAACTACTACGACAGGATTTTCATAATCCCTTTATTTACATTCAGTGCATATTTGGCGGCTGCCAGCATCAAACCCAGGTACTTTTAGCCTGGAGTTCGGTGCTATGACCACTAGGCTATTACGGGCACACCAAGAGAGTTTTAGTAATAGCTATTAAAAATGTAAAAATATTAACTCTATTTATTAACTCTATTCGTTGCTAGCTTTTTTCTAGTAACTCTTACAGATTCCTTGTAATTGATTAAGATTGCTAAAAATTTTTCAGTAATTACAAGGATTACTAGAATTTTTTTAGTAGATCGACCCCTTTTTTTACAATGTATGCCGGGCTATATTTTTTCCCTCTGCGTTGCGTGCTTATGATATTTTTTTTAATCTTATGCTGCTGTTGCAGATTTACTGACATGTGAGAGGGAATGTCAAACAAGAGAATTGTTTTCGTAGCTAAAATGGTAAAACACTGGAATGCTGTAACCATAACAGTGGTTCGATCGATATTGGTCATTTTTAATTCAGTTGTTTTTCGGATGGTTCAAATAATTTTTATATCTTAATTAGAGGATGGAATATTACATATTTCATTTTCGTTTGTTTTCAAAATCTATATTTCAAGCAATAATTGTCATGAAATGAATTCTTGTGAAACTGCGTTATACTTCATGATGAATTTTTTCAAAGTTTCTCGGATTTAAACAGTTATAAATCAAGAACCGTTAAAGATAAATACTTCAAACTTCGAACACGTCTTTTCTAATTCTTTTATTTTTCCTTTTTTTTTTTTTTAAAGTCATAAAAAAGTATTTGCTTTCAAAAATATGATTAGTTTAATAAAAGTTTTATCTTTTTTTTTTTCAAATGTATCCCGCAAACTTTTAATTTTGTTAGCAAGGCAATGTTGTTCTATTTGATGAAATAAATATGTAAATTAAAATTCTGATTTAGCAACAAATGCATTCAAAAATTGTGTCAATTTATGTGTTTTATTTTTCTGTCAAAATCATCTGTAATGTGTGATGATTTTCACAGATGATTGATTCCTATGATTCCTTTAGACATAAAATATTGTCCAACTAGTATCAAATATTATAATTTGATGATCGTTCTTAATTTAGCATGAGTTTAATCAAAATTTTATTTCATTAAACATATATTCTCCCTATATCTAGTACGTGTAAATTATTAAGTTAACTGTAACTTTTTTTCTGGATTGAATTATCAAAAGATTTAAAACACAATGGGGTGTAAGAAAAAAAAGATACGCCGATATTTCATCTTTACAAAAGTAGATTAAATTTACTCTAACAATACGATGTTTTATAAGATTATAGGAACTAGGAAAGTAATATTAAATATGACCGTTAAAGCTACGAAAACTATAAGGACGTTTTATCTAGAGATATTTTTATTGAAGCGTAAAATTTCTTCGAAGGAAACAATATGTTCTTTTTTATTTGGTTCAATCAATTTATATTTTTATTAGAAAACGTTTCAGAATTTCACAGATCAGTAGTCATAAGTCCACATTGATCCACAATATTGATGGTAACTTAGCGGAAACACTATTTTTTTTCACTTTTTAGGTGAAGAAAAAATTAGTTGCAAAAAATTAATTTCAACTATTTCCAAATAAACAAAATAATCATTTAATAATAAAACCGCATTCTTACTAAGTCTATCTAAATATAAGTGACGATTTCATTAAAATATATAATATATTTATTCAATAAATATCGTAAATAAGTTATTTATATTAATATTTGTGATAGTTTAAACAAGTTGAAGAATATATAAAAAATATAAATCCCAAAAATAACTATACAGATATTATTGAAAAATAAAGGAAATTTCAAAAAAATATCCTTTCAAAATATTTTTTATTATTATTTAAGGTGTTATCATTTAATGTAATGAATTTCAGTGAATGAAACCAGGCATATCTATAAAATATTTCTCATATTTTATAGATATTTTTAAATAATTAATTGCAATATTAGTTTCAACTATTTCCAAAAAAGTAAGAAACTTTGAATAATATAATCCCACCCTTTCCAGTATTACTTGAATATATGTCGACATTTCACGAAAAAGTATATCTTAATTCAATAAATATCGTAAATAACATTTTTAACCTTAATATTTGTGACAGTTTAAACAAACAAAGAAATATTCATAAAAAAAAATGATAATCTAAATTATTTATACGTATATTATCGAATATTAAAGAGTGGTTCAAAGGAAGTCACCATTAAAATTACAATTTTATGTCATATACAAATTTCAAATTGCACCGTCTTGAATTTCAAATTGAAGAAATATTAAGATTATTTACAATTTTAAGAATTTGCAATGGGGTAATTCCATGAGCACATGTCGTGTAAGTCACACTCTACGATTTTGGATACCAGTATTTTAGAACGGGAAAATGTGACTTATTTTGATAGAAATATTGCATTAATTGAATGAAGGCATGCAAATCTTTTGAAAATAACGGTTACCAACTAATTAGAAGTTACTAAAATTGTGACTTACACGACAATTTGTCATGGAAATACCCAATGGAAATAACTTTAAGGATTAATATATTTTTTTAAATATTTCTCATGAAACAAAATAAAGGTAATTTTAAAAAATCTTAAATTACATTGCATAATACTCGATAAGCATAAATTGTTAAAAAGTAGTTGAAGTTATGATAAATACAATTTCATAAATTTAAATGAATAAAACATTTGTTTGGATATCTGTTATAAAACTGTGAATCAGATTTATCAAACTTTGAATGTATATATAATATAGATATATATATCGTTGTACTTTTAAAAATACTTTGTTACAATAGTACAAAATACAATACACAAAGTAAAAGCAAATAATCATCTTAATAAAAAATCAATTAATAACCAGTTTTTGTAATACTATTATAAAACTGTTAATACAATGTATAAAGTTTGAAAAAAAATATTAGTTTTGCTATAAAATTGTGTTTTCTCGATATAACAAGGGCACCAAATGGAAAATATCATAATAAACATTTGAATAAACAATCAATTAATAAACAATTTTAAATAAATAAAAAATCCTTTTTAATTACTGTGTAAAAAATGTGTATCCGGTTTCTGAAACATAGAGGTGGCAAGTTCAATTTAACTTTAAAAGTTTGTTAATTCTGTAAGGTGCAAAAACATAAAATATGTTTTTTCATAATAATCATTTTATTAAACAACCAAATAATATACAAATTTAAATATACAAAATATTTAGTTAAATCACTGTTAAAAGCTATAAATGCGATTTATGAAACTTAAAAGAAAAAAGCTTATTTTAACCCTAAAATAAACATGTTTCGATATTACAAATCAAATACAATCACCAAATTAAAAAAAATACAGTTTTAACAAAAATAATATTTGAAAACACAATAAGTTATCCCACAAAGCTATTAGTAATGAAGAAATAGACCAAAATCAAGCTATTACTTTTAATTTACACACAAAAAAAAATTACTGCTGTAGGCGCAAAATAATATTAGATCCCAAGATATATAAATGTACATTAGTATTTTCAGTCGTTATTTAGGTGCCTTCGTAATTGTATAAATATGAAGCACCTATAGTCGTCGTTCAGTACATCCGACCACATGTAACAGAGAAAAAAACTACCCAAATGAATCGTTTAACCTCTTCAGACCTGAACATAAAAAAACTGTACGAATATATATTTATTGCTTTTGCATAATCGAAATGACATCATAGATGACAAAAAGAGTCATTTTTATGAAATGACTACTTCAGAAGACTAGTAATTTAGGTTTATAAATATGGACATAAAAGTACTAATCCCTTCAAACATCAGTTTAACTATCAGTAATATAAATTTACGCAATAACAAAATTAAGGTATTTAAACAAGTAAATGATCAGCAAATCCTCAAATTTTTTTATTGTAAAGCATTTAAGTTAAACAATCATGAACATTTTTTACTTTCATGGCCACAATGTCTTGAAGGTATTTTCAAAACTCGGATAAAAAAAAAAAAAAAATATTTTATGAGGTATTATTTAGCAGTGCTGACATTTATTGGTTTTGTTTTAAAGCAAAAAATATTCAGCTTTATAGAAATTAAGTAAAGATACAAAAAATTCGAACAGTTTAGTTTTTATGAGGAAAAGAATGGAGGTACACATTTGTGTACCTCAGGTCTGAAGAGGTTAAAATTTAAAATATATAAATATCGCTCAATTTTTCGAATCATTTTTTTAAAATTGCATGTATACTTTGATTACAGGAACAATAAAAAATATTCCGTTGCATTATTGCCAATCGGGAAAAAATAGTTTTAAGTGCATTTTAATGATGATACACACTTTCGAACATAAGAAAATTGGTATTATTCTATGAACTATATTATAAATATACATTCTGTACAATCTGGGGTACAAAGGATAATTGTTAGTAATTCACATGGTCGCGCAAAAGTATTCCATTACATAATAGTAAAAATGGCAACATTGTTTGGAGTGTGTTTTAATAATAATAAAATATTATGTTGCAAAGGTTACTGCAAGTTACTTCCTACATAATAGAATGTAGATACTATTGACAGGGATATACAAAAGATTTTGACTACTATAATCTATCTGAAGTTCTGTATACTGTTACACCAAGTACTGAATATTTTAAAAACTTTGTTATAGTGCAAACCCATCTTATTTCCTATGTTTGACATGCAATTTTTGACTTATTACTATTAGTAAGATAAAGATGTTCCAAAAGTTTAATGTTACAAAACTGAATAAACTTCTCAGATGAAATTATTATTATTATTTTTCAAATCAAGTTTAGATTAGTGGTGGAAATATATATGATGATGATGATGTGATGTCTAATACATGAGAATGATATATATATATATATATATATATATATGTGTGTGTGTGTGTGTGTGTGTGTGTGTGTGTGTGTGTGTGTTTCGGCCAGTACCCGGAGCCTGGCCAATTCTAGAACTGGCCGGCCTATACCCGAATTGGCCAATCTTCCTGGCCAAAACCCGAAATGCATGAAATGAATAGCGTATCTAGGGTTTTGGTCGGCCAATTTGTAAACTGGCCGGGAAACATTGGCCAACACCCGAACTATGATGCATAGGTACCAATGTTTTTTTAATTAAGATAACGTAACATTAAAATGTACAGTAAAAAGGATTCTCATTGATTATATTGAAACAAAATATTTCTGTGTACCCAACTAAATTCACCAAAAATAGTACATAAATCCCTTTCAATATCGAAATTAATTGATAAACAAAATAAGATGACAATTACAAGTTAACCTTAACCTTTACTCGAGTTAGAGCACGGACAGGCTGACGGCTAGACTATTTGAATTCATAGACACTTTCAACTATCTTAGAAAGGATTAAGCCGAGTGCTATATCTATTTCGCGAATTGGCCGATTGTATCTGGCCAGTTCGCGAATTGGCCAGTAATTTTTTAACATTGCTGGCCAATTCGGGAATTGGCCGGCCAGTTCTAGAATTGGTCAGTTTCGGGTTTTGCAGCCGTCCAGGGATAGCCCATCGGTAAATTTTGCTATATTTTCGCCGATCATAAAACCTAGAGCCCAAAACCACCCTCCTTTGAAATGTTGACTTACATATACTATATATGTATATCAATTTCTCCATATATATATAGATATAGATATCTAAATTTTTTCGTGTTGTAACTCTCGAATTTATGAACCGATTTGGATGAAATTCTTTATCTGCGTAGTTGAAGCACTAATGTCTCGACCGAGTTCGTTGGCCAGCTGCAACCGCTATCTTGTTTCAAAATGGCGGGCATTTGAATTTGTGGACACTTATGGAAATTTTTATATTTTCTAATGTTTTCTTTAAAATGTCCTATGTTGTTAACTTACACTGTGAGACTGTTTAAAATGTCTTTTAATGTTTCTAACATTCTGTTTAAAATGCTATGTAAGAGTCGGCATTTTGTGAAATAAAACTTTTTCTATAAGTATAGAAAGTTAAAAAACAAAAATTTCAAAAGAATCAAATGGCCGCCATTTTTAAATAAGAGGGTGGATGAACTTGGCCAACAAATTCGGTCGAGACTTTAGTACTCCTGTTATCCACATAAAAATGTTCATGAAAATTGGTTCATAAATTCGAAATTTAAAGCATGACAAAATTCAGATATATATATCGATAAATATGGATATATCTATATGTAAGTCAAAATTTCAATGGAGGGTTGTTTTGGGATCTAGGGGTCATGATCGACTAAAATATAGGAAATTTTACAGACGTGCTTTCCCCGGACGGCTGCAATAGGTATTTTATTTTTTACTCTTTGTAATTAAAGCTACCTAAATGTGTCCTCAGTTTTGGAAACCACTGTATGTGTGTATGCGTATGTGTGTGTGTCTGTTTTATTAGAAAATGAGATAGGAATATTCATGATATCAATGATATGATATAAATATCATGATTAAATCTAGATTTAACCATGTAGTCACATTAATCATTTAGTCACATTGAATGTGCTAAAAAGACTTTTGCATGTTTTACAAGTAGAAAGTAATATTTTATGATCTATAATAAAAAAATGTACTTATAGTATTGAATTGAATGATGGAATAGTCCATTACTTTGTTAACTAAGTATTTATACCAACTTAATTCATAGTGCTTCACGGGAATATGAATATAAGCATAAAATGCTAACCATTGGATTTTTTTATAAACTTTGTGAGAAATTTTATGATTTTTTTTTTAATTATATGATTGACCAACAAAAAAGAAAAAAAAAGTAAAGAATAACAAAGCCAAATTCAAACTCAATAGATATATTTATTACATGTTTCTTATAACTTTTAAAGTAACATTGTTTCTTGATTTGCGCGTTTTTCAATTTGTGCATTATCCTTTAAAAACCTATTGAATTACATAAACGACGATAAATGTGTGAGTTTTGCAGATGATGCAAATGAAGATGCGATTTTCTGTTTTTAATTCCGGAATAGATAAGGGAAGTTTTCCTATTTAGAATTTTTAAAGTACAGGAACCGTAAAAAAATAATAATTTCTGCATTACTTCATATAGACCCCTCATGAAATGTTCATTCTTTTATGAAACTTTCCAATTGGAAGTATAAGTCCAGGAGTAAAATTTAAGGAAATATCCTTTTGATCAATATTTATAAATCAACTTGTAATTTTTTTTTTCAAAAAATATTGATACTTTAATGAATTCTATAATTTTATCTTAAGTTCCTTACAATATAATGAAATTTATTGCTACTCTTTGATATGGTGTTATGAGTTTCATATTAAATCTTTTTAGAATATAATCCTTTAGATTATTGTTCAAACGTTAAATTAAAATTTAACTGAATTAAAATTTTGTAACTTTAAGAGTTCACTTACAGATATTTGTATATACCTTCATTACAACAGAATTATACAACTTGGATCCGTTTAAAATTAAAGAACATTTTCACTGAAATTTCGCTGAAAGATTTCTTTCTGGAATTAATTTCTAAATTTTGATTCATCAAACATCAAACAAGTTTAAATCATACTAAAAAGTTGATTATTTAAATGCAATCTAGTACGATATTGTGAAAGACTGTCATATTCCTTCTTCCTTTGTATTATAATACCATTAATAAATTTACTGCCAGATAAAAGATGTCAGGAACATCTTAAATGTATGTCTTCTCTTCTGCTATAACATTCTTTACTTTAAATATTGTAAAAGAATTAAGACAAAGAAATTAGATAATAATATAGAGTATTGTTTAATAAAAGAACATTACATTCGAAAGGTTATTATGTGACTTCATTTTGAATTTATTTGTGGCATACACAAGACAAACTTTATAAAAAAACCTTAAAAACATGTTGTTTCTTTTCATAAAGAAATTAAATAAAACGACATCATGCAAGATAATTTAGTGATTCATTTATTCTTGGCATATGTGAATATGAATAAAAATTGTTAGATAAAATAAAGAGTAGAGTACGTTTAAAAGCTGACCGCTCAAAACTCTAAGTCTTCGAACACAAGAAAAAATCCTTTATTTTATCCAAATACCTAAAAGAATACCCAAAAGCAAAAATACCCAAGAGAGTCACATCAAACTGAGGTATTTTTTACAAATTAGGCATTCACACGATGAAAAAAAAACATGGTGTTGGGATTTTTTTAAGTAAAATATGTTCAACATGATCATTACCTTCAGGTATTTTGTAAGAGATCATTGCACATATTATACCTGAGTGTAGCACGGCGTTAACGATTTCTCCTGCTGTCAAAAATTTGATCTTTCTATTGCACCAATGAAACTGGGCAGTCCCGAAACACTAGAGGTTTTTATTATCCCCGCAACAAAAAATCTACCTCGGTTAAGTTTGAAAAGCGTGAAGGTCACTCAAATTTACAACTTGGAACTATCACTTGATTTCCAGTAAAAATATTTAACCTTTTATCTATCGACGGTACTTATAATTACCATTAAAATTATTTATTTATAAAATTATTTTAATACGTCAATTAATTTTAGTACTGTTTAGAATGAGTTACAGATACATTACTTAATTTTGTTTTAAAAGCATTATTGGTTACACAAAACAAAAAAAAGTTTTATAAGGATGATTTACTTTGCCTTTGTATCTTTTCAGCTTTCTTGGCGTTGAGGGAGGGTAATGGGGATTCTTCAATTTGGAAATATTTCTATTTTAAATTGTAAGTACATCATATTTGAGCATATTAAAATTCTACAAAATACTAAGAAAACAATTTAAAATAAAAGATTTGAGTTGGGTTATAAATAAAGCAAAAAATCCCTGTAAATTCAAATTTAATTAATCCTTCTAAATCCTTCAATCCTTCTAAAATCATTTAAAAATTTATTAAATTATATAAATCGCTTAACTTAGTTTAAACAATTTACGTAAAATGCTTTATAAGGTAAAAATTTCATTAATTCATAATTCGGTAGATAAAGATTTAAAAGGAAAATCTTGTATTCACGTGCAAAGAGGGGCACAAATATTTTCTGCATGGACGTGACAGCAGGCAACGCACGCGTTTCCTGTAATGCAAGCACATCGTGATCTCGCAAACAATCTTACCGTTCAGCAGTTACTGTACGGGTTTTCCAGCCGGATTAATGACAAGTCCCTTAAAACCTCTCATTAGTCACAGAAAAAGAACCGGATGATAATGTTAAGTCTATGGGGGCGTTCTTTTCAAATATCTCGTTCAAATTTTAATATTTTTACATGATAACTTTTTGCATAGAATAGCTGAGGACGATCCACACATGGGGTAGGTTTTACTCATTCAATTTTGGTTTCAGATTTTTTTTATTACTTTAAATTTTAAAGTCGTTTAAAACGGTTATGAAATTGAAACTATCATAGTATAAACAATATACAGGGTAAATCATAAATATCGAAACAATAGGCTATCTCCTTAAATATTGACCATAAAGCCATACTTCCAATTGCAAAAATTCACAAAAAAGTTGAATTTTCTTATAAGATAAGTTGCAACTCCATGTGGGGTCTATTTGGAAAAATACGAAAATTAAATTTTTATACAGCCCCCGTAAGACGAAATTCCCAATTAGGAAATTATTCCTTATGCATTCTTAAATTGAACAAAAAAAATTTCATCTCCGTATCTAAAAACCTGACAGAGATATTAAAATCCAAAATTCTCCAAAATTCGTGACTTACACCACTTAACCATGCCTGTAAACAAAGAATTTTTAACACAATTTTGAGAGCAGATGAGGGATCGTCCACAAATTGTGCATTATTATATGTCGTTTTAAGTCAGTGCCTCTCATTTGGACCTAACAAAGCAGCGTATTGAATTAAATCTAAACTTGTTTTCAAAATATGTTGGTACACTACATTGCAGGTCTGCATGGATCGAAATATCCTGGTCCGGTCCGAAATCGACCCATAGGTAAGAAAGATAGGCCCGGCCTGGAAAAATGTTAAAATCACAGTACGGACCGGCCTGGAAGAAAGTTTAAATCATAGCCCGGCTCAACCGTGAATTTCTACATAGTTTTTTTTACTTCAGTATGGTTAAAAATTGTTTCGTATGGAAGAGTTTTGGCCAAAATACTTATTACAGCTTCTTGTTTTTTATATTTATACTTTTTATTATTTAAGAAGAGTCAAAAGCTGTGATATATTTATTTTAATAATGAATATATATGTAAATGTTTCACTTATATTTTAATACCGTTACTCCGTATCCCATGCGTTGGAGACTTTGAAAAATGCTATGCTGTAAAACCTTTTTAAGACGGAATCACGTAATAAAGAAAAAATACGTTATAGACAAATAACCTTCCAAGGAGATATAAATGGAGTTTATTTTTTCTCTGGTTTTATTCTATTTATTTTGCATGGATCAACACATTATCCATTTAAGACAGAATTCCGTCATAGGCAGATTTTTTTCACTGGTTTATCGTATTTAAGTTTTTCGCCTTTAAATATACTATTCCTTAAAACAAATAAATTTTAAAGGTTTTTTTTGGGGGGGGGGGGATAAAATAAAAGTGATTAACAGCCTCTCCAGGACGATAAAAAGCCTGAAGTTGTCAGAGCTAAATAATAATAATAATAATAATAATAATAAAAAGACTTAATCTGCATCTTAGAAAATGCATTCTTTTAAATAACTGACAAACATTTAAACAGTACACTTCATTTTCCTGCATAATGAATTTTTCCCCACTATTTCTTGTCTTGAAATTATTAAAAGTTAAGAATTGTTAAAGACAAAGGACTGTAAACATGCCATTTTTGATTATTTTACATTAGTTTTGTTTTGGCAAATTTGAAAAAATATTTACTTTTGAAAATATGATTTTTTTAAAAGTTATATTATTTTTTCAATAAATATACATAATAGTTTTAAAATTAATATTGAAAAACAAAAACCCTTGAACAAAACTATAATTAGATTTTCATCTTTAATTAAATGGAAAGAAATTGAAATCTGATAAATAATGTTTCGAGTTATAACGATTTTTAATTATCTTATTTGAACCAGTACTAACCATGTGAAAATATTATAAATTATATGAGAAATTTTAGAATGTGTTTTTCTTAGCAAATTATGTGGCTTAGCATCACAAAAAAAGAAAAAAAAATCAAAACTCTACCTCAAAAGATACATTTTTACACGTTTCCTAGAAATGTTAAATTAAATTTGTTTTTTCAATGTGCACATTTCAATTTGTGTCTAATCCCTTAAAAACCTGATGAATTTTTAAACGGCAATAACTTTGCGAGTTTTAAAGATATGAAGATGCAACTTTTTGTGTCTTATTCAGGAATGGATAAGGAAAGTTTTCCTAATTGGTATTTTTATCCTACGGGGACCGTATAAAAATTTAATTTTCGTATTTTTTCAAATAGACCCCCCCATGGAGTTGCAACTAATCTTAGCAAAAATTTCATTTTTTTTTAATGAATTTTAATGAATTTTTAATGAATTTTGCTGGAAGTATAGGTCTAGGGGCAATATTTAAGGAGATAGCCTATTGTTTCGATATTTATGACTCACCCTGTATAAGCAAAATTGAAGACGTGAAAACTAGCCCTGCTATCGCCCTCAGCTATCTTATGCAAAAGAAAAAATCATGTAAAAATATTAAAATTTCAGCGAGACTTTTGAAACGAACGCTCCCATAGACTTTAAATTATCATCCTGGTGTTTCTCAGTGACTTGTCTGGGGCCTTTAAAAATTAACTTAGTTTGTAAGACTAGGCGAAATTAAATAACAGAGTCACAATAGGCAAATGCAGTTCTCCTTCTTTCCAATATTTCTGAAATAATTTTTTAGGGTGTATTTCGATTCAAATATTTTCCGATTTACTTTTTAAATAAATTCCTTTTTCCTCTCATAAGCATCAAACTGGCAAAATGTCTTATTTAGAAACTACACAAGGTGCCGTGATTGTCCATTCTTCGATAAATGCAGAAAATATTGCAAAAAAAGCAATCAATAACAGCATTTTGAACCAATTTTTCCGAAGCGGGCGATCTGTGAAAGAAAAAATAATCATACTAAGAAGATAATTATTTATAAATCAAATTCTAATGAATTCAGCGTAAAATGACATCACATGGTACCTTATACGTTTCTTCAAAAATACCCTCAGCAAGTTTCATGTTTCTAGTTTTAAAAATGTGTCTGAAATTGTATCAGAAAATTTTGAGCTGTTGAAGGTGGAAAAGCGTTTTTTCGAATACACCCTTAATGCGTAGAAAAAATCCAACATTTCTCTGCCAATATTCGCGCAAATCGAATTTTTTTGAAGCATTATATTTTTTATTATGCATATATACGCTTTTTCTTTTGTATTTGCACGAACTTATGACTCATCTGGTATAGATATTATATATATATGTATGTATGTAGTAATTTGGCAGATTCCCTTTAGATTTGTATGAAAACTAAATGAATTGTCGCAATTCTTTATTAACACTATTACATGTTTTTTTAGCAATGATTTGTTTTTTAATGTTTATGGAATAATTCCATCCGAATTTTGTTTTTAAGAAAAACAATTTCCTTTTACTATTTTTTTCAGCTTTGTTTCTTTCCAATATGAAATAATGTAAGAATGTGTTTTAATAACTCTTTTTCTTTAAAAATATATGTTATATCTAATATATATTTTTAATTAACTATAATTTCACTATAACAACTGATATTCAAAGTTTTATTAACTATTTAAAAAATACATTTAATTTAATTTTTGTACTATATATAAAGATGAGGTCCGGCGTTATGATGAAAAATTAAATCAAATTTTTATCTAAAGTTGTGTCAAACATTATTATATAATTTTAGTAGTATCTTACACCAATTTCGATGTATCAAATCTTTACAATATTTAACAAATGTTTTATCAATAAATAAGTTTATTCTACTTGTCATATGCAGATTATTTCAAAAGTTTCGAAATATATCACATTACATATGATTTACGGAAATCAGTGAAACGTACATACATTAAAAGTTTAAAACCTAATCCCCTTCGGTTAGAGAGTGTTAATCTGTTAAATTTGAAAATCAGATTTTGCATTAGGAAACTTGAAGTTTATGTAACTTAAATCATGTTTCAAAATTAAATGTAATTCTCAGCCACTTATAATATCATTTTGAACATAAAATGTCAGTTGCAGGATAATCATTAATATTGAAATACATAGATTTTCGTATTAACTCCAGTGCATGAAATTTCCCTCAATGGCTGAAGAGAACTTGATATTTCAAAAATGTAATTATTTGTGGCATTACCAAATATTATGTAAATAGTTCTATCATTATGTAAGTTTGGCTTTACTTAAGAATTTTTATTTAATATTAATGAAAAAAATGTATCTAATTTCGTAGTATCAAGCCATTAAAAAAATAAAAACCTTTTCTGTACATAGAAAATTCTTAATTATTAAAAAAACGTGAAATTGATTAAAAATGAAAAAAAGAATTTTTTTTTTTCATAACTCTAGATTAATATTGTGTAAACTTTATTTTGACGAATTTCAAGAGAAAAGTCATATTAGTATTTAAAGAACTATATCAAATAAACATTTCCGAAATACTTAGATTAAAACAATGCATTTTATATGTGGTAATATTCCGCCAAACTTAACTCTCTATAAAAGATCTAACTGCAGTTTTATGTCCCAAAATATATTTAAATAAAAATATTTAGTTAAAATCATGCAAGTAATATTGTTACTTTCGTCAGAAAAATTTTTTTTTTATTCAATTACATTTGCTTTTTGACATTTTAAAAATACTTATTAAAAAATCTAAAATTTATATTGTGAATCATATAATATATATTTATATTCTAATATCAATCACATATCCATAGAAAAATGTATTCAGATTTACCGTTTGCGCACAAATAAAAATAGTTATTTTTAAAAACTCGAACGTATAATAAACAAAAAAGAAGCATAGAAGCAGAAATAAAACGAGGGTCAAATCATTTGATTCAACATTTTTTTTTTTTTTTTTTTTTTTTTTTTTTTTTTTTGAGAAAAATAAAAAAAAGTTTAGAAACAGTCCTGATAAAAAAAAAAAAAAAAAAAAAAAAAAAAAATGTTGAAGAGACCCAGTTTGAATATCTTTCTATAAAAAAATAAAATAAGAACAAATTTCTTGTTTTTTAAACCGAAGTTAGAATTTGTAACAACGTGTTTTATTTTGGATGTTTATACTTCAGTTCTGTAACAAAATAAAACAATTTTTCAACAAAATTGGAAGTCTTTTATTTTTCTTTGATCTGAAAGCTGAAATAAAACAAAAACCAAAAAATAAACAAAAAAAAAATATTTCGTGAAAGAGAATGTTGATTCAAAATCACAGCTTCACATGTAGACAGGTTACAGTGACGAGACGGTGCCCAGACTAACAATGCAATCTTTGTAACGTAAAAAATAGGCAGCGAGTAAGTTAAAGAAATAATTTAATATTTTTGTTTTCTTTTTTTTTACTCGAATTTCTTTATTTCGTTCTATTTAAAGCTTTTTTACTTTTAAGTGTTTCTATATTTTTTTATTTTGTAATATTCTTTAGCAGCATTTTAAAAAGTATTTCTAACAAGATACCTAACTCGTCGAAGACGGATAATCGAATAAATAATGCTCTCAATGCAGATTATTTTCTGATCCATGTTTTAATTCATATGTTATTATATGTTATTACTGAAAACATATTCGGAAAAATTGTTAGATTTTCTTAAAAAGAAATTAAGTATTCGAACAATTTTCTTCATTTTGGTTTTAAAAAAGCAAATGTTTAAGAACTTGTTGCGACAATTTCTATTTTGGATTTAACTTTTTGATTGCAAGACTAGAACAATTAAAAAAATATTAAATAAAACTTTTGTAACACAGCAATCTGAAGAAATAATGCTTAAACATATTTATTCGAAAATGATATAAAAATGTCCAATTATCTTCCGTACCTAATAAGAAGCGCTGTATTAGAGCGCCATCTGTAAAAAAGAAGAGCCGTGTGGGTTCGACAATATAGAACAGAGTTGTGTTTGTTTTTTGAAAAGTGGTGATGGAATCGCATTTTGAGTTTTGAGTTTGTGTTGTGAAATAAATAAATAAATATTTGTGTGTCACAGTCCACTAATTAAAAGAGTTTAGTGATTTTCTTCAAGCTATCGTCGACATCTGGTCCGTCGAGCCGGAGAAATAATTTCGCAATAATGCGAACCTTTTTTCGCTGGAATAAACAAGAGCTGTTTTAATGGAATACCTGCAACATTTGAAAGAAATTAAGTAAGAGCATGAGTTTTGTTAGTTCATTTACCCCATAATATAGTAGTTTTTTATTTGTGTTATATATTTCATTGTTTTATTTTGAGTTAAGGTGTTAATTGTTTTGAGTTTTGTAAATTTGTTCTTAAAATGTTTAAAGACGCACGTAAATCAGATTTGCTAATAGCTGCAACCGAATTAGGAGAAAAAGTAAGCGATAAAGCTACGAAAGCAGAGTTAATTAATATTATAAAAAATACGGAGAAATTTAAAAGTGACTCTGAGTTCGTAAGTAATTTAATAGACGGTATAATTGAGGAACGTAAAGAAGAATTTCAGCGACTTGAGAAAAGTAAACAATTAGAATTGCACTTAGATCAAATTAAGTTGGAAAGAGCTAAAGCGGAATTAGAATTATTTCGCATGTTAATAAATTCTAAAACTAATGACAGCGACTCAGAAAATAAAATTGATTCTCTGGACTCTTTAATAAAAAGTATAAAAACTCTATCAATTAGAATTCCGAGTCGTCCAGAAGATTGGGCTCTTTATTTTTGCTTCTTTGGAAAGATCATTTATAACAAATAATATAACCGATAAATTTAAAGCTGAGATCCTTTTGAATTTATTAAGCGAGAAAGCTTCAAATTTAATTTCTTACATAAGGGATAATGTGTTGGGTGACTATGATAAATTAAAGATAATTCTTCTCAGAGAATTTGAACCAACACCCCAATGTTGTCTTAAGCGATTCAGAAAATCTGTTAGGCAGTCGAATGAAACACATATGCAGTTTGCATCACGTTTAATAACTAGCTTTGATTATTATTTAATATTGAGAGAAGTGTCCGATTTTGAGAAGCTGAAACAATTAATTGTATCAGACAAATTATTTCAACGTTTAGATAAAGATACAGCAGCTCATATTAGTGTTAAACAATCGGATTCATGGTTCGATCCCGTGACATTAGCGAAGGAAGCAGATTTTTTTTTTTTTTTTTTTTTTTGTGTCACGCGGTAAATCATTAACTGAGAATAATAATCAAAAATCTATGAGAAATGTGTCTAAAGTATTTTTTTCTGATTGTAAGAGTATAAAATGTATGCTTTGTCTTGAAAGCCACCTGATACACAAATTTAGGATAATATACGGCGTTATCTGTTTCTGAAAGTATAGGGGTAATTAAGAAAAATAATTGCTGCTTTAATTGCTAAGGCAAACATTTAGTTAATAATTGTAAATCAAAATTTTCGTGCTGCTTATGTAAGCGAGAAGGTAAAAACAAGAGACATCATTTTTTTATTGAATTTTTCGAGAAATGAGACATTGCACAATTGAAAAGTGAATGCTCAGGCTCTTTTAAAAATCGATTCCACAGCGAACTTAATTTTTTAAGGGAAATATCTCTGGATTTTCCTAAGCTAAGCGGGTCCTCTTTTAACGATATTTTAACAATTTATCTCCCTGTACTATCTCTTTTAACGTTTTTCTCAAAATGTTCATATGAAAATATGGGGTAAGCACCTTTCCCCACCTCAAGAGAAAGTGAATCAAATCTCTCGGCAGATTCGCCAGTATTTGAACCTAATCAAAACAATAGAAATAATAATTCCGTACTTTCCGCGCGAGTAATAAATCAAACAAAAACTGTTTTGTTAAGTACAGTAAATTGTTTATTGAGAGATGAGACGAAAATTTACTATGGAGTACGTGCGGTTTTGGATCAAGGGGCAATGAATAATTTTATGACCGTAGATTATGCAAATAGCCTCAAATTAAAAGAGGAAAGAACTAATTTGGCAGTTTGTGGTATCGGTAACACTTTCACAAAAATTAAATCTGTTGTTACCTCGACAATTTCCAATTTAGAAAGAAATTTTGAAAAAGTGTTAGATTTTTTGATTGTATCTAAAATTACGGATTTCATCCCATCAAAAATGTTTAATATTAATGTGCCAGAGTTAAAATATGTAAAACTAGCGGATGAAAACTTTAACAAGCCAGGTCGTATAGATTTACTTTGAAGTGCTGAGATTTTTTATGAGCTATTACGGTCAGGTCAAGTTTGTCCGGCTAATAGTAATTTGATTTTTCAAAATTCAGTTTTTGGTTATGTAGAAAGTGGAAGTGTTCCCATTCCAAGTCAGAGCAGGGTACATTGTGGTTTCATTCAGAACAATACTGTTTTAAACAAAACTATTGAGAAATTTTGGAAAATAGAAGATGTTGAGATTGAGGTACCCAAAAATAAAGAAGCAATATTTTGCGAAGAACATTTTGAGAAAAACGTTAAAAGAGATAGTACAGGGAGATAAATTGTTAAAATATCGTTAAAAGAGGATCCGCTTTGCTTAGGAAAATCTAGAGATATTGCCCTTAAAAAATTAAGTTCGCTGTGGAATCGATTTTTAAAAGAGCCTGAATATTTAATATTATATAGAGAATTTTTAAGCGAATATGAAAGGTTGGGTCTCATGAAAGAGATTTCGGAAAGGGGGGGAGAAGTAGGAACATATTATATACCGCATTTAGGAGTCTTCTGACCTGATAAGTGTGCAACAAAACTTCGTGTAGTTTTTAACGCGTATTGGAAAACAACCTTAGGAAACGCTCTTAATTCGTTACAATATAACAGTGGGGTAATTCAGGTGTATCTTTTTAAAATAATGACGAGATTTCGTAAACATATTTATACATTCGTATTTGATATTAAACAAATGTATAGCATGATTTTAATTGATGCGAGACAAACTAAACTTCAGATAATTCTTTGGAGGGAGGGGGTGAAATAACCAGTTTAGACTTATGAGCTGACAACTCTTACTGGTGGAACAGTGAGCGCTCCGTATTTAGCCACCAGAGTTTTGCTTCAACTATCGAGAGACGAGTGCAAAAACTTTCCCTTAGCATCCCCAGTTTTAGATAGAGATTTTTATATAGATGACGTGTTGAGCGGCGTAGCCACTCTAACCGAAGCTAAAGAGCTGCAATCAGAGTTAGTGGAAGCTCTGAAGAGTGCAGGAATGTATTTGCACAAGTGGCATAGTACTAATTTTGAGTTAAAACAGAACCTGTCACGGATTATAATTTTAGAGAAGAGACAAAAACGATTGGTGTGATGTGGAATCCTATTAGTGATAACTTTACCTTGCAAATACAAGTAGAAAGTGTAGTTTCGCGAACGAAAAGAAACGTGCTTTCAACAATTGAACCTATATTCGATCCCCTTGGCCTCTTAGGGCCTGTGGTTACTAAAGCTAAAATTCTCATGCAAAACCTGTGGTGTTTGAATCTAAATTGGAGTGGTCCACTTCCTGAAAGAGAAGCACAAGAATGGCAAAGCTTTATCCAGTCCCTGCCAGTGGTGAACAATGTTAGTGTTAAGAGGTGCATACTAATTGAGTAACCTGTTAAGATCGAGCTTCATGGTTTTTGTGATGCGTCCGAATCTGCCTATGGATGCCTTATTTATTGCAAATCAACTTCAAGTGATGGAGCTTTTAAAGTGAATTTGGTTTGCAGGAAATCCCGAATAGCACCTCTTAAGCGTCTTACAATTCCAAGGTTGGAGCTTTCTGCAGCCGTTCTCTTAGCAAAACTGATATCCAAAGTGAAAAGTGCCTTAAAACTAGAGACTACTGACATTTATTTATGAAGCGATTCGGTGATTGCACTTTCCTCGTTACGAAAAGAACCATATCATATGAAAACTTTCGTTGTCAACCGTGTAGCGGCAATACAGGACTTGACAAAAGTTCAACAGTGGTGTCATGTATCTTCTGAGAACAATCCAGTAG
This sequence comes from Maratus speculifer, assembly GCA_964019185.1. Lineage (NCBI taxonomy): Eukaryota > Metazoa > Arthropoda > Arachnida > Araneae > Salticidae > Maratus > Maratus speculifer. Next base: position 415,352,063 of record OZ025290.1, read on the forward strand.
ATCTCATTTCAAGAGAAATGGATCCTGAGAAATTAGTTAAGAACGAACTGTCGTTCAAAGGTCCGAAATTTTCTGACTCAACGAGACTATCCTAATCGTGAAATTCCTACGTCTGTCATTAGAGACGAATTTTCACAAGAACTAAAAAGTTTCGATCAAAAAGTCTTTAGATCTGTTTTCTGTGTAGCTTCTAATCATTTTATTCAAGTGTTATTTGATATTACTAACTGTTATACTAAACAATTACATGTTCTAAGTTATCTTTTCAGGTTTATTCTCAACTTGAAGAATCCAACTAAAAAGAGGGTGGGTCCGTTTAAATATAATTTTAAAGAGATTTAGGCATTTCTATGTTGACATATGAAGAATTTTTAACGGTCATTACCCAAATATAAGTAATTTTAAATTCCAGACCGCTTGTATATCTGTCATGAGATACTGATGTGTATAATGTGTTAACCTCTGCCCATTTCCAATTGACAGACCCTTAAATGCCATTGTTGAGCCAAATTTAACAGAGATTAAAGACAATCGGTTGTCTAACTGGAAAAAAACTAACAAAAATAATTCAATTTTTTTGGAAGAAATGGCATATTCAGTATCTTAACAATTTCCAACAGAGGTCCAAATGGATGGTGGAAAAAGATAATGTAAAAGTTAATGAGTGAGTGCTTCTTAAAGATTCAAATCAACCGCCTCAAAAATGAGCATTGGGTAGAATAAGAGAAGTTTATTTTGGTGAAGATAAACGGGTCAGAGTTGTTAAAGTAAAAACTCAATCTGGAGTTTACAAACATCCAATATCAAATATATTTCAAATATATTTTGCATCTTAATTTGTAATCTTGTATGTAAATTTTCTGTGTATTTTTCTTGTATATATACTAGGGGGGCCCCGCTCCCCTGCTCGCTATGCTCGCCAACCCCCCGCGTAATCGCTTCGCGATTCCAAATTATTGGCTACCCCTGCGTGCTGCTCTCGCCAATGCCCCATGGTGTGAATAAGCAGTTGCAGACCTTTCAAATGATGTGTCACACGACTGGTGTTGTAAAGAAATTAAAAATGTGCCCCCCTGGGGTTAGAATGGGAGGTGACACACAAGACATCCATAAAATGAATAAACAGTTGCAGACCTTTCAAATGATGTGTCACACAATTGGTGTTGTAAAGAAATTGCAAAATGCGCCCCCTCTGAGGGCAGAGTGGGGGTAACACACAAGACATCCATAATATGAATAAGCAGTTGCAGGCCTTTCAAATCTTGTGTAACACGATTGGTGTTGTAAAGAAAATAAAAATGTGTCCCCCCTGGGGAGCAGAATGGGGGATAACACACAAGACATCCATTATATGAATAAGCAGTTGCAAACCTCTCAAATGATGTATCAAACGACTGGTGTTGTAAAGAAATTAAAAATTTGGCGAAAAATTACAGTTATCGCCAAGTTGGCGTCACTTTTGACAACTAATTTTGGTCGCCAAATTTGGCGATATATCGCCAAGTTGGCGACAAACTTGGCGATTGTTGGCGATGGTAACCTTTCTTCTATTTATGGTAACCCATACGGCGATGCATAGACGGAGCCCTTTCCTCATTGGTCTATTCGACTCATGGAAGGAGTGGACAACCCGGATTCGTTAGTTCCGGAAATCTTCCACATCAGCCTCATTCCAGGAGTCATTCCTTTTAAGGCTAGTTTTTTTTTACTATAGAAGGATATATTTTTTATCAATATATTGTTCTTATTTTATATTTGCATTTGTAAAGACTGTATAATTTAATGGTTGAATGTACCATTGCAACGTGGGGCGGAATGTTCCGTACCTATTAAGAAGCGTTGTATTTGCCATCTGTAAAAAAAGAAGAACCGTATGGGTTCGAGTGTATAGAACAAAGTTGTGTTTGTTTTTTGAAAAGTGGCGATGGAATCGCATTTTGAGTTTTGAGTTTGTTTTGTGAAATAAATAAATTATTATTTGTGTGTTACAGTCCGCTAATTAAATGTGTTAAGTGATTTTCTTCAAGCTTTCGTTGACAAATTACGTATCAGTTTTATAATCCTGCACTCATGTATCACACATATAGATCGAAAAACGTTTGTATATATATGTGTATAAAATATATATACAAAAGTTTTGCCTTGTTTAGTGGAGACAAATGTTTTTTTTTTTTAAGAACAACCGTTTAATTGAAAATACACGCTTATTTTTGCGGCGAATGAGTATATTGCATAAATAACTACATTAGACTGAGTTTGATAAAACTTAACTAAAAAATAATTTTTATGAGGCCCTTCGTTCCATTTATGCACGTTTTAATTATAATAATAATAATAAACCTCTTTCCTCAATTAGTAAAAATTTTTATTTCCTTAGGCAATGAAATTAGCTTTTTGGTAGATAATAATTTTCTAAATAACTATCGCGTAAATGTATTTCAAAATATTTTTTTCTGTATTATAAAATTTTGCGGTAGTCGGGAATGTTGCGAAAATGCGACCCTTGTGTGTTTATACATTGATGTTCATAAATCAAGGATAATGCCAGTTTCAGTAATCGAAGGTACGGAAAAAAATGCGACTTTTCGTCAATCCCATTTATTAAACAAAAGAAATAGAACAAAAACGATGGTTTAAGTATGATAACATTCATAAACTATCGTAATTTTAATAATTGTGTCGGTGTTCTGCACTGTCTAGTGCATATCTACTTCAATTTTAGACAATGACACAAAACATCATCTTATTCTTAATATATACTTTAATCATTAGTATTTTTCAAAGTACACATTATAAATTATAATTATTTCTCCGTTATGACGAAGTTAATATCTTTAATTATTCACTTCATCGCATATTAACTTAATAATTTTTAAATAAATTTATGCATAATTTAAATTTTGAAATGATGGATTTTTATTCTCTATCTTCTACAGCTAAAATTTAACTTTTATCCAAATAAGTGTATGATAATTTAAATTTTAAATAGAATCAACTTAAAAATCAATATTTATCATAAATGACATTATCTGTTATTATGAAAAGAAAAGGATAAAAATATTTATCATGGAGGTAATAACAGTATTTTATATTTCTAAAAAAGCCTTTAGTTAAATCATGTTTCCTAAATTACATTAATGAATTAATAAAAGTATATTATGGATTTATTCATGATTCACATTTTTTAGATTAAAATTGTTTCAATACTCCAAATGGGTTTAATCAGATCTCAGTTTCATTTCACGATACAAAGTTCTTTTTTAAAAAGTTGAAAACTGAGTTCAGAAGTTTTAAAATGTAATTAATGGAATGAATAAGTATTATTTCTTTTAATCGCATCTTTCCACACTCCAACAAACTCAAAATAAAACTATTTTCAAATATTACTGGAGCATTATTGAAAATAAAATTAAGGTATTTAGTCACTTAAAAAGAATAATGTTATAATTATGTTATGCCTATATTTTCTATGCAATTGTAATGTATCGCATTGTTGTTCAAAATCCACAGCATAAACTATAATCATTTGTATGTGTGCACGCAGTTCATATATTTTATTATTCTCATCACAACTGATTTACTTAATAATCTTTTTATAAATTTATTTATATTTTTAATTTTGAAATGATAGATATCCAACTTCTATTTTCTATAGCTAAAATTTAATTTTTATTCAAATTATTGTATGGTATTTTAAATTTTTAATCAACTCAACTTAAAACTTATTGTTTATATAAACGGCATTATCTGTTATTATATAATGCAGATAAAAATAAGCTTGTGAAAATATTTTATCATAAAAGTAATAACACTATTTTATATTTCTACAAAAGGCTTTATTCAAATCATATTTCCTAAATTACATTAATGAACACAAAAATGTATTTTAAAGATTTATTCATGATTCAAATTACTAAATTTTAAATAGTTTGAATATTCCAAAGGGATTGAATCATATCTCCGTTTCATTTCAAAATAAAAAAATCTTTTTTTTTTTTTTTTTTTTTTTTTTTTTTTTTTTTTAGGTTGATAACTGAGTTCAGAAGGTTTAAAATGTAATTATATGAATGAATAAGATTTATTGCTTTTTATCGCATCTCTCCATACACCGACAAATCCTAAGGAAAACTATTGAAAAATATTGCTAAAAAATTATTTAAAATATAATTAAAACATTTAATCACTTAAAAAGAATAATGTAAGAATTATATTTTGTGAGCAATTTTAATGTACCGAAATGTTGTTCAAAATCCACATAATAAATTACAATTATTTCTATGTGTCCACTTTGTCAATATCTTTTATTATTCTCATCATCACATATTTAATTAATTATCTTATTATAAATATTTTTACATTTTAAATTTTGAAATAATGAATTTCCATTTTCTATTTTCTATAACTGTAATTTAATTTTTATTTAAATTAGTGTATGACACTTAGCAAACTTAAAACTTATTATTTATTATAAACGGCATTATCTGTTATATAATCCAGTTTAAAAAAATTTATCATAAAAGTAATCACACTATTTTTTATTTCTACAAAAGCCTTTATTCAAATCATATTTCCTAAATTGCATAAATGAACTCAAAAAATTACTTTAAAGAATTATTCATGACTCACATTCTTAAGTTTGAAATAATTTGAATATTCCAAATAGATTCAATCAGATCTTCGTTTTATTTTACGGTAAATATATCTTTTTTTTTTTTTTTTTTTTTTTTTTTTTTTTTTTTTAAGTATAACTGAGATCAGAAGTTTTAAAATGTAATTAGAGATAATAAGATTTATTTCTTTTTATCTCATCTTTCCGTACACCGGGCAACCGAAAGGAAAACTATTTAAAAATATTACTAAAACATTATTCAAAATTTAATTAAGATATTTAATCACTTAAAAAGAAATTGACGAATTATATTTCTCTACATTTTGTACCGCAATGCTGTTCATAATCCACATAATAAATTACAATTATTTCTATGTGTGCATACAGTTAATATCTTTCATAATTCTCAACATCAGATATTTACTTACTAACCTTTTTTTATAATTTTTTTTATACATTAAATTTTCAAATGATGAATTTCCATCCTCTATTTTCTATATATATAAAATTTAATTTTTAATCAAATTAATGTATCATACTTCAAATTTTAAATACATTCAGCTTAAGAAATTATTATTTATTACGGTCAGTAATATTTGTTATTATATAATGCACATGATAAAAAAAACTTTTAAAATACCTATCATCAAAGTAATAACACAATTTTTATTCATACAAAAGCGTTTATTTAAGTCAAATTTCATTAATCACATTATTGAACGTAAAAATATATCTAAGCATATTAAAAAGCATATTAAAGATTTATGCTTGATTCACATTTTTAAGTTTAAAATAGTTTTGATATCCCAAATGGATTTAATCATATCTGATTTCATGGTTTCATGTCACAATATAAAGATCTTTTTTAAAAAGATGAAAACTGAATTATAAAATGTAATTACAGAATATTGAAGAATTATTCATGATTCACATTCCTAAATTTCAAATAATTTGAATATATCCAAATGGATTTTACCAGATCTTCGTTTGATTTTACGATAAATATATCTTTTTTTAAAAAAGGGATAACTGAGTTCAGATGTGAGTTCAAAAGTTTTAAAATGTAATTACAGGAATGAATAAGATTTATTTCTTTTTTTCGCATATTTCTATACACCGGCAAACCCAAAGGAAATCTATTTAAAAATATTACTATAATATTATTCAAAATTTATTTAAGGTATTTGATAACTTAAAAAGAAATTGACAAATTATATTTGTCTATATTTTGTACCGTAATGCTGTTCATAATCCACATAATAAATTACAATTATTTCTATGTGTGCACGCAGTCAATATCTTTTATTATTCTCATCATCAGATATTTACTTACTAAACTTTTTTATAAATTTATTTATACAATAAATTTTTAAATGATGAATTTCCATCCTCTATTTTCTAGAGATATAAAATTTAATTTTTATTTAAATCAATGTATGATACTTTAAATTTTAAATAAACTCAACTTAAAAATTATTATTTATTATAAACGGTAGTATTTGCTATTATGTAATGCATATGAAAAAAAATCCTGGTAAAATATCTATCATCAAAGTAATAAAACAATTTTTATTCATAAAAAAGCGATTATTTAAATTTAATTTCATTAATTACATTATTGAACTTAAAAAGCATATTAAAGATTTATGCTTGATTCACATTTTTATGTTTAAAATAGGTTTGATATCACAAATGGATTTAATCAGGTCTGATTTCATGGCTTCATTTCACAATAGAAAGATTAGTAGAGTTTGAAATGTCGTAAAATGTGGCTCCAGCTGGATTGACTTGCTAAGTTTGATATTTTTGCTTTATTCTACAGATTTTGATGTGTAGATTCCAAATATCTTAGGTGCCATTTTTTTCTTACATATTTTTGAGGTGATTTTCAAGATGGCGTTCAAGATGGCTGCCATTTACTGACTTCTTTAATATTTGTGGCATATTATTGACCAGTATGTTAAATTATATGTTTTCGGGGTCAAGAAATACAAATCTGTAATAAAATTAGGAGTAAATTGAGTTTTTCAAGAGTTTTAAGAGGTAAGATGCAAATTATGAACAAAAATATGAAAAACATGAGATATGCTAGCGTTTTATTAACCAGTTATACCCAACCAAAATATTTAAATGAAATAGCACAAATAACTGAAGATATTTAACTGAATTATTAAAAAAACAACATATATATGTATATACAGTACTGGGATGTTACGTTTTCACTTCTGATTCGCTACTATCGATGTCATAATATTGTTGCAGTCACTACATTTGCAAAGTGCAATACAAATAAGAAAATTCTTTAAACAAAAACATTTCCCATCTGTACACATTCTCTTACACTCACATTTCCCAAGTACAATATCTCCTTTGGAGGCAGTTAACTCCAAGCATTTGAGTGGAGGTATTGTAAATCGAGGATTTTTTTTTGGCCCTCCTTTCCACTGATGCAAATTAAGTTCGATCGTAGAATATGTGGCTTCAGTTCTACAAGGGATGGGGGTAACTACAACCCCTCGATACTTCTAAGTCTATAAAGGTGCCATCTTAACTCTGAAATGATTGAAAAATTGCTATTTTTTGAATTAGCCAAATTTGTCAATTTTTGAAATAATGACCAATTGGATAACGGATGAATATTAGGTTCCTCAAGTTATTCAAAAGCTGTTTGAATACCATCACCATTAGGGTGGACCTTAAATGCTATGATTTTTTTAAATTATTATTTTTACAAGTCTCACCCTCCTATTTTGTTCCTTTTGATACAAAAACATTATGTAAAAAGTTTGAGCAATAAATTCAAATATTTAGAGGTAGCTCAATTGACCTGAAATTTATAAAATTAGGAAAAAATTCAGAATATTAGCTACATAAATAAGTAAGCACTTTAAATATTTTAATGATTTAATTGTGACAATTTATTTTATTTACAACACAATTATTAGGTTTTCATGTTACATTAAAATTTTATTGCATTTGTGCAGGTTGAGAGAGACACATTTTTTCTGCTATCTGAGTACGTTTTACGATGATCTTCAACAACTTGTAGTAAAAATTGTAGTTGCATTTCATCATGAGCTATCAATCCATTGTATTTTTGAATAAGTGCAACAGCACCTTCGGCATGGTCATTTACTACTTGTAGAGATTTTATTACCTCTTTTGCCTGTTTATAGTCTTCTCTTAACTCCCACAATTCAGGATCTACTGCAAGAAATCCATCCGGAAGTTCCAACAATTGAAACAACTTCATTGACTTAGCTGTGACAAAATCTTCCAATCTTTTATTCTTGAACGAATGTAGAGCAACACTGACTGGTTTGGAATAAATTTGAGCTTGTTTTTTAGAATTAGCTTCATTCTGTAATGCAATAACCATGCGTCTTCTATTAATAAACTCATACGGCTATCAAATAAAGCTAAACCAACAAGTCCTTCTGACAAATACTACAAGTGATTAGCAAATTTACGTGATGATGACTTGGAAACAGTTGAATGTATTGATGAGTAGTCAAGTAGTGATTTGAGCAACAACAGGTCATTATATGGGGCACATGAAGCTTGAGGTGCAATGATCCAAGCTTTCAAGTATACACGGACTGTAAAAACACACATATCACGTATACCTCCTTCCTCTTTCACAGTCAATTTAAACTGAGCGTTGAACATCCAGATCTTGAAACAATATATTACTTTGAACATCCAACGGGCATGGTGCATTGCACCTGGTGACATAAATCTTATTCCTCTTTCTGGGACAGCACCTAGAAATATAATTACAAGTTCTAAAAATTCCTTATAATCATCTCTTAGCTTTGTTTCTCTTTTCTCTTCTAGGTACTTCTTTGCATAGTTGATAGTCTCTTGCCTAATATCTTCTACTAGATTTGCAATATCATCAAATGAAATTCCCGTTTCGTAATTGTCTTTATCAATTAAGCTCCAATATTCCCGAAAGCGTTTAAATAATGCAACTTCAGGTGAAGATTTGACGCCCATGCATGCTTCAAATACAAAACTAATTATCTGCTCCATAATGTGATGTCTGCTAGCAAATGATAAGAGCTCTTTTTTGAATTTATATTCTAAAAGAACACATGCACCAGAATTATAACCAGTGTTTGATCTGGTAGTGTCAAAGCACATTGTACGTATATTATCTGCTATTCCCCAATCTTCAATGGCTTCAAAGACTGCTATTTGCTAAATGTAGTTTATTGTTTTAAATATTATTGTGCATAGTACTGCCTTCTATGAATAAAAATGTAAAGCTAAATGCATTTTAAAATATTTTAGATGGTAGAATTTATTTTCTATGGCATAGCATGCAAGTACGCATATGTTTACCATTGCTCATACATTGGAAACTTCTACATCATTGAGCTACCTCTAAATATTGTTCAATTGAGCTAATATTTTACCAGAAATATTTTTTCATAAAAAGGAACAAATTTAGATGGTGAGAAGATTACATTTTGAAACTTGAAAAATAAGGTCCACCCTAATCACCATACTGAATATTTATATACTTTTTACCTGCTTCTCTTTTGAAATGCCTACAAAGTTTCCTCCTCAGTCTCCATTAGTATACAATGTAAACCTAGTAAATTTTTCTTTTATGAGCTTCTACTGCTCGACGTCCTTCACTAATTTTCATTTTTCTGTGTTTGTTGCGTCTAGCAGTAACAAAATTGACTTAACCATTTACTATGTGACTTGAAACCAAGCTAATCAGTAACATGAAAATGTCAGTATCTTGAAAAAATACATTGATCTCATGATTATCATTATGGTTCACTATGTCAAGTAAAAGAAGAGGGACAATGATGTCTGTTTCTTCTTGTGTGTGTTCACATAAGTCTGAATCGAAAGCATTTGCGTGGTTACTGCATGCCTTACTGCCAAAGACAACAATTTTCTTCTCATTAGCAGCAAAAACCTGTAGTAATTTATTTCTGATAGTTCTGATACTCCGTTAGCTGTGATTTTGTTTCATTATGTGAAAGAAGCGTCTTTAATGAGACCAACGTTATATTAGTTCTATTTCTAAGAGTAAATCTAATAGTTTCTGTCGTACCCAAATTTTTGTTGCTATTTTACTCCTTCAATGAATGTTCAAGTTATTGGTCAAATATTCTCACCTCAAAGTATCAATTGTCAATTTTATTGTGATCTCATTAAAAGCATTTGCGAAGTCTTCACGGCAGGTATTGTTTTACATATTGTACGACTGCCATTTCAACTATAATACATACTTTTTTTCTGTCGGAGAAGTAATTGAAGGCTCTAATGATTGCAATATGGTAGAATGATTACATTGCTCTATTTCTGCAATAAATGAACTTTTGTGAGATGAAATATAAAGAAATCCATCAGAAGAAAATAATGATCTTGGTATTACCGAAAACTCGTTGCATCTTTTAGGTTGTAGTCATTTGAAATCTGGATTCCATAACAACAACAAAACGAGCAAGAAGTTGCTCATCTTTTCGAATTTCAACCAACTGATCACTAATTTTAAGTGCAGTCTTCTTGTTACAAGTGCTGAATGTTTTAGTTTTAGTTTTATCATTAGATACCACTTGACAGCTTAGTGTGCTCACTCAGTAGTCTATCTCTTACAAATTTTCAAAATTCCAATTATCCTTTTTGATCAAGTTTCAGAATAGCATTCTTCGCAGATACTGGAATTTTTATAGATGATGCAATATTCATTAGTGTGGTATTATCTTGGAAAGTTTATACTCCACAATCATTCTGAATGCTCTCTGTGACGATGGCTGCAATGTGAAAAATTCATAGTGTTATGGAGGTCTGAAGTTGATAGTGTCTCCTGGGCTGCTTAGAGATTTCATTTGGACTGTACTTTTCAAAGAAACTTGAAACAATGCATAATACATCTGGTGCACACAAGAAATAGCTTTCGAAGACGCTTTCCTTCTGAGTTAAACTAAAAACTCCACAAATGTTTTACAGGTCTTTGATTTTCTGTTCCAAGTTGTGATCTGAAAATAGTTTCGTAAACAGCACATTTTATTTCGATACTGCAGAACAAACAGATTCAAGAGAATTCCATACTTCTGGATATGTTTTTTTAGGGTTCTCCATTTGTAGAATGGGTCTAGCATAATGAAATAAATCATAAGTAAAATAATATTTGATTTGTTCCTCTAATGACGCGAGATGCAATGCCCAATCTCCTCGACGAATAGCACTGATGAAAGATAGCAAACATCCAAATTTTTATACATACTTGTAATAGGAACTGTGCCATGTGAAAACTGCACTGTGTAATATGTAGAAGACAATCCTTTTCAACTACTGCTTTGATCTCTTTAAAGAAAGGTGACTTCACCTTCAACTTTAAAACTTCAACTTCACAGCTGTGCAATTTCTCTGGTAATGAGTTGATTTTTTTTGGGAGGGGGGGGGTAGGAGTAATCTTTGTTGAATGTGGCAGTGTTTCAAAGAGAAGGTGGTAACATGCCAAGATGATAGTCATATTAAACTCTATCCCTCTAGTGTATTTCTTCCCTCCAAAAACCTGACGAATTGTTTCAGGAGATTACAAACAAATTTCAATACATATGCGATCAAGGCCATTACCGTTTATGTATTTTCCTAAAGCATGGAGATATGCAACACAAAATTGAGAGTCTTGCACTCGGATTAGCCACTTTTCACTGCCAGTAGACAATTGAATTTACAGAGTGGACAGAATGGAATTAAATTTGACTCACGAATTTTGCTCGCTTTGTAGCATATGTTACAAAGCGAGTTCAGTTTTCAGTTTTTCAAAATTGTCTATTTCAGGTTTTTGACATAATTTTTCACCTTTCAAGCAAATTAAACAATTCATTGTATATTTATGAGCCAGTAATTCTTATTAGTAAGTATAATCCAGCGAACATATAGTTTTGACATCTGCAGCAAAAGAGAAAACAAGCAATAGTAGTAATTTTGTAGTAAATTTATAAATAAATAATAAATAACACGATTTACGCCTATTTTAACTATAGACTTGTATTTCTTGACCCTAAAAACATATAGTTTGACATACTGGTCAATAATATTCTACAAATATTAAAGAAGTCAGTAAACGGCAGCCATCTTTGACGCCATCTTGAAAATCTCCCAAAAAATGCGTAAGAAAAAAATGGCACCTAAGATATTTGGAATCTACATGTCAAAAGCTACAAAATAAAACAAAAATATCAAACTTAGCACAAAAATCCAGCTGGAAAACATTTCCGACCCTACTAGATCTTTTTTTAAAAGTTAAAAACTGAGTTATAAAATGTAAATATATAATTTAATAAGGATTAATGCTTTTCATCGCATCTTTCCACATTTAAACAAAACCAAAGGAAATTTTTTTCAAATTTTACTATAAAATTATTTACAATAAAATTAAGGTATTTAATCACAGAAAAAGAATAATTTATGAATTATATTTTATCTTTATTTTTATTTCTAAGCAAATCTAATGTATCGCTATTTTCTAAAACGTGTAGTGTGTTATTGATCTACAAGGAGTTCGGGAAATACAAAAGTAAAAAAGATAAAAGTGATTTACAAAAAACTTCGAATCTACTTTATATAAAATACAGAAACACATATTTCGCAACATGGCTTTTTTAAGAGGTGGTTTTATTTGAATAATTTTAAGGCAATGATAAAAAAATACTTTACCACTCATAATTCAAAATTTTCTGGCACATTTTTACACTTATTTTTTAATATAAAAACATTAAACATACCGACTGCTTTTTATTATATTTATAAACGCCCTGTGTTTTTATTTTTCATTTAAAAAATTTGAAACTGATTCGCAAACAATTATTTTTTCAGTACAACAATTTTTCTCATCTGAAGCATAATTGTTGACGAAATTTCGATTCGTCCACTATGACAGATGTCTGCCTTTAGCAAAACATCGACAATTATGGTACACTGCATGATGGTATACTGCATGATGGTACACTGCATGGTACTAGCATGAGAATAACATAATCTACCATTCGGAAGCGTTTTAGAGGAAAAATGAGTTTAAAAACGAGTCAGAAAATCAGTAGTTTGGATTTTACTCAATATGCAACAATTGTTTCTTCAAGTATACTTTTTTTTTTTTTTTTTTTTTTTTTTTTTGATATAAGAGTGTGCCATATCAGAAAATTGTATATATATAAAAAAAAAACCTAGATAATAGAAGAGATATAAAAAAAATTGGATTGGATATTTTGTGAATTGAGGAAGTTTAGATATTTTTTTCTTTTCCATCTTCCTTTTTTGCTTATATTTATATATTTTTATTTCACTTTATTTTATTTTATTTTATTTTTAGTCTCTGATGCTATTTCTTTCTGAAAAGCTTAAAAGGGTCGTGTCAAAATTTTTGGCCCACTTTTACTTACCTATCATACGTAACATAGGATAAGTCTTGCAATCGTTTTGAAAATCGAACAAATTTTTTTGCCGGGATTTACACGTTTCAGATACTGGAGATTTCGAAAAACATATTTTTAGAAAAAAAATTGCCGTCCGTGTGTATGTTTGTCTGTCTGTAAACGCTCTATCTCACGAACAAATTAAGAAGACTTAAAATTTTTGTATGTACTTAGTAAGTAGGAATAGGACGAAGTCTATTTAATATCAATAACCTCGATTATCCGGAACTATTTTTTTCGGACTCTCGAAACATTCGTCCTGATGAAATGTATATAAAATTTTTCGATTTTTTTTTAAGGAAAGGACGTAAAAGGCAAAAAAATACATCAAGAACGAAGTTGGTCGGATTAATAGTGGCCGGGATATTTGTAATCCTGTTTTCCGCATTCTTCAATTTTTCATGACCCTGTATTTTCTTCAAATTTCAATTCGAAGATATGTTTTAATTGGAAATGAGACGCTTAATCTGACGCAGTAAACTGTTAGTTAATATGATTATTATTTTTGGAGTTATAAGGATGTTTCTTACGCAATTCGGTATTACTTGTGTAGTTTGGTATTTTACATAATTTGTCGAAATGGGTTCATCAGCAATTCATTAATGGAGCACTACTATATATATTAACAATAATTAAATACACGTTTCAATTTTGTTTTGGAATTACAATGCATTTTATAAATAGTTTTCACATATTTTATTTTCGCATATTATATAATACATATCCATGATGGGTAAGTATTACAGTGGCCTTCAACGACTAATTTCGTAATCTGGCCGTTAAAAAGAGACATTCAAACAATTTTACTGTTAAAATGCATTTCCTTTTTCTCAGAGTATATAAAAAACGTGTAAACTAAAGAAAAAATCCGTTTTGATGAATCTAGTCTGTGAAGAAGTAGCACGTCAAATTGTATCTCTTTATTATTCCGCAATTCCAATGTCTCAGAGAGAAATTGCTAATCAACTGGATATTTCACGCTGTTCTGTTTGCAATTATATTGATAAACCAGAAAAATGAAGTTAGATCATTGCATTCTAAACGGCGTTGCCTTTCTAAAAGGCCTCTATCGATTTTTTTTGAATCAATCTTTTTTATTTTTGTCGTAAGAGTTGGTACTATAAAAACATTATGGGTGTACAAGTTGTAGATATTATTAAGGAGACGGTGGACGGATTCTGTGTGTATATATGTTACAGGACAAACCCGATTTTAGGCCAAACTAGTTTATCCTAACATCCATCAGATAAACTCGTTTCTCATAGGCTAAACCGGTCTATCCTAACGCCCATCGGATAAACTAGTTTTTCCTCGGCCAAATTGGTTTATCCTAACGCCCATCGGATAAACTAGTTTTTCCTAGGCCAAACTAGTCTATCCTAAGACCCATAGGACAAACTAGTTATTCCTAGAGCAAACTAGTTTGGCCTAACTCTTATAGAATATACAGGGGTTGGACAAAAATATGGAAACACCTTTTGTAATGCATGTTTGAAAAGAAAGATTGATTATAATGAACTATGTTGATGGCACTGGAGTTTTCGCCTACTAACGCCACCTATACAACTTCGTAAAATCGCTACACCGTTCAGTCGTTGTTGGAGCACTGTTATCTGAGATTATCATTGCATTATGTCAGAGTTAACAGACTTCGAACGTGGACAAATTGTTGGCACGCGTATGGTGGGTGCTTCCGTAAGCAAGGTAGCCGAGGTTTTTAGTGTTTCAAGAGGTACTGCGTCGAAGATTTATTCCGCATATTTGAAATGCGGAAAAAACATCATCCGGTAAATCACAGCACGGACGAAAGTGTGTGCTGAGTGATAGTGACAGACGATCATTAAGGAGGATTATCGCGAAAAATAAACAGTCCACAGCTGCAAAAGTTACTGCTGAAATGAATGTCGTGTTACCAAATCCTGTGAGTACCAAAACAATTAGAAGGGAGCTTCATAAATAGGGAATTGCTGGCCGTGTTGCAATTGAAAAACCATCCATCAGTAATGCTAATGCCTGTAACAGGAAAAAGTGATATTTAAGTCATAAAGCCTGGACTATATAGCAGTGGAAGAGCGTAATATGGTTTATTGAGTCTTCTTTCACATTGTTCCACACTTCTGGCCAAGTTTACGTCTGGAGAACGCCATCTCAAGCCTATAATACAGACTGCTTGTTGCCAAGAGTAAAACATGGCGGGGGTTCGGTGATGGTTTGGGCAGCCATATCGTGATTCTCTTCTGGTCCCATGATAACTCTGTAAAGGCGTATTACTGCTCAGACTTATGTGAACATTTTGGCCGATCAAGTCCATCCAATGGTACAAGCTTTGTTCCCCGATGATGATGTTATCTTCCAAGACGACAACGTCCCCGTTCACACAGCTCACATTGTCCAGACTGGTTTTCTGAGCACGAGGATGAATTTTCGCATCTCCCCAGGCCTCCAAAGTCATCAGACTTGAATATTATCGAACCTTTGTGGTCTACATTGGAGCGGAAAGTGCGTTCTCGCTATCCACCGCCAACATCATTATCTGAACTTGCCACCGTTTTGCAGGAATAATGGTACAATATTCCCTTGGCAAACATACAGAAACTGTATTTATCCATTCCGAGAAGACTGCAAGTTGTTTTGAATAACAACGGGTACCGTATACAATACTAGGCAAGGAAACGTGTGTTTTTTAAGGTGTTTCCATATTTTTGTCCAACCCCTGTACTAGTTTAGTCTGCTGTTTATTGGTCTGAACTAGTTTATCTTAGGCCAACTCAATTTGGCGTGATTTTATTGAATTCCATTAGCGTCTCAGCGCCAACATTCTAGTTTGTCCTAGGCTGAACTAGTTTATCCTAGGCCCATTCAATTTTAAGTGTTTTTAGCTCACAGGCGTCAAAGCCTGAGAAATAATGGGCTCGCAGATTCAGTATGTATGTATGCATGTATGTACGTATGTACTTAACGCGATAATTATTGATAGAAAGCTTCTCAGTCCGCCTCGATCTGGCCCTACACAATTTCTGCTAAATAATCAGATTTTACTTCACATACAAACAAGATTCCTTTTAAAAAATACGGCATACTACATATTTATTGAATAAATTTGCAATGTGTATTAAAATAACGATATGTTCTCGGGATGGAAAATACACAATGTGTTATTGATTATTTAGATTCTTAGAACTTTCAATATTTAAATAAAGATTTATTAAATAATTAATGTGCATTAGAACAAAATAGAAAAAGGAGAGTTATAAACATCATAACTTTTTAATCTGTTTTGCAAAAAATTGATTTGTGAAGATATTTCTCTGCCATTCCCTCTAGAGATGCCTTACCAAGTGAAGTTCTCGCCATCTGATCAAGGTTCTAAATTACGAATAAATATATAATAACTTGAATAGTCATTTGCAGTACAAACAACAGGGTGTAACCCAAAGCAACCGACACAACAAAGTATGCTCAAATGAGAAACAAGTACTGCAAATACGATGAACAAGAGAAGATAATTTATGAGTTTTATTGCCGCTACGTGGTGAATAGGCGGTCATTTGCCCCGATATCAGGTATTTAACCCGTTAAGCAGAGGTAACTCGGGAGGTAGGGGACTGGTCTTCGGATAGAAAGAAAGAAAGGCCAAAAATCTTTCTCAAATCCAAAAGAACTACATCCTAACACATTGATGAACTATTTCCTTTATGGAAATGCATGAGATTAACAGGGATTCTCAATCAGAAAGTATGTAATCGAATGGCGTTAACCATTTTTTGATAAAATACTATTTTTTTGAGAAAATACTATTAAAGCTACGCTTTGAATCGAATTTCCGGTACGACTTCACGGAAAAGAAAAACTTGACGCTGTGACAAGAGTAGCTTATATGTCGACAGGTAATTAATTTCTCAAAAATGTAAAAAGCTGTTCGATTCCAAATTATGCTCCAATAAGGCTCAAATATCCAAACAATATTAATGATAATAATAATAATAATAATAAATGTAAGTCTGATCTCAGCACGTCACGTGTCTGCAGAAAAAAAGCAAACACCATGTCCAATGCATCGTGTCTCTACGGTGGATATGTCAAATTTCTGTATTGATGTTAAAAGCAATGACTCTTGACACACATTTATACTTATTCTAGGGAAAAATAGGTTTTTAACCGATTTTGAGCCAAATAGATTAGCCTGAAACAAACTATTTTATCCCAACACCAATTGGATAAACTAGTTTTTCCTACTCCAAATTTCTTTATATAAATACCAGTAAGATAAACTAGTTTTTCCTAGGTAAGACAGCAATCCTTCATTTTCCCCATCGTATTTAACCATTAAACCCCCAAAACTATTCAGAGAACCACCTTATGAAAAAGAACCTATATCCAAAATTTGAAGCAAATCCGTAAATTCTGCGTCAGAAACCATTTATCTAAATTATGGGGGGAGTTACCTACGTTGCCTTTTCTTTTACACTTAAATGATAAAGATCCACAACTAATCACGGAGGCGCCTTCTCAGAATAATCCTATATCTAAAATTTTAAATGAAAACTGATAATTCTGCATGAAAAATCCATATCTCTAAATTAATTGTGGGGGATTAGTCGCCCTTTCGCCCTCCCCTTTTCTTATCTAATCAATTGCCAAATCTAATAAAAAAGTACCGTGTCAGAATAGACCTACATCCAAAATTTGGAGCAAATTGGATATTTCTATCAAGAATTATCGCGTTATGTAAATACGTAAAATATATGCGTACATACATACATACAGAACCTGCGAGCACATTATTTCTCAGGCTTTGCGCCTGTGAGCTAAAACACGTAAAATTACATTGGCCTAGGATAAACTAGATCAGCCTAGGACAAATTAGAATGTTGGCGCTGAGGCGGTCATTGAATTCAATATAATCACGCCAAATTGAAATGACCTAGGATAAACTAGTTCGGTCTAGGATAACCTAGTTCAGACCAACAAACAGCAGGCTATACTAGTCTACCCTATAACTAGTTTGTCCTAAGGACCTTAGGATAGACTAGTTTGGCCTAGGAAAAACTAGTTTGTCCTATGGGCCTTAGGATAGACTAGTTTGGCTTAGGAAAAAATAGTTTCTCCGATGGGCGTTAGGATAGACCGGTTTGGCTTATTAAAAACTAGTTTATCCGATGGGCGTTAGGATAAACTACTTTGGCCTAAGCCAATCTAGTTTGGTCTAAAATTAGCTTTGGCCTGTAACATATACATGTCAGCAAACGCATACAGAACATCTTCAAAAAATTTCCAATCTTATTAAATTTTAAATTAAAAAAAATTAAACTTTTAAACAAAAATTTAAAAAGCTCCTCGTGCCTTAATTTTTTCAGATATTTTCTTGCTTTTGCATTTTAATCACTTAAAACTCCATTATAAAGAAATTTGTGTAAGATTTTTTTTTAATCTCTTGAATAGTTAATATTTTACAGATTTTTTTCTAAATTCCATATCGATTTTCACCCAAATTTTGCCTTTTAATAAGCAAAAAATCAAATTTGACTATCTTAATAAAGTCAAATTTAAAAAACTTTCGCAATTTTTTTCTAAACAATATCAGAGAACTTCCTTATCAATTTCATAAATATTGATCATAAATTACTTCGCAAGGAGCATTTCAAAAATCTAAAAACACTGAAGAACTGGTTTTTAGAAAAACAGATTTAAAGTACATAAATACACTTACCTTTATTATTTACTTCTTAAAACCTTCATAAATGATATTTTAACTAAGAAAAAACAGTTTTGGTACTATTATCGCATAGAAATAGACTTTTTTTTGGGACGTTTTTCTTAAATAAAGGTCCACTATCCCCTTAACAAGATTTGTAATAATTTTAAGTAAAATTGATTTCTTGGGAATTACCAAAGTTATGTTTTTTTTTTTCTCCCTAAAACCCTTTAAATTCGATCGAAAATCTGTGATACACATATTTTCGGCCTTTTTCCTAGAAGTGTTCAATAAAGTTAAGTCAATTTTATATACATGTATCCTTTAGTTATTAAAATAGTTAGTTTAGTTACCTTTAGTTATTAAATAACAAAGAAATTTCATTTTTCCTACCGAAAACATTTTTATAAGAAAATTGTACATATTTTAGCTAAAAAAATTCACTTCACATTGATAAGGTATGTATATACAATATTCAGGAAGCATTATAAGATATAATGCATAGTAGTTTCTGTAAAAATATACACTAAAATTAAAAAAATAAAATAAAATAAAGTAAAAATACATTTGATAAAATTAAGTATGTAATGTTTATTTACGATGTAAACAAAATGAAATACTTATATATTTATTCATTTTTATTTCTTAATGTTGCATAAGAAAAAAAGTAATATATCATTTTAAAAGGAAAAAAAAAAGTATTAACTCTTAAACACCGAGTAATGCATTTTGGTAATACATCCAATTAAGTACTCTAAAATGTAATAGAACGACATTTAAGCACGAATGCCTATTTTTTTCAATGAAATACATACTGAAATTATTATTAAAACAATTTTCGCAATGAGATGGCAGCACGAGTTCCGTTTCGAATAAAGGTAGATTTTTTTTTCAATTGTTGGTTCGTGTGCTTGATTTGTTAAATAGATTTTTTTGCGGGGGGGGGAGGGTGAGGGGGAATTCGTTTTTTGTTTTGCTTCGAAATACGAAATAAAATATTACATTCTGTAGTGTTTGAGTAATCTATCCTCATCACATTTTTTAAAATGCATGTGTGTGTAATATTATACAGATTTATCAATAAACATTATTTTTTAAATTAAATCTAGCGTTGCCGATTGGCAACAAACTGTTTTGTAGAAGTAAACCGGGCTCGAGACAATTTTTTAAAGTTTTTTCCTCGTTATTTATTTATGAAACAATAACCAAAAAATATATTTAAACTTTGTTTTTAAAATCAGACATTAAAAAATAAATAAATAGATAAAATTTAAGAATTTGTCTTCTAACTAACCTTTTAAACAAATCCAGAAATATGAAAAATACCATGAATGACATTATTTATTTATTAAATTTTATTAAAGATGAATTTTAAAAGTAAAAATATGAATCAGAAAAGTCAAAAGAGACCCTATGTCACATCCTGTACCACAGCTACATACATGCATATCTTTCTAGAATGTTCGTATAATAAAGAAATATCGATTAAGAGTCATTCTTCTTTTTGATCCATATGTAAACCGCATAGTTATGTGGACAATTTCAACAATAAGATTTTAAAATATCTATTCCAGAAACTATAATAACTATTTCAGGAATATTAAAATTAACATAAGAGAAATTAATTCTTTCGAAATTTATTAAGGATAATTCTGGATGATACAAGTACGCATCACGAAACTCCGTATGGACCCTATGCTGTACTCGGCATCGTAGATACATATTATTATAAATTTATTAATTATTGGGGTTAAAAGATTTTTTATCATCTTCATCTAACATAATGATTATTTCTTCATTTTACGAAATTTTAAACTAATAGCTATGATGAACCAGTAAAACAGTAACATTTATAATACTTATTTCAATAATATTAATAACTGATCAGGATACCATAAACTTGGTATAATATAATTTAATATTTTCAAGAAGAATTTCTACAATATAAATGAGCGTTAAAAATATCTGATATTCTTATGAAACAATCTGTATTGGAGCTATTTATTTTTATATGTTTCTAGAGCCACAGTTCCGGTATTATCCCATGAGTGATTCTGGAGTACACTTTGAGTTTAAGGCCCCACAATAGTCAATGAAAAAGACCCGGATAATGATGTAAAGCCTATGGGAGCGTTTTTTTTTTATATTTTGCTCAAATTGTAATATTTTTATATGTTTTTTTAATAGGATAGCTGAGGACGATCGACATTCGGCCTAGTTTTTACTTTTTCGATTATATATATATATATATATATTGTGTTATGATAGTTTCATTTTCAGAACCGGTTTAAACCAATTTTGAAATTTAAAGTTATTACAATTTGAGCGAAATCTTAGACAAAACACTCCCATAGACTTTACGTTATCATCCGGGTCTTTTTCTCTGACTAGTCTTGAGCCTTAAGAGATTTTACGTACAATGGTATATGTGAAATTTGATGGAGATATCACTGGAAAGATTATGACCAGTGATAATGACTTATAAATAAATAAATATACTAGGAATTTGCGGACACTTTCTATGAAGTATGTTACATTTCCATACGGGTACTTTTCTTCCAAGACAAAATTCTAAAATTTTATTGTAACATTTTAATTTTATTATTTAATTTTATTCCTTTGGCGATGGTCAATATTATATTTGTGTACACACATTATTTTGCATTGTATAAAATGTTTGTGTTCCCCAGGTCTTAAATACCTACTTTATAATTATTATTTGCATATACAGGGTTAAAAATCACACTTTATTTGAAATATCAGCAAACAATAGAACGGTGATAAATAGGGTGTATCACCAAAAACTGTTTTTTTTTTTTTTTTTTTTTTTTTTTATTCAAAATTTCAAGTTGATAAAAAGTTGTTACTATGGTCAAATATTTACCTCTCAAAATATTTTTGAAATTGAAAAATATTTATGTCTCGCGGAATGAAGATGAAGTTTAAAAGTTTTAATCGAAATGTAATTTTTTTTAATATGTGAAAATAAAGTAATTGTTTTTTAAGCCCAGAAACATACAGTTTAGATAGGCATTTGACATTTAAAAAATTCATTTCTGTCATTAATTTTATAAATCTCCCAGAATTTAATTAAAAACCTTATTATTCTATCAAATACTGAAAATTTTTAATTTATTTTGTTGATGGTTTTAAATTTTTTCTAGGTTACTTTTTACATCTGTAAACTTCCAGATATCTTTCAAGAAAAATATATACTAACTTTTAATTAGTTTATTAGTCTAATTTGCTTTAGCTCATGACATTAGAAATAATCTTTAATATAACACACACCTACACATAAAAATAATTGCAAAAGTTTGAAACTACAATATTTAAATTTAAAAAAGCTACAGATATAATGTATAAACATTGAATATGAAAAACGTTATTCAAAATAAATCACAAATATGCTTATTAAACAAAAAATATTAACTTATGTTTACTACTATTATAATAAAAAATACTAAATTAATGCTATGTAGAAAGGCTTTACTTGTTCTTTATTCTTAGACTGTTGTAGTTGCAGCTGTTTCGTTTCTAACTTTAAGATTATTTTCTGTTCAAAAATCTTCCCCTAAAGCCCTGAAACCACAAATATTAATTAAACCATTAAGATGTTGTCATACCTCAAGCATAAACATTTCTTATAGCATGTTGAACCAATATCATTTCATATATCATATCATATAAAATACCTTTAAGCATTTTGTTATTATCCTGATTTATTAGCTTTTTAAGTATTGCGTATATTCATGGCGGTATCAAACAAACTTTTGGAATATATGTGCATTTATAAACTAACCGCTCGACAAATTCAAAATTGAATATCATATTTAGTTATTAAGTATGGCCAGAGATCCTGATGATTTAAAAAAAAAAAGCTCTCACTGTTACATTTACAATGAAAAAATTTCTAAATTTTCAAACGGAAACAAATTCTCAGCAAACATTCTTCAATGCACTGAAAAAACATAAACGGTGTTGTAACTATACACGTAAGAGTAAAATCATTCAAAATTAATTAATTCTTATCTAACATAAAAGCCATTACGCTTAAACAAAATATTACATAAATGATTTTATTTTTGTATGTGTACACAAACACTACTCAAAAAAATTTTTTAAAACAAATCTTACAACATTACTCAGGTCACAAGTGATAAGAAAATTCCGATACTTAAAAAAATGAAATGTAGTCACTTCTTCGATCCTCGTATGTTGAAAACGTACATCGTCGATTGTAAATAAGGTCAAACTCAAGACAAAAGAAATCTAGTACAGGAGCAAGTTTTGCTTTCGTAACACATGGTATATCCAGATTCTATTTTAGTCTTCTAATCTTACGAAAAACAATGCATTCCAAATAATATTCAGGGTTGTTATAGAAGCATAAATTAATTTCGGACAATTTGAATATTACACATCAAGCGTAGAAAATAAGGTGCGTTCTTTATGAAGAAATTTTCAAAATATTCAGATCTTGGTTAACATGTGCTGTACTCCGGATTCAGTAGAGTATCCTTTTGTATGTTCCTGTAAATAAAATTATATGCTTTTTGTTATGTAGAAAGTAATTTATAATAATCCTCCGCAACGTATATGAATTTCATAAAATGTGAAGTATTGTAATATCATTAAGTTCTGCTCCAAACAGTGTTTCTATTTCTCCCTGTACAATTATGTAATGGAATACCTTTATCTGGCCATTTGAATGATTAACAAATATTCTTTTCACCATATATTGTACATAACATATATTTTATTATATATTCCATAGATGCGTACCAATTTTATTATGTTCGAAATTATCTAACACCAGTAAATTCACATAAAATTATTTTCCCTCATTGGCCGTAATATAAAGAAATATTTTAGATTTAAAGATAGAAAACCAACGATTATAAATGCACAAATAAAGTATGAGAAGGTAGCAGCAAATAGCTATTTCGAATCTACTATCGAGATTCTTCATCAGTGCAAAACTCAGCGAGCTAAAAAATAGCAAAACTGAGCAAAGAGACAGAGAGACGCAGGCTTATATACCAGCTATGGGAACAATCCCACCTAAAGAAAAGCAACCAATGAGAAGAAAGCAGCTAAAACAACTGGGAGGACAAGTAGCGACATCTATCGGAGAACAAGCAAAACAAAAACTAAAAAGCAAGTGGAAAAAAAAAGGAGTATTAAATTAAAGTTTTCCAAATACTTGGAAAATAAGGAGTACTATATAAGTCATTGACTAAGGAGTGAGAATTTTTTATGATGTGATAAGCTTCCAAAAATCAAGATCAAGAATGGAAGAACATTTATGGATGATGGTGGCTGAAGAAAAGTTAAACTTATGTTGTGAAGACCAACAATGTTGAGCAATAGAGGAACGTTTAAGCTCTTGATTTTTGACATACCTTTTTATGTTCCATTAAACGAAATCTGAGAGCACGTTTAGTCTGACCAATATAAGAAAGACCACATTGGCAAGAAATTTGGTAAATACCCCAGTTATCTAAGTGATCAATGGGGTGCTTAAGATTTGAAAAAGCAATTTTATTAACAGGAGAAAAAATAATGAGCTCATTATTTATTAATGTTCCTGTCGAAGGTGCTTTAGATTGCCTCAAGAAAAGACTCTGTGAATTTCATTTTTCCTTTTTCGAAATCGAGGAGCTCATTCATCTAATTCGTGCTTGCTTATCTCAAAATACTTTTGTATTTAACGGGAATTTCTTTCGTATGATCGACAGTTTGGCTATGGGTAATCTTCTTAGTCCGACTTTATGCGATTTGTACATGCATTACTTTGAAATAAAATTGTTTGAAGTCTTAAAATTTCCGTTCTATGTTCGTTACGTAGATGATATCTATGCTTTAGTTGAAGTGAATTCAGATATAAATCATATTCTCTCTGTCATGAATTCTATTGATTCTTGCATTCAATTTACTTTTGAAACTGAATCGAACAATTGCCTTTTTTTTCTAGATGTTCTTGTTATTCGCAATGAAGATAATTTTCAGACTACTGTCTTTCGCAAACCTTTTGTGGTCAGTCTTCCACCTCACAGATATTCTTCTCACCCTCCTAACCAGAAAGTTGCGGCTTTTAAAACTTTTGTTTTCCGGGCTTCCAATATTTGTTCTACTCCTCAATTACTCAGTGATGAACTTAATTATCTAAAAGCTATTGCTGTTGATCGTGGTTATTCCTCTAATATTATAGATTCAATTCATAGAAAATTGACAAAATCCACCCAATCTGAAAGAAAAAACTTTAATTCGAACTCCAATGCTTTGGTTGTTTTGCCTTTTTACCCCAAAATCAGTCAGCAAGTTGCTAAATTTTTAAAAAGGTTCGATTTCAATGTTATTTTTTCTCCTGTTAATAAAATTGCTTTTTCAAATCTTAAGCACCCCATTGATCGCTTAGATAACTGGGGTATTTACAAAATTTCTTGCCAATGTGGTCTTTCTTATATTGGTCAGACTAAACGTGCTCTCAGATTTCGTTTAATGGAACATAAAAGGTATGTCAAAAATCAAGAGCTTAAACGTTCCTCTATTGCTCAACATCGTTGGTCTTCACAACATAAGTTTAACTTTTCTTCAGCCACCATCATCCATAAATGTCCTTCCATTTTTGATCTTGATTTTTGGGAAGCTTATCACATCATAAAAAATTCTCACTCCTTAGTCAATGACTTATCTAGTACTCCTTATTTTCCAAGTATTTGGAAAACTTTAATTTAATACTCCTTTTTTTTTCACTTGCTTTTTAGTTTTTGTTTTGCTTGTTCTCCGATAGATGTCGCTACTTGTCCTCCCAGTTGTTTTAGCTGCTTTCTTCTCATTGGTTGCTCTTCTTTAGGCGGGATTGTTCCCATAGCTGGTATATAAGCCTGCGTCTCTCTGTCTCTTTGCTCAGTTTTGCTATTTTTTAGCTCGCTGAGTTTTGCACTGATGAAGAATCTCGATAGTAGATTCGAAATAGCTATTTGCTGCTACCTTCTCATACTTTATTTGTGCATTTATAATCGTGTGTTTTCTATCTTTAAACATTTGTGCACAAAGGCTTTATTTGCTATTTTAATATTTTAGATTGTCCCTTTAATTCAACTATTCATCCAATTTTCATAAAATTTAAAATGACAAAACAAAATTATGCAACAATTATAAATTTTAAATTTCAAATAATTCGTTTGAATAGTCTTTGTTCTGTTATATGCGGACAAACGAATAGGCAAACTGACGGACGAAAGCATTGAACGGTGATTATACACTGCAAAAAATATGACTATTTTACTGCATCGTCACTCCACCGCTTTTATAGAAAGCGATTACTTCAGGCTATCATGGAGCATTCTCATTGGCCAAAAGAGTGATATTCTATAAAAGCGGGGGATTGACGATTTAGCAAAATAGTAATATTTTTTACAGTGTAGGAGCAACGTATTTATTTACATAATAACGAACGCACCTAGAAAAGCATGTAAAGGATCACTGATACTTTAAAGATGAGGGGAACTGAAGCACGTTGCATTATGTTTTTCATTAATATGCAAAACATTGTGCGTAGAAAATTTTAAATAGAGTAAGAAGATTATTTCTTTAATCTGTTTCAAATACAACAAATCTGTTTCAAATAAAAATTTGTTTTAAATACAAGAGCGCATTACATTTTATTCTAGTATGAAGAAGAATTCAACGCAATATTGATTCCCCAAATAAACCAACATTAGCATGTTCATATCTCTTAAGCATGAGTATTTAATTCAATATATCTAACCAAATAAAAAATTTTAATTCATTTCCTTTAATGTACTTTTACGTATGCATAATTGTAATGTTCTATATGTTAGCTTACGAAATCAAATACAAATCAAGGCTTTTAAATCCAACAAGTTATGACAATAAGTATTTGAAAAATATTTGATAGTTCAAAGACTATAAAAATAATCAGAGTAATTAAAAAAGTTAAACAAAAGCAGCAATTTTGAATGCAAATACAACATTCTAATTTTATCGAAAAGTAGATTATTTGCAATTTTTTTTACACCTCACTTTATTTAAGGTAATTTAAGGTCTTTATTTAAGTCTATTTAATGTGAATAACTTTATTCAGATACCGAACTAGTTAGAGTTCAGATACCGTAGATGCACACGAAATGACAATTAGAATAAAACATCGAGATGAATTTATAAATATGTTTTATCTAACCGGAAAAACTGCAATAGGAGTAGTGGAAATTTTTTGCTAAAGTTGCAACTCAACCCATACCTTGTAAAATTGTAGGTGATTTGGTGAAAAAAAATCAAAAAACAGGATACACATGTGATTGACCATGATCCAGTTGACCATCTGCTCTTGTTGAACAATCTGTTCTTGCTGCAGAATTGCAAAAAAAGATTACTGATCCATTGCTGTTAGTCCATGGCTACAATAACACGACTACTGTAGATCTGCGAATTTCATTCTCCTCTAATGAAGAAAACAAGCGAAAATTATATGCATTAATTAGATTATCATTAAGATGCTTTTATTTTATTTCTAAAGCATTAGTATTTAATCTGGATGATTAGCAAATTTTAATTTGTGATAAATACCTTAAAAAATGTTCTTATTTGTTAATACAAACAATAATAGTTACTTCTACTAGAAATTATCAATTCTGTCAATCTATACTAATAAAATCCGTGCGCTTCTGTCTGACTGCTTGAAGCCGATTACAGTTCGCAACGCGGGTGAGTTGGAAGTCGCGAGAGGTGTCTTTCGATTCGAAAAATTCCGGGAAAGTCATTTCGGGCATTTTCGAGACCGTAGGACCAAAATTAAAAAAGTTATGAATTAAAAACCGGTCGGGAATCGGAACGGAAAACGTCTAATTTCCCAAACTGAGCTCAAACGGAGCTCAGAGGCAGAACACTGCGCCACCTTGCGGTGAACGACCTGAACTTTTCCCCTTTGGCTAAAAGAAGAAGCAGCCGAAAACCTCTTTTTTCTCCCGTGAAAACGACTTTTTCTTTCGTTTCGGTTCTTTGAATACGAACTAATTGGTTAAAAATGTTAAACACGGTTTATTTTCATACTTTTTTTTTGGTAGCATACACGAATATTGTGCAACCTAAGATTTACGCGATTAATACTAATTTTTGTTAGTACAAACGGAAAACGAGCTGCCAAAATTATTTGTTAGTTATGTTGTTTGTGATATTAATGAAATTACTTATTTTTTTTAATAGCAGTCTTTTGCAGTTTTTAATACCGAAACTTTTTTTGCGCGTTCTTTCTTAAACCATCATACAGACAGTTTTTAAAGTAGATAAAACTGATTACATATTCAGAATCTGCGTAAAAGTCTGCTTCTGATGAACCAAAAAATACGAGAAAATGTCTTATGGGCGCGCAGCACCAACCGTGCAAACCCAAATATTTTTAACGGGACGATGGCGACCATGGCGCGTAGCGCCGGTGGGTGGTAGGCCGGTGGGCCGCCTTTGCACGGTGGGCACGTAGCGCCCACTGTGCGAAATCACATATTTTTAACGGGATAATGGGCGCATAACAACCATAGCTCTTTAATTTACGTTTTTTGTGCTTGAGGATTCGAACTCCAAGACTTGCTTATTAAATGAATTTTTTTGCTTATTATATACTCATGGCTGCCAACTTCTACGCCTATTTAAAGTCAAATAAATATATTTTAACCAGAAATTGTTTTAAATAATTGACAATATATATTGTAAAACATAACATTGAATATAATTGGAATACATTTTGCTACAAAAAATCGTGGTTCTAAACATGTTTATATCATTTAAACATGTTTATATCATTTAAACAGGCGTAATAGTTGGCAGCTCTGTATACTACTTAATATCGAGGTTCGTTTGGAAAAAGTGGCCCAGCTAGCAGGCGTAGCTCGCTAGTATTAACAATATCTGCTGAAAAATACGGATTAGTTCGTAGGCTATTTAAATTAAAAGGTTGGTTATCTTCTACCAAATAAAAAAATGTATTTCATATGCAAAATGTTTTACTTTTCATTCATATTTAAAAAAATGCAAAATGTATCTAAATTTGTCAGTGGTTTAATTTTGTCTATTTTGTCTATTTTTGTCTACATTTTTTTCAAACATAACCAATTTCAAATTGTGTGAAATTTCTTATAAAATGCTTTTATATATTCTATAATTATCTTCATATATTACAGTTTGCAAAATTGCGTATATTGCATGTATAAGTCCTAATATTGTATTCTTTTATGAAAAATAACATTCAACAATTAGAACAACTTAATAAAACCAGGACAATTATGCCCTTATATCTCAAGATCGTGATTTGTATTCATATGCTTAATTTATTTCAATTTCTATGCAATATCTTATAAAATTTATTTAACTATTAACTCAAATGATTCGAAGTATTTCTGAGAGAGATGTAGTAAAGATATAAATAAATCTGCAGGAAAATATTCTTCTTTTAGCAATACAATTTGTTAGAGATTTCCTTTTATATAAAAATCTGTTTCAAATTTTATAGCCCTTTACATTTTATTCCTCTATGAAGATGAATGCAAAGCAATTATAAGTCCCAATTATAGAAGCATTAACGTGTTCTTATTTCTCAAGTATAATTATTTAATTCAACAAACTTAACCAAATTTAAATGTGTATTGCATTTCTTAAGATATAGTTTTACGTATGTATAATTAAAATGTTCAAGATCTTAGCTTACGAATTGAAAAACAAAATAAGACTTGTAAATTCAAAAAGTCATGAAAATGAATATTGGAAAACTAATTTAAGTTTTAAAGATTACATTAAGAATCAGGGTAATTAAAAAATTTGAAACAAAAGACCAATTTTGAATTTAAATGTCATAACTGAATCAAAAATAACTCAATCAATAACTTATCAAAAAATCTGTTATTTGCAAATATCTTTTTACATCTGGCTCGTCTTTATTTAAAGTAAGTGAAGTATGAAAGCAGTTTTAAAGGCGTCATTAACATACTTTTGTTCTAAGTACTTTTGTAAAATTTAAAAAGTTATAGAAGATTAATATCCCAATAGCAATGCTTAAAAATTGATTCAAGTTCAATGATGTATGAAACCATCTGAATGGAATTAGCATAGTTTAAATTAATTAAATTCGATAGTCAATATTAATGATTTAACAGACTATTTAATATGAATGACTTAATTATCTTTATTCAGAAACTAAACTAGTTTTTTTAAAACTTTATTTTACTCAAAATAACGATGCCAAACGGAAAACGTTAATAGACAATTAAACGTTATTTAAAGCAATTTAATTTCGACATATATATATACGTTTAAATTCGATTAGTTATTAAATAATTTCTGAAAATCTTATTACAATGTATTTTATTTTTTGTGTTTCTCAAACACTAAAGTCATTCATAATTATAGGATTTCATTTTATTCATTTATTATTGTCCTTTACTCTTTGTTCAATCTTTTCAATGCTGATTACAAGGTTTTATTTTATCATGTACGTTCAGATGATAAGATTTTATTTGATCATGTACATTATGAAACATTTGATAGACAACCACTTTCTTTAAGTATTTCGATATTTTACAGTCACAACGTAAGTGGTTGAATTAAACACTCTGTAGTTGATAAATTCCAAAAACACTTTTTTTACAGAAATAATTTATATTTTAATTATTCGGAATTAATTTTAAATTTAATTCTACGGTAATGGTTGCAACAAACTTGAGTATGAATGCATTATATTATTTTTATCTATTGTCTATTTCAAGTGGCATGTTTTTTAAAACTCCTGAACCGTCCAATATGCCACAATACTCTAAATGAACAAGTACTATTTAAAATATCATTAACATAAGATAATTATAAGGATTATTATAAGCTTATACAAAGATAAAAGGTATAAATGTCTAATGCATCTTGTCGAATGAAAATTCATACGAGATACGTCTATAATGAAAATATAATTAGTTAAATGTTATAGAGTATATATAATCCTTAAGAAATAATTTAATAAGTTCATGAGCTTGTTAATTTTATTCACATAGCTATATTCTATAAAGAAACATAAGTTAAAAATTGTATCATTAACGGAATGTAAATAAGAAAATTTGTATTTCATTTTGTGATGACAGGCTATTAAAATTATTCATTATTAAGTTGGATTCTAATATTAAACAACATTAAAAATAAGTAACGTTATATTTGTACTGGTAACGCATTAAAATATCTACGAAACTTCTTAAATTTCAAAATAACTGCAAGACTGGTCTTTTTATAATTGAAAAGCGGAGATTAAAACCTTAGATGCATACACTATAATATTAAGTTTCTACATAATTTTTATGGTTTTAATACAACGTGAATTCCAATAAAACTGGTATCGCGATATATTTAAGCTGTAACACTAATGGTTCAAAATAGGAGGCAAGTAACTCTTGTTTTTTTCTTTTTTTAACCGATTTCATAGACAACTGTGGCACTACGTAAGTAACATATTTTATTTTCTGCTTTTGGACAATATACGAATGTTTTTAATATTCGGAAAATCAAGCGGAACTTACAGTGGTGGTCAAACGTTTCCGGCAAGCAAAATATTTTCAGTTAGTTTGTAAGTATATGCATATGAAGATGCATTTCAAAATGATACTTATACATTTTATTGACATAATAGTTACTAATTTATTTGTGGAATAACATATAAATATCAATAAATTTAATTGACAAAATTAAGTACAAAGGAAAACGCATGTGTTAAAAAGTTTCCGGCCACCTTCGCAAGTTTAGAAAAAAATGGTTTTGTAATACAAAATAACAGTGATCAGCAATAATTACAATTAGTATTTTATCACCACATCTTAGTAATAAGCACAGTGGCGCAGAAATGTGACATTGATACAATAAAAGGTTGAAGATCGTCTATTGTACGTTTTTTTTTTCACACTTCTTGCATTTTTTTGGAAATTTTAACTGAATTGGAATATTTATAGTTCCGAACACGTTTGCCAACTTATTTCCGAAGAGTTTCTGTTGGATTAATCTTGGGCGTTTGGGCTGGCCATTTCAAAAGCAGAATTTTTTTTTCTGCAAATGCTACTGCTTGTTGAGCTTGCATACATTTATTAAGTACTTATCGTGTTAAGATAAATAGTTGCGACCGCAGTTTTTCCTCTTATAAGGCAGCAAAACTATTACAAGATATCCTTATACATTGCATCATTCATCTTGCCGAGGATTTCAAACAGCGAACCAACACTTTTTGAATAAATTACTCTTCTCAATATAACGTGTCTTCCGCTATGCCTCAGTGTAAGAAAACATATGTCGAATCATATCTTTTGCAGTTAGGACATAGGA
Organism: Maratus speculifer; assembly: GCA_964019185.1. Classification (NCBI taxonomy): domain Eukaryota; kingdom Metazoa; phylum Arthropoda; class Arachnida; order Araneae; family Salticidae; genus Maratus; species Maratus speculifer. Next base: position 415,384,179 of record OZ025290.1, read on the forward strand.
CGTAGTGTCTGCAATCTCTCCCAAGAAAGTTTGAAATTCGATTGATGAAAAAATAGAACTTTTTTCAGTTTCCACTTGACCAGACTTTGGGTTCCTCGGAAAACGCCAGTCGGGTACGTTAGTATTTTTTTTTTAAACTCTGAAAAAAGTTTAACACCTACTCTTCTATAAAATTATGCATCACGTCAGCATCTTGATACGGTAGATGGACTTGTTTCAACAAAAATTTTATTCCGTAAATCGCGGTATACTGTAAAGGCATTTTCATTTGGGTCATCAACTATTTTCCCCTGATAATTGCCTTCACAAAAATAGTCATTTTCCGTGGTCTTCCGAATATCAGTCCTGAAGGCCTTGGTCATCTTTATATAAGTTAAAAATATATCTTACAGTCTATTTATCGATCGATAACTTTGGCGCAATAATTCGAGAAAATTGGCCCTTTAGCATCAACCTGATTACTCATTTACGAAAAATAATTGTTATTTTTTTTCATTTTTGTATTTAAAATACACTATTAATTTTGATTCGTTGACAAACACGACAAAAAAACACTTTACCGATAGAAAAAACGGGGGAATGATGAGTGGCCGGAAACTTTTGCACACATGAATTTTGAATTCTGCCCTTTTCCATGAAGCGTCTTCAGTAATTAATTAAAATCAATACGTGGTCAGAGTACATATTCCTAACTTTTGAAGCAAATGTGCTTCTTATTCGCTGAAACCTTCTGGTAAATAAATCACAGAAACTAATTGGCCGGAAACTTTTGACCGTCACTGTATATTAAACCATGCAAACTCGCACAAGAATATTACAGTCTGGTTACAATTTTTGAGTGGAAATGACATTCGCTTTTTATCATTGGTATTTTATAACAGTTTTAATTCCATTCTGAATAATTGTAACACACAAATACTTAATTCATTTTCTCAAAAGTTTTAACATAAGATTTTCCCCTGTTTTTCTAACAAACCATCATTATGTTAAAAAGTAAAAACTTCTAAAACAATCTAAAATACCTCAAACGTGTATATCAATGACAAATTGTTCTGACAGATCAAGATTCTTTTACTCAGTGAATGTCTAAATATTATATTCACTGCCTTCTGAAACTTAGGTGGTGAGCCAGACAAACCAAAATTTTTATAATTGGAAGTAGACAAATATTTTATGTAATGAAAGCAGCATTAGCTAATTATTTTAGTATATTTGCTATTTTAAAATATTTTGAATTTAAATTTAAATTTTATATAAAATTTGTACTAAAGATTTTAGCGAAAGTGTCATCGATAACAGGCATTGATATTTGCGCACACTCCTTAAGTATAATAAACTTACGATAATCTATCAGTAATAACCATGCCTCTGGATCATCCAAATTTTTTTTTCTATTTACAGATCGCCAACAATTCTCGTAAACGGAAAATCATTCAGCATAAATGTAAACATCTTATAAATTTTGTAATACATATGCCATTTCTTAACCTTAACATAATATGCATATTTATGAATAAAATGGTACCGTTTTTATTACCGTTCAAGAACATGTATCAATTTTACGCTATGCAACATCACTTTGTTCAATAAGATTCATTAAACTTAAACCTCTATAAAAATTTATTAAATTTCATATTCACATCTTTAAGACCAGACCCCAGTAAATAAAGAAGCATATATGATGACTTGACTATACTCGTATTATAGCTGGTTACTATGAACTTTATATATCAGTGTTTTTCCTTAATAAACTGTTTCCCTGGGGATATTTTAAATTCTGATAAATGTAATTATTTAGGTTATATAACATCTAATTTCTGTGAAATGTCAGAAATTTTATGCAGAAAATGATTGAATTCGTGATTGTATCTCCATTTTAATCATGTTATCTATGTTATCAATTTATATCATTGTAATGACTATAACTGATTGAAAATATACTGCTTCATTTATTCATGTAAAACACCAGATATATTAACATTTATTAAATGCACTTCGCATTTAATATGAAAATTTATGTATATCGAATTAATAGAAATCAAAGCGAAAGAGATTCTAACAACAGCAACGAATATATTAAAATTAATTATATTTTGATGTAACAAGACAGAATCGTTACTTTAAAATATCAATCAATGTTTATCAGAGTATATCACCCCGAAACTAAATTAACGGAATTTTAAGAGCTTTCTTTATACGCATTATGCGTATGAAGGCTAAACGATAAATCAAGTTTATTTTTTAGGTGCCAATAAAATGCAGATATACAGAAAAACATATAAATAGTTTTGCATGGAAATATACGTTATTTTCAAGCAGAAAACATTTATTTACAAATTAATTCAGAAGAAGGAATACGTTATTTCATCTTCATTAAAACATAAAATATATAATCTGAACTCTTTAAAACTCACTATTTTATTTAAAAGGAGAAAATTAAAGAGAAGTTATAGCTTCAAAATATCTGAATCTTCTTAGTACTTTCGGTCTTTTTTTCTCGAACTCATCATCAGAAAATATTTTAATAACTGATTGCTGTTTATTTATACACATATATTATTTTATTTTCAAAATGATACAGCCAATACACTTACTTTTCCTTTCAACTCTAATAATTATTGTTTTTCTCATTTTCAAAAATAAGAAACTTTTTTGTATACATATACAGAAAATTGTCATTAAAATATTCTCTGAGAATGAACTCGGGAAAAAGGACCGAAAGTATTGAGAGGTTTTTAATAAAATGTACGCCATATAAATTAAAATGAAAAGCTATTTTTTAAAGATAAGGTTTTAAGCCTTATTTATTATTAAACATTAAGCGTTTTTTAGCCGTATGCACATGCTTCAACAGTACTTCCGGATAAACTGAACTTCTTAAGACTTTCACAGACAGCACATGAGTAGTTACTGGCTACAGGTGGACAGAGCACGAACAAGGTATTTACTGTCCATAGCCAGATATAAAATCATGATTCTTAAGAATTTCGATCGATTTATTCTCCATTCCTGTAGTCATTAACGATCACAGACTTCGTGCATCTGCTTTGAAAAAGTAAATTAATTATTTTATTCATTTAGTATCCACCTCGATCTCTCATTATGTTGTTCTTTTTAATGGAGCGTTTGTTTGTTCATTAGTTCCTTTAGAAGCATACCTGTTTGGTCGGTCTGTCGGTCTGCCAAATCGGTCTGTTTGTTTGCATGATAAAGAAGAATACTAGCATGAAAATTTAAAAACTGTACGAATTCTATGAATATTGGTAATGGCAAGTATCTAGTAGAAGTTGATGAGAAAAGCACATAAAAAAATCCACTGATATTCTGTTTTGCTTTAAAGTCAGATGACGTTCTTGAGATATTTTTGATGTGCGCTTTTGTAGAATGTTACTTACAGTCAAAGAGCTAGCAACGTCAAAAAACACGTCATTTTATCAAGGCTCATTTTTTATATGTTCTTTCCCTTTATGGAGTAGTACGCTTGCGGGTGATCTGGCAGTCTGGAGACGTTGCGTTTACCTGTGGCAGAAGGGGTTATGCAGGTCAAAAAACTTCAAAATCACATCATTTTATCAAAGCTCATTTTTTTATATGTTTTTCCCTTTTATGGTAGAATACGTTTGCAAGCAGTTTGGTAGTCGGGAGACGTTGCGTTTACCTGTGGCAGAAGGGGTTAACAGGTCAAAAAACTTCAAAATCGCATCATTTTATCAAAGCTCATTTTTTTTATATGTTTTTCCCTTTTATGGTAGAATACGTTTGCGGGAGGTCTGGCAGTCGGGAGACGTTGCGTTTATCTGTGGGAGATGGGGTTATGCAATCCCAAAAACTTTAATTTCGCCATTTTAGCAGATTTTTGTTTGTAACATTTGTTTATACTAATTATTTGTGATATTAATCCATTATTGCTAGACGGTACGGCTAGACTCTGGCAGATCAAAACTTATAGATAACATATTACTCTTTGGATAGCAGACAAACTTTAATTAATTTCCCAGACGCAAATTCGCTTGCAAAGTTAATGCCAAACGGCTTTAAATATCGCAACGAAAGTGCCTGTTCCAAGGGTAGTTTATAATTTAAAAATTATAAGACGTCTTTACGTCATTTTATCAAGCTTAAAAATTACAAGATATTACTGTTTGGATTGCAGACAACCTATAATTAATTTGCCAGACACAAATTCGGTTGCAAAGTAAATGCCAGACGGCTTTAATTATGGCAACGAAAGTGCCTGCTCCAAGAGTGGTTTATAATTTTAAAATTATAAGACCTCTTTACGTCATTTTGTCAAGCTTAAAAATTACAAGATATCACACTTTGGATAACAGACAAGCTATAATTAATTTGCCAGACACAAATTCGGTTGCAAAGTAAATGCCAGACGGCTTTAAATATGGCAGCGAAATTGCCTGGTTTAAGAAATACCATCTTTTGTAGGGATTTGGCTTCATTTAATGACAGTTAACGCTTAATGACAGTAACGCAACCAAATTTGTGTCTGGCAAATGAATTGTAGGTTGTCTGCTATCCAAAGAATAATATCTTGTAATTTTTAAGCTTGATAAAATGACGTTAAGAAGCCTTATAATTTTTAAATTATAAACCACCCTTGGAACAGGCACTTTCGTTGCGATATTTAAAGCCGTCTGGCATTAACTTTGCAAGCGAATTTGTGTCGGGCAAATTAATTAAAGTTTGTCTGCTATCCAAAGAGTAATATGTTATCTATAAATATTGATCTGCCCGAGTCTAGCCGTACCGTCTGGCAATAATGGATTAACATCACAAATAATTAGTATAAACAAATGTTACAAACAAAAATCTGCTGAAATGGCGTAATTAAAGTTTTGGGGATTGCATAACCCCTTTTCCCACAGATAAACGCAACGTCTCCCGACTGCCAGACCGCTTGAAAACGTATTCTGCCATAAAAGGGAAAAACATATAAAAAATGAGCCTTGATAAAATGACGTAATTTTGAAGTTTTTTGACCTGCATAACCCCTTCTGCCACAGATAAACGCAACGTCTCCCGACTGCCAAACTGCTTGCAAACGTATTCTACCATAAAAGGGTAAAACATATAAAAAATTAGTCTTGATAAAATCAGATGACGAAAAGGTTGCTAGCTCTTCGACTATCATGGACTATATTTAATTAAAATGTTGTATTAGAATATTCCTTCTAAAGACAAATTTGAAGTGTCATCTGAAACAGTACATCGATACTGGATTTTAATAAAGCTTTAACAAATTTAGCTTTTTTCTACAATACTTATGTTGCTATCGCGATTTTTTTTGGCGGAGATAATTCAAACTTTTTTTAACCTTTGCATAAGACTTTTTTATTTTGTTATTACAGTTTTTGTTTCCAGTCTTTTTTTTTTCATGTGTGATGCTTATGTACATAAATCGATTTATTAAATTTGATATAGCTTTAAGAATTACTTTACAATGATATACAATGTTTAACAGTTTTTCTTTTTATTTTTTTTTTAAGTAATAGGGGAAACTGGGGCATTGGGGCATTGATACAGTTTTTTCTAAGAATTTTTTCGGTGTCCAGAAAGTAGAAATGACAAGTTATTTTTCCACGTGGTTTCAGCAAAAATTGTCTAGTTTATTATAAAAATGTACAATCGTTGTGTTATGTAGTATTTTTGTATATAATTAAAAAAAATAAAAAAAAACCATTTGCATCAATGTGACCCATCCCCGGGTAGATTGATACACCTCATGGGACATTTTGATACGTTTGGAACAAATGGAGACAAAATAATACCAATGTATTTTTTTTATATAAATGTATTAACAAATCATTTTATATTTATTTATACCCGAAAATATAGACATCGTCGTTTTACTTCAAACGCGTGAAAAGTAATTTAAATATCTTACAAAAAAATGAAGCTTCAAAACATTTCACTTAAAACTTAACACAAACTTTATTTCAGAATAATTCTACTACTTCTTTTTAATTTATCGTGATCATCTGTGAAAAATAAAACTATGACCATGGAGTCACTATGAGAGTGTGGACACCAAGGTAATTACAAATATTAATCGCATTCGCGACATTCTCCCACCTTGAGTTTTCGACAGATAAACTCAACAACGGGTACAATAAAATATAAAATAAAATATGACTAATACTTACATTACAGTGATAAGATACAATTCTTACAATATTACATTTCTCAAAACAGGTAAATAAACATTTTCTTCTGCAAAATTCAAATAAAATTAAACATATTATTACAAATTCAAATTAACACTATGAAATATACTAAAAAATAAGAATAAAGTTTTTTGTTGAAACAGAATTTAGAGTTAATAACGTTTTGGGACAGTCACTATTCTGCCACTTCTCGTTCTTAATACTGGATCACTAGAAATTTCTTTTGGAATCTCTAAATTGTACAGTTTTTGGACAGGTCGCAAAAGTTCACCATTTTCAGTTTTTAATCGTGCAACTCTTGGGTGGCCATCTTTACCAGAAATAAGTTCTTGCACTCGAGCTAAAGCCCAATAGGCACGTTTCTTATCAGACTCTACGAGTACGACATCACCAACGGTCAGTTGCTTGACATTCTTTTACAAAGAACTTTGCTGGCGCAATTGTCCTAAATATTCAATACGAAATCGCTTACGTAAGTGTTCTCGAACATGTTGCCTATACTTAACTCTTTTATTTAATTCTTGCGCGTCAATTGCATTAAAATCTCTCACATCTGAAGATCTTATGTCCTGTAAAAACATTGATGGTGTTAACGGTGCTAGATCGTTCACATCTTCAGTAACATAAGTTAGAGGTCTAGCATTCACAACTTGTTCACAATCACAGAGCACTGTGAGCAGTTCTTCGTAGGATAATGAAGCTCTACCTAGAACTTTTCTCAGTATCCGTTTTATCATTTGTATCAATCGCTCCCACCAACCGCCCCACCAGGCAGCGGTAGGTGGGTTAAATTTCCAGCGAATCTTTTGTGTTGCTGCAACGGCAGAGATTTGCTCCCAATCTATGGCTGAAAATGCTGTGTCTGCCCCGACGAAATTTCTGCCGTTATCAGAATACACGGTGGTTGGTCTTCCTCTTCGCGCTATAAAACGCCTGAAAGACTGGATGAAAGCATCTGTAGATAATGACGTAACTAATTCTAAGTGTATGGCCCTATACACTGCACAAGTGTACAGAACAATCCAAGCCTTTTCCTCATTCTTTAAATATAATGGGCCGGCTAAATCAACTCCAATTATCTGAAACACTGCTGCGTCTTCAACTCTTTCTGTTGGTAATGCAATAGAAATCGATTCTGTCTTTTGTGCACTGGATCTTCTGCATCGTACACATTTCTGTACTACTGCTCGAATAGTTTTCCTAGCTTTTACTATCCAGTAGTCTTCTCGTAACGATGTCATCATAAGAGCCACTCCTGCATGCAAAAGCTCTTGGTGTTTCCAGGAGATCAGGCGGTGGACTACAGGATGGTCAGAAGGCAAAAGAACAGGGTATTTAAAATTGAAAGCATCTTCTCTATAAATAACTTGCGTTTTCACTCTTATAATACCATCTTCATCAAGGATTGGTCTCAAGCTACGTATCTTCTGATTATTCTTCTCGTTGAATCTGTCTTTCTGAATCAAAATTATCAATTTTCTTTCGGCTTGTTCTAATTCCAAACACGTAAGTTCAGAAACTTCTTTTGAATTAGGATTTCTTAAATTGTTTAAGAATCTTAAAATCCAGGCGATCAATCTTATAATTTTCTTGAAAGATGAAAACCGTCGATAATACCAATCACTAGATTCTGTGTTCTTGTTCATTGCTGAAATGACACTTTTCCGTTTTTCAGAGTTAATAATTTCTTCATCAGGAATTTCGACACTTTGAGGACAAGTATATTCAGGTTGAGCCAACCAATCCGGTCCCTCCCACCATCTTAGTTCTAAAAATTGTTCAATCGAACAACCTCTGGAAGGGATATCTGCCGAATTAAATTTTCCTGCAATGTTTCGCCATTGGTTCTTTTGAGTTAAGGATCTGATTTCTTCTACACGATTCAAAACGAATGTTTCCCATAGAAATCTCAAATAATCTCTATCATCTTCTACTCTAATACCAATTTGTAGAAATGCCTTCTCTATATCGGATACTGCACCAACAGGATATTTCCGAAACCGATGCAATATAGAAGGAATCATTTCAATCAAATTTAATCCCTTATCTTGGCAAACATTTAGAGAAGAGGAACCTTCAACATGAGCCGAAGCGTCAAAAACTGGTCTAACTTTAGTAGTTTCACTCGATTCTTTAAATACAGGTCTGTGTGGCAAATAATGTACTTTAGTTTCTTTATTATCAACCACCCTGTCAATTATTCCTGCATTTATCCACGAATTAAATACTTCGCTATATACCTCAATTTTATTTAAATTAATTAACATTTTCCTCGTTGTAGCAAGCCGCTTTTCGGCCAATTCTCTATTGTTAGGTAAGCAAGCTTTATCTAGCACCCATGGCAATGCTACTTCGTATCTCCCTTCTGAATCTATTCTTATATTACTCTTAAAATGCTGCATAGTTTCTTCATGAATTTCAGATTTAGTTTTGGATTCAACTGGATCCGTTATACCCATAATATCCAGCTTCCACAAATCAGCAACAGAACAATTGTTCCAAAGTGATGAAATAATCATAGCAGCCTTATTTGTTTCTGATTTAATACTTGGAATTTTTCCCATTAGAGTCCATCCCAAATGGGTTTTTACCGCAACCGGACCACTTTCTAAAACTTTAATATTTTCGGTGAGTAATTTTCCAGCCACATCAGAACCAATCAATAATTTAATTTCATTTTCGGTTTCACATGAACTATTTTCAACATCAGAAATTTTAATACCATATTTATTTAATTCTGATAACCAAGGCCCAGTTGGCACTTTTCGTATTTTAGAACAAATAACAGGAACATCTAAAACAGGCATATCACATTTATAACTATTGTCTATGCTACTTAAATGAATTCTATACTTATTATGCTTTGTTTCACTTGTTTCAATATTACCAAATAATGTGTGAATTAATTTAATTTCACCAATACTTTTATAATTCAAATATTTAATTACATCTCGTGATAAATAGGAACGTTCGGATCCTGTGTCAATAACTCCACGCAGGATTTTCTCTTTTCCATTGTGCTTTACACGGACACTCAAAGTTTGGAGTAACACAGTAGGATCCGAAGCTTGAGTAGTTAAAACAGTGTCACTACTCCCTTATTCAAGTTTATGACTTTCTAACGACACATTACCACCTTCATTAAAAACATTTTGACATAATATAAAAAATGTCTTTTACCACAATTCATGCATTTAGTTTTAGAGTTACAATTGCGTGAAATGTGGTTTTTCTTCAGGCAAACAAAGCATGCTCCTTTTTTCAAAATTAAGTTACGTTTCTCATCAAAAGAAAGCGAACTAGCTTTAAAACATTTTTCTGATAAGTGACACTTGTCACAAAATATACACAAATCTTTACGTTTTTTAACTAAATTCTTATTAGACTTATTATTTATAAATAAATTTGTGGAAGTTGGCATTGAATTATATTCATTATTACATTTATGATATTTCTTTGGGTTTTCAAAACCAAGATTGGAATGAGCCAAAAGAACCCGCTCTTCCGCAAGTACTTCATTTTTTAAAAAATCAAGGATAGAATTTAATTGGTTCTTACCTTGAGCAGTCTTCTCACGCTGTCTTTCCCAGATTTTTAATATATCATGAGGTAGACAAGATTCTACAAGTGGGAAAAGTATGCTGGCATATTTCTCTTCTGTGACACCTAAGGATTCTAGAGACCTAAGTTTTGTCTCTAGATTATCATATAACGACGATAAATTAAAATTCTTGCTTGATGATCTATTATTATTTAAGACTAATTGAAGAAGGTCTCTAACATATATCTCAATAAGTGTATCTTCTCTGCCAAACCTTTCTTTCAGATGTAGAATTACTTTTGGATAATTATCAGCAGAAACCGGATAACTATTTACTATCTGTGCTGCTTTGGATTTCGGCGTTATCGCTTGTAAAAGATAAACAAATTTCAAATGGTCATCTAAAGTGGTGTCTTCATGAATTTTGCTGAATGAATTCCAAAAGGTTAACCATAATCTTGCATCGCCATCAAACGGCTGTAAACTTATTTCTGGTAAGCGAAGTGGTCGGGACAGCGTTCTTTCAACATCTGTATAATTCTGCGATCGGAGTTGTTCTTCGATAGGTTTCACCAAAAATGTCTTTACTTTTTGCTTTATAGCAATAAATTTTTCTGTATACTCCTCGCATGCTTCAAATTCTTTAGAATAATCTTTTTCTACAACTTTCTCTGTCAACATAAAATTCAAAATTTCTTCATCTACAGCTCGTAATCTTGTGCTTTTATCTTCCAGTTGACACATTAAATTCTCTATTAAATTAGCATCTGGAGTTGCGTCGTTTAAAGCTTCATTTAAAGCATTATAAGTTTTCGTAAATCCAGCTCTAAGAGGAGTTCTTTTGATTTTCAAAGCATCCATTTTTTTTCTCAATGACAACTTCTGATAACAAATAAAAAACAGTTACTTTTCACACGTCCCTGTTCGGGCGCCACATATCGCAAAACAATGCGAAATCGAAGCTATAAAATCTACCCGAAAATATAGACATCGTCGTTTTACTTCAAACGCGTGAAAAGTAATTTAAATATCTTACAAAAAAATGAAGCTTCAAAACATTTCACTTAAAACTTAACACAAACTTTATTTCAGAATAATTCTACTACTTCTTTTTAATTTCTCATGATCATCTGTGAAAAATAAAACTATGACCATGGAGTCACTATGAGAGTGTGGACACCAAGGTAATTACAAATATTAATCGCATTCGCGACAATGTCTGGCGCTTCAACCCCAGGATTATCTTCTTTTTAAGGAAAGATGAAACAATTACCAGATTTTCTGTTTATAAATCGGTTTATAAACAGAAAATAAAGGAAAATTACAGATGTGTGAAAATTATTAGAATAATTTTTAAATTTACAATAAAATCTTATTATATTACAGAAATAACACATTATTTAAAAAATAATTATACATTTCATATTTAGTGCGCATTCCCTTGTATTTTATTAAAGATTCTATACTTTTGGCTAACCTTCTATGAGTTTTTGGCAGTTATTTTGTATTTCGATTTCATGGTGCTAAACTCCCATGACTTTTTCTATCAGATCATTCTTTTTGATGATGCATTTCTTTAATTTTTTCTTTACAATGGCCTAAAGATACTTTGTGAGATTCATATCTGGACTGATTCCAGGCCATAGAAGATTTTCATACGTTTTTCATACAAAAATTTAGTCACCGATAAAACTTTATGGGACAGAGTTTCATCATGCATGAATATGAAGTCTTCATTTAGAAAACAGTCTTCTAATTGCCGAATTACTCTTTGTTCAAGCACTTTTTTATATTGATAATGGTACATTATTCATTCTACAATGTATAAACGTCTAGTGCCTTCAGAAGACATCACTCTCCAAACCATTATTTTAGTGGGATGTTTGACCGTTTGTGCTCAGCATTCAATGGAAAATTCTACACTGGTACTTCTCCTAATATATTAACTGCTTTCTTCTGATACCTTACAAATTTCCTTAAGATATGTAATTTGTAGGGAAATGATCTTTTAAAGAAATTCTTAATCAAATTTATAAACAGTTCTGCATCTTTAATCAGTACGCAAAAAATATGACTTCAAGAAAAGAAATGAACAACTCAAATTCAACTGATTAATTAATGAAAAATGAAAAATTATCTTCTTGCTCCAGCCAATTCCGAATTGTTCTTGTGCAACTTTTTCCCAAAAAACCTTTGCCATAGTATATATCATTTTAGTCTTTTTACGAGAATGATGAGCACTAAATCCAGCTGAGATGTTTTCTAGGAATAGAAGAATCACATGCATTTACTCCATATACTTGCAAAGAGATTTTTAGTTTGTGATTAGTTGCTCTTCTGTTAGCTAAAGCAGTCTGTTCCTTTCTATTCTTGCAGTAAATTTACTTTTCCTTCCGTATTTCCCTACTATAGAATTTTCATATTCACATACGGAGGCTAAAGATCTTTTTATTGTAAACACAAATGCTAGCGAACTTTTTGCTGTATTGGCGATTTTATGCTGTCTGTAGTTATTTTCTTAAAGGAGACACTTTACTACAGCTACTTTTCTTGGTGAAATATCAATGGCTATACCCATAATTACATAATAGTCCTTTGACAATCGAAAATAAGGCACCAATTAATAAACAATAAGTAATACTGCAAAATTTATTTTAAGAATAAAATATTTGTTTTAAGAATAAAATAATATTGATTCCAACTCAAAAAAAGAAAAAAAATACCAGCACAACAAGAAGACAATTTTAAAATTTTGTTTTAAATTCGTTTGTTAATCAAGTTAATTCTTTCTGTAATGCAAACAATTTGACTACTTTGGATGAAATATTTTTCTTTTTAAAAAATGGCAACATTTAAGAAAATTATATCATCAAAACTATTTTAAAGGCGTGATAAATTGACTAAATAAACACATCAAACATACTTTCATCAAACATTGCAAGTATATGCTTTTATAATCAAAAACAATTGAAAAAAAATTCACAATTATTCTAATAATTTTCACACCTCTGCATGTTTGAAATTCTGTTTATAATATAATTATTCTTTGCTGTTCTGAAGCATGTTTCTCTCACTTAACAATTCTCATGTCGAAAACACTTTTTTCTCTAGAAAATCGATATAATTTCGAGATTTGCCAGGCTGCCCTCCTTTTCTTTTGTTAGTTCTGCTATCACTAGCTTTTGGGTAAGTTCGTAGGTCTTCTGTTTGAAAAACATATAAAATATTCTAATATAAGAAAACAGAGCTATTTCCCCTCAATAAAAACTAATATTACTAATTTTTTGAGGAAAATTGGTTGGATTAAGGAGTGTATGATAAAAAAATAATAATAGGTAATGAAAAAATGAACTAGAAAACAACTTAGGCTGTTTGTAGCTATCATGCGGCACATTGATACGTATCAGTAAGCACCGACATAGACTGTATCAATGTGGCCCATACAGTAATTTTGGATAAAATGAATCTTAATTCCAACACTTCATGATTTACCTAACTATAAAGAATTATGCTCTTCGATTGAAAGTAGTGGAACACTTCTATAATACCATTGCAACTGTACAACTCAAATTTGATTTTGACCTACAAAAACAATAAATCACCCATCGCATTTCATCAAACTACTGAATCATTCCAAGACTTTCTGTATGTAGTTGAGTGCACTAGTATCATCTTTTGGTGAAACTTCCTGTAATGACCCTATACGCAGTACCGGGGGTGTATGAATGTGCCCCATGTATCAATTTGCCCCAGTTCCCCCTACTTAAAATACAAATAAAAAGTTCGGAATACGATAACATGATAATGCATTGTATGCATGCCAATTTCTCTTAAAATATTAATTTCGTTGCTATATATTTTTAAAGAGTTGAAATAGATGAAATTGAAAGTTGAAACTTTTAATATTGAACTACTTGATTTATTAGTAAGTTAATTTAATGATAACATAAGTTATTAATAACAACTGTATATACATTATAATTAAATAACAAATGTTTCAAAAGTCAGACTGCGAACACTTTTAAACATCAAAACATTTCATCAAAACACTAAATCATGCCAAGACATTATGTAGTTCTGTACACTAGCATCACTTTTTGGAGCTTGTTGTGAAACTTCCTGTAACGGCGCTGAGAGCAGAAAAGGAAAGTATCAATGTGCCCCAGTTCCCCTTACCTTATTGCATTCTCTTTGTCCATTTCCATCATATTATAAATTGATTTCTATTTTGCCTCTCATTCACAGAAGCGTTTGCAGACATAGTAAACGTTATAATTTTGATAATCTATAATAGTGATAGATAAATTTGTAAATAGCATGCCCACGTGCGAATAATAGCATTCTGCATCATATTTAAACAAAGTGACATAGTCTTAAAAAAGCTGTTTATGTGCCCTACAATTTTACAAATAATGTAGGATGCTAAATCCATGTTACGTAATTAAATAAACGTAGCTTACACTAAAATTAACAAAATAATAAGAGATCAAAATAAACATTGAATAAATAATTTACTTTTTCTCAATTGGAGCTACAAAATTCATACATTTTAAAGATGTAGCCACGAAACATTTATATATAAGGGTGTTTATAAAGTCCCGGACCCATTTTGGTGTTTAATAACTCATTATAATAATAAAGATAGATTAAAATTAATAACATAAATGGTTAGATAGACTCAAAAAGTTTCATGACACTTGTCAATGAATTTCCACGTGTGCATCCTTTGACGCACGGAGAATATCAAGTTGATAGTCAGTTTCACGCCAGGTAGCGGCAAGCACTCCTTAATTAAGAATTTGAACTTTGTATGCTTGCAGTCTTAATTTTTTCTTAATGAAATTGTTCTGAATAATAAAGTTCAAAAATATATGAGTTATTACATCAATAAATGCCATAAGTCTTATTTATTAGAGTTATTAAACATCAAAATAGGTTCGGGACTTTATAAACACCCTGTACTTTGAAACTATATTGAATGACGGAAAAAAGTTGTCATATATTAAAGGACCACCGTATCTTTAAATTGCTCAAAATATCCATTTTTTAAATATTACTCGAAATCTTCTTTAATAGTGAATACTTTGATACCTCACTTTTTCAATAAGAGAATTATATCGCAAGATATTGTAATGCTTTTAATAGATCCTGTGCAATTACCCATAAAAGTACAAATTTTAAAATGATTATTTTCAGTGTTTATATATTTTTTAACGTGCTTTGTTCAATAAATACTAAGGATTTTTTTCTATAATTTACATAGATGTCTGATTTATTATTAGTTCTCTGTAGTGCATTAAGTATTTTTGCGCATGGATTTAACATTCAAATTCATATTTATAATTTTCATTTTTTTATTTACTTATTTTTTGAAAATGAAAATTTACTAAATTTCCTTCATTTTATAATGTACATGAAAGAATCAAAACACATTTATTGTAAAATCTCGTACATCTAATTATCCATGCACAATTTTATGTAATATATTCTAATAAATTTGAAAAAAAAACGATGTAAAATTTTTCATATTTATAAAAATGGAAGGAATCTTTTATAATTTAAATAAAACGAGATTTAAAAAAAATGTTATTACATTTTTAGCATTAAGAATTTCTTTAGCCCATATTATTACAGTATTATTCAAAATTGAAGAGATACTTTGAAAGGTAGTGTGTCCCCTTAAACATTTCAGATAATTCATCACTAGATTCTAATAATTTGAGCCTCTCTTTACACAGCTAATATTCTGCTGCATTTTGTGGTTACGCACTTCGCCGCTTGTATAGAAAACAGTTACTTGATTGTATTATGAAGCATTCTCATTGGTCGGAATAGATATATTATATGCAAGCGACGGAGTGCGCAGCAACAAAATGCAGCAGATTTTTAACAGTGTAGACACTGAGTACTTGTATCTCGAGTAAAATATATATTTAAGTAGAATTAATAATCAGTCTCCATAAATTTAACACACAAGAAAGTGCATGAGTAACTGGTTGCGTCAATAATACAGAGTAAATGTTTTTCGTTGATAAATTGTTCCTCTGGGGATATTTAAGGAATCTCAGGACTCTTAAAATCGGAAAAATAGAAAAAAAAGGAAATCATTTTCAATACTTAATATTTATAAATTTTTATCATATTAAAACACAATTTCTATTAAGATGAATGATCTGAGCACGTTCTTTCACTTTATGCTTTTAAAAAGTTGCAAGATGCAGAATTAACATTTACAGAGCGCTCCAAACTGTCAGACATTTGATGAGCAAAAAATTGACATAACAGCTTATGCGCACAATTACAAAATAAAAATTGCTACTAGAATGAAAATTTTGATATCCACTTATGCATCAGTTTGTAATAGAGACTTTGAACCTAAATAAATTTATATTTAAAGCCTTTTTCTGTTTTGAATACAAAGTTGCAACTGATAGAAAATTTTGAAAATTTCAACAAGATAATCACTTAAAAAATAAATTTATTCAAACAATAAAAAGGAAATTTTAGATTCAGTTTGTACAAATTAACATGAAATATGTATTTTGAAAATTTTATGCAAAGATATTTACAAGATTTTGAGATATCGTGCGCGTCATGACCAAAAATGTCATTTTGAGAAAAATGACTTCAAAATTTCGGAAAAACTGCTTCAGCTATTGAGCGGGTAAAATTCTAAAACCCATAACTTTTGTTCTAATGAGAATTTCGAGAAAACAATTATATAAAAATATTTAAATAATATAGCAGTTTAACATATAAAAAAATGGAAATTTCGAAAATGTGGAAGCTTTAAGAGTCTTGAGAACCCTTAAAATTACTAAATAATAATAAAATATTCATCAACTAAAAGATCAAAATTCTATGAAATGCTGCATATTTATGCAGGAAATAATTGATGTAATATTCACGTTTGCGTTTCTTTTAATTACATAATCTATGTTATCAATTTATATCTAATAATTTCTAAAACTAATTGGAAAAATATTTTTCCTCTATTTCTGAATGATAACAGTTATATCCACACATTGTTTTCTATTTGCATTCAGTTTAAAATATAATGCATTTTAAGTAGCAGAATAATAGCTTAATAACGAAAAATAAGAGATTCTAGCAACAGTAACTAGAGTATTACCCAATTCAGGATCGGAGTCTTTCAAACGACCTTTATTCATTTGGCATATTTTTGTTAATTATTTAAATAAAATTTATAAATCACGAAAATTTAACAAATAAAATCTGTTTTACTTTACTTTTTTTTTTTTTTTTACAAGAATCAAACCCAAACGCTATTAGCATCTTTGAGGATGATTATATGCACACGTGTTTCCAAACGAAGAAAAAAAAATATGAACACTATGATAAAGAAAAAAGAAAGTTAGCTCACAAAATATGAATTTATAATAATATTTGACTGCTAAACTCCCCTCACAAACATAAATATTATTTAAAATTTATTATATTTTTGAAAGATAAAAGCTTAAATGTTTTCATAACTTAAGTGCAAATACAGTGCAAAAATGCTGTAAAAAAAAAAATAAAAATAAAAAAAAAATAAAAAAAATAAAAAAATTGTTTTTTACGATACAATTTTATTTTTCAAGCAAAAAAAGAAAGAGTGATATTTGTTTTAATTTGTGTTTATGTTTAATGCATGGTTATGTTTAAATTTATTTAAAACGAAGAAAAATTTTATAAAACTTAATTATGCAAGTGTTTGCACTTATTATACTACAGAGTTTATCTTTCTCGAGGAACATTCGTCAAATACCATTGATGCTCCAAAGCGTGCAAAAACATGCAAATACGATTTTTTAACCACTTAAGTATAAATATTTTTTTTTAATTTAATGTTATAAAATTTATGTTTCAACATATATACATAATGTCAGATACATTTATTTGAAATAGAATAAATTATGCATTTGTATCAAAGCTATAATGTATTATTGCGCTTTATCTTTAATAAATTATGTTTCACCGCATAAATTTATTACACGTATGTGTTGCATAGCAATATCCCAGTTATAACGTTTGTGGTATTCTGTGATATTTGATATTCATAATTCATTATTTCAAATTCATACACCTCTAATTTGCTTAATAAAGTTTATTGCGAGGTACTGTGTTTTCATGTATATTTAATAAATGTGCTTAAAATATTTTCTTCTGTAATTATATGTTATGAAATAGGTAACTTTTAGTGATTGTATTTGTATTATTACAAGAGACATCCCAGGAATTTTTTGAAGTGGACTAAATTATTTAAAACTGTTTGAGTACTTTTTTTTTCTTATTAATAATTTAATTAAGAATATATTACGTAAAAAAAAAAAAAAAAAAAAATCAAAATTTCTCCGACTGTATATTATTGCATCATATGTCAAATTATTCATGTTTTAGGCCTTTACTGTCGCACTAAATCATTAATTTATGTGGAACCATAAAACAAGCGAAACTATTCTTTTACAAAATATATAATGCACTGTAAAAAAAAAAAAAAAAAAAAAAAAAAAAAAAAAAAAAAAAAAAAAAAAAAATCTTTATTTCTATAGAAATAGATTTACGGAAATTTGTATGCCTACTAACGTATATTATGTATGTTTTCAAGTATACTTAATAAATGTGCTTAAAATATTTTCTTCTGTAATCATAAATTACTATGAAATAGGTAACTTTCAGTGGTTGAATTTATATTATTAAAAGAGGCATCCCAGGGATTTTTTTAAGTGGAGTAGTTTATGTAAAAAAGTGTGAACATTTTTTTCTTATTTATAATTTCAGTTAAAAGATATTTGGTAAAAGAAAATTCAAAAATTTTTCATACTGAATATTATTGCATCATATGTCAAATTATTTATAATTTAGGACTTTACTGCCACACTAAATCATTAATTTACGGGGAATCTTAAAACAAGCGAAACAATTCTTTTACAAAATACATAATACACTGGAAAAAAAGAAAATCTTTATTTCTATAGAAATAAAGTTGCAGAAATGTGTATGCCTATTAAAACTTTATTTGTACACTGCTCAAAAGAAGAGTTTTTTAAAGCTACAAAAGTTTGTATGTTTATAAAAGAATCTATTAAACTTATAGTAATCTTATTATATTTATAAACCGGGTTTCAGTTACATAAAAAGTTCTAGAAAACACTGTGCAAAGTATGATTCATAGGTCTCACACATTGGCTTTTACACTGAAAAAAAAATTGTGAATTTGTTAAACTTTTCTCTGGGAAACTAGAATTCATAGAACTTCTTATGTAACGATAGCAGGAAAAGTTCATATATTAGAAATAGTTTACAAGATATTTTTTTTTAATTACCGTTACATACAAAGCTCTAAAAACCTCAATCTCCTATAAAAAGTATAGTAAATTTACATTTTGTTTTACAATTTTCATGAAATTTTTTACAACTTTATTGCCTAATTAATTTTATCACTGAATCCGCTTCTGCTACATACATTTTAGAAATTTGCTTTTTGCCAGTTTAGGAAACTAAGCATAAGATCATTGATGGTACGTTTTGTTTCCGAAACTGGTTTTCTACAATAAATAAAGCATTTAGTGCTTTAAACGCAGGCTCATTTATTTACTTAACTCATTACGAGTCGAACTAGAGGAATTTTAATCTTCAAAAAACGGCTGAAAGAATTTCGAAAAGAATTAACAAAAATAATTACACTAAGAAATAAATATTTAATAAACATTCTTATAAAATTGATGTCACGTTTGTCCGTCACAATTTTGCTTGTAAACATTTTCACGCTTTATTTGAAGTTTTAATTTGAATGATTTAGAAATTTAATTGTCAATTTATTGATATAAAATAAAATATACCTTTTAAAAAAATGTTCTGATTTCATCTTCACCTACTGAAGTCCTCCGAAATAAACGTCTCAATCTCATTGTCTATTGAATAGAACAAGTTGGAAATTGCACGTGAAGCGTAGTAAATGGGGGGCTAGAGATAACGAAGGGTTCGTAGATAACGAAGTTTTAAAAATGTCACTCTCATATATCAATCTCATAAAATTGTAAATAGTTAATTGCAATTAAAATGCGCACCAAATAATGTTGTCCCTATACCATTATGTAATGGAATACTTTTGTGTGGCCCTGTACATCAATAACAAATGTTCTTTGGTCCACAGATTATGTAAAATGTATAATATAATGTGTACTTTATGGATGCATATCTATTTTATTATGTTCGAATGAGTGTAACACCATTAAAATGCATTTGAAACATTTTTCCAGGTTAACTGTAATATAACGGAATACTTTTGATTGTCCTGGTAATTGATCTATGCATTCGATATTCATAAAATTTGAAATGATTCGACAAAATTATGTAATAATTATGCATTTTAAATTTCAAATGATTAAAATGCATTTGAAACTATTTTCCCATCGACCGTAATGTAACGCAGTTCTTTTGATTGTCCCTGTAATTGATCTATGCATCCAATTTTCATAATGCTGAAATGATTCGACAATATTATATAATAATTATGCATTTTAAATTTCAAATGATTAAAATGCATTTGAAACTATTTTTTCAATCGACCGTAATGTAACGCAGTTCTTTTGATTGTCCCTGTAATTGATCTATGCATCTGATTTTCATAAAGTTGAAATGATTCGACAATATTATATAATAATTATGCATTTTAAATTTCAAATGATTAAAATGCATTTGAAACTATTTTCCCCATTGACCGTAATGTAACGCAGTTTTTTTATTGTCCCTGTAATTGACCTATGCATCCGATTTTCATAAAATTTGAAATGACTCGACAAAATTATGTAGTAGTTGCATATTTTAAATTTCAAATGATTCGGTTTGGTAGTTTTTGCACTGTTATATGCGGACAGACAGACAGACGGACGGACGAACTAAACGACAACTATAGGTGCTATGTATTTACATAATAACGAACGCACCTAAAAAGAAACACAAATTGTAATGTGAAGCATTACATCATACAAACCGTCATTTTTCCGTTCGAAAGTTTAAAAAAAAATATTTTTAATAGTAATAGGAAAAAACCATCCGTAATTCTCATCATTTCCCTTCTTTTTTCAACAATGCAACTAACCAAAAAGTCACCAATGTCAAGAAATTCCTATGAAAGACTTTTAAAATTAAAATTGAATTATGAAAATGAAATTATTTTTTAAACGAGTTTAAAACTGCACGTGAAGCGTAGCAAATGAGGTGCGTTCGTACGATAACGAATTATTAAATATATCACTCTTATATATGAATCTCATAAAAGTGTAAATAGTTAATTACAATTAAAATGCAATTAATGCAAATAGTTAATTACAATTAATTACAAACAATATTCTCTCTATACCGTTATATAATGGAATTTCTTTGTGTGGCCTTGTATATCAATAACAAATGTTTTTTGCACCACAGATTATGCAAAATATATATTATAATATGTACTTTATGGATGCATATCTATTTTATTATGTTCGAATGAGTGTAACAGCATTAAAATGCATTTGAAACATTTTTCCACATTAACTGTAATATAATGGAATACTTTTGATTGTCCCTGTAACTGATTTATGCATCCGATTTTCATAAAATATGAAATAACTCTACAAAATTATGTAATAATTATGTATTTTAAATTTCAAACGATTAAAATGCATATGACACTTTTCCCCTATTCACCACAATGTAATGGAATGGTTTTGATTTTCCCTGTAATTGATCTATGCATCCAATTTTCATAAAATTTGAGATGACTCGACAAAATTATGTAATAATTATATATTTTACATTTCACACTACTCGGTTGGGTAGGTTTTGCGTTTTTATATTAGGATGAATGGACAGACGGACGGAAGGACGAACTGAACGACAACTATAGGTGGTACGTATTTACATAATTACGAACGCACCTAAAAAGCGATTGCGTAGATATCTGGAAATAAAGCATTTTCATTTTTTTAATCAAATTACGTTCATCAGAAACTCAGACTAGATGACTTAGATACAACATTGTATTTTAAATATACAAATTATAATCAAAGGGAAATGGCGCAATTTTCAGAAATATTTTCATTTGGACTATTTCACTAAGGATCTTTAAATAATTCAAGTAAGTTTAGTCTTTAAAATGCAGAGATATACGTCAGTAAATATCATGTCCTCACTGACACAGTTGTAACAACGTTTATCACATTCACGGAGAAAATTTATCCGTTTTCTGAGTGATGTCATTCTTCTCATCGGAAGTATTTCGCTTAAAATATAACTTTTAATTATATGTTATTTTTTGTTATTTTCTATAGTTACAACACTAATCTCATTTCTCAACGAATAATTCGTTTTTTGTCGATTAATACATAATTACACGCAATCACTTTGTTATGGTTTAATTTTATGAAAACCATGTTTTTCTTTTGACACATTTACTCATGAAATCACGCTTCTGACTGGTGGAATTCAAAAAGTCGATAAAGAAAAATAAATTTATATTATGGAAAAAAAGCTTAACCTGATTGCCATCATTTTGAAGAATTATCATAAAAAACATTTAAAATAAAATATAAAATACAAAAAATGGAAGTAAAAAAAATTAGTAGGGGCACATCTACCAAACAACAGCATTCATTAAAATATAATTTTTAAATTCGGCTGTGTAGAAAGCTAAAGGCTGATGACTAAAACCCGCCTGGTCTTTTAAATATATAGATCTGTTTCCTCTTACCAACTTATGCAAATATGAAATTTCTTTTTCGTTGCTATGTTGAATGGTCTGCATAAAATTATAAACTTTTGTGAAAATTCCACATGTACGAGCAGTATTCAGGTTCTTAACATAACATTTCTGATTACTTTTTAGCTCACAGGCTATCATAGCCTGGGAGCTTATATGCCCGTCCGTTTTGTATGTACGTTCGTATGTTCGTGCGTAACGCGATAACTCATGATAAAAATATCGGATCCACTTGAAATTTTGTATATAGGTATATCCTGATAAGGCGCTTCCCTGATTAGTTTTTGGAGTTCATTCGCTATGTATAAGAGGGGGGAACGGGGGGTTCATGCCCCTCCCCTTAGTTGATATAAACGGGATTTTCATGCAGAATTAACAGTTTTCGTTCAAAATTTAGCTATAGGATCATTCTGATGAGGCGAATCCGTGGCTGTTATTAGGTGTTCATTTGAATAAGTATAAATAGGGGGAACGGGGGTTCTAATGCTCCTCCCGTTAACTTGTATAAATGGATTTTTCAAGCAGAATTGTCAGATTTCGTTCAAATCTCTGAATAGTTTTGGAAGTTTAATGGTTAAGTATAAAAGAGGGGAATAACTCCTCTTAAATTATATAAATGCTAAATGGGTTTTTATTAAGAATTATCCGATTTGCTCTAAATTTTGGATATAGATTTTTTATATGATAAAGCATGTCCTTGATGGTTTAGGAGGTTCAATGATTAAGTATAAAAAAGGAGAAAGGGGAGAGCTGTGTCCCTTTCTTTTTTTTTTTTTTCGAACGGAATTAACGAAAATACAAGGCTGTAATGTACAATTAGTATGCATAGATTGTGAGCTCAATGCCATCAGTTTAACTGGGCAATATTCTTTTTATTTTATTGTTTATGAATATGTATAAATATTTTTTATCAAATATTTCAAATTTTAAGAGACAACCGCAATTCTTACCAGCCTTCTTAGAACGAGCATTTGCACTACCTTTACATTCATGTCGAAAATTAAAGATAACTCAGAATCACACGAAAATCGAACTCTAAAGTAAAAATTTAACCTGTAGAATTATCGCACACATGCTTAAAAGTAATATAGAAATTATAGAAAACCACCAGATGGCGCCGTTAGTAAATCATGATGATGAGAGTGTAAGAGAGGCGTATTTTAAGAATGATGGCAAGTAATCAAAACTGTTAATCAAGCGTTTTTAAAGCTGCTACTTCATGAAAATGACTTTTAGAATTCTATGAAAATTTTATAGAATCCTATATAATTATGGCCCGTTTCCTATAAGCTTGTTTAAAAGCTAGATAAATACCTGTAGAAATTTATTCGAAAAGCCTGTAGAGACAAGTTGTTTAACAGAGGTTTAATAGAAATTTCTGCTTTTTAGACATTTCTATAGAATTTCTACAGATATTTCTATATTTTTTAAATTAGCTAATAGAAAATTCCATATAGTCCATTACAGTATATAAAACTAAAAGATTCTATAAAAATTTTTTTATTGAATTTTAAATGCCATTTTCATAAAAGGTGTCACTAGTTAAGACATACAAATCCATGTAGATGATTTGTTACGTGTTAAAATTATCGGTCATCAGGAATGTGGACGTACTCAGATGCAAGTATCTGAGGAGTTTGGAATTTCCCAAAGAGTATTTTATAGAATTTTAGAATAATTTCAAGTAATGGAAATATTTATGAAGGTTACGGTGCAGGTCACACCGAACTACCTCGAATGATGACAAGCATTTGGCAGTAACTGCCAAAAGAATCCTGCGGAACACAGCTTAAAACCAGCCTCGCCGTGGTTACGACTTTTTCAAGACAAACCGTGTATCAACTTTTGGTAAATATTGATCTATATATTTGTTTCCAGAGTTGTCGGATGTATTCAGCTCACAGCAGCTCAATGTCGTCTGCAGTTAGCCTGGAGTAAAGAACATGCAATGTCACCCTCGTCAGAGTGGACTTGCGTGATGATTTCCGACTAGTCAATGTTTTGCTTTAAATACTATTCAAGTCGGATTTTTTCATCCGTCTTATTTTGAATGTGAAGCACTCGTTGCTACTAGGTTACTATTATTGAACCTGTTACGATGGTGCACTAGTTCTCATTTGAAGTGGACTTACACTGGGCACCAGAACATATCTCTATATCACAACCATGAAAGGTCCCATTTATCTTTACATCATTCTGTAACAACATATACGTTTGTTTAGGCGTTCCATTAGCGCAGAAATTTGTGTTTATGGATAACAACGTCTGTCCACACAAACAAGCATGGTAAACGAATGCCTTCAGTATGAGGATATCACCCATATGAAATTGCCCAGCATTTTCACCTGATTTGAGTCCGATTGAGCCTGTGTGACATGCCGGGTCCATCAATTGAAGCCTATCAACCACATTCTACATGTTCCGGAACTTCCGAGAATATTGCTTACTGAGTGGAGTAATCTTTCCTGAGATCAGCTCTATAATTTGATATTTAACATGCCTAGGTGTTATACGGAATGTTTTTTATTGTGTGGGAGATACAATGCATTAACCATCATACCAAACATAAAATGTTAAGTGTTTGTAAGATACATACTTTTTGTAATTGCTACAGGGAGGAACAATTGCAGTTCTCAGAAATGGTATTATACACACCATCGTTGTTGTTTTTTAACTTCCGTTTAATAAATAGTCTTGATAAATAAATCAATTTTGTTTTGTTTCCGAACTCGAGCTCCCTTTATCTTTAATTTATGGACATATCTGCAATATAAAAAGCTATGTGTGCAAAATTTGAAATTGCAAACTTGTAGTGTTATTTTTCTATGAAATTTTTATTGAGGTGTAATAAGTCTCAATATATATCATTATTTTTGGCTTATAATATTGTTTAATTCTCTAAACTATCCATAGACAACATATTAGATATTTTAATAATTTTGCACTTCATATATACTATGAGTGTTTTAACTAATAAAGTGACCATATTTCACTCTTGAATTTGTTTTAAATTTAGCGATATTCAACATACAATCAAGAACATAAAAGCTGGATAATGCCTGGAATGAAACTATTTACACAATTGTATGATTGCCTAAGGATACTAATAATCCTCATCTATCATAATACTCAAATTATAATATTACCGAATTTAATGGATAATGTCATTTGATATTTCATGCAGAAAACTTATGATATAGTATTCGTAATTTCATTTTCATCACGTAATATAGTATTTGGATTTAAGGCATAAGAAACAATAGTTGCAGTTGATAACATGTATATTGATTTGAAAATACTGACACAAATCTGGAAATTTCGGCGTGTTTTTGATTGTTTGAGATATATTGTTGATTTGAATGTATTCTTAAATAATATAAATTACCATATACTTTTTAAGCAGGTTTTGAAATGTCTTAACTTATCTCTTCTTAATATCTGCTATATTTCAACTTGTATGAAATATTCAATCAATTATTCAACAAATTTCATTATGTTTTTTTAATAAAACGATGACACATGAGAAAAGGATTATGAAAAACTGCGCTAAATTAGCAAGAGAAAAACTTGCTAAATTAAAGCCCATACTCTGCGTTGATGATATAAAATGAGTGTGTTTGTTGGCATGTGGAACAAAGAAAAATATGTGCAGTCGAAAAAAAGTTAAATGAAACAAAAGAAAATAATAATTTATATATTTTAATCGAAAATCTCCAGAGAGAAGAAACAAAAACCGCTATTGGATAAACAATTAATTTTCTGTATCTACGGCATCGTACTGCAAAATCTTGCAATATAAAATTTCCACCAAAATAACCTCCATTTGGACAAATTCCTTTCTCAATTCAGTAACTTTGTGAAATTATAAGTTCAAAAATTATAAGTTCGTAAATTTTAAGCTCAGACAAATGAAGGACTAAAAAACGGTCTTAAACAGCAACATATAGGGGAGAGTGGGGATACTTGAGCATAGGGGATACTTGAGCCACCCCTATTATCTCTACAGTTAGTTAATTTTTCTTTCTAAAACTGCCAATATGTTAACACATTTATAGTTCTGAACATGTAAAAAAGAAATCACACATCTTGGTACCATTTTGAAAGTATAGTGATCAATAGTTGTCTTTTCTCTATCTGAAGTAAATTTTTGGGTACATGTTTTTTTTGTTTTTTTGTAATCAAAGTTTTGTTTAAAGTTGCAACTATATACATAAATTTAGTAAGCATAATTTCAATTGTATTTTGAATCTAAAATAGTTCTAATAGCTGCATGCTTTATTTAGTAAAACTCTTGGAAACAAAACTAGTGGTAGTGGGGATACTTGAGCCAGTGAGAGTGGGGATACTTGAGCCATGTCTCAACCCTCCCCACTAGAAATTAAACATAAGAGAAACAAACAAAAAATAAAATTCCTTTCTTATATTCACTAATAGATTTTTTTCTGGATAAAAGAGAGAATAAATTTTCATTTTATTTTATTTTTCTTAAATAAATAACGATTTAAAAATGTATATTTTTTAAATGAAAAGATTCCATTTTAATTTTCATTTTGACTAGCAAAATAGCCTGTCTAGATAAATGTAAACATAGTTTTCAATTTAACTTTTATTAAATTAAAATAACTTTTTAAAACTGTTTTACAGGCTATAATCTCTAATACTTTAATTAGTTAGGTCCAACGTATTAAAATATTTATTTTTTAATATAACATATTAATATCTTATATTGAAATCGTAACCTCTGTTGCTGTAATTTTTTTTAACTAAGAAAATTGAAGAAACAGTGGTAAAAAAAGCGCACAAGAAACAAGAAAAGCAACAAAAATCCCAGTTCAAACTTACTTGCATGGAGCCAAAGAGGAAGACAAAATGTTTTCCTGTGAAATCAAAAAAGTGTTTGAAATAGTAGAATGATACATCTGGCTTAAATTCCGACAGCTACTAAATTAAAAGCATGAGTTCGACATTATCATTAAAGGGAAAATTCTGCCAATGAAGGTGATGATGTGAAAAGAAAATCTTCTATTGCTGGTTGGTTACTAATAAAATATGCCAGAAAGAAAACTAAAAATATTTGTTGGATAAGCACTTAATATTTTGAAAATGAAATTTGCCCGAAGAATAGCAGATTCCAAATTTAAATGGCTCTGAACTGAGGGTGTTTCTACCGTCGTTATAACTCAAGTTGAAATTATCATTTGACAACCAGTTCTAACGACAAAAAATGATCGTATTACTAACTTTGTTTTCTCAATTGGTTTGGAAGGACTTTATGTTTCATAATTTGTCATTCTGTAAAATGTTTGTGCAAAAATAAAGCAAAAAAAAAAATACTTTTGTAGGAATTTTTCCGTAGTGGCTCAAGTATCCCTTCACAATGGCTCAAGTATCCCTTCACAATGGCTCAAGTATCCCTCCCATGGGGATACTTGAGCCATCATGTAAAACAAAAAATAAACTTTTTTTATACATAGAAAAATAGTTCAAAATTAATTGAAAGTGGTTTTCAGTTGAAGAAAAAATATCAAATTTTCATTTTCAATATTTTATTTTATTATAAGAAATTATAAAAAATTTAAAAAAATTAAAATTAAAAAAATGGCTCAAGTATCCCCATCTTCCCCTATATATATGGTATTACGGATGTACGGATCCGGTCTAACTAATCTCCGAAAACTGAAAGACAAAACTCTCAGAGAGGTGTCATATGCACTGCACATGCAAATATGCTGCTCACATCCGATGAAAGATTCGGATCTCGCCTGCAATGTGCTATTGCATATGGTGGTGGTGATGTGGATAACATACAGCTGTGATAAACGATTTGGAGTCATTCAGTTTATTATTAAGGGAACCTTTCTATAACGTGGGCCACTATTAGCGCCACCTATTGGCTAGTTCTTAAGTTATTTTTCTCTCGGTGTTAAAACTTTTTTTCTTGACTTATAGATTCTAACCCTGCAATCCGTTTTTAGTTTCAGTTATTTTCCCGGTATTTATAAATTTTCTAAGTTTCTACGGACTTTTCACCTATTCTGTATAATTTATGGATACAGCACACTAACTTTTTCCCTCTAATAATGATTTTCTCCAGGATTAATATTCTTTTCAGGAATTCATAAGAATTCCTGAAAATTCAGGAATTTATAAGAATTCTTTCGGTAGTCACTTATCAAAGTAATTATAATTCATAAGCATAATTTGTTTTTCAATTTTTGAAATTATATCATTAGCTTTACCGAGATTTAAACTACAAGAAATGAATAGCCAAATGGCTTCTTATCCTGCTGTTAGTACAAAAACATTTTTTAATTAAACGGCTTCTAAACTTCTTTATTCCATTACATCCAGGATGCATAAAATTATTATAATTATTTTAAACTATTACATTTTTGACACATTTCCTTTTACGTTTTTAACAATCCATTATAATGTTTTTGTAGATATCTTTTGTGTCAAATTCGATAATTTTCTTTATGTAGATTATATAGACGTCATTATATACTTACATGTTAAGAGGTTAACGGAAAATTAAAAATTGTAAGCCGCTGTATCAACTTTATATAAATAAATTTACTTTAGTTTTCACTGAATTAAACATTCAAATAAATTAATAGTAATACAATTTAAACATCTGCATTTTAAACATATAGTTTTTAAATTTTCTGTGGTATAGATTTTTTTAAAAGAAAAATAAAAGAGATTAACAATGAAGAAATGCGTATTCAGAACAAAGTAAATATCAGTTTAATTATTTTAATTTAATTCACTTTTTCAAATAACTTTACATGCTATTTAACTAATTTAGTTTACTCTTACGCTATAATGAACAAATTTAACTTACATTCTAATTTAAATATTTATTTACTTTTATAGCAGCAAACTTAATATTCTAAATTTTGGATGTAATAAGCCTTGTGATCTTTTGTTAATCTAAAAATATTTTCTTGACAGTATTCATTCCCCATGAAATAACTATAACATAAATTTTTATTCACAAAATTATAGCATTACTTTGAAAGATACATTTCTGATAAACATATTCATCATTCCAAAATTTGCATCTTAAGTAAATCCATGAATAGATGACCAAAATAATTTAAAGTTATTAAAGTATTTCTTTTTCAAGGCAAACTAATTTTAGTTTATTCATGTGTCTTTAATCAGAGATACGTTTCAACTATCGTTCTTAACAGAAATATGCAAAATAGAATTTGACAAATTCATTGAACTTATGAATGAAAGTTTTTCTAGAATTTGAAAGTTTCTTTTTTTCACAACATATGAACATTAGAATCAAATTAGAGTATTAAAACGAAAGAAAATGATTATTAACTTCAAATATGAAACTTCATGTATGTATTTATAATAACTTGTTCCATTATCAAAATCCATTAAAACGGTTTATTCAATTTGGTAGACTTTTATATAGCTACAATATTTGTATAGCTACAACGTCCATTTTTTAAATTTAGATTTAATTTTTTTACCGCGGATTTCCAATGTGATTTGCGATTATGGAACTTACATTAACTTCAGACCTTTAAATTTATAAAATGTTAGGACCTGTGCAATTCATGATCGTAAACGAAAAAACATTATCAAATTTCAGTTTCCTAGTAATAGTCCCAACAATTCAGAATAAATCACTATTTCATTTCTTATTCTAAAATTGATAATTCTAATCGATGTATTAGAAGAATTTTATAACAAGATATTTTAATGGTATTTCAATGTACCGTCGGTAAATAAAGTGTTAAATGGAACAACAACAAAAAAAGTTTAAAATTTTACTACTGCGAGGCATATTTGATATGTATGGGAGATTTTAAATGAAAAAAAAAACATTGATAAAGTAATATTAATTTATAATATTAAGATATTTTTTCTTTTCAAATATTAAAAAGTAGTTTAATAAAAGTTTAATTAAAAAAGTTAGTTTAATAATAGTTTAATAAAAATAACTCGGAGATTGAAAGTCAAACATAGCAAATGAGCAGCGTTCGTAGTGTAATGATGTTTTAACATTTTCAGATCTTAGTGTAATAGTATACAGTACTTCGGATAGCGTCTAGTGACCAAAATCTTTTGTGTGTCTCCATAAATACTATCTGTTTTGTGTTACACTGAAAGTAACTTGTAGTCATCTTCAGTAACCTAAATCCATTTCATAAAATGTGAAATAGTTTATTGCAATTTAAACGCGCCCCAAACAACGTTTCCTCTTGGACTGTTATGTAATAGAATATTTTGTATGAGCTTGTAAATTAATAACAAATATTTTTTGCACAACAGAATGTACAGAATGTTTATCTTGGTATATATTTTACAGAAGCATATCAATTTTATTATGTTTAGAAGAGTGTAACTTTCTTTAAACTCATTTCAAAATATTTTTTTCCATTGAAAGCAAAGTAACGAAATACATTTCACTGTCCCTCTAATTGAACTATACATTCGATTTTTATAAAATTGAAATGACTCGACATAACTGTATAATAATTGTATATTTTAAGTGGCAAACGACTTCGTTGTGTAGCTTTTGCATTGTTGCATGCGGAGAGACGGACTCACTGAACGACGACTATAGGTGCTACAAATTTACATAATTACGAATGATACATTTTTAATTCAAAAAAGCATGATAAATAAATTTTAATATGTAAATTTTAATATTTTACTTCTTATAAATTCTTAAAATTACATACCATTCAAATTTCATTACGTGATATATTCGATACGTGATACATTTTTAATTCAAAAAAGCATGATAAATAAATTTAAATATGTAAATTTTAATATTTTTCTTCTTATAAATTCTTAAAATTACATACCATTCAAATTTCATTCAAAAAAACATAGATATATATAATTTTACATATAACTTATTAAATTTGCATATTTTTATTTCTTGGAATATTAGAGTTTTAGTTATATATTTTTTGAATTATTAGATACTAGTTGACGTGCCCTGCGTTGCCCGTGTCCGTAATAATAATGTTAAATGAACTTGAAATTTCTATGATTTTATCTTTAACTTGAAATATGTGTAAATACATTAAATTAAATGCATGGTCTCTGACTGCGCCAAAAATCGGTTTAAAAAAATTAATATTTAGCTGCAAAAATACTCAAATTGACTGCAATGTGAAACGCGGAGGATATATATGTGTCCAACGATTGCGTCTGATATTTGTCCTTAAAAATTACTGTTAAGTCACTTAACTAAATACTTTTTTCACATTGATATCCCAAGTGAAATATTCTGAATTTCAAACTAATTATATATCACTCTTGAATCCGACTATACCGTGAATGAAATCGATACTGGATGATTAGCTAAAGTGTTAGTATATAGTATTATAATTTTAGAGCCATTTTACAAAAAAAGTGTATATTTTTAATGAACATGCATAATGTTCATTCTGTGAACAAGGTCCTAATCGTAACCTAATTTTATCGTAATCATAACTTGTCTACAACCTAGCTGTATCTTAACAGTAACCTAACTGTAACTTAAATATACCATAAATGTAACCTGGTCGTCACCTTATCATAACCTACACATAATCTAACCATAACCTAACCGCAACTTAACCTTACCTACCTGTAACATAACCGTGACATAACTGTAACCTAACCAGAAATTAAATATAACCCAGACTCAACGGAACATAATTGCAACTTAACTGTTATGAACAGACGAGGCACATTTCACCTTAACTGGTAGTGTCAATGGCTTCCGCGATCCCCTGACCTCACTCTTATGGATTTCAGGTTCTGGGGATATCTAAAATCTAGAGTGTACATGTGCAATCTGCAAACTTTGCCGCATTTGAACTTGCATTTGGACTTGGTTACCAAACCGTAACCAAGTTCTAACTTAACACTAACTATAAACAAAATATCTTAACTTTCACGTGCTACAAAGTACAGGGTGGTCATAAGAAAACTTTGCCGGTATATGGAGCTCTAGCGGCCAGTCCGTTCAACTGATCGAGGTTAAATTTCAAATATAGCTACTCAATGGTATGAGCTCGAGATTCTCTGAACGGCAACAAAATGGCGCTTACAGTTACGGTTATAGTTACAGAAACTCGAAATTTCCCAATGACAACACTCAATTTTTTTTCATCGCAAAATGCTCAACGCATGCAAAAACCCTAAATAGCGTTGGAACCGTACGTGTATAGTAAAAAACGGACAAGTTATGCACGCACAAAAAACTGTTCTGTTAATCCTCCCTCTTATAAAAAAACACGATTGTTACGCAAGGAGTAAATTTGGATATGACACAGAGTCAGTACACTAATCTCTGATTACAACACTGTTCGGAGAAAACTTTTATTTTGATTACACATTTTCCACATGGGTGCTATCACAAGCAATTAATTACACATTGCATGGTGGCAACTGTGGACAATACAGCCGAACGTTACATCGCACGAGGGATGTTTGTAATCTCACGTTTGATAGAATCTTTCAAATGCGGCAAAGTTTGCAGATTGCACATGTACACTCTAGATTTTAGATATCCCCAGAACCTGAAATCCATAAGAGTGAGGTCAGGGGATCGCGGAAGCCATTGACACTACCAGTTAAGGTGAAATGTGCCTCGTCTGTTCATAATATGCGAAGAGGTCGATCGTTATTTCCATCATATGGGATAAGAAATTCATTAACATAGACTATATGTTGTTGATGGTCTCTTACTTCCAACATCTGGGCACACTGGTACCGGTAAAGAAACATGCGGATTACAGAACGCAGTTACTTTAAGACCATTGATTTTGGTATATCAAATACACGAGATGCAGCTTTTGTAGTTTGCATGCGTCCTCTGGTCACTATGTGATGCACTTCCATAACAGTATCCTCAGGAACAGTTGGCGGTCCGGATCCCAGGCTATCACAGGTGCTGCCAATTTCTTCGAATTTCATTACTAAATCACGAAGAGCTTGTGATGCCTTGCAGCATCACTCCACCGCTTTTATAGAAAACAATTACTTTACTGTGCTATGAAGCATTTTCATTGGTCATAAAAGAGATATTCTATAAAAGCTGTGGAGTGACGCTGCAGCAAATGGATCATATTTTTAACAGTTATTCTAATGTACGAAGTACCAACGATCTGGCGTAGAACAGCTGTGTTCAAAATTCCTAAGTTAAAGTGACATTTTGCCAGTCTATAAATTTTAAATGTCTTTGGGAAAAAAAACTGTCACTTTTGAAATGTCAAAATCTCAAATGGGTTTCGCGAAAATTTTATGCAACCAACCAACCGCAAAGAAACGAAACTGAAAAAATTAGGGAAAAGATGATTTTTTTTATGAGAGTGACTTTTCGATTTTAATTAATTACTCGGTTAATAATTGGAATTTCGAAATTCTGAAGCTCAGGTATAGCAGGAGAGATTTGGGGCTACTCTAAAAAAATTGAGCCTTGCACATATACATGCTGTAGAGCGTTTTTTTCTTTGATTAGTATAGATATAATTCTGATTTATAAAAAAGTGAAAAAGCTATTTATTTAATTTAATATAAAATATGCATGTTATTTTAACTATAAATTTCTTGGCAACATTATGCATCGCTAAATTTTCCTTACACATTCCAAAAATTGAATCCTTTAACAATTCCTAGCTGAAAGTTTCCGTGTTTAAAATATTAGATGAAACATCTGTTTCCGCACGTAAAATGTATGATTCCTGTCAGCTGTTGAAACAAATGCGTTTTAATTTGCAACAGATGGAAAGTATCCCAGAATATCTTAGAATTCATTTTCATTAATATTTTATTTCATTCTAAATATTTTTAAAATCTTATTAAAGTGCGCAACAGATTTCCCAAAAAATAATATTTCCGATAAAAGTATTTCAATTATCATGGATTTTGTCTGCTTAAAGCAAATAGGATGAAAAAAAAGAAAATATCTAAAAAACAAATACTTTTATTTTGTAATTTGCAGCAATGCACGTGACTCCAGCTTATGTTTAGTGCTGAAGAGAAACTTATATCCATATCAGAAGGTTTTCTTGTTTCATAATAAGTTTATTCAAAATGTGATGAAATATTTACAAATATGTACAATACCAGACATTCTGGTATTTCCACTATTATTCAATTAATATAAAATTCCAAAGATCCATTAAATTCAACAACTCTCATAATAAACTAAACTGAAAACATTCCAAAACACTGGTCGTCAAGACAACGAAACTAGTTGCCACTTAGCATCATATAAATACGTTATAAATACATCGCTCGCTCGCAGACGAGAAACAAACGTCACTTTCATCGGAGGAGATTTTGCAACAAGTGCATTGCATTTGATATCTTATATAATTAAGCAAATTAAGTATATTCAATAAAAAATAAATGAATGACAATGCATCTTTTAAAAAGTATTTTAAAAAATATATTTAAAATTATACTAGCAAAAGCCATGCTTTGTTTGGATTCGCGAAGCATTATTTTATAAAACAGATATTTGAAAGTAACAATATTTTTTTATTATTATTATTTTTGCATCTTTATTAAACAAAAACGTTATTTTATGTTTTTGCGCATTTTAATTTTTTATTTATGATGTAAAACTGACATAATAAGATATTTTCGAAGCAAACTTTTACAATTTTTTTTTAAATTTTCAACTAAAAGCTCTTTTAAAGATGTTTTTACAATTTCAAGTAGCCACTGGTGTTTTTTAATTGTTTGAAATATGCATGTTTCCAATCTTTGTAATCAACATCCGATAATCTTTGATAGCTATTTTAGAATAATATATTTGAAGAAAGCTTGAAGAAAGTTACTTCTTCAAAATCCTATTTTCTGGAAAAAACATTTGAAATCTGCTTTCGTTGAAACTATGAATTTTTAACTGTAAAACATTTTATTTTAATTTCTTCGTTTTTATACATGTTAGCGTATGAGAATTGATGTAATTCTCTCCGCGTGGGAGAACTTTTTACTTTCTGCGAATGGCAACTGAATTAATGGAATTACCTTTTAACGAAGCACTCTCTCATTCTCGCAGTGACGTTTTCACGAATAATTATTGTTGTGTTTGCGAACTTATTAAAGTCTTATTTTTCTATAAAATCCTTCTGATTAATGAGTCGATATTATTTAGCCACAATACGACCTTCGCAAAAATATTTATAAAGAGCTTGAACCAACAACTTCACGCAGATCTTTTAATTTTTCATTTATATAACAAATTTAAGAATTAATTTTATTTGTTTACAATTATTTTGTTGCCAAAAAAAATCCATAATACAATTCTTTTGAAATATTTAAGTGACATCTCTGCAAACGATTTTGCGGGATAATGAAAACATGTTTTATTTAATAAATTAATCATGATTCTATCTATAATTATTTACTCCATGATTTAAACTTTTTTTTTCTGAAAATATACGCGTTTCATTTTTTATTTATTTGCTAAAATGCGTCCGTATTGGAAATGCATGTAAAATAAAATAATTAAAATAATAATTTTTTAACGTTTTACTGTAAAAAAATTATATTCTGCAAATCTACAGATCATAATTTATTTTTGTGTTTAATTTGAAGTTAAAATGTTCAATAGTTTTTTTGTAAAGCATACGACAAATTGTAATTTGAGTGGACTAGTAGAGGATTCGCTTCGCTCATCCTAATAATTTAATATATTATTAGTTATTTTTCTACTATTTACTCATCATTTTAGCAAACTACTGTCAACCTTGCAATTGCTTTGAAAATGTAAAATAAATAAATGCTTTTTTTTATACGGATTTATAAGTTTACTTTGGAGGTTTCAAAAAACACATTGTTGGGAGAAAAAAATCTGTCAGTCTGTCTGTGTCAGTAAACGCATGTCTCAGACATATTGATATAAAGACGAAAATTGATGTGTATTAGAACGCAATAATGGAAAGAAAACTAATCGATTTAAGAAATTTTGATTATCCGGAAAAAAAATTCGGACTCTAAAAATATTATTTCTGATGAAAGGTATACAAACATTTTCAGTTTTTTTTGTAAGGAATGAACATAAAAGGCAATAAACAATACATTTTGTATAAAGAATGAAGTTGATCTGATAATTTATTGCCGACGTATGTGTAATCCTATTTTCCATACTCTTCAAATATTCATGACACTTTATTTCATCTATATTTCAATTCAAATATATATTTTAATAGAAAATAAAACGATTAATCGAGGCAGTAAATTGTTATTTAATATGATTACCATTTTTGGAGTTACGAGGATGTTTCTTTTGGCAATTTGGTACTACTTGTTTATTCCGTTGACCAAACAACTATTGCCAAATTATAATATTAAAGGTCAATAACGGCTTATCGCAAATGTCCCATTCACTTGACATTAAACACGTTAGACGTGTTTGTTACATTATTAATGGATTTTTAATTCGTAGTTTTATTTGTATTTTAAAATATATTTTACTATTTCAATTATTTTTTGTTCCTTAAATTCAAAGTTCTGTCAATTTGCATAACTTTGCGAGTAGTTTAGGGATTTATATTATTTGTCGAAATTGGTCGTCTGAATAATTAAGTAGTGTCCGCAATTCAGTAATAGAGCATTATTATGTATTAAAAAAAATATTTAAATGTACGTTTAAATAACGCAGTGCAGTTTATAAATTTATACACACATTTTGTTAAAGTTGCCAATAAAAGAAGTTAAAAAAGCATAAAAAGCGCAACATTGTTGCTCTTCACAACATAGGTTCAACTTTTCTTCTGCTACCATTATCCATAAGTGTCTTTCTAATCTTTATCTTAATTTTTGGGAAGCTTTGCACCCATCATTAAAAAGTATCACTCCTTAGTCAATGACTTTTCAAGTACTCCTTATTTCCAGAACATTTGAAAGTATTTATTATTATATATTTTTTTTTAGTTTAGTTTGTTCGTTCTCCGGTAGATGTCCCCCAGTTTTTCGTCCTGCTATCTTCTCATTTGTTGTTTTTTGGCACGTTTGCTCCAGTAACACGTACAT
This sequence comes from Maratus speculifer, assembly GCA_964019185.1. Classification (NCBI taxonomy): domain Eukaryota; kingdom Metazoa; phylum Arthropoda; class Arachnida; order Araneae; family Salticidae; genus Maratus; species Maratus speculifer. The sequence continues at coordinate 415,421,656 of OZ025290.1, forward strand.
AATCGCGCGCTTCTCTGTCGCTTTGCATTCCCTAGCATGCTGAGTCTTGAGCACTGATGCAGAATCTCGATAGTGGATTCAAAATGTCTGTTTTCTTCCTTTCCATGCATTATTTGTACATTTCTAAACGATTTTTTCTTTTTTTTATACAAAGTTTAAACATATAAAACAGGAATGATCGTGTAAAATCATTTCCACCTAAAGGAGTCACCTTAAATAATGTTCTTTGCCAGTTATAAATATACTTCAAGATAGGTAATTTTCTGTATGTTAAAGGGACAAATGCATAATTGTTTCTGGTAGAAAATATTCTTCAAAATATTAAAAACAACAGAATTTGTCACAGATAGGTGTAAAGCTGCTTTTGGAAATTTTCCTTTTAATTTTCTTTGAGATACAGTCTCCTAATCTATGTGGCTATTTATTCGTATAATACAAGTCAACGCAGTAATTGTGAATGTACAATTTTAAGACTCCAACACTAACGTTCTTATTCACCAACTACTTCGACCCCGAGTTACATCGAAAACCTCGGTCGAACGCTCAAACACTATTCATCTTTAATCCTGATTGGACGTCTCCTTGATAATGTCCAATCAAATGTTATCATGAATTTCATTTGAGCGTTTGACCGAGGTTTCCTAGGTTGAGGTAGATGGTGAGTAAGAGCATAAAAGAGAGATGGCATGTAGTAATTAAATTTAAATTATAACTGGACCCAAAATTGTCAGTTTAAAAACACAAGCCTTCTAATTGCTGCCATATATGCTTACCTTTAGAAAATCTGTTCATCGGTTATTCTTCGCAGAAAAGTGGCTGGTGAAGGTATAGTAGAGTTTCAGTGAAACATTTCAATGTTCTTTAGCTGCAAATTTGATTTAGGGCCGTTGAAAACAAAAGATCGACCTTTTTTAAAAGCTATGTTTCCAGTCTTTATAATTTTTCTGAAACATATAACTCTGTTATATGATCGCTTTATTCAATTATCAAAAGCAGTTTTTCTTGATAGGAAAAAATGCTTTCTCTCAATTACTGGATCACTGACCCTCAACAATTTTTCAGGGAAGAATCTAGATGAATTTATAGCTTCCACTGAATAATCCGGTTTATTTGTGAAGTGTTTACTTTTTTTATCTAAATTATACATATATATATATAAGTTAGAAGAAAAGAAAATAAGATCTTACGTTTGTCTGTTTATTCAATACTTAAATACAACCGAAGATTTTTCATCGCCGTTGTTCACTACCTTGAAGGGAAAGTGTGCCTAGATCACTAACTGATAAATCTTAAGTACAGCTGTGTGCTTTTATAGAGCAACTAATGTCCTGCAGGTATTATTGATCTTTGCAAAAAATTTCCCGGTCACTTTTTTGAATTTCATATTTAACGTTGTTAAAATTTACCACTGCGAATTTCTTATATTTCCTGAGCTATGTGCCAATCGGACACTAAATGAATTTATTCCAGTAGTTTCTTCATCAAAGTTTGAAACAAATACGGAAATTAAAATTTCATTGAAATGTAAGAGGTTTACGCCCCACTGTAGTGGTCTTTTAACTTCTTCTTCAATTATCCGAATGACAGCGGTTTTCTACCTCGTATTAACAACTTTGCCATCAAATCCAATTTTGTCCAGTTCATGAAGTGAAAATTAAGCTTCTATCAAGTAGTAAAGTACATTAATGGCAATGTTTTGAGAAAACCGAGAAAAGGGTGAAATATGACTATACTTATATTTTATCATTCCTATACTTTATTCTACTTAAATTTGTATACAGATGATTGTTATGTAAGTTATTTGATTTATTTGCATTTAATAGAAAAAATATCAAAAATATTTATTTTTTTCAAATTTTCGGCCTTATGCGCTATGTGAAAGTTTCTTTATTTTGTTTTTTGCATTTTGCTAATCTACTCTACTTACGTTTTACGTGGTGTAACGAATAAAAAAAAAGAAAAAGGGTTTTTTCGGGTTTCTCTACTATTTAAATCTCTGCTTCACAGATTTAAAACTTTAGTTTGTCGGATGTAAAAATTCTAGGAAAATATTACTTCGTTTTTCAATACTAGAAGAGGTTATATTTTTGAAAATAACAAAATAACATGTTTTGGATGTCTATCTGGGAAAAATTTGACTTAATATATGTACATATAGCTTTCAAGAAACACAGTAGTAATTATCAGACAATTTTCTGAGTAAATTCCTGAGAATAATATGTGTTGCAAAATGTGTTTTAAGTGATTATACGAGTTAAATTAGTTGTTTTTGAGTGGTTTAAAAGAAAGTTTCATAGTGAAATATTACTTCAAAAACCATTCGTAAAAGATAATGAACATACTAGTTGGGGTTAACTTATGTAGGATATTTATGAAGAAAGTCATAAATGCCATTTCAGAATCAAATATATATATATACTGCATATAATGACCCAATATTCTATCTGAGACGGGTAGAAATGTTGTTCCATAAATATGATAATCAGAAAAAACTATTAGTATTTGAAATTAAATTTTTAAACTTTCATGGTGATGATCAATATTAGTGACGAAAATAAGATCAATTTGAAATATTTATCAATTTTTTAACCTATTTCTATTAAGTCTATTGATTCTTTCCACGTTAAAACTACTGAAAACGTGAAAGAATTGAAAATAATCTTTACAATGAATTCCCTGAAATTCCGTGCATTCGTTCTTGAAGCATCACTCTGGCTGAGATCCTGTAAATCGAGCAAAATACAATACATCAACGTCACCTATAGGGTGATTCACATTAGAACTAATCATCATAAATTTGTGTCAATTTAACTGAATCTGAAGTCAGATAAAATTCGTTCATTAGCTCTTGCGATAGAACTGTAAGAAAACGTGACAAATGCAGCTTAGAATTGCCACCTGTTGAGTGATTTACATTAAAACATAATCAGTAGTAACATTCAACAAGGGATCCTCGATCGTCAGTTTTTATTACAGAGCTATTAGGAAAATTTTTAAAAATGCAGCTCTACTATGCTACCTGTTATGTAAAATTAACTGAATCTGTAATTTGTTGAAAATGTGTGCTTTAGCTCATGAGATAGAGCTATTGTGGAAATTGCGTAAATCCTGTAAAAAGAAGCACAGCAAAGCCACCTTTTGGATGATTTACATAAAAAAGTAAACAGGATGAAGACATATTAAGGACTAATTGAATCTGAAGCTTTATGAAAATCCGTGCATTAGCTCTTGCTATATTGCGAAAATCGCAAAAAATGTAGCAGCGTCAGATGTGAAGCGATTAGCACCAAAAACTAATCAATACTAATTTACATCAGAGAGAACCTGAGGGTATTTTTTATTATTTTTCGAGTTTTACTTCTTTAGAGAGAGTGGCCCCAAATTTTGTATCACATAATGAGGGAATGACCAACAGAGAGAATCAAAGACAGACATTTTGTAAAAACATGATTTTAGGGGATCTCTAACATCTAAACCGAATAAATCCGTTGAAACATAAAATAAAAAAAATAAAAAATGCATTACTTTCGTTTTGTGAAGATAGAAATAATTAAAAAAAAGATTGGAAATCGCTGTCCTAAAGGCATACGCAATGAGAGTTAGCATGTGTAACATCACTTGAAACCATTCCGAAAGCTTGGGAATATTATTTAACTTAGAAAAATTATGGTTGGAGTTACTCAATGTTTACGAAAGTAGGAGTAAACATCCAGGTAAAAAAAAAGTAACGTGCGTTATATGAAAACCTGTATCATGACGTTTCAAATCATTGCATCATAGAAAGCGGAATTTCAGACTATTATTCATTATTTGCTTTGAAAAGGCTTTGTGTTGACGAAAATCCTGTCCACATCCTAATAATGTTATTTTACAGTTTTTAAAACTTTAATCTTAGACATTTTTAACAATTAAAAATAGTATACAGCTAATTCTTTACATTTCACTATTAAAGTGACATTTTATAGATTTATCTGAAATAACTTGCTGGATTTATATATTATATCTAGAATATCTTAAATCAAAAAATAAACTGTGTCTGCATTTTGTGGAGTCAGTAGTCCTCATGCGGTATCTGTAAAAAATAAGCTGATAGTCAATAAATATATTTAAAAAATTAAGAAACATAGTAATAGACCGGACGTGTGTCTCTGGAGTCAGCCGCACGGATAATCACCTATCTGAACTGGAGGCTCAAATTCCAGCATTAGCTATTCAATTCGTATATTTAAAACACAGTTGGTTTGCAAAGATATATTTTTTTGGAAAAAAAAACCTAAAAACGCAATTTTAGCGGATGACTGCCAGATTTATTATGCGTTTTCTTGCATTCATTTCCTCATGTTTTCATACGTTTGGATGATAGAAAACCCAATGATAAATCAACAAGCCAACAACCAAAATCATGTCTGAAGCAAGTTTCTACTAAGAACTTACTTAACAGACAAGTTTCATTTTAAGAAGCTGTTTGAATTATGTTCAAACCTGTAATTTCAGCTTGAAACTCCATTAAGTGATTGTCTCTGCAGTCACTTTCCGGTCTATAAGCATAGAAAAGTTCAAAAATATATCGTGCAGTTAATCATGATTCCTGAAAAATCGGAAAGTCTGGATTTAAGTGCTCTGGTTATCATTGTTTTTAATTTTGTTGTTAGGTACAATTAACCTTTATTGTTTTCACCAATGTTGCGATTTGATTGTTTGTGAGTGACTGGGGGTTTGTGACAGACGAGTATTTCGTTTATATTCCATTCAGTCAAGACCATTCTAAGCTACTGAACGTACGGAATTACTCTAAATGAATGAATCACTTTCAAAACCCGATTCATTCAGTAGTATTATACATAAAAATATGACTTATATATGAAAATAACAAAAAAATATCCATCTTTTATGCTCAATCAAAACTTTTCTACTTATGCCTTCTTGGTCACACGACACACGTCCATGTTCATCAATGCATCATTGATACGTTTCTTCAGATTTTCCGTATTGTATTCTGAAAATAATATTGGACTGCTAGGACAGATGGACATTTCGCATATTCTACGACACATATATTCTTTTCTCGCTTTGCCTTCTTTTCGGGAGAGACTGCTCTGAACTCCTTACGGATACTGAAGTAGTGCTGCCGAGACATCTGATGTACGAACTTCGTTATTTGGTGTTTATTTTCACATATCTTTCATATTTGAAATCATAATACTTTTGAATAAATCGAGTTTTGAAAGTGAAAGAATCTTCAGTAGAAATGCTGCATAAGAAGAATTACGTTAAAGGAAATTAACGAGCTTAGAGTGTAATTTATTTAACTGCATTTCGTAAAGAAAACGCAGCTACTGAAAATGAAATGAGCCATTTGAAGTTTTAAATTGTATAATAAAATGTTTCATGTTTTATTTCATTAAGTGAAATTACGTGACTATTATTCACAATTTTGTGAACATTTATTAGGTACATGTTGCTTGATTTTTTTTCATAAGCCAAATTTTAAAAACTGATATGAAATGTTACATTATATTTATTTTTAAATATATATCGTTAATGAATAAGTTGTTAAAATGCTTTATTATTATAATGTACGAAGATCCCATGGAAAAAACACTCGCCGCATTAATCCGTTCCTGTCCAAAAAATATGAACCAAAAAATGTTGCACTGTATTGAATGAATTTTTAAAATACTATTTGAACTATAATTTTATTTAATATGAAAAATTAAATTAGTTCAGAACACATAATGTGATTTATTCAACTATGAATAGCTGATATGTAGAAGATATTTGAAATTGAATGTAATCTCAAATTTAAGTAAAGTTCCTTTCAGAGAAAAATAATCTTTTTTTTTAAAGTATTATATCTATCAGATGTATCAGGTTTAACAAAAAGATATATTTCGAAAATAATCTTCTGCTTTTATCTTATATTAGAAGAAAAAACTTTTTAATTAAACTTCTTTGACATAAAATAAAAAACAATTCCCGGATCTAATTTAAAAGTTTGTAAAACTTGTTTAAAGAAGAATTATCAGTCATCGAAAGATTTGGGAAAAATCATTTAAGATTTTAAATGACATTGTTTAAAATAAAAAGAAATATTTTATTATTTCTAATTTTAGTGTCAGATTTGACTTGGATTATGCGTTGAAAGTATAAATTAAAATAAAACTACTCCTGATAAAAAAAAGAAAGTTCATATAAGTGTGTGTATTTTGAATCCATTTATACAATTAAAGATGTACAGTCGTGGAAAAAGAAATAAATATATATCCCCAAATAATTTCTCAGGATATTACCGTAGAATAAATTTTCTAGTATTAAACGATTGGAAATAAAGTCTAACTTTAAATAATGTATATGAAAACTGCTTAGTGGGCAATCTACATATTAAAACGTTTGAAAACTTCATTTTTTTCATCATCATAATTGTTATCTCATTTCTTTCATCATCTTCCATCATTACTATATGAGTGGGCTCTCCATTATCAGACTTTTATCGTACTACGATCTCTAGCCCCCTGACCGCCGCGCGAAAGGGCAAAATTGTAATGTTGTATTCTGTTTAATTTATTAAAAATGTTTAAAAAAAAAACATATTTTTTTCAACCTGCACAAAATATTTTATTACGCATACGTATATAATCTTTGAGAGTATTAATCATAGCTTAAATTTTTAGAACTTTACAGTTTTGACATTTATTTGTAGAATTATATTAATTTAAATATTTCTAAATAGTGGACGGATATATCACTTCGCAGTAGTCAGGAGGCTAGAAACAGGAATATGCAATAAATTGTATCCGATAAGTAGATAATTGGTAGATCAGATACGTTGAAGTAATTTTATCATATGGAAGCATACGAATACACCAAACAATAGCTTCTCAAAGCAAATTAATAATATTATCTGTAAAATTATGTTTATATTGGAGCATAATAGCAAACTACAGTTTTTATGGAATGGGTTTTTTAAATAATATTTTATTTATTTTCCTTGTCGTAGGAAATAGGTACCCTGTGATTCTGAGATTTAAAGGTTGAAACAACCCTCAGGATTGATATACGCAATTATACGTGTGCAATTCTATGTTTTAAATTTCTGAAATTACCTTTAGGCTGTGATAAAGAACCAGATTTAAAATCAAAATATAACTTTCTTTTAAAAACCGGAAAAAGTGATAATTTCTTTCAAACAGAAGTCATTTTACTCTTCATTCATCTTATTTGGAATAGTTTACATACATTGTACAAAATATTAATGTTTAAGTTCTACATTTAAGTAGCCTTTACATGCGAAATTTCCTAATTCGTAATTTAATAAATGAAAATAATAATACTAGTGCTAGGCTCATCTGAAGTAAATAAGTAAAATTTCGTTGAAAAACTTAAACAAACTTTGTAAAATTACTTCCATTTCACACAAAAAAAAATTAAAATACATAAAAAATAACTTTAAAAGACATTAAAAATCCAAAATATTTTCAGACATCATATGGCCGTCATCAGTGGATAAGTAAATATTATTATTTTTATAGCTTTTATTCGAGGAACGTGTAGAAGAGATTATTGAAATTTAATATTTTTTTTATCTGCCACAAAGTCACGAAATTGTAATCATCATTTTTAGACGTTTTTTACTAAGTGCATTGAAAAAAAATTACATCATTTTTAGACGTTTCTTACTAAGCGCATTGAAAATAAATTACAACATTTAACCGTATAATGCCCATGGTAGCAAGCATGAAACAGTCAGTTTTTTTAAATTAGTGATGTCCAGATATTCATACAAGAAACTTAAGATGTCAAAATTTGTTTTATTTAATAACTGGCATTCCGCTCTAAATATAACGAAATTTGATATTAAAATATTCTGGAATCGATTTAGATTATCTGAATTACAAAGTTTGTGAAAGGTACTGTACGACTGAAAATAGTAGAAAGAATATTCTCTTATTCCACTTGTGAGATGACTGAAAATATTTTAAATATTTTATGGTTTAATTGTATTTTTAAAATTTATATTAAGATTCCTGCTTTTTTGTTTTTATTTAATTTATGTACCTGCAAGTACTTTTGGCAATTTTTTTTTTTGGTTTTAGATATGAACTTTAATCATAATTTATTTGTATTTGTATTTTTTTCGTGCTTTAGATTTTTAGTGTGACGTTCACTTTTTCAATTATCAAATAACTTACAGCTATACTATTATTGTGTCGCTTAAATATCGTCATTATAGATTACTCAAAGTGTCGAAAACGCACCTTTTCGTTAATTCGAGTCAATTAAGAAAGGAATTATTAAGTAATGTGATTATCTGCTTTTTTAATTCTCAGTAATTACAATTTTTAAAGAATAAAATGATTAATTACTAAATAAGGATATTAATAAATGATGGTGGGATAGATTCCAGCTGTTGCACGTTGAAATAAATTTGTAGTAACAGTGCATACTTTTTCCGGGAAAACACAGCTGGCTAATTTAACGCCTAAAACAAGTATTATATATGATAATGGAAAAAGAGAAGGTACTTGCAATATTCTATTGACATTACTGATTTTTTGTGAATGATTTGAGAAATTTTAAATAAAAGGAAATTTCTTTATGATGTAATAAATTTAAAATTGATTACACATTATAACACAAAAGTATTTTAATTCAAAGTAGAGAGTAAAATCTGCTCAATAATATTAATAGAAAACTTACCAGCATTAGATAAGAAGGTACTACTTAATGATTGTTGGACGAGAGTAGTTCAAAAATTACTGTCCGGAGTGTTCATAAGCTCTTTGTAGTGTGATGTTTGATGTGGAATATCGAAGCCTAAGTATTAGCTACATATACGCTCAGATTCAGAATCATACTTGCTATATTACCATATTTTTGTAACCGCGGTAAAGTTTTAAAGACATAGTTTCAAAAGATTTTTAAAAAGTGGGAGGGGAGCTGAGGTTGGGGGGAAGGATGATTTAGAGCTTATGTGGCTACATTCGTGAGATTGAATGAAACGTGACGATATCATTATAGTCCCGAGTTTAAATTACAGTACCTACACCTCTTAAATTATATTAATTTGTCAGCTACAGGTTTGAAGTTGAGCATACAAGTATTTACAACATTAGGCCAGGATATTCCACATCAACCCATTGCAGTACTAATATTTTACACACACTGGATAATTATTTAACTACCCACTTGGAAATGTAAAGGAGGACGTTAATTTCAAAACTCGCCTTATCCAAAATTTAAGTTTCAAAATTTACTATCAATCGCATTTACTGATTCAGATACATTAAAAAAATCTACAAACTGTGAAAAATAATTATATTGTTTATGTCTGGCATTATGAAGTCTCGGTTTGCAATTTAAACCAATAGATGCAGTCAAAGGCTTTTTTCAATTTCCCAAGATTTTCTACAATAGGCGAGATTTGAAACTCATGTCCTCAAATATTATTTGCATTATAAATAATTAGATTTTTTTTAATCAATATATATAAAAGTTCTATTTGAAACAAAATACGATTATATTTGTATATAAAAAATTTTTAAATTACATTAATAATATAAAAAATTAAGGACAAAATAATTTCTTTTAAACATGTTTTTGAAAACAATGAACATTTCTGACATGTATATATATATACTACCTGTACCCTATATGGACACCTTAAGGAAAATGTATTTTTTTCACCTTCATGTACAAGCCAGAGGACTCCAAAAATGTGTGTTCCCTATCCTTGGACTATTGACTATTATTATTAAAATTAGCGACCTTGTAATTATTCTGGTTTAGTTTATATGATAAAAACAAAAAATGTTTACAAAAGTCCATATAAGGAACTACCTGTCCCTATTATGGAAAGGTGTCTCCTTATTGACTTTCTACACAGTGTGTATGGAAGAGCCACTTTTCCAAGGGATTTTAGAGGAGATGGAATAAAAAAATTGTATCTTAAAGTATTCGGAGGAGGAGAGGGGACAGTAAATATCTTTAAAACATGCATTTTCGAAAGGGGAGGATCATTTTCCGCTTTTACCCTTCGAAGACCCATGCAAAGCCCCTTAGTTACTAATATTATGAAGTAATATTGTTGGTTTTACTTAGCTTTATAGCATCTCTCTGCGAATTTACATCTGTTATTACCCAGTCCTCACAGCATAGACAAATAGAAACTTTTTCACCATGGGCAGTAAGTCCCATATAATCCTCATGAACATATCTGCCACATGTGATGCATGGCCGCATGTTTGAAAAAGCATCAATACTGCAAAAGAAGCAGTACCAGCTCTCCTTTGTTGAGGAAGTCATACCATTGGTGCCTATGATTTCGCCAACAGATATCCTACTGGCGAGGGGGGGGGGGCTTCATTTTATTTTTCTGCAAGGGTTTTTTGGAGGAAGGTTTTGGAGGGATTGTTCAAATGGCATTTTGTTGAACAAAGATTGTACCACTTTGATGCCTTTTCAATTTATTGCTTGGCAACGTTGAATTTTCTTCTTTCTTTCAGTTGTAGTCGATGGGGACATAAGCTGTCCATATTGGGACCCGGGCGTAGTTTTACTAAATCTGGTAACAAATGAATAAGGAAAATATTTTTAACCAAAATATGTAATAGCAATCGAAAATGTGTTTTATTAGCTTTCTAAAATACTCCACTTTTCAACATTTAATGTAATTTTACCATATCTAATAAGAATTTATGCTTACAAGTAATTAAGATCAGCACATCTCGAAACAACAGGTTTCCTCGTAAATAGCGAATAGCGCGCTTTTTTTACATTTTCCAGCCTTAATTATCTTTTCAGCTGCTCTTCTTCGCGAGAATGTTGAGCCATCTCTCGATTAAAATTATTACATTTAAAAATATTAATGGTGTCCATATTTTGAGCCCTGTACATATAGGGTACAAATACCTTATATATATTGACAATTACGTAAATATATATTAATTATTACATAAATATTTACGGAGATAACAAAGAAATCGAGTTAATTTAGTTTTCTGGGAGTTTATCACAACAAAATACATCTCTAAAATTTCGACTTAATTCGTATTTCATTTTGTGCAAAATAATTTCAATTTGTGCTGGTAATTCGCATCGCGTGATTTAGTATTTATTTTGATTTTTGTTATTATGATTTTCATTTTTTTATATTTCAATATTTTATAAGATAATTGTAGCTAGTTTCAATTTAAACAGAAATGCAATTCTGTTTTTATCAAGCACAAAACATTATTCTGTTTAGTTAGAATTATCTTTTCGATTACAACTTCATTTCAGCTTGACAAAAAACATATAGCTATTTTTTCTTTGAATTTTCATTTTTCCTTTTTTCATTGGCATTAGAATTTGGATTAATATTGCTATTTTGTAATGAAAATCTTTGTTCTTGTTACTTTGAGGAAATCCATTTTCTTATAAAAATAATTTGCGTTGGATAATATGTAATAATATTTGAAAGAACATATGTGTTAGTAATTCTAACTTTTGTTTGTTTTACACTTTCGAAAAGGGTGATGTACATACTTTTCTTTCAAAGAGGCATGTGCAATTTTCTTTTGGCGTCATTGATAAATAAATATAATATTTATTAGAGCATTTTTTGAGAATTTCAACAGTAAAGGACTCTGTTTAAAAAAAGCAGTGCCAACGAAATGAAATTTGTATACGGATTACGTCTCAAAAGAGTTAAAGATCTAATTTAAATATTTGTTTTAATATTTAATATCATTTTACATGTTTAAGAAAAGTTTAAAATATTAAGAAACTCAATAAAGGGACTATATTAAGAAGACATTATTAAAGGGATTGAAATTTGTTCTGTAATTGTAAACTATATAATATTCTTAGGTTCATGATTGAATAAAGCATATTCATAATAAACCATAAATATATTGTTGCTATTTTGTCCATGTAATGCAAGAATCAAATACCATCGAAAGTGTCCTAAACAGACTTGACAATGTCAAAGACCTTCGGTGAATACAGTAGATGACAAACAGTAGGGTTTAGGTCTATTGAGTACAGATTAGCCAGTTTGGAGAGGCAATTAAAAGCACGAGTCGGAGATAATTATGTATTGCAAAAACGTGTTAAATTCTCGATAAAGCAAAAAGTTTATTTTTTATTAGCATTTTATTTTTTTTATCTTTTCATTTTTAATTCCTTTTGTCTTTACAAGAAGAAAATATTAGATTCGCGAAAAATTTTGAATTCTGGATCTTGACGGATTTATACGTTTTAGAGGTCGGACATACCAAAAAACATGTCTTTTTACAGAATGTCTTTCTAGGAGTCTGATTTCTTACAACATGTGACATAATTTGTTTGGGCACTCTATCTCAAGAACAAATGCACGAATTTGATAAAAATTGTTATTCAGGTAGTGTCTGATATAAATTGATACTGATAAGATTTTCGTGTAAATCGTTGAACAAATAGCTGTGCTGCATTTTTTATGATTTATGGAACAGAATTATCTCAATAAATGTTGCTGGTATTTCCATCAAACTTCATATTTAATTACTCCTTAACATGAGTTAATGCTGATTTAATTTTGAAACAAATCGCTTAACTGGTGGCGCTTCTACACTGTGTTTTTTTTTTTCGATTTATGCAGAAGCTCTATCTAGTAACAAACACACATATTTCCATCAAACATCAGATTCAGTTAGTCATTCACATGAATTGATGTTATTTTTACTGTGGTGTAAATCGATCGACAGTGGCCCTTCTAAGTTGCAGTTTTCACGAGGACTTCCGCAGCAGAGAATTAATGGACGTCTCAAGAATTAAGGGGACAAGGGACCTTTAAAATCACTTTTTTATATTTTTAAAATTGCACTTTAAATATTATTCAAGGATACATTATATGCATTATAACATATATTTATCACAAAAAAATTAATTTTTTTTTCAAAAAATAGGGAATTTTTTGTAATATTTTAGATTTAACAAGAACTTTTCAAAATGTTCCATACGCATTTCATATCAATGAAAATCTCCAATATTATTTATACCAATTTAGTTTACATATATAAATAAATTTGTGCATTGAATTTTATATATCTGAATATAAAGGTAAGAAAAAAAAATATTTTCTAATTTTTTCTGAAATTTTAAGCATTTTTGAACCAATTTAACAATTAACTACCTATAACTTTTATATTTATTTTTATTTCCAAAAAACAATGCACAGTTTATGACATATATTATGATAAATAACTATAAAAAATTTCAAAGCATTCACAGAAAAAATAATGCGCATGGAGCATTTTGAAAAGTTTTCGTTAAATATAAATTATTACAAAAATTTCCCAATTTTTGTCAAAAAAATTTTTTTTTACATTTTTTTAGGATAAATATATGTTATAATGCATATTATGTACCCTTCAATAATATTTAAAATACAATTTAAAAAGAATTTTTAAAAAATGATTTTAAAGGTCTCTTGTCCTCTTAATAAACAAATTTCAACATACTTCAGATTCAGTAAATCCGTGATATGAACTAATTATATTTTCGTGATATGAACGGTTTATGTTTTGTGTCAATCGTCTAAAAGGTGACGCTAATATGATAAATATTCCCTATTTCCCTATCAGCTCTATCTCAAGAACTAAAGCAAGAATTTTCTCATCAAACTTTAGATTCAGGTATTGCTTGCTAAATTTTATTGCTGCTTATGTTTTAGTATAAAAAAAACAATAATTCCTGTTAAAATTCCAATAAAATAAAAAAAGGAAAGGTAAATTTTCAGGGATTTACGGAAAATTTAAAAGCAGTGAATCATACTAGCGTCCTAATTACCAATAAAAATTTCCATAAAATCGTCCTTTTTTTTAGACATTGTAGAATATTATCCTAGAATAGACAACGTAAAACACTAAAAAATTTCCCTTCCTGTCTTTTCATATGATTACGATTACTTCTGCATTATCGATACTTTGTAAATGAATAAAAAGAAAATTATGGCCCAGATAACAAGGTACCTGTACCCAATATGGACACCCTAAGGAAAATATATTATTTTCACCCCCATGTGCAAGTCATAGAACTCCAAAAATATGTAACCACTATCCTTGGACTATTGACTATCATTATTAAAATTAGTGACCCTGTAATTATTCTGGTTTAGTTTAAATGATAAAAACAAAAAAAAATGTTTACAAGTGTCCGTATAAGGAACTATCTGTCCCTATTATGGACAGGTGTTTCCTTTTTAAATTTTTATACAGTGTGTATGGAAGAGCCACTTTTCCAAGGGATTTTAGAGGAGAGGGAATAAAAAAATGTATCTTAAAGTACTCGGAGGAGGAGGGGGAAGAGTAAATATCTTCAGAACGTGCATTTTAGAAAAGGTGGGTCATTCTCGGTTTTTACCCTTCGAAGACCCATTCAAAGCCCCTTAGTTACTAGTAAATATTACGAAATAATATTGTTGGTTTTGCTTAGCTTTATTGAATCTGTCTTCGAATTTACATCTGTTATTACTCAGTTCTCAAAGCATGGACAAATAGAAACTTTTTCATCATGGACAGTAAGTCCCACATAATCCACATGAACATATCTGCCGCATGTGATGCTTGGCCGCATGTTCGAAAAAGCATCAATACTGCAAAAGAAGCAGTATCAGCTCTCCTTTGTTGAGGAAGTCATACCATTGGTACCTACGATTTTGCCAACAGATGTCCTACTGGGGGGCTTCTTTTTATTTTTCTGCAAGGGTGTTGTGAAGTAAAGTTTTTGGGAATTGTTCAAATGACATCTTGTAAAACAAAGATTTTACCACTTTGATGCCTTTTCAATTTATTGCTTGGCAACCTTGAATTTTCTTCTTTCTTACAGTTGTAGTCGATGGGGACATAAGCTGTCCATATTGGGAACCGGGCGTAGTTTTAATAAATCTTGTAACAAATGAATAAGGAAAATATTTTAAGCAAAATATGCAATAGCAATCGAAAATATGTTTTATAACTTTCTAAAATACTCCACTTTTCAACATTTAATGTAATTTTACCATATCTAATAAGAATTTAAGCTTACAAGTAATTAAGTTCAGCACATCTCGAAACAAGAAGTTTCCTCCTAAATGGCGAACAGCGCTTTCCAGCCTTAATAATCTTTTCAACTGTTTTTCTTCGCGAAAATTTTGAGCCATCTCTCGATCAAAATTATTACCTTTAAAAATATTAGGGGTGTTCATATTGAGAGCCCTGTCAATATAGGGTACAGATACCTTATAAGATAAATGCGTTTACTATTAATAGAAGTTAATCGATCCCAAAATTAATCGCAATTAAAATTCCTAACGTGAAAATTGTTTAAAATGAGCTGTAAATCTGTACAACATAAATTAAAGTTATTACGTATTTGGATACTGCTGTTTATTTGAATGAGTCTAAATATATATTTTATACATATTTAGTTTATTTTAGATAATACTTAGATGTTTAAGAAACAAATCTCGAAAGATGCTTATTTGATGTTCCTATAAAAGTATTTAATTAAGGGTATTTACAATGAGAAAATTCTTATACCATCCAAATGTAACATTTTCTTAAAATAATTATCTATTTCAAAATGCTTCTATCATCATCTGTTTCAAGATGCTTTTACCATCATCTGTTTTAAAATTATCCTTCAGGTATTATTCTTAAGAGATTCCTCAATTTCAAAATGTTTGAAATTTACAATTCAGATTAACATTACTCCTTGATAATAATTCTTTAATACCTGCATTCATCCTATCTGAAGTAAAGTTCTTTTAAAATTGAAAACTATTATTCAGTAAATTCGATATATTACTGTTTAATTGCATTTTTTTTATATTTACATTTGCAATTTCTGAATCAAATAATGTTACGAAATTCAAAATCATTTAAGAAAGATTTTACTAATTTATAATTAATTTAGTACTTCACTTAAGTTTCATCTTCAGTTATTTCTTCGAATTTTATACAATTACAAATATATATTAGAATATATTATGTACACTATATTGCCATTGATTATGGGACACTTGCGATTTTAGACATTTTACTAAATATCTAGAAAAATACATGAGGAATCATCTCGAAACTCTTAGTGTATAAATATAATAGTATAAGTCATACATCTCCGTGAAGATTTTTTCACGAAACTCCAAAGGGGACCGTCAACAAATTAAAAAAGAATGAATATCTTTTGAATAACCCTGTCAAAACTAATGTAGCAAAAGCACTCAAACTCTAGATTATGGTTGAACGCCTTATTGTAATACGCCTTGTTCATTTTTATGCAAATAGCATGCATACTCGCAGAGTAATTAAGGTTTTTATAAAAATGATCCCAAATTTTTCCAAGTTTTTTCCTTATAATTTTCAGAGTTCTTAATATAAAATATTATTTTTTTCAGAAAATATGACAAACAACATTGCTCACAGTACCCTGTAATCAGAATTAAAAAATAATGAAAATTGTATAAAAAATGAGTTGGTTTACTAAATAATTTTTTACTGCGCATGCGTCAACGGTATCAAAATTTCATTTGCATATTATGTTACCTAAGTGTATAGAGCAACTTTTGAGAAAGTCACAAAATCATAACTTGAAAATTCTGATAATAATCGTCAATTGAATAAGTCGAAAATCCGTTATTCTCAAAATGAAGCAAACACAAGAGGGGTTGTATCCATATATTCATTGATTAGTGTCAATATAGAATACACAATATGGGATGTACTACTGCATTTGGATAAAATCCCTCATTTTTTTGCTTCATTTTGGAAACAACGGATTTTGTCCTTTTTATATAGACGATTACTTTCAGAATTTTCAAGCTATGATTTTGAGACTTTTAGAAAAGTTGCTCTATACATTTAGCTAACATAATATGCAAATGAAATTTTGATATCTTTGACGCATGCGCAGTAAAAAATTATATAGTAAACCTACTCATTTTTCATACAATTTTTATTATTTTTTAATTTTGATTACAGGGTACTGTGTGCAATGTTGTTTGTCATATTTTCTGAAAATTTTTTTATTTTATATTAAGAACTCTGAAAATTAAAATGGAAAAACTTGGAAAAATTTGGGACCATTTTTATAAAAACCTTAATTACTCTGCGAGTGTGCATGCTATTTGCATAAAAATGACCACAGTGTATTACAATAAGGCATTCAATCATAATCTAGAGTTTGAGCGCTTTTGCTACATTTGTTTTGACGGGGTTATTCAAAAGATATTCATTCTTTTTTAATTTGTTGACGGTCCCCTATGGCGTTTCGGTAAAAAATCTTCACGGAGATGTATGACGTATACTATTATATTTATACACTAAGAGTTTCGAGATGATTCCTCATGTATTTTTCTAGATATTTAGTAAAATGTCTAAAATCGCAAGTGTCCCATAATCAATGGCAATATAGTGTATATATTCATTGTAGAAAAAATATGTAAAGCTACTTTACTTTTTCAAGGAAACTTCGATTTCTAGAACTTTTCATGAAACGATAATAGCAAAAGTTCATATAATGGAAAAAGTTCACGAATTTTTGCTGTTACCGTGGGTTGAAAATTCTTAAAAATCCCAATCTTCTAGAAAAAATTAGTATTTTTATAATTTTTTTGTTTTTTTTACAGTGTATTATAAAATATGTACAATATTAAACATTTACATATTTGATTTAATATTTAAGAATGTATTACACTCCAGCATAGAAGCGAATTAATTTCATGGACATCTATCCAAAAATTCAGACTGTTCCTTTTTAGATTGGTGTATAAATACAGTCGAGTCTCTATATAACGAAATCCATCGTTCCAGTACAAAATTCGTTATATAGAGAAATTCGATGTATAGAGAATGATGTTAAAAATCGTATTTAATGTGTAAATTTTGAACAAATATTATTTTTGATCTTTTTAATTAACAATTTGAAATCTTTAAAAGTAAATATTAACCTAACATTTTATTTCTTAATTATTTAAGCAGTTTCAAAAAAGAAAACAGACATTTATTTGAAAACTTAATGAAAATCAAACGAGGAAGACTTGCATCAATTTCAGACGAAGAAATCTGTAATTTTTTCTTGTTTTGATTTTAACATTGTTACGCTCTCAAAAAAAAAAAATTCTCAAATTTTAGCAAGGAATCAAAAGTTGCAGTTAACATTTTCCTCCATTTGAACGCCTCTCTTATGTGTCTCTCATTGATTCTTCTCTTATATATGTAACAATCCAATTGACTCTGTTTTGAGAAGGATGCTGAAAGGTGTGTGGGAGTTGGGATGAACTCGTTGGATTTAAAAAACAAGGAGAGAAATAATAATAAAAAAAAAAAAAAAAAAAAAACCGTTCTTACTAAAAATTCGTTATATAGAAAAATTCGATGTATGGAGTTTCGTTATAGAGAGACTCGACTGTATCACAATGAATGCGAACTGTCAGCTAAACAAGACAGTATTTGCAGTCGAAAGATCTCAGGAATCATCTATTCAGTTTACATATGATTTTTAACATAAATGGTTTTTAAGTTTTTAAATATCAGTTCATTTTGTAACAAAATATTTATGCACATCTTCATTAAAAAGTTTTATTTTCAGTTATTTTAACGCAAGGCGAATGTGCCATTCCACAATCAACTTTTTTTTTTTTTTTTTTTTTTTTTTTTTTTAATAGGCAACTGTTGACTTAAGAAAAAATGTTTATTAAAATAAGTCGTAAGAAGATGTATAATGGCTCTTCTGTCTATCCATAAACGCGACAATGTCTTTTTACATAAAACTTTAACTCAAGTTCGTGCATATAGTATGTACTTTATAAAGGAATATTCGATTTTCAGGAAGAAAAACAATATATTTCTCGATGTTTAATTAAAATATCTCCATTACCATTCGTATTGTTCATTATTCATTACCACCATAACTTCCTAAATGCTATGAATAATACCAAGAAATTTATATCAAACTTTTGGTTTATAAAAATTAAGAACAAATAACTAATTATCGTCAAATTCTTGAACATTTTGTCAATTTTACCTCATTGTGTATTTCCAGAGATTTCTACCTAACTGCAAACAAAGAAAATATCTTCTTTATAAAATTATTTTAAGAAGCTTCATAACTCTAAATTACGGAAAAAGTCAAAATATGAAACTTGACTCAAGAAACATTAAATGGTTATTTTTTTCAGCAGTCAATCCTTGTAGCCGACTCTTGAATATATAACTAAAATATAACACACGATGCTCGGTCAAATTATAATTACTTAATAGAAACTTTTAATGCCGAAACTATTAATTTATTAATGCTATTAATACTAGACTCTTATAACTAAAAATATAGTAGTAAATTAATTAATATTTAGAATTTTAAATAGTTGCCATTAATTAACTCATAACTAATGATCGATGACTAATGGAATGTAAATCTCGAGATTTATTTGCTGATTATTTTTAAATTCTGTTGAACTTGGTTTAAAAAACAGTTATAAGATTTCATTTGAATTAAAAATTAGCTATGCTTAACGCATTTCATCTGAATTTAGTACACTACCGGAATGTAACCGACCATCGGAACGTTTACTGTATTGGAAATACGGTGTATTACTATCTTATGTGCTAATACTGCTGATGCCTAAATGCGTTTGTGATATACATTAAAGTAAAAATATTGGTATGAAAAGACCTTTGGGCGATATATAGAAAGTCCAAACTAAGGCATTCTTCGATGAAATCTACGTATGTGTAAAGACACAAACCGATGCATCTGAATTCTTTCAAATTTATCCTTTGAAAAAAATCTGTGTTCTCTTTTTGAAGGATATTTCTTTCCTTTTTTAGACAAAACGTTTTTTATTTAAAATAATTAGGGTTTTGTGGGGCGACTGGGCCATGATTTTACGATGTGGCTATGGGGATTCTGGTAATACAGCTTAAAAAGCAAATGCTCATATCAATATAAAATTTGAATCTCTATAAATGAGTCCCGGTAAGTTCTCTCTATCTGACAGAAGTTTTCAAAAATAAATTTTAATGCCTAAAATTAATGTATACATATGCCATTTTTTTCCCTCGTGGGTTCAGTCGCCTTTCAAAAATGGGGCATCTGGAACAGGTAGGTCTGCAAGCCACACGCGATTGTGTTTTTTAATATGGAGTCACCTGTATTACATTTAAAACGTGAGGTAAATATGTACAGATAACTAATATTGTCGATTTATGTAGTATATATGTCTAATATATTAAATAAAACATTGTGTAATAAAAGTACTTACAGTGTTTCAATAAAAAGCTGTCGAAATTCAGCCAAATTGACAACATATTAAAAAATATATCTTAGTCAAATAAAACAGAATGAAACGTCTCTACTGAAGGACATACAGAAAAAGAATATAAAAAAGACGCCGAGAAGAAATTTTAAAAGTACGAAGAATGTATTTCAAGCCAATAGGTTTAAAAATACGCAGGAGAATTTCTAGACTGACTATTTAGGAGTCTGAAGAATAATTTTATTTAGAGGAGACAATGTTTAAGCTCTAGAGTCTTTCTATCATGTGGTATTCCATCCAATAGAAGCTGCATCTGGGAATCCAACATGCAGCTGCAAATTGCCTGATACCATTCCTTTAAAGCAACAAAAAATATTGTTTGTCTTAATATCAAAATATGAGAAATCTCGGGTATTCTAAAAATAATTATGTGGCCTTTTTTTGCGGGGGGGGGGGGGGCAAATGATGAAATAAAAAGGCACTAGAAATAATTGCACATATGTTTAACCGACACTTATTCGATTCCCAAGCCAAATTGTAGCATCTGTTTATACATTATCATATCTAAATAGGGGATACCTTCAAACTGCAGGGAAATTTCGCGTTCCCAAAATCTCCGGTTATATAGAGGTTGTAATATAAATGTTCAAATAAAGAAGTAAATTTTGTCACAATTTTGAACATAAAAAGAGTAACAGAAATCACTTTAAACATTATAGCTCTGAGTATGAACAATAGGTAATAGGATAGAGGTAGAAATATTTTTCTTAATATAAGTTTAAATTCTGAATAGTCCAAAACTTGGATATCCCATCAAATGTTATTTAATAAAACCTATCTGCATTTTTAAACTACTAACAATATTTTATATTTATAGAATAAACCATGATAGATTTGAGAATTATTTTCCAATAAATTTATTAATATTGAAGCTTAGCGTTTTCTTAAATCACTAATTCCAGTCCATGCAAATAAACTTCAAAAGCTTCTTACTACATTTAATATATAATATACATGGCATTTAACATATATCTTATTTAACAACATTATCCATAACTAAATTTTCTTAATGCATTCCAGAAATTAGAATCTTTAACAATTCATCTCAAAGTTGTCGTATTTTCATTATTAGATGAAACATCTGTTTTCACTCGAAAAATGTACGACTTTAGTTACTGTTAGAATAAATAGATTTTAATTTGTAACAGATGGAAGATATCTCACAATATTTTAGGACTTATTTTCATTAATTTTTTATTCTTTTTAAAATATTCTCAAAATCTTTGTTGTAGAACTTTACAACAAGAATGGACAACATTAATATTTTAGATGAAAGTCCTAAATTAAAATGAATTTGTCATGTTTAAAATCAATAAAAAATTATCTAAAAAAAACAGATGATTTTTTTTATATGCTGCAATGTGTGTGACTCTAGCATTCTATTTCTAGCTTACGCTGAGTGCGTTACATTAAATTTCTTATTACGTATATTCAGTAAAACATCATTAAATGTAAATATATTAATTAAAACTGATAAATCATTATATAATTAAAACTATACAGTTTAATAAATTTATATTTAATTTTCTATTGCATTTATTATTCATATGTCCTCATATTTACAATTTTCCATACAGAAAATATAAAGAGAACAAGACAAAAAATACATGATATATTAAAATCGAGCTATTCAAGCAATGAAATTTGAAAATAAGCATCGAATGAGCTAGTTGTGTTTTTTAAAAGTAATGTTTTAAGAAAAACTACACTATTAATAGCACTAATAACTAGAGGTATTCTACACTTTGAAATTGTAACAAATTTTTAATCTTTTGTAATAAGACAGAAATCTGCAAATACCTGCTATTCTAAATTTTACTTTAGAAAGTTACATAAGCTGTCATTCAGTGATTGAATTTAAAGAATATCAATATGCAATGTTTAAAACTATTAATATTGAATTCCTTTTAACCATAGTTTATTACAAACAGCAATTTTGATAGATATACTAGGTGTATTTTAGAATAGTAGTAGTTGAGTTTAGTATTTAATAAGGTATCCTGGGGTAATAACCCCACTTTAAGGTTCTACCAATTTTCACGGCTTAGTTTTAGATTGTATTTTTCAAAGAATTATAGGATTTGATACAGCAACTCATTGACTATCTATATAAAAAAATTATTTAACAGATATGTATTCTTAAAATGTAATGGGGTGATTTCTTAACCAATGCTATTTGACGTTATTACCCACCTATATGTGTAATAACGCCATGCAAAAAAAACTATTAAATAAGATGGAATAATGGCAAGTAGATTTCCCAATTCTAAAAATACAAATTCTACAGCTGTAGAAATGGACAAATTGCATTCTAAGCTATTGAAAATGTTCAATTTTTTGTAAAAGTGTAAGAAAAAGAAAGGTGTGGGGGGGGGGAGGAGCCAATAGAATACCAGATTCTAAGCTACTTTTTGCTTTAAAAGGACCGTTTAAATAGAATTATTAGAAACATTGCACGGTTTAATTGTGTTTATTTGAATCAGTATTTAGGATATAGTTCGGCCACTGTTGAGAATCAGCCAGGGTATTAATGCAAAGGATTGGCGTTATTACCCTGGTATACATATTGCGCAGTACATATTAAATTACAAATTACCTCGAAAAGATATCTAAAATTTTCTACAACATTTTGAAAGTACATGAAATGCATTACAAATTTATGTAATAAACAAAGTATTTCCGAATAAAAAAATAGTCTTCAGATCACAAAACGTATCTCGCAAATTTTAGATAAAGAGTTAATTTCAGTTGCTTGTAAAAACAATAAGACCTACAAACGGAAAAAATTAACTTTAAGCTATTTTTTGCGTTTTATATGACTCAAACCCCTTCTGCGCAGACACATGGGTATCATTTACCAGATTATTTCATAATTATGCATAATATTAGCACTTGGCGTTATTACCCCGCCAGGCGTTATTACACCAGAACACCTTATATTCTAGATATGTTTAACATAATTTAGTAGATATATTTTGATAGATATTTATTTAATAGCAATTAATAAAAAGACTCGCCACATGGGTGCTATAAGGTGCTGTCGTGTATTATAAAAGTTATAAACCCAGACATTAGTTCTCGTCAGGCCTTACATAAATTCTTTTCATCCTGTATATGTAACGTGCACATTATTTGATTTAACTTTATGCCCAGACGACAGAAACCTACGTTTCTGAACCTGGAGATACTCGTACTCTTACTCGGAACTTTTTATGTAACGCAACAGCAAAAATTCATGTAACAGATAGAGGTTTGTACTGAAAATAAAAAGATCTGTAAGATTACTAATATTTTTTACGAAACTGGCATTCCTGGAATTTTGTATGTAACTTCAACCCAGGTTACAGGTAAAAGTTTAGTAAGAAAGATGTAATTTTAATAGATTAGTTTGTAATTTTGCAGATTTATGTCGCTTTACAAAAATCAGCTTTGTAAATTTACATCTTTTCTTGTACAGCGTTCAGATGAAATGTTAATAAGTATACATATTTCGAAAACTTAACATTTCTTATTGCAGATTTTTTATTACTTTTTTTACACAGCACTTAATTGTTTTCATAATCGTTTTACATTAATTAGCAGTCACACCGATTAAAGCATGGTTCAACTAACCCATTGATCTGGTGACCTTATTTTTGTTGTTCAGTGTTTGTATATCTGATCTTTTACTCCACGTTTGATCTACAAGTTTCATACCTATCAATCGTGTTAAGTTAAAGAAAAAGCATTGAGAGAAAAATAACAATTTTTTGAAGTTTCATATCTATCAATCGTATTAAGTTAAAGATAAAGATTTTCCGAAAATAATCTTCTGCTTTTGTATTATATTAGAAGAAAAAGAACAAAAAAAAAATTAATTAAACTTTTTTGACATAAAAAAAACACGGATCAATGTTTTTCTGATTTAAAAGATTTGAAAGCTTGTTTGAACAAGAATCATAAGTCTCTGAAATAGTTGGGAAAAATCATTGAAGATTTCAAGTGATATTGGTTAACATAAATGGAAATTTGTTATCTATTCTAATTTTAGGTGTGAGACTATATCTGGAATATATTTTGAAAGCAGAAATTAAAACAAAAATGTACACCTCTTAAAATTAAAAAAAATGTATTTATACGATTTATATTATACCTATTTATACATGTAAAAGAAAAGATGTTCAAATAGTTTCATTTTAGAAAAATTAATCTTAATAAGGTAATATATCTATTATACCCTTTTGAAATAAAATAGTACAAAAACTTACATACATTTGTATTATTTAATTTAATCTACAATAATTTTGCATTTTGGCAGGTATTTTTTTTAATAATTTGACTTCAATAAACTTGCGAAATTCATTACAAAAACGTACTAGTAACATGAATAATTACACAAGAATGCTTAATTAATGAAAGCATGGATAGAAACACATGGGTATTGTTAAAAACGAACACATGGGCATTGTTAAAAAGTCCTTCTAATGGCAGTTACACATAAATTTCAATGGAATTCAAAATTGAAATTGTTATCTGTAATATTACTATGATTTGAGCTGCTAAACTAGGTTTTTAAAGCACTTTGCATCGCATATAATATTCTTTTCTACAAATGCACGTAAAAATGTTTTTCTATGAATATAATCAAACATGAAAGATGGTTGAAAGGATGTATTTTAAAGAAAGCCCAGGGAATTAAAACAGGTTTCATGGGTACATAGTACGTGAAAAAAATAATTTAAGTCTGTTATAGACTTCAGTTCTTCTGTTTGTGCAATATTTGACTGGATTTTTGCTTTCATCTTCTTAAATAAATTTTTTTAACTTCAACACAAGGTTTAAATTGCTGAAATGACCTTTAGACTGCGATGAAAAAATTTTCGGAAATCAAAAATACATTAACTGCAAGCAGAGTTAAATTTCGAAGTTAAATATTAATAATTTTCAATATTAGAAAAAAAACAATTTCATAACTTTATCTAACCACTTTGGACGTGCTTTTAATTTCTTCATTCTCTATGTGTGAGATTTTATCTAAATCATGTTAATACGATATACTTTTTTCTGCAGTTCTTTTTTTTCTCATCTTTCCAGAATATTTTATTAATTAATAAAGTTTATCATATCAAAAACTTGATACTACTAAAATAAAGATAATATTTAGAAAATTTATATTGTAAATTTAAATCGTACTTTCAATGTTTCATTAAATGAAATATACGTTATATTTTAGATTCAGATAATTTTTTCATTGAGGCACACATGTGTATAATAATGCAACCCTCTATGTAGTATCGCTGAGGATTGTTAAAACACATCACCCCAATGATATATTTTTTAATTTATTTTGTTATTTTGATTTATTTTGTTAATCGCCGTGACAGATTAACAGGAAAATGTTTTTCATCTTTATTCCGACCCATTTCCCCTTTCTTTATTTTTGTTTATATTTTTTATTTTATTTATTTTTACTTTTTTGCTATAACTGTTGCTCATATCAAACATTTGTCAGTATGAAGGATGTACATAATAATAATAATAATAAATATAAATATAATAAATTTAAGAAGATCTAATAAATTGTAAACTGATTAATTTATATTTTTTATCTTCTTTATGCTATTTCTTAAGAATTATACCTGGTGCACTTTAAATAAAAAAAAATTCGCTTATCATAATTTGATTGTTGTGGATTTTTTTAGGTACATTCAATTTCACTATTTGAAACATCAGATAATTCGTTAAAGTACAGTTATTGTATCATGGAAAGATAGACCGTATTGATTATTCAAAGTGTCAAAAAACGCAATTTTTCTCGCAATAATTTCTATCTTTTAAACAATGAATTATTAAATAATGTGATTAACTATTTTTTTAATTCCAAATAATTTCAATCTTTAAAGAGTAAAGATATTAATTATCCATTAAGGGTATTATTAAAACATGGTGGGATAAATTCCAGCTGTTACACGCTGAAATAAATTTGTAGTAACAGCTGACAAATTGCATACTTTTTCCAGGAATACACAGCTGGTTAATTTAACAGATGAAACAAATATTATATTAGAAAATTAGAAAGGAGTCGATATTTGAAATATGCTTTTGACGCTTCTAATTTTTTGTAAAAAATTTGAAAAACTTTAAATAAACGGAATTTTTAAAGATAAAATATATTTTATCTTTAAATTTTATTTATTAAAAATAATAAAATTAATAAATTAATAATTAAAAATGTTTTTAATTATTAATGCTTAATTAATTTAATGATTAATAATTTAAATAATAATTAAAAACAAAAAATTTTATTTATTACAAATTATTTTATTTTTAAAGATAAAATATATTTCATATAAGTATATAAAGTGTTTATAATTAAAGTAGACTACTAAAATGTGCAAAATAGTACCAACAGAAAAAAATATCAGTATTAGATAAGAAGGGATTATTGAATTTGTGATATAGAAATGGAATTCAGAACGTGAATTTCAAGACTTTCCTTATCCATTATTTTAAAATAAAGTTTTTCTATTAATAAATTCTGCTTGTTAAGGCTGTTATTAACTGAGTTTTCGATTTTGCCTCAATAAAATTAAATTTATGGGCTTTGCATCAGTTCTTACATTCAAAATTTATTCTCGGGAAATTAATGTTTTTAACATCTTTATTAAAGTTTTGTTCTTAATTTTTTGTTGTTTTTGTTAAAATATTTTTAATTATATGCTTAATTTAATAGTTAATATTTTAAAATCTGGCAAACTGTAAGTGAGATTTTAACACTTCATATAAAATGAAGCACTATATTATAGAAATACTTTGAAAGCATAGAAAAACAAGTGATTGCATGTGATAGCACAAATATTTTCGTTTAATGTTTCTCTAAAAACAACTTATACTTTAATTAATAAATCCAAAATGTTAAATTTTAATTTATAAATTTTTACATAAATAATAGCATCAATAAATTTACTTTTAAAATAATTATAAGAAGAAGTTATTTATTTTAATTAAATTAAAATTGTTCAAATCAAAATACTTTTTAAAAAATCCAAAATTCGAAATTTTTTGAAATTTTAAAATGAAAAAACATCAGCGGAGAATAAAATATTAGATAAAATTGTAAATTTATAAAAACGAAAAAATATTTAAACAAAAGTTATAATGATAATACATAAATAAATCACATAATATTTTTTTTAATAGAACAAAATTTGAATCCCCAAGATTATTATGTTTATTAGCGGAATGAAACCATAACAATATAAATCATTAAATTAGCAAAAAATACGAAATTTATTTTAATTAAGTCCATCTTAATATGAAAATTTCAACTTGCCGTACAGTGAAAAACTAACAATCTCCTGTTTACTATCTCCAACGCTTTACGCTTTATCTCCAAGCTATGGTTTCTACCCTCAAAATGTTCGAAAGAAATTTCTCTTTTACAAGGTAAATCGCAAAAATGAACAAATTACATTGATAAAACTAATTAAATTAAAATAACAGACTTTTTCAAAAATTTATGATTTGTCGTGTGACACGAGGTATTCAGCTGTAAGTACATAAAATTTTAAGTATCTTACTTATACAGTTTGCGTTTACGAATTCTGTGACGAACAGACAGACGGTAGGATAGAGACGTATAAGGTTTCTTCAGATGAATGAAACCCTAAAAGAAGTTAAGATATTAATTTCAAACATCCATTCACCTAACTTTACCGAGAGAAATTCGGACGCTGAGTGATTAACAGCCTTATGATACATTGAAAAAAAAAACTCTCTATGTGTACTATTAAACGAATGTATGCAGTAATAGGTTTTCGCGATTTTCCTAACTTGGATTATTTCTATGATAAAAAGTTAATTAAATCCAATTGTTTTTTTAAATCATCAGATTTTAAAATATTCACCTTTTATATAAACATTTTAATAACAATTTTAATTTTTCTTAAGAAAGATTTTATGTAAAAATAAAATACATTGACATGTTTCGGAACCGTCAAATAAGTTCCATAGTCATAATATAAATAAAACAAAATTTCAAAATATTTCTCGGACAATACAAATGACACGCGACAATGAGATATAAATAACAAAAAACACGCGCTCTATTGCAAAAAATTAAATTAAATTTAAATTTAATCTAAATTAAATTTTAGTTAAGTTTTAGATCATGGTCTATATTTTAATTTAATTCTTTGCAATAGAGCGCGTGTTTTTTGTTATTTATATCTCATTGTCGCGTGTCATTTGTATTGCCCGAGTAATATTTTGAAATTTTGTTTTATTTATATTATGACTATGGAACTTATTTGACGGTTCCGAAACATGTCAATGTATTTTATTTTTACTATAACACCTTTCTTAAGAAAAATTAAAATTGTTATTAAAATGTTTGGATTATTTCGATAAGCCGAATTTCGAATCTCTCGTCCTGAAATATAATTCGTATGTCAAGCAATACAGATTTTTTTTTTTCAATCACAATACTTAAAAGTTGTACTTGATTAAAAAAAAAAAAACAATTACTTTATTCTATATAAAATAAGGAATAAAATATAATAAATAAAAAAATGTAACGACAAAATAATTTCTTCGATACGACTTTTTCCAAACAGTTAAATTTTTGACATGCTTTCATTACCAATTACACAATAGTATATGAGGAGCCCAGAAGCCAAGGGGTACAAGTGACAAAATGTCGATTTGGAGTAAATTGAGTTTAAATATAATTGATGTTAAATTGGAACATCAATAACAATTGACTAAATGGAAATAGGAAACATCTGCTTGTTGCATTCTAATCTTTGAACTCTCATTTCAATAACTGTTAAAAGAATAGAGTACAATTTTCTTTAAATGTATAATTAATCATTATTGTTTGTTTTTCGAAAAAAGTGGTTTATCTCTATAACTCCCCAAATAATCAGAAAATGACCTATATTTCTTTACCTGAAGTCTAAAAAGCATATTTCCTGACACCCTGTGGACTTAACTCATTTTTTTTCAATTTTGTCACTTATACCCCTTGGCTTTTGGGGTCCTCATATATAAGTGTGAGAGAAATCGAAGTTTTTTTTTTCGAAGTTTATTACTATGGAATACATTTATAATGTTTTCACATAATTCATTTCATTTCGTATTTTCCAAGATTCCGGCATTCTTTTTTTTTTTTACTGGAAGTCGGATGGTATGCTTGATTACCCATTTGAATTTTTGCGATTTTTTAATAGATTATGATATAATTATTTTCATATTTCTATACTTTGCAATTCAATAACCTTTTTTTTTGTCATGAAATAATATAATCGGAAATACATTTCTCCTTTTATCAAACACAAAGCATAATTCCATTTCAACTTGTCCAAAAACTATAGTTATATTTCTTGAGAAGATTAATTTTTCCTTTTTTTAATCCCATTACAATTTGGATTATTAATATTTTTGTGAAAATTTGTGTTTTGTTATTGCTCAGAAAAAATCCCTTTTCTAAAAAAAAAAAAAAATTCGCCAGACAATATGTGATGGTAAGGTACCCTGTGGTAATAACGCCACGTTAAGGTTCTACCAATTTTCACGGCTCAGTTTTAGATTGTATTTTTCAAACAAATATATGATTTGATAGAGCAACTCATTGACTATCTATATAAAAAAAATAATTTAACAGATATGTATTCATAAAATTTAAT
Source organism: Maratus speculifer (assembly GCA_964019185.1). NCBI lineage: Eukaryota > Metazoa > Arthropoda > Arachnida > Araneae > Salticidae > Maratus > Maratus speculifer. The sequence continues at coordinate 415,451,632 of OZ025290.1, forward strand.
GGCGTGATTTCTTGACCAATGATATTTGGCATTATTACCCACCTATATGGGTAATAACGCCATGCAAACAAAACTATGAAGTAAGATGGAATAATTGCGTGTAGATTGCCCAACTCTAAAAATACAAATTCTACAAACTTAGAAATTGACAAATTGCATTCTAAGCTATTGAAAATGTTCAATTTTTTGTGAAAATGTAATAAAAATAAAGGTGTGGTGTGTGGGGAGGGGGGGGGAGGATGAGGCAAAAGAATATCAGACCGTGAGCTTCTTTTTGCTTAAAAAGGACCGCTTAAATAGAATTATTAGAAACACTTCACAGTTTTAACTGTGTTTATTTGAATCAGTATTTAGGAATCAGTATTTAGTTCGGCCCCTGTAGGGAATCAACTGGGGTGTTAATGCCAAGGATTGGCGTTATTACCCGATTATAGTTATTGCGCTGTACATTTTAAATTACAAATTATCTCGAGAAGATATCCAAAATATTCAAACACATTTTGAAAGTCCATGAAATGTACTACAAATTTATGTAATTAACAAAGTATTTCTGGATTAAAAAAATAGTCTTCACATCACAAAACGTATTTCGCAAATTTTAGATCAAGCGTTAATTTTAGTTGCTTGTAAAAACAATAAGACCTAAAAATGAAACAAATTAATTCAAACCTGTTTTTTGCGATTTATATGACTCAAAACCCTTCTGCGCAGAGCACATGGGTGTCATTTACCAGATTATTTCATAATTATGCATAATATTAGCACTTGGCGTTATTACCCCGCCTGGCGTTATTACACCAGACCACCTTATTTAAAACCACATGCGTTGTTATTAACGCATGACATGCGTTTATTAAAGTAATTTTTTATAACGATTTTATATAAGTGCTTGTTATTCATTATGATTTCCTATGTTTGAGCAAACTTCAAAATATTAAGAGGGTTCAATCAAAGGGCTATATTTATATTAAGGAGGCAAAATTAAGGGCGGGGCTATATTAAGGGAACAAAAATTTATTTTATAACTAAAACCTATATTATATTTCTAGCTTGATTGTCAAAATAAATCATAAAAAGTGTTAAATTCTCAATATACTATAAACTTATTTTATTATTATTATTATTATTACTAAAATTTAACAATTTTAGCTTTCTTACTTCTTTTTCATTTTTTATATTTAGAAATATATATTTTTATCCCTTATTCAGTTTACTTTTTTTCTTTAAATCTGAATATCAAATCTTTATAAGTCCATTTCATCAGGAACCAAGAATTGTAGTAAATGCATACGAAATAACATGAGAATAGAGCATGTTAAGTTATTTATTTCTTTTCCTTAAAAGTTATAAGCACATAAAAAATCTGATACTTGATTATCCCAAACAGAATCTACAGGCACATTCTTAAAAAGTCCATGAATATTGTGGAATTATCAGCCTTTCAATTTAATTTAAATATAGAAATTTGAGAAATGAGAAAATGAATTTAAAAATTTACATATAAAGAGGCGCTGATCGGGTAGATTTGAGGAAATTAAGTATTATTTATTTATTATTTATCTAATCTTATCGGAATTTGCATAGAATGTTCTATGAATATTAAAGCATATATTAAAACAAAACTTGAAATTCGACATTTTTGTCAAAATGACAGGTACTGAAATCCTTTAATCAATGAATTAAAATATAATATTTATAAAAACTGAGTTTCGAAACTTGTAATTAAAATTTAATATATATTTAAAAAATGTAAGATTAAAAAAAGGCTTAGTCGTACATCACATTAAGAGAATATTCCATGAATATTTATAATTGTTCATAAATAATTATTTTTCTCAAAGGTTTAACCGTATATGTAAACATTTAATACTTTTATACACAAACTACTATTAATACAGATAACGTACTTTACGTAAGCGACCAAAATTACTATCAGTGTTTAAGAATTCGGGAACATTAGAAAATTTGTAGAGGGTGTCTGAATTGAATTTCCCTAATTAAAAAATTCTTATGCATGTATGTGCCATTTTAAAAATATCGCAGGGGAAAAGTTTCATGTTTTCCAGCAATTTTTTTTTTTTTTTTTTTTTTTTTTTTAATGACGCTTTCGTATTTTGCCAGAAACTATGCCTAAGGTGAGAGCACAAATTATTCTGTGGTGTGTAGAAAAGAAATCCGTAATCGCAGTCGGGATTTGTTCAAAACAGTATATAAAGTATTTTAAACCGAATAAATACATTTTTATTCGCTTTATTCTACTAAGATTTTCTTTCTTTTTTCAGTTATTTTAAATGCATTATTGGCACTTTTCGTATGATTCCAGGTAAAATTTCTCAAAGAATTAAAAAACACAAATGTTATTGTCCTATCTTAAATACTTTCAAAAATAACATACATTGCGAATTAAAAACCACAGATTTAAGGGAATCCAGAACATAAAAATCATAAAATTTTCAAAAAAATTTTTACTACATTAATTCTTTTCTTTTAAATTAAAATGGCGTTTCGATCATTTGTTTCTGTATTAATTGGAATAGGAAACATGCATTTTTATCCTTTGGTTTGTTTACAAAATCTAGTTTAAAGCAATGTTTCTTATGAAAACGACTTCCTGTGAAAACCCTTTTTTCTTCATGATGGATTTTTTCACCATTTCACCTATTTAATTTGTTATAAGTCAGAAACCGTTAAAGATAAGTAGTTGTAAGTTGGAACAAGCCTTTTCAATTGATCTAATTTTATTTTGATTCACCAAATTACAATATACATATATATATTTAGTTTCAAAGTTATGATTTTTTTTTTTTTTTAAGTTAAATCACTTTTTTTTCAAATTTTTATTTTAAATATTTTTTACTTTTTGTTTAAACTAATATTCTTAAAATACTGAGCCAAAAATAAATTGTATTTGCCGTATGACTTGTGTTTCTTTAAATGAAAAGTAATTTAAATTCAACAAAAAATATTTCGAGTTATAATTAATTAATTTTCCCCACATTTTTAATAAATATGAAATTTTTTAAAAAAGGAAAAGAAAAATTTTATTATGTGATTTTCTTTACAAACGATGCTGGAAAGCAATGCAAACTATTTTTAATTTTAACTCAATAAATAATAATGTGTTCCAGTTTCCCTTGTTGTTGACGGGTGCCCAAAGGACAAGAGGAGTGATGGAGCTTCTATTGAACTATACCCACGTGGTTGGAAGTTAGACCTCTGCAGCAGAGGATGCTCGTCAAAGCCCCAATAGATAGCAGCACCAACATCTCAACGTCCTCCATTATCACATGTTTCTGAAGAAGAGGGGGAGATTTCTCCAGATATCAATACCCATGGTAACTGCTACAAACGATCACAGGACTTTCAAATCTCCTTTATTTAAGAGCGAGTACACTGCATGCACTCGGTGGGTCTTTCCGATGCCAAGCATCGAACTCGAAACCTTCCATTCTTGGGTTCAGTGCTATGACCACTAGGCCTGTTCCAGAGTCCCATAAATAAGCATTTCTAACTTTGTGGAAGTGTATGAGATCTTTCACATGTTAAGAGGCCTTTCAATTGAGTCTTTTGTATTCGTGCCATGTGTCATCTAGGGAAAGAAGAAACGAAAAACGTTTCCATTTAATATATGACTATAAATTGACAGTCAAATAATATTTTGTTCTGTTTGATTGAATGCAAAATGCCATTATGTACCTCTTTTTCTATCAGCCGTAGTTGGAAGGTAATTTCGAAAACAATAGAGTTGATATTATGCTTTCACAAGACCAGTACTTTAGCGAAATACCAATGGTTTTACATAAACCAACTGCACTCTGAAAAACTGGGTTTCCTAGAACAGTTTTTTTCGAACGAAACAACAAACATTCATGCAACAGGTATTAGGTAGCTCTGTGAATGACAAAATCTTCAAGGTTACTGTTTTTTAGGAAACTGGAATGCCAAGAACAATTACGTAATTATAAACCGGGTTACAAATAAAATTTTAGTAGGATTATACCGATGTTTGTAGATTATTGTGTGAAACAACAGATTTCAGTAGCTTTGCAAAAATTACTTTTGTAAATTTGAATTTTTATGTATGCAGATAAAAGTTTAAAAAGCATAGCTTTCTAGAATTTTATTACATTTTCCAAATTAACTGTCGATTGTTCTATATGACATTTTTTTGTGGGAGGTGGAATATTTCATTCACAATTTTAAAAAAAATAGTATTTGAGAAAATTAATCTGATTAGTTGTTTTAAACAAATATTTAAAGATAAAATAAAATGTATGTCATAGTATGTAGTGTAACGAAATATTTATGGACTCTACAGTTAACACAGAGTTAAGAACCAAAGTGAAACTATAAGTTTAGAACAATTTTGCATTTGTATTAAATTAATATGTATAAATGTATTGCCTTTCTGTATATGTCTTATCTAATAAGCTTAATAGTTTTCATAAACTTTTTAGAGAATTTTAATCTATCGTTCATTAAAAATTATTATATGAATTAGTAACGATATTTTCATTGAAGAGATAATTTGTTAAATTTTAATATAGAAAGAAACGTTATGATATTTTGTGTTTGGCCATGCACATTTTGGTTATCATTAAACATCATCCTGATATAAAGAATTCTTTGAGCCTTTGTCATATGATTACGATTACTTTTGCATTATAAATACCATGTAATTAGAGTGAAGAAACGTATGGGGTGGATAAAATAATAATTGCCTTTAAAATTATTAGAAAGGAATCTAGCTGAAACTTAAACGCTCTGGAAATTTCTAAAATTAATAATATAATTTAAAAAATAGCTGTGAAATGTTTACAATATTGCTTTGTTGAAATCTAAGTTATAATGAATCCGAATGTGCAGTCTATTTCAGTGAGGCTGTGTTAAAATTTTATCCATTTATATGTTATTTGAGATAATATTTATATTGTTAACAGCCATATCCCACAAGAGGCCATTTTGATATTTCTGTAAAGGTAAATAATTAAGGATCTTCACATTGTGATTTTACTTCAAATACCAAAATTTAACATTTTCCTAAATTAATTATCTACTTCAAGAAGCGCCTAGCATTATATACATATTTAAACAATATTCTTAAGATACACAACATTCTTAAATCATTTACATTTCACAAATATGATTAAAATCATTCAACGTAATAGCTCTTTGATTTCTGCATTCCTCTTATTTGAAATAATTAGATTTTAAAATTGAAAACGGTACATCAACGAAATAGACAGATTGTTAATTAATTGAATTTTGCTAATTTACGTTTGCAACTTCTAAATCAAAAAACGTAAATAAATTCAAAATCATTTAAATATGGTTTGGCTATTTCATAAGTACCTTGATTATTTTTCCAAATATTAAACATTTAAAAGTCGCTTCCTTGAGATAAGTGCTGGAAAAGTTTTATAATAATACTACATCGAAAATCGTTATCTAAAAATATAACGAACATAAAAAAAGACAAAAAAAATTGAAATAAAAAATTATAATTATAATTAGCGACCAGCTAAGGTACCCGGCATTTCCCGGTAAAAATTTTTCTTTGAAAAATCAGTTTCAAAATTAAACAAATAGAATAAAACAAACAATATAAAAAGCAGTCGTAGAATTATACACATATATCAATTAAGAATCCAATATAAAAGTACATAAATCTGTATAACATACGCAAAAGAATAGAGCTATAAGTGAGCTTATTTTCCTTCATCATTGAAGCAGTAATGATAAAAAATTCCAATTTTTACATAATCGTGTTTTAACACATTTTAATACTTTTTTTTCAAATTCATATAACGTTATATATTCATCTGTTGACGTGCGTCCATAATATTTCCAATATTAAACATTTATTATTATTTTATTTCAATTCGTTAAACTTTTTATTTTATTTTCATTTTTCACGTAAAAATCTTGTAATAAAAAAATTTGAAGTAATGTGCAGTTGATTTTGTTTCCCAAATTTTTAATAATTTGTCATTGTTCTATTTATCGCATTTTCATATTTCCTGTGGAAATCTTGTAATAAAAAAGTGACTGTTCTAGTCAAAAAATGTGGATTTTTAATTGTTGGTAACTACTATAATAAAAAATGTTTCATTTTGATAGGAAATTCCTGTTAAATTGGTTATAGTTTATTAATTAAAAACTAACTATAAAGTTTTTCGACTCCGGATTACATTAGTTGCTTCATCCGTGTTATAATACATTTTTTGCGTATCATTGGAAAATGTTGACATCCAAACTGTGGATTTATATAGATTTACAGACAGACAAATTTTCCTTTTTGTATATTGGATTTAAGAGTTCCTCGCAATAATTAGTTTCTTCAGCGAAGACTAAATACAATAGAAATTTTTTTAATATAGTCTAATTTGAATAAAGTGACATACATTGCGACAAAAGTAATTTAGTGAAAATATAAACAACTAATCTTTTGTCACTGGATTTAAAATAATGAAGAGAAGAATGTAAAAGCGTAGGATTGATTATTGTATTTTATTCCTAAACAAGATGATTTACAATTTATTTTTTATTTTTTAGTAACTTGTACATATTAATAAACAAATATACAAATTGAAATAAGAAGAAGTGAAAGTACAGTTGTTAATAAATAAAGCAGACAGGTCTTTTGAAAATTCTAAAATACAATAACCAGTATAGTGGTAAAAATTCGAAAACGAAATACTTAATATATTTTGGTGGCAAGCATTTTAGCTGTTTACCAAGTACTGAAATGCAAAATAATTGAAGTGAAACGTTCTCAAATTTAGGTGAAATCGGCGGTAAAGAGTCAAGAAGTATGTAGTGTGAAAATGACTTATACTGCATTGCTTTAGAACAGGCATGGTCAAATTTGGTACCAATAATCTTAAAGAATAAAGGGACTTCCAGCATGTCGAAAATTGAATGATTAGATAAAAAAAAATAACTACTATAAAATTTTAGTGGTGCGCAGCGTCTGCTTTAGAATGTATCCAAAATAATACATCTCTTTAGACGGTACTGCCATCGAATTTATTACTTGAAAGATTAAACACTAAGCGTTAGTTACAACGCTTAGAAATTGTAGCGCGAAGTTAATTTTCAATATATTTCTGAATGGCTATAATGAATTTAAATTATTTTCGTTTATTCCTCATTTATCATTCCTCCCTAAGGGAGGAGGCTTGCCAAACTCTGCATTCATTTTAAAATAGTTTATAAGCTACTGCATAGATTTTTTACATAGTAAAGATTTTTTCATATATTTCGTATCATTGGTTTTGTTTTTAAAATTTGGTATATATTTTTCTATTGTTATTTTTGAATGCAGGTTTGGTGGGCGTTCAGAAACCTGAAACATTGCATTTTTTAAAGTAGGGGGGTGGGGCTAGGATTCGTCTGTCCTCCCTCTAAAAAAGAACAGACTGTTTTTTTTTTTTTTTTTTTTTTTTTTTTTTTTTTTTTTTTTTTTTTTCTTGCCTGTATTTGTTTGTTTTTTAATTTTTTTTTAATTTTTTAATTCTTCATAGTTCATTGTTTACCTTTTTGACATACACTCTTTCCTTGAAAATTTTGAGCTTTCATTGCATAATGTGAATTATAACTTGTGGCATTATATATGAGCTGTTTAAAGCGCCAATGGTGCTGCAATTTTTTCATGGTGAATTGACACTATATATATATATATATATATCTATATATATATATATATATATATATACACAGGATTTTTATTCATTAGAAACAATAAAAACGATCATAGTAACGATCATAGTAAACTATCTCTTGCGAAAATGTAATTTTCGGTACTACTAGGTTATCCCGGCGACCAAAAAATTATCGCCAAAATATCAGATTAAATGCCAATCATGGATGATCGTGAATATCACATTCAATGACGTTAAATACGATTCACGTGTTAAAAATGACATTATGGGATTTTTATTTCTACTTTTTATTTGTATTTTTATTAATATTCTACTAATTATTTGTTTTTTCTTTATTTAAAATAAAACTTTTGTCAATATGTATAATTTGGTCATTAGTTTGGCGATTTGTATAATTTGGCGAATTTGGTCGACGAGATAACAGAGTAGTACCTAATTTTCTTGGATATGGTTCCACCTACTGATTTCCACATTATATATATTTAGACACTGTAACAGAGGGGTCAAGAATTTTTGAATAGACCGCCTAACTGTAGAGACCAGTGAAAAGGGAGCAGTAAGATGACTAAGAGGTAAGGATAACTTAAATGAGGTCAGAATGACGGAGCACACGGCCGAGATTTTAATTCTAACATACGTCATAATGTTTCTAGAAATCAAGATCGTCTATTTATGAACATTTTGCAATTATACATCTTATTTCTATAATTTATTAGGCAATTTTCATACTTTGTAAATTTACAATATGAGAACTCTTGTGCATTAATGAATTTATACAAATGCACCTTCACTGCATACGAACCTGTTATCGCTAACGGTGTGTTTTCGACAGGTTTCTGCAGACTCACCACATTAAAAAAAATATTGTGAAAAATTACTTCTGTTTTTAAAGACTATCTATCTTGTGTAATCCATGAGATCAATTTAAAAACGCCAATGGAGCATTCTAATTTGCCTTTAAAAACAGGCATAAATTTTTACGATATTTTAAATATTGCTGCAGTACGTTTGCATATCTCCGAATTCGCTACTTAATCTTTTTGGCATTTTTTGCATTGCATGATAAACGGCATATGTTGCACAATTGATATAAATATTACAATGTATAATGTCAAGACGACTTTTTGGCTTTTCAAAGTGGCCACGATCTTCCCAGCATAACGCCCCTTAAATATCAATAAGAAAGAAAGTCTGGGCATGTTTTTATAGATGTCAAAAAACGTCCCAAGAAACAAGAAAAGATAGGAAACAAATTCCAATAAATTGCAAGTTTCGATTTCCTTGGTTCGAGGAATTACTGATACTTATTACTAAATGATAATAAATAACTGAACAAGGCAATGAAATTGGAACATGGAAGATCTTCATTTTTACTTACCCGTCATACGTAGTATAGGGTAAGTCTTGCAATCGTTTTGAAAATCGAAATTTTTTTTGACGGATTTACACGTTTTAGATAGTGGAGATTCCAAAAAACATATTTTTAGAAAAAAAAAATTTGCCGTCCGTCTGTCTGTCTGTCTTTCTGTCTGTCTGTATGTAAACGCTCTATCTCCCGAACAAATTGAGATAGAGACTTGAAATTTTGTATGTAGTTAGTATGTAAGAATGGGACGAAGTCTATTTAATATCAGTAACCTCGATTATCCGAAACTATTTTTTTCGAACCCTCGAAAAATTCGTTCTGATGAAAGGTATATAAAAATTTTCGAATTTTTTTGTTTTAAGGAATGGACGTAAAAGACAACAAAATAACACACATTTTGCATATAGAACGAAGTCGATCGGATTATTAGTTACCGAGATATTTGTAATCCTGTTTTCCACATTCTTCGATTTTTCATGACCCTGTATTTCATTCAAATTTCAAAGGTACATTTTAATTGGAAATGAGACGCTTAATCCGACACAGTTAATTGTTAATTAATAGAATTATTATTTTTGGAGTTATAAGGATGTTTCTTTTACGCAGTTCTACGCAATGCGTAATAATGATTCGTGGCGTTTTGTAGTGGAAATATATAAAATAGCCCTTTGCAAAAAAATTATTTGTTTCAGTTCAATGCAAATTTTATAAACGTGAACTTTCGTGAAAAGAAATTGAAAAAATATTACGAAACCAATTCAATTATTTCCTTTATTATACATTTATTTATGTAGCTATATAAAAAGGAATATCTTAATTTCATAATTTTAATATATCTTATATATAACATAATTTTATATATAAGTATATTTCTTAGTTATTTTAAGGGGAAATCATAATCTTCGATATTTTTCATAGAATATGCAGGTGCAATAAATTTATATTTAATTTTTTGGATACATATCAATTTTTATCTTTACCAATAAATATATAAATAAACAAATAAACAAATAAATACAATTTTATGTATATTTTTTGTCGAATGTTTATTTTAGTTTTGTCTCAAAAAAAGGATAATTTTAAATGAGGTGTTGCTTTCTTTATAATTTCTGTAATAACATATTAATTAAACAAGTCAACAACAAATTGGTTTTGAAATACATTAAAATGTTTAAAATTACGGCAGATTTCAAAGCATAGGAATGTTCAGTGAACGTATCGTTTCCATCAAGAAATTGAATTTATAATACAGGAAGTGTAACAATAATTAGTGGCATTTCGTAATGGAAGTATATAATACACCCCTTTGCAAATAAAGTTTGCAAAGGGGTGTTCATTCGGTTTTCGTTCATTTCGGAATTATAAAACGTAAAATTTAACGTGAAATATATTTAAATGGAAACGGTTTGCGTATCAAGTTAAATCATTTCTTTTAATGTAGGTGTATTTTATTTAACTAAATAAAAAGAAACATATTAATCGAAATATTTTAATGTGTCTTATATGTAAAGTAATACATTCGACCAGATGTATTATTTAAGGATAAAGTTACATTAGATGCATTTCTAATTATGTAAATACGTATCACCTATAGTTGTCGTTCAGTCCATCTGTCCATATGTCCATCAGTTCGCATATAACACCGCAAAAACTACAAAACCGAGTCGTTTGAAATTTGAAATATGTAATTCTTGTATAATTTTGTTGAGCCATTTAAAATTTTGTGAAAATCGGATATCAATTACAGGGGCAAAAAAAGCATTCTTTTGCATTAAGGCCAATGGAAAAAAAATAGTTTCAAGTACATTTCAAAGATGTTACACACTTTTGAAATTAATAAAATTGATATGCATCAGTGATTTATATAATAAAATATACATTCTATACAATATGGTAGTCAAATAATATTTGTTATTTATTTACAGGGCCACACAAAATATTTCATTACATAATGGTATAGAAGAAACATTGTTTGAGGCGCGTTTTACTTTTTAAAAACTATTTCAAACTTTATGAAATTGACATACACAGTTGAGGTTTACTAGGTGTATAAATGAAAATAGATAGCATTTGCAGGGACACAGAAAAAATTATCAGAACTCTACTCTGCCCGATTTACGTACAATATTACTCCAAGATCTGAATATTTTAAAAACGTCGTGATAGTACGGCACGCAGCTCATTTGCTACGTTTTTCTCATTTCTAAGTGCAGTTTCTAATTTGTTTTAGAACATGCTTAAGCAATAAGATTTTTTTACTTATATTATTAAAAAGCCAAATTTTGTGCATGTATTTGTAGAGGATCATCTCTACAACAACCGAACCAATTTTAAAAATAACAATAGCAAGTCAATAAAGGTAATCCCTATACCATCATAAGCTATGTTTTATACCGTTGACAAAACGCGTAAGAAGGTGGAGGGCCAGTAAGCTGTCTAAAAATACGCTTTTTGTGTTACCAAAATGGCTATGAATTCGCATTCTAATTACTCATAAGCTATAAATGCTCTTTTTAATCAGTTTCTAAGGGAATTTAAATATAAAAAAAAATGAAATTGCCCGAAAATATTATTAAAAAATTTCAAAATTACAGTTTTTATGCAAAAAAAAAATACATAAATCAATTTCAAATATGGTGGTTGCAAATTGATGGTGACAGTCCTTGGCCCGTAATATGCCCGTAAAAAGTTGTAAATTGCAATTTTTGTGCTACTGAAGTAGCAACTTGCTATTTGCCAGGATAATAAGATTAATATCCTACATATAAACACTAAAAAAATCAAAATTTAAAACTCCGGAAAAAAATGGTTTATATTCACTTTCAAACATATGTTAAAAATTTATAATTTAACATGGTAAGTACTTATAAGATACATATTCTATCTAAAACTGTTTCAATAAAATTCTATATTTAAAAGGCTAAAATGCGACATAAAAACTTTCTTAATGTATTCTAAATTACGATTTCTATGAATCTCTTTAAATACTAAATCGATTTCCAAAGTACAGTCGGCTCTCGTTAATTCAAACTCGTCGGGACAACAAGAAATGTTTGAATTATCCGAAGTTCGAATTATGGAGAGTATGAAATGAAAACATGCTTAATATAGTACTATTACAAAGGAATTAATGTTATAGTATTTTTAAAAATCTGTTTTGTCTGTTATAATTAGAATATGACTTAATATTAAATTAGAATGTATAAATACATAAACTAATGAAAAAATTAGAAACAAGCTCAATGGAAGAAAAACTTGAAGCGTCACTGATGGACAGACAGGGCAATAAAAAAGTAGATATCAAATGCACGGGATTATATGTATACTCGTTCGGAACAATTTTCACAAAAATCAAAGAAAGAAAGTTATTCAAATGATCTGAAATCAGAGAGAAAGAAAAGAAAAATGAAAAATCGGAATTCTCGTAGTTCGAATTAAACGAAGTCAAGAGTAAATAAGTTCGAATTAATAAAAATTTTTAACGTTATTCTGCCATTGAAAATTTCGGGCCTTCATGTTTAGTTCGAATTAAGCGAAGATTCGAATTATCCGATTTCGAATTAATGAGAGTCAACTGTATCGATGTCATATTTCTGTGGACAGTCGCTGCTCTAACATAGACTGCATTTTATGTCGGTGCTACTTTACCCGATGTGTTACATGAGCTACAAAACGTTCTAATTTCGATTTCTGTGGTCTTGAATGGGCTAGGATCTGTAACTTTGACGTAGAAGTTACCTATAGTGTATAGTGTTTTCTAATAACATTTAAAAAATGTTCGAAATATAAAAGGTGAGAAAATGTGCGAAAAGAGTTCTATGCAATTTCTATGCTATTTTTAAAGATATAAAATTAAAATTTAAGAAAATAAACATTGAAAGTTTAAACAAATCATTTTAAAAAAATTATAAGTTATTATTCTTTATTCGTACATATAAAGAGCCCAAATTTTGCAGTATTTATTCATTTATTTATTTTTATTTTTATTTTATTTTTATTTATTTATGTGTAGGTCGACTCCCATGATTTGCTTGCCGGAAGTTTTCCGAAATTTCAAGATTATAATACAGTGTATGACTTTTTGGCCAATAATTACTTATATTTCCTCTCTGTGTAACAAATTTTGAATTAAGATTAATGAGGTGTTATTTTCTTCCAAATATAATTTACATATAAAATACTTTAATTATACAAGTCAACTACAAAGTGATCCTGTAATATATTAGAACTTTTAAATAACAGCAAATTTTAATGCATAAAAATGTTCAGACAATGTAAATCATAGGTTCCCAACCTTTTATGAACCACCGCCCCCTTTACAAGAGAAAAAAAATGCCAACGCCCCCCTCTTCCATGATAATTAAATATACAAAATATTAAAATATTGTATCATATTATCTATATTTTATCTGTCTAGCTATCTATTAAGAATCACAAAGTTCATGTTAATTAAAACAACCATCAAATGTCGTAAAAAACTGCTTATTAAAAATTGAAATATTAACAAAAACCACAATTTTTTTTAAACAACGAAATGGTTGAAGCTGATGGAGTTTTATTAATTCGTTCATGTCGGATTCTAATTTCTTAAAATTTGTCACAAATTGTTAGATCGAAAGATGCCTGTGCCTTTTTTTAGACAGTAGATTAGCTACTGCACGGAACCCACTCTGAGCTAAATCTGATGAAGGAAAAGCAATTAAAATTTTATGTACTCTCATTCACAATCCAGGTTAGAGAGCTGCATTGTTTTTTTGAGGTTGGAACTCTTGGTATCCATTTCCGAATTTTACTTTTAGTTCTCGTTTGTTGCGAGTTCCTCTTCAAATATGATGATACTGCTGTATCTGTATTTGCGAAATTATCTAAAAAGGGTCTTTGAACAAGTCAGATGTGGAAAGATCAAAGCTTTCATTTCATTACTGTTAATACTTCAAAATTCGCTATCACAGTAACAAAATTAAATAACAATCTGTGCTCATCGTGAGAATTCTAATGGTATGAAATTCCGTGCATTAGTCCTTGAAATAGGACTATTGCGAATATCGAGAAAAATGCAGAATAAATGCGCTGCTGTGCGATTTACGCCAGAACAGCAATAATATTTATCAAAATAAAAATGAATTTGAAGTTTGATAACATTCGCGCATTAGCTCTTGAGATACAACTTTTACGAAAAACGGAAAATTTTCAGCATAGCAGAGAACTATTTCTTGATATAGAGCTGTTGCAGAAATCGTGAAAAAGACAGCACAGCCGCGGCATCCTTTGAGAGAATTTTGATAAAATTTAAACAGCATCTATTCATCTCAAGGAATAAAGAAATCTGAATTTTGGTGAAAATCCGTGCATTAGTTCTTGAGATAGAGCTTTTGCAGAAATCGTGAAAAGGCAGTGCCACATTTTCTGCAATTTTCAACAAAATGTAAACAGTATACATTCATGTCAAGGACTAACAGAATCTGAAGTTTGATGAAAATATGTGTCGCAATTCTTAAGATAAAGCTGTCGCAGAAATCGGGAAAAAACAGCATAGCAGCGCCACTTGTTGATTGATTTGCACGAAAAACAAATCATTATCAATTTATATCAGGGATCACCTGAATATAAATTTTGCTAAATTCCGTGTTAGATAGAGGGCCCAATAAATTTACATCACATGCAAACAGAGTCGTAGACTCACAGTATCACAAACAGACATTTTGTAAAAACATGTTTTTTTTTTTTTCTCTGACCCCTAAAACATGTAAATCCGTCAAAGACCAGAACTTGAAAATTTTCACGAATCCAAAATACTTTCTTTTGTAAAGATAGAAGAAAGTAAAAATATCACATATCTTTGTCTTTTCTAGTATGAGGACGCATTTATTCAAATGCTCTTGTAACCTAGAAGGCTTCATGGCTTCATTTGAAAAAACGTTTTGGCAAATTAAGCCCATAGGTAACGATTGGTTTGTAGGAGAGTGCCTAGATCCGCATTTCAAATGTTTAATACTGTACTGCCGGCATTTCTTCTTCAATTAAGACATTTTGAAACATAATTTTTTTTTCCCTATTTAAGTTTAAATAAATTTACTTTTGAACAAATTTATAGATACAATGATTTTTTACACTTTCACTAAGAATAAACTAATTTCTTGAAGTAATTCAAATCACGGATTCCTTTAAAAATAACTTTTCAGGCATACGTGGTCATACCTTTCTGGAAATACAAGTTAATAAAAAAAATTCTGTTTAAAACTTTTAGCTAGCCACTTATCGCGGATTTTGTACTTCACAATTTTTTAATTCATAATGATATTCATTCCGCGACATAGCGATTTTTCGTGTTCCACTGAGATATTTTGACATACTTGAAAGAATTGAGCAACAATGTTTTTCGCCTGATAAAGTAAATTTCTGTTCTCCTCCATTTTATCCCTCCTTCGTGTTCAGTGTGTTTTTAAACTTTAACAAAATAAATAAAATTCCTACCCTACCCCCACACTCCGCAGATCTAGGTTCGTTTGTATAGATTTCCATTTAAAGGTGCAGCTATCTTTTTGTCACGGATTGGAGACCTCTTATAATAGAGACTAACGCAAATCCATTTTTTTTTCGGATAATTGGTACCCAGTTCGGCATGAATCTACTGTGCCGGAACGTAACCCTCGAAAGTTCCGAAGGTTACTGCCGGAGTTGGAGTTGCCAAATGGTGAAAATTAGCTTGGTTTTTCGACTGGGTACCAATTCGGGTGCCAAATCCGAGAGTGAAGAGGAGATCAGCTATTTTCACTATATTAGTTCCTAAATAGGTAGGTATGCCATGACCGCCCCCCTTGACTTATCTAACGCCCCCATTTTTCTCTAGACTCGCTACCGCCCCCTGGAAGGCTCCAGCGTCCACTGGGGGGCGGTACCGCCCCCGTTGGGAACCTATGATGTAAATGAATAATATGCTTCCATCCAGAAACTGAATTTAGAATGCATAAAGCTAGTTCGTGACATTTCGTAATGGAAACATATAACATATATTTATGCAAATAAATGTGCTTGTTTCTATTCACTTTAGAGTTTTAGAACGTAAATTGTAATACGGAATATTTTCAATAAAAGAAAATTTCGAAACCTGTTACATTATTTCCTTTGATGTACAGTAGTGGTCAAAAGTTTCCGGCCAGTTAGTTTCTTCGATTTATTTACCAACAGGTTTCAGCAAAGAAGAAGAACAATTGCTTCAAAAGTTAGGAATATGGGAATTACCTCTGACCACGTGATCATTTTAATTGGATACTGAAGATGCTTCATGATTCCGGCCACTTATCATTCTTTAGTTTTTTCTATCGGTAAACTGTTTTTTGGTTGTGTTTATGAATGAATCAACATGTATAGCATAGTCTGAATTCAAAATTGAAAAGTTCAATAATTATTGTTCTTAAATGACTGATTAGTTTGTCGCTAAAAGGCCGATCTTCTCGAGATATTGCGGCAAAGTTATCGATCGGTAAAATCGACCGTAAACGATATTTAAAAATCATATAGAAATGGTTGGGGCCTTCAGGACTTTCAGAGGTCCGGGAGATCTCGGAAAATTACTATTCCTGTGGACAGTTTTATAAGGAGATAAACCATTGATAATCCGCATGAAAATTCCGTTGCAATATACTGCGATTTACGGAATAAAAATATTGCTGGAATAAGTTTGTTTACCGTGTTATGATGCTTAAGTGATACAAAACTATGGAAGAGTCGGTGTTAAAAAAATTTCAGAGGTTAAAAAAAATACAAACGTACCCGACTGGTGTTTTCCAAAAATCACGAAGGCTAGTAAAGTGAAAACGGAAAAAAGTTCTATTTTTCCATTAATAGAATTTGAATTTTTTTTAGTTGTGACGGCAGACACTACATACGATGACCTAACAACAAAAGGTACAATTCGACCTCTGTTATTCCTACAATGAAGCATGGCAGAGGACACGTTATGCCGTGGGGAGTATTTTCTTCAAAAAGTGTCGGTCCGTTATTTGAAATCCACAGCCAGGTGAATGGTACAATGTATAAGGATATCTTGCAAGACCATTTTCTGCCTTATTAGAGAAAAAATTTGGTCACAACTATTTTTCTTATCATGATAACGACATAAATAATGTATGCAAACCTCGATAAGCAATGGTTTTCACACAAAAAATTTCGTTTTTCAAATGATCAGCCAAAGAACCCAACATGAATCCAATAGAAAATCTTTGAAAAGAAGTTGACAAAGGTCTGCGGAACTATAAATATTCCAACTCGGCCGAAATTTCGCCGAAACGGCAAGAAATGTGGAAAAAAAGTACCATAGACTATCTTTAACCATTGATTGTATGAATATCACGTTGCTGCGCCACATTACTTATTACTAAAGCTAATAAAATAGCAAAACGATAAAATACTAATTGTAAATGTTGTTAATCACTGTAATTTTCTTTTACAATACCACTTTTTTACAAACTTGTGAAGATGACCGGAAACTTTTGAGAAAATGCGTTTTCCTTTATACTTAATTTTATCAGTTAAATTTATTGATATTTACATGTTCTTCTATAAGTAAGTTCCTAACTATTATGTCAATAAAATGTATAAATATCACTATGAGATTCCTCTTCATATAGGTATATTTAAAAATTAACTAAAAAAATTTTTGCTCGCCGGAAACTTTTGACTGCCACTGTAGGTTTATAAATTAGGCGAATTAAAAAGGAAGATCTTTTTTTCAGAATCTAAAAGTAAATCATCGAAAAAGTATTATTAAATAAATATATTATTTAGTAATAATGTGGTGAAGACATATTATTTAAAATTTTTGATATGATCCGTTGATGCGATAAGTTTATTCATAATATTTTGGAAAAATATAAGTTCTATCTTTACCAGTAGGGCGGAGCGTAAAAAACTTTTTTTCGAAATTCTTTTCTCCTTAGCGCGGAAAAGTTGTGTAGTGGTATTACTAACATACTCACAAAATTTCACAACAATCAATAAGTGTCTTACGGTTCCACTTTTGGGTCGAAATATGCAATTTTAGCCGAAAATGTTGTAAATTTTCACATTTCAGCAATATTTTTAATTTCCGATTTTTTCTTCGCCATAGAGCGGAAAAGTTGACAGAATACATAAGGAATATAAGTTCAAATTATTAAAGTAATTAAAAAATATTTTCCGGTTCCACTTTGGGTTCTAAATATGGGAAATTTGTTGAAAATAATATAAATTTTCACATTTTTTTCATTTTTTTTTTTTTTTTTTTTTTTTTTTTTTTTTACTTTTTGATTTTCTATTCCCGCTGGCATGGAAATGTTCAAAGAATATACAAGAAACATAAGTAAAAAACTTCAGAATAGTAAATAAATGTTTTCCGGTTTTCCTTTTGTCATCTAAAAATGTCAAAGTCGCCAAAAAATTATGTAAATTTTCTCTTCTCAGGGATTTTTGTCTTATCAATTTTCTCTTTTCGCCGGCATGGAAAATTCAGAAAATGATATGACAAACATAAGTGTAAAAATTTAAAGTTATTAATAAATATCTTCTGGTTTGAGTTATTACTTAAACTTTCAAATGCATAGCA
Organism: Maratus speculifer; assembly: GCA_964019185.1. Lineage (NCBI taxonomy): Eukaryota > Metazoa > Arthropoda > Arachnida > Araneae > Salticidae > Maratus > Maratus speculifer. The sequence continues at coordinate 415,470,245 of OZ025290.1, forward strand.
TTAATTTACGCAGAAAACATAAAACAATCGAATTAATCGATTCGTAGCGATCTGAGGGAAATTTCTGTAATAAATTCAGCTTTCTGTTCGTTTGCTGTAATGTTACTGTTGGTTTAACGCTTTGCTCGTGATAGGTTAGTAAGGTTATATTCAATTTTAGCTTCTATATGTTATTGAAAAGTAATACTTCTGAAAATGTTTACAAAATTTTAATTTTCAGTATTGTATTGAACTAATACTGTACATGGAGAATATTACACAGAATTATCACAATTAAGGCGCAGTACGAGGGATTTGTCTCATCCCATTTTCGGGGATCTTACGGAATAAAGAATTGGCATTCTACCAAATTATGAAGATGAAATGTACTTTTTTGTTGGTGAGAAATGAATCGAAATATAATTAAAAATCGGACCCATCTTTGGGGCGATAGCGGATTATGGGCTGAAATGGTTGAAGTAATCTGGCAGGCTGCCTCATCCAATGGTTTTTAGGCAAAGAATAGTCCAAATGATTGGTTCACATAATGATAAGTACAAGAGTACAAAGAAGTTTGACGCTTAAGGGCAGACGAAATCAAAATTGAAAATTTTCTTATTGGAAGGGAAAAGACGTATGTTTGAAAATTTTTTTTACAAGTGTGCATCTCTAGAAAGATGTAAATGCCAAGGTGATATAAAAATTCCAGAATTGAAAGACAGTTTTTTGAGGAACAAGGAATTTCAAGGAAATTTTCAATAGACCCAATTTATGCATTCGAAATCACGGCCTACAATACGGAAACTGAAAAAATGCACGAGAGGGCTTGAAAAAGAATAAGAAAGTGTCAGAAAACGGTATAAAAGGGGAAAAACAATCACTACTGCTTCATCGAAGACTTAGAGTTATTTAAATCTTTTAGTCTTGTTGATGAACAAGTGTGTCACCATCTTAGTGATAAAACTTTAGTGTCGTTGCAGTCAAACATAAATACTATATCACGAACAACCCGTCGTCCTGCCCTAAACAGAACCTGAAACTTAATGGGAGTGTCCAACCGAGTTGCAGTATCAGTAACAGGCGCACTTCTTGAGGATTTAAGAGTTGGTACACATGAAGACATGTCTAATGTTATAGACAGGCATAATACAAGAAGGGAATGAAATAAATATTGTATGAAATGCCAAGTCCAAGATTAGAGTTTCATACCAAAATTAGAGTTACTAATACCTTGAAAAGATTGTATTTTGACCGTCGAAAAGATCAAATTTTAATTCAAAGGAATATTGAGGGAATGCTCCGTCAACAAAGAATGTTTGAAGAATACTTGACACTTATAGAAAACCTAACTGAGATTACACAGGAAAGTGTCGCCAATAACCTCTTCCGCTATGTTTCTTTTATGATTTTCCATACTTTCCGCGCCAGTTGGAAGAGAAAATTGATAAGAAAAAAAAATCCTGAGATGTGAAAATTTACATACTTTTTGGCGACTTTGACATTTTTATATGCCGGAAGGGAAACCGGAATACATTTATTTATTATTCTAAAGTTTTCTACTTATGTTTCTTGCATATTCTTTGAACATTTCCCTGCCAGAGGGAATAGAAAATCGAAAAATAAAAGAATGACAAAAATGTGAAAATTTGTATCATTTTCGACAAATTTCCCATATTTAGAACCCAAAGTGTAACCGGAAAATATTTTTTTAATTACTTTAATAATTTGAATTTATATTCCTTATATACTCTATCAACTTTTCCGCTCTATGGCGAAGAAAAAATCGGAAAATAAAAATATTGCTGAAATATGAAAATTTACATTTTCGGCTAAAATTGCATAATTCGACCCAAAAGTGGAACCGGAAAATATTTATTGATTGTTGTGAAATTTTGTGAGTATGTTAGTGATACCACTACACAATTTTTCCGCGCTAGGGAGAAAAGAATTTCGAAAAAAAGTCTTTTACGCTCCGCCCTATTTACCAGTTAATACATGAAAATACATAAATCAATAAAACAGTTATATAGTTTCCATTTGCATGTTTATTTTATTTTCTACGTGAAATAAATTTGGGATTAAAATTAATGAGGTGTTATTTTCTTTAAAATAAAATTTACATATCAAATACTTTAACTAAACAAGTCAAGTACAGTATGCTTTTGAAATACTTTCAACATTTAAAATAACAGCAAATTTCAACGCATAAAAATGTTCAGTGAGTGTAAATGAATAATATATTACCATCCAGAAACTGAATTTACTAAGCATAGAGCGTATTAATACTTCGTGCCATTTCGTTATGAAAACATATGACATATCCTTTTGAAAATAAATTTACTTCTTTTTCATTCATTTCATAATTTTAAAACTTAAATTGCATTACGGAATATTTTAAATGAAAGAAAAAAAATAGAAACCCCAAATCATTTACTTTAATATAGGTTTTAGTCAGCGAGACACAACAAAATAAGGTTAACATCAACGTCGTGTAATAACAACCTTTTTACACGACCAAAATTAGGTGAAAACTGCAAATCGTGATAAGAATATACCGATTGGTCAGTATCTGCTTTGTATAAATAGAAAGCATATAAGAGAGAAGAGGCATCATGTAAAGTCGTAAAAATTCAAGATGGCCGGTGTTTTTCAAAATGGCGTCTTTTGCCGATTTTTTTTACTATCTGTGATATAAAATTGCGCTTGATATAAATTATGGTGGTTTTTAAAATAAAAATTTGTTTCTGACAACTTAAATGAAAAATGTTTATGAATTCGGTTCGTTAGTTTGTCTGTGTGTTTGTCTACCGCTCCAAGCGCGCTCTAATTCAAGGAAATATACTCGGATTACCATGTAATTGATGTATATTATTTATATTCACAATGGAATGCATAGTATTCAAAATGAATTATATATAAGTTATAGTTCCTCTATAGGGTCATTCAAAATATTTCGTTACTCTCTTAAAACCTCAGCCACAAAATAACACAACTTGAGTCGAAATCCACTCATATCACGATTTGAAATTCAGCTGCTCGCAAACAGTTAAAACAACTCAAGTGAACGAGTTGTTTTTTAAGCAATTTAAATCAAGATGAGTAATTTATGTAAGCAACATAAATCAAAATGATTAAAACTTTAAAAAAACAACCCATTCACATCCAATAAAATACAGCTTTTTCCTAAAAAATCAAATTCACTCTTTCGTTTTAGGAGTGTACATTACGACACGTGGGAGAAAATGTTTTTGGCGTATTTTATCTATGTTCCAGGCCTTTAAACATAATGAAATTGATGTATATCTCTGAAGTGCACTCCATAGAGCTTATTAAAAAATATGGTGTGCGCAGCATTCATCATTCATTTAGATAAAAGGACGCACAAAATAATTAAATTACATTTTTAACTTCTAATGAAAGTTAGGTGAAAGTTTGTTTTTCATTGTGCTACTCGTTATTGAATTATTCTTTCGGCAAATCAATAAGTATATATACATTCTATAGATCATACAAAGGGATGCATAAAACAACTGAAGTATATTTCCGTTTACTGGTGGAATTCTGAAGGGGAATTTTCAACTTTTCAATGAGTTTCCGAAATAAACTAAATTTTAGCATACAATGTATTAAGTGATAAGTATATAGTTATATAGAGACCTGTAAAAGTTTCTTTTAGTTTTTTTGATGAGAATTGCGGGAATTGAGTTTTCAAGTGCATTTTTAGTTTTATAAATTAATTATTTTTACATCATTTTCCGCCTTATTAATATGTAAAGATTTATTATAGTGAATTTTTGTTAATATTTGATTAAGCTGGAAAGTATATGACTCACTATTTCGTTATTGTTTAATAAATAGAAAGCGTTAAAAAATTGTGATTTTGTAAAAAATTTTTCTGCTGTTAGATGCTATATCGGCATAAGAAATTGTACCATTCCACCTACTTACTGACATATCTTCCAACTGACTCTTCCAACGAACGGAGGAAAGCATTGATCAGTATGAATTGCGCCAAACACCATATATTTCTAGACAATTTCACTGTATCAATATAACATTTCCGGAAAATAGTTGGCCAATTACCGTAATGGGCATTTATTTTCATTGATGGCCACAGAATGTTATATAGACTATCTTCACTCAAGACAAGTTTTAATTAAACAAATCTCTCGTTTCTTCATACCTGTAATTTTTACAAAGATGAGTTTGAATGTTGCTTCAAAGCAATTTCAAATAATAGGTTCTTGTGATTGTGAGGCCATTGTGTCATAAGTTAGAATTTTATAAGTAATTCTTACGCTTCCTAAGCAACAAAGTGTTAGATTTAGAAATAATTATACACTTATTCCACGACAGGAATTATCTGAGAATTAACTGCTTCGATTTTAGCCTAAATTGTCTAATATTGCAACCGTAAAAATCCCTTGTCATTGTTCTGAACGCAATATCTTTTCTATTTGTAACTTAACATTTGCAACTAGACACAGGGCTATTGAGAGTTGCCACACATGATGATACGAGACTAAAATCCTAAATGAATAGAGTCTCCATCTAGTTTTCTCTTTCGTGTTTTACAAATACTGGAACACCAATGTAATCTTCCAAAGGTTCTGCTTTCAATACGATGCCTAAATATATTTCTGGTTGGTTTACGTGATTGTGCATTGAAGAAAATTTTCTGCTCTCATAAATGGTTGAATAACAAATTCATTGGCATCGATATTAACTCCAATTAACTGCATATTTACTATCCTATCATAGATTGTGGAGCAGATTTACACAGTGATTGATTATCAAAATCACTATTCAATGAGTTCGCAATCTGAAGACTATCTTTTCTTAGCATTTCGCGACTTGCAATAAATCAAAGCCTCTTTACAGATATGTTTATGATGTCATGTTTTTCATGATATCATGTTTACATGGTTTCAGCATAATATCAGCCACAGTTTTATAATACGCTAAAATAGACTCTGCCAGGCATTTAAGATGTTATGCATGTAAGAAATGTGTCTTAAACGTGTCATCTGTCTTAAACGTGAAACGTGAACGTTAGTCAAAAATATTTACTCATTTCTAGTAATAAGCTAAGTTAATTACTTTTTATACATTTTTGTCTTCAAACTCATTTGGAAAACTAGTTGAATGTAATTTGAATCTTTCATATTTTTTCTCAAAAAAATTATCAATTCTGCAAAAATAAGACTCTGGCATAGTTTTCTTTCTGCTAAAATTTCATTACTCAGAGGCGTTTTAAAATCCTGCTAGATATTTTGCGTGATTATTTTTCAGCTTGGCTAATCATATAATACATAGTATGAAAATTGTAGTTCAATTTAAAAACACATTACACAATTGCAAATATCCCTTTATCAATTTCCATCAGTAAAAGGAAGTATATTTCAGATGTTTTATGCTGCCCTGTATATGATTTATAGAATTTACACGAACTAAATAATATAAAAACTAAAATAATAAAAAAGATTACCACACCGAAAAACACATTTTAAAGAAATTATTTCTCATAGAGAATAATATAGGTGAGTTATTTTGTGCGTCTCTCTATATAAATGAATGGTGAATGCCACGCATACCATAACCTTTAATAAGCGACTTGAAGTGCACTTCATATATAAATATATAAATTTCATTATGTTTGAAGTTCTGAAACATGGATAAAATACGCCACAACGATTTTTTTCCACAGGTCGTAATATAAGAGAATTATTTTCAATTTCCATGTATATTAACTGTAACTTATATATACTTTATTTACAATACCAGACATTCCATGGTGAATATAAACAGCATGCATCGATTACATTGTATGCCGAGTATATATGCTCCAGCTAGAGCGCGCATGGACAGACACACAAATCAAGGAACTGAATCCATAAAAAATTTTAATTTAAGTTGAAAGATGTTGATTGATATATATATATATATATATATATATAATAAAATAAAAAAATGCGCCATTTTGTTCTCTCTTAGCTTCAATTCTAAATTTGTGGAACATATTTCAATCTTAGTTTCGTAATGTATTATTTTGTAAAAGCTTAAATTCTTTTTCTTATTTTATTTATTAATAAATTATTGCTTGCTTCTCAAAAAAGGCGGGAGGTATTTCGTAACCTTCTTACTTTCTGGAATATTCCCGGAATTTTAATTTTATTTTTTATTTAACATCGCGTAACAGGTGTTAATGTGCGTTGTTAAAGGGCTTGTTATTTGCAAGGAAAAATATAGATCCTGCCGAGGACAAGCCTGCTAAGACCAATCAGAACTGATCATTTTTTTTTTCGTTGAGACTCGAGTTAATCCTAATTGGATTTTTAAAATGATTGACGCGGAGTAGGAGGGAGCTAGTTTTGTCGTGATTTTTTTTTTCATTTGGCTTTTGAGGAGCGTTAGAATGCAATCGCCTTTTAAACTATCAAGACGCCTGTTTCATTTCCCCGCTGAACTAGAATATCTGATGATGTGGACTGGATAACGAAGGTTGTAGTGTCGATGTGTGCTAAGGTGATTGCGGGGAAGAGCTTACCTATTTTATGAGTTCCTAAATAAAGAACTTAAAGACTGATGGTGTTTGCTTTTATAATGGGGAACCACCCCAATGAAATTCTTCCACTACTCGCCCAACTGTTGGAGCGACTACTCTGCTCGTGCTGCACCGGATTTCTAGAGTTTATGCAACATAAAAATTTCGTCGAATATATATTTATTACATATATATAAACATCGAAATTCACACCAAACGCACCTTTATATAAATATATGCAAAAAATTAAGTAAATGACGCCATTTTGAATGACAGCCGCCGTCTTGAATTCCCACGATATTGCACAATGCCTCCTCCTCTTATATGTTTTTTATTTCTATAAAGTAGATACTGCCCAATAGGTATATTCTTTTCATGATTTGTAGTTTTCACTTTATTTTGGTCGTGTAGCACTCGGACTACGCAACATTAGATTAAACGAAACTGCACTAAAGAAGACATACTTTAACGGAAATCATTTAATGAGTTTCGGATTTTTTTCTTTTATTTAAAACATTCCGTATTGCAATTTACATTTTACAATTCTGAAATGAATGGGAACAAGTAAATTTATTTGCAAAAGTATATACATGTGTTTCGAAATGTCACGAAGTATTATTACACTCTATGCTTAGTGAATTCAGTTTCTGGATGGAAATGTATTATTTATTTACATTCATCGAAAATTTTTCTGCGTTGAAGTTTGCTGTTATTTTAAATTTTCTAATGTATTTCAAAAGCAAATTGTTGTTGACTTGTTTCATTAAAGTATTTGATGTGTAAATATATTTTAAAGAAAATAACACCTCATTAATTTTAATCCTAAATTTATTACATGCTTTTATATGCTTTGTATAAATATAAAGTAGATTCTGACCAATCGGTGTATTTTTATCACGATTTGCAGCTTTTTTACACGTAAAACACAGATTATTTGTTTATTTAGCGAAATAAAAGAAAAACAATTTATTTCAGAATTTTAAGCCCATTATCTAAAAGAATTACTATTGAATAAATTTATTATTTAGTAATTATGTAGTGAAGTCATATTATTTAACTTTTCTGTTAAAATATATTGATGCGATAAGTTTATTTATAATGTTTTGTATAATTATAAATTTTATATTTACCATTAATAAACGTCGATGTAAGTATAAATAAAGAAAACATTTATATAATTTCTAATCGAATGTTTATTTTTCTATTTGGGATTAAAATTAATGAGGTGTTATTTTATTTTAACTATAATTTTCATATAAAATATTATAATTAGACAAGTCAGAAACAATATGGTTTTGAAATACATTAGAACATATAAAATAATATAGAATTTCAACGCATATAGATGTTTAGTGAATGTAAATAAATACCGGGTGTTCCAAAAATAACCGGTAGATTTTAAAATTCAATAACATAAAAACGGTGACAGCTATTAAAAAATTTTTTGCAGGAGGGTTATGTATAATGCCATAACTTTTATCTCCGTGATTTTTGATTTTAGTTCGAAAACCAAACAATAGATGGCGCTGACGGCGATTGGCGCTCAGTCGAAGCCGAAACTGAGCTCACTCAGCATTGATACAAAGGAAGGAGATTAAGGATATGGAGTGCGTCTCATTCAATTTGATTTCAATGAAATGCATTTTTGCCATGGATGTAACAGATTCTTCGATAGTGGAATGCAGCGTTCAGAAATGGGTATAAATTTCGCAAACAGTATTTGAGTTTGCAGGATATTTTACATTTATAAAGTTTTATTTGCTCGGATAAAATTACTTTCTTATGGCATGATTTAAAGAATATTTTATGCATCGTATTTTAAAACTACACTGTTAAAAATTTGAAACCTTTGCTGCATCATCACACCTCCGCTTTTATAGAAAAAGATTACTTCACTGTATTATGAAGCATCCTCATTGGTCAAAATTGAGATATTCTATAATAGTAATGCAGTGACGATGCAGCAAATGTTTAAAATTTTAACAATGTTGGTGAAGATATTTTGCTACAATCTTGCTCTTACACCGTAAAAAATTGACCTATTTGCTGCAGCGTCACTCCACCACCTTTATAGAAAACGGTTACAATATTGTATTATGGAGCATTATCATAAAAGACATATTCTATAAAAGCTGTGGAGTGACATTCTAGCAAATGGGTCCGTTTTTGCAGTGTTTCTACACTGGTCAAAATCTGCTGCATTTTGTTGCAACGCACTCCACCGCTTGTATATAATATCTCTATTCCAACCAATGAGAAAGCTCAATTTCACGGCTAAGTAACCGTTTGTTTTCGATACAAGCAGAGGAGTGCGTTGTAACAAAATGCGGCAGATTTTTAACAGTGTATGGGGAGGCATTTTTGTAATAACTCTATCGCATTTTGACATTTTTTAATATTTTTTTTTTTTTGCATTGCATAGCTGAGGTCCCTCTCAAGATCTCTCCTTTATTATATTTCTTGATTATTTTCAATTATTTTGGCAATTTTCAACAACAGATGACGCTGCAGGTGTGATGAAAGCTATTGAAGAAAATTCAGTCTCTGAGTTCGCTATTCTGTAAGTTGTCTTTCTGCTGCAAGCGTATGCTGTTCACAGACTGCAAGTTTGCAGGTAAAAATGGTTTATTCTTTAGAACAGAAGATTTTTTTGGTGTTGGAATTCCACCGCCTAGAACACAGTGTTGCTGCTACAAGACGAAGTTTTCAACGGAAGTTTAATGTAACCAAAGGACCGAAAAGCGATACAATAAAGAATTTGTTTGAAAAATTTCAACGGACTGGAGACGTGAAGGATGAACGTGCTGGAAATGTAGGGCGACCGCGTATGACAACAACAGAGAGTAATGCTCAGCTTGTGCAGAAGGTGATCGAACAGCGGCCTCCGGTTTCCATTCGCCGTGTTGCAGCTGCGGTCCAAATAAAGCCAACGTCCACGTACCGTCTCATGCGCCAGAGTTTACACCTCTATCCATACAAAATTCAAACTCGGAAACCCCTCAGCGCTTCTTCTATTGATGCACGAGTAACATTTGCTAATGATATGTTGCAAAGGATTGATGTCGGCGATATCCAAGTGGACAGCGTTTGGTTTAGTGACGAAGCTTATTTTTACCTGGAAGGTTTCGTAAATAAACAGAATTGGCGCATATGGGGAACTGAAAACCCCCATGTTGCAGTCCCATCATCCCTACATCCTCCAAATGTGTTGATTTGGGCCGCCATTTCTTCCAAGGGGCTCATTGGTCCATTTTTCAGATCCGAAACGATTACTGCACAACGCTATCTGGACATTCTTCGAGAATTTGTGGCGGTACAAAATGCCTTAGACGACACTGCGAAGACCTCGTGGTTTATGCAAGATGGTGCCCGGCCACATCGCACAGCCGAGGTCTTTAATTTCCTGAATGAACATTTCGATGATCGTGTGATTGCTTTGGGCTATCCCACACATACAGGGAGCGGCGTGGATTGGCCTCCCTTATCGCCAGACATGAACCCCTGTGACTACTATCTGTAGGGACACGTGAAAGACCAGGTGTACCGCCACAATCCAGGAACAGTCGAACAATTGAAGCAGTACATCTCTTCTGTATGTGAATCCATCCCTCCTGAAACGTTTATAAACGTTACTGGTAATTTCGTTCAGAGACTATGCCATATTATTGCTGCGCATGGTGGATATGTGGAAAATATCGTTCTTCAGATTTTTCAGACTGCAGCGCCATCTGATGTTGAAAATTGTAAGTAATTTCGTAAGTTTGTCTGTCTAAAAATTTACTATTGTCCCAAGCACATTACAACAAACGGTGTATTATTGATTTTTCAAATATACCGTCATTTTTGAAACAGCCGGAATAAAGTTACTTTTACTTCCAAAACCGATTTTAATTGAAATTAACTTTATAAAAAAAAATCTGCAACCAAAATCGAAAATGTAATCAAGGAGTGATCTTGAGAGGGACCTTACTTATGCAGTGCAAAAAAAAAATTAAAATTAAAATGTCAAAATGCGACAGAGTTATTACAAAAATGCCTCTCCAAAAGAACACTATAAAAAATTGACCCATTTGATGCAGCGTAACTCCACAGCTTTTATAGAATATGTCTTTTATGACCAATGATAATGCTCCATAACGCAATAAAGTAGCCATTTTCTATAAAAGCGGCGGAGTGAATGACGCTGCAGCAAATGGGTCAAATTTTTTTACAGTGAATAGCTTTAGCTTGCGAGTTTCTTCGCGGGCAGGGACAGAGGGTTTACAGAATGGCAAATTCACAGATTGCGTTTTCTATTATAGCTTTCAAATTGCCTGCGGTGCCATCTGTTGTTGAAAATTTTAAGTGATTCCGAAAGTTGTATACCTGAAAATTTACTATTGTCCCAATCATATTGCAACAAATGGTATATTTCTAACGCTGCCCATTTAAATTTTATTGATTTTTCAAATATACCGGTCATTTTTGTGACTCTCTGCATCGTCACCAACACTGTTAAAATTTGAAACTTTTGCTGCATCGTCACTCGATGTTATTATAGAATATCTCTGTTTTGACCGATGATAATGCTCCATAATACAGTGAAGTAATCATTTTCTATAAAAGCGGAGGTGTGATGATGCAGCAAAGGTTTCAAATTTTTAACAGTGTAGTTTTAAAATACGATGCATAAAATATTCTTTAAATCATGCCATAAGAAAGTAATTTTATCCGGGCAAATAAAACTTTATAAATGTAAAATATCCTGCAAACTCAAATACTGTTTGCAAAATTTATACCCATTTCTGAACGCTGCATTCCACTATCGAAGAATCTGTTACACCCATGGCAAAAATGCATTTCATTGAAATCAAATCGAATGAGACGCACTCCATATCCTTAATCTCCTTCCTTTGTATCAATGCTGAGTGAGCTCAGTTTTGGCTTCGACTGAGCGCCAATCGCCGTCAGCGCCATCTATTGTTTGGTTTCCGAACTAAAATAAAAAATCACGGAGATAAAACTTATGGCATTATACATAACCCTCCTACAAAAAATTTTTTAATAGCTGTCACCGTTTTTATGTTATTGAATTTTAAAATCTACCGGTTATTTTTGGAACACCCGGTACATACAATTCCATCTAGAAACTGAATTTTTTTAAGCATAAAGCGTAATAATACTTTGTGATATTTCGTAATGGAATCATATGACATATCCTTTTGTAAATAAATTTACTAGATTCGAATTCAAATTAAAGGTAATTTTAAAGCGTAAATTGTATTATTGAACATTAAATGAAATTAAAGTTGTATAAATATATCATATAGTAATTATGTGGTGATGTCATATTATTTAAAAATTTTGTTAGGATATATTGAAGCGATAATTTTATTTATAATATTTTGCAAAGATATATATTTTATCTTTAGTAATTATTGCACGAAAATAGATAAATAAATTAAACATTTATATAATTCCCAGTCCGCATGTTTAAATTACATTCTCAGTGCTATAAATTTGAGATTCAAATTAGTGAGGTATTAATTTATTTATAATATAATTTAAAAAAAAACTTTAATGTAACAAGTCAAAAACGAAGTTGTCTCCAAACACAATAGAGCATTTAAAGTTACAGTAAATTTCAACGCATAAAAATGTTTACTGAATGTAAATTAATAATAATTTACCATCCAGAAACTGAATATACTAAGCATAGAGCGTAATAATACTTCGTGACATTTCGTTATGGAAACATATGATATATCCTTTTCCAAATAAATTTAACTCTTTTTAATTCTTGTCAGAATTTTAAAACGTGAATTGTAATAAGGAATATTTTAAATAAAAGAAAACTTCTGAAACATGTTAAATCATTACGTCTTTACATTACAGGTCTTTATTTCAAAATTTTAAAGCTATATAATAAAAATACTATTGGATAAATGATTATTTAGTAATTATACAGTAAAATCATGTTATTTAACATTTTCGTTAGAATATGTCGATGCGATCAATTTGTTTATAATATTTTGGAAAAATATAAGTTTTATATTTGCCAATTGATGCATGAAAGTACATAAATAAATAATTCATTTATATACTTTCCAGTGGAATGTTTGTTTTTATTTTCTGTGTGCAATAATAATGGATTTAAAAATATTAAGGTGTTATTTTCTTTATAATATTTTTTCGATATTAAATATTTTAATGTAAGAAGTAAACATAGTCTCCAAACACATTAGAACATTCAAAGTAACAGGACATTTCGACGCATATAATTCCAATTGAAAGACGTCATTTGTTAAGGAGGCTTATGGAACACATGTGCAATCGGAAACTACCTGTAAAGATTAGTTTAACTGTTTTAAAGGTGGTGATTTTTCCAGAATACCAAAACAATTGAGGATGCTGATCGGTCAGCGTTACTTGTGCAAGATGATAAAAAAAAGCAAGATTGATTTGGGCAGGCATTACACACGACTCAACAAAGTGTGTCCAAACACTTACATACAATAGAAAATTTTCAAAAGGAAGGAATATTTATGCCACTTGAGTCGACTGAGTAACAGATAAAAAATCGAAGAAACATATTGGAATTTTGCTTTTGCGACACATAAAAAAGAGTTTGCTGCATCGAATTGTAATTTGCGATGAATACTGGATAAATTTGGAGAATCCCAAATGCAAAAAAAATCAGGTTTTCACCTGGTGAAGCATCAACATCTAACGGCATGACTACATTGTTTCTAAAATAAGACAATGCCCAGCATTTGGTGGGGCCAGAGAGAAATCGTGCACTATGAACTTCTTAAACCGGGCGAAACTGCCAATTTGCATCCTTACTGACAAGAACTAATTAATTTATACCATGCATTGCTCAAACAACGACCAGAATGGGATACTGGACACAAACGAGTAATATTGCTACACGATAACTTTCCATGCTATCGCAATACTATTGTTCAAGAAACCACAAAAACGCTGAAATACGGTCTGATACCGCACTCGACATACTTACCACACCTGGCTCCTTCCGATAGACATTGTTTTGATAGATGACGCATATCTTAGTTGACTATCCACTTGACTAATTTCGAGAAGGTAGAAAATTGATTGGATAAATGGTTTCGGTTCAAAGACGGGCTTTGATTTATCGTTGTGGTGTCCATGTATTTTCAGAGAGTTGTCACAAATGTGTAGCTAGCGAGGGACGATACTTTCAATAAATCGTGTTTTAGGTATCTTCTGAAATTTTCTATTCATCATGGATTTAAAAAAAGACCTCGAAGCTTACTTGCGCACCTAGTATATAATTTCCAGTCGCATGTTTATTTTACTTTCTCAGGGAAATTAATCCGTGATTGGAATTAATGAGGTGTTGTTTCGTTTATACTATAGTATAATTTCGACAGAAAATACTTTAATGTAACAAGTCAAAAACAAAGTAGTTTCAAAATACAATAGAACTAGTATATAACCCCGCCAGAAATGACGGAATTTTCACTTGCATTCCATCTTTTTAATACTTCATTCAAACAAACAGAATGCAGACTTTATTTTTGATGAGTTTGTATTGTAAAAAAGTACATTTTAAAAATAGCAATAAATTTCTACAAATACAATTTTTTTTTTTTTTTTTTTTTTTTTTTTTTTTTTTTACTTGATATTTAGTTTTTGAACAAATTTTAATTTCAAAACAAAGAACAGTATTTATTACAATAATAATGATAATTGGAAAAATAAAACTCAATTTCTGAATATTTCACAAAACATTTAAGTTAAATATTTTAGTTTTTAAAATTTTAAAATACATTCTTTATTATGATTCTTTATTATGATTCAGCAGCGATTTTAGTCGTGGGTATATGATAGATTCTTAGTTCGATGCTTTTAGGCATCGATAATGAAGCTTTGAGTTTTCTTTTTAAATTTAGATTTGGTGCAATCTATACGCAGTTTATATACACAAAACAACTTAAAAAAATCGTAGTTTCTTATAGAAAATACTGCTATTTTCTATAGTAGGAGGCATTGATTTAAATCAAAATCAATTTTAAAAACTTCAGCTTGCAACTTTAAAAATTCAATCCGTATGAAAACCAAAATTATTATTATTGTTTCTTTTGTAAAATTTTAAATTAAATCTACCAGTTTTTAAAGCTTACATTATATCCATTCGAAATTTGGTTACATTGTAAACGAAATTTGTATTTTTTATCAAATGCCATTTAAATGTAAGGAATATATAATATCATAAGCTAAATAAAAATCATCAAATTTTAATTTAAGAGCAATTTTGATTTATTTGCATGCATTGCATCAAAGCAGATAAAGTTTTAATTTAAGACCATGTGAAAAAATAATTTTCAGTTATACTAATGCAGTCATGATGATATCTTATATATCCATAACAACTTGAAGAAAAAAAAGAGCTTATTTATTTAAATAGAAAACAAAATTTAAAAAAATTAACCGGATAAATGCTAGTATTTAAAAAAAATAATAAAACTAAATTTAAATTCATCTAAAACTAAATTTATCTTTTACAATATATTCCCAAAAAGGCTTCTAAAATAGCTCATAGATGGCAGCACTAAAGTTGTGAGAGACGGTGCTAGAGTGATAAATAAAATACGATCATACTCAGATAGTAAAAAACTTTTCCATTTCCACTGTTATCTTTATGTATTATAATTGGGTTTGATATCCATATTTTATATGAAAATATGCTGAAAAAACATTATTTCAAGTGGAAGAAATTTTAAAAGCATCATTTTAGCATCTGTTTTCAATTAAGCCTAAAGTGGTGTCTAGCAACGGTTGAATCCAGATAGGAGTGGCACAACCTGGAACCGTTCTACACATTTCTTCGGACGCATTTTATTATAAGTAGATATTTAAAATAAGAGCCAATTAGAACGGATGGACAGGTACAATGAATGTAAAGGACTAATACTTTTACATCCAGAAACTGAATTTACTCTGCATAGAGCGTAATAATACTTCGTAAAATTTGGTATGGAAACATATGAAATATCGTTTTGCAAGTAAATTTATTTGTTGCAATTCTTTTGAGAATTTTAAAACATAAATTTTAATATGGAATATTAAAAAATATATATTAAGTATATTATTTAGTAACTATGTGGTGATATCATATTATATAACATTTTTGTTAGGATATGTTGATGCGATAAGTTTATTTATAATAATTTAGATAAGTATAAATTTTATCTTTACCAATTAATGCACGAAAATACATAATTAAATAAAACAATTATCTAATTTTTAGTCGCGTGTTTATTTTTCTTTCTCAGTTCTATAAATGTATGGTTGAAATTAACGAGCTCTTATTTTATGTTCAATATAAATTCGATATAAAATACATTAACGTAACACGTCCAAAAGAAGGTAACCTCCCAATATAATAGAACATTTAATTTACAGAAGATTTTAACGGATAAATGTCTTCAATGAATGTAAATGAATAATGTGTTTTTATCCAGACACCGAATTTATTTTACATGACTAAAACTACTTCCTGACATTTGTTATGGAAACATATAACCTCTCCCTTTGCAAATAAATTTGCTTGTTTCCATTCATTTTTTAATCTTAAAACATAAATTGTAATACGGAATAATTTAAATAAAATATAAATTCCGAAACCTGTTAATTCATTTCCCTCAATGCAGATTTTCCTGTAATATAGATTAAAAGAAAAATAAACGCAGTATCGAATTAGAGGGAAAAAACAATTTGATAAATGTATTATTTAGTAACTATGCATTGATGTCATATTATTTACTTTTTTTAAGAATATTTCGCTACTTGAAGCTTATTTATAAAATGTTGGATGTACATAAATTTTATCTTTACCAATTAATTCATGACAATACAAAAATAAATAAAACATTTATGTAGTTTCATGTCGAAGGTTTATTTGTATTTTCTCTGAGCAATAATTTTGGGATTAAAATTAATGAGGTATTATTTTCTTTATAGTATAATTTCAAATAAAAAATTTTAACTACTTGCTTCACTTTAAGTCAGCAACAGAGTGGTTTCGAAATACATTAGGAAATTTAAAATTTCAGCAAATTACAAAGAGTTAAAATGTTTTCGGTTGTAAACGAATAACACATTTACATCCAAAAACGGAATTTACTGTGCATAGAGCGTAATAATGCTTCATGCATTTCGTAATGGAAACATAGAACCTATCCTTTTGGAAATACATTGACTTGTTTCCATTCCTTTCAGATTTTTAAAACGTAAATTGTAATACGGAATATTTTATAAAACGAAAAATTCCCCAAACCGTTAACGAGATTTGTTTATTTAGTTAAATAAAAATAAATTTTTTTTATTTTAAAACTTTTAAGCGCAATATCTAATTAAAAAATATATTTGATAAATATATTATTTAGTGATTATGCAATGATGTCATATTATTATTTTTTTAGAATTATCGCTGCGAGAACTTATTTATAATATTTTGGAAAAATAGAAATTTGATCTTCACCAATTAATGCTTGAAAATACATAATTAATTAAAATAGAAACATTTATATGGTTTCCAGTCGAATGTTTATTTTTATTTTCTGTGTACAATACATTTGGGATTAAAATTAAGGAGGTGTTATTTTCATTAAAGAAAAATTCGATATTAAAAACCTTAATTTAACAAGTCAACAACATAGTGTTTTCGAAATGTATCAGAAAATCTAGCATTACAGATCTCCGAACGATGCGAACAGTGTAAGAAAATCTAAAAGTTCTACACTGTTCAAAATTTGACCCATTTGCTGCAGCGTCACTCCAACGCTTTTATAGAAAATGGTTACTTTAGAGTGTTATGGAGCATTCTCATTGGTCATAAAAGAGATGTTGTATAAATGAGGTGGAGTGACGCTGCAGCAAATTGGTCAAATTTTTAACAGTGTAGTCTGTTATTTTCTAGGTGAGCAAACGGTATTGAACCGTTCAGTTGCAAAATTTTTTGCTTGATTTCGGGAATGATTTCATAAACTAAAATTATTTTTACTAAATCAAAACTCTCGTGTTCACATCTATTTGCAGAAATTTTTAAACGAGTTTGACAGCGAGAATATACACAGTTAAAAATCTGCACCATTTGTGGCAGCTTTTTTCCACTATTTTCTTAAAATATATCTATTCTGACCAGTGTGAATGCTCAATAACACAAGGAAGTGACTGTTTTCATAAAAACGGTGGAGAGGCGCTGAAGTTAAATATACAAAATACATACACAACAACTATACCTTCAGAGGGACAAAAATAAATAAAATGTGGGGGTTTTTGAAAATTAAACTTTTAAAACATTTTAAATTTATTTTTGTGTTACAATGGAAAGTTTTTTTTTTCTTAGTTCGAAAGAAGAAATTACGCCAATTTATTAAACAATTAAGAACAACACTTTCTCATACTTGACACAATTGAAGAAAAATGTCATTTCATATACGAATATTAGTCATTGATTAAAAGAATTGATAGAACTCTTTGTATTTTTACGTGCGATGTAATATGTTCCGTAAATGTAAAATGAATACAAATCAACATTTCCCCCCCATATGGAAATTATTTAAGGCGTCTCAGGAGTCTTACATTTTACCCGGCTGTGAAGTTGACCAACATGTTACATATAATTTGTTTTCTCAATACCTATAAAACGTAAATGAGTACTTTTTTTAATGTAGACAACTTTATATCTCTTCTACTTAAATTTCTTTTTAGTATTCTACATTAAAGTTTTATTTTTTATGCTTATATTATATAAAAAATTAATTTTTTACGACTTACAGGATTATTTTATTCTAATAAAGTCAAAGCACGAGATTTTTCAACAAATGTAAGCTTTTTATGTCAATTAAATGCAGTTGAAGAGTTATCATATATGTATACAGGGTGATTCAGCTCGTCGGTGACAAACTTTAAGGATCGATAGAGCACACCTAGACGAACATTTTTGAATAGGGAATGTAGGGTCCCTGACGCGATGGTAAGGCGCTAGGCGCTTTCGAAAATTTGGGTGCCGAAATTCGAAACGTCATAAAAACTAGGGAAATGGTTAGATTTTCTTGCTTGTTGCGTCGAAATGATTCTGTTTGTTTAGACTTTCTTCAGTACCAATTTGATAAGCGTATCTCTTGAAACATGGATAGGGGGCGCTGCAGACTTTGGAGAGCTAGACAACAACTTTAAGCCCCTTATTTTGATAATTTAACACATGCTCGCCAAAGTTTATACTCTAACTTAAAGTTTGAACCCAAAAGTAGAGCCCTGCAAAAAGCGTAAGAGCCGAAATAAAATGTCAAAGTACAGGGTGGTCGAAACTCGAAGGCTCCTAAGAGATAAACAAACAGATTTCTTGACTTATGGCATGCATTTTCATGATTCTGTTTGCTGGGGCTCTCTGAAACTCAGTTGAACGGTACAAAAAGAAACATCGATAGGGGGCGCTTTGGGCAAAAAACATAATTCGTTGACATTTCGGACGCTAACTGGAAACGGGGCGCTACGATCAGTTAGTAATAATGAAAACACATTTTCTACCTCTGCTCAACACTTCTGAATAAATTTAGACCAAAAACATCAATGATACTGGAAATTTATTTACAAAAAATAACACTACAGAAGATGCTCGAAATTTCGACCTTGGGCCATGATGCAGGCTTCGCACCTCCGTCGCATTGAGGAGTGTGTGTTTCCAACAATGCCAGGAGTATCT
Organism: Maratus speculifer; assembly: GCA_964019185.1. Classification (NCBI taxonomy): domain Eukaryota; kingdom Metazoa; phylum Arthropoda; class Arachnida; order Araneae; family Salticidae; genus Maratus; species Maratus speculifer. The sequence goes on from OZ025290.1 coordinate 415,489,501, forward strand.
CTGATCTGCCCTGCAGCTGCCACAATGCGCGCCACAAGTTCTTCAGCACTGCTGACAGGTGTATGGTATACCTCGGCCTTCAGGTAACCCCAAAGGAAGAAATCCAAGCAGTTGAGGTCTGGTGATCGGGCAGGCCAGTGAACTGGACCCCCACGCCCGATCCACCGCTGGCCATACCTTGCGTTTAGATGGAGACGCACGTCGTTCGTGTAATGGGCCGGAGCTCCATCGTGCTGGAACCACATCTGGCGACGCGAACCTTCGGGTACGTGCTCCTCCTCCAGAAGCTGCGGCAGCACTTGATCCAGGAAAATCAGGTAATTTCCACCTGTCAGCCGTTCAGGTAACAAATAAGGGCCAATGAGGCAATCCCCCAGAATGCCGGCCCACACATTTACTGAGAAACGCTCCTGGGCTGCTCGGCTTCTGGTTTCATGTGGATTTTCATCACACCACACATGACTGTTGTGGGCGTTCCACATTCCCTCCCGGCTGAAGGTGGACTCGTCCGTAAACAAAATGCTGTTTACAAAACGGGGATCCCTGGATCTCATCGCCAAGTACCATCTTGAGAATTCCACTCGAGGGCCAAAATCCTGCTCTCTGAGCAACTGCACCCGCTGGATGTGGTAGGGATGCAGATTCCGGGAACGTAAGATGCGCCACGCAGTTGCTTGCGAAATGCCAACATGTCTGGCGATATCTCTCGTGCTAAGACCTGGGTTGTCCTCAACCAGGTTAAGCACAGCCTCTTCGTTGTCGGGGGTGCTCACTGATCGCTCCCGTTCAGGCCTGCCTCCGTCGAAAGATCCCGTTGTGGACAACCTCTGGTGTACTCGAGCGAAGAAGGCATGGCAGGGGATTTGCCTGTTGGGGTAACGCTCGGCGTACAACCGCTGAGCGGCTCGTCCATTACAACCAGCAGCGCCATACGCCAAATGCATGTCAGCCAATTCAGAGTTTGTGTACCGTTCCATCCTACTACCGATCTGCAGACAAGTAACCCGAAGCTTAAGTAGGTACCGCACGTTCAAAAGACGTGTCTGCGCATACAACTACGTCATCTCGCGTTGTCGTCTACGCATTACGTATCTTTTGCATATCGATATGGTACGATATCTTTTGCATAAATCAGCAAAAAGCACCTTATGTAAATTTTATTGCGCGCATTGTGCATGATTGAAACCAGCTATGTTTGTTAAAAAAAACAAACAAACTGCAGTTTTAATAGCTTCTTATGATAAGTAAATTACTCTCTTGTTTTGTTTCTAACTGATCGTAGCGCCCCGTTTCCAGTTAGCGTCCGAAATGTCAACGAATTATGTTTTTTGCCCAAAGCGCCCCCTATCGATGTTTCTTTTTGTACCGTTCAACTGAGTTTCAGAGAGCCCCAGCAAACAGAATCATGAAAATGCATGCCATAAGTCAAGAAATCTGTTTGTTTATCTCTTAGGAGCCTTCGAGTTTCGACCACCCTGTACTTTGACATTTTATTCCGGCTCTTACGCTTTTTGCAGGGCTCTACTTTTGGGTTCAAACTTTAAGTTAGAGTATAAACTTTGGCGAGCATGTGTTAAATTATCAAAATAACGGGCTTAAAGTTGTTGTCTAGCTCTCCAAAGTCTGCAGCGCCCCCTATCCATGTTTTAAGAGATACGCTTATCAAATTGGTACTGAAGAAAGTCTAAACAAACAGAATCATTTCGACGCAACAAGCAAGAAAATCTAACCATTTCCCTAGTTTTTATGACGTTTCGAATTTCGGCACCCAAATTTTAGAAAGCGCCTAGCGCCTTACCATCGCGTCAGGGACCCTACATTCCCTATTCAAAAATGTTCGTCTAGGTGTGCTCTATCGATCCTTAAAGTTTGTCACCGACGAGCTGAATCTCCCTGTATATGCATTGTAAAGGGAATAATTTTAAAAATCCATCTTTTTAAGCCACTATCAAAATTAAAATAAAATAAAAGGAAAAATCCATATTTTTAAGCCACTATCAAAATTAAAATAAAATAAAAGGAAAACTCTAAGTCATATTAACCCTTTCGGGTTCGAAGTTTTTCTGGTCTTGAAAACAAAAATACTTTCATTTTAATAAGGTTAATCGTTGCTATCCTAAGTAAACTTAATGAAATTTAAAGATTATCTCATTATCTGAAGTCTTATGAATGTGCTTATTTTATGTACTATACAATTCATAATTATATGAAGACGGGATTACGAAGTGTCTTTGAAGAAAATAACGTCTTCATAGGATTAGAGAGGATATTAAAACTACATGAATAATATAAATAAATTATCTAATGAAATATACTATTCACAAGTTTTGGAATTATGTGTAGGTATATAACAGACTTTTCGAATTACTTACACAATTTATTTCTTTGACAATCTGTTTAAAATTTAAACATTTACATAATACCTTACATTAAAATATCACACATGTATGTTTTTTCTTGATTTAGGGCTACAATACACGAGACGTTAATTACAAATTGGCTCATACATTCGTACATTATTGCTGTTAGCTTTGAATTTTTATTATACATTATATTTTAGAATAAATTCCAAACTTTTTACAATAATGTGATAAATCTGGTATCACATATAAATAAATGAATCCGTACATTTCCCATCAGTTATAACTATTACAAAGACATAAGTCGATAACCTGCATTACGCATTGTAAATGAAAATATGAATAATAATTTCTACATTTTCTACAATACAAAAATTTCAGGTATTTCATAGAATTTTGATGTTATATGACACGAATAATGTGATATATCAGAATTCAAAATAACCTCTGCGAAATACTTCATTGAGAGAAAACTTCTATTACATACAATTCATACATACAGTATTTTCCACACATTATGTGGCAATATCACGTAGATTGATTGCAAATACAATAATAAAACATAATCTATTTACAATACTAAACTCCATCTGTAACCACAATATGCAATTAACATAGAATCTTGATATAAATCATATAATGGAGCGTACATATTATGCGAATCAATTTTTATTAAAATTATTGATTTTCTAACCTGTGGGAGATATTATTTACAGAAAAAGAAATACATGTGCAATCTGGGCATTTAATTTATACTCACTGCTTTGTTTAAAATTTAAACAGACGAAAACCTGAACTTCTTCTGAAGAAAAACTAAAAAAACTGAGCTTCGAAAAAAGAAAAGAAAGAAAGAAAGAAAGAAAGAAAACCCCTGCCAGCTTGGCCTACAGGTGGAGGTAGATTTCGAACAGTGCTCATTTCGACAACAAAAAATAAAATATGATTAAAGATAAACCCAATTTAACAACTTTATTTGACCGCTTATGAAAAAATACAATTTCATTTTCTGTAAAAACGGCGAAATTCAGCTCAAATGCCCTTTTTGGGAATATATTTTGAAGTATATTCTGACTTTATTAAAACATAGACCAATACGCACATTATATAGTTCCTAAATAACAAAAAAAAAGTCAATTGAATGCGTTTGAGGGCAAAATTAACTTTAAAAATGAGTCATAAATAAACAACTTGTTATTTGAATACATACTCAATTCTTTAATCGTGATCGCTTGGGAAAATTTTGTGCGACGTGCCCACTTTGTCAGCTTTTTTTTTTTTTTTTTTTTTTTTAATATATTTAGCCTTTATAAAAAAAACTGAGCAATACGGCACACTATACAGTTCCTAGATAACAGAATCTGTCAAATGGGTGCGTTTGAGAGAAAAGGAAATTTAAAAATGGGTCAGAAAAACGCAATTTTGCTGTTTGAATACCTCAATTTTTGAATCACAATCGCCTCGGGAAATTCTGTTCAAAGTACCCATTTTTCCAGCCTTTTTTTAAATAAATTCGGCCTTTATATAAAAAAAAAAACTGGACAATCCGTCGCATTACATAGTTCCTAAATCAGAGCACCTCTAAATTGGATGCTTTAGAGAGGAAAAATAGATTTAAAAATGAATCTGAAAAAACGCAATTTGTTATTTGAGTACTTCCTCAATATTTTAATAACGATCACTTCTGGAAATTCTGTTCAAAATATTTGGCAGCCTTTTTAAAAATATATTCTGATTTTATCAAAAAACAGGATAATACTTCACATTATATAGTTCCTAAACAATAGGACCGATAAATTGGATGCGTTTAAAGTCAAAAATGAATTTAGAAATGAATCAGAATACACTGTAAAATATTTGTGTAACGTTACACCATAAAATGGATGGGAGGTTTGCTGCCTCCAATTTTATGGAGTGATTTTTTTCACCTATATAATGGTGAAATGTAAACATATATTACTTGTGTAAAATTACAATGTTACACCGGTTATATCGGTTAAAATACTCCTTAAAATTGGAGGAAGCAAGGTTACTCCATAAAATAGGAGACAGCAAAGCTGCCACCCATTTTATGGTGTAACGTTACTCAAATGTTTTACAGTGTATAAGCAGTTTGGATTTGAGGTTTTTTTCTCCAACTTTTATTTTTGTTAAAATTATTTTTGTTATCAGAATTGGTTTTATGAAAAACATGTTAGTATAAAAGTTGTAGATATTATTGAGAAGATGTAAAATAAGTTTAATAAGATTTGATAGCTTAAGAATTGACTAAGAATTGGATTTTTTTCTTTTTCCTCCCCCCCCCCCTCTTTTTTTAATTTTTAATTTTTTTCATCAGTAAAAGTTGGCTCTATCAAAAACTTGTAAATACAAAAGTTTTACATGATTTCCAGAATATTTTGAAAAAAAAAATATTTGGATTTGATACCTTCACAATTGACGAAGTTACAATTTTTTTTCTCCTAAAAACCCTGATTTTTTTCGCCTCTTGATACCATTTTTAACGTTATGAAAAATCTGTCATGCATAAACTTTTGGCAAATTTTTTAGAAGTAATATAAACCTTAAACTGATTTGTTATCTATTTTAACTAAGAAGTTATGGCGTTTTTTCGGTTTTCACAAAACCCCTCCCTATTTTCGCCTTCTTGGTCCGATTTTGCCCATTAACGAGCTCGACCGGTATTTTATACTCCTTGATTTTATGTACCAGTTTGGTAGAGAAGTTATCGTGTCCAGAAGAAACTGATATATATATATATATAAATATACTTTATTAATGATGGTAGTTTTGTGGTTTAGATATCATAATCGCGTAGATCTGGAAAATATTTTCAGAAATTCTAACATATGAGCGACCGCAATCGTACTCGCGAAATTTGTGCCCGGCTAAAATAAAAGTATCTTTTAATCAGGGATTTGCTTCTATAAACTTTTGAATTATTTATTTTCTTTCTGATGAATCTATTATTTATTTATATATGAAATTCGGAAATAAAATTTTAACACAAGTAAAAATAACCTTCTAATGAAGAAAAATTTTAAAACAAGGCTTCGATAGAAAAAAATGATGCAACCGATATTTGTGTCTGGCTAAAGTTAAAGTATTTTTTAATAAGGGGCTTGCTACAGTTTCTTAAACTTTGGAATAGTTACTTTCTTACCAAGTTAGTTACTATATATTTCTTTATGAAATTTGGAAATCTCAATATTCTACAATTTCTATAAATGTATGTAATATTAAAAAAAATTCTCCATTAATTATTTGCTAAATCACTTAATATTTAAATTGTCCCATCTCTTTTAATTATATATTAACATATTTTATATTTTAATCACATATCTTTAACCTACGCATACTTCATTTTCTTATTGCAAAAAAATCTCAAACTGTTACAGTAAAACTTTACTTAAAACCTTATTACTTTATTTTATTATTTCATTTGTTTCTAATATCTTTTATTCTATTTGAATTTTAAAATATCATTCAATATCCCACAAGTCCGTTCGAAGCGACGCGCCAAAGTCTTTTTGAGTAATATATTCATCCGTTCGACTGCGTGAAATTTTAAAATTTTCGCCTGTTATAAATATCGTAATGGTTGAAGACTATCTCTCTAACAGGTTTATTGGCAACGCTGAATGTTGTTGTCAAATGTGGTATTCGTTCGTCTTTTGGTATAGAACGAATTGTACTGACTTGGAGGAGAAGATTCTACTTTTTTAATGTCAAATATTTAACAGAAACTTGTCTTTAAATAGGTGCAGTTCTGTTCTTTTAACGTAATCTATCTGCTTTTCTGTGGTGGCAAATTACGCTGGTGGAAAGTTTAAAACGAAGTATTGTGGATTTTTTTCCTTATGATGTAATTTACGGATACATTTGTTTATAAGTATGTCGTCTCTGATTGATTAAATGAAAAATTCCATACAATTAATTATTTATCTTACCACCTTGTGCCATCCATCACTGCGAATTAAAGATTCTACGATTGAATTGGTGGCCAAAAAGGGAATTTCAAGCATTAGATATCACACTTTGCTTTGATATAGAGAAGTATTACATATATATAAGAATTTTAGTATTTTAAAGTTATTTTTACGCTAAAATGTTTTAAATATCTGAAAAGGGAAAAATGATTTTACAAGTAACAGCAGCTTGAATTTATAGTTGTATGTGTGTTTTTCTACATACGCAACCAAACTTTTTAAAATAAATTTTGCTTTTCAAATTCTTATTTATTTCAGGCGAAAAATTTTTAAACGTCATTGACGCGTTACACTAAAAAAAGTTTTAAAATGTAAATATCACATAAAGTATTCACGCTGTATTTCTTATTTTATATGTTGTTTCTAATTCAAAAAATTAAAAAAGAAATAAAAGGATTAAAAAGAAAATTTTCTATTCCATTCATGAAAAGTCAAAATAAATATTTTTAATGCAATCTACATAATTTTTTTTCTAAAAATTCAAGATATTTTTAAAAAAAGGTTTTTTTTAGTTTGTAATCACTATATTTCGCTTTAGGGAACTGCTTTAATATTTATTCATTTATTTATTTATTTTATGGATATAAACCATGGTGCTTATTATTTTAAATACATTTACTTTGCACACTTCATGAAATCAAATCCTTTTTTTTAATGTTCTATGTCATCATGGTTGCAGAAAGAAGTTAGAAATTTAATGCAATCTACGTCCCATTTCACACAGTGAAACATATATTATCAGTATAATATGAAGGTATAGGAAATTTATTAAGAAATACAAAGTTTTTGTTTTTCTCATTCTATTAAACATCATAAATAAACATACTTGCAATTTATTTGCATCATTACCTGTTCATTGGTGTGTATCACGGGACACTTTTTTTTAAATTTCAAAATTTCAAGTTGATAAAATGTTGTTACTGCAATCACATATTTACAAAAAAATTTTAATTGAAAAATATTTAGGCCTCCCAGAATAAGGATGATGATTAAACTTTTTGGCCTAAAATTTACATTTTAAAATATTTTTTAAATATATGAATATGAAGTAATTGTTTTTTTCAAAGTACAAAAACTTAAAGTGTAGATAAGCATTTGACGTTAATAATGAGTTAATGTAATTAATTTTATCAGTCTCCCGGAATCTAATTAAAATCTCATAATTTTACTAAATATCCAATATTTTCAATTTATTTTGTTGATGGTTTTAAATTTGTTCCACGTTAATTTTATATCTGCAAACTTCCAGATATCACGCATATAAAATGTATATTACTTGCAATTAGTTTATTAATCTAATTTGTTTTGACTCATAACATGAAAAAAAAAATTAAACAACACACAACCACAAATAAAAGTAAAACTTGGAAATTATAATTTTTAAATGAACAAGGTTACAGATACAATAGTTCAACATTTAATTAGAAAATTTTATTTTATTAATTTATTTTATTTCATAAACAACATTTTATTAAAAGAAAATCTTGATTTCATTGTTTATGATAAGTTATCTTGATGGATATAAAAGAACAATGTTCATCATATTTTGGTTACGTAACTCCAGACAATGGTTTTGGCAAAGACATAGTATCATCAATACTAAAATGCATGGAATGTAACTGCATTCATGCGACAACTATTAAAGCACTTGGGTGTACTGTACGGCAACAGATACATGTGTCTGGAATGGATAAATTCTACTGGATTAAAGTGCTATAAAGCACACAATACAAGTACTGATATGTTTGCTTTTTAAATGTATTAACTTTTAAGAAAGTTTTGTTATCGTAGATGGTTCATCGTATTTCAGTGGCTCTGTAAGTAAAAGTTCAATAAACTATCAAAAATTACCTGTCGTTGAATATATCAATATAGATAGTATTTTTCCAGAGGTTCATGAAAAATATTTGAGCAAGCATCGGATATATGTATGGGACATATATGAAGCTGTACTGCCAGGTGAATAGTCTCAAGATTAAGCAAGCAGAAAATCTGGAAATGTTTCTCATGTAAGATGTCTGACAATGGCAAACAATATCTTACATTCATTTATTGCATTAATTATCCAACTCCACAATTGAAAAAACTAGCTGAACTTATCATGAAAGTTTATGCCTTTCATGCTTTAACATAAAATGTCAGCTTAGTATTCTTTATGCATGACAACACTTCACAGAAGCATACTAGATTATTCAATCAAATCTAAAGAGAAACACCTTTACGATACACCTAGAACTTCTCCATCTGGTAATGTTGTTGGATTCTCGAAAACATATGAGACCTCGCAAGCGAAAAGATAGAAAAAACTTGACAAACCGAATTCCATGAAAAGAGAGTTAAACTATCACAAATTAATTAAGAGGCAGAAGACTTACACCGAACTTATTGATTGGCAGTCTAATATAGTAAGGGAACCATCTCTCATATAACTCGAGCAAACAAGAGATTAGGTTGTTTCTATCGGAATTTTTTCAAATATTATAAAAAATTACTCAAAAATTTACAATTACAATACATTTTTCTATTACAAATAAGGTCGTAATACATTTATTTATTAGATATTAGCGTAAAAAACGACGGCACAGGTGTCATATAAACACCACATTGGCGCGATTTTTCCCGACGCTAATTTGGCAAAAACATCGTTTTCGAATACCAGTTACCATATGTACTTTGAAAAAGGGAATAACAATAAGTTTTTAAAAGTTTAATTTATAGCTATATAACAAAACAATTTATGTAATTTTTAAACAGAAAAAAAAATAAATAAACAACATCAGGTTACTATGTCAAACAAAGTAACGACACTTTGTCGCCAGTGACATACCCAAGTGCGTATTTGACATTGGCGTCTGCAAAAAAAATAGCGCCAATGTGGTGCGCATATGACATCTGTGCCAAAACGAAGACATGACGAATCTCGTCTGACAGAGAATGCACGTGTTCAGAAAAATGCTTTAAATTTCGGAACAAATGTACAAAAAATTTTAAAATTATATTTTTATAAAATTTATCATCGTCGTTGGTTTGGCATGCATATTCAATCTGACGAATCTTGTAAGATTTGCAATACATGTATAGTACATAATGAAATAAGTATTTTTTGTAGCTAATAGAATAAATCCTGATCCACATCCCTAAATTTTGATGAGCTTAATTTTCTTTGAGGAAAAATTAATTGCCCAAGTTCTGTCAAAGTTTTTACAGTTTATCGCATTAAAGTTGTTCAGCTCGAATCGGGGCCGTCGCGAAAAAATTTTCCTCTCTTACGGGCCTGATTCAAAATCCCAAGCAGGAGAAATGAGTCATCAACGAGATCTGACTTATTCCTCTCACCCTTGCCTGATTACTTCACCCCTTATAAACTTTTGGCTCCCGCTCATAGCGTAAGGAATCGCCATTAGTGTATGCGTCGCGAGTAAATATTAGGCAGTTTTAATCTATTTGTGATAAAAATTATGCTATAAGGATGTTTTACAAAATGTGCATTTTCGAAGGATAAATTCTCTATATAGGATTAACATAAATCAGTAAGTACCTCTTTTTAAATCTTATTAAAAATGCAATATAAGTATCTATACTGTTCCCACGTGGACTTACATGTGATGTAAATTGTGAAGTTTTATTTTGAGGTAGGGTAGTAAGCTTAACTTAGAAGCATTTAAAAGATAAAAAAAATGTGAAAAGAAAGCCCATTTTGTGTCTTTTGTTTTATTTTAATTATTTTTTATCTAGAATTTCTGTTTTCAATTCAGTTTACACAAATTGTAAAGAATTAAAATATTAATAGTACTGAGTTCTTATTCATATGGGTAGATTAAAAAAAATTATTTAATGAATATCTTTTAAAATAATGCGCATTAAAAGTTTTTTGTTTATTTTTGTAATTTCATTATCAAAATATAATTTTAATTTAAATAAAAAAAACTATATGTAACATTAATATTAATTTTTTATTTAAATATTCTTAATTGGTAATTAATTTTATCTAATTTGTAGCTATGGGCCGAAAATGCTGTGCGCCAAATTGCCGCTCAAATTATGACAATGTAAAGGAATACACAACTGTTTTTAAATTCCCATCAGATCCTGAAAAAAAGAAAATATGGATAAATAAGATACCAAGAGAAAATTTTGTACCCAGTTCTACTGCTGTTGTGTGCATTAAGCACTTTGAGGAGCGTTTCATAATTATAGAAGATAGAATTAAATGCTCAGATGGAACTGAATTAGTTGTCCCAAGGAAGAAAGTAATTCTTTTACCGGAAGCATTTCCTACTATATTTCCGAATGCGCCAAAATATCTTACTGAAAAATTGTCCCCAAAAAGAAAAGATCCTGCTGAACGTATGTTAAACATTGAAAAAAGAGATTTAGAGCAATTCAGTGAATGGTGTCAAAAGGATATCATATTATCCTTCGAAGATTTCACTAACAAATTTGGAAAGAAAATTGAAAATAAGTGGTTATATTTATATAGGGATGATCATCTGTTGTTTTACAAATTGAAAGAAACAGATATTTCAGAAATTAATGTTTGTTTTAAAGTCTTCAGAAATTTGACTGTAAAGATATATTATGAAAATAATTTAATTGATATAAATTCTTTTAAATGGTTACTAGGCAATGAGCTTAAATGTGATAAATGGAGAAAGTTTGAAAATATTTTAAATAAATTGAATTGTTATAATCAGGGTTGGGTTTTTGACATCAAAAACTGGTTTTTGACATGACAGTGGTAAAAACTGTGTTTTTACCTGTTTATTCCTTCAAAAAACTATCATTTTCAATCTTTCTGTAATTCATAGTGTAAGTCTAGCATACAACACATTTCTAAATTGATTTTTCCTTGTTGTTGTTCTTCATATTACTCACAATTACATTTGTAAAAATTATTTAGAAGAAGAGCTTTTCTTAAATATGAAATTTTTTAAAATACTGAGTAAAATGGAAAAACATTTCTCATAATATCTTTAATATAGATTCTAATAACTGCAAATAACAAATTGTAATTATTAAATAACATTCAATTTACATTTTTAATAAAATACATTACAATCCTTTTAGAGATGAAAAAATGCTTTTATATGGTATGACAACAGATGTGAAGCATGGACTGGTCCTTGAAAAAATTTGAATATTCTTAGATATAATATTTTAAAATGCCTATGTTATGCATTTCATAAATGCAATTAAATAGTGATTTTCATTTTCTTTTCAATAAGCAGAATTGGTATTACTCTGTTATCCTGTTGATTGACCAATTTCGCCAAATTATACAAATCGCCAAACTAATAGCCAAATTATATGTATTGACATAATTTTTATTTTAAATAACAAAAAAACAAATAATTAGTAGAATATTAATAAAAATATTAATAAAAGTCACTTAATGACATTTTAAACACGTGAATCGCATTTAATGTCATTGAATGTGACATTCACGATCATCCATTGTTGACATTTAATCTTATGGTTTGGCGATAATTTTTTGGTTTACGGGATAACCTAGTAGTGCCGCAGAATCTTAAAAATTTTAAAGTAATAAAATAATTTTAAACTGTAAAAGACCTGATATCAAATGAAAGCTCTTAGTAATGAAAATTTAACACACATTAAAAAAATTAAGAAAAATCACAATACAATAATAATTTATAACTTTTATACTATAGTTTTTATTTGTTAACTGTAACTTATATGAGTCTTTCAGATCATTCCAGCACTTATACCTTGATTTACACTTTTAAATGTAAATTTTTACTCGAATAGTCATGAAATATTTTTTTAGTCAAAATTTGTTACAGCTACCATAAAGTCAAACTATTTATGTCCTGCATACATTTTACTTAAAACTATTTAGGTAATATTTAAAGTGAATTAAAAAAATAACTTGTACGTTTTAAAATTTCTTCAAAAAGTCTAATTTTTTTAGGCTATCCCAGCTAAAAATGAACTGCAGTTTTTTTGTAGAAGTGAAGTGTTTTTGAGGTTTTTCTAAAATTTCTCTAGTCTTTCTGTAGTGCAATCTCAACTATAAAATCACTTCAGTTATTTTGTAGTTAATTAAAGCTGATTTTGCAGTAATTTATTTTAAACATTCTGTGCGCTATTAACTTTGAAAACACTGTAGTTTTTATAAAGTCATTTTATAATCAAAAATTAAAAAAATATATGACTTTATAACCGTAGAATCACTGCAGTGAATTTGAAGTTATTATCCAACCATTAATTTAGAAGTACATTTCGATGCATCTCTCGTATAACTGTAGTTATTGTCTGATAAATTCACAGAATTTAATCGGAGAAAAATAATTTCAAATGCTTCAAAATCGAACTAGGGATTTCTCATCCCATCGAATCACTCCGTAGTAAAAAATTATTAGTTCCTACTTTGTTTTGTTACTTGGAAATTACAAGTTTTAATACATTAAAATCCATTTCTTTTTTTTTTAAATTCAGACATTGGCGTCTCCTATCTATGCTTCCTTCCCCCTAACTTAAAATTCTTAGTTCCTTTATTATGTTAAGCTAAGAGAAAAAAAATTAATTTCACTAAATTACAATTCGAAATCCAGTGAGGAGTAGTGACTACCTTTACCCCCTGCATACAACGGAAATTTCTTAGTTCCTTTATTTTAAGTGACTCTAAAGGAATAAATTTTGCGAGGTCTATCAAAATCAGAGAAAAAATATATTAAGTTTCAAAAGTTATGAGGGACAATGGGCCTTTCACTCACCAGCCCCTTAATGCGAAATTTCTTCTTACTTTTTATTTTAAATTTCTTGAAAATTATACATTTTACTATGCTTTTGAAAATATCAGAAAAGAAAAATTTTGTTAATGTATATATATATATTTTTTTAATTTAGGAAGGGACAAATACTTTCCTCTACCTTCCTCTCCCTAACAGAAAATTCTTAGTTCTTATATTTCAAGCTAAAGAAAAAGATTGAATTATAGTATTTTTTAAATTCTTCTTTTCTTTATTTAAATCACACTAACAGAAAAAATTTTATTATGCTTTTGTAAATTGGAGGAAAAATTGCTAATTAAATTTCAAAATCCAGGTAGGGGCAATGAGTCTACAACCCCGTCCTTAATTGAAAATTTCTTTTTCTTTCTTTCTAAGTTACACGAAAAATTTACATTAGGTTTTTGAAAAAAAAAAAAAGAAAGAAAGAAAGAGGAAATTTTATTTAATTAAATTTTAAAACCGAACGAGCTTCTCTGCTTCCTGCCCCATACATCTCCATCTTCATAACTGAAAATTACTTGCAATTAATTTACTATTACTTCATTTTGAAATCGACATACAAATATTTGAACCATCAAATAATTTTTTAAATCGCTCTTTAAAATTATTATTCGATCTAAACTTAATGAATCGTAGAAAGAAAAAAAATACTTCATCAGTTAATTGAAGTGTATTTTCTAATTACGTATTCATTTTAAAAGCACATCAAAGTTTCTTATTTCATGCAAATATTAAATTATTAAAAGTGTTTAAAATTATTTTACAAGTCATAAATATATTGAAAAATCTAGTCATTGTTTATATTAAAATAAAAAAAAAAATCAGAAATTTCCCTTTGTAAAAAATTATTTACCAAAGAAAAAAAAAAGAAGAAAATTAAATTAATGTTTCTATTTTATTTTTAGGTAAAAATGTAGATAAGTTAACAATCAAATATATCTACATAATCATTAAAAACATATGCTACATTAAAAAATAAAAATGACATAAAATAAGTCCTTATTCTAATTCAAAGTTATTAATTATGAACTTCTTATTTTATAAAATTAATTTTCCCTTTTTACAAATATATATTTCTTAAATTAACACATTTAATTACATTATAATTCCTAAAAAAATTATATTATCAGAAAAACTTCTAAAATTCGTTTATTTTTTTTTTAATTTGCAAGAAAGATTCAGAAATATTCCCCATTTAAAAAACTCACTACCAAAAAATATATATATATGTATATATATATATATATATATTATTTTTATTTAATTTTTAAATTAAAAAATGTTTATAAATAACAAATTATTATTCTAACACAATATTATATTCCTATTTTATAAAATTATTTTTTCCTTTTTACAAATATACATTTCTTAAATTAACACATTTAATTACATTATAATTCCTAAAAAAAATTATATTGTCAGAAAAACCTCTAAAATTCGTTTATTTTTTTTAATTTGCAAGAAAGATTCAGAAATATTCCCTATTTAAAAAACTCACTACAATATATATATATATATATATAATTTTTTTATTTAATTTTTAAATTAAAAAATGTTTATAAATAACAAATTATTAATTCTAACACAATAATAAAAAATATGTTTTACCGTATCATTAAACGACATAAAATGAATTTTTATTCTAAGTAAAAAATATTAATTACCGACCCATAATTTGTTAAAGTAAGTACTTCCATGTCAAAAATATATATTTTATAAAATTAACACAATGCATGTAATTACATTATAATTCATAATAAAAAAATTATTTTCGCAATTAGCCTAAAAATAAAATTATTTTATTAAATATTTACTAATTTTTAAATTCAGAAGAAAAACCAATTAATTTGCTTTAGCTAATTCGCTAAAGTATTTGTTTAATTCATTTAATATTAAATTGTTTTTAAAATACACGCCCATATAAACGAATTACAATAAATAAATAAATAATAAAATAAAAGCACTTTAAAACATCCAATTTTTCTGCCTGCCATTCAGCTTTTGCAACAAATAACCTTTAATTGAAATGCCTCCCCTTTATACCTCGCACAACACTAACCACACAAGTCCCAACGGGCAAGTGGTCAAAGCGTGTCTCTCCTGTACCTGGGATCGTCAGTTCGAGTACAACTGTTTCCACAGTCAAAATCTGCCTTTGAAATGTTAGAAAGAAAGCTTACCAGTAGGTCAATAGATGGCGCCAGCAGAGCCAATTTTTTTGGGTGGGAGGGGCATTTAACTTCAAATTCACTGCAGAAAATGTGTAGTTATGAACTACACATTTACTGTAGTGATTTTGTAGTTGTTGACTTCGAAAAAACTGCAGTGATTTGTGCCAAATCACCACAGTTTCGCAACTGCATTTTCTTTGCAGTTTCACTAGAGTTCATTTTTAGCTGGGATGCCAAATAGTTTAAGAGCAAATCGCATAGATCTTCTAACAGAGATACATATATACACTGTAAAAAAAATCTGTAACCTTAGTAATCTAAATTAACCGAAATCTCTTACGCTTACTAAAATTTTATGTGTACACTGTACAAGAAAATGCTGTCAATCTACAAAACTTGTAAGCAAAACTAAAACCATCTGTAACTTTACAAAAGAATTTACTAAAATTTTGGTAACTTTACTAAAATTTTATCTATAATGCTCGTTATCGTCACTTAAAAAGTTCTTGGAATACGATTTCCCAAAAAAATTCTTAGTAACCTTAAAATTTGTTTGATTCAAAGTGCAAATCTGTATCTGTTACATCAATTTTTATTGTTGCCGTTACATAAAAAGTTCTTGGAATACAAAAATTTTTGTAACTTTCCCAATTTTTTTTTACAGTGTACATACTAGTATTCTAATGCAATTGTTTTTATTTTTCTTGGATGGATATACTTTAGAGTCTTTTTGATGTTGAATATTTCACTTATAACAACTTAATATTAAAGATAAAATGAAAATTAATAATAATTGTAACGTAAAAACAAATTTTTAAAAATGGGTTTTTGACAGTTTTCGATATTTTTGACAAAGAAGTTTTTGACATGACGGTAAAAACCATGGTAAAATCCGGTAAAAAGCGTCATGCGTCAAAAACTTGACAACCTTGGTTATAATGAACATTCAATGACATTAAGTGAAAATTTAACTTTTGCCATTATATATCTGGAAAAATACATAAACGATGATCAATGCAGTGATGAAAATAATCTTGTTTTGAAATTTGTGAATCAACAATTGTCACTTGTGCTGATGAAAAAACTGAAATATACAATTGACCTTATATATTGGTCCGCAGAAATCTACTTTAGCTACCCTGCGGCGTACAATTTAATTCGAAACAGCAAAGTTTTAATATTACCGCATCCTTCATACTTAAGAAAATTAACATACACTGCTCAAAACAATTAAAGGATATTTGAAGTTTTATATAAAATAAAGATATAAACGAATTTTTTTGCCGAAAATAGAAGAAGAGAATCACAAATGCAAATTTTTCTGGTTTTCAAACTGTGGAGTATGCAAAGTTTGAGTTCGACGTCAAAAGCGTCGCTTCAGCAGCAGCGAATGAAATTTGACTTTCAACTGGATAAAAGAGAATGAACACAAGGATGATCGGCTTTCAGTGATTGCTTTGTTTCGATGAGTACGATGTCTCAGCAAAGTCATTTGACAGATTCAGAAGCTTGGAGAATTGTTGGTAGGTTAGAAGGGGGCCAAACTCAAGCCGAAGTAGCGCAAGCCATTGGAGTCAAAGTGTCATTTCCAGGATCTGGAACCGTTTTTGGAGAGTGGATGTGCAGGCCGAAGACCAGGGCAAGGTCGTAGACGGGCAACAACGCCCAATGAAGATCGGTATTTAGCGTTAACAGCTCGGAGACACCGAAACATGAACTCTACTCTTCTCGAACAACACCTTCACTCGGCTACAGGCACCACGATTTCAACTCAGACTGTCCAAAACCGGCTCCATGCTGTAGGTCTGTATGCTCGCCGACCGATGGTATGTGTTAGATTAACATCAGGGCATCGTCGCGACCGCAGGGAGTGGGCAACCGAGCATGTCAACTGGAGGAGAAATGAATGGAACAATATTCTGTTTTCTGACGAGTCCCGTTTTTCTGTGCATCCGGATAATAGGCGAATTTTCATCTGGAGGGACCTTGGCAGTAGGAATAATCCTGCGTTCGTGCACGAAAGTGTCAGATTTGGCGGTGGAGGAGTGTTGGTGTATGGTGGCATCTCCATTGACGGGCGCACTGAACTCTACATCATTCGAGATGAAGCTCTGACTGGTCGCCGATATAGGGATGAGATCCTCAGACCTATTGTAGTTCCTTACGCTGCAGCAATCGGATATAACTTAATTTTAATGGACGATAACTGCAGGCCACATCATGCAAACCTGGTGAGGGATTTCTTTTTCGAGGAAGGAATCGTTCGAATGGAATGGCCAGCGTGTTCTCCAGACATGAATCCAATCGAGCGCATTTCAGACGCTCTAGGAAGACGAGTTTCTGGCCGCCAACAACCCCCAAAAACTGTCCAAGAACTGGAAAGAGCTCTTCTGGAAGAGTGGGGCAGAATACCCCAACTCGTCTTTAATAGCCTCATTGAGTCCATACCTTAAAGGTGTTCAACGTTACTGGCCGCCCGTGGAAACCATACCCCCTACTGAAAATGATTTTCTTTCAAGAAAACACCTTTTCTTATTCTTTTTTTCTCATATGCACAAATTGTGTTTTTTCCTTTTGTACACAAATGCGCAATAAAATGCATTTTTTTCTGCCAAACATGTGTAATTTATTCTCATATAACCTACTATGTCATTCGACCATGTATCAATCAGCTAAAAAGTTTCCCAGATACAAAATCCACCTAAAACTGCAATATCCTTTAATTGTTTTAGCAGTGTATTTATGTTCTAAAAATTCATGTCAAAACCTTAAATTGTATCTTAAAAACAAATCTGATAACCTGGAAGAACATGAAAAAACTGTGAATCTTTTGCTAGATGAGATCTATATAAATCCCTCTATTAATTATAAATCTGGGCATGTCATTGGCATGTCTGAAAATTCTGAGTCTGAAGCTACGACCATTCAAACCTTTATGATTTCATCCGTCTTATCTAAATATAAGGATGTAGTATCGTTATTTCCATTTCGCAATCTAAATGCTGATACTCTTCTTACATACACCAATAAAGTCCTAGAAATGCTCCACGAGTGTGGTTTTACCGTTTTTTTCTTAATATCGGATAATAATAGGATAAAAAGGAACATGTTTACAAAAATGTGTGGGGGAGAATTAAAACCTTACATAAGCAATCCTTACAAGCCCGATAAAAGAATATTTTTCTTATTTGATACTGTCCATTTAATTAAGGCTCCGCTGCACTGAAACTCCCCGATCGCGAAATCCCATGTTAGCCAATGGGAAAACATCTAAGCTCGATTACTCATTACCTAATATAATTATTAAAATACTGATTTCACCGCCAGAAAGTGGACGTCAGATACCGATGATGTGCGTTTTTAAAAATTGTCTACGCAAATTTTAAGTATCTTTAAGAGGATGATAAATTTTAATGAAATGGAAATTTCAAAGTTTATAGGGATTTTTTATATACTTAAAATTTGCGTAGACAATTTTTAAAAAAGCACATCATCGGCATCTGACGTCCACTTTCTGACGGTGAAAACAGTATTTTAATAATTATATTAGGTAATGAGTAATCGCGCTTAGAAATTTTCCCATAGGCTAACATGGGATTTCGCGATGGGGGAGTTTCAGTGGAGCGGAGCCTTAAAGCAGTAAGAAATAATTGGTTAAATGAAAATGCCTCTGATAAGAACATTTATTTTCCACATCGTAATAATACAGATATTATGTGTGCCAGTTTACAGAATTTAATAGATATCTATCAAAAAGAAAAAGATGCAGTAATAAAGTTAGCTCCTAAACTTTCCCAAAAAGTATTATTTCCCAATTCTATTGAAAGACAATGTTAAGCATGCATTGAATTTATTTGATGAAACTAATTCCATTGCTTTAGACATGTCGTTAGATAAGTTGGATGATAATGCATTAAGCACAAAATTATTTATTGATTTATTTTCCAAGTGGTGGAAAATTGCGAACGTAAAGCTTCCCGAGAAAGGAATATATCTAAATGACAGTTTATCTAAACCAGTAACATCTACAAAAGATGAAAACTTTTTATTTTTAATTAAATTCAGTGAATGGTTAAGTGAATGGAATAAAATGTATACTTTGAAAGCAGATGGGAAAAAAGAAATTAGTATTCCAACTAAAGGAGGACTTCTGTCAAAAGAAACATTTTTTGCTTTAAAATTTACCACAGATACTTTAACTGAAATTGTAAAATATATGCTTGAAACGACTAATTCACAATACATACTTTTGGGGAGATTTCAAACCGATAGTTTAGAAGTCCGCTTTGGACAATATCGACATATGAGTGCAGGAAATTATAATATATCTTGTCATGGAAACAGAAAGAAAGTTAAAAATTTTGAGTCTAATTAGTTTATATTCACAACAAGATGGAGAATTTGAATTAAAAGATTTAAATTATAATACAACTGCTGATGAAATTGAAGAATTAAACATACCAGATTTTTTTACGATGTGTTTAACAATAGTAATGATATAGAGATAAAAAATGAAACAATGTCTGTATTAACTTTTATAGCAGGTTATATTGGTTATAAAGTTTCCTATAAATTAAAATGTTCTGAGTGCATCAATATATTAGTCAAACAAAAAAAATAGAATTAGACTGCCCGAATGAAGTGTATAAATATTTGATGTTGGCAGATAGGGCCAATTAAAATGGCCTCAGGAAAATTTATTATTTCTAATTGTAAATGCATTTAAAAATTTTCAAAAACTAATCAATCATAATTATGAAAGCTATTTCCTAAAATTTCCAGAGCCTAAAAAACTCATTATGCAACTTACAATTGAAAAGACTGAACTTTTAGGTCTGGATTTCATTAGTAAATGTAAATGTGGAAACCAAGTTTCATATTTATTTAAGTTGTGCTTGTCAGGAATATCAAATATCTTATTAAATAACTACACAAAAGTTAAAAATGACAATAGAAAATGTCCATCTAATAAAAGAAAATTATCTACATTAACAGACATATAAGGATCATTGACAAGTTTCATGTAACTTTAGCTTCCTTAATATTGTCTATTTAAATGAAATTATTTTGTGTGAAGCAATATTAACTGCTATATATTTGTTGTAAATTTTATGAGTACATATTAATAGTAAAAAATGTCTTTTTTAATGCCTATAAACAGAATGTGCATTTTAAGTTAATCCTGCATTATGAAATTAAAATTTTAAACTGATATATAGAATTTTTGTTTTATTGCTTAAAGAAAGTAAAATTTTTATTTTTACTTATATTTATATTACCAATCTTATATTTTAAATTAAGACATGTTTCTTTTTAAAAGTAATAATAAGTAATAATAAGTTTTAAAAGTAATTCTTCTGCCATAAATTTGTATTTTAACCTAAACTCTCTGAAAAAGACCACTAATCCCAATTCTTCATTTTTTTAAATATTTTTTGTTGTTAAATTCGTGTAATTTTAATGCATTATTTTCTCCGCCATAAATGTATTGTTCAATTTAAAATCTTTGACAAAAACTTTTAGTCAAATATATTCGAATGACTTTGAAATAAAGAGGAAAAGCAAGTTAAAAATATGTTAATTGAACTTTGGGTACATATTTATTGAATGTGTAATTCAAATAGATTTTCTTAAACCATAAACTGTTCAACAAAATACCATAAAAGGGAAATTTAAAGCGCTATTTTTAATGCACAGCTATGGCTATTCGATAAATTTTGTTTGTTACTCAGATCCCTTGCGTGGCGTCATCCTCGCTCTGAATCAGGCCCGTAAGAGAGGAAAGTTTTTTCGCGACGGCCCCGCTTGAATACGGTGGGCAAATTATTAATTTTCATCAAGACATTATTAAATTTTTACTTTATTACTACATTCTATAGATACTATATCACAATATATTTTTGGGTACTACATGATTACCCGGTTGACCAAAAATCTAACAATTCAAAAATTTGTATTAAAATATTTAATTGCTATAAAAGACGTCAAATACTAATAAAAACATTAAAAGATCTTAATAATTTTTACATGTTTCGATTAAATTTACTCAATCATCATCAGAAAAACAAAATACAAATAAACACAAAGATGGAAAAATCGAATGGAACGAATTGGAACGAATGCACGCTCTAAGTAATATGTAAGACCTTGACATTTAGTGATATTTTAATTGTTTGGCAGGGGAGAGTTGATAAATTGTTATTTTTTATTCAGCAGTAAAATGATCTAGATAATAAGATTAAATTTACTTTCGAACTTGAAACTGATAAGAAATTACCTTTTTTGGATGGTGAGTTAAAAAGAGAAAATAATAAACTAATTCGTTCAGTATATCGAAAACCAATAACAAACTTAAATGTTATACCTTTTGATGCTTGCACTCTATATTCTTATAAATTATCTACCTTTATATTCCTTATTAACAGAGCTTTTAGAATTTGTTCCACTGAAAATTTAAATGATGAGTTAGATAAGATTAAAACAATAGCTATTAACAACGGATATCAAATTAAAATAATTAATAAATTAATTAAAAAGTTTATTAACAAAATGAACAATGCAGTTTTTGAAAATAAAACCGACAATGAAAATAACATGAAAAGGGTTGTTATAAATTATTATCCAAATTTCTTCCAGTCTGCTAAAACACAATTAAAAAAGTTTGATTTAAATTTCATTGCTAGACCCCCTCCAAAATTAAAATCAATTTTAACAACTAGAATTGACCCCATTGATAAATTTGACCGATCAGGTGTTTATATAATTCCATTTCTTAAAGAAGTTGGTTATAAGAATTATTATATTGGCATGACTCAAAGAAAATTCAAATTAAGATGTAAAAAACACATTGCAGACATAAAATTTAATCGAGGTAAAACCGCATTATCAAGGCTAAATCAAATAGAAAACATAGATATTTTGTTTAATGAAAGTAGATTAATTTACAGGTCAGATTTTTATTTGCAACTTTTTATTAGAGAGAGTATTGAAATTTACGTCAGAAGCTCAATGGTCTGCAATGATTCCTTGTCATTTCAAATCCCAAAATCCCAAATATTTGGATTGAATTGTTAAATAATTTAAAATTAAGCAACGTGATACATAATTAAAATATAACGCGCGTGATTTTTATTTTTAAAAAAAAAAATTTTAAATTTCATTTGTAATAGTTTATTGTCATTTTCCATCTTTGTGTTTATTTGTATTTTGTTTTTTTGTTGATGATTGAGTAAATTCAATCGAAACATGTAAAAATTATTAAGATCTTTTAATGTTTTTATTAGTATTTGATGTCTTTTATAGTAATTAAATATTTTAATGCATATTTTTGAAATGTTTTAATGGACGTATAAGAAAACCTCTATTTATAATTAATGACAAAAATCTAACGCCAAATTTCAGGATTAAATGTCATTAATGGATTATTGTAAATGTCACATTACTTGACATTAAACATAATACACGTGTTCCTTATGTCATCAAGTGAATTTTAATTTTAATTCGAATTTTAATTTATATTTTTATTAATGTTTCACAAATTTATTTGTTTTTTTTTCGTTATTTAAAAAAATGCGTCAATTTACACAGTTTGATTTCGTTTGGCGATTTGCATTATTTGGCAAAATTGGTCGACCAGATAACCTAGTAATACTTATTTGTTTAGAAGAAGAGAGGGAAAATGTAAAAAAGCTTAAAAAAAAAAGCTTTTAGTCGATTTTTTTTTTCATAAATGTCAAATTTTGCTTTGAAAATATATTTATTTATACCAATCTGTTTTCATAAATAAAAAATACGAGGAAATTCTTAGTTATTTGGCTAAATTTACATTTCTAAGATTAAAATTGCCAAAACATAAAGGAGAGATTTTGCTTAATAAAGATTTCAAAAATATTAAGTACTACTTGGTTATCCCGTGAACTAATTTTGCCAAATTATACAAATCGCAAACTATTGGCCAAATTAAACAAATTGACGTGATAATTGTTTTAAATAACGAAAGTATAAATAAATTAAAAAAATATATATGAATACAAATAAAACTTCATAATAAAAATCACTTGATGGCGTTACGAACACGTGATACAAATTTAATGTTACGTGAATATCATCATTGGCATTTAATCTTTTAGTTTGGCGGTACCTTTTTTGGTCGACGAGATTAGTAATAATAACATAAAAAAATATTGTTACTTTCAAATAGTTATCTGATAAAATAATGCTTGCTGAATCGAAGTAAAGCATAGTGGATTTTGCTAGTTATTATGTATGTTGTTCTGGCAATTTTTGACATTGACGTAAATAGTAAATCTCCTGAACTACTTTTTTGTCCAAAACTCGGGATGTAACGAGTTAAACAAATTAGAGATATATGAATTTGAAATTTAACATAAATATCAAACACTACCACAAATTTTCTAAATAAAATATTCCAAGTTAATGTACATAAATAATGCATTAACGTGGTGTAAAACTATTTATCATATACAAAGCATAATAATATCTCGTTACGCAAATGAAAGCGCATAAGTACTTCATTACAAATAAATGTCTCGAAAATTTCAGACCGTAAATTGCCATACGTAATGCATATAGAAAAAATTACAGATGCTATTAACTTACAGCTGTTTCTGTGAAAACTTATGTCAGGTCAAATTATAAAAGCACTTTATATTATTTTACTGAAACAACTTGGATAATGTAAATTTTCAAATACAATATACTGCAGTAGAATTCTAT
Organism: Maratus speculifer; assembly: GCA_964019185.1. Lineage (NCBI taxonomy): Eukaryota > Metazoa > Arthropoda > Arachnida > Araneae > Salticidae > Maratus > Maratus speculifer. The sequence goes on from OZ025290.1 coordinate 415,513,509, forward strand.
TACGAATTAATTGGTACTGAACGCTCATCGGAAAAAGACGCTTTCATTAATAATAATCAACATATTGACTTGTTAAGACGTAAATTAAGTGCGAGGACTTTTGCTAGTGTCAATTCTATACAGTGTGATCGGCTTGTTGTGAACAAGTTCAATTATTTCTAATAACAATTTAAAATTCACTGTTAATATGTAACACACTTTCAAATAAAGACTAAACATGTAGTATCCTAGCAATAAATACACTTTTTTTCAAAACATAAATCTGAGTCAACGATGATAAAAAGAAAATAATATTGTCCAGTTAAACTGATGGCGCTGAGCTCACAGGCTACAGATACTAATTGTACATTACAGACTTATATTTTCAAGGGTTAATACCGTTCGAAAGAAAAATTAAGGAGGGGAAACAGCTCTCCCCCATTTTCCCTTTTTATACTTAATCATTGAACCCCTAAACTAATCAGGGACATGCTTTCTCATATAAGAAATATGTATCCAAATTTCAGAGCAAATCGGAAAATTTTTAATAAAAACCCGTTTATATAATTTAAGAGGAGTTATCCCCTTGTTTTATACTTAACCATTAAACTTTCAAAATTACTCTGAGATTTGCCTTTTCAGAAAGCACCTACATCCAAAATTAAGAGCAAATTGGACAATTCTGCATAAAAACTTATTTATAAAATTTAGGGGAGGTAGTAATCGCGAGGGAAGTGCATTATCAGAATAATCCTATATCTAATATTTTAACGAAATCTGATAATGGTGCATTAAAAACCCATTTATATCAATTAAGGTGAGGGGCATGAGCACCCCGTTCCCCCTCTTATACATATCGAAGGAACTCCAAAAACTATCCAGGGAAGCGCTTTATCAGAATATACCTATGTACAAAATTTCAAGTGGATCGGACATTTTTATCATGAGTTATTGCGTTACGCATGTACGCAGGCACGCAAGAACGTACGTATATACATACATGCAGAACGGGCGGGCACATAAGCTCTCAGGCTTTGATAGCATGTGAGCTAAAAACAAGATATTTAGTCGATTCAGTGCTCTTTGTCAGAAACAAAATCCCTGACTGTACTTCTTATGTGTGTGTAAATTATTTTTTGTTTATAGCAGTGATTAAGTGTGATTCTACAGAATTGTATAAATGGAGCTGACATGTACTGCAAATAATCAGCTTTCATTCCAATTGGGTTTTAAGCGTTTTTATCAAGCTTAGGTTCAGTGTATTTCTCGATTTACTTTCCTGTATAATAATAAATGTATATTTTTTCACAAAAGTCTATTTTATTTTTCCTTCTTTGATTTTGAAATATCGGTATTTTTTTTAACTGTGTTCGGAATAGGCAGATTTTTGGAAAAGCGGGACTTTACTGTATTCACCCAATGTGATATTATATCTAGATAATGATTAACATCATTAATTATTTACATAATTTATTCCAATGACGTTCAGTATAAATCTTAACTTTTAATACATGTTTTATATTAAAATGTCAAGCATATAATTTTTTATTTATTTATTTATTTATTTATTTATTTATTTTGCTTTAAGAATACAATACTTTTTTTAGACTATTATTTTCAATTTTTTCACAGTATTTATTCCAAAGGCACCTAAGATATAAAATTATTTAATCGTTTACCTTTCATATCTTTCATAACTTTAAATTATTTCGACTAGTTTTAAATTCGACTTAGCCGGGCAAATATTCTTTAAAATACAGCTTAATAAATTTAACCGAATTTTATTTTTGTTTTATGAAAATATTATTAAATTTAAATACTTCTGCTGCTATTATTAGACTTTATTGTATTGCTCCTTGATTTCATAGAATTTAAAATACATTATATTGTGAATTGTTTTGAAAATACTTTATAATCCCTGATATTTCTGAAATCAATCCTAAATAAATGAACCAGTAATATTTCAGCCAATTTTAATGATTATACTTGTATAAAAATATAACGTAGATAACAGCATGATAATGAAGACTAATGCAGTCGTTTTCTACATAAACTGACAGATTATAGTATTTAGATTTTATATGATGAGAATACAGTTATATTTTTTGAGTAATGATCTATTTATTTTATCGAAATATAATTCTTTTCTAATACTTGTGTTTATGTTTTCAGAACCTACTGTTTTTTGCTTTCAATTGCTATTAATTAAAAATGCGTTACATTCTAGAACAAATGCCAGTCACTTTATAATAATGTTGATAAATCTGGAATCATACATAAATGAATGAATCAGTATATTTCCCATCCGTTATAATTATTACAAAGACATAACTCGATAACCTGCATTATGAATTTTAAATGAAGTTATGTATACGAATTCCATCACTTTCTACATAAAATTTCAGACATTTCATAGAATTTAGATATTATATGATGCAAATAATGCGACCATATCAGATTTCTAAATAACCTCTGGGAAATTCATCCTTGTGGGAAAATATCTATTATATATAATTCATATATATATAGTTATTTTCACACATTATGTCCCAATATCACGTAGATTGATTGCAAATCCAATATTAAAACATAATCTATTCATTATTCTAATACTTCATTTTATCCAGAATATGATACTAATATAGAATGGGATGAATCATCCGATATGCAATGGAATATACGGATCATGCAAATATTACCATATGAACTGATTTTATGGGGAATAATATTTAAAGAGAAAAATACATCTGCAATCTGGAATATATTGTTATTTCATAAGATTTTTTTTTTCCTTTTTTTCCTTTTTTTTCTTGTTTTCTTTATTTTTCTCTTTCCTTTTTTAATAACCAAAAACAAATATGTAATGATTATCAACACAATATTACCTAGTCAGATGTGGCAATCTCAAAGCTTTCTTTTACCTTATGGGTAGCACTTTCTGAAAAACGCAGCATAGCAGCACCATCGATTATGTGGTGTCCAAAACAATAAGTTTTAGTCAGATTTTAGTGAAATCTGACCAAATCCAAATCTAGTAACCAAAATCTAGATTTCAAAATATTCGAAACCATATCTAGTCAGCAACCAAAAAAAAAAAAAAAAAAAAAAAACAAATCTAGTTAGAGAAGCCAAAACCTAGTCAGCAAAATCTTCTGTCAACTTATAACTGAATCTGAAGTGTGATGAAAATCTGTGCAATAATTTTTGTGATAGAGCAAAAATCTTTAATAAAAATCTGCATAACAGCACCACATGCTGCGGGATGTACACTAAACACTAATCAGGATCAACTTTTATCACGGACCTACTCAATCTCAAGTTTGATGAAAATCCATGCTTTAGTTCTTGAGACACTTTTATTGCGAAACCGTGGAAAACGCAGCATAGCAGCGCCATCTGTAGGTTGATTTTTACCAAAAACTAACCAATACTGAACTATATTATTGACTAACAGAATCTTCAATATTAGAAAATTTCGTGCATTAGTTTTTGGAATAGATATATTATGATAATCACGTATAATGCGCCATGGCAGCGCCGCCTGTTGAGCGATTTGCACCAAAATGTGCTATCCATGATTGAGATTTAAAGATTCTACAATTGAATTACTGGACAATAAAAGTGTATAAGTATTTGCAATAACATATTGCTTTGATATAGAGAAGCTCGTCATATATATGATTTTAATTTTTTAAAGTTAATTTTAAAAGTACGCAACAATATTTCAAATATCAGAAAAAAAAATGATTTTATAGAAATAAAAACAAATTGAAATTCCTATTTCCATATGAGTTTTTCTGCGTACGCAATGAAAAAAGAAAAAGAAAGAAATTCCTTTTCAAATTATTATTTATTTAATGTGTCCATGTCTCTGACGCTTATAAAAAGAAAAAAAAAGTTTAAAATGTAAATATTACATAAAGTATCCACCTGGTCTTTCTTATTTTACATTTTGTTTCTAATTTAAAAAGAAAATAAAAGTAAAAGACTTTAAAAGGTAATTTTAAATTCCATTCATGAAAAGACAAAGTTTAATTTAATCTTCATACATTTTTCTATCTAAATTCGTAGTATTTTTTTAAATTTTATTTTAGTTTGTAATCATTATATTTAGCTTCAGGGAACTTTATGTCATTTGTTTGTTAGTTTTATTTTTTTCTTGATATCTAACATGTTATTTCTTATTCTAAATATATTTACTTTGCACGCTTCAAGAATTTAAATCCAATTCATTTTTTCTAATGTTCTATGTTATCATAGTTGCAGAAAGAAATCGTAAATTTTATGCAATCCATGTCCCATTTCACACATTTGAATCACGAAACATTTGAATATAACATCCCGGTAAAGATTCATATTTTATTATGAAATACATTTTTTTTTTGTTCTTCTTATTTTATTTAAATCATTAATTAAACATTCCTATAATTTCTTTGCAGTATTATCTGTTCATACTATGTTTTTTAGTAAAAAGTTTCTAGCCGAATAAGCATAGAGTGAGGTCTCCCGCAGTCGATTTTTGAAAAAACATGCGTAGTAATAAGACTCATGAGTATCCAAAATACAGTGTTTTTAGCTTTATACCTTAAACTGTAATTAAGTAATCGCAGACCTATGCACTGTCACTATTATTTTTTAAATACTTCTTTCTCAAAAAAGTACAAAAGTTAAAATAAATTAAATTGAGCGAATTAATGTAGAATAGTTTAGTTCACATTATATATTTTTTTTCACATTCTACCCAACATAAAAAATAAACAAAAGTATATTTTAAAATTATTAATGTATGCATTTCATATTTTCAGCAACCAAAAATTACAAATCATGCTCAAAGTATGTACTGTTAACACACACACACACATAAATAAATAAATAAACAAATTCGTCAAAATGGAAGATGCTGTTTTTCAGTTATGATAGTGCAAGCAATTTTCTAAAACATTCGTTAATTTTCCCTTTTTGTGTTTGCTGCTATCAATGCATCAGTCAATTCCTCACATTCCTCACATATCTCCACGGAACCAATAGAAATCTTCATAAGTAGAGACAATATTTGCAATGAATTTGCCTCCATGGAGCTCCCTAAAATTTGGACGGAAATGCTTCAAAAGATTTTAAAACAGTAATATGTAATATTTCACGCGTTCACAAAATTTTTATTAATTTTTAGTTTTTCCAGTTTATTTCACTGTGCTCATGTTCACGTGATTTATGTTTTTCTGTTTATTTTTAATTTGAAGTTATTTTAGCGAAAATTTCTTTTATCATTTTTTGTTTTTTAAAAAGTTGCCATCAGAGCACATGGAGCCTGTAAAATTAAAAGGTATTTTTTTGCCATTTTATTTTATTTTAATAGATCACTTATAGTATATATAAATAATTTGAAGTGCTCAATATTATGACATAAGTTGAAACTTCATGGGGATTATTTGAAAATAAATACGAAAATTAAATATTTATACTGTCTCCGTAGGGTAAAAAATCATATTATTAAAACTTTCCTATCCAACTCTGAATTAAACACAAAAGATTGTATTTTCATATCTTCAAACCTCACAGTGTTATGGCCGTTTAAATAATTCTTCAGGTTTTAAGGGATAAGACTCAAATTGAAATGCATGCAATTTATGAACCAATGTTACTTTAACAGTTCTAGGAAACATTTAAATAATTTATCTATTAAGTTAAAATTTTAGTTTATTTTTGTGATGGTTAGTAATGTAATTTGAAAACGAAATCCCATTCTAAAGTTTCTCTCAAAGTTTAAAAAAAAAGTGAAATGTTTAGTTTTTTTTTTTTTTTAGATAGTTTATAATCGTTATAACTCGAAACATTATTCAGTGGATTTTTTTTTTTTATTTGATTAAAAATGAAAATATAGTTTTAGTTTTGTTGCAGTTTTTTTAATATTAATTTTAAAAATATCGAATGTATTTATTCAATAATCGACATAATTTATTTTTTAAATCATATTTTCTAAAGTAAATATTTTTTTTCAATTTTGCTAAATGAAAATAATTTAAAACAATCGTAAAGGACATGTTTCAAGTATTCACATTTTTTTTCTTTAACGATTCTTGACTTTTAATAATTTAAGGAGTATAAATGATGAACAAAAAATGAAAGTTAATCATGCAGAAAAATTTATTTAAAATTTTAAACAAAGATTCGTTTCTAATAAAATGTTTAAATACTCTTAAAATAATGCAAATGAAAAATAACATTTTCTGTAGATTAAACTTGGGATTCAGTTTAATTTTTGCTTTTTATGCTTCCTTTGTTTAATATTTAAAAGTCCTTAAGTTTTTTTTTTTTTTTTTTAAATAATATTTCTTTAACATGCGGATTAAGAGCTTTTTCATAACTTTAGGTCAAACATCTTCAAACTTTTTATGGGCAAGACGAGGCTGTTAAAACAATAATATCTGTATTCTGGTAAATGACCTGATCAGGCCGAGGACGTTATTGTTTTCTGAAGACTCGGCCATGCCGGGCCTAACGTATTTTTCATATCGTACCGGTACTGGCGTCCTTTTTCTTAGGTCTGCACCGGGCGGAATTTTCTATCCTGGCCTCTGTACAATCCGTATTAAAATCAGTGCCTCTGACTGACATAATCCGTGCATAAAATAAGTAAAATTTGGCTCGGTTCAAACATTTTTTACGAAATTATACATTAGAATTATATACATTTTACGAATTTAAATACTTTTTATATTCGTCTTTAATTTAGAATTTAAAAGAGAAAAAGTTACAAATTTATTATTTTAAAAAATAGTAAAATTAAAAGTAATAAAAATGAAAGTGTACTAAAACTATGAAAAAGAACCTGCCCATAACGAAATACAGTTTAAAAGGAAAAATGTGTTGATCTATGCAAAATTAATGTAACAATATCTGAGAGAAAAATAGACTACATTTACACATCCAAAGAAAGTCTATAACGAACGCGAATTAAAATGTATCCCTGAATAATATCACATGAAGTAACTGAAGTTATTTTGTCTTGAAAACTAAATACTTTACTAACTTCAAAATATTTTGTTCAGGAATTTATTTAGAATACAGCTTTGAAATGGTGTATAATTTTATCAAAAATATAGTTTGCAAACTAATGTTGCTATTTTCTACATAAAAATTGTAAAGATTCATTTCACAGGAAATGAGCACTGTCAAATAAATCTTGTTAAATTAAGTAAGAATCACAAGTGTTCACTGTTAAGACTAAAGGCTGCATATGGCATTCCTAGGTGTGAAACGCTTGTCTCGTCAGCGATACCGCTAAGGAGACAGACTTGCACCCCTAGAGCTGTCCTAGGGCACCCCGTGGCACCTCATATGGTGCCATGGGGTGTCTTAGAGTACCCCTAAGGTGCAATTCTGACTCCCTTAGGGAAGTCGCTGGCGGGACATGCGTTTCACCCCTAGGAGTGCCATATTCAACCTTTAGTTTTAACAATGTTATTGCATCCGAAATATAGAATATCATGTTTCATAGGATAAAAAAAATAAATATTTAATTTTCCTTCTTATTAAAGTTTGTTTCTTGAGCAAAATGTAGAATTAAAAAAAAAAAAAAAAAAAAAAAAAAAAAAAAAAAAAAAATCATTTTATATAAAGGTGTGAAAAAGTAAATTTCGTTAACTTACAATTCTAAATTATTAAAACAATATTAAAACAATATTAGCTTACAATATTTACTTTTTCTTTAACATGAACTTCTTCATAAAATTTTGTCTAATTTTTTCTTGAATATTTCTATACTTATGATAAAATAAATTTAAATGTCGTATTTTTCAAACACAACAATCTGTAATATTGATTATTGTTGACGTGGCAATCTGAAAAGTAAATATTTATGCCAGAATATATATATATATATATATTGCTAGAACCTATATTGTTCCAATTTATGTAGATATTTTATAATATTAAGCTGGTGACAGGGGAAGATTTTAAATGGAATTATTCGAATTCATAGTTTTAAACACAAAACGTTACGAAAAGATGAAATAAAAATTTTAAATTTATGTTAAATATGTACATTTATTTTCTAAGAATTCCGTCTTCGTCTATTTTATTTTTTTTTCTTAAGAATGCAAATTAAAATGTACGTTTGATTAAATACAGGTAAAATAACTGAAGTTAGAATTTGACTTGAAAAATAATCCCTTTAATAACTTCAAATTATTTTGTTCTTCATTTCATAAAATAATTTAAGATAAATCTTTATCCTACGGAAATAATTCTGTGCATTTATTCAAATGAAATTATTTAGAAGTTTGCATATTTAAAAAGTCAGTTTTAATGAATATATTTTAAGTTGTATATTGTAATATCTAAATTAGAACACTATAGAAATATTTATAAAGTTTCAAAACTTTTTCTAGGAAACTAGATTTTCTAGAACTTTTTATTTAACGGTAGCAGCAAAAAAATAAATAAACAAAAATTTTTTATAGTCACCATAAAATGAAAAATTACACAGGATGCGTTTCGAGCTACTACAATAACAGCACGTCATCAGCTAATCCTACACGCGTGTCCTGCTTAATTTTTCATTTTATGGTGATTTTACAAAGTTATTTAGATTATTTATCAATTTATCGCCAGTGATTACGGTGTTTTTCACTACTTGTTACAGCAAAAAATTCCTGTGCCGATTCTGTTACATTAATATTTGCTGTTTACGTTGCTTAAAAAGTTGTACAAATCCCAGTTTCTGGGAAAATGTAACTTTACTACTTTTTCTACAATGATTGTACGTGGATTGTTTTTAGCATAAAAGTGAGAGTAATTTTCGAAATGGAATTATTGTAATTTATAACTGAGTAATTGAATACATTTTGACTAGAAACACATATTTTTAATAACTTCAAAATATTTTATTCTTCTTTTCATAAATTAACTCAATCTACAAATTTGGTAATAATGGCTAAATTTATCAGAAATGTAATTTTCAAAATAATGTCATTATTTTCCGAATTAAAATTTATATAAGATTCATTTTATGGAAAATGAATATTGTCAAAAATATATATTTAAATTAAGAAAAGACCACAAAAGTTATTGCATCTGAAATATAGAATATTACATATGTTACTATAAAAATAAATAAATATTTACTTCTGATTTTAACCAATATTCTCTTAGTGAAAATACAGATTTTTATACAGTTATTAAAGCGGAATGTACAACAAACTTATTTAAGTAACATATAAAGATATAAAAAAAAATCCAATTAATTAACTTAAACTAATTAAACTCATATTTACTTTCTTCTGAATGCACAGTTCTACAAAACTGACAGTTTAAATGTTTCTTCAAATTTTCTATACGAATGATGAATGAAATTAAGTATTCAAATGCCTATGTTCGAAATACAACAATCCGTAAAATTGGTTATTTTTGAAAAGGAATTATTCTAAATTACTAGTCTGGGATATAAATTTTACATGTGATGGAAATACACATTTTCTTTCGGTTAAATGAAACAATTTAAAACCCTAACTATTTAAGAAGTGATTTTTAATTAAAGAATATTTATTTTTAGATATTATATTATAAAGCTGAATGTCTTTCCTATTAATTTGGACATTTTCCAATATTAAAGGGGGATAGGGACTAGAAATAGAATTATTCAAAATTCATATTTTAAAATATTTCACATCGAAAAGAATTTTTCTTTCAATTTCTGTTAGATATGTATGTTCATACACTGTTAAGAATTTGGTCCTCGTTTAAACCAAATTTTGGTGCTCGGAAGCTTCCACCATCAGATGGTGAAATCTTTTTCCAGCATTTGAAGCTTCCTATTTCAGTGTCGAATCAACTATTGGAACTGTGCTTCAATAGGAGCTCGAAATGTTGGTTCAAGATTTCACCATCTTATAGTGGCAGCTATTGAGCACCAACAATTAGAGCTTCCTATTTCATTCTCGGTTCTTCTACTGGAACTATGCTTCAATAGGAGCTCGAAATGTTGGTTCAAGAATTCACCATCTTATAGTGGCAGCTATTGAGCATCAATAATTGAAGCTTCCTATTTCATTCTCGATTCTTCTACTGGAACTATGCTTCAATAGGAGCTCGAAATGTTGGTTCAAGAATTCACCATCTTATAGTGGCAGCTATTGAGCATCAATAATTGGAGCTTCCTATTTCATTCTCGATTCTTCTACTGGAACTATGCTTCAATAGGAGCTCGAAATGCTGGTTCAAGATTTCACCATCTTACAGTGGCGGCTATTGAGCACCAAAATTTGGTTCAAAACAGGACAATATTTTTAACAGTGTACACCTAACAATTCAATTTGTTTTATTTTCCTCTTAAATATTTTAATTAAAATGAGCCCGTTAAAATAGGTACATGAAGTTCTTTTAACTTGAAAAATAAATCCCTTTATAACTACAAAGTATTTTGTTTTTCTTTCCATGAAAGTATTTAAGTTACAACTTTTGAAATAACGAATATATTCATCAGGAATTAATTTGCAAAGCCATGTCATTAATTTCTGAATAAAAGTTTATGTAAGATTCATTTCATGTAGAATGAATATTGTCAAAGAAATCTCTTAAAATTAAGAAATGATCATAAGTATTATTACGCCCGAAATTTACAGTATTACGTTTACTACTATAAAGTTAAACAAATATTTACTTCTCATTCTAATTAATATTTCGTTACTTCATACGAAATTTCCGATTCTTATGAAGTTATTACAGTTCAGCGTAGAATAATCATAATTAAATAACGTATAACGATAAAAAAATATTAAATTAAATTAAAACATCTAAACTCGTATTTACTTTCTTCTGGATTTAAAATTCTATGTAACTACCTGTCTACATGTTTCTTGAAAATTTCTACGAATGATGAATTTAAAAAAATGCATAAATACCGATGTTAAAAAAAACATTACTCCATAAATTTGGTTATTTTTAAAGGCGATTTATTCTTAATTAGTAGTATGAAATGTAAATTTTTGTATGTGATGAAAATATTCATTTTCTGTCGGTTGAAAAAAAATATTTAAATGTGTACCGATTTGAAAAATCAAGTTCAATGAAAGAATATTTAATTTTAAATATCGTATTGTACAACTTAAGTTATTCCAATTGATTTTGGCATTTTCCATTATTAAAAGAAAGGAAGATAAAATAGAATTATTCGAATTCATATTTTCCTTTACTTCACATCGAAAAGAAAAAAAATGCAATTTATTTTAGATATCTACTTTCATACACATAAGAATTCAATTTCTGTCTATTAAAATTTTTATTCAGGTATTACGAATGAAAATGTATGCATGAAATAACTGAAGTTATTTTGGTTTGAGAAATAAATCCTTTAATAACTTTAAAATATTTTGGTCTACTTTTAACGAATTTATTTAAATTACATTAAAAAAAAAGTATGAATAACTTTATCAGAAATGTGGAAAGCAATTTTCTTTTATTACGTTTTGGAAAATAAAATTATTCAAGATTCATATCGTGGGGAAATAACATTATCAATGAAATATCTTTAAATTAAGAAAGGAGCACGAAGCTTATTACATCTGAAATGAAAAATATTACGATTGCTACAGTAAAAATAAATAAATATTCCATTTTGATTCTTACTTATGTTTTGCTACTTAAAGGAAAACTTCATATTCTACGTAATGACATTACAGTAAGACTTAAAAAAACTTATTTAAAAACATGTAATGTCACAAAAAATCAATTTCTTTAACTTGCAACAGTTATGGTTATATTTACTTTTTTGAATTTATTCAAAAATTACAAAATGTCTTAAAAGAAATTACAAAATTTCTCTAAAATGGACTGCCTAAATTTTTATTTAAAAATTTCTAAACGATTGATGAATAAAATGTTATGTTCAAAATCGGATGTTTGGTATATAACAATCTTCAAAACTGAATATTTTCGAAGTGAAATTCCTCTTAATTACTTATGTGTAATGTGGATTTTTATATCTGACGTAAAAATTCATTTTCATTCGGTTAAATTAAACCATTTAATAGTATGCCTATTTTGAAAAATTAATTTTAATGAAAGAAATTTTAGTGATAAATATTATGTTGTACAGTCAAAATTATTCCAATAGATTTGGATATTTTATATTCTTAAAAGTGGGAAAGTTGAATTGGAACTATTGTAATTCATATATTCAATTATTTAACATCGAAAAGAAAAAAATTTCAAATTCTGTTAAATATTTATATTCATACACCTAAGAATTCAGTTACCGCTATTTTATTTTTTTTTTTTTTATCCAGAGAGTATGAATTAAGATGTATATCCATCATTACAGGCGCATGATATGACCGAAGTTAGTTTCACTTGAAAAATAACTTCTAATTAATTTAATTACTTGTAAATATTTTGTTCATCTTTTCACGTATTTACTAAATATACATCTTTTGAAACATGAATAAATTTACCAGAAATGTAACTCGAAAAGTAATATCTTTTCTTTTTAAATAAAAATTTGTGTAATATAAGTCAAACAAATGTTTTGGTTCAAACTAAATTTCGTTATTTCAAGAGAAAGTTCAGATTCTAAGTGAAGATTACACAGAACTTAAAAAAAAATTATTTAAATCTCGTGTAATGTAAAAAATGTAAATATTCATGTAAAAAAGTAAAAAATTCATGTAAAAAAGAAAAATAATAATGAACGATAAATAAATAAATACACAATTACTTATTTCTAAAAAAATTAACTTAAATTGTTTTGTAACTAAAATTATACTAATTGATTCCGTAATTTTCCCTGATTAAGTCGGACTAAGCGTGTAGAATATGAATTATTCAAATTAATATTTTCAAATGTTTACGTAGGGAAAATTTTTTGAATTTTCTGATAGGAATTTAGATTTATGCAACTGAACACTTACACTGGTGTCCAAAAGTTAAGCATAATTGGTAATTAAGTAATTATTTTTAAGTAATGAAAGAAATATGAATCGGAATGTGCTGAAACTCCAGGTGTGTAAACAAAATAGTACGCGTCACATATTTTCGCGAAGAGTTTTCCCCGAAATCGAACAGGAGACCGTCAACAAATTGAAAAAGAACAAAGATCTTTTGGATAACCCTGTCAAAACTAATGTAGCAAAAGCGTTCAAACTGCACATTATGATTAATTGGCTTATTGTAATGTACTGTGTTAATTTTTACAAGGATAGCATGTACACTCGTAGAGAAATTAAGGTTTTTATAAAAACAGTCCTAAATTTTTCCAAGTTTTTTGCTTATAATTTGCAGAGTTCTTATTATAAAATAATGTTCTTTTCTGAAAATATGACAAACATCATTGTACACAATACCTTGTCATCAGAATTTAAAAATAATAAAAATTGTATGAAAAATGAGTATGTTTAGTAAATAATTTTTCATTGCGCATGCGTCAACGATATCAAAATGTCATTTGCATATTGTGTTAGCTAAATGTATAGAGCAACTTCTGTAAAAGTTTCAAAAACATAGCTTGAAAATTCTGAAAATGGGAGCCTATAGAATCAACTCAAAATCCTTTATTCCCTAAATGAAGCAAAAAGATGAGGGGCTGTATCCATATTCCATTGTTTAGTGCCTACACAATATTGCACGTACAACTATATTTAGGTAAAACCCCTGATTTTTTTGCTTCCTTTAGGAATAATGGATTTTGAGTTGATTCTATAGGCTCCCATTTTCGGAATTTTCAAGTTATGTTTTTGAAACTTTTACAGAAGTTGCTCTATACATTTAGCTAACACAATATGCAAATGACATTTTGATATCGTTGACGCATGCGCAATGAAAAATTATTTACTAAACATACTCATTTTTCATACAATTTTTATTATTTTTAAATTCTGATGACAGGGTATAGTGTACAATGATTTTTGTCATATTTTCAGAAAAGAACATTATTTTATAATAAGAACTCTGCAAATTATAAGCAAAAAACTTGGAAAAATTTAGGACTGTTTTTATAAAAACCTTAATTTCTCTACGAGTATACATGCTATCCTTGTAAAAATTAACACAGTACATTACAATAAGCCAATTAATCATAATTTGCAGTTTGAACGCTTTTGCTACATTAGTTTTGACAGGGTTATCCAAAAGATCTTCGTTCTTTTTCAATTTGTTGACGGTCCCCTGTTCGATTTCGGGGAAAACTCTTCGCGAAAATATGTGACGCGTACTATTTTGTTTACACACCTGGAATTTCAGCACATTCCGATTCATATTTCTTTCATTACTTAAAAATAATTACTTTATTACCAATTATGCTTAACTTTTGGACACCAGTGTACTTCCCGTCTATATTAACTTTTCCTCTTATGAAAGCGAATTAAAACGTACATAAGTTAAAAGTACGATTAAATACGAAGTATCTGAAGTTAGTTTAGCTTGAATAATAAATGCTTCAAAAGGGTCATAAGTTTTATTACGTCCGAAAATTAGAATGTTACTTTTTTCTACACTGTAAAAGAATTAAATTTACCGTAAGTACTGGTGGCAGCAATGTAGACAGTAGTTTTTATCGTAGAAATTGCAGTAACAATTAGAAGTAATTTTTTATTATATCTAATTTTATTGCAATTTTTACGGAAAAATCTGCTGGCAACATAGCTGCTTGCAGTTTTTGCCGTAAATTTAATGGATTTTTTTACAGTGTATAAATATAAATAAATATTTACTTTTGATTGTTACTAATATTTTTTATCTAAAGCGAAACCTTCAATTCTTATGAAAAAATTAGAGTGGATCAAAATCTAACTAATTTAAATAACTTGTAAAGATATAAAAAATCTAATTAAATAACTTTAAAAAATAAAACTCATGTTCACTTTCTTCTGAATACACAATTCTACATAATTGACAGCCTATATGTGTCTGAAAAACTTCTATCAGAATAATTCATAAAATAATATGTTTAAATGGCGATGTTTGAAACACATCAGTCCGTAAAGCTAGTTACTTTTGAAATGTAATTACTCTTAGTTACCTGTTTAAAATGTTAATTTTAATACCTGATTGAAGTATTTGTTTTCTTTTCGTTGAATGAGACAATTTTGCAAGTATACCTATATTAGAAACGGATTTTAATGAAAAGTTATTTAGTTATAAATATGTTATTGTACAACTGACATTATTCCAATTGATTAGGAAATTTTTCATTCTCAAAAGAGCGCGAGATCAAATGGAATTATTCTAATTCATATTTCCAATTCTTCCACATGGATACAAAAATGCAATTTCTGTTAGATATCTATTTTCATACACCTAAAAACTCAGTTTCCAACAATTAAAAAAAAATTCTACAGAGAATACGAATTAAAATGTATCCATGATTAAAGACGCATGAAGTAACTGAATTACGATTGACTTAAAAAAAATCGTTTAGAATTGGAGTTAAGAACAATAGCAGTGCAGAATTTGCCTTGTTAACTAATTTAAAATTAAAAAAATACGTAACTATATATATATATTACTTAAAAGGTGCATAATAATATATGTAAAAACTTAAAAATACATTTAACGTACTTTAAAAAACAACTTAGAAAATAAAATTGTTTTTTAAGTTGTTTTTTGTTCAGTTGTTTTTTTAAGTACTTTAAATGTATTTGTAATTTTTATATGTTTTATTATGCTCCATTTAAGTAATATATATACAGTTACGTGTTTTTTTTTCCGTTTTAAATTAGTAAATCCTTTAATAACATCAAGTTATTTTGTTCATCTTTTCATGAATTTACTAAGAGCACAAGGCTTATTACAACCGAAATTTCGAATATTTCGTTTGCTACTATAACAATAAATAAGTCTTTTCTTATGACTCTAACTAATATTTTTTACTTAAAGATTACTTCCGATTCTTATGAAGTTACTACAGTACAACGTAAGTCATATTTTTTAAAATAACATGTAAAGATATAGAAAAATCAATTTAATTAACTTAAAATAATTAGACTCATATTTATTTTTCCCTGAATACACAATTCTGTATAACTGACATATAATATGTAAATGTTTCTATATAAATGTTTCTTGTAAATTTCTATACAAAGGATGAATGAAATAATATTTTCAAATGCTGATGTTTGAAATACAACAATCAAAAACTTGGTTACTTTTGAAATGCAATTACTTTTGAAGCGGAATATTTCTTAATTACACATTTGGAAAATTAAATTTTAATCTGATTGGAATATACACTTTCTTCCGTTTGAATTAAATTATTTAAAAATATACCTATTTGAAAAATTAATTTGAATGAAAGAATTATTAGTTTTAAATACTATTACGTACATCCGAAATTATTCCAAATGATTTAAACATTTTCCATTTTTAAAAGAAAAGGGAATAGAATGGAATTATCCGAATTTTAATTTTTCATAAATTGACATTGAAAAGTAAAAAATTGCTGTTTATGTTAGATATCTACATTCATACACATAAGAATACAGTTCCGGTGTATTTATTTTTTTTCTCCAGACAATACGAATTAAAATGTATCCATGATTAAAGGCGCATGAAGTAATCTAAGTTATTTTGATTTGAAAAAAAAAAAAAAACCCTCTAATAATATCAGAATATTTTGTTTATCTTATCATAAATTTACCAAATATACATTTTTTGAAATGATGTACAAGCTTATCAGAAATGTAGCTCGCAAATGTGATTTCTTATTGAATAAAAATTTGTGTAAGATTCATTTCATTAAAAATGAATACTGCCAAAAAATCTCTTTAAATTACTAAAAAATCACAAGGCTTATTACGCCCGAAATTTTGATGTGTTTGCTATTGTAAGGATAAATAAATATTTACTTTTGCTTCTTACTAATATTTTGTTTTTTAAACCAATTCCCATGACGTTACTACAGTGCAAAGTAAATAATCTTATTTAAATTATGTGTAAATGAATAAAAATATTTTAACTTGCTTAAAATAATTAAACTCATAAATACCTTGTTTTTTATACACAATTGTATATAATTGAAAGCCTAAATATCTCTTGAAAAATTTCTATGCAAATAACGAATAAAATAATATGTTTAAGTCATGATGTTTCAAATACAAAAATCCGCAAAACTGGTTAGTTTTGAAGAGGAATTACTCTTAATTATTATTTTTTTTTCTTTTTGGAAAAAAAATTAATTTTAAAAAATTAATTTTAAGAAAAGAATATTAAGTTTTGAATATTATATTGTACTTTCGAAATTATAACAATCTGTTTAAACAATTTTCTTTCTTAAAAGAAGTGGTGTCAAAACGGAAAAAATTGCAATTTTGTGTTAGATATTCACACAAATAGGAATTTTCCGTCTATTTAAAAATTTTCTCCAGAGAATACGAATTAAAATGCATTGAAGGTGCATGAAATTACGGAAGTTAGTTTGACTTGATAAATATATCCTTTAATAGCTTTAAAATGGTTTGTTCATCTTTTCAGGAATATGGTAAATATACATTTTTCTAAAGGATATTAATTATCCCTAACTATATCAGATGTGGATTCCCCAAAGAAATGTCATTTCTTTTGGAATAAAAATTTTGTAAGATTCACTTTTTGGAAAATAAACACTATCAAAGAAATCTCTTTAAATTTTGAAAAGATCACAAGGCTTATCACATCCGAAATTAAAAAAAAAAAAAAATATGCTTGCTACCATAAAAAGAAATAAATATTTAGCTTTGCTTCTTACTAAAAGTTAGTTATTTGAATAGAAATTTCAGATTATAAGTGAAGATATCGCAGCAGAAGTTAAAGAAAATTATTTAAATATCATGAAAAGATGAAAAAACAATTAAATAAATTAATAAATTAATACCTAATTACTTCTTTCTGAATACGAAAGAGCTTAAATTGTAGTACAACCGAAATTATTCCAAATTACTCTACATTTTTCAAGTATTAAGGAGGGGGTTGGATTAGAAATCGAATTATTCTATAGCATATTTTTAAACATTTACGTACATATAGCTATATTTATACGCATAAGAGTTCAGTTTCTATCTATTTCTAATTTTTCGCCAGAGAATATGAATGCATCCATGATTAAAGGCAAATGAAGTAACTGAAGTTAGTTTAACTTGAAAAATGTATTCATTAATAACTTCAAAATAATTTGTTCACCTTTTCTTCAAATTTATAAACTATACATCTTTTGAAAGGATGACTAACTATATCAGATATGTTTTCCCCAAAGTAATGTCATTCCTTTCTGAATAAAAATTTGTGTAAGAATCATTTCATGGAGAATGAACACTTTCAAAGAAATCTCTTTAAATTAAGAAAAGATCACAAGGCTTATTATATCCAAAATTTTAGAAAGTTATGCTTGCTGCTATAAAATTAAATAAATATTCATTTTTGATTCGTAGTAAAGATTGTTATATCAATAGAAACTTTAGGTTCCAAGTGAGGGTATTCCAGCGGAATTTAAACAAAATTATTTAAACATGTAAAAAAAAGATGGTTTACTAAATTAATGAAAAAAGTTGATAAATACATAATTACTTCTTTCGGAACACTAATTAATGTAAGTTGTTCTGCAACCGAAAGTATTGAAAATGATTCGGACATTTTACAATATTAAGTAGGGAAGGGGAGGGGGGTTAGAAATGGAATTATTTCAATTCATATTTTTAAATATTTACATCGAAAAAAAAATTTCGCTTAGATATCTACATTTATACACTTAAAAAATCACTCTCAGTCTATGTTAAATTTTTCTCTTAAGAATGTGAAATAAAATGTATCCATTATTAAACGCAGATGAAGTATCTGAAGTTATCATACGAATTGAATATTTCCAACTGAGCCAAAAATTACCCAGGCCGGAAATCAAACCCAGATCCTCGGTTTACGAGGCTAATGCTTTACCATTTAAGCTAACTGGGCGGTAGCCGGCTGGGAAGTTTCGCCCAAATAACCATATTGGTCATAACATCTGAACTGTCATTTAGACAGTTCGGCAGAATAAACCGCAGGTAATGAAACTCCATATAACGATGGATGTACTATTATTTTTAAAAACAATCAAATTGATTGGTAAATTTATCATAAGAATTGAATATTTCCAACTGAGCGAAAATTTACCTAGGCCGTATAATAATAGTATATCTGAAGTTTGTCAAAAATAAGTACTTTAAGGGGATCAGGGAGACAAAAATCTTCATATTTTTAATAATATTATTACATTTTTTTTTTTTTTTTTTTTTTTTTGTTTAAAATGACGTTTAAGTCATGTTGCTAGATTTATTAAAACAGAAAACGTTAATTTTCTTCTGTTTTTTTTAATCTAATTTTCAATTCATAATTAAAAAAATCTTATTTAAAAGTTCTTAAGTAATTTATGTTAAACGATTTAAATGTATCAGAAAATTTTATTTGAATATGGTCTTTTCATTAATTAAATGTAGCGGCTTTTGTGAAAAAATAGATGAATAAAAAAATTGTCTTTTGATGTTTCTCGTTTGTAATCAATTTTTGTACTTATAATTCCTTTTGTTTAATGTTTTATTTTTGTCTGAGCTCTCACAACAATACATCTAATAGGTATAAAATTAGAAAATAATTAAAAAAATAATAATTGTATTTATGCAATGCTTAATTACATGCTTTTCTTTCAATTCAATGTTTTAGAAATTTTATTACACATATAATTGTTTAAATTATGAGCTTCAGTAGGTATAATCAAATATAAACGGAATCTAAAAACTGCCAATAATATAAATACAATTGTAAGTTACAAGATTAGAAAACAATATAGCTGATCAGTTATTCGCAAATAATCGGAAATTGTGTTTATTTCTAGTGAATATAAAGATTTTATTTTTTAATTTTTTGTTAAGTATTGTTCTAATTGATTGAATTGTTTCAGCTATATTTTTTTAAAGTAATTATTTCTTAAATACGATGCATTTGAAATTTTCCTAATAAATAGGAAACGAATTTTTTATAAAGTTTTTTAGATACATGTTATTTTTTAGCCTTAAAGTGTTTTTTACATTAGCATAATTGTATCTTAAATAAAAGGAATTACTTAAGCGTAATTTTTGTTTGCATATCAATTAATCTAAAATTTTGTTTTTTAACACATTTGATATTCAATTGAATTTTAATACAGACACAAGATATAATACATACAGATATAATACATACAGATATAATACAGATATAATACAAGAATTATATAATGTTACTTTCAGAGAACAAATATTTTTTGTTCCATTTTCAATATTGTACCGGCTAAAGGTGTGTGAAGTTATGCATCAAATTGAACGAAATTTTTTGAGTAAGTATCTGGCTATGGCTTGTTTGTCCGCCCTGAATTTGAAAAAAAATCCGCTAGAAGGGGGCGCTGCAATAGCTATTTTTGGGCCATATTCAACATTTTACTACAGAAAAGTGTATGAAGTTATGCATAGAATTGAATGAATTTTTTCGCATGTATGTTTAACTATGGTCAGCATACCCTCCCTGAATTTAAAAAAAATCCGTCGGAAGGAAGCGCTGTAATCGCGATGTCTCTGTCATTTTTGTTATTTTACCATTTAAAAATGTTTGATGTTATGCATAGAACTGAACTGAATTTTTTGTGTAAGGTTTTTTTTTGGAGAATGGTGAACACATCCTTCCTGAATTTGAAAAAAAAACCTGAATATCGTTGTATTGGTCATCGGCTCGTGCAGATACGGAAACTCGTTTTTATTCCGATTAATTGACAGAAACAGATATTTATGATGCAATCATTGTTGGTATAGTATTGAATTGATAATATTAACAGCATTAACATGTATAACTAAATTTTGAAACATTAAAATTTACGTATGAGATAGGAGAAATTTTTGGGATTGGCACTTCCAACTAGTTTTAATAATATTATCACATTTTTGTTTAATATGACGTTTAATTTTTGTTGCTATATTTATTGGAGCAGGAAACATTTTTTTTTAAATCTAGATATTAATTTATAGTTTTAAAAATATATACTTTAATTAAAATTTCTTAAATAATTTATGTTTAAACGCTTTAGCTACATCATACATTTTCATATTTTCATTTGAATATTGTCTTTTCATTATTTAATTGTAGCGGCTTTTTTGAAAAAATAAATGAATAAAAAAAATATCTTTTGATGTTTCTGGTTTATAATCAATTTTTGTACTTAGAATTTCTTTTGTTTAATGTTTTATTTTCATCTGAGCTCTCACAATAATGCATCTATTAGGCATAAAATTCGAAAAAAATTCGCAAAATAATAGTTTTATTTATACAATTCTTAATTATATGATTTTCTTTCAATTCAATGTTTTACAAATGTTAGCATGCATATAATTGTTCAAACTATAAGCTTCAGTAGGTATAAACAAATATTAAAGAATCTATAAACTGTCAATAATGTAAATACAATTGTAAGTCATAAAATTAGAAAACAGTATAACTGATAAGTTATTCGCAAGTAATTGGAAATTATGTTTATTTCTAGTAAAAATAATGATTTTTTATTCTTTGTCAAGTATTGTTCTAATTGATTGAATTGTTTCAGTTATGTTTTTCTAAAATAATTCTTTCTTAAATCTGATGCATTCGAAATTTTCATAATAAATAGGGAATAAATCTTTTAAAGAGCTTTTTAGTCACATGCTATTTTTTAGTATTACAATGTTGTTGTTTTTTTTTCGTTTGTCTTTTTGTTTTGTTTTGTTTTTTACATACGCATAGTTATTTCTTAAATAAAAGGAATTAATTAAACGTAACTTTTTATTGCATATCAAATAATCTAAAATTTATTAATTTATCTAAAAAGACGATTAAGAAACTATTATAATCATTGAAACTCACAAAATGAGGAATTTAGAACTTTTAGATAATATATTATACCGTAATAGAAGTTTTAAAGAGTAGGGAACATCGAATTTTGGGTGGGAAGATTTCTCACGGATTGGGGTTCTAATAATTTTTTTAATCATATTTCTCTCATGCCTAAATTAATCAGTTTATGTAAATTTGCTTCATTAAATAAAACTTTTGATAAAACATTTTAATAATACAATTTATATTATTTGAGAGAAGTGTTACAAAAAAAAATTTAAAGAAATAACATTGAAATGTTTCGGCTACATCTAATAAGAACCATAATCGTAATAGAAATAAAAATAAAATTCAAATCGTCTCACGGTTACATTTTTTTTCATATATGGATACGGAAGAAAATTTTAAAACCAAAAATGGTTGATTTGGTCTGATTTTATTTTGAAAATTATTTAAATTCTCAAAATTTCCTAAATTCCAAATATACCATCAAAACTACCATTTTTCCTAATTTTTTTTCACAAAAATTACACCTTAAAGTCGTAGGAATTTCCTCCCTACTTGGTTGGACTTTCTCCAGTAGCCAAATAATACTGGGCCAATATTGGCTACATCTTGGAGCAATATTGGCTACATCTTGGAGCAATATTGGCACATTGGCACAATACAGGCATGAAATATTGCTCCAGTATAGGGGTGTTAACATTTTTCCTTTATTTAGCCTATATTTGCAGCCAGTATTATTCAAATATTGGGGTTTCATTGGAAATATTGCTAATAGAACGCCAATATTGATTAAATATTGGAGTTTCATTAGAAATATTTCCAACGTAACGCCAACATTTGTACAATATTCGGAATTCCTTGGAAATATTTCCAGTGTAATGCCAACATTTGTACAATATTGGGAATTCATTGGAAACAGTTCCATTGAAATGCCTATATTTAACAATATTGGCGATTCATTAGCAACATTTCCAATAAATGAAATATTGGTGCAACGTTGGACCAATATCGGTTTTCTACTAGGTACTTTCGATATTTTGCGGTAAGTTATTTATTTGTTTACTAATATTTCAAAACGCATTACATTCTCCATGAAACATTAAGTATATTAAAGCAACCTAATACTTATGGAATTGAATTCTGCATTATTGAATCAATAAACTGACTATTAATCAAACCCGTTGGCATAAATGCAGAACCTACCTTAGGTTATGTGAATAGACGTATGAATATTTAATAAGTAATTTTCTGCATTAAATTTCATACCAGGTGTTTCATTAAACACAGCAGAGATATGACCTTTATAAAATGGTATTTTAGGATACTAAATATCCCGCGGCAAACAATCTATAGAGGAAATATATCAAATTTCGTCAGTTATTGGTATATTTTATTATGGTAAATTGCATAGATTTATTTATAATGGAATATTAAAACTTGTATAAGTGCCATTTCAATTCTTAATAAGCAAAATTATTACTCGGTCTGGATATTAATTAATTTGCTGGATGACCTATACGGCGTTGCTGGACCGTGATCTTATTCAGTTTTCAAATGTGTTATCTGTTTTCTAAATAATTTGTATTTTACATCTTTGAATCCATTTTTTCAGAATTTATATTTTTTAAAGGAAAAAAACGCGAAAAGACATTGCATTGAAAGAATATGCTGTTAGGTATTTTATTTTTAAAGTCCTTTATTTTTTGGAATGTATGCGCACCGAATGCGTACAAGACCACCACAGAACACTCAGGTTTTTACTGAATTCGTAAAAAATTTCACACATTTATTTTTGTAAAAAATATTTCTATTCATACGAAACATTTCAACATTTTTCCATGTGATGTAAATTTGGTTTATTAAAATGTTTTAAAAAGATTGTGTTAAAATACGGACATTTAGTTACTTTTAGCATAGAAAGAATACACACTTCATGATCCGCAATATGATTCGTGTTTGCCAGTGTATAAAGAAGGGTTAATAATCATATTTCATAAAATCGTTTGCACCATAAATTATTATTATATACTTTACCATAATACTACTTTAAGAATGTAGTTTTGATTTGTCAGTAGCTACAGTATCGCGCCCTGCAGAGGCAAAATTGCTGTGAAACGATTTGTTTTTTATTGATTTCGTCAAATGCTTCGCATATTTTATTTGTTACAGAAATATTGCTACCCATCCGAACAATTTGAAATTTTTGTAGGGGGTGCAAGTCTGCTATATTGAGATGCTTTTAAAAAACTGAAAATATAGCATACGGAATATTGCATGTTACTACTACATTTGGATACATGAAAAAAATCAATATTGCGTTTTTAAAATGGATTTATTTTTTTCAATTTTAAATTTACTTCGATAGAATACCTTTAAAATATATTATTTTGCTTTAGAACCGAATATAGAATGCTAATACAACAAACTAAAACTTTTGAACAAAAGTTATCAAGAATCTTAATTTTTTTTTCTTTCTTTCACATAAATATTCGTTAAAAGTTTTAAGTACCTCACGGAAGAAATTCACTAAACACAAACGTCTTGCTGATTTTTCAGTAAAAGTTTTTTACAAATTTCAATAACATAACTAAATTTTTTAACAATGCTTTTAACCCTTTCATGTACTGAATTATTTATCAAGAAATGGCTTAACATCAATAATCGCCTTTTTTAATATCTTAAGATATACAGGAATTTTTAAATAATAATAATGTGAAATTTAGAAGTGTTTTATCATTAAAACTGATTAAATATATCTGTGTTTATATATATATATTTTTTGGTAAAATATACGCAAAAATAATCAAATCAATTAACCAAAAATACTCTTATGGAAATATTACAATTCTTATAAAAGTAATGCATTTAAATATATTATGATCCTTTCTGAAAATGGAAAGGCTTTTAATGTCAAAAATATTTCATGTAACATTTTTCTTCAAAGAAAAAAAAAGATATACCTATGAAAATTATTAAGAAAATTACTTCTTTTTTAAAATATTTAACTTTGACTGTTTTTCAATTCTATTTAAATTAGATCAGGTGAAGTAGATTGTGTGGTAAGAAAAATAACTTTTACTTATAAATTGATTAAATATGTTTTTTTATTAAATTTTCCACAATGGTACTAATAAGAACCGTTGGTAGATAAAGGGTAATATGTATATTATTTTATATAACATAAAAATATAACATGAGAAGATGTAAAATATAAACGTGTATTTGATTAACAAATACACGTTTATATTTTACATCTTCTCATGTTACATTTTATCAATGTGTCCTTAAAATTCAAGTAGTTATTTGATTTTTTTAACTTCTTAAATTTCGAAACGGAAATTTAAAAAGAAATATACATTCAATTTTTATAAAATAATTTCGTACACAAAAGTAAGTCTTGATATTTTTTTCTCGAACTTTGCGAAATTTTCCTATGCTCTTTTGTTCTTTGTGAAAAGGTGTTTCTATCTTTAAAATCTTTATTTTACGCTTCGGGGAAAAGCTTTATAATATATATTTTTTGGCGATCAAAATGTAAATCCGTATTCGAAATATATTTACTTTACTCGCTTCAACAAATCGAATCCAATTCTCGGAATCCCTTTTTTTTTTTTTTTTTTCAATTTATTTTCAGGTTCTGAGATGCATCAGAAAGGCTATCCAATGCATTGTTTATATATTTTTTTCCATTTATTCTTTTACATTATTGTCAATTTTTTACAACTAATTGAAAACTAATTAATGTAATCACAGAGTCTTGGAAATAAATAAACTTTCCTTCCTAACTTTACATAAAAAATATTGCAGAAGAAAATTATTGACACCAAACGATTGGAAGTAACTTCTAATTTTAATGATACATGTATAATTAATTAACCCTATAGGGGTCCGGGACAGAAAAATCTTCAAAATTTCTATAAAATATATATTACAATAGAAATTGCTCTGTTTTTTGTGCTTAAAATGACGTGTAAATCATTATTTTCAATGTAATCATAATGTAATCACGTTATTGTTAATTATATACGCAATTGAAAACTAATTAATGTAATCATAGTCTTGGAAAAAAAGAAACATTCCTTCCTTACTTCGCATAAAAATGATGCAGAAGAAAGTTATTGCCACCAAACGATTGGAAATAAAGTCTAATTTTAAATGATGCATGTATAATTTACTTAACCCTTTATCTACCGAATTAAGAATTCATGAAAATTTTACATTCAAGCATTTTGCGCAAATTGTTTAAACTAAATTAAAAGATTTATATAATCAGTTAATAAATTTCTGGCGGATTTTAGAAGTATTGAAGGGTTTAGAAGGATTAATTACATTTGAATTTACAAGGATTTTCTGCATTTTCAAATCTTTTATTTTAAATTGTTCTCTAAGTATTTTGTAAAGTTATAAAATGTATAAATATGATATTCTTACAATATAAATAAGACAAATTTCCGATTTGAAAGATCCCCATCCCCCTCCCTCAGCGCCAAGAAAGCTGAAAAGATGCAAAGGCAAAAGAAATCATCCTTTTAAAAATATTTTTGTTTCGTTTAAACCATTAATGCTTTTGGAATAAGATAAAGTAATATATCTGCAGGTCACTCTGAACAGTATTACAACTAATTGATGTGTTTGAAGAATTTTATAATAAGTAATTTGTAACGTTATTTGCATGCTGAGTGTCATTTATAACGTTTGGTTGGTCGTGGTGGGAGTTAAATGCAGACATACTCAGTACTTAAGATAAAACAACAAAGTTTATTAAAATGATGAGGGCTGAAGGGAAGTGGAGCAAGTCTTAATTTTACACAACTGAGAATACTATGAAAAAGCTAAACGCATACTCACAGGCTCCGGACGAGCTCAATCGTGGCACCTTCTAACACTTCTTACTTATCTCTTGGCTGAGCTACTAGACAAAGCTTAATTAGACAGCCCGTGGCTGTGTGTAATTCTTTATTCACAAATAATCAAAATGAAACTACTATGAAGTTTCTTACCCCGGCCAACTCTCAAGCCAACTATCGAAACTCCTTTACACTTCACTGGAGGCCCGCTGCTACTTTCAATCGGCTAGCACTTCGCTGAACAATATCTCACTTCGCTATCTAACGCCACAGATACTCACACACTGGCTAACGCCACAGATGCTCTCTCGCTGGCTAATGCCAGAGACACTCTCCATTCACTCAAACCCAAGCTTTTATATGTTGCAAACTGAGATACTTCACATTAACATATTACTAATAACCGCGAGCTAACTGCAGAATCCGAAAGAGCACACACACTCTAGAAAGTTAAAGTAAAAGAGAGGATAGATGTCGCTTTTACGCTTACACATGTTAAATTATTGACGTCACGATCTCAGAAATACTAAAGTGCCTTTATGACAAAGGTCACTCCCTCACAACCCCCCCTCGGATTCCGCAGAGAAAAAGGACTGGGCCAAATGCATGCCCAGGATTTTTCCTTGTTATAAATTTCGAGCCGTAAAAAAACAAAGTGATGGGTGAAATTTAGAACCAAAACATAACTTTTAAAATATTAACTTTAACCCATCACACCCAAAAAACCTCAGTTTGCCTCAAAAATTCACATATTCAATCCAATCATTCTTCTATCTTACAAATAGCCTCCGTAAAACTTCCAAAAACTCGTAAAACTTTCAAAACTAATTACTTCTTCTTTCAAAACAGCCCACTCCACTGGGAGTGCTAAAATTTCTCAAACACTAAACTTCCGAAATTTTCCTCAATATTGCAATACAACTATAATTTTACCAAAAAACTCTCCATAACTTTCCTAATACTAGAATTCGCACCAAGTCCAAAAAACCCAATGCGCAATAATTTTCCTCATCCAAATTTCGAACTCATATAAAATTAAATTTACTTCATACTAAAATAACCCTGCTACTATGTAATACCTACATACCCATTAGCCAATGAACTAACTCCCAAAATTCTTCAGAACTTAACTCCACTTTAACAATAATTGGGGCACATACGTACAGCGTCACATCGCTGTGCTTATGCAACAATCAAAAAATGTCAAATTTACAAAATGACGTCATCATGCTCTTCATTTGTATTAACTAAAAGAAAAATAGCAGAATCAATACATAACACAGGTATACTTCCCTGCAAGAAAATCACATTAACATTCAATTTTAATACAATACAATTTCAAATTCAAACGCAGCTTAAAACTTCGCAACTTGCGGAAACCATTCCCAACTAAAGTACAAACGTAACACATAAAACACGAACGGTAAGAAGAAAGTTAATTCATTAAATGTTAGTACAAGAGATAGAAACGCGTGTCAAGGACTTCTTGACCGCAAAACACGTGCGCGCCTGAACCGCGGCGCGTGTACAAAATAACCCAAATTACTATCTGTACTTTCTGAAAATTTAAACATATATTAACATACATTTTATAACACATGAACAATATAACAATATAATAAGATTTTTAACAGATAACATAACAATTTAACAATAGATCCAGAATTTTTAAAAGCAGTTAAGACCAAAATCTCAAACATACATAAAACTAACAATTTTGAAAACAAATTTTGAACACAATTAAGCACTAAACGTGAGTCCGTCAAAAAATTCCAAAAATTGGCCACAAATACAAAACAGTCTCTCTGCTTTCCATTCCTTCACATTGCTACCACATATATGCACTCTAATAGAAATTTAATAAAGAACATTATCACCCAATCATAGAGATGATTCGCTGCTGGCCGGCTTCATACTACAGGATGGCTTTCTCCTCTTGTCCCAGAAACCTTGTACGAAGGATCTTTCGTCATCAGAACTGTACGGTGACGCCACAGTTGACTGTCGTGCCTGCAGCCTGGTTCTGATGGATGCCGTAGAATATTTGTAGGTTCCGCTCGACGACTCCGCTCTGGCCGGTTCGCTGGGGTCACTCCATGGCAAGATTCACACTGTTGATGCCGGTAATCTGAGCGTTGTCTCCTCTTTCTAGATGCACCCGAAGTTACTGAAGATCCTAGACCACGTTTCTTTCCTGACCTATGCTGTTTCCTATTGGGCAAAAATTCCGACTTTAAAGTCCTTTTAACAGTTTGGCGAGTGTCCATCTGAAATCTTTTCCGGGGATTAAGTACCGAAGATGGTGAACTATTAGATAATTTGTGTTTCTGAGGTTGCTGTCTAATAAGTGGAGAAACGGGACAGTTTATAATCTTTTGCCTTTTATGGCACACAGAATCTGATGTATTTGACACAGTTCTCTTATTTTTATTATCATACTGTGCTCTCGGATTGATAGGCTTTCTACTTTCAACAACAGTTTTTGGAGCTGTTTGACCAAATTTTCTTCTTGAATATTGATGAAAAGAATTAGATGAAGGACTCGGGACACTCATTGGATCGGGAATTTCGCGAAACACCACTCGACACACGAGAACCTTCACTACCATTTTCTCTAAACTTATAAACTCTAACCTGATCCAGATTAACCGTCATTCTTTCACCATTGACATCAACAACCAAATTATTATTTCGAACTTCCAAAACTTCAACCGGACCTACAAACTTCGGACCAAATTTAGCTACTCTCTTTTGACGACTTGAACTTAACCAATGCTTTTCTACCAACACAAAATCTCCAACTTTCACTTCTAACTCCCTTCTACGCATATTATAATACTGAGATTGCTTTTCTTGCGCTTTTCCCATCTGAACCTGAGCTTCCTTAACCAACCTCTCAATATCCTGGCACATGTACTGACTTTCCGCATCTGACACCATAACTAACCTTTGGAATGGGCAATGACTTTTCTACCCAAAAACAATTCAGCCGGCGTTTTCCCCGTCGACTCGTGAACTGCCGTACGAAGTGCGTACGCAAAATGCTGAAGAAACTGGTCCCAATTTGCATGATGAGAACCAACATACGAAGAAATCATTTGAATTAATGTACGATTTACACGTTCAGCCATATTAGACTGAGGACAATACGGAACAGTAAAAGAATGATCGATCTCCAGCTTCTCACACAGGGCCTTAAATATATCAGAAATAAAACAAGGGCC
This sequence comes from Maratus speculifer, assembly GCA_964019185.1. Taxonomy (NCBI): domain Eukaryota; kingdom Metazoa; phylum Arthropoda; class Arachnida; order Araneae; family Salticidae; genus Maratus; species Maratus speculifer. The sequence continues at coordinate 415,543,393 of OZ025290.1, forward strand.
ATGATCGCTAACTACCCTGATTGGTGCACCATATTTAGAAATATAATTCTCAAAAAATGCATCGGCAACTGCAGGTGCAGAAGCCTTCCTGAGGGGGACTAACTCTACTCATTTACTGAAATAATCAACTATAACTAGTACAAATCTATATCTTTTAGGATTAGACAATGGATAAGGACTGATTAAATCTACACCTACACATTCATTAGGAAAATTTACTTTAATAGGAATTAATTTGCCAGCTGATCTTACATTTTTATAATTATAACGTTGGCATGTGCTACAGCTGGAGACATAAGCGCGCACTGCTTCCCGCATTTTAGGGAAGTAGCAGGATTCACAAATTCGAGCATAAGTTTTCCTGATTCCTAAGTGACCTGCTAATGGATTATCATGAAATTCTTTCAAGATGGCCAATTTACAAAATTTAACCCTTTATCTACCGAATTAGAAAATCATAAAAATTTTACTTTCTAAAGCATTTTACGTAAATTGTTTAAACTAAATTAAAAGATTTACATAATCATTTAATAAATTTCTCACGGATTTTAGAAGGATTGAAGGATTTGGAAGGATTAATTAAATTTGAATTTACAAGGATTTTGTGCAATATTTAAAACCCCACCCAAATCTTTTACTTTAAATTATTTTCTTAGTAATTTATAGAATTATCAAATGTACAAATATGATGTTCTTACAATATAAATATAGAAATATTTCCGAATTGAAAAATCCTCATCCTCCTCCGCCAGCGCCAAGAAAGCTGGAAAGATACAAAGACAAAAAAAAAAAAAAAAAAAAAAAAATATTGTTTTAAAATGCTTTTGTTTTGTGTAACCAATATTGCTTTCAGAATAAGATAAAGTAATGTATCTGTAACCCTTGTACAAATATGATGTTCTTATCGTATAAATACAGAAATATTTACAATTTGAAGATCTGCATCCCCCTCCCTCAGTGCCAAGAAAGCAGGGGGAAAAATCATTGTTTTAAAAATACTTTTGTTTTGTGTAAGCAATAATACTTTTGGAACAAAATAATGTAATGTATCTGTAACTCATTGTAAAGAGTATTGCAACTAATTGACGTATTAAAAGAATTTTATAATAAATAATTTTTATTTTACTTATAAGTACCTTCGGTGGATACAGGGTTAAAGGGGGGGTTTGGGACGCAAAAAAAATAATATTACAATGAATTTTTTTTTTTTGCTTAAAATTACGTTTAAATCATGTTTTTAATCTTAATTAGAAAGTGCAATATTACTTTTTCCGTTTTGGTTTGTTTTCAAAATCTAGCTTCCAAGCATTATCACTATTTCTCCTATTTAAATTCTTATAAACCAAAAACCGTTAAAAATAAATGCTTCAAACTTAAAACATATTTTTTTAGATTATTTCACTTTAATTTTAATTCAACAAATTTGAAAAAATATACATTTACTTTTGAAAGTATATATATTTATAACAATAAAAGTTACATCATTTCTTTTTTCAAATTTTTAATACTTTTTTTTAATCAATATATTTTTTAAATGCTGAATTAAAATTAATATTTAGATATATTTCTCTTTCTTTAAATGTAAAAAAACAATTGAAATTCTTCAAACAATATTTCGAGTTATAATAATTTTAAATTACCCTAGTTTTGAAATGTTAATATTGAATTAAAAAATATATATAAAAAGTTTTATTATGTGATTTGTTTAAAGTCAGGTTTGAAAGTTGCAGTGGAGAATTTCGAACATCAGTTGTATATTAGATGGAGTAATGGCACTGTAAAATTGGTATCTTACTATGTGAATCTTACTATAATTTAACAATGAATTAAAATAATATAATAAACTTTTCCAAATTACCCACTATTCAGAAAAGCAATCTTTATCTTCCGGAACGCCAACCATGAATATATATTTAGAAGACATTAATTAATTTAAAGAAACTATATTTCTTTCACTGCCAATGATTTTCAAAAACGTTTCTGACTAAACTTTGGCACGGAAAATAACTTTCCCCGAACCCGAATTTTTGATTTTTAAAATGTTATTAATCAAATATTTTTATCTATGTAATTGAATTTATGTATGCAAAAATAAAAAAAAAAATGGATTAATAAAGTTATTTAAAATGTAACTTCAATGGTGTTAGTTTATAATGTTTGTTTATCAAGCTTCATTGTTGAGCAAGAAAATGTTTACTTGAGAAATGATTGCACCTTAAAAATCGATATTTTGGTTTGCCAAATTTTCTTATTGTATAATTGAAAAATCATTAACGTTTGAAAAACTTTATAAATGCTTCATTAAATCTCAAATTTGTGGTATCTAAATATAAATAACCGCATTGCAATAGTTTATACCGGGTGTCCCAAAAATGACTGACGGATTTTAAAATTCAATAACTTGCAAACTGTGACAGCTATTTAAAAAATTTTTGCAGGAGGCTTATGTATAATGTCAGTAGTTTTTTTTTTTTTTTTTTTTTTTTTTTTTTTTTTTTTTTTTTTTTTTTCTTGGTAATTTTTTTATTTTAGTTCGAATTTCAAACAGAAGGCGGCGCAGACGGCGATTGAAGGCCAGGTCGACACTTCACTCAGCACTCACCACCTGGCCTTCAATTGCCGTCAGCGCCACCTATTGTTTGAAATTCGAACTAAAATAAAAAATACGGTAAAAAAACTTCTGACATTATGCATAACACTCCTGCAAAAAATTTTTAAATAGCTGTCACCGTTTGCAAGTTATTGAATTTTAAAATCTATCAGTCATTTTTGGGACACCCGGTAAATAGAAGGAGATTTCTGCAGTCTTTTCTTTTGTGTTTACAGTATATTATACATCAACATAAAATTATTCGCCTTTTTTTACAGCATGTCTTATTATATACATTACTTTTTTAGCTCATTGGCAAATGATTTAAAAGATTACAAAATGATTTAAAAATATTTCCACTTTTTATTTATTTATTTATTTATTTATTTATTTATTGCGTTTTATTACACATGATTCGTTCATAAAAGAAACATGTTTTTTTAAAATTAAAAAATGAAATAAATATGTAAAACATCTAATTTTTTCAATAAAAAAAAAGTTTTAAAAAAGTAAAAAACGGCATTTATAAAAATCAGTTTTAGCTAATCATGGCAGAAAAAAATTCGTTTGAAAAAGTTGAAATGAAAATGCGATAACTTAGAAACTTTCTTCCGTAGGACCAACATTATCAAAGTGTATTTTTAACTGACTGAAGAAGGATCTTAATTTAAGAAGAGAAGTAAATGCTTTAAAATAAAGAATTGCCTACGATACAACGTGAATTATGATGAATTTTATTATTAACATTATTAGTAAAGACCAAAACATAACGTCACCTGAAAATAAAAAGATTCTATCTGTTTTTTGAAAAAAAATGACTTACCGGTATAGAAAGGTTCTATTTGTATCTATGAAGGCATTTTTGCATCAAAATCATGTTATATATAATTTACATATGGTATAATGATTATGTTATGACATTATTTTAATCCAGAAATGCCTTAATAGATACAAATAGAACGTTTCTATATCGAAAAATCAATTTTTTTCAAAAACACAGGTAGAATCTTATTATTCTCAGGTGACGATATATTAATTCACAGGAAATTCAGAAAATGCATACTGCACGTACAAAATAAGAGAGTAACAAACACAGTAAACAACAAAAGTAACTGTTAATACAAAATCATACTCATTGAAAAGATATGTACTTTTGACAGTACACCTGATGCAAACGGTTAATACATGTATGATAACAAATCATTTAAAATTGCATGTAATGTAAGATTTTACTTAACAATAATATATTATGTACATGATATATATATATATATATATATATATATATATATATATATATATATATTAAATCTTTTCAATATGCTTCTAATCATCGTTGAAATAAGAATTTTAAAGAAACTCACGTGTGGTTATAAAAAAAAAAAAAAAAAACTTTTTAAATTTGGTTTTTGATTTCATTGATGAGCCTTCAAAATCATCAGATCAAACGTAAAGGAGATGATTGATAAATGTACATTTTAATACTAAATAAAATATGTGACGTGTTGGTATAATGAAAACATATTCTGACTAGAATTAAAAACGCAAAACTTTTATGTACTGTAATTGGGGAACGGGGAGTGGAGCATTGTTCGGTATTTTCGACAATTAAACACACTACTTTAAGAATAAACTTTAGCTTGTACTCACATTACAACTAAGTCCGGCTCAAATCACTAATTCGGCTCTTCTCTTCAGGTCGCGGACTACTTTTACTAACCTGTAAATAAACAGGCCGTGGCTGAACAAATATCTCTATTTTAAACAACCACAGTGCAAAATTACTCTGAAATAACTCTTACCGAACTCCTGTACTGAAAACTCTCTACTTTCACACGTCAGCTCTACTACTCGTCGCTGGAGGCTCTTCCCAACTCACCACACCACACACACCCTCCAACTCACAACTTACAGATTTGATACATTGCAAACTGAAGCCGGAGTTAAAAATTTGCATAAAACCTCAAAAAACCGCAGTTAACTGTAGATCAAGGGCGCCACACATGTTAGAACACTGCGATCTCACTCAAAACACTAGAGTTCCTTTATTAAGGACAAATACATTTATAATTATGTTTTAAACTTTTCATCTTCACATTGCTATAACACACGTTACCAGTGCTTATTACACTGCTAAAATTAAACCAACGTTTCTGAAATATATTATAAATAATTTATCTCCTAAATATATTAAGTTATTTAATCATTTTTTTAAGCTATTTCGGATTTACCTTTTAAAGCAAAAGCACTGAAATGCATAGCAAAAAATTCAATGATGAAAAAAGAAACCTAAACATTATGTACTTTTATAAAATACATTAACGAATTCTTCAGAATCAAGAAAATGTGTGTTCATGTTTTGAGTAAAAATGAAAAAGAAAAACTATCACAACAAAGTATAAAGAGATTCGATGTTTTTTCATATTTTCTTTAAAATCTCTGATAAATTTATTAAAAATTCTATTAGAAAAATGTACAAAATAGAAAATATTTTCAAAGCATCTCTTTGTGAAAGAAAAAATAACAAATTATATGTTGAAATATGATAAAAATGTGAAGGAAAAGTATTTTAAGGGAAATAGTTTTTACATCATATTTTCAAATTTAAGAAAATATCTACGTTAAATTTAAAATATTAAATTGAATATCCATAATACACACAAACACAATAATTTGTCACAAAAAAATACATACGAGAATCGCTCACAGTTGTTCATTAATCCAGATGTCAGACAATATATATAAATATTTTTTTTACTAGGATTTAAGAAATTTTTATAACTTACAATTGCAGTCTAAAAAGTATAAATATTTCGATTAAGACTGTTTTCTTAAACAATATAAACATTGTATAAACGGAAAGAAAGATGAATTTATTGATTTCGTTTTCGTATGTAAACGTGTAACAAATATATATAATACATACGAGAATTTCTCGTGATTTCTCATTAATCGAGATGTTAGACAATATTTTTTTTTATATCAATTAAAAAAGTCGTTACAACATACAATTGTAGTTTAAAAAGTACAAATATTTGAATGAAGTCTATTTTGTTAAAAATTATAAACATATTGTATAATGGAAAGAAAAATATATTTATTGATTTAGTTTTCGGATGTACGTGGATAAGTGTAAACGGTTTTGTGAAAGCGTTTGCGGCTGATGATGACCCTCAATGAATTGTCGACACTATCTTCGCACTGTTCGTTTCGACATCACATCCTGATCATAGACTTTCACAGAGGAGCATCAACAAGTATTGGATTGAACGAGACCTGGATGGGCGTACACGACCACTATAGACTAAAACAGTGCTTGACTACTGCTTTAGAAACAATGCTGAAATCTCTCAAGCGGATCAACGCTTCTTTCGTATGCAAAGCCCTGTTTTTTCCTGGAAGTCTTTTTGAAGCTTATGATGGGACATGGCAAATATCTTAACTCACTAGGCACTTATCTAGAAAAGTAAAGTTACATCTTATTTTAATGTTTCATTATATGTTTTGTCTTTCATACACACCTCTGTCCACAGTCGCCTGCGGAAATTTGTTTTCGTAAGTACATGCTAGACTCTCCCTCGTATGTATAAGCTAGCCGCCCTTGGCAACATATTTGTTCGTACTGAGTGTAATGTTAAGCATTTTATTATATTATTTTTATTCATAAATTTAATTTCATAGTTCAATACTTTGCCAAAACGAAAGATTCCGATAGAGAAACTTAGATTTAGGTATAATCATGTTACTTGGCCTCAAGGATAAAATCGCCAAACATGTTTCCCGTAACATTTTTTTTTTTTTTTTTTTTTTTTTTTGCATTTTATTATTATTATTATTATTTTAGTACTAGCTGACCTGCCCGCCACTGCTTCGGCCCGTTATATTGTTCAGTTTTCAAATGTGTTTACTGTTTTCCAAATCAACCTTAAATGAAACTTAAATTTGTATATTTTATATATTTAAGTCATTTTTGTCTGAATTTTTATATTTTTAAATGAAAAAATTGCGAAAAAATATTGAATTTAAAGCATATGCTGTTTGGCAGTTTATTTTCTTTGTGCAATTTTATTTTTCAGTTTATGCGTACCGAAAGCGAATGACAAAGCGACGGAACTCCCAGGTTTTCACTAATTTCGTCAAAATTTTCAGCCTTTTTTTTTTTTTTTTTTTTTTTTTTTTGTAAAGAACAATTTTATCCATTCAGACGTTTGAGAATTTTTGTAAGGCATGTAAATCTGGCTTATCAAAGTACTGTAAAAAGAATGTGTTTAAATACGGACATTTCGTTACTCTTAGCACATAAAAAGTTTAGTCTCCATGAGTCGCGAAATTAATTGCGCTTGATGATCTATTAATTTTAATCTTATCAATTATTTGAAATCTCATATTTTTAAAAACCGATTGCATCATAGATTAAAAGATGGTTTTAGTTTAAAGAATATATTATTGGTTTGTCGGTACCTGTAAACAAGCACCCTAAAGAAGCAAAACCGCATTGAAATTAAACCTGGTTTTTATTGATTTCGTCAAATTTTTCGCAATTTTAATATTATAAAAAAATATTTTTACTCCTCTGAACGTTTTAATATTTTGGTAAGGTTTCGAAATGAGGAATGTTGAGTTGCTTTTAAAAGATTATGTAGAGATATATGCTTTTAGACACTTTTAGCGTAGAAAAACATATGTCCTATCCGTGAGTCGTAAATTGACCTCCACTTGCTAGTACATTTGAAAAGATAAAATACATATTTTTAAAAACCGAATGCAAAACCAATTTTAAAAAATTTTAATCTTTAACAGCATATTTATGTTTTTTTTTTTTTTTTTAATCTCTTAAATTGTGCTCTGAGGAGGCATAAGATTATAATAATTAATATAAGGAAGAATTTTTTTTTTTTTTTTTTTTTTGGAAAAACGATCCTGTCTGATTTTTTTTTTCAAAGGGTTAACTGCAATATTTTTACGAATCACTTAAAGCATTTCAGACCTAAAAGTATGATCTTTCGAAACATTTAATTCAAATTAAACTGCGCCGAGTGGTTTCGTTGATTTGGATTTTTAAAAAAGGATCCAGAAATAATAATAATAATAACTCGGGAAAACGTTCCTTTCCTCGATTCGGTGCGTAAATCTGTTCGGGCGATTGTGCAAAAATTTTTGTTGCCAAAACATTAAAAAATTGACTTATTATGGGAGTGAGCTGTGCTTTGTAATTAATATCTCGGAAACTAATCTGAAAATTAAGATTCTGAAATTCAGATAGAGGAAAGACTTTGGACATCTATCTATAGAGGAAAGACTTTGGACTAACTTCACAAAAAAAATTAAGCCTCGTACTTGCCGCAGATTTTTCTAGTAATCGTACTCACACATATACAGAAAGATAAACTGAGCAATTTGTTCTTTTATATTTATAGATACTATTTTTTTTAATAAAAATATCATAAAAATTCATGAAATCTTAAGTTGAAATCTTTACGCTTCCTTCCCCTGATCTAAAACTGTGTTTGAATTGTATTTAAAATTTGTATTCTAAAGTGCATTAATTATCATTATACTTATTATTTCTTTAATCATAAAATTTCTTATTTATTACAAATTAGCATGTTTCGTATAAAAAGAAAAATATATTCTATAAAAAGTGATGCATTTTTAATTTATCCAGATATCTAAAACAAATATAATTTTTTTCCTCAAAAAGAAAGTATTCGGAAGATTTTCGTTGCTCTTTTCTCATTAAAAAGGAATAAACAATCGAAATGGAGAGGAGTTGGTTAATAGAGATACCGGTTGATAGAGTTTCGGATAAGAGGAAGTTTACTGTACTGATTTATCCTCTCGGCAAATCCCGGAACCGTGACTATAAACTTAGATAAATCTCAGAATTGCACAGTTTTATACCTGTCGGACGTTCCTTTCAGCCCGCACAACTTTGAAGAAAGTCCGTAGTTAGTTATAGCTGCCACCAGAGATATTATTAGGTGATATCGGTCACCCACTGTGAGGATTGTGTAAATGAACACTGTCGCTGTCAATTAACTGAATTAACAGTTTATTTATACTATATGTACACAAGAAATACATTATTTACAATTATATACAGTTACAACTCGGATATAGGTGATCCGGTTCAACGTTAAATAAAATACAGTAAACGGTTGGTTGTGTACTGTTCAAATTACATCTTCTCCCTCACACTCAATGCACGTTAGATTCACTTTACCGGAGATAAATTTCGGATCTCCCAACACATGGATACTCGCCCTACGCTATCCGGCACAGAGCACTACACACCGGGACGTCTATATCCCTTGCTCTCCAGATACGAACTTTACCTACGCTCTCCGACACAGAGCACTCTCTGGCTGGACCTCTGTCCTACACTGCTCTCTAGATCCGAACCCAAATACGAACTCTACCTACGCTCTTTGACACAGAGCGCTCTCTGCCAGGACTTCTATTCTACGCTGCTCTCTAGATCAGAGCCCAGATACGAACTTCCAAAATCTCAGGGAAGACTTGCTCTTTTAAAAACACTGCTTTTCCCCAATATAAACCCCCCTGTGGAGCTTCTACATTGGACGCATTTCACATTGCTTTCTTGATTAGTGGCATGTTCCTTGTTTGTTCATCATTCACATGACGGATGAACACGCCTCTCAATAATCTCCTCTTTCTCACTTCACCACTTGCACATGATCACCTGTCAATTCTCATTTTAACAAAGAAAGAATGTCACTTTGAAAATTCCAGTACACAGCCGGTACAAACATAAAATATTAAGATAGAGGAATGACAGAAATTCCAATCTGTAGCAGATGTTGTCTCAGAACCTGACAATATCTTTAATTCTAGTTTGTCTGGTTTGTATTTTTAAATAAAAAAAATCGTAAAAAATTATTTACTTGTGGACGGAAAAAGAAGCCTAGACTCAATGGCATTTGATCTCCATGACGACCGCTAGTCTGTAGACAAGACGGGTTTTTTATTTCGCTCGTCTGCCGAGCAAAGTTTTTTATTCCAGAAATGTTTTTTGGCATCAGATGGATCCGTGATAATGTTGACGAAATAATTCTATACTTCCGAGAGGTATAATTCTGTTGTTTATTCTATTCCAGTCGATTCGAAGAAATATTCAGGCATCAGTAGATGCGTAATTCAATTAACAAAATGATTCGGTATGCTATTCTATACAAAGATATTGAAATTAAATTAACAAAGTGGCTTTTCTAAAGAAATCAACTGTATTCTTTATTCGAAGAAAAAGATTCTGTTTTGTTATGTGTGAGTAAGGTTGTTTAAAGCTTTATTCTGTATTCTGCCCTGAATGTGCACAGCCTAAGATTCTGGGTTTAGGTAATGAAAAGAAGTATTCTGCCTTGTGATGATATTCGAAATAAATATGATTTTTTTTTACATATCTCAAGCCCAATTTTCCTTCCAGTTTTCATGTTTTTTATTGGGAGATGGGTAAGTACCTTTAAATCAATTTAATATTCTATGTATCCTATTCGATTTCTTTTACATTTTTTCATTCGTGGTTTTAAATTCAAAATTCGTAACTTTAAAATTTTAGTCTTATTCTCACATTTTATCACCCATTCTTAATTCTTTTAACCAACTTGAAAATATATGTTATAGCCTTTTTTATTATGCACGAAATTTGAATTTTGGAATCTATGCATACCAAAAACGAGCAAAACCTTGGCTAAACTTTTCAATTTTTGCATATTTGGCTAAAAATTTAACATATTTAATAATCTATGAAGGTATGTAAACTTTACCTATATATAAATTTATTTATTTTTCAGAAAGTAATTCTTACACGGTTTACTGGTATTTCAGCAAAAGATTTCATTTCTATGTTTGATGGAACCGGCATTTTCACTATATCGTATCTCCAAAATAAATTTTTTATCTTAAACATCAACTCTTAAGTTTCAACGATTACTTATAAGTTGTTATTGAACACAGAAATCTTTTCGATTCCGTTAGAATGCATCATGAGTAATTAAACACATATTTGGAAATGTTATAATGAGACAAGATTTCTATACTTTTTAAGATTAAAGGAAATGGTTAACAAAATTATGAATTAAAATTTTGGTATTTTCTTTCAAAGTAATAACATGGTTCTTACGGATACCGTTATTTTTCATGTGAAATACCAACATTTTTTCATAGAAAAATAAATATAGTTCAAAAGCGCGAACTTTCGTTTTGTTTAAACATAGATTTTCTATAAGAAAATACTGGTACCAAAGAATTTTGTGGTCATAAAATTCCAGGACCCGTACGAACCCTGAATAAGTAATTTTAATATGTGTTTTTTTTTTTTTTTTTTTTTGTCTCCATAATATATTTTTTGGTAGAAATTAGAAGATATTATGCTTTAATATTAAACATTATATTTATTATAATACTGATTATTCGCTAAGCCAGTTGACCGGATTCCTCATAATAAAGTTAAACGAACCTGATTTTATGTATTTATCTCGATTTAATTTGAAACTGTACTTTTAAATGAAAAAAAAAATAAATTGAAAGTATTTGCAATTTTTTTATTGTTACTAATTTTTACGAAATTTGATTTTTAGTATCTTTCTGACCAAAAGCGAACGAATCTATCGCGAAACACTCGGGATTTCTCATACTTCGTTGAATGTTTGAGGTGACATTGAACATTCAAAATTACAAAAGTTGAAAACAAATAGATTTTATTCTTTCCGAAAATTATGAAACTAGATTTTCAAATCTATCTGACGCAAAAGGAATTTTGGAATCTTTGTGCATCAAAAACGAAAAAAACCTTGGCGAAACTTTCCGATGTTTGCTTGTTTGGCCAAAAGTTTAGCATATTTATTATTTTATGAAGACATGTAAACCTTTTATTTATAAAAAATTACTTATTTCTCAGAAAGAAATTATTGCACGGTTTACTCGGATTTCAGCTAAAGATTTCATTTCTATGTTTGATGTAAACGAAATTTTTATTACATCGTATCTCGAAAATAAATTTTTATCTTAAACATGAATTCTTAAGTTTAAAAGATTACTTATAAATTATTTTTGAAAATAGAAAACTTTTCGAAGCCGTTAGAACACATCATATATAATTAAAAATGTATTTAAAATTGTTATATTTACGTTAAATTTCTATATTTTAAAAAGAATTAAGGAATTGTATAGTAAAATTATGAATTAAAATTTCGGTATTTTCTTGCAAAGTAAGAAGTAATATTAAAATGTATTTTTTGTATGAAATATTTTTGGTACAAATTAGCAGATATTATTTTTAATTAATAAACATAATTTTTATTAGAATACTGATTATTAGCTGAGCCTGTTTTCCGTGTCCGTTATAATAAAATTAAAAGAAACAAAAATTCGTATGAATATATCTTTATCCCCCCATTTATTCTCAATTTATATTTTTAATTGAAAAAAAAAATGAATACAAAGTACAGTCAGACCTCCAAATAAGTGAGATCTATGGCACAGGATCTTTTGTCCCTAAATAGAGGTGTCCCTTATTCAGAGTTTTGTTGTTAGTTTTAATTAATTGGTCAGAAGAATATAAAAATAACAAATAATTACAATTGAAGGTTAAATATATCCGAAGTGTACAAATTACTTAATCAAACACCAAAGGAATAGAGAATTATTGATTTTTATTTCATATGCAAATTCTGTACATGCAAAAAGTATTGAAAAATTTAAAAGAACTTTACTTAGAATAATCAATCAAAAGTATTTGTTTTGTAAATTTCAATTTTTCACTACAAATATTTCAAGTGTTCATTTATCATACTAATTTTAACTCATTATTTTCAGCAGTATTTACCAAAAAAAAAAGGGGAATTAAACTGCTTTGTGCATTTTAAGGCAACAAATCTCTGAACTGCTGTGCTGAGCTAATGAAAAACATTGATACATTTACAAACACATTTTTTAACTGAAAGGTATAAAATTGGAATGCCTGACTGTGATAGTGATTCCGAATCGAACTGTGTTTTCACTTTTTTGATAAATAAATTACCTATACGCGATTTTGATCATGTGACAAATACGTTTCCCACCCTTTCTGCGTAGTTATTTTTCTTTTGCGTAGAAATCCGGTTCAAATATCCCACTTATACAATATTTTCTGTAAAATATATTGCGTTTGAAAAAAAATAAAAAACCAAGAAGTTTGATTACACAGAACAACATTCTGGACAACAACGGCTGCAAGTTTCAGGCATTTCCGAATAGAAATAAATGAAAATTTATGTCATAAAAGTTACTATTTTTGATTTGAGAACAACATTAAAGTATCTGTAAAGTTTTTTTATTTCACAATTTTCTTTATTCTCCATTTTGAGTATCATCAACAAAATTTTCAGCATTACTTTCAATGGGGATCAACGCACTGATGTGAAATCAGAATTGTGGATAAATAAATGCTCGCCAATTGTGTTGTATGCCTCTGTATCCACATGATTGTCTGTTTGTTTGATAAATTAACAAAAATCTGTATTCTCATTTCTCATCACAGGCTACTTTATTATCTGAAATGCAAAAAAAAAGTCGCTTTGATCTCATTTCCAATTGTTCTTTAAACCCAGTGTCCCTTATTCAGAGGTAAACACATTACACGTCTTATACCAAGGGACTGGAACCGGAAGTTTTGTCTTTTTGGAGGTTTGACTGTACATGTATTTTTAACTACTTACTACGAAATTTTATTTTAGGTATCAGTATCGTGATATGTAAACCTTATATATGTTTTCTTTTATTTTTCAGAAATAAATTATTTACACGCTTTACTTTGATTTCAGCAAAAGGTTTCTTTTCTATTTTTGATAGAAATGACATTTTCATTACATCGTATCTCCAAAATAAATTTTTATCTTCCCTTCTTAAGTTTCGAATATTACTTATGAGTTTCCTCTTGAACACAGAATATTTTTAGAATACGTGAGAACAAGTCATACATAATTAAAAATATATTTGGAGATGTTATATTTACGTTAGATTTCTATATTTTTTAGATTAAAAGGACTGTATAATAAAGATATGCCTTAAAATTTCTGAATTTTCCTGGAAAGTAATAGGTAATTTTAAAATGATTTTTTTGGAAGAAATGAGAAAATATTATGCTTAATAAATAAATATAATTTTAAAAAGAATACTGCTTATTCGCTATGCGTTGTCCGGATCCATCATAATAAAGCTAAACGAACTTGAAATTAGTATGACTTTATATTCTTATCTCTATTTAGTCTAAAATTATATTTTTAAAAGAATAAAAATGAACTAAAAGTATATGCAATATTTAATTTTTAAGAGATATGATTTTTGGTACATTTGCGTGCCAAAAGCGACTGCATCTGTGGCGAAACTGTCAGGATTTTATATATTTCGTTGAAAGTTTAAGGTGACAGTGGACATTCAAAATTACGAAATTTGACCGAGAAATAGATTTTTTTTTTCAAGAATTATGAAACTACATGTTCAAATCTATCTGGTGCAAAATAAATTTCGGAATCTATACGTACCAAAAGCGAGCAAAACCTTGGCGAAACTTTCCGATTTTAGCATATTTGGCTAAAAGTTTATCATATTTATTAATCTATGAAGATGCATAATCCTTATACATATATATATGTGACAATTTAAAGTTGAGAGCCAGAAACATCATCGCCGGGTACCCCGTTTTACCACACAGAAGTCATGGCAAGCGAGAAAAAAATAAGTAAATAAAAGTAGAGGATCCAATAAATTGCTCAATGGCTGTTGCAAGTTAATTTATTAAACTGTAGTCATGAGAGAGGAAAAGGCTCCCTTTGCCAACTATCTTTAACCGAAACATCAAAAAGAATATCCCATCATTATTTCAGCGAGCCGTACTCATCGAAGAAAAAACCAAGAATCTTCCTTTTTTAAATCTAAAAAGGAAGTTCTAGAAAATTCTCTACTCTCGAACCATCATTTTTCCATGTAAACATAACTCATGCCCTGAGTCGAGATTTTATCCCACAGACGATAATTTTATTTTAAAAAATATTATTTAACTAAGTTAAAATCGACACAAAATTCGGAATATATTAGACATACGATATTTTCAGACGATTAATTTTAAGAGAAAAAGAAAAAAATGAATTTATTGATGCACAAATATCAAATGTTGAAGGAGGAAAAATAATTAATTAAATAAAAATAATTATATTTTTTGAAAGGTATGGTTTTGGAATAAATTTAATAAGACTTTCTTAAAAAGGGTTGTTAAAAACATAAAAAAATGAGTTTTATTTGGAATATTAAGAAATAAGTTTAATTAAGAATATTTTTAATTCAGAGCCGTCTTTAAAATTACGTGTATTGGAATAAATGTTTTTTAAGGCGTATTAAGAATTTATATCGTTTCCATAAAGATTAATAGATTAGATTTAGAAACAAGATTTTAATTTAATAAGTTGAATGAACTAAGTACGGAATATTGTTATAAAGTAATTAATATAGTATAATGTAATTTTTGCGGAAAAAAATTAAAATTTGTAATATATATATAAATTTATTTATTTCTCAGAAAGAATGTATTACACGGTTTACTCGGATTTCAACAAAAGATTTCATTTCTATGTATGATTTAAACGATATTTTCATTATCTCGTATCTCCAAAATAAATTTTTATCTTAAACATCAATTCTTAATTTTCAAATGAGTTATTATTGAAAACAGAAAACTTTTCGAATCCGTTAGAACATATCATATATAATTAAAAATATATTTAAAAGTGTTATATTTATGTTAAATTTCTATATTTTAAAGATTTAAGAAATTGTATACAGGGTTCGCACAACTGTATCACTAAATTTTTACAGTATTTTCAAAGTATTTCACTGCAGAAAATATTGCGAAATTATAGATTAGAGCTGGTGGTAGAATATTCTTTTTATTAAAAATTAAATATAAATTTTCTTATCATTAATTCTGGTGCCAGAGTCCTTAAAAACATGAGGCGTGTGCGAACTTTGAAAATTGTGAACTAAACTTTCGGTATTTTCTTGTAATAAGTAATAAGTAATATTAAAATGTATTTTTTGCATGATAAATTTTTTGGTAGAAATTAGAAAATATTATGCTTAATTAATAAATAGATTTTTATAAGAATACTGATTATAATCTGAGCGCTTACTGTATCCGTTATAATAAAATTAAACGAACCTAAAATTTGTATGTTTTTATATCGTTATCCTCATTTAATCTGAATTCATATTTTTAGTTGAAAGAAAAATGAATAGAAAGTATATGCATTTTTAGCTATTTTTTACAAAATTTTATTTTAGGTATCTTTATCGAGATAAGCAAAACTTATATATATATATTTTGTTTTATTTTTCAGAAATAAGTTCTTTACACGCTTTACTTGGATTTCAGCAAAATATTTCATTTCTACGTTTGATGCAAAGAACAGTTTCATTACATCGTATCTCCAAAATAATTTTTTATCTTTAACATTAACTCTTAAGTTTCAAATATTACTTATAAGTTATTATTGAAAACAGAAAAGGTTTTGAATCCGTTAGAATACTTCATATATAAGAATATATTTAAAAGTGCTATATTTACGTTAAATATCTATACAAAAGAACTGATAAGATTTAAGAAATTGTATAGTAAAATTATGAATTAAAATTTCGGTATTTTCTTGCAAAGTAAAAAGTAATATTAAAATGTATTTTTTGCATGATATATATTTTGGTAGAAATTAGAAGATATGCTTAAATAATAAATATAATTTTTATGAGAATGCTGTTTATTAGTTGAGCCCGTTTATAATAAAATTAAATGAACCTAAAATTCGTATGACTATATATCGTTACCCAGATTTCATCTGAATATATATTTTTAATTGAAAGAAAAATGAATAGAAAGTATATGTATTTTTAACTTTCTTTTTTTCGAAATTTTATTTTAGGCATCAATATCGAGATATGTAAACCTTATATATATATATATATATATATATATATATATATATATATATATATATATATATATATATATATATACATATATATATATTATTTATTTTTCAAAAATAAATTTTTTACACGCTTTGCTTGGAGTTCATGAAAATATTATAATTTCTATTTTTGATGGAAAAGACATTTTTATTACATCGTACCTCCGAAATAAATTTCCATCTTAAATTTCACTTCTTAATTTTCAAATATTACTTATGAGTTTCCTACTGAAAACAGAAAACTTTTCGAATCCTTCAGAACAAATCATACGTAGTTAAAATTATATTTGGAGACGTTACATTTACATTAAATTTCTGTAAATTAAAGATTTAAGGAATTGTATAGTAAAATTATGAATTAAAATTTCGGTATTTTCTTTCAAAATAATAAGTAATATAAAAATGTATTTTTTGCATGATATATTTTTGGCCGAAATTAGAAGATTTATACTTATTAATAAATATAATTTTTATAATAATGCTGATTATTATCTGATCCCGTTTACCGTATCCGTTATAACAAAATTAAACGAACCGAAAATTCGTATGGCTTTATATCGTTATCCCAATTTAATCTGAATTTATATTTTTAAAAATAAAACATCACTTTAAAATATCAAATTATTTATATATGCTACAAGTGATCCATTAAAATAAAATAAAATGGCAAAAATACCTTTTAATTGTACGTGTTTCTTGTGCTCTGAAGACAACTTTTTCAAAAACATGATTTTCAAATGATAAAAGAAAATTTTGGCTAAAATATAAAATATAAAATATCGCAGTATAGTTTTCCCATCTAGTTCATATTTTTTGTCTATCATCAGAGAATCAATAGAAATCTTCATACGTAGAGACAATATTTGCAATGCATTTGCCTCCATGGAGCTCCCTAGAATTTGGAAAGAAATACTAGAAAGGATTTTAAAACAGTAATATGTAATATTTCACGCGTTCACAAAGCTTTTATTCATTTTGTATTTTTTTCTCGGTTTATTTCACAATGCTTATGTTCACGTGATATATGTTATTCTGTTTATTTATAATTTGTAGCTATTTTAGCGACAATTTTCTTTTACCATGTTTGTTTATGAAAAAATTGCTGTCTGAACACACGAAACATGTAAAATTAAAAGGTATTTTTTGCCATTTTATTTTATTTTAATGGATCATCATTATAGCATATAAAAATAATTTTATATTTTTAATTGGAAGAAAAATAAATAGAAAGTATATGTACTACTTTTTACGAAATTTTATTTTAGGTATCATTACTGAGATATGGAAACCTTATATGTATCTATTTTGTTTTATTTTTCAGAAATAAATTCTTTACACGCTTTACTTGGATTTTAGCAAAAGATTTCATTTCGAATTCTGATGGAAATGACATTTTCATTACACCGTATCTTCGAAATAAATTTTCATCTTAAATTTCACTTCTTAACTTTCGAATATTACTTATGATTTTCCTATTGAACACAGAAAACTTTTCGAATCCGTTAGAACAAATCATACATAATTAACAATATACTTGCAAATGTTATATTTACGTTAGATTTCTATATTTTAAAGATTTAAGGAATTGTATATTACAATTATGAATTAAAATTTCGGTATTTTCTTGCAAAGTAATAGGCAACAATAAAATGTATTTTTCGCATGAGATATTTTTTGATAGAAAATAGAAGATATTATGCTTAATTAATAAATATATTTTTTTATAAGAATATGGATTTTACGTGAAGCCGTTGACCGGATCCGTCATAAATAAGTTAAGCGAACCGGAAATTAGTATGATTTTATATCTTTATCTTCATTTAGTCTGAAATTATATTTTTAAATGAAAAAGAAATTAACTGAAAGTATATTAATTTTTTTTATTATTATTATTTACGAAATATGATTTTTGTATCTTTCCGTAATAAAAGTGGGTACATCTGTTGCGAAACACTCAAGATTTCACATATTTCGTTTAAACTGTGACCTTTTCGGGTTTGGTGTATTATTAATAGTACATGTTTTTAATGGAGTCTAATTTTGCTGTAAAATGTGATGCTTTTGCTACAATTTACATTTAGTAATGTTAGTATAGGTCTATGCATTTTATATATGACTTATTTTATGTTTAGACATTTAGTAATAATAATAATTATTTTTATTTGCTTAACTCTCTTTGTGCTGTTTGCGATTCTTTTACATTAAACACATATTTCGCTCTCTAAATTAAAAATAAAAGTTACTTCCTTGAAAAAAAAACGTGTGTAATAAAGCGCAAAAAGTATTAAAAGCAATATAAGTTAAATTCCCTTATTCTAATACAATATTTTTTAAATATCCTCAAAAAAATTCTTCCTTAGCCTACTGTCACATGAATATTAATTGAATAGTATGCACATCAACAACATTTGCTATATTTCTGTAAATGAAATACTCATTAAATACTAATTAATATATTTGGATAGCTAGTGTTAATAATATTAATATACAGGTAATGTTTTCTAAAAGTAGGGGAAAAATTCGAACCCAAAAGGGTTAAAGTGACAGTAGACATTCAAAATTACGAAATTTGACATAGAAATAGCTTTTGTTTTCTTTTCGAAATTAGGAAACTAGATTCTCAAAACTATCTGATGCAAAAATATTTTTTCAATTCTGAAGCTTCTTCGTAGAGGTAGTATCATTTATATTTGTAAAAAATGTATATATTTATGCAGTTTGTTTTACATAAAATGCTGTTTTCCGAAAATTGAAAATTTTGAACATTTCTAAACTTTGAAACGTTTCATCTGCATTTCTGATAGTCAGATTATTTTTAAATTTTCACTTTATATTCTCTGTATAATAATAAATAAATTTTAGCACAAAAAGCTGAATATCAGGAATGTTTTAATATTGAAACTTATGTGAATGTGAAAATATATAGCTACTTTATTAAAAAAATGAACCATATAATTATAATTTTTTTCTACCTATATATTTAGTGAACTTTTCATGCTGATTTCAATTGTATTCCATAACAAGACTGGAATTGCACATGAAACATGGCAAATGAGGGCAAATATATATATATTTATATATTATCAGAAATAAATTTTCTACATAGTTTATTCGAATTTTTTATGTTTGATGAAAATAACATTTTAATTTCGATTTCTAGCATTTTATATGCATTTTAATTCGAAAATAACATCGTTTTATAAGTTTCAAATATTACTTATGGCTTTCCTATTAAATACGAAAAACTTTTCGCATGCGGCGGAGCATATCATACATAATTTTAAACACATTTGCAAATCTTATAATTATATTACATTTCTATATTTTAAAGATCAAAAAGATGGCAAAGTAAAATTATGCATGAAATTTCGGAATCTCTTACAATGAAATAAATAATTTTAAAATACATTTGTTGTATGATATAGTTTTTGTTAGAATAAATTATGCCTTTTTAATAAATATATATTTTATAAAAGTACTGCTTGATGAGTTCGACGTTACCCGGGCCCATGGTAATACTTTAAAATGACCCAAAATTTGTTTTATATCTTTAATTCCACTTTGTTGAAATTTGTCTTTTTAAATGGAAAAGTAATTCATATAAAATATAGGACTTGGTATTTTATTTTTTGCGTAATTTCATTTTTGGAATGCAAGCGTATGGATAGAAAACCTAACCATGGCGAAACATTCAAATTTTCAAAGCTATGGACGAGATTTTAACGCATTTTATTTTGTAAAAAAGAAAAAAAAATACCTGTCTAAAACATTTGTAAATTTTTGTAGGTTATATCAGTCTGATTGATTGAGATGCTTCAAAAAGATTGCTTTAAATTGAGATATTTAGCTACTTTTGGCGCAGAAAAAACATGTTCTTCGTAAAGCGCGATGTGATCTGCAATTGCCAGTTTTAACAACTGTTGATTGTTTAACTGCAAGAAACAAACAAAAGAAATTATTGTTACTATTAATACTATGTATTAAATAAAATACATTCAAACATTAGCATGCAAATCAATACATTGCAAAACTTATTTGTTTTTCCTGAACTCATGAAGAGCATTTAAGTTTTCATTAAAAGCATGAAATTACAATAATTAAAATTGTAAGACAACAAATCTATGCTTCTTCAATTAATTCACTCATAAATTCAAAGTGGCGGTCTTTCTTGTATTTTATAAAAATTGAGTGGTTTTCGAAATCCTTTTGTAAACAAATGCAATGTCAATTTAAAAAAGATGGTATTTTAATTTTCTTAAACTTTAGAAGATATTTAAATTCATTTATATATATATGTATACGAATTGTACAACAATATATATCAACAAAACAAGAAAAATCAATTAGAAAGAATATATTCGAAATTTGCAGAACCATACTAGATTTATCCGACTCCAAATATACACATATCTAAATATATATATTAAATTTAATACAAAATTACAACATATAGACATGGAAAAAATAAATTAAAATTAATATAATCTAAATTTGTAGAACCAAAGTAAAATCGTCTGATGCAATAAATACTTTGGAATTACAAATGAAGTGCATGCTTTTATTTTCTTGGACCCATGAAAAGGCCAAATAATACGAATTTGGGGTTACCAATACACATAAAACCAAAATAAAACGGAGAAAAACATTTAAAATACATCATAATAGTCTTATTGAAATGAAAAGCAAAGAAAAGAAAATACCAAACACCATAGGTATCCTTAAAAGGTGTAGCAAAAATAGACCATTATGATTATAAATTAATTAAATGTTTTATATATACAGGGTGTCCCAAAAGGTCGTTTACAAACTTAACATGCTGGTCTGTCATATCATGATGAACAATATTAAATAGGAAACTAAGGGTACCAAACGTCTTCCAAAGGAGATATGCGCCATTAAAGTTTAGGGTCCAAAAATTCAAATGATTATAAAAAACAGAAAAATTGGTCGATTTATTTGCGGTTTTCACTAAAACTATTTTTTATGCCAGTATTTTCTTGAAAATAAATTATAAATATAAATTTTTAAAAAATGTCGATAGAGGGTGCTTTAGACTTTGGAGTAACAATAAACTAGTTTTTACCATTATTTTTTACATCTCATTAAACTTTTTTAGAAGCTTAGACATAAACTTAAATTTTGAGCTCAAAATCTAAATGGTTGGAAGTGGTTAAGTAGCGCAAACTGAATTGCGGGGGGAGGTTCAAATTTCAAATGATTATAAAAAATGAAAAAATTGGTCAATTGATTTGCGATTTTCACTAAAATTATTCTTTATGTCAGTATTATCTTGAAAATAATTTATAAAGATAAAATTCAAAAAATGCCGATAGAGGGCGCTTTAGACCTTGGAGTAACGTACAACTATTTTTTTCCGTTATTTTTTGCATCTCAAATTTTTTTTAGAAGCTTAAACATAAACTTAAATTTTGAGATGAAAATCTGAATCGTTGGGAGTGGTAAAGTAGCGCTAACTGAACTGTGTTCAATGGGGAATGGGGAGGTTCAAATTTCAAATGTCTATAAAAAACGGAAAAATTGGTCGGTTTTTGCTAAAATTATTCGTTATGTCAATATTACCTTGAAAATAAATTTTAAAGTAAATTTAAAAAAATCCGTTAGAGGGCGCCTTAAACTTTAGAATAACCTACAATTATTTTTAACCGTTTTTTTTTTTTTTTTTTTTTTTTTTTTTTTTTTTTTTAATCTAATTAAATGTTTGCAAAAGTTTAGACTTAAATTTTGAGCTCAAAATCTAAATCGATAGGAGGGTTAAGAAGCGCAAACTGAACTGTGTTCAGGATTTGAAATGTTACCTTCCCCACCTCTCAAACGCAGTTCAATTTTTGGCCGCATAATTACTCACAACGATGCAGATTTTGATCACAAAATTTAAGTTTGAACTTTTACAAGCATTTTATTAGATACAAAAAATAACGGTTAAAAATAGTTGTTGGTTACTATAAAGTTTAAGGCGCTTACTGACGGAATTTTTTGAAAGATATCTGTAAAATTTATTTTCAAGAAAATATTGATATAAAGAATAGTTTTAGAGAAGACCGACCAATTTTTCCGTTTTTTAAAATCATTTGAAATTTGAACCTCCCCACCCCCCATTGAACACCGTTCAGTTTGCGCTACTTAACCACTACCAACGATTCAGATTTTTATCTAAAAATTTAAGTTTATGTCTAAGCTTCAAAAAAAAATTATGAGATGCAAGAAATAACGGAAAAAATAGTTGTACGTTACTCCAAAGTCTAAAGCTCCCTCTATCGGCATTTTTTGAATTTTATCTTTATAAATTATTTTCAAGATAATACTGACATAAAGAATAATTTTAGTGAAAATCGCAAATCAATTGACCAATTTTTCATTTTTTTATAATCATTTGAAATTTGAACCTCCCCCCGCAATTCAGTTTGCGCTACTTAAACCCTTCCAACGATTTAGATTCTGAGCTCAAAATCTAAGTTTATGTCTAAGCTTCCAAATAATTTAATTAGATGCAAAAAATAATGGTTAAAACTAGTTTATCGTTACTCCAAAGTCTAAAGCGCCCTCTATCGACATTTTTTGAAATTTATCTTTATAATTTATTTTCAAGAAAATACTGACATAAAGAATAGTTTTAGTGAAAACCGCAAATGAATCGACCAATTTTTCTGTTTTTTATAATCATTTGAATTTTTGGACCCTAAACTTTAATGGCGCATATCTCCTGTGGAAGACGTTTGGGACCCTTAGTTTCCTATTTAATATTGTTCATCATGATATGACAGACCAGCATGTTAAGTTTGTAAACGACCTTTTGGGACACCCTGTATATTGGAATATGCCTTATATACTATATTCACTCTGTAGATATATAAGTTAAATTTTCAGTGATTTTTAATTTAAAACATTGTAAAAAATAATAAGTGATTAATTTATTAATTTTTTTAAAACGTGTAAAATTTAATAGGAATGAATAATTATAATGATTCTATAATTACTTGCACCATATTATAAAAACTCAATAATTAAATCTATCTTATATCTTAGTATTTAATAACTTATCTTAATTAATTAAAAGGCAAATAAAACAATTCTTTATTAATTTCATCGATGATATATTTATGACTTAAAGGCATCCGAAGATGGAGTAAAATTTTATTTTCTTTATTAATTAATATCATAATGCTAAGATATTTCAAAAGTAAAAGGGAAGAGTGACTAACAAAAATAAAAAATTAAATGAGTTTCTTTAATTTTACAATATTAACCTGAATTCAACATAGTAATATAAAATAAAAGAAGGAATAAAATAGTTAATTAATATTTGCATTTTATATACTGAGAAAAAATGTTTTAAACATTGTCCAAATTGTTAAAGCTAGATTCAAGTTAATCATTAACATTGATTATTAAATTATATTAATGGGTTTAATTAGCTTAACTATACAATTATTCATACATATCTGTAAATTCAACATCCAGTATGTATATATATATATATTTGTGTATTTGTTTGTGATAACAATTTCTAATCAGGAATAATAAAGTACAAAATTTCACTTTTTCAGTACATGTAGTTTAATGTATATATACGTAGTGTAACGTATAATGTATATTTATTCTTTAAAGATACATATAAAAAGGTCATGTCATATAAATAAATTTTCCTTCTTCCGGCGTACATTTTATTAAATTTAACGATGTGAATTATAAAATTCAGCACATTGAAGCTGGCAAAGTTAAGAACGAAATTTTGCTGACGCATCCAACCAAATGATACTACAAACTTAGAATTTCGCTTTAATTTCATCTATGATATATTTATAACTTAAAGGCATCCGAAGGTGGATTAAAATTTATTTTCTTTATTTATAGACATTTTTTAATGATATTTTCTAAAATGTCGCTTTCTATATATATAAAAAAATGTGAGATTCTGAGAATTATTAAGAGTAGAGAATTATTTTAGAATATAGAATAGAGAAGTACTTTAGATATCATTAATCGATATAAATAATTTTATGTTTAAAAATTATCATGTCATCGGTATACCTTCTGAATCTTTTGTTATAGTTTAACAAAACAAAATTAAACTCATAATATAAATAAAAATGATTGGCAGCAGAGCTAGAATAATTAGTTCCCATATCACTGTCATAATTTTGAAAAAAAAATAGCCTTTTATACTTTAAAAGTTATTTTCTTTGAAGTTATGTATTATTTGTTACTGCTCTTGTTTAAAAAGTTGAGTTCATTTATTAAATTGTTTTTACACCCTGATTACAATTTTTTTTTTTATAATTTTCATTTCTTTAAATAAAATTATATATACATAACATGCGTGTGTGTGTGTGTTAACAAAATTCTAATCAGGAGTTAAAGCACTTATATAAAAAAGAATACATTAATTTTATGTTTAGCTTTTTCATAACATGAGTTTAATGCGATATATTTATTCTTTAAAAATACATCAAAAAGGTCACGTCATATAAATAAATTTTCGATCCTCCGGCACTTACTTTATCAAATTTAACGATGTGAAATGTAAAACTCAGCACTCGGAAGCTGACAAAGTTATGAACAAAATTTTGCTGACGCATCCATCCAAATGATATTGCAAACTTAGAATTTCGCTTTAATTTCATCTGTGATATATTTCTAACTTTATGGGATCCGAAGGAGGAGTAGATTTTTTTTTTATAGACATTTTTTAATGATATTTTGTTGAAATGTATCTTTCTATAAAAATTAATTTTCAGATTGAATTATTTTGAGAACTTAGAAATTTTACGTTTTTTAAATATCAATTTTAAAATTTATTTATTTTTCCAAATTCTTCAGGAATAATTTCCATTATTACATTTTTTCATACACATTTTTTTTTTTGCTTAGAAGCTTCTTGCTTATTTATTTTAAGGAATGATATTAACATTACTTACAAAATTTATAATAATTTAAAAACTTAAAAAAGGATTTTTGAGTGGTTTTTTCTTCAAGGAATATACTTTTGAAAATTTCAAAAGAAATCAAAATCTTTAAAGAAAATTAATAAAGACATAACATAAAATATCTGAACAATCTTTCATACACATATGTTCATAGGGAATTTAAATGTACGAGGTGGAATCCGTCAAAATTTGACGAAAGAAAATTTTTAAAAAATAACTGTTTCATTTTTTATAATAAATCTACAAAACTAGTTACAGTAAAAGAATATCTTATATTGGTAATTTTAACTCTCAAGCAAATATTATTTTAAGCTAAAATTAACAAATGCTATAAAACTCAATTATACAAATTATTAAACGAAATAAGACCGAAATTCACCGGATTTTATAACAAACGCATTTAATTTTATTTATTTAATTTTTTTAAAGAAAAAATCGAGTGATTCGGTTGCCCAAATTACAAAATTGGTGCTAAAAACTATAAAAAAAAATATATCAAAAATAAATTTAGATACACTTTTGAAACGAATTGCATACAAATGTAAATTTTTTTCTCTCTACGACGGTGTAAAAATTTAAAATGTACGATGCTTAGAAGCGTAAAATTTGCAGTTCCGAAAATCTCAAAACCAAAATTGCATGGGAAAATGTTTCCATTCGCAAAATGACGTATGCGTTACGCACAGTTACGTTTAGCATTTATAATATAGATGTGTAAATATCACAAAAAGACTTACAAAGATCTTTCATAAATAAATAAACATGAAGTTTTGGTTACTGACAGGGTGCAAAACATTGCGTACAAAATATAATTGACTTAGTTGTTGTTATATTCATCCTAAAACAACGCTGTTTACTTCATTTTTTAAAATTATAGTTGCACTATTTTAAAAGGAATATATAATATTTCTTTGGTTTTCTTTAAATACTTTAATAAACAAGTAAAATGTGAAGTTAAAAACGATAGTATTCCAATTTTTTGAAGTTTGGAATATAAATATTTACATGCATACCTATATATATATATATATATATATATATTTATTTCTTATGTGTGATAACAAATTTCTAAACATGAATTTAAATACTTATAGTAAAATAGTACATTAAGTTTATATTTAATTTTCTCAGTGCATGTAGTTAAATGCTGCATATTTATTCTTTAAAAATACATCAAAAAGGTCATGTCATATAAATAAATTTTCCCTCCTCCGGCATGAATTTTATTAAATTTAACGATGTGAAGTATAAAAGTCAGCGCACTGAAGCTGGCAAAGTTATGAACAAAATTTTGCTGACGTATCCATCCAAATGATACTGCAAACTTAGAGATTCTCTTTAATTTCATCTCTGATATATTTCTAACTTGAAGGCATCCGAAGGAGGAGTAAAATTTTATTTTCTTTATTTATAGAGATTTTTTAATTTTTTTTTAATGTGTCTTTCTATAAAAATTGTTTCTGAGATTGAATTATTTTGTGAACTTTGAATTTTTATTTTTTCTAAATATAAATTTTTAAATTTATTTATTTCTCCATATTTTTGACGAATAATTTCCATTATTACATTTTTTCATTCACAATTTTTTTGCTTAGAAGCTTTTTATTTATTTATTTTCAGGATTAAAATAAATATTACTTACAAAATTTATAATAATTTAAAATGTTAGAAAAAAAGTTTTTTCAGGTTTGGCTTTGTACCTATGTCCTCTCAAAAATTCAGAGCTTTAAACTGCTGTTTCACATATTTACGCTTGCGGGAAATTCTTCTATTTCCTTCTAAAATAGAGAGGTTTAAAATACAGTTTGACACATGCGCATATGTGGCAAAAATGGCCTGAAAGCTACTAGAAATAGTTTAACGTTTTAATATATGTGATAATCCTTTTTTTACCGAGAAGGTTTATTTTTACATAATTATATTTTTCTCCTGTTGAGATAAAAAAAGAATTCTAATAAACTATTTACACACGAAAATTCGAAACTTTTTTTAAAAATATTTTAAAATAATAATAAATAAAATCATTGTTATAAAGTAAAAATGTGGTGTCAAATTATTTAAAAAAAATTACTATTTCTTTCCGAAATTATTTCCCAAAAATAATATCGCTGCATATCAATTTTAATATATATGTTTTTCTATCTTTTTCTGTAGTTCATTTATTATAAACTTCTGTTAAATATTTTGAATTACACTATATGGCCATTGATTATTGGACACTTGCGATTTTAGACATTTTACTAAATATCTAGAAAAATACATGAGGAATCATCTCGAAACTCTTAGTGTATAAATATAATAATATACGTCATACATCTCCGTGAAGATTTTTTACCGAAACTCTATAGGGGACCGTCAACAAATTAAAAGTGAATGAATATCTTTTGAATAACCTTGTCAAAACTAATGTAGCAAAAGCGCTCAAACTCTAGATTATTATTGAATGTCTTATTGTAATACGCTTTGTTCATTTTTATGCAAATAGCATGCATACTCGCAGAGTAATTAAGGTTTTTATAAAAATGGTCCCAATTTTTTTCAAATTTTTCCCTTATAATTTCAGAGTTTTCAATATAAAATAATATTTTTTTCAGAAAATATGACAAACAACATTGCACACAGTACCCTGTAATCAAAATTAAAAAATAATAAAAAATGTATGAAAAATAAGTAGGTTTACTAAATAATTTTTTACTGCGCATGCGTCAAAGATATCAAAATTTCATTTGCATATTATGTTAGCTAAATGTATAGAGCAACTTTTGTAAAAGTCTCAAAATCATAGCTTGAAAGTTCTGAAAATAATCGTCTATAGAAAAAGGACAAAATCCGTTGTATCCAAAATGAAGCAAAAAAATGAGGGATTTTATCCAAATGTAGTAGTACATCCCGTATTGTGTATTCTATATTGACACTAATCAATGTATATATGGATACAACCCCTCTTGTTTTTGCTTCATTTTGAGAATAACGGATTTTCAACTTATTCAATTGACGATTATTTTCAGATTTTCACGTTATGATTTTGTGACTTTCACAAAAGTTGCTCTATACATTTAGCTAACATAATATGCAAATGAAATTTTGATACCGTTGACGCATGCGCAGTAAAAAATTATTTAATTATTTAGTAAACCAACTCATTTTGTATACAATTTTCATTATTTTTTAATTCTGATTACAGGGTACTGTGTGCAATGTTGTTTGTCATATTTTCTGAAAAAAATATTATTTTATATTAAGAACTCTGAAAATTATAATAAAAAAACTTGAAAAAATTTGGGACCATTTTTTATAAAAACCTTAATTACTCTGCGAGTATGCATGCTATTTGCATAAAAATGAACAAGGCGTATTACAATAAGACATTCAATCATAATTTAGAGTTTGAGCGCTTTTGCTACATTAGTTTTGACAGGGTTATTCAAAAGATATTCATTCTTTTTTAATTTGTTGACGGTCCCCTATGGCGTTTCGGGAAAAAATCTTCACGGAGATGTATGACTTATACTATTATATTTATACACTAAGAGTTTCGAGATGATTCCTCATGTATTTTTCTAGATATTTAACAAAATGTCTAAAATCGCAAGTGTCCAACAATCAAAGGCCATATAGTGTATAAATATGCTAGAATGATATGGCACTTGAATCATATTTGCATTGAAAATTAAAAACATTGAAAATCTGTTTTAAAGTAAAAACAACTTATTAAATATTATTTAAAAAACAAAACACAAAAAATTCTAAATCTAGAGAAATTCTGCTCGGAGGAAAACGTATTTGAATATTCAAATATATTCTATACGTGTTGCTACACTGAATAAAACATGTAGTTTCTAATTTAAGTGACTTTTTCTAATAAAAACAATAAGTGTACATAAACTGATTTTTTATGTCAAACAAATTGATATTTAATATTTTAATATTTATTAAAATGAATAAAGCTCTACATTTTTCCAGGACTTAATTTTCACTTTCTTTTACCTTTGCAAGAAGAATATATTGGATCCGTGAAAATTTTTGACGGACTTATAGGTTTTAGGGGACAGAGAACATGAAAGACATGTTTTTACATAAGGTCTATATTTGAGTCTGCAGTCTGTCTGTCTGTCTATATGTGATAAAAAGTTTATAGGCGCCCTATCCCAAGAATTTCTGCACTTTATTTCTCAAAAATTTAGTTTCTGTTAGACCTTGATATGAACTATATCTGATAGGTTTTTGGTGTATATTACTCAATAGGTGGTACTGCTTTGTTGCATGATTCATAATTTCCACATTAGATATATCTCAATAACTAGTGTGCATGCATTTTCATATATCTTAAGATTTAGTTAGTACTTGATGTAACATAATGCTGATTCCGTTTTAGTGCAAATAGCTCTATAGAAGGCGCTACTATGTTATATTATTCGCGATTATCGGAATAGCTCTATCTCGAGAACTATTGCACAAAATTTTCTAAAACTTCAGATGTAGATTCTTCCTGAAATACATTAGAGTTTTTTAGATTTAAGTATAAGTTGTTTAGTTTCCTACATTTTTCATGATTTCGCAATAAATGTATCGCAATAATTAATGCATGGATTTTCAGATTCAGCTACAACTGATAAAAAATTGTTCTGATTAGTTTTTGGTATACATTACCAAACATGTGGTGCTGTTATGCAGTTTTTTTTTAAATTTTGGAATAGTTATCTCAAAAACTAATGCACGGATTTTCATCAACTTTCAGATCAGTTATAAGTTTATATAGATTATTGCTGATTACATTTTGCTTTAAACCACCTAACTAGTGGCGCTGATTTAATGCATTTTTCAAGAAGTATTAACATGCATAAGTAAGAAGAAAGTTTTGGGATTGACACATCTGTATGGTCTTCTTATAATTTAATTCTAAAAATTTAGAAAAAATTGTAATTTTTAGTAATGCATTTAAGTAATATTGACATGCAATGCACCCCGTGCATTGCTTAATAAAATAATAATTTTGATTTTTACTTATTTAAAATTTGATGACTATTTAAAATTTGAGCATATAATGCGTTAATAAAAATGCAAAAAATGTTTTTCTATTATTTTTTGATAATAAAAATTGCTAGTAAAAGTCTTTAAGCGTACAAATACATGATACATTTAAAAGTTTTAGTATACTATTTGCGTGAAAGACTAGTAGATACTGATAACATTTTTTAAATATATTTTTTTATTTATGTTCTTTATTGTTCTATACTTTATCTTGAGTCGAGATTAATGTACTTTTTTTTAATGAGATGTTAAAAGAAGAGCCTTTATGTAGGTTTTAATGTTCTTTTTTGTCAATTAAATGTTTGTTTCGCGTAACACGGATCTTTTTTGATGAAGTTACTTACATTTAAGATGAGATAATACAAATAAAAGCGAAAAGAACTTGCATCCGATATATGAGATTTTAGATTAATGAGATATTAGTATTTTTACAAACATGCAAATTTATAAAATGGATAAGTACTATGCTGAAAAAAAAAATATTTTTAAAACATGAGAATAATGCGACACGAAAATTTTCCATTCATATTTGGAAATCTTACAAAAAGTATCTTACCAATAAATCCAATTTTTACTGCAATACTTACTGCCAATATATCTGACATTAGCTGCCATAGTTACTGCACTATTATACCTATTGAAATAAATATCTCTAATACATACTGCACTCCAATATCTATACAAGTCCTTACCCCAAGTCCTTAGCTCAAATACGTACTGCAGTACTTGCAGTACTTTAAGTAACTGTATTTAAAGTTCTTATCATCGCAATTATGTACTGACTAACACATATCTGTGATGGAAGTCAGTCTTACAAGTTTTAAAATTTTTTCTCTTAAAAACATTACTAATTAAATGAATATGAAAACACTGAAAAAAAACCGCAAAGGAAAGAATCTTTTAAATATATGTAATATTTATAATGTTTCATAGTGGCTGCAAGATTGCTTTGATCAATGTTATTTTTAAAATTTGGATTTATTTTAAATGATAACTTGCGTAGAAAAAATAACTTTTATCTAGATATAATAAAAAAAATGAAAAGTTTAAATGTATACACTTTAAATTTCCCTCAAATGTTTATGTGTTTTATTTTAAGGGATACCCGTAAGAAAAAACCCAACATTTTCATTATTGATTTTAAAAGTAATGAATTTTGGTGTACTATTTAAGAATCTTTTTGTAAGGAATAATTAGCAAAAAATTCACTTTTTATTAAAAAGTATATTTTTTATGGGAATTTTTATGATTTTTTTGTCAAAAAATACACTTTTTAAAATTACTACTCCTTATTCAATTTTCAATATTTTGGTATTCTAAAATTTCTTATATAGTGTTATAGTAATATGGAAAAGACCTAGGGGATACATATTTTTTATTTTTTATTTTAATCAGCTAAAAAAAAAAAAAAAAAAAATACGCATGGTATATTTCCTTAAATTCGATATAATTTTCATGTTTGCCAATTTATGTAAAATTTTCAGAAATAGCTAAAAAATATATATATCTTTACTTTTTTTTGTACATTTGTTTTAAGATTCTAAAAACATAAACACTTTGTTCTAAATCATTTTACAACTGAGCGTTAGTATTTTGAACTTAGGCGAAATATGAAAAAAGTCATTTTCAGGAAAACACATTTAAAGTATAAAATGCAAAAGAAAAGCGTAAAAAAAAAAATATTTCATGTTGAAACTATTTTTATATTAATTTTTAATATATCAAGAATATTTTTTAAGAATATTTTTTTATATTGAACACAATAGAAAAAAATTGTATCCAGTTTTGTCTTCGAAGAAAATTCCTCAATTTTCAGTGACAAAAATTCATCGAGCTGTCAAAATATATACTTTTTTTAAATGCTACTCCTCATTCAATTTCCAATATTTTAGTATTACTAAAATTTCTTAAATAGTGTTATGGTATATGGAAAAGACCAGGGGAGAAATATTTTTAATTTTATTTTATAATGATCTAGAAAAAAAGAGTTACCTATGGTAAATTTTCTGAAAATCGTTATAATTTTCATGTTTACCAATTTCTACAA
Source organism: Maratus speculifer (assembly GCA_964019185.1). Lineage (NCBI taxonomy): Eukaryota > Metazoa > Arthropoda > Arachnida > Araneae > Salticidae > Maratus > Maratus speculifer. Next base: position 415,576,018 of record OZ025290.1, read on the forward strand.
AATTTTCAGAAACATTTTAAAAATGCATCTCCCCCACATTTTCTGCATTTTTTTTAAGATTTTAAAAACATAAACACTTTGTTTCTAAATTATTTTACCACTGAGCCAGTATTTTGAACTTAGGCAAAATATGAAAAAAAGTCATTTACAGGAAAACGCATAAAGTACAAAATACAAGAAAAATTAGTAAAATAAAACTTATTTTGTGTTGAAACTCTACCTCTTAGAAACATGGTTGACACACTCTTCATTTTCAATTTTCATCTTAGAACCATACACTTTTTTACCTGAAAGATACGTGTATATTTTTGCATCACCATCGTGTATCTGAATCCTTTTTCTTCGGATTGTTTCCAAAGTTTCAGTGCTGCTTCCATTTCCATCGAATTAGAAGACCCACAGTGATTTTTGATGAACTTAGGCAAAATATGAAAAAAAGTCATTTACAGGAAAACGCATAAAGTACAAAATACAAGAGAAATTAGAAAAATAAAACATATTTTGTGTTGAAACTCTACTTCTTAGAAACATGGTTGACACACTCTTCATTTTCAGTTTTCATCTTAGAACCATACACTTTTTTACCTAAAAGATACGTGTATATTTTTGCATCACCATCGTGTATCTGAATCCTATTTCTTCGGATTGTTTCCAAAGTTTCAGCGCTGCTTCCATTTCCATCGAATTAGAAGACCCACAGTGATTTTTGATGAACTTATGCAAAATATGAAAAAAAGTCATTTACAGGAAAACGCATAAAGTACAAAATACAAGAGAAATTAGTAAAATAAAACTTATTTTGTGTTGAAACTCTACCTCTTAGAAACATGGTTGACACACTCTTCATTTTCAGTTTTCATCTTAGAACCATACACTTTTTTACCTGAAAGATACGTGTATATTTTTGCATCACCATCGTGTGTCTGAATCCTTTTTCTTCGGATTGTTTCCAAAGTTTCAGCGCTGCTTCCATTTCCACCGAATTAGGAGACCCACAGTGATTTTTAAAACACTCATTTTTGTAACTTTCAATAAATATTTGAAACTTTCACCTAAATCGCGTTTGGCATTACAGAATTTGGACATCACTTCAAAATCGATGACATAACCTGTAATAACACAGCGAAATCAAAAACACAGCGAACTGCATACTTAGAATTATAGCCGCGTGTATGCCAAATGTCATCAAAACTTACAGCAATATTAATAATAGGACGTTCAACAATAATAAGTGTATCAGTACATTTTATGTCATCATACGCTTTTCTAACATTTGAATGGACTATTTCAAACATTTTGTTTGTAGATTTTTTGCAGTCCTGATATACTTTTTTCATTTGTATATCATATGTTTTATCAGACATTACAGACATATTCATCTCAAAATCAAATTGATCAACTGTTGAAGGACCTCGTGCAATTTCTGTAAAAGCTTTTGTCACTTTATAATTGACGTCATAGCCTTCACCATCAGTTGTTGGAGCTGATGTAAATTCGGAACCCTTTATTTCATCACATGCTCCACAAAACATTTCTAATTTATGGGCTATCACTCGTACTTTTCATAAGTATTTTCATTTGTTTTGAAAAAAAAAATCTGGGCATGCAGTAAATTTAAAAAGTTCAAAAACTGAAGTAATATCAACAGTAATATAATGAGGAGTATGATTAGATTTTAAATTATCATTTTGTCCTGTAGTACTTGCAATTTCTGTATCAAAAACAAGATTATGTAATCTAACGTTTTGTTTCATATTATTATCAGTATTTACAGATAAGTTAGAAACACTGGATATACTTATTTCAGGGACTTGAGTAATCATACTTTCTGTTTTCCATCTTTTAGAAGACATCACATTCATATGTTGTTTACGTTTCTTCGAACGAGGTATTTCAGTATATTATTTTAAAAGAAACTTGTAGAATATTAAACTTGAATTAATAATACAAAAAATTCACGTGCAAACACTAATTTAAACGAAAGAATGCAATGTATACAAGAAAAAACAGAAGAGTTTATCACGAGAATCGAATCGAAAGGGGTAAAATGTAAACAAACACGATAGCGTTCGATTTTACTGTTAACGGTTATGGATAATTCAGAACAGAAGAATATATTCTTCTTTGATTAATCATACTAAAATTAAAATATTATTAACTGTACCTAACTTCGTTTAATAGTGTAATATAAAAGTAAACAAAGATGTGTAAGCTTTTTAAATGACCGCTAGTCCTTTAAACTCTAGTGAATACAATTAAAAATGCTCATTTGTTACCTGTTCCAAGTGTTCCCGAGTTCTGAAATTTTGCATGAATATTCGCAAATATGTATATTATCGTTTTCTTAGATGAAAAATTTTTTCAACTTTTGATGATTTTTGGTCGAAAATGGGGTTCGGGTCTCCCTTAAGTATTAGTAAACACTTGACAAGAAAACTTTAGTTGATTTTTTTAAATAATTGGATTTTTAAAAAACCAATATTCTAATTTTTAAAAAATACTATTAAAAAACTAAATTTAACTTTAAAAAATAGAGATTTAAAGTTCTCTCGTTTGCACTTTCTCACCGTTTTCGCAAGGGGTATTAATCTCGATACGTCACTAAAATTAGAAAAATATATTATAAAATAGCACAAAAACTTCTGTGATGGATAAATGAATAATCGGTATACTGTTTACACTATTTTTTAATGAAAAAAATGTTAATTTTAAAAGCATTATTAAAGAAAAGAAACGCTAATCATTCTGCATAACTGTCAAATCAAAATTAAGATAATCATATAATAACCGTACATAAAAAATACACATAACCAATAGCGTTATTGGTTGTGTGTATTTTTATATACGATTATTATATGATTATCTGAATTTTGATTTGACAGTTATGCAGAATAAATAGAGTTTCTTTCTTTAATAAAGCTTTAAAATTAACAATTTTTTCTCATTGGTAAATAGAAAGATAGAAACATAAAAAAATTAGTGTAAACAGTATAAAATAAATAATATAAAAATAAAATTTATAATAAAAATTCTTTTCAATTAAGAAAATTTACAATGTTTAAATCTTCTTAAATATTTTTTTAATTAAAATAAGAATATTGACTCAGAAATTAAGATATATTCAAATAAATCAGTCTCATTCATTAGTTTCATTTTCATTAAAAATTAGTACTTGCAAGACTTGTTAGATTTATATAATTTTGTTTTATTTCGGATTTATTTACAGTTATTACTTGCATAGAATCAATTCATTTTTTCGCTTTATTTTTAAAATAAAAAAGAGCTTTTAATGTTCAAAAGCAAAATGCGGAAACATAAATAACATGTGTCAATATTTGCTGTTAAAATATTAATCAGTACGTTTTGCAGAAATCAGTAAATTTTATCTGAAATTTGCCATACATTTTTTTTTTATCCTATAGATAATGCTGTATTTTATACACTCAAATTTCAAAGAGTGTTAGTTTCCCTTCTAAAACTGAATACTTTTCTTGTAGAAATTCCTAAATGTAGTCACTAAAAGACAAATTATGTCAAATTATTTTATTTAAAAAATATATAGATGAAAGTATTTTATAAGTTATCAAAAATAATCAAATACAATTATTTTATTTTTATTTTATCAGTCTATATATACGAATGGACAGAAGTTTATAATGATAGCAAGAAAATATTATTTTTAGGAATACTATTTTTCCTATTTTTTACTTCATTCCACAACTTAAAAAAATAATAGAATTTAATACATTTTATACACGAGCAAACGTGGTATACTATTATTATTTTATTCAAAATCTAAAATTATGTTCCTCGTTTCATATTCTGATATTATTATCAAACTGCGTTTTTTTTTTCATTTTCTTCCCATTTTTTCCTAACTCTCTTACAAAGTGAAATAAAATGTATGTAATTTCCTGTTTACAGAGATATCTGGAATTATATAATGACACTTTAAAAGCATCACTAGAACCTTTATTAAAAATAACATAATTAATTAGTATAAATCACTTCCAAAGCAATTTTTCTCTTTATGATTTCCGTCTGTAACATAAGTTACATTGCGAATGTTTGTGTAAAAGATATGATTTTTTTATAAAGTGACAGAAATTTCATCGCCGTAGGAATTTATCTCCATAATATTTACCGTTGTAAATTATAGAACAGGCAGTATCCCAGGCTATTCTGTACTATCGGGTTTGTAGCCCGATGAGAAAAGATTACGTTTTATAAATAAATAAAACCTATTCTCAAACCCTCTGACAGTCTTGCAAAAGGGCAAAATTGTAATGTTGTTTTCTCAGCATTTTGTTTTAATTGCTAAAAAATATGATTCTTTCAAAATTATAGAAAAATCTTACTTACGAATATGAGTGTTATCCTTGGGTGTGTTAATCATTGCACAATGTATTAAAAATCCGTTAAATCAACTGAGTTATATCATTTTAATTATTGCTTGCATGGCAGTCAAACCTGGAGCTTAGGGAACGTCTATAGACGGGCTTGTCAGTGAGAGTGTTAAATTAAAAAATCAAATAATAAACTTGTAATTTTTTTTCTTAAAATATTTAGAAAAACTTCATAGTCTATAATTTGATGCATTTGTTTAAATATTAGATGCTTTAAATAAGAGATTCTGATTTAGATTGTATTGCAAGTAGCTATTGAAATACACCAAACTGTACTTAACTTTTTAATTATTTCATTTTCTGTTATTTTTTTAAACAATTAGTACAAAAAATCTAACAAAGTATTTTTAAATAATGAACTTTTAGTATGTTCCCCAGATACAGCATATCTATGTATTTTATATTTAAATATGCTGAGTATTTTTTTATTTTCCATATTACTATAAGAACTTTAATATTTAGGATTTTAAATAACCAAAGTTATTTTTTTCCCTTAAGATGTTATTCCATTAATGATAATGAAATATTCTTTCACTATTTCGAGACATAAACATTATAATTTATACTTTTTAAAAATAAATTATAAAATATTGTGGGATCAATTACAATTGCGGCACATTAAAAATTCAAAGGTTTCGGCAGCTGGCTGATATCAAACATTTTCCATATAGCAACAGCTGTTTGATTTAAGGGGTCAGGTACCTTTCAAATGGTCAAAATTTCGATTTTTTTTATTGCTTTATATGAAAGTATAATCTTTTAGATTCATATTAAAACAAACCCCATAAAAAAATTCTCATTAGAAACGAAGTTATGGGCAAAATAGTAAGGCCTCTTTTCATGAAACAGCGATATTTAAAGGGCTAGACTGTTTGTTTACATTTTTCACGCAGCAGGCGCCGGCCGTAGCTGATAAGATTCAAGGATTTCTACTCTTATTTTTCTTTACTCTGTGGTTATTTATTTTCCCTTTCCTTTCAGGAAATCAAGCAGAAATTAGCAACTGCTACTTCAACTTTAGATTCAAGCTATTTAGCTTGATTTAGAAATAAATCTATGCACGTTGTGTTGTTTACTCTTTCGATGCTGAATTTCTGATTTTTTTTATAGTGATTTGTTTGCGAATAAGTTTTATTTTAGCTTTAAATTAATTTTATTTATTTCGTTAATAATCTTCTGCTACAATGAGTGAAGTTCTTAGCGAAAACACACCTAAAAGAGCTTCTGGGATACGACCGAAAAAAAGGAAATTTACTGGTAATATATTATACCAGAAAGTTGACGAAAAGTGAAAATGATTCACTGAATAACAGTGCTTCACAGAGAAAACTTTCTGTAAACAAGGAGTTTGAATATAATTCTAGCTTTGATGGATATCGTATTATGGATGTCAGTCACATGTTTTCCATTCTGGAAAAATTTTTATGCTGTAAAGCTTGTGGTGGTGAAGTAAGTATAACAGAAGAAATTGAATGTGGCTTATCATCTAAAATTTCGATTTTATGTGAAAATTGTGCTGAAGTTATTAAATTTAAGAATTCTAAGAAGATCGGCGAAAATAACAAAATTTCAGAAATTAACAACAGATATATTTATGCCATTAGATCAATTGGACTGGGGTATGCAGCAATGAAACTGTTTTGTGGAATCATGGATCTGCCTCAACCGGTTTCCAAAAAATCTTACAATGCTGCGATAAAGGTGCTACAGAAATGCTCTGCATCTGTCGCAGAAAGATCTATGATATCTGCAGCTTCAGAAGAAGTAACTCTGACTGATTCTTCATGCTTAAACATCAGTGGTGACGGTACATGGAAAACTCGGGGTCATACTTCACGAATAGGTGTGTGCACTGTCATTGGTGACAAAAGCGGCAAAGTTATTGATACTGAAGTCCTTTCCTCATTTTGCAAGTCATGTGATGCATGGAAACTAAAAAAAGGGACGCATGAATATAATTCATGGAAAAAAACCCATGAAAATGATTGCCTCAATAACCACGATGGATCTGCTGGAAAAATGGAACTAAGTGGTATGGTTCGAATATTTCAACGTTCAGAAGCCGCAAGAAATGTAAAGTACATCGGATATATAGGTGATGGTGATGCCAAAACTTTTCAAGCCATATCAGAGGCCAGCCCATATGGTCCTGATACAAAAGTTGAAAAAATTGAATGCGTGGGTCACATTCAAAAGAGAATGGGCACACGCTTACGAAAACTTAAACAAAACAAAGTAAAATGTAGTGAAGGTAAAGCACTTGGAGGAAAAGGTAGACTTACGGACAACATCATTGCTAAGTTAACAGATTATTATGGAAATGCAATTCGACAGAATAAAAACAATTTACATGAAATGCGTAAAGCTATCTGGGCTGCATATTTTCATACTCGTTCAACGGATGCCGAGCCTCTACATTCATTTTGCCCTACTGGAAGTGAATCTTGGTGCAAATATAATAAAGCAGTTGCTTGTGGTACCATTAAAACATTTAAACACAAGAACACAGTCCCGACTAGTGTAATGGATACTATAAAACCAATTTTTAATGACTTATCGCAGCCAAAACTTCTGTCTAGGTGCTTAGGAGGTAAGACCCAGAACAACAATGAATCGATAAATTCTTTAATATGGAAATTATGCCCAAAAACACAAGGAGTAGGTAAAAGGATTGTGGAAATTGCTACAAATGAAGCAGTTATTTTGTTTAATGATGGCAATCAAGGAAAAATGAATGTAATGCAAGAATTTGGCTTGACAGTTGGTGCACATGCTCGAGGATGTTTGAAACAGTTAGACGACCAAAGGATTGCAACTTCTAATTTACGCTTTCTTCAAAACACAAAAGAAGCAAGAAAAAGTAAGCGAATGAAAGAAATTGCTCAGAAAGATAAATTTCTCTTGCAGGAAGGTGAAATTTACAGTGCCGGTGCTTTTTAAATGTGTTAAGTTTTGTGAAAATCTTTGAGCAAAGTTTTTTTCCATCTGTTATCCCATGCGATGATAGTTATCAAAGTATATGTATGTAAATTAGTGTTCAAATTTCTAAAAGGTTTATTTATGTCATGCAATAGAAAACATCAGAATGAATTTATAGATTTTTGTTTCACAAGTCTTCTAAAAAGTTTATCAACCTAATAATCTAAGTAAACAGATGATGTAGTATTGTTCTTGTAAAGGTAAATTTATTTTTATTTCTACTTTTATTTTTCTTGATTTAGTACACAATATTTATTTTTTAATATTTATTAAATTCATGTGTATAAATAAGATAAGTAAATAATTATATAAATTACTGCAATACTTAAAAATAATGTTTCATAATAAGTTTCTAAGTCAATCTTTTCTTTCAATTGAATTTTCACAAAAATAATTTTCGTTTTTACGCTTAGGATTCAATAGCGCACATGATTTCTCCGAAACTGTTGGCTAAAATTTTATAAAAAATTAACAGCTCATACAAAACATTCAAATGTTGAAAATGACGAATTGTTATCAGTGTCATGTAAGAATTTATTAAATAATGAATGGTTATTTAGAAAAATGATATAAGGAAAATTTTTTTCGTTTTTTCGTTTACGATTCAATAGCACGCATGATTTCTCCGAAATGGTTGTCTAAAATTTTATAAAAAATTAACAGCTCTTACAAAACATTCAAATGTTGAAAATGACGAAGTATTATCAGTGTCATGTAAGGATTTATTAAATAATGAATGGTTATTCAGAAGAATGATATGAGGAAAATTTTTTTTCGTTTTTCCGTTTACGATTCAATAGCGCGCATGATTTCTTTGAAATTGTTGGCTAAAGTTTTATAAAAAATTAACAGCTCATACAAAACATTCAAATGTTGAAAATGACGAATTGTTATCAGTGTCATGTAAGGATTTATTAGATAATGAATGGTTACTTAGAAGAACGATATGATGAAAAATTATTTTCGTTTTTACGTTTACGATTCAACTGCGCGCATGATTTCTCTGAAATGGTTGTCTAAAATGTCATAAAAAATTAACATCTCTTACATAGCATATAAATGTTGAAAATGATGAAGTATTACCAGTTTCATGTAAAAATTTTGTAAATAATGAATAAATATATAGAAAAATGTTGTATCAGTATATGTTATTTGTGTATTTATATTCATTTTGCATGTTTTATAGCACACTATTTACTATTTTTTTATAATGTAACTTATTGAATTTATGTTTTTATATAAATAGGTAAGTAAATAAATATATGTATACTTAAATATCTAAAGATATTTTGCATAATATGTTTTAAAAAGAAATTTTATCTTTAAATTGGATTTTCTCAAAATGCTATTTTTTCAACTTGCGCGCATGATTGCTCGAAAATGGTTGGGTAGAATTTGATGAAATTTTTACAGAAGTTACATAACATATAGATGCTTAAAATTACGAACTACTATCACTTTTGTGTATGAATTTTTTAAGTTATGAATTATTATTTACAAAAAAAGTGCTAAATTTTGTTATTTTTCATATTTTTATGTATTTTTTATACAAAGACAGAATTTAAAGTAACTAGGGTTCGTCATTTTGATTATTGACTATTTTTCTTTATATATAAAGTGATTTTAGGTCTTTATGATATTTTTTATGCATGTCAAGCTGCGCGCAAGACTATGTATGATTTTTCTTCGAGAAAAAAAGACCTTTTGTAATTTTTTAATTTAATTTTATGGTGAAGGTATAAAAATATTCCATGACCTGTAACAGTTACAGGAAGATTATTTAAATATGTGTTAAAAATTTGAAGTTCTTAAAAGCGATAGATTTAAAGATATTGAGATCAATACTGTATGCAAATTTTGCTTCTATTTTAATCGATCAAAGGTACCTGACCCCTTAATAAAGGAAACAACTAGAATATTTAACAGATTAAAAGCTTTGCTGAAAAGGTAGTAATTTCTGGTAGGAAATTTTTAAAAGAACTGCTGCTATGGAATATGTTTTCACTTAAAATACGAATTATTTAACTCTGTAAACTGCACTAATAAAATTGTGCTTCGGCTTTTTTCGAGTACTTAAAAATACATATAAAATAATAATTATTTTAAAAACAACTACACTTAAGTTTTAAAATAATTCGAAATCATTTTTTTTTTAGTTTAGACATCTTTGCATTACACAAAAAGATAGACACATAAATGCATGTTGTAATGGACGTGTCTGCCATGCATATAATAAAGAAGTCATGACTCAAAGGTTGATATATTGCTGAAATAGTCGAAAAAAAGTTCTCATGCTGTTCGTAAGATTCCCCAAATAAAAAATATTTAAAAGCAAAAAAGAACTGTTTCACCTAATAATCGCAATTTTCCAGAGTTGACGGCTCTCACGCTAGTTGATTCTCAAAATGCTAACAGAAAGAACAAATTGTTGCCCAAACTAAGCAGTGAAGCTATTGTTGTTTTGAATGTCTTTCCTCAAGCCGCGACCTACACTGATGACACTGATTTTTTTGTTTTACAAAACAGTAAATAACATTTATTAATCATAGAAGTGTATCCCCCTATTGGGGCACATGAATACTAAACATCTGTTTTTTTCGGAATATTATTACATGTGGTAAATTCCTTCAGATTTAAAACGAGCTTATTAATGTATTGTTTGCCAGTAAATTATATCCTTGGCAAAATCTCTAGCAGCTTTGGTCCTAAAATATTTTGGTCCCAATAGCAACGGGTGTTTCCATCTCATCACGCAATAGAATACCGATTATTACTCCAAATTCTCTCAATATCAAGTTTAATTAATATGAATAAGCACATCAGTGCATCAAGAGTAAAAGGCTGTCCACAAGTGTCCAATAGACCTTGGGACAATGCTTTGTTTTCTCATAGCGAAAGTAATATCAAATGATAAATTAGGCTTATTGCTTTTCGCCTTCGCCGATGATCTCAGTTTATCTTCTCCGCTCGCCTGTGCCTAGGTCTTGAAATCGCTGCGCGTCAAACATTAACTGTTTTCCATCATATGCTAACCGACGTACCCTCCAGACTTAATCAAGAAAATTTCAAGCATTCACATTCGATAAGCTCATAGATCTAAAACGTGACTCCGTGATGCGAATCAATGGTCGCAGCATCAAACATGTCAAACACATGAAATAAGGAATTACAATAGACAAACATCGCAGCTGGACGGAACACATCAATGCAATATAAATTACGCGTAGCAACAGTTCACAATAATAGCTTCAAATTAATATCTAAATCTTGGGCATAAAGCCCAATATGCTAAAAATATGGTATCATACAACTGTGGAACAAAATATCTTCTACGACGTGTTTGTGTGAGGAAGACACCTTACCAATAGAGTGAAGGACAACCTTCCCTCGCTGCAAAGGATGTTACTCGTACGAATGGCGAGAGAATATAAAACAATCTCCAAAGACCCACTCACAGTACTTACAGGTATCCCTACCATGAAATTAACAATAAATTATGAGTACACAAAAACAGAAACCTTCACCTAGTTCACAAACAAACACAAGACACTCATTTTCCGCAAATAGACATACAAAAAAAATTAGCAAACTGGTTCGTGCATCCTGTAAAAGAAACATCTCATTTGCAAGTCAACCCTTTTGTACATTAATTTTTATCTTCAAGAGTCCCAATGGTTTTCACTGGTGGATCGCATTCGGAATCGGACGTGGCGTCAGAATTCTGCTTCATGCAGAACAATGTGGTGGTCAATGAATAGGCTTGTAGAATTGTGTATGATAATTCTGAAATTCCAAGCAGAACTTCTTTCGGTTCTGTTGACACTAAATTGGATCTCTTCTCAACCATCTTCCTTCCCGAGGCTGTACAGTGATAGACTTACGGGCCTAGAAACAATCTTCGGGCACAGAAATACGAACTCTTTAGTTCTTGACATAAAAATTAAATTGCTCTCTCTCATTCACTAAGTCTCCCTGGGCCATGTGTTGGGCCACATTGGCATTGAGAGTGAACGTGCTGACAGTTTTGCGGAAGAAGCTGCAGCAAAAAAATTGATAGACATTACTCTACCTCTTCCCCCACACAAATTTAATAGTTTAATTTAATCCTTCCAGAGTGGCAAATGTATCGGGATTTGTCTACCAAAATAGATACACCTACAATATCATACCTGTAATGCCAAGATAAAAGTATTTTCTTTAAACAGCAACTAGAACATTCTTTGCTGGTCACAAATCTTTCAAAGAATATTTGAAATGTTTTTCTAGAGCAGCCAAAAACTTTTGAAACTGCACCGAAGTAAGCACTCTTGAGCATAGCTACAATTACTTCACGCTTACTTGAGCCTGGAATATTAAACGCCTCTCAGTCATTCTAATATTTACAAGGCTCCTTCTTGTAGGCAAATTAAATACGACTTTTAAATACCAAATGGATTTAACTAACATCACCTTATAGACTTGTATAGTGCTGCAATCCACTTAACTATCCATGAACTTTGTGGCTACTCCTCCTACCCAACTTCATACATTCTGCTCCTCCACCCTAGTCACGAGGGAGCGGTTGTACACCGGCTGTCGGAACTTGTTTTGCACAAATATTATTAATTTAGACTTTATTTATTTATTTATTTATTTATTTTACTATATGTTAACAAAATCCCGCGTGACATGGAAAACTCCAGTAATAAATGTAAATAGAGTCTACATCGAATCCTTGAAATGTGATGATTCTGCTCAACATAGGCAATAAATAAATAAATGTATATAAATAAGCAATTGGAACTTGAGTGGGGTTTCCAGATATATAAACATCTTAATCAAATTTAGTCTCAACAAGTTATCAAAAGACATATTGTGCAAGCTTATCAACTGTGAAAATCACCCCGCCAGATTTTTAAGATCGTGCCTACGCGGCTTCTTTGACAAAGATTGTATATCCTTACATTAAAAATTTAATTCTGAAAATAACTTCACTAGAAAAAAATTCAGTATCCTAAATGTCATTATTAACTAGAGCTCTACTCTTTTCCAAAAGAAATATATCGATATCCGAAAGCGTGGCAGCGAAACGAACTTAAAAATCCTGCACGATAAATTATATCTAAGAATCAGCTCACAGAATTTATTCTTGGAACCATTTAAAAATTTTTTTATCACTTTTAAACCTTTATCTACCGAATTATGAATTCATAAAATTTTACATTCTAAAGCATTTTGTGTATTTTTAAAAACTAACTTAAAAAATTTACATAATCATTTAATAAATATTTGAAGGATTTTAGGATTGAAGGATTTATAAGAATTAATTAAATTTGAATTTACAGGGATTTTGTGCAATATTTATAACCCCACAAAAATATTTTATTTTAAATTGATTTCTTAGCATTTTGTAGAACTATAAAATGTACAAATATGATGTTCTTACATTATAAATATAAAAATATTTCCGCATTGAAAAATCCCCATCCCCTTCCCTCAACACCAAGAAGGCAGAAAAGTTGCAAAGGCAAAAGAAATCATCCTTTTAAAAATATTTTCGTTTTGTGTAACAATTAGTGCTTTTGAAACAAATTAAAGTGATGTATCTGTAACTCATTTTAAATAGAATTGCAACTAATCGACGTATTAAAATAATTTTATAAGTAATTTTATTGGTACCGTCGGTATATACAGGGTTAACTTAAATACAATGCAAAATTTAAAAAGCATTTGGTCAACTCGTCTAATAGCGAAAAAAAATCCACTTTAACATAAAAATAACATAGTTTTTTATGAACATGTACGCTGTACATGTACACTTCGAAGTGTACATGTACTTCGCGTTTCTTAAACGTGAAAAAAAAATAATGCGTACTGCCATTCCACGTCCCTAACATGTATAAAGCACTAAAATATTGCAAAAGGCAAGGCACCGAAAAAACATGCTGCATCGAAAAAAATTTCCCCAATACTAAAACCTTTAAATGACAAAATCCCCTTATGCGAAAATTTTGCTATCGTAAATATAAATACATATATATAAACACGTGCAATACTTCCCTTGAAACTTGCAAAATAACAAAATTCTAATTTCTAAACCATTATTGAAGATCTAAAATGCCAACCACTTTTCAAATTGATCTCTAAATGCAAACTAAACTAAATATTCTGCATATTACCTAAAATATTGTAAAAGCGGCTTCCTAACTAGAATTAAAAAAGAACAGCGTGTTCTGCTATGAAAATTTAAACATCTAATAAAATTTAAAAAAAATAATATAAATCATGTAATCAGGTATAAACAATCGTCTTCTTTTTTTATACTAAAATAAATGATTTTTTTAACACTGAACACCAAGAATTAATTATCCATATAAATTTCAAACAAATTAATCAAGGGCGTGCGAACAGAAAACTGCGCCCGGGGCAAAGTTTCAATTTGGCGCCTCCCACCCCAATTTTTTCTTGCGACAGGCCAAAAAGGACGTTGGTAGTATAAATTTGGCACCTGGGTCGACCGCACCCTTTGCCCCTCCCCCCCCCCTTCTTTCGCATGGCACTGAAAATAAGATAATTTTTACCTTCCAAACAATATTATCCATTCGGAAGTATGTTTTCATTCCATCTGATGAGCTCTCTGAAAAAGGCATTCTTAAGACTGTTGGTGTCAACAAATCAACGCGAGCAATGTAACTGCCTGTCTAAAATAATACGATTGATAATAACAACAATTTATAATTATTTCAAAATTAGTCAACATTTATGTTTTTGTGTATAAATGGTCGTTCATGTGCTAATAAAAATAATTAAAGAAGTCTACAATCCATTAGTAACGATAATTAGAGAAACAATAGAGATTCTAACACATAAAAATTCCATGTGTAACGATACAGCATCATCCGACATACCAAAACTTTAAAACCAGTTAATCAAATGGTTTATAAAATAGAACTAAACATCCAAGTAAAATAAAAAAATAGCATGCATTACATGAAAAACTGAATGATGACGTTTCAGCTCATTGAATCATGACCGTATAATTTCAGAATATAATTATTTATTTGTTTGAAGAAGGACCCGGGAAGAGTTGAAACATGTCAATATTTAAAAGAAATGTTTTACTGTTTTTTTTTTTTTTTTTAATTTTAATTTTACAACTTTTTTAGCACATATAAATAACAAAATGTTTTGCATTCCATATGAATTTGTTTAAAAGCTCTATTTAAATCGCTAACGTGAAATGGTATTGGTGAAAATTTTGCGATGGACGCAGAATACTAATCACTAATGCAAAAGATACAATATATATAAGATAAATATACCATTAAATCACACATTACAAATATATATATATAAACTTTACTTCCTAATATTTTACTAATTTGTGATTTATCACAAACTTTAGATCAGAACATTTTCATCATTAATTTTTTTTTCAACTTTGAATATATCTCATCAGAACACATCCTATTTATTCAAAATAAATTTCAAATATTAAATTTCATAATCTATATTTCAAATGTCATTAATCATAGAAGCTATTAATAATTAATTTTCGCCATTTAAATTAAGCAGCTGTTGTGTCAAAGAGAAAAAAAACATGCAATTAGTCAGCAGTTAAAAGAATTAAATTTCAACATACGACAGCTGGAATGTTTTCCACGGTCATTTTTATTGTTACTCTTAATTAATCATTAATGAATTTAAACTATGAAATTCTCATTATTGCTTATTAAATAAATTTGATTAATCACTTTATTCCAGAATTTATTGCTTGTCGGAAAATAAATTAAAAATAGAAAAAAAATCTCATTTTTGGATTTTATTTTGATAATTATTTGCAAAAAATACGTTTATAGCAAAAAAAAAATCATTTTTTTTTCTAGTCTAACATTTAATATTTTTCATAGAAAAAAAGTATATTACAATTATAATTAATTTATATTATATTATAATTTTTAGTATAAATTATTATAAATATTTAACATTTAATATTTTTCAAAGAAGAAATATTTTTTATTATAAATATATTAAATTTATGTTATAAATTATTATAATTTTTATTATAAATTATCATAAATATTTTACAAGTTTATGATTTATAACAAACTTTAGGTCATAACTTTTTCATCATGAATTTCTTTATTTATTTTTTTCAACTTTAAATCTATCTCATCCAAACACTTTCTAGTTACTCAAATTAAATATCAAATATTTTTTCCTATTATATGTTTCAAATATCATTAATCATGGAAGCTATTAATAATTATTTTAGCCATTTAAATTAAGCAGCTGTTGTGTCAAATTAAAAAACATGCAATTAGTCAGCTGTTAAAAGAAATAAATTTCAACATACAACAGCTGGAATGTTTTCTACAGTTATTTTTATTATTACCCTTAATGAATCATTAATGAATTTAAACTATAAAATTCTCATTATTGCTTATTAAATACATTTGATTAATCACATTGTTCCAGAATTTATTTTGTGTCGGAAAATAAATTAAAAATAGAAAACAAATCTCATTTTTGGATTATATTTTCATAATAACTTGAAAAACAATAAATAAGAAAATAAAAAATAGAAAAAGAATAACATAGAAATGCTTTTTTCTAGTTTTAAACATTTAACATTTTTAATAGAAGAAATAAAATTTAAGAAAATAAATGATAAACGTTAATGTTTAACAAAAAATAAAAAACAAATAAATGTTAAAGAATCTGTAATTTTTTATTTTCGTGTTTTATATTTGTTCATACATTCATGTTCATATGTGAAAAATAAATTTTGGATAATCTGAAATCTAATTAAGAAATTTATAAAACGATTTCAAATATTTCGGGACAAAAGATTATGGGCGAGTTATTTTTTCAGAAACTCGGAAAAAAATTACTTATTAAAAGGCAATAAATATTTTGTTGAACTCGGAAACATGTTGTTAAAAATAATGTAACGGAATCATAAATTAGAATCTACTAAATTCTGAGCATCTAATCCACATTCTATCCAATAATATTACAGGAAAACAACACAGTTTTTTTTCAGTCCGATTACAGGAATTATGGGAAGAAATATTTCCATGGAAACCAGTTGAATAATGTTACATATTTTTCATACCACTAAAATTTAATAAAATTTTTTATCAAAAACCATCATCAAATACGCACTTTTTGAAACAATGAAATAATACGAAAATATCTGTTAAATTTTAGTAATAGGTCAAATTTGTAGAAGTTGGCAGCTTTGCAAAAAATTGTTTTCATCCATGATACTAAATGATCATATTTTTGACAGTGTTCTTAGAGTGTTGAAAAATGTTTCATAGTCTTTGTGCAATGCTTCATTTTCCTTTCATGTTTCCTTTAATTTTTCTTTCATGTTTAAACTTAAAAAACATTTCCCAGATAACCGATCGTTCAAGTATTTGAATCCAATCAACGCTTATATGCATTTATGTAGTATTTTGGATATATTGTAAAAATGTTAAATTTTTTAGATGCACAAATATATTTTTTTAATAATTTTCTATAAGGAAAATAACAAATTTATGACGATACCGTTGCTCAAATTTAGAAAAATATCTATTTCATAAAGCCCACGCTGTAAAAATATTTTTGTAAAACAATTTAAGTGAATATAGGGTAACTTTTTGTCAAATGCCGGGTTGTACACAATAATGTATCACGTTGTTTCCATAAACGAAGGCGCTGTAGAGAAACGCCACTCTGTTGTATGCAAGAAATATTCCTACTGATACTTCAATTTCCGTTTTTGTTTTTAAAAAAACAAGTAGTGTCATTATATTGCTGTTTTGTTTTAAAACTTCTAGTAAACGTCTGAAGTCTTTTAGGGACTTCTTTATTTGTCCATATAAGTCTTAGTTTAAACACAAGAGAAATAAATTTGATGTTTTCAGAGATTAACGGTACCTAATTTTTTTTTTTTTTTTTTTTTTTTTTTAATTTAAATGGCCCCGGGATTCCGCTTCTTCACGTCAGAAGACGGACCGGGGTCTTGACATGTACTTTTGAGTGAGACGGCGAAAATATTTGAAGGTAAGATGCCGGTTTTCTTTTCCCTCGAGATCAGATCCCACTTATTTACCGTTGCGGTCGAATGCTTTCTTGTTTTTTCATTGTTTAAATTACACTACTCTTAACCAATTTGTAAATAACTTTAATAAGATAAACTAGTGCTTAAATCGTGATTTTAATCAACTGATTTTAAAAAATATTCTTTATTAAAATTATAAATTTTCTAAATTTCTAAAATGATATAAAGAAATATTATAATCTTAGGCGAAGATAACTTGAAAGGTTTTGTATGTAATCTGCTTTAGAAATAAGCTTTGTTGCCCTTATAAATAATTGTTTAATAATTATTCATTATAATCATTGTTTAAATTTTTATGCAAAATGCAGTTCTGAATTATATTATTAAGTGTAAGTGATGGTAGTATATAATGTAGTTTTCTGTAACTAGGAGTTTCTGTCATTACGTCCATGCTCGCCATTGCACCAACACCGCAAATTCTAAAAACACGCTAATTTGATATACTTTGAAAATATTACGGACGATTAAATCGTAATTAAACGACTAGTAGTGATCTCATGTAATAAGGTTTCCACTTTTTTCTTTTTTTAGTTGAGGGATTTTAAATCCGAATCAAATGCTGTCGATACAAGTAACAGCGATTTTCATGATTTATGAAATAAAATCAACCTAACAATTTAAAATAAACTCATATAAAATGACTAAGTAAGCAATTTTGTAAAGATGTTATTAAAAAATTATTTTAAATTGGACATTTTAAATGTATAATTTAAATATAACGTATTTTTTACCAAAATTTGGCTTCTCATTTTAATATTATCATAAAATAAATTGAAGGCTTATAAAATCCAAACTAACTCGGTGTTACAGTACAAACTGCAAATATCCAGGTGTCTCAAACCTTTTAAAAAGGAAATTTAAGATTTCAAAGACTGGATAGACAGAATCTTAAAAAAGACGATTATATGGATAGTGGTCAAATTCCCAACCGAAAATTCAGAAAATGAGGATTCTTTTTTAAGCTAATGAGTTTGATTGTTCAGAGTACATAGGAGACAGCAAAAAATCTCGGAAAAATGTGATTCGATTAAGAGCATTCAGTGAAATTGTAAATTTTATAAAAGTTGTTCAAAATTCATAAACAAATGCTTAGTTTGTGTACACTGTTAGAAATTTGAAACATTTGCTGCATCGTCAAATCTCCGTTTTTTTTAGGATATCTCTATTTTAGCTAATGAGAATTCTCCATAACACAGTGAAGCAATCGTTTTCGATAAAATCGGTGGAGTGACGATTCAAGAAAAGTTTAAAATTTTTAACAATGTACATGGGATATATTGTTAAAAAGAAAAAAGGGGCGCATTTAAAATATAAGAAAAAAAAACTGATATTTAAAGAAGTTCATCAAAGTTGCTATTTAATCATGTTACTATGTTTAAAATTAGAAGAATGTTACTTTGTTTAAATTTAGTGAAGAGCCATAATCCTTTAAATGGTAAATAGAATAAAAACATTTTTTTTCAATGACAATTTGTTTTTATATTAAAATGCCAATTGTTTGCTACATTCATATTGTTGCAATTACCTAATATTGAGTATGTAATGACTGAAATATCGAAGTTGCTGTTATTTGACACATTATGTTTCATACTGATGCACAAAAATAATTTTTTGCATTGAAACTCCAGAAGGCATTTCACACCTAGATAGCTGGTCATCTTACATATAGATTGGAATGAGATGTTGAAATGCAAGTGTTTACGATAACATAATTTTCAATGCTTTCTATAATATCTGTAAAATGAAAAACATACCCAAGAGTGTGAACTTTAGGTGGACGTCAATGAATAACAAACACAAACAGCAGGCAATTTTTAAAAGAATTAAACAAAAAACTGCGTCATCCTTACTCAATCAACCCCTACGCAAAACATTCACCTAATTGTACAACTTTTTCAAGGTATATAATTGTCAGAATTTCTACTATGTCCAAAAAAAATTTCAAAACTCGTAACATAAGAAAGACGTTTCTGTAGACTGTTGGACTGAATAAACATAAATAGATTACGAATATATATAATTAAATAAACAATAAATATTATAAATATTTCGCAGCGTAATTATATAGTAATTTATACTTTTAAATGAATTTTTTTAAGGATTTTATTTACGATGCATTTTATTATTATTATTTTTTAAGCATGTATAATTTTTCTAGTAAGAAAGTAATTCTCTTTGGCAGCTTTTTTTATTATATTATACTAATAAAAACTAGATACACACATAATAATTAATTTGAATAATTTTAATAGTGCTCTAAAAATTTCGTTGACAGAATATTGGATTCCTTTGAAAACGACATATTGTTAACACTTTGTTTATGACGTCTGTTCGCACTCAATCAGTTGTAAATATACTCTGATTTTAATGTCATTAATAAATATTATTTAAGGCCACAAAATATTATTTGGTATTGTACCTGAAGTATGTGGAATTAATAGTTCATTTACGCGAATATTCAAAACTATCCCAATACATTATAGTATTGGGGTAACTGATTGCAAAGTATTTTAATGTTTTTACGCTTTTTTAAATGTATTGAAACTGATATAAATCACTGAACTTCACTAGAAAACGATTATGATTGAATAGGACATTCATAGCATTTGCCGTTCAATTAAAGACACACACAAATAATTGGTTACAGTACTGTCTTTGAACAATAACTACTGTAAGTTTTGTTTTAAAATTCAATATGCGTTTTTAAATTTAAACAAATTTATTTAACTTTGTGTATTATTCGTTGAATATAAACTCTGTACCAAGCAAAATAGACAGTGCAAAACAAAAAAAAATTATCGTTCTTAACTGAGCTAAATATTTGGCATATATGCAGTGAATGGATGCAAATCTACATATCATACACACAGCTTCTCAAAGATATTTGATATATTTCCGATTGAAGATCACAAGAGCTGAATTAGGTTTTTAAATGTATTATGCAATTTCATTAAATTTAACATTTTATCTTATTAAACTAAGTAATTTTGTTGCATTATTCTTAATGTGTTGGAAAACATTTCATGACCTACGCTTGACAAATAATTTTTCCTTTCTTGTTAAATTCTTGTTTTCCAAAACAATATGCCGCAAGGAGCAGTTCCGAAGTAGTTTAAAGCTGAAAGAAATTAAGGATGTATCTAAAATGGAGATCACATATAATTCTAATCTAAATCCCAAAAGTCTTTCTAGTTAATTAACAGAAAACGCCTTTTAAAATTGTTTCGTTAATGCATCTCGGAGCCTTATTTAGATGTTTACTTTGTTAAGTTTTCTGCAGTTAACTTTGAACAATTAATAACGTTTGTTTACAGCAATTTTGTAATGAGTTGTTTCGTTATTCACATACATACGTACGATAATTATATTTTGAATGTTATCAAATTAATGTTGCAATGTTTTAGCCAGGAAATTTGTAGAGAAATTGTAATAAAATGCGATTAATAAAGTTACGAAGATATATGCATTTTCACTATGCAAGTTAAAATTTAACAAATGGATGAAAGTAGTGATTGCATAGTAAAATACTACAACATTTAATTGTTTTGTAAGGATGTGTGATGGAAATGATGTAATTATTATAATGATTATAAACGAAGTAGGCTAATAATATAATTATTCTTAATATTAAGTGGCGAAATGATTTTTTGTAACCAGGATCTTTGAATGTTTAAAATTCATTAAATATATAATTAATGATGGGATAGTCGTTAAGTATTAAAAAAGACTGCTCATTATGAATGTATTACTTTACATAATGCAAGTTTCAAAAACAATTTTATTTAGCTAATGGAACTGGCCCTTTAGAACAGCTTAATGAATTCATGAAAAATCTTGATCAATTATTGTATTTGATAAAATTTTCACATGTTTTTTCTGTTTTTATGTTGCTGACAGCAAATTTTTAATGATTTATTTTATTATGAAAAGTGTCCTGATATATGCCTACAGGAAGTTTCACCACTTTCGTTGACAGATAAAGCAAATTGTATAAAATGTTCTTTTTCATTTGACACGCTCTTTCTTTAGTTTTTAAATTAATTCTGGCTTTATAAAATTTCACCATTATCTTTAAACATTATATTCCTCATCAGCACCAATTTCATTATAAATTTTTCCTAATGAAACGGATTTGTGAATAAATTTTTAATTTAATTTTCTTGTTGGCTATAATGTTTTATCCAGCTAATATGTACAGAAAATACAATAAGATGGTTCAAAGATATTCAAATTTCTATTTTGAAACTTCAATATTATTATATACAATGTAATGCAACAACCAAATAGAAATAGTAATTATGTACTTTATTAAAACGTTTAACAATATTGAAAACTGAGTTATTCATTTCGATTGAAAATGATGTAGTGTATTTCTTGTAACGATGTATCGTATATTTAACAAATCAAAGATAATATGTTCAATTGATTACACTAGTTTACAGTATATCTGTTCCCGAAGAATTTTATCTGTTGCGGACTACATATGATATGCTATTTTCAAAAATATAATTAGAATATTTTAATCAGCTCTAGTTTGTGAGTTTCAGCTATGTAGATATCAAACAGAAAAAAAAACAGATATTTACTACGAAAAATGTTACTAAAAAATAATTAATCATTGAGATCTAAAAATAAATCTTTATAAAGCTCTTCTCCGATGTGTAGACTTTGGAAAATGACGTATCAGAGACCAACAATAGTCAGACATCATATTCCTATGACGGAAACCCTGATAGCGCTCTTCCATGACGCGTAAGTCCTGATGCATAACGCTCTCCCTGGTCTTTGCTGATATCTCCTAAATTTTCCAGAAACCTGTCCAGGTGACTATGGAGGAAGTGGTGTTTTGTGCTCATATTGCACTCCATATTTTTTAATTGTTGTAGAAGGCCTTCTACAAGATCAATATACTTTTCAGATCTTTCTTTTTCGAGATAATTCTGCATCATAGAGACGAAAGCTGTCCAAGCCTTTAATTCTAACTCCGTCATAGAATTTCTAAATTGAGTATATTTTGCAAGTGTCTGATTTGGGGGCCATAATCTTTTCCATAATTTAATCTTTTCCATAGTGAACTGAGGAAATTTTTGGCAAATGTAAGAAAAGCAGTTCATGTCTTTATCAAGTGATTTTACAAACTGTTTCATGATGCCCAGTTTTATATGTAATGGTGGAAGAATAATTTTGTCACGAGCTACTAATGAATTGTGGACTATATTGTGCTTTCCAAGCTCCTTATTTTCTATTAAGGGCCAGTTTTTTCTTACCCAATGCTCTTGTTTAGCTCTACTGTGCGAAAGACATATAGAACAGGGAATCTTCATTTAATTTTGTACTGTAGGCAATAGGTACCCCAGCGTATTTATTTCCACTATGTAATATAATACATTTTAAGCTACGTTTTGAGCTGTCAATGAATAAACGCCAGTCGTCTGATTCGTATTGTTTCAAGCCCATCAACATGTTTTTAATATCTGAACAAAAGGTAATAACGTTTTCTTCTGAAAAAAAAAGCCGTAATACTGTATCTCTTTCACGGTAAAAACTTACTTTAGTATCTGAGGAAAGCGATTTTGTTTGTTTTAGTCTTGATGCAAACAATTCTGAAGTTTGTTTAGAAAGATTTAAATCTCTTACAAAATTATCTAACTCATTTTGGGAAAAGCATTTTGGCTCATTTGACATACCTTCAAAATCAGCATAATTTTGTGATGAGGTTGGACCTTCAATGTCTTGTTCTAATGGTTCAGATATATTTTTAGACTCTGAAGAGTCAGGTGAACGCTGTACTGGACGCTGAACACAACTAGTTCTTGGGTACTGGCATTTAGCTCGATTTTTAGTGTTTAAACCGTTTACGTTCACTCTACAAAAATAACAGTCTTCGGGATGATTTCGTGCTTTTTGCCAAATAGTCGGTGTTCCAAATTAAAGGCACTTCTTTTACCACTTTTCCATAATCTTAAATATTCCACACACGATTTACAAACACAATTTGGAGCCCAAGACCTCACAATTTTTATCCAAGTGTATCCAAAATTACTCAAAATAGATATTTTCACCAACTCTGATGTAACTTTTTTACAGTTGTTAAACACATATTCTCAGCATATATAGCAAAACTGATCTGGATTGTTTAAAAAACGTTTTCTGGAACTACTCATGACGCAAAAATTTGAGAAACTAATATTAACATTGTAAAATTCGCCTGTCATCGATTAATATATAAATGATAAAAATCAAAAGCAAAGTAACTCAATCTGCTCAAAAACATTTCCGGTTCCATTTGACAAAAACAAGTCATAAGTGAGCATTATGAACCACAGAATTCCCGGCAACAGACAAAAAGTTTAATTTTGTAAACTAGTGATTATAATGGAGTTTGATGTATATTAATTATACAAATGGAAATATGCACAAATTTTATAAGATGCTATCTTGCAAGCAGATTGAAATCTTTTTCATGCCAGAACTTTTAATAACGAAGATTTTTTATTATTGTTTATAGCATATAATCGCACAGTTGAACGCAGGGCTGCAGAGTCGGTGGGAAAAATGGCCGACTCCAACTCCGACTCCGACTCCAGAATTTTTAACGCCTTCGACTCCGACTCCGACTCCAACTCCGACTCCGGAAATTTTAACGACTCCGACTCCGACTCCTGGCTTCCTGGCTAGCAAATATACTAATGTTGATGCTCGTTAAAGTTATAAGGGAACGAAAGAAAAATGAGGCAAAAAGTCATTATTTCGGTATTTAGTTCTTAGAGCTTTGGAAAAAAAATATTTTCCGTTTTACAAATTCTTTAATTTTACGTACCACAAACCTGAAAAATTAAATTATCGAAATCTAAAAGAGATAACAAAACGGATATTTTATTATTTCGGATCCGTAGCCTCGAAAAGGGGAAATCTGTACAATTTCTACGTTAACTAGTGCTCTCCACAGCAGAAAAATTTCAATGGAAAGGGAAAAAAAAATAGATGTGTTAATCTTCGAACTTTCTTCTATATCACACATGTTAATACTTCCTGAAAAATGCAGCATAGCAGCGCCACCTCTTATGTGATTTACACCAAAATCTAGTCAACAAGTTATATCAACTTCTAACTGAATTTGAAGTCTGGTGAAAAATCAGTACATTAATTTCTGAGATAGGGCTATTGCTGAAATTTTAAAATTCTGCATAACAGCGCTACATGTTGAGTGATGTACATCAAAAACGAATCAGGATCAATTTCTATAAGATACTAACTGAATCTAAAGTTTAATGAACATCCATGCATTAGTGATTAAGCCAGAGCTATTTCAAAATCGTAAAAAAGTCAGCATATCAGCGCTACCTGTAGGGCGATTTACACCAAACACTAAACTATACTAATCTAGATTACAAACTAATTAAATATAAAGTTTGATGAAAATTCGAGCATTTGTTTTTGAGATAGCGCTGTTGCAATATCATGAACAATGCAGTATAGCAGCGCCACCTATTGAGCGATTTGCACCAAAAAATTTGCAGCACCTAATTATATCAAGGACTAACTGAATCTAAAGTTTTATAAAAATCCATGCATTAATTTTTAAGATATAGCTACTGTGGAAATTGTGTTTAATGCAACATAGCAAAGCCACCTGTCGAGTGATATACACCAAAAATTAATCAGATCCAGTTTCTATCAAGATCTAACAAAATCTAAAGTTTTGTGAAATTCCATCCATTAGTTCTTGAGATAGAGCGCTCCGAAATTTTTGCCGCATGCAGACTCACGAAGTGACAGACACTGACAGACATTTTCAAAAAACTATCAAATCGTGTTCAGTTCAGGATCTTCTATAACGTATAAATCCATCGAATGCCGGAAATCGAAATTTTTCAAGAATCCAATACTTTATTCTTGTAAAGATAGAAGAAAATAAAATTGAAGATGAAAATTTTAATAGTTCGCAAATAATCTGTGATCTACTAGAACTTTTAATTAAAAACAGCTTTCATCTCCTGTGTACACTGGACAGTTTATTGGGATTCTTTAACTTGGGTAGTCCGATATAATCCAAAAATAAAAATAAGAATTCCTTCTATGGATTTAAAATTACATTTTATCGGTTTAATTTCACTTCAAACTGTCTAAAAAAAAAAGCCGGAGTCGGAGTCGGAGTCGGAGTCGGGTGGTTTTTTACGACTCCGACTCCGACTCCTTTTTCTCAAAAATGGGCCCGACTCCGACTCCGACTCCGCAGCCCTGGTTGAACGAGCTTCAAAAATCTCCTCTCAATTTAATTCATTCAGACACCACTTAGCAAACACATCCTGTCTCTTATTTGAACCAGTTCAACAGAACGGACCGCTAGTAAAGGGATTCCAATGAAATTTGCACACGAAATTACAGATTTTGAAAATCCCTTCAACGCAATCAAATTGATGATAGATAAATTTTTCGAGTTGTAGTTTCTAGATTAGTGTTTACTTACTAGCAAGTTTCATTGCTTCAAAATAATTCAATAATTTAGAAAATAAAATAAAAAAATTTAAGTATCCTAACCATGTTTTTTGTCACAATCTGTGTATTCAACATCTTATTTATATTAATTTATAATACAAAAATTATATTAATACTGTTTCTTTCGAGCACATAAAATAAATAAATGTGTGAGATAATGATTAACATATCTTCATACAAATATCTTTCAAAGCTACCATCATACATTAATCATTAATCATAAATGAAAAAATCCTGAAGGATGTTTAAAGAGTCAAATATCATAAATTATTTGAAGTTTTTTTTTCCCATACTGTTTATTTTCTAGTTGTTTAAGATGATCGACAATGGTGTCTTAAAAAAATTATACATAATAATTGTCTTGGATTCCATGTGATCCATATTATTTAATTTGAAAAGCATTAGAAATTAAAACAAAAGATTCTTCGGTAGAGTCCCTGACTATACACATTTTCACTCACTTGAAAAATTACTATACGTATGACTTATAAACAACAAATCAGTTTGAATATGTTAAAGAATTTTTAAAGTGTAATCTACACAGTTCATTAGAGTTCATTTACATGAGGATATGCTGTCTTTTTTTAAATAACCCGCACAATGTCAGCTCCAAATAGTTTTTGTGAAAATTGTGTTGTCTGGGCTTTCGATCAAATAGCTCGATTTGTAGACTACTAGCAACTAAAACCAGAAGTTTTGCGTTCAATTCAATTTATTGGATACATTTTCACTAAATTACAAAAACTAAATCTCGTAAGACTATTTATTAATAACTTCAATTATGCATTTTTTATGAATTATACTAATTAAAATCTATTTAGCCTTTTTAAAGCATGTATAAATTATCCTATGTTAAACTATGTAATAATTTCTCTTAATCCCTCTTAATTCTTTCTTAATTCTTCTATTTTTCTAATAGCCCTACTTTTTAAAATTGAATTAAAATCTATTTATGAGAAATGTATTTTCAAAGTATATGAGAACCATCAAATAAGGAAAATATTTCTTTGAATGCAGATGTATTAGTATAGATAGATAATGCAACATACCAAAGTCTAATTCTATTAACAATCCTTTTAAAAGCATACATCTTACCCTTTTATTTAGATATCTACTTTGTAAAAGTTTTAGAGTTATCTTTGAAACATATTATTACCTTTTGTCTGCAACAACTTTGTAATGAAATGATTAATTAGGAAGGTTCTCAGAAAATTACCATTCCCATGTTATTTCATTCGTGTTCGAAAATTTTAGCAAGCAAATATCTACAGAATAAGTATTTAAATCTGATTAGTAAACATATTAGAGTGAGTGCTTCAGTAATTGACCACTCACATACAGAAACGTAGAACAAAAGTTCAAACCTGGCATACAATATTTATTTCGTAATAATGCTTATAACATTCAGTTAAATGCATTTTAAAAACATATTATCTAATTAAATTAGATAATAAAGCAAAAAAAAAATGGTACGTTCAAGACGCTTTTAACCGTGTTTATTATAATTTTAACGGATAATTAATTAAAGCGTATAGTCTGTTTATTTTTGTATTGCATTAAAAAAAATTATTAAACATAATGATTTATATAGTTTAATGGCATTATTAAATGTCACCAAAATTATACTAGTAAATTTTCCAAAACTCAAACGGAAAGCAATAAATGCAAATTTTTCCGCAAAAATATTATTTTAACAAATACAATTCTCTATACAAGTACTATATTTCCTTAATAATAAACATAAATAATTAAATAGAATTTTGTAAAAGAAAAAGGAAAAATTCCAGATGTAGTACACAAAATTTACTCATTGTTATATACATATACATCAGATTTTATGAAAAAAAACAACCAGGTAATCGATTTAAAGGAAGAAGGTTAATAATAAAAGTTATTTGATAAACATTATGACATTTCACATGTGACCTCATTTCTAAAATGCATCATAAATAAAGACAATTGTTTTTCTTAAAATTATATATACATATGTGTGTGTGTGTGTGTGTGTGTGTGTTCATAAGTGCATTAAATATTCGTAAATGAATCAAAAATATATGAATTTTGGATAAAAGTGTGAAAATACTTTGGAAATATTCTGTAAAATTATCTGTAATACCAAGAACTTGTTATTTTAAAATTCTAGAATGAATATTTTTAACAAAGCACATTTTTCAAGTTAATTCATAATTAGTATTAAAGAATTGAATATAAAAAGTTTATATTACAAGATATTTCCAAAACGTGTAATTTAATGCAAAATAAAATAAATAAATAAATAGTAAAATTATGTTTTTCAATCATTACAAGAAGAAAGTATTGGAATCATAAGAATTTTCGAATTCCAGTATTTGACTGATATAACAATTTTAGGGGGTCAGAGATCTCGAAAAATATGTTTTTGTGAAGTGCCCCGTTTTGTGTTTGTGACTGCACTGTAAAAAAAAAAAAAAAAAAAAAAAAAAAAAAAAAAAAAAAAAAAAAGTAACCTTTCAAATCTAAAGTTGCCGAAATCTGTATGGTTACTAACACTTTACCTATAAACTGCACAAGAAAAATGTAAATCTACAAAAGTAATTTTTGTAATGGTACAGAAATCTGTAAATTTACAAACGAGTCTACTAAAACTACAATTATCTTACAAAAATTTTATCTTTAACCTGGCTTAAAGTTACATGAAAAATACTTGGAATCCGAGTTTCCTGAAAAATTCTGAGTAACCTTACACATTTTTAGATTTTCAGTGCAAATCTGCATCTGTTACATGGATTTTTGCAGATGCCGTTACATAAAATGTACTAGGAATCCAAGTTTCCTAGAAAACATTTAGTAACTTTACAGATTTTTTTTTTTTTTTTTTTAACAGTATGTCTGACTTATGTGCGACCGAAATTTTGTCGGCGCTCTATATCTGTAACTAGTGAACTGAATTTAATAACACTTTAGATTCAGTTAGTCCATGATTATCATTTTATGTTTATTATTGTATGGTATAAAATACAAGTGATTCAGCTACGCTTCATTTTACACGATGTCTGGGATAGTGATATCTCCTGAACAAATGCTTACTTTTTGGTTTAAATCGTTCAACAGTAGACGCTGCTATGCAGTATTTTTCAAAATAATCTCAATAGCTCTATATCAAAAATTGATGCACAAAATTTTAACAATCTTCAGACTCCATCAGTCCCTGATTTGGGCTGGTGCTGTTTAGATTTTGTTAAAAATCTCACAAAATCTGACGCTGCTATGCTAAAATTTTCAGGTTTTTCACAAAAGCCTGTATCTCAAGAAATATTGCAGAAAATTTCATGTAATGTAAGATTCAATTTGTTCTTGATTTAGCCCTATTTATTTTTTAGAATAAATCGTCCAACAAACGATGCTGTTATGTAGATTTTTTTACTATTTAGATAATAGCTCAAATACTAACGCGTTATAGCTGATCATCTATGAAATTATCTTACTGGTGGCGATATTGTGCTGCATTTGCCTGGAAGTATTAACATTCATGAGATAGAAGAAAGTTTCGGGATTGCTTCATCAAACAAGTTTTATTATTTGTTCTGAATCAATTTTATTAAATTCTGGATTGCAGAATTCTTTTTTCTTATTATTTTAACCCGGAAGTACACGCGCCAATTCTCTTTGACCCGGAGTGCATAGGACTTTTGCAAATGTAACCACTTATCTTTTAAAAGTAATCTTCAACTTATTTTATCGCAAAATTTGTAAGGATTGTCTCCGCCTAAATAAAATAATGGTTATAATTTTATTTTATTTGTGACAAAGTTAAAACCATTTCTACCCTGGGTAAGCGCGTGTTCTCTCGGGTAAACTAAATTATATTTAATGTCGACAAGGGTCATATTGTTAGAAAATATAAATTGTATGCTTAAATTTTACATAAAATGTATTTAATTGCAAAATAAACTTTAAAATTATTTTACAATTCTTTACGCAATATAATTCATATTTCTTCCTCCGACACATATTTTACTAAATATAACTTTATGATAAAAAAACCCGAAAAAAATCATGACGAAAAATCTGCATACTCCTCCATTTAAGGGGTCTCAGGAATCATACATTTTACCTGGTGATGCAATTTTGCAGCCTTTCACATTTAATTTCTTTCTTTTTTTTTCTTTTTTTTTTTATCTGTCCCTATAAGACTTAGATGCATAACATTTTTAATATAGACAACTTAGTACATTTTCTATTTAAAGTTATTTTTTTAATATTATACTAGCGAGCTACGCCCGCTAGCTGGGCCACTTTTTCCAAACGAACCTCGATATTAAGCAGTATATAATAAGCAAAAAAATTCATTTAATAAGCAAGTCTTGGAGTTCGAATCCTCAAGCACAAAAAAAGTAAATTAAAGAGCTATGGTTGTTATGCGCCCATTATCCCGTTAAAAATGTGTGATTTCGCACAGTGGGCGCTACGCGCCCACCGTGCAAAGGCGGCCCACCGGTCTACC
This sequence comes from Maratus speculifer, assembly GCA_964019185.1. Classification (NCBI taxonomy): domain Eukaryota; kingdom Metazoa; phylum Arthropoda; class Arachnida; order Araneae; family Salticidae; genus Maratus; species Maratus speculifer. The sequence goes on from OZ025290.1 coordinate 415,606,478, forward strand.
ACCAACCGGCGCTACGCGCCATGGTCGCCATCGTCCCGTTAAAAATATTTGGTTTTGCATGGTTGGCGCTGCGCGCCCATAAGACATTTTCTCGTATTTTTTTGGTTCATCAGAAGCAGACTTTTAAGCAGATTCTGAATATGTAATTAGTTTTATCTACTTTAAAAACAGTCTGTATGATGGTTTAAGAAAAAAGCAAAAAAAAAAGTTTCGGCATTAAAAACTGCAAAAGACTGCTATTAAAAAAATAAGTAATTTCATTAATATCACAAACAACATAACTAACAAATAATTTTGGCAGCTCGTTTTCCGTTTGTACTAACAAAAATTAGTATTAATCGCGTAAATCTTAGGTTACACAATATTCGTGTATGCTACCAAAAAGAAAAAGTATGAAAATAAACCGTATTTAACATTTTTTACTAATTGGTTCTTTTTCAAAGAACCGAAACGAAAGAAAAATCGTTTTCCCGGGAGAAAAAAGAGGTTTTCGCCTGCTTCTTCTTTTAGCCAAAGGGGAAAAGTTCAGGTTCTTCACCGCAAGGTGGCGCAGTGTTCTGCCTCAGAGCTCCGTTTGAGCTCCGTTTGGGATATTAGACGTTTCCCGTTTCGATTCCCGACCCGTTTTTAATTCATAACTTTTTTAATTTTGGTCCCACGGTCTCAAAAATGCCCGAAATGACTTTCCCGGAACTTTTCAAATCGAAAGACACCTCTCGGGACTTCCAACTCGCCCGCGTTGCGAACTGTAATCGGCTTCAAGCAGACAGACAGACAGAGGCGCACGGATTTTATTAGTATAGATATTTAAATTTTACTTTTTAAAAGTATAATATTAATAAAAATTTTAAAACTCTTCTTTGTCTGAGTGAAACATTTTTCAAAAACTAATAAAGCAATTTACACCAAACATCCATTTACATCAATTTACATCATTAATTATTTAAAATTGGCAATTTTTTATTAAAAAATGATATTTCTATTAAAATAATTTTTTTTAAATATATAAATGAATAGACTGCTTTTAAATGAAGCATAAGTTCAAGCTACATTACTTTTATATCATTATCAATATTTATTTTTTTTTTGGAGGGGCGGGCTGTTGAACCAATAGTATTGCTACAAACTTCCTCGCAATTAATACAAATAAAAAAAATAATTAAAATTAAATTTTAAAAAAATAAAAGAAAATTTCAATGTAGAATGTATAAAAGAAAATATTTCAAATAAAAGATATAAGGTACCCTGGGGTAATAAAGCCACGTTAAGGTTCTACCAATTTTCACAGCTCAGTTTTAAATTGTATTTTTCAAACAAATATATGATTTGATACTGAAAATCATTGACTATCTATATAAAAAATAAAAATAAAAATAGCATATATGTATTCATAAAATGTAATGGCGTGATTTCTTGACCAATGCTATCTGGCGTTATTACCGACCTATATGGGTAATAACGCCGTGCAAACAAAACTATGAAATAAGATCGAATAATTGCATGTAGATTGCCCAATTCTAAAAATACAAACTCTACAAACTTAGAAATTGACAAATTGTATTCTAAGCTATTGAAAATGTTCAATTTTTTGTGAAAGTGTAAGAAAAATAAAGATGTGGTGTGTGTGTGTGGGGGGGGATGAGGCAAAAGAATATCAGACCGTGAGCTTCTTTTTGCTTAAAAAGTACCGTTTAAATAGAATTATTATAAACATTGCACGGTTTTAACTGTGTTTATTTGAATCAGTATTTAGGATGTAGCTCGGCCTTTGTATGGAATCAACCGGGGTATTAATGCCAAGGATTGGCGTTATTACCCCATTATAGTTATTGCGCTGTACATTTTAAATTACAAATTATCTCGAGAAGATATCCAAAATATTCAACAACATTTTGAAAGTCCATGAGATGTACTACAAATTTATGTAATTAACAAAGAATTTCCGGATAAAAAAAATAGTCTTCACATCACAAAACTTATCTCGCAAATTTTAGATCAAGCATTAATTTTAGTTGCTTGTTGTACCACCTTATTAAGTTTTCTATATTAAAAATATTACGGTTTTATTTTTTATAGGTACTGAGAAAAAAATGTGACCTGTAGCTAAATTGCACTATATAGTAAGATTCCTGAGATCCCTTAAATCGGTCTACATAACTAAGATTTTCTTTTTTCGTTGTTACATATTTTTAACCTAGAAAATATTTACGAATTCCCTAATTCAATTTACTTAGCTTTTCATCGACTCATATTATTCATGTATAAATAATATACTTATCAAACATAAATTGCATGCTTAAATTTTCCAAAAGATAAAGTTAACTGCAAAATAATCAATAAAATAAGTTGATTTGCGAATCAATGCATATTTTTTCTTCCGATAAAAATTATAATATTTTTTTTATTTGACTTCTAAATAGTCAGCTCTTTGAAACCTTAGCAAATTATGAAAAAAATGTTGCTGACTTCTCAATTTAATTGTATCAAATTTTCTTTATTCCATTGTGACATATTTTTGACCATTAAGGAAATATTAACCATTTCCTTAATTCAATTCATTTAATTATTTTTTAGTTTATAGTACTCATGTTAATTTAATGAATGATATTTATTCGGAGTTTTCAAATAACAAAAATACTATTTTGCATTTTATAAAGCATTATGCCTTTCTTCTAAATAATCAGTAAGAAAATATATTCATATACATAAAAAAGAAATAATTCTAAATTGTTTTGTCTTCAGAATAATTAGTGTTCTAAATAATCAGTAAGAAAATATATTCATATATATAAATAAGAAATAATTCTAAATTGCTTTGTCTTCAGAGTAATTAGTGCAGCTTTATTTTAAAATCGAGAAATACATCGCAGTACATTTTGATAAATGCTAATAAGTATTAAATAAGATTTATGTGTAAAAAACACATATACTTTCTCAATGGTTTCCACATAAACAAAAAATTAAATACTATTTTCTCGAAAATAAATTATAATAAAGCATAAATGTCGATGTTTCGTACTACTTCTTCAGTCATTTTTGGGATAAAAATGATGCTCAAATGCATACAAAATGTTTTATTATTTCATATGATTAATCAAAACCTTAAATAAACTTTTGTTTATACAATTTTAAGCATTTTAATATATTACATATCCTGAAAAGGACTACAGAAGCAGTTCGAAACGCCGACATTATCCTTTGTCATTAATTTTATTGTACAGGTTCATATAAATATTCTCATTTATGTGCAACGTTGAGCAAGTTTATGTGTTTTTAACAAATACATCTTATTTATCATTTTTTAATGTTACAATTGTCTCGCTTATATTGAAATTAGAAATTACTTTTTAAATTAACGTATTAAATTAATACAAAATAAGGTTTTTGATAGCTGCAGCTTATTCTCATTTTATTTAATTAATGGAAACATAATCTAATAGAAATATGTCTCTGCAAAATAACTTTTTGTATTAAGTACGCAACCTAAATTAGTTTTAAACAACAGTCACCTGGAAAATGTATTATTTTTGGTAAGTGCTGTTGCTGTTTTCTGAATTTACTTTCAACAAATTGATACGTTTATTCCACAGAAATTTCGCAATGAGATATTTAATTATGACAAGCACACAAGAGTAATTGTTCAGTTGTAACTTTATTCATACTATAATATTTTAACAAAGAGAAAATGGAATTAAATATGCTTAGTAAACTTATGAAGATATATGAATTTCTATTATGTAACTTACAATTTAACTGCAGAATGAATTTGAAATTATGTATAGTAATGGTAACATTGCTTTTGCTAATTTCCTAAATAGAATTACTTAGAGCTAATGAAATAATAGCAGTAAAAATTTCACAAATGGTTTGAATCACTTGTGTGTAAAATTTATTTAACAATTTCGGGCATAGTAAAAAAGAATTTAACAGTAATAAAATTACACTATGTGTATATTACTAAAAATTTTGACAAAAAATATTTAAAATGGTTTTCATTTACCTTAATCCTTAGAAATTTCAACTGTAAACATAGCTGACGTCAGAGAATATAAAAAAAAATAATTATTAACGTCTTAATTTTTAAATGTCACGCAAATGTTGTCAAAAAAAGGAGTGAAAGTGAAATTCAATTTTTTGATCCGTAAAATACGGGTACATACTGATAAAACCTGATTAGTTTTGGGGTTCTTTTGCTAAGTATAAAGTGCGGAATGTGTGATTACCTACTCCCCCTTAAATTATATAAATTATAATTTTATGCAGAAATATTCATTCGGATATTTCTGCCTAAAACTTCTGCTTCAGTTCTTCGTTATAGATTATTTCTGATAAGATGAATTCCTGTAAAGCTTTGAGGGGGTTTAATGGTTATGTATAAAAGTGGAGAGAAGATATAACCTCTCTTAAATTAAATAAATGGACTTTTATGCAGAATTATCCGATTTGTTTCGAATTTTGAATATAGATTTATTATGATAAGATGTATCCATGATTTGGTTTTGAGGGTTCAATGATTAAATTTAAAAGGAGAAACTAGGGGAGTTAGTCCCTACCTCCATTTGATTTTCGAGGGCCATAATTCCTTGGAAAAATAAGGCTGTAATATACCATTAGTGTGAACAACCTATAAGCATAATGCCATCAGTTTAACTGGGCAAGGTTAAATAGCATGAACGCAGAAGATTTTATTTTTGTTACTTGAAATGCAGCAAAAATGACTCTATACTTTTTTTTTTAATCCCAGTTTCATTTTTTATGCATACTGCGAAACAATATTTTTATTGTGATTTTTAAAATTTCGTAAGAGTGTACTGTAGTTTAAAGTACATTTCAGTCTCAGAAAATCAATTAATTCCAGAGTAAACAGGAAAGCTCAATGATTGTTAAAAAAAGAAAAAAATATTGTTAGATTTGCGCTTTACGCTATGTAATTTTTTTATTTCTACTTCCACTTTCAGACTATTGTTTTGTAAACAGAATGTTGTTTAAAAATGTAACAATTTGTTATGATATAAAGAGTGTCAATTATTGTCTCTATGTATATATAATGTCTCTATGTAATTATTGTATAGTTTTTTTATTGTCAATAATTGAAATACGAAAGTGGAGCATTATGTCTCCCAATAATGGTTTAAAATTGTGTAAATATGTATTATAAATAGAAATTCTTTTCTCACTGAATGTTTAGTTAAAAAATATTCCGCGCAAAGATTTACTTTTGTTTTGATTTGACTCTGATACACATTTGCTTCTTGTTTATTTATTTTACAGACCAAATAATTATTTTAGGGTGTTTTTAAAATTTATGGCCCGCATACTTGAAAAAAATTACTTACGAAAATGTAAAGTGTCTGACCTTGATTATCCTGTTTTTTTTTTAAGGGATCAGATGCACTGTAAAAACAATATGTAATTCTATACATGTACAGAAATGTGTATGTTTTATCTGTACACTGCAAAAAAGTGGTTTACATCTTCAAAACTAGTTTATTTTTTTTTTAATCTGCAAAAATGTGTATGGTTACTAAAATTTTATCTGTAACACGGGGATACTTAAATTTTGTAGTTGCAGTTACTAAAACGTTATACAATGTAAAAAAAATTCTGTAAAGTTCCTAAACGTTTTCTAGAAAACTGGGACTCCTAAAATTTTTATGTAACGGCAACAGCAAAAAATCATAAAACAGATATAGATTTACACAAAAAACCAAACAATCTGTATGGTTACAAAAAATTTTTAGGAACTTTTTTTGTGACTGCATCCCAGGTTACAAATAAGATGTTATGTAAGATAACTGCAATTTTGGTAGTTTTCATTTGTAAAGTTACAGATTTCTGTAGCTTTACAAAAAACAATTTTGTAGATTTACATCTTTTCTTGTACAGTATACTGATATATATGTATATATATTTTTACAGTGTAAGCATCTTTGTTTCCTAGAAAATTTTTAGCAGCTATATAGTTTTTTTGCAGTGTGCTTAAAATAACTGATGCAGCATTTAAGCCAGTAGAAAAATGTAGCATACAATGTGAAATCATTTACAGCTGCGCGTCATACAATAATAATTTGTTAACTGTATAAATAAAATAAATTAATACACTTAAACACTAGCAAGTAAATGAATACATTTTTATTACTACATCCACTTCGAAGGATTTTTTTTGTTTTGTTTTTTTTACTGAAAGCGTGTTAATAAAATAATTTATATTAAGTAAGCACCATAATTATATTTGCTATATTATTTCCCTTTTTAATTAAAAAGCTAAAAAAAATTTGAAACTTCTTCTACTTTGAACAAAAATAAAATAGAGTTTCTTAGTTTGTTTGCTTACGAATATTAATTATTGTATTTCACAATTAATTAAGACTAGTGCTTTTTCTATTAATGTGTTTCATTCACTATAGATATTTCTAGGAAATATAAACAATGGGAATCTTTAAAGAATGGATTTTGTTTTGAGTAATAAAGATTGGTTTCTAGTATTCATGAAAGGAATTTTATTTATAAACAAAATCACGGCATAGTTGGGAGGGTGGGAGGGCTGTTGAGATGCATTTTAAGGAACTAGACAAATATTGCGAATTAAAAATTGTCGCGTATTAAATGCGATTCGCAGAATGTTTTTATTTACGAAATTTTTTTGAAATCATTTCTATGTATATTTAGAATAAATTTTAAAAATAAATTCAACTTTAGTTTGTGTTTCTAATGTGTGTTCATAAAATTTGAAGTAATATTACTGATAATAAACTTGTATTCAACTACACTGTAAAAGAAATCTGTTATTCAACAGATGTAAAGTTAAAAAAATCTATAGGTTTACTAAAATTTTGCAAGTACGTTGTACAAAAAAAGAAGTAACTCTACATCTCTTTTTTAAAACTATAAAGAAATATAAATCAATATCTCATTTCTAAAAATAGCTTTTGTACATCTACACGAACCTGTAGCTTTACAAAAAATCTACTAAAATTGCAGTGACCTTATTTAAATGTTATCTATACTAGTTTTGCAGTTACATAAAAAGTTCCAGGCATTCCAATTTCCCAAAAAACTCTTAATAATCTTTCATATTTTTTTGATTTACAGTACAAATGTATATCTGTCAAATATACATATATATATATATATATATATATTGGCTACCGTTACACAAAACTTTCTAGGAATCTAAGTTTCTTAGGAAAAATCTTAATACCGTAATTTCCGGCGTATAATCCGCGGATCAAACAATCATTTTTCAACATTTTTCAACCCAGAAATTATTTACAAGGAAATCTAGCATTTTAGATCACGTTAAATATTTGAGTTCAATTACTAAATAAAATTTCTGGGTCCAAAAAGAATTGTTTGACCGGCGGATTATACGCCGAAAATTACGGTAACTTTATATATTCTTTTTTTCCTGTGCACTAGTTAATTATCGATTAAAGCGATATATTAATAAATAAAGCAACACAAATACTTTTTCTACTAATCTGATGTTTTAACATAAACGGTAAATATTAAATCTTCCCGACACAACAAAGTTATTAAAATCATATTTATAATGTATAATAATAGATACTTTATAATCGATCCTTAAGATTTTTTTATTGGAAAAAAGTAAAAAAGATATAGAAAACATAAAATAAATACTCAATCAAAGTTACATTTGTTCAAATTTACGAGCTTCAGACAACAGAATATAAAAGAAAACAAAGTGTTAGTGTATGAGAAGTTCTATGAATTATAGCCTTAAGCATAATTTTTTACTTCAACTAACCAAAACTATAATGTATATTAAGTGAGATCCTGTAGTAAGCATTTCGCGTTTTATACGAACATTTTTGCCGTAATCTAATGGCAATTGTCAAGGACTCGAAAAAATAAGTTTGTACTTTCATGGGTGAGACCATTTTTGAAAATTTAAGTTAAGATATTTAACTAATTATGTTTCAACAAACTTTCCCAAATTATTTCAAAGAAATTTTCAAAAAATATACACTTAGCATTTCTACTTCATTGATAAATAAAAAAAACAGACATGTTTTACTTGCAGACAAGTTGTATAATTTTGTGTTTAATTAAGTAAGATTATTTGTTTATTATTAATTCACATAATATTTTAAGTTAAATTTCATTATATAAATGAAATTTTATTTAAATTTAAGAATAATAATTCATTCCAATTCGTTGTTTGCTAATTTCTCGATGGAGGTACATTGTAAATAACATAATATATTTTTTAAATTTCGTGAACTTCATTTCATTAAACAAATAAAATGCTTTTTAAAATAATTAAATTTCATTATGTATGCAAAATATTACCATCATATTCCTATAACTAAATGAAAAAATAAATTAAGCCATGTTTTTACTTTTATAAAACATCGTATTTCCAAACAGATAGTATTACATTTTTTTTCCCATAATTTTTAAATGTAGATCTACACACTGAAGGATAACAGTTTTTATGCAGCTTTGATTGAGAAAAGATTTATAAAATCTTGAAAAATAAGTTTATGTAAACTCTTTCGTTTATAACTTTCATTTTACATTATAGTAAAAGCAAACTTTATATGAAGATTTAAATATTAACTCTTCAATAAAGATAAGAGAGGCATCATGTATAATAAACATTAAGGCTATTAATCTCTTTAGATTCGATTTTTCTATATTTAAATTAGTTTCAAAGAACGGCGATTGTATAAATACTATTGCGATATAAATACTATTGCGATAAAACTTCAGCTTGTTGTGAATTCGATTTTCCTGTCATAATATACAAGCTAACTGGAAAATTTCTTAAAATAATCAAAAAATAATAGTAATTAAACATAAAAATTTGTTCTCTTGGTAGCTTAAATTTTAGATCTTAACTATTTATCAACTGTAATTAAGACAGGAAAAATAAATAACAAACTAATTATAGCTTGAAATAGACAACTACCGTATTTACTCGTGTATAACGAGCACTTTTATTTCAAAAAAATTAAGCCAAAACTCATAGGTTCGCGTTATACACGAAATACTTTTTTACTGCTTGAAGTAATCAAACGATGTGCATATGAATTAAGAAATGTGTTCAAGGAAGGCATTAAAACTGAGAAAATCTTACCTAATAGAAGCGTTGCTGCATTTTTATATCACTACTTGCACTTTTTTACAGAAAAACGCTAGCGATATTATTTAAATGCTATTTAGCAATTCCTAACCCTCGTCATTCGCACCCTACCCGTCTAAAGATGTATTTTTGCAATGTTTTCTAGCCTAACATAATGTTTGTTTCGACTTTCCTTATTTAAATTCTTATGGCTATTCATTTACTTGCATATTAAATTTATGGTGCGCGTTATATACGAAATTAAAATTTTTTTTTCCTTCTGAAGTTAGGACTGCGCGTTATACACGCGTGAGCGGTATACACGAGTAAATACGATACATTATTTTCAAATAATAAAAATTTAACTGTTAATGAAATTTAATAGAGAATAAAAGAAATCAATGCAGATTTTCTGTTCAAAATTGTATTTACTAAAGTAAACACAAAAAGATTTTCTTGATACAAGCTTTATACTTTCTTCCAAAATATGCTTTTAACTAACTAAATATTGTTACATTGTAAAGGCCAAGCGATATCATTTAGATTTTATACATCAAACTTTATGTGTTGCGATAACTGACATACATCAAATTTTATGAGAATAAAAAATAATGCTGTTGATTTAACGAAAGAAGTTTGATAATAAAAAAGATGGTTAAAAGATTATGGCTTTTGACATGAAACCTCCAAGCTGAACTGCCTCATAACTAAAGGCTATTAAAAAAATAATAAATATTTTGTTTTAAAGATACATTAAATGATTTAATTAGTCGAAACTGTACGTAATAAAATTTTATTTTTTCAATGAGTTTAACAAATGCATTATTAGTTTAATAAAAATTGAAATTTTATTTGTAGCTATGTATAAATCTTGTTTAATTATATCAAAAATTTTTCTTAAATACGGAAAATTCTGTAAGTTTATCTTCATTAGCTTACATTACATCAATCTGTTTTCTATTTCACAATTCTTGAATATGTTAATACGTACATAAATACACATGGCACACACACACATATATATAAGGTGGTCTGGTGTAATAACGCCAAACGGGGTAATAACGCCAAGTGCTAATATTATGCATAATTATGAAATAATCTGGTAAATTACACCCATGTGCTGTTACTTCATCGATAGCTCACAAAAAGACTTCTGAATATGTTGATTAAACGTATAAATGACTGGATCACTAGTTGACACAAAAACAAAACACTAAAATTTATTTACAGAGTGCAACGTACGATTGGCAGCGGTTGATATGCTGCGCTTACATCCATTCAACTGGCGAGAAGGATTCCCATACATCAACAACATTCTGCGTGCAGTTGAGCCCTCTAGCAACAATTGCTATGTGCTCAGGAAACACTCCCCCGGTGATTGAAATGACACTTTCAATATAATTAAACACATAATTTTGCAAAAATTATCGTACAAGAAAATTATGAGACATAAACAGTTATATACACAATAATAATAAGATAAATGCAATATAATGCTACGTTAAATACAGAAATAATATTTTTGAAAGTTTACTTAAGATAAGAAAGGAAATTTGTTACTTATCTGGTAAGATACATATATCTCTGACATTTCTCTTAAGAATTCGACGATCTGGTAACTGTAAATTTACCGTTCTCACTATATTATCCCGTCCTTTATCCGTCTTATTCTACCAACTACCCATTTGGTAGAAGGTAAATTTTCCTGCCTTATTAGTACCAAAGTTCCTTTCTGTACATCATCCTTTTTAAATTTCCATTTGTTTCTTTCTTGAAGAGTGTTTAAATAGTATCTTTTCCAAAGTTTTACAATTCTCCGGCTAAATTTGGCAATTTTTTCCCATTTTGATAGCCTGTTTTCATTAATATTGTCTAATTGTGGTTCGGGGATCGAATAAATCGGTCTGCCAATTAAAAAATGGGAAGGGGTCAGAGTTTCAAAATTTTCAAAATCTGTGGACAGCGGGGTAAGGGGGCAAGAGTTTAAGACGCCCTCAATTTCAGCTAAAATCGTTAAAAACTCTTCCAAAGTTAATTTTTGATCACCTATTACCCGTTTTAAATGAAACTTAAATGATTTCACCCCCGCTTCCCAGATGCCACCAAAATTCGGAGATTTGGGGGAAATAAATTCCCATTTGATACCTTCATGGGTTAAAAAATTACATAATTCCTCATCTGGGAAGCAAACTAATCTATGCAATTTTTTCAACTCGATGTCAGCTCCAATAAAAGTTTTTGAATTGTCCGATAATATTTTTGCACATTTGCCTCTTCTCCCAAACAAACGTTTTAGACTAGTTATAAAGGCCTGAGTAGTAAGATCTGAAGCAAAGTCTAGGTGTATCTCCTTGGTAGACAAACATACATACACTACGACATAAATTTTATTCAATAAACACTTCTTTTGATTTTTAAATTTAATGGAAAATGGGCCACAATAATCTATACCGGTTACCCCAGATACATAATTAGATGTTATATGTTCCCTTGGCAAATCAGCCATCATTTGGGAGCTGACTACAGGTTTGTTTTTGAAACAATTCACACATTCATGCACGATTTTGCGGAAATTATTCCTGCCATTAAGCGGCCAAAAATTCTGTCTAACATGAAAAAGCAAGGCTTGTGGAGCTAAGTGAAAATATTTCATATGAAAATAATTCAGTATAATATCCGTTAACTTATGATTAGAGGGTAACACACTTAGAAATTTTGAGTTAAATGGCAAGTCTGATGACTTAAGCGCCCCCCAACTCTAATCAAACCGTCTTCTCCTAAAAATACATTTAATGAAGCAAGTTTACTTTTACTATGAACTGTCTTACCCTTTTCCAGACATTTTAATTCCTCTTGAAATTTTAGTCGTTGTGCGGAACGAATTATTACTTATTCAGCATATCTTACCTCATCCAGAGTTAATGGTCCACTTCTTCTCTTCTCGGGATTAGAACAGTTAAAATAGAATCTAAAAATGAAACTAATTATACGAATTAATTTAGTAAAATTGTTAGTTAGTGAAAAAATGTTATTAATAATAGAATGTTCAGCAGACAAATTTAGAGTTACTAAACTATCACTAATAATGTTCTTTCTTAGTTCTTTAATATATATATCTTGATCTGGTATGACTAAAGATTGTTTCTTTTTGCCCATATCTAAGTCCTTCAGGAACTTTGGACCAGTCCAACATATAGGATTCTGAACAAGATTTTCGGACTTTATGCCTCGTGTCAACAGATCTGCCGGATTCTCGGATCCTGCGCAGTGAAACCACCTAGATGAATCTGTCAGTGACTGTATTTCCTTAGCACGGTTTGCCACAAACAATTTCCACTTATTTGCAGATCCTTTGATCCAGTACAAGGTGATCTGCGAATCAGTCAATAAGTACACAGAAGAGGGTCCCTTGCGATCTAATACCTCTTTGACTTGACAAGTCAAGCGCGCTGCGAGTAACGCACCCAAAAGTTCCAATCGTAGAAGTCATACCTTTTTCAAGGGTGCAACTCTACTCTTAGATGTGATCATATTAATGAAGGTTTCTTTTCTTGAATTTACTTGTAAATATACGACAGCACCGTAAACCTTTGGACTGGCATCAGAGAAGGTGTGCCGGATTAATTCGTAATCAGAGTTTTCGGGGAACTGAAAAACATTTCTTGAAATTCTTAGATTTGCTAAATGAGGTAGTTCGGGACACCATTGTTCCCACGTCTTTATAATATAAGGGGGTAATTCTTCATCCCATGACAAATTCCTACTCCAAATTTCTTGTAGTAAACATTTAACTCTAATAGTAAATGGTGATATTAGACCCAGGGGGTCAAATATTTTGCCTATTACTTGTAAGACTAAACGTTTTGTATTTTTTTGTCTTGCTCAAAAATTGTAATAAATTTTCAGTTCCCATCAAAAGTATGTCTTGTTTAGGCTGCCACGATAGGCCTAAAACCTTGTATGATTTATTGGGTTCAGAGGATTGAGGTAGAGTGCTAAACCCATTCTTTTCCCACGTTTCCATTACTAGTTCGTTATTCGAAACCCATTTCCTGAAATTCATACTCGCCTTCTTCATAATTTGGTTTGATTGTTGAGGAATTGTCAATGCATCTGAGACAGTGTCCGTCCCGGTCACTAAATCGTCAACATAAATGCAATTTTCTAGTATTTCAGTTACTATTGGATATTCTTTTTCAAATTTACTAAGATGTCGTTTAATTGTAGCTGATAATAAAAAAGGGCTTGAATTCAAAACAAAGGTTAGTCTTAAAAATCTATAAATAATAATTTTAAAGTATCACCTGTGACAGGATTGTCGTCTACAAACATAAATCGTAAGACATCTCTGTCCTTTTCGTTTATACAAATCTGCAAAAAGGCCTTTTCTAAATCGACCAAAACAGCAATTTTGTTGAAGCGAAAAAAAATTAATAAATGAAAAATATTTGGGTTAAGATTGATTCTGGCATCCAAACAGTCATTTAATGATAACTGTCCTGCTTCATGAGAACTCGCATTGAAAACAATGCGACATTTTGTGTATACACTGTCTTGTTTAAACACTGTATGGTGTGGTAGGTAGAAAATCGGATTGTTAGAAAATTCTTCGGATTCAGGAACAATTTCGATAAAGTTCATTTTTAAATATTCATCTAAAATTTTACGATAATTGTCATGTAAACTTGGATCACGTTTCATTATTTTTTTGAGATTAGAGAGTCTAATTTCAGCTACCTTATAATTATTTTCAAGATTTTCCCAGTCCCGTTTCCACGGGAGACTAACTTCATATCTTTCATTTTTGAAATGCAAAGTTTTCCGGAATTTTTCCATTATTTCTTCGGAATTTACACTACTTGGTTGGTCTTTTATACCCAGTTGAAATAATTCCCAAAAAACTCTCAAATCTAAATCTTCGTTTTTCTCTAATAAATGACACTAATATTTACTTGCATTTTTCTCACAAATTTGGCCTCCTACAATCCAACCTAGCTGTGAGTTTTGTAAAATTATTGAACTATTAGGAATTTTGATTTGACCAGATAAAAGTAATTGGTAATAAATTTCCGATCCCAGTAAAATATGAACACGTTGTGGTTTGAAAAAACGTGGATTTGCATAATTAATGTTCTATGGTAAGTTGAGACTAGAAATGTCTACTTCACTTGAAGGTGTTAAACCCGTGATTTTAGAAACCAAAAACATTTTACTGGAATTTTTGAAACTCCGATCCTTATTTGTTATTTCTACATGAATTTTCTTTTTTATTTTACAGATAGAATCCTTTAATCCTGTAATTGTGGAATCAACATTATATTTTTTTAATCCCAATATATAAGCAGCATACATAGAAATTAGTGAAACATTGCTTGCAGTGTCTAAAATAGCAACGAAAGAATGGATATGTACCATTAATTCCCTTTAAATAAATCACAGCTGTTGAAATAAATCCATAATTTGTGTCAGACGAATTAGTTTGTTTATTGTTACCTTGACAGTTTAATGATGAAATATTTGTCCTACATTCTAACTGATTTGAATTTACGTTTTCCTCCGTTTTCGATTCTGATTGATTTACGATATAATCACTTTGTTTGTTTTCATAAGTAATTTTCGAAAAATTGGCGCCGCGAAGGCTACTATGGTGCGTTTTACAACATACTTTGCACTTTTTATTTAATTTATTGCACCGACTGACACCGTGCATACTTGAAAGACAATTAAAACATAGATTAAATTTCCTCACTTGAGTTAATTTGTCTTTTGGTGATAATTCCAAATAACTCTTACAGCGATATAAAAATTGGGGCTGGCTGCATAGCTGACAGTTAGGTTTTTCGTTCGATAAAACAAAACTTTTTTGTTTATGGGCAATTCGATTTTATAGCAGAGCTCTTTTTTGAACATTCTCGAGTGCTTGCGCTCGTTTCAATAAAAAATCAATAAATATTTCCCATTCGGGTAGTTCATTACAATCAAGGGACATTTCGAATGCTCTCTGGTTTCATCATCCAATCGTTGTAAAACAAAATACATTAAAATGGATTCGGACAGTTTATTGCTTTCTAGGCCTAGTTGTCTGTGTGCTCTTAAATGGCTCATTAAATTATCAACTAAACTACGAATCTCTCTCACGTTCTCAATTTTCATTTTGTTGTTGCTTAATATTTCTGAAATGTGACTATTTACAATTAATCTTTTATTTTCAAACCTTTTTTTAAAGCTTCAAATAGAGAAGAATATGAATCATCAATATGCTGTAATTGTTTAACAGGACCTGTGAGCGCGGATTGTAAATAATACAATTTTTGTGCGTCATTTAGCTCGATATTATCATCAATTAAAGTGGTGAACTGCCGTTTAAAATTCATCCACTCAGTGTAACGACCCGAAAATTGGGGGTAAATAATTAGATGGCAATTCAATCTTTGCCTCATTAGAACTCTTTCTATCAGCAATAGAATTTCTACTTTCACTAATATCAAGTACGGGTTTTATTAATTGAATTAAACCTACCTCTAATTCTTCTAGCTGGTCTTCGATTTCCATTAACGAGCTTTCGTAATCTTCCAAATCAGCATCAGCTATGATTACGTAAGCTTCATTACGCAGTTCGTCGACCTTTTTCTTTAAATTCTGTGCAGAGTTGAATTTCAGTTCCAATTCTTTTTCGTTAACCTAGCCCTTTATTGCATTATTCATTCTTGTAATTTGGGCCTTCATGTTGCCGCGTTTCCTATTCAAAAGAACAGTTCCTGAGATAGATGGAGTGGTAGTCCTTTTTATGAATTTAATACAGAATTAAATTCCGCATCAGATTGAAACTAAATGTCCATAGGTTAGTCGTACAGATTCGAGCTCAACGGCTCGCGCGGAAAAAAACTTTGTTGCTTCGTCAACAGCTCCCAAAAGGACATCTGGATATGTTGATTAAACGTATAAATGACTGGATCACTAGTTGACACAAAAACAAAACGCTAAAATTTATTTACAGAGTGCTACGTACGATTGGCAGCGGTTCATACGCTGCGCTTACATCCATTCAACTGGCAGGAAGGATTCCCGTACATCAACAACATTCTGTGCGCAGTTGCGCCTTCTAACGACAATTGCTATGTGCGGAGAAAACATGTGCTTTGCGCAGAAGGGTTTTTAGTCATATAAATCGAAAAAAAAACGGTTCAAGTTAATTTGTTTCATTTTTAGGTCTTATTGTTTTAGAAGCAACTAAAATTAACGCTTGATCTACAATTTGCGAGATACGTTTTGTGATCTGAAGACTATTTTTTAAATCCGGAAATACCTTGTTAATTACATAAATTTGTAGTACATTTCATGAACTTTCAAAATGTTGTGGAATATTTTGGATATCTTCTCGACATAATTTGTAATTTAAAATGTACAGCGCAATAACTATAACGGGGTAATAACGCCAATCCTTGGCATTAATACCCCGGTTGATTCCCTACAGTGACCGAGGTACATCCCAAATACTGATTCAGATAAACACAGTTAAAACTCTACAATGTTTCTAATAAATCTATTTAAGCGGTCCTTTTTAAGCAAAAAGAAGCTCACGGTCTGATATACTTTTGCCTCATCCTCCCCCCCCCCCCCCAACACTACACCTTTATTTTTCTTACACTTTCACAAAAAAATGAACTTTTTCAATAGCTTAGAATGCAATTTGTCAATTTCTAAGTTTGTAGAGTTTGTATTTTTAAAATTGGGCAATCTACATGCAATTATATCATCTTATTTCATAGTTTTGTTTGCATGGCGTTATTACCCATATAGGTGGGTAATAACGCCTAATAGCATTGCTCAAGAAATCAAGCCATTACATTTTATGAATGCATATCTGTTAAATTATTTTTCTTATATTGATAGTCAATGAGTTGCTGTATCAAATCATGTATTTGTTTGAAAAATACAATCTAAAACTCAGCCGTGAAAATAGGTAAAACCTTAATGTGGCGTTATTACCCCAGGGTACCTTATATGTATTAAATGAATTTATAATTAGCGGGTAGATGATTTGAATTGAAAAATTAATACAATCTGCTTGCGAAATTGCCAAACAAAGTTTTAACTACCATTATTGAGATATCTCATATAAATCGATTTTTGTGAAATCTGAAATATTAAAAATTTATAGATGATTATTTTTATATATATATTTTTAACAGTATCAAGTTAAAAATAGCTTAAATATACTTGAATTTTACTATCTCGTTAACTATGCAAGAGCCTGTCGGTAAAATAATTTTTATTTGATTATGGCTGATAAATACATACTTTTATATATATTTTGACATATTTAATTACATGACATATAAACAATCAAAACTTTGAAATTCGATAAAATTTTGAATAATGTTTCGCTTGGTCGCATCTATACAAATCACATTACATACATATGATTTGCTTTATTTCATCAGTAATACATTTCTAACTAAGAAAATATTTACAAATTTTTTACAAATTTATTTATTTTTTTTTTTACAAGAAAATAAGTATTAGATTCGAGCGAAATTTTTACATACTGTTTTCAACGGATTTATACTTTCTACAAGATCCTCAATGCGATTTGACAGTTATAAGAAAATGTCTCTCTTCGAGAATTAGACAAAACAAAATTGTGAACTAAAGAATAGAATTTAGTAATATTTTAGATTCAATTAGATTTTTATGTAAAATAGTGCGGACTATTTTCAGCGTAAATCGCTAAACATATGAAGCTATTGTAACATATTTTTCAAATTTTCTGAAATATCGCTTTCTCACAGACAGATTTATACATCAAGGACAAGTCTTTCAAAGGACAGACAAGTATATCTTCAGATTCATATAGATATTGATATATACTCTTTCTGATTAGATTTTGTTCTAAAAATGCGACATTTCGGAACTTGACAAAGTTACACAGAAAATCATTTAATTCACACTGCCCAAGTTTTAATTTGAAAAAAAATCACAGCACTGGAAGAAAAACAGCTGAAATTACAACAATATGCTCTGTAAGTATAGACACATAGAGTGCCAGAATCTTTTGATAAAAAGTGACAGATATATATTATATATCAATATATATTTTTGTATTGTACAGCGCGAACTTATAGTTAAAACGATAGTAATTGTGCTAATATTACAGTAGATTATGCGATAATACAGCTTTACTCCAAAAAATTATATTAAATGTGCTGGACATTCATGTACGTAATGTCAATCAATGTACGTACGTAATCAACGATGTTCTATTCTGCATCTTGTTATGCCAAACTTGCCAATTACATTTTTAAAAAAATACATTGCTAATGGAAATGCTTCGGTTTTATCTATTTAGTATATGAACATACTTCCATTAATAAAATATGTTGTTCGAAAAAAAATCTTGCACTCTGTATGTAATATTAAATTAATGTAGGAATTGAAATCCTTTAATGTACAGTATAAATTTAGCATTGGCAAGAAGACTATCCCGTATCGTTTCCAATAATAGTTATAGTTTTCATTTAGAATATTTATTAATGTAAAATTATTATTTTTCCCTGCTCAGGATTAAAAGAAAAGATATTTATGTACCATATATAATTAAAATTATTACAATTAATCAATATCTCATACTTTAAAAATATTGTAGTTGCATGCTATCATAGATAAAATTACAAAATTACTAAGGCCTTTTTTGAACACTAACTTTGGATTAGGTCATTTGAAAAAATAAATATTTGATAATAGTTAATAATGCATTTCTCTTTAAGTATTTATCAAACATTTACAATTTTATTTTATTATATTTTATTAATATATGTATACTTTTTTTAACAATTTACTTTGCAATTTATTTAATAAAAATTGTGTTAGATATCTCATATTTCACACGTAAATGTATACAACACAATACCTAATTTTTCATTGAAAATTTTGAAAACTCAATTCGAATTGGAAATAATTCATCAAACATTCTTATTAAACAAATATTCATAACAGATTGGAATTCCAATTTCGATTCAGTTGTATTTAGAAGCATATGCATTTGCTTATTAAAATCTATTCTAAGCAACTTATGACGTTAAATAAATTAGTTAATTTATGTATTATTCAGATAAACATTAATGCAATGCAAATTACGATGAACAAAAAGTGCTTTATTGTTATAACAAACATATAAATATTTAATAGTATATTTTAAACTTAGTGAAAATGAGTGATATTTCAGAAAAGCATGTCAGTTCACATTCATGATTATGTCTATATTTTTTTTACTGTGCCATAAAGTAATATTGCATATTATTACGATTGGTAATTAAAGTTAAATATGATAATCTAGATGATTATTCTTAGTCCCAATTTCAAAACACATCATTAAAAATTTGTTAATTTATATGAATTATTTAAAATATTAAAATATATAACCCTGTTAGTGAAAATTGCAACACCGGGAATGAGCTGAAAATTTTAACAAATGCAAAATATATCGCTAGTAGCAAACCAGTATTGGTCCAACATTGAGCCAATATTTTATTTAATGGAAATATTGCCAAAAAACGCCAATATTCGTTAAATATTGGCATTCTATTGGAATTATTTTCGATGAATTCCCAATAGTGCACAAATGTTGCATTATATTGGAAATATTTCGAGTGAAAACCCAGTATTGTGCAAATATTGTCGTTACATTGGAAATATTTCCAATGCAACCCCAATGTTGGCAAAATATTGGCTAAATAAGGGCAAAATGTGAACAACCCAATATTGTAGCAATATTTCATGCCAATATTGCGCTAATGTGCCAATATTGCTCCACGATGTGGCCAATATTGGCCCAATATTGCTAATGTGTTCTGGAAATTACTCAAATTACAGAGTGACCAGGCATTCGTTGCTGAGCAGCAGCCTCTGGTCTGCTGATGAAACCATGTAAAAACAATTAGGGAAAAGTCGAAAATAGTCTGTGGTTATTTCCTAGTGGTAAACATATTATACCAATTGGTAATTAAAGTTAATTATGCTAATTTAGATGATTCCTTTTAGTCTCGTTTAACAAAATAATCATCGTTATTATAAATTTGTTCATACAGATATATTATTAAAATATATAATCATGTTTATGAAATGAAACATCATGAATGACCGACTTGAATGATCTGAAAATATCAGTAAATGCAAAATATAGTGTGTCTTGAAGATTATTTAAATTTCAAAATTACCAGGCATTCGTTGTCAAACAAATCCCAAAGGAATTGTTTTTATTCTGATATCGTTTTATTTGTCATTAAATACGATGGATATTTTTTTTTTCAAAAAAGTGATCGCAATAATGAATTTGAATTTTTAAATCGTAATTTAATGCGACCATTAAGAGGTTAAGACAATTAAAGGCGTTGCGAATGAGCTTTGCCTTTTATTATCAGATGAATTGGATCCAGTGAGTTTTACTTCTGCTGTCTAAAAAGGGCAATATATCTTCAGTGTAGAAGATAAAGAAATACAAAATTCATGTGAAAAACCTCGTGCTCTTCACAATTATTTGATGATATTAAGACTTTTTTAAATAATTTTTCTGTATAAAGCTAAATGCTTGTGTATTAAGCTAACTGTGTATTAATTAAGCTTTACTAACTGCGTATTAATTAATACACAAGTAATTAACTTGTGTATTAATTAAGCTTTTCTGTATTAAGCTAACATTGCTATAAATTTTCAATAAATTTCACAATAAATGTTATTTATACAATATACTTTAGAGTTACACGTTACCAAAAAAATATTTTGTACATATAACCTATAATATATTTTTACAAATGTTCATCTTCAGATTCATGTGTTCATAAAGCTTTGTCACAATACATCATAAAAAAGAATTAAATTCTCATTCTAGCAGTAATTTTTCTAATATAATTTTTCCAAAAAAATTTAACAATTTTAAAATTCTACATAGTTTATTATAATAGCAGAAAAAAGAAATAATTACTGGATGAATATGTAAAAATGTAGGATAATAACATGCTTTTAGGTTCATAATATGTTTTTTTAAGTTACGAACATATCAAAAATCCAATATTTAGTTATCACACACAGGAACTAAAGATAAATTATTAATATAATCAGACAATTTGCATTCTCATTGTAGAAGCCTTGGAATTTTCATTAAAATGAAAATGTAAAAAGTTGTACATTGAAAAAAAATGAGATTACATATTTGTCTGTAAATGGATGTTAAACAGGAAGGCTTATGGAATTGAAGTATATCATTTTTATAATTTATTGAATCATTCTGAAATTTGGAAAAATTGTACTAAGAATATTAAGGCCCGTTTTAAGTATAAATGTAAAATAAGACATTTTCTGTCACATTTAATCAAAATGACAGGCACGGAGCCCCCTTAAGGGTGTTCTTAAATCAAAAAGAGCAAATTTGTGACATAAGTTTTAATTTATATTTCTTTGGAAATGCATCAAACTAGCAGGTGTCATTGTTAAAACTGTTGTTAGTTTTCGTTTTTTCAAAAACTAAAACAAAATCACTTCACCTTTTTTCATTCACGTATAAAAACATTTCATATTTATTTACTTAGAAGGTGTCACAAATAAAAATTAAATTAAAGAGTTGACATGTTTCGGTTCATTAATAAGAACCGTATTCATAACATATAAAATCAGTAGAAAATTAAATGACACTGGATATAAATATAATTTAAAAATCAAAACAAAACATTGCGCCCGCTATGATCGTGAATATAGCCATTGCCAACGCGGCATATAAATATAATAAATTTTGACCATATATTAAATTTAAAAAGTAAAAAAAAAAAAAAAAAAAATTAAAATTAAAAAAGTAGAAAAACTCAATGACTCTGGATATAAAGGTAATTTAAAACCCCAAAACATAAAATATTGCGCCCTCTATGATCGTGAATAGCCAATGCCATCGCGGTTCCTCCTATTAGACTCATCCTTTAAATATTTATTAAGTAATTCTAACCACAAACTCGGAATGTCAAAAGAATAAGAATCATTACAAACTCTATCCCTCCTAGAATATATCTCTATGGATTCACGGATGATTAATTTTCGGAATAAACTGGAAATGAACACTAATCTACTATCTTTAAAACAAATTTTAACCCCCCTCTTTAAAAACAATCTTGATAACGCAGTCTTATCCCTACCAAATTTTATGTCACATTCATGCTCTTTCTTCCTAACCCCAAACTTTCTACCTGTCATACCGATATAAAAATTAATATCCCCCTCTTCATTCTCATATGGAATTTCATATACCCCTGCTAGATCATCTTGTATACAGAGCTTTTGATCCGGTTCCACAAGATGATCTAGCAGGGGTATATGAAATTCCATATGAGAATGAAGAGGGGGATATTAATTTTTATATCGGTATGACAGGTAGAAAGTTTGGGGTTAGGAAGAAAGAGCATGAATGTGACATAAAATTTGGTAGGGATAAGACTGCGTTATCAAGATTGTTTTTAAAGAGGGGGGTTAAAATTTGTTTTAAAGATAGTAGATTAGTGTTCATTTCCAGTTTATTCCGAAAATTAATCATCCGTGAATCCATAGAGATATATTCTAGGAGGGATAGAGTTTGTAATGATTCTTATTCTTTTGACATTCCGAGTTTGTGGTTAGAATTACTTAATAAATATTTAAAGGATGAGTCTAATAGGAGGAACCGCGATGGCATTGGCTATTCACGATCATAGAGGGCGCAATATTTTATGTTTTGGGGTTTTAAATTACCTTTATATCCAGAGTCATTGAGTTTTTCTACTTTTTTAATTTTAATTTTTTTTTTACTTTTTAAATTTAATATATGGTCAAAATTTATTATATTTATATGCCGCGTTGGCAATGGCTATATTCACGATCATAGCGGGCGCAATGTTTTGTTTTGATTTTTAAATTATATTTATATCCAGTGTCATTTAATTTTCTACTGATTTTATATGTTATGAATACGGTTCTTATTAATGAACCGAAACATGTCAACTCTTTAATTTAATTTTTATTTGTGACACCTTCTAAGTAAATAAATATGAAATGTTTTTATAGCAGGTGTCATTATTCAGAAACTGTTTAATAGCACTCAGTTTTATGTTTTTTATAACCTCTTGAGACCTGAGCATAAAATAACTTTACAAATATATATTTATTGGTTTTGCATAATTGAAATGACACAATAGAGGAAATAAAGAGTCATTTTTATGAAATCAGTACTTTAGGAGACTGGTAATTTAGGTTTACAAATATGGATATAAAAGTACTTATCCCCTTAAAACACCAGTTTAACTATCAGTAATATAAATTTACGCAATAACAAAATTAAGGTCTTTACACAAGTAAATGATCAGCAAATCCTCAAAATTTTTTATTGTAAAGCATTTAAGTTAAATAATCATGAATATTTCTTACTTTCTTGGCCACAATGTCTTGAAGGTATTTTCGTAACTCGATTAAAATAATGTTTTTTTTATGAGAAAATATTCATCAGTGCTAACATTTATTGATTTCGTTATAAAGCAAACAACATTCAGCTGTATAATAGTAAATTAAAAATGCAAAAAAATCAAACAGTTTAGTTTTTAATGAGGAAAATAATGGAGGTACACATTTGTGTACCTCAGGTCTGAAGAGGATAAATGCAATAGATCTTGCATAAGAAACCTTCAATATTGATGTTTTTTGAACACATTTCCCGACGAGAGCCGAAAAACAGGAGAAATACGGATGATTACGTGATCGAAGTAGCTTGTAACTCGGCAGATAATTTAATAATCATAAAATGGAAAACTAAGTTCGATTCGAGATCGCTTCCATAGTCAAGCCTTACAATTTTATATCCTTCTGTTAAAAAATAAATTTGTAAATATGTCAAAACCTTTTGCGCTTGTTGAGCAGGGTAGTTGAGAACAACCTTCAGATAAAGAATTCTGAAACTATAATCAATAAAAAAGAATACTGCCCAGTTAAACTGATGGCATTGAGCTCACAGGCTACGCATACTAATTGCACATTACAGCCTTATATTTTCTAGGGTTAATTCCGTTCGAAAAAAAAAATTAAAGGAGGGGAAACAACTTCCCTTTCCATTTTTATACTTAATTATTGAACCCCCTAAACTAATCAGGGACATAACTTAGCATGTAAAAAATCGATATCCAAAATTCAGAGCAAAATTCTTAATAAAAAACCATTTATATAATTTAAGAGGAGTTATCCGCCTTTTTTATACTTAACCATTAAACATCCGAAACTACTCAGAGATTTGAACGAATTCTGATAATTCTGCATGAAAAACCCATTTATATAAATTAAAGTGAGGGGCATTAGAACCCCCGTTCCCCCTGTATATACTTATTCAATGAAAACCTAATACCAATCACGAAGGCGCCCAACTAGAATAATCCTATATCTAAAACTGATAATTCTGCATGAAAAACCCATTTATATCAATTAAAGGGAGGGGAACGACCCCCCGTTCCCCCTGTTATACATTTAAAATGAACTCCAAAAACTAATCAGGGAAGCGCCTTATCGGGATATACTCATATACAAAATTTTATGTGGATCGGATATTTTTATCATGATCGCGTTACGCACGTACATACATAACGGACGGGCACATAAGCTCTCAGGCTATGATAGCCTGTGAGCTAAAAACTCATTACACTCCAAATTATAAACCTTTTTTTCCCTTCTATAAACACTGAATTCATTTTGTTACTGACCGCATTTCTATTTCATCTGTCATATTGAAAGTTTAATTAAGCTTTTAGTATTAGATATCCATATACGAAGTCAATAAAATGATCGTTATTATAGATAGAGTGGTGTCATTAAATGAAAGAAGCTATAAAGAGAACCATTAAAATATTAATTTATCACCTAATGTTGTAATAATTGTGTCAAAAACGTTCATTTTCGAGCAGAATAATACTTCACTAGATTAATATTTCATATGTATAAAATATCCACTGCAGTTTCTCAAATACAAAAATAAACATATTTAAAAACAATTTCTGTCACCAAATTAACCGCCCATTTTCAACATAGTGTCAAGTCCATAATGCCAAGTTTGTTACCTCACGGTTTTTTAAATGATTATCATTTTTTCAACATTCTACTTTTATTTTTTATTCCACTAAGAAACAAGTATGTAATTTATTTAAAATTTAATAATTTACATGAATATATACTATAATTTTTTTAAAAAGTACTTGTATAATTTCTATGTGATCAAAATCTTGTGGCTAAAACTGTCTCTCATTTCAATTTAAGTATTGTTGATAAATATCATGTTTCGAAATTTAAGGACATAAGTCACTTTAAAGTAAGTTTATTTTGCGAAAATCAATAAATTTAAAGGTGAGTATTTTCAGGAATTTGTGTGGTAACGGACTTGACAATTTACCTTAAAACCAACTTTAAATAGCATTTACATATTATATTATAGGGCAAAGTGCACAATCAATTTTTTTCATGTACCTTAAACATTACTTTAACACCTGTCTCCATTTTTAAAAGAAATTATTCAATTTGAAAAAAAAAATCTGTAATGTAAGCAAATGGTTAAAATACCCCTAACAACACATTAATGTGTTGTGAATTAAACTCATACAAAAGTTTTTTGTGTTGTAATTGTGTTTTTAATGTATCACACAAGTATTGATATCTAGATATGGGTTCTTAATATGTTACAAAAATGTTCCTATCTAGAAATGTGTTCTAAATCTAATGTATTCTATGTATTTCTTTTGAGTTTTGTTTTAGGCTGTCAGTCACCGGGTACTGACGTGGTGTTAACGGAATGTTTTGTGTCAGCCACTGTTGACTAACGCGACACTCAACGTGTTAAGCAATGAACACTAATGAACTTTCACGCTTCTAATCTTCCCTCTGATAAAAGCTGTTTTATAACAGAAGAAAGCTCTTACGTTTTTAGCATCATTTGACGCATTTTAATTTAGAAAGTCCCCTTTATGTATTTTATCAAGTTTCTTTTATGGGAATACAAGATTGGGTGCAATCCAATGCAAAATATTTCAGTGTTAAGACACAACACTAGTCACAGAAAAAGACCCGGATGATAATGTAATGTCTATGTGAACGTTCTTTTCAAATTTTAATATTTTTACATGATTTTTTTTTGCATAGGATAGCTGAGGATGTTCCACAACCGGCCTAGTTTTTACTTTTTCAATTTTGGTTTCAGATTTTTTTAAAAATTTTCAATTTCAAAACCGGTTTAAACAGGTTCTGAAATTGAAACTATCATAATATAAAAAATGTAACAAATCGGATACAATTAGTTTCATATAATAAATAAGTTAATGTTTAACTCTTATCTGTTCTATGTAACTACCCGACTAGCATAGCTCAGATAAATTTTAATTGTATTTTAAAACGAAAATTGTGCACGCTACAAAACTTATTTTTAAAATATAGTGGTGTAAGTAGAAATTAAAAATAAAAATATTTATAAAATATTAGCTTAAAATTCAATCTGAATCGATTTGTTCTCGTGAATTTGTAGGATTATTTGTAGTAGTAAGAAAAAAAGGCATTCCAATGGATTCAAGAAAGTTCAAAGAACATTATAAGCCAATTTTACTCATGTCCCATTTTAAGTAAATTAAATCACACTTTTCATTTCTTATATATATATACTAGCTGATCCGTCCGGCGTTGCCTCGGTCCGTATTAACAATATTAAACGAACTTGAAATTTGTATGATTTTATCATTAACTCGTTACATGCAGAAATACATTGTCTGAAATACGTAGCCACTGACTGTGTGAAAAATCGGTTTTAAAAACAACTAATATTAAGCTCTAAAAATACTCAAAATGAGCAATGAAAAACGCGGGAGGGAATATGTATCCAACGATTGCATGATTTTCGTGTAAAAAAGTTGATATTTACCCGTAAAAATCACTGTTAAGTCACGTAACTAATTATTATTTTCACATACAAATCCCAAGTGAAATATTTTGAATTTCAAACTAATTATATCACTCTTAAATCCGACTATACCATGAATGAAATCGATACACGATGGTAGCTAAAAGGTTGATATATAGTACTATAATTTCAGAGCTATTTAACAAAAGTAAGTGTTATTTTTAATCAAATCTTGCGTATAGGTTCACTCTGTGTATAAATTCCTAACTTTAAACTTTTATACCGTAACCAGAACCTGTCTGTAACTTAACAGCGACTTAACAGTACCCTACCGTAAATTAAATATAACAGAAATGTAACCTAGCCTAAATGTATTCACTTTATTGTAACATATCCTTATTCTAACCATAACATAAATGCAATTTAACTTTAACCTAACTTTAACCTAAATAATATAATAGAAAAAACCATTTTAAAAAAATACTATTTTTTCGTAAAATATGCTTCAGCTGTAATTTGTTTCTTTCAATTCGTTTTATTAATACGAAATTCCTTCCTCGTGCTTTTGTTTGAGACATTAAAATTTCAGCGATAAATGGTTTAATATTGCAAACCACGGAGTAAGACACTTCTTACTCCGTGTTGCAAACCTTTTTTCGCTTTACTTCGCCTCCACCTATCTTTTTCTCCATGGTGTACAGCAGCTGTGATTAAAAAAAAAAAAAAAAAAAAAAAAAAAAAAAAAAAAAAAAAAACCTCATTTAAACTGACAGTTTACCAGTCTATGAATTTTAAAGGTCTGTCCCAGCTTTTTTAATTATTTCTGCGAAAATTTTATGCAACCAATCAACCATAAGAAAATGAAATGGAAAAAAAGCGAAAAAAAGCGATTTTTTATGAGAGTGAGCTTTGGAATTTAATTAATTACTCAGTTAATAAATAGAATTTTGAAATTCTGAGCTTCAGGTGCATCAGGAGAGACATTGGGCTACTCTCAAAAAAATTTTGAGCTTCGTACGTGCTGTAGATTTTGCTAGCCATCGCAGACACACAGACAGACAGAGCGTTTTGTTCTTTTATTAGTATAGATATTTATTTTGCTTGCATTTTTTAAAAATCATCGCATATTTAATGGAATAGACAAATTTATGCTGATATTAAAAAATATTTTTTTATGAATAAATTAAACATGCATGTTAATTTTTAATAAGATTAAATTTAACTATTTTTTTTCACAAAATAGAAATATTCTCTGATTTCTAAATCAACAGCTCATATGTATTTATGCATATACAGTCGAAATGCAATATTTCTTCCATCCTACAAAAAAGATAAACAAAATTTACAAGCGCTTAATTGCTACAAAACATTCCTATTTTTGCGAGTAGTAATTAAATTTATTTTAGTTTAATTTTTTCAGTAATACATTAACTAATATACTCTACGTAAAATAAATAAATATCTTCGAGTAAGCACAAATATCTAGGAATTGTAGCACATTATCTGCCTACAGTCAACAAATAAAAATCTGTGAGACATAGTTTATCATGCATAAAAAAGCACTTGTCTTGAGCCTTTTAAAAGAATGTAAAATGTAAAAAGATACATTTTAGTATATCTTGTTACATGTATAATGTATTTTTTCTCTTTCTCTTAAAAATAAATACGATAAAATGTTTGTTTTGTTGAGTAAAATAAGAAACTATGTAAAAGTAACACTCGTATTTGAAGATAAGATTTACTATGTGCATACATATTTAAAATGGGTGAAATCTTATTTCATGTTTTGAATTTTAATCTGTTTCCTTTTAACCAAATATTTTATTCTTTATAGCCATAGAGTTTAAAATATTTTTTGTTTGTTATGGTTGAAAAATATTTCCTTTTCAATTTATTTAGAATATTCGTGTGACAAATTTAAATGTATAATTTTAAAATACTTATTAAAATATCGTTAGATAAACATCACTAATGTGGATTTAAATAATTAAAAACAAATTTCGTAAAATATATATATATATATATTTCTCCATTTGTCACTTTACGAAAAGACACAATAACGACTGGTACGCAACATAGAACAATTTTACTTTAACATTTTATAATCATTTATTATATGTAATAAAATTTTAACCAAGTGTTTATATATACAGTAGAGACTCGATAATCTGAAATAATATAGTCCGATTTTTCTTAGGAAAATCGAAATTTTCAGATAGTCGAGAATGGTACAGTTTTAATATTAAAATAAATGTATGCGCTATTTCTTACTAAGGTAACAAATGCTTAATAAAATAAAGCAATAGAAGAATAGAAACAAGAATAAATGACTTGAATTTTAATTTTGTAATTAAATACCAATTACATTTTTCACGACGGTCAGTAAAGTCAACAAACAATGATTTGTGAATTATATTTATTAATATAATTTCGTATGTAGCGTTTTCTGCAGTTCTATGTACCACCTTCGATTTATTCTGTCAGGCTGATCCAGAGTATCAGACCAGATTATGTGATTGTTAAGGTTATTTGGGTGAATTAGCCCTCCAGTGATTGTCAGGTATGGCTCAATTGAAACAGCATTTGAAGCTTCTGCCGATACATTCAATAGTTCGAATCCCGGCACGGATATTTCAAAGATCATTCAAAGATCACACTTTACACAAAGGTCACACGATATTGCAATGCGCACACTGTAAAAAATGCCAGATGTTTCTGAATATGTAAAAATGTACTGTAATCAAAAATGTAAATATACAGTGATTTCTTCTAACTCACCTAAGGTTTCGAAAAACGTTCCTTTACCTCTAAAAATCCCAGAAAGTTATTTGTTTTCGAAATTTAAATAAGAATTTATAAAAATTAATTTTTATTAGCTGCCCGTTCATTTCGGAAACGTTTCTAAGTAACTTTTACAGTACAATAATCACTTTTGTCAAATCAAAATATCACTTATTCGGATTCTATCAATTCTCAAGTAAACATTTTCAGCTGCATAACTGATTTTGTGCATGCATTTGTAGCAAAATAATGTCAATTTTCATATTAATGATAATGCTGTTAATACTGTATGTTTGTCTATTAAACGTGCTCTCTGAATATCAAAGTATTTCCGTATGAATTGGTGGCATCCGAAAAAGTGATATTTTGATTTGAGAAAAGTGATTATTGTACTGTAAAAGCTACTCAGAAACGTTTCCGAAATCGACGGGCAGCTAATAAAAATTACTTTTTAAATTTTTCTTTAAATTTCGAAAACAAATAGCTTTTAGGGATTTTTAAAGTTAAAAGAACGGTTTTAGAAACCTTAGGTGAGTTAGAAAAGGTTACGGTATATTTTCGTTTTTGATCACATTGCAATTTTATATATTCAGAAACATCTGACATTTTTTACAGTGCGTGGCAACTTATCAACGTAATAGAAAAAGCTAAATTCATTAAAATTTTACACTAATTTATTACATATAACTAAATTTTATCCAAGTGTTTATATATAATAAAACACACATACACGCACAAATAACGCCTGCATTCAAATCATAAAGGTGCACACAAATAACATACATCCATATAAACAATAAATACAATAAACCCAACTTGAGTGAAAAATTAACCAGAGCCAGGAATTTAACCCGGGACCACAGCATTCCAGGCTGTTGCTCTAACCATTTAGCTACTCCCTCCGATGCCTCAGTCCGCAAGTGCGAAATTGCAAACTGAGGCATAGTAGCTCAGTGGTCAAAGCAAGAGCCTGGAGTGCTGCGGTCCCGGGTTCAATTCCTGGTTCTGGCTAATTTTTCACTCCAGTTGCGTTTACTTGTACGTATTGTTTGTATGTCTATTTATTGTTTGCGTGTACGTTTATGTTTACAGACTTGAATTCACGTGTTTGATAAAATTGTGAAATAAATTCTCACAACACTGTTAAAACTAATGGTGACACATTGCACCTTTTAGGGGTGAAAGACTTGTCTCACTGGTAACACCCCTAAAGGAGCCAGAATGGCACCTTTAATTAGGGTGAAAAGATGGCACCCTTAATCCAGAGTGCCCAATAATAAAAAAATAAAAAATATACAAGCCGACTTTTGGCCGTCAAAGGATTCGAACTCACAACGTCTGATTACAAGCTCAGCGTTCTAACCGCTCGGCCATTGAGCTCACTTTCATTCAC
This sequence comes from Maratus speculifer, assembly GCA_964019185.1. Taxonomy (NCBI): domain Eukaryota; kingdom Metazoa; phylum Arthropoda; class Arachnida; order Araneae; family Salticidae; genus Maratus; species Maratus speculifer. The sequence goes on from OZ025290.1 coordinate 415,637,669, forward strand.
TCATAGCAATAGATTTTACTTGCCGTCACAAAAAACAGAAAGACACACGTCACAGCGCATGCGCATGGTTCCAGTCAAGTGCACGGCACCTTTTTTAGCTCCAATCACCCAGTAAGAGACCTGTCGGCACTGCAACCACATATCCAAGCCCCTATGGCACCCTAGGGTTCCAAATGCCCCGGGTTCCAATGGACCCTAGGACCTTTTCACCTCTGGGTCCCAAATGGCACCGGTTTGTCACCTTCACTTTTAACAGTGAACTTACAATTATATATATTTTTTTTTAACTCTTCGAAAAATTGAAAAAAATGTATTCTTTAATTGAAAACTCCATTAATTCTTAAAGATACATGAGCGACTCGATTAAAAAAATAACCGTAAACTATAAATAAAAGATTGTATGTGGCATACAGTTTTTTAATAAAAATTAATTAGTTTTAGAAAAAAAATTCTGAAATATGGAAAAATTAAAAAAAAAATGTCATTTATTTAAAATAAAAATATTTAATTGCAGAAAAAAATATCTGCTGAAATTTTTGAGCATAATCTAGTGAATATGAATTCCAAAATCAGTTGGATAGATACCGGGGAAACGGGTCTAAATATCCATGGATATCTAACATTAAAATTCCCCATTGGATTCTACACAATTTTTACTTCTCTTAATATGCTAAAAACTGTTCTATGAGTAATAGGCAAATGAATTTTCACTAATCATATTATTCTGTAGTGAAATATTTAACATACACATACTACACATACACATACATATACATTTACATAATAATAATGCCATGGTCTATCGGCGATTTAACGTTCGGCCAAAAAACTGCTTCCAAGTTGCCAAAACGAAAAGTTGCCACGACGAAAAGGTAGTAGGGTTAGGACACTTAGACGAAGTTCGGTGAAAAGTAATTTGCTGTTTGAGATATAATCTTATAACTGTTTAAAACATCTGATAATAAAAATATGTCTTTTTTGTTAAAAGTTTCTGGTAAAAAATGATTTTTGATTTTTGCCCATAAAAGAACTTCAGAACAATTTTTCACCTTTGTCCATCCGAGATTATCTCACTTTAAAATTTTGCAACATTACTGTTACATGAAATATATTTTGTAATTTCTTTAAGTGTTTGAATTCTGTCATTTACCAGTAGATATACATATCTTAATGTACACTGTTTAAAAAAAAAGAAAGTGTTAAATTTACGGCAAAAATTGCTAGCAGCAATGCTGCTAGTAGTTTTTGCCGTAAAAATTGCAGTAAAATTTTATGTAATAAAAAATAAAAAAATCAAGGAATAAAAGCTACTGGCAGTAGTTTTTTGCCGTAATTTTAACGGATTTTTTTTCTTTTTACAATGTAGGCTTTTAATAAGCGATGTCACATATCAATAATTTTTTTTTCAGATATCATGATTATACTTAATATGGGGGTAATATTTAAGTACTTTACATTGTAAATAAATTAAAGAAAACAAATATTTCTACTCAACAAACACTTTGCTCATAATGCAGTAAGCTGAAATAAAATATCAAAATTATTCATTCATAAATTTATTAATTCATTAATGTTACTCTTATTCTAATTAAATATGAAGTTTGATAAAATCCGTCCCGTACTTCCATGGATATGTAAAGCTAAGTTAATAACTGTTTAAAAATATGTACTTTAGGAGCTAAATTCCATACCACTCAGACTGATTTGTTTCATTTAAAAGCTGATTTCAGAAAACCACATTCTTTAAACAAGAGTTTAATCTAAGTATATTATTTTTTAAGCGAAATTTTGTTCTTCGTTATTCAATGTGTATTTTTCATTACCTAAGCAATTTATCTATATAACATGTGTTATTTCTCTTTGGTATGTGAGGCCATCGGAATCCTAATAGAATAAATCTGCAATTACCGCAATATTTCTTGTGCATATTATATTTATTTTTATAGTTAATAATTTTTAATTCACTATAAAACTTTTACAGAAAAATTATTTGAACGATTAATTTTAAGAATGTTTTATGAATGTACATTTTTAACTAATTATAAACTTCTCTTTATTTCGGAAACGGCATTCCTTCAACTGTTAATTTATGTACGTGTAAATCATAAGCATTTATTGTTTTATGAAGAAAAAAAAATATCATGTTTTAATTTGAGACAATGACATACAAACATTTCATATACCTAAAATATTTTTTTTTAATATTGCTTTGGAAGATTTTGAAAACTAAATAAACTATTGTATTAAGAATATTTAACTTTAAAATCTGTAACTAATACGTTATTTTTTGGTATGCATGAAAATTATTTTTTTGACAATAAATAATCTCTAACTCGGTGAAAAAAAATTAATAAAAATTAAAAATTTGCTTTAAATTTAACAACATTTAAAAATTTACATCTGTTTTAATTAATTTAAAAAAATAATTTTATGAGTAAACAACGTTATTTTTTGCTATTGTTATATCCGCGAGCGAGTCAAAAATATATATTGATTTATATTAAAAAGAGCTCATATCTTTTAATTTAAAACAGTCTCAAACGTAAACTTTATGCACCTAACATATTTTAAAAGCAATACTTCTTTTAAAAGTTTTGAAAACTGAATAAACTGTTAGCAATGTTCAAATTTAAAATTGTAATTCTTGTTACGTTATTTAACGCTTTGAAGCTTAGAAATATGGAAAAATACTTCTGCAAGAATCAATAGCAAGTATTTTTCTTTTCCATCAGACTTTTACCTAATATCAGACGCTGTTTGCAATTCATCTTTTAAAATAATTTTAAAAGTTTACGTGTTTATTCAAAAGTGCTGCAAAGTTTCATGAAAAATGTAATAAATATAGCATAGCATTTGGAAAAGCAGATAAAATACAAAAATGATATTTAGACAGAATTCTGTTGTGGATAATTGTACATTTAAAAGTTAATAGTTTTTTTTTTTAAATATATAGAATTGTGGATTTTTAACATTTACTTTATGGTAAATTTACTCTAAGATGAAATAAATGCAGTTGTTGAGCATTCAGATTTTATTTATCATTAGATATTTGTATTACATAGTATTGTATTGATAACCCTACAAAGCTTTAAAAAGTGCTTCGGAAGATTTTGCAAACTGAATAAACAATTAGAAATATTTCAATTTAAAATAATTAACTTATACGTCATTTTTAGTATACAGTGCCGGTCAAAAGTTTCCACCCAACATTTTTTTTAGTTAATTTGTATTTATATCCATATGAAGAGGAATCTCAAAATGATATTTACATATTTTATTGACATAATAAAGAACATATTTATGGAATAACATATAAATATCATTAAATTTAAATGAAAAAATTAAGAGCAAAGGCAAACGTATGTTCTCAAAAGTTTCCGGTCACCTTCGGAAGTTTGGAAAAAATAAAATTATAATAGAAAATAACAGTGATCAACAGCATTCACAATTAGTATTTTACCACCATATATTTTGAGGGATAAATACTGCGGCGCATCCACATGACCTTGATAAAATCAACGGTTGAAGTTCGTCTATGGTACCTTTTTTTCCACACGTCTTGCAATTTTTGGAAATTTCTGCTGAGTTGGAATATTTATAGTTCTGCACAGGTTTGCCAACTAAATTCCAAAGATTTTCTATTGGATTCCTGTCGCACATTTGGACTGGTCATTTTAAAAGCGGTTTTTTTCTGTGAGAAAGCCATTGTTTGCCGAGCTTTCATACATTGATTAAATCGTTATCATGTTAAAACAAATAGTTGCGACCATAATTTTTTCTCAAATAAGGCAATAAATAATCTTGCAAGATATCCTTATACATTGAATCATTCATCTTGCCGTGGATTTCAAAAATTGCACCAACACTTTTTTAAGAAAGTACTCCCCACATTATAACGTATCCTCCGACATGCTTCATTGTAGGAAATCGTATGTCAAATCATATCTTTAATTGTTAGGTCGTCGGAAGTATTGTCTGCCATCCATCTCAAAAAAGTTTGAAATTCGATTGGTGGAAAAATAGCATCTTTTCCAGTTTTCACTTGACCAGAATTTGTGTTCCTTGGAAAACTCCATCAATGTACATTGATTTTTTTTACCTATGAAAAATTATTTAACATCGACTCAACCATAAAGTTTTGCATCACGTCCGCATATTGACACGATAAACTGACATATTTAAACAATATTTTCATTCCGTAAATCGCGAGATATTACATCGGCCTTTTTAAGCGGCTGATCAACTGTTTTTCTCCTGAAAAATCCCTCCACAAGTATAGTCCTTTTCCTGGGTCTCCTGGATCTCACAAAGTTCTAAAGGCCATGGCCATTTTTATATAATTTTTAAATATCGTTCACTGTCGGTTTAACCACTTGATAACTTTGCCGCAATTTCGCCCGTTAGCGACAAACTAATCACTCATTTACGAACAAAGATAGCTGAACTTTTCATTTTTGGATTTAAATTATGCTACTCACTTTGATTCATTCACAAACACAACCAAAAACCACTTTACCGATAGAAAAAAAGTAAAGAATGATGAGTGGAGTGGCCGGAAACTTTTGCACACCCACATTTCGAATTCTTCCCCTTTGCATGAAATGTCTTAAGTATCCATTCAAAATGATCACATGGTCACAGGTCCTTCACATACTCCAAGCTTTTGAAGCAATTGTACATCTTCTTCGCTGTAACCTTGTGGTACATAAATCAAAGGTATTTTCTGACCGGAAACTTTTGACCGCCACTGTACATAAAAATTACTTTTTGCATTATATAAATTTTAACTGACTGCAAAGATTTTGTCAAAAAATAATTTAAAAAATAACTTTTTATTTAATAAAATATCCAACATTTACTTTCGTTTTAATTAATTTATATGTAATTCTATGGGGAAAAACATTTATTTAGCTATAGTTTTATGTGCGAGTGAGTCAAAAATATGTACTGATTTATAATAAAAAATCTCACATCTTTTAATTTAGAACAGTCTCAAACGTAAACTTTATTCACTTATCATATTTTAAAAGCAATACTACTTTTAAAAGTTTTGAAAACTGAATAAACTGTTAGCAATATTGAAATTTAAAATTGCAATTCTTGTTACGTTATTTAACGCTTTGACGCTTAAAAATGTGGAAAAATACTTCTGAAAGAATCAATAGCGAATATTTTTCGTTTTCTTCCGACATCTACCTAATATCAGACGTTGTTTGCATTTCATCCTTTATAATAATTTTTAAAGTTTACATATTTATTCAAAAGCGCTGCAAGGTTTCATGAAAAATGTAATAAAGATAGCATAGGTTTTGGAAAAACAGACGAAATACAAAAATGATATTTGGACAGAATTCTGTTGTGGATAATTGTACTTTTAAGTTTTTTTTTTTTTTTTTTTTTTTTTTTTCAAGAGAGAATGGAGGAGTTTTAGTTCTTACTTTATGGTAAATTTACAATAAGATGAAATAAATGCAGTGGCTGAGCATTCAGATTTTATTTATCATTAGATTTTTGTATTAAAAGTAGAATTTATTTATAAGTCTCTCTTTAGTTTACTATTATTATTATTATTATTATTAGCGCGATATTATTTAAGTATTTAAATCCCTGTGTGCCCTTGCAGGGAATGAATTTAAATCTGATGACGAATTAAAACTGGCGGTCAATAAGATCTCCAGCTCTATTCTGTCGGAAAACTCTCAAAAGCATATTATTTCATCTCGTCCAAAAAATTGCATTTTATACTGAACTTCAAAAGCACTTGGAAATAAAAGTTATGCAGCATAAAACCGTGAATTTAAAGCAAATGCGTCAAAATTTTAGTAACATTGTTACATTTTTTCCAAAACTGTAATTTAGATTTAAACATGACCTTCTTTAAGAAACCACTTCTCGCAGAGACCAATTTCAATTGGAACGGATCGTGGTCGTTTTAATCTTCCATCGGCGCGCCGTTGTAAAAAAGTGCAACATTCACTTTATTTTTCCTTTAAAACAAGAATTCAAGTAGCAGTATGTGTTAATAATCGTTTTTATTGATTTATTGGATTTCTTCATCCAGTTCCCGAAAGTTATTTGTATTTCAGATTGCGCAATTAGCTGCAACTGTCGTTTTATTATGTTAACAGTGAATGAAATGCCCAAGGTTTATCTCTAAACAGCCTTCAAAAAAGCTAATCTTGTGCTTGATATGGGAAGCGACTACTATAGATGAAATATAGGATTAATTCAGTAAATCCGATTATTTTCCGAAATTACTTAATTAATGTTTGATAATTCATTATTAATTTTTATTCTTTGTGATCGTAGTAGCAAGTAGCTTTTTTTACACCTAATCTTTCGCTTTAATAAGTTATAGCAAAATAAGTGTATTGCGGAGTACTTTCATAAATTGTGATCAGAGATAACTTACGTGATATTTGTAAGTTAAATTATTTATAAAATTAAAATAAAGCAGCAATAATTGATTGTTTTTCACCTGTTATACAATTTACAACGCGCGCCCGATCATGTGATAAAAATTTGTGCGCCCGGCGAAAGTTTACAGGAGGTTTTACTGTACTAGAATGATATGTATAAAAAAAAAAAAAGACTTAATTTTTCATCCATTTTCCAATGATCAGCAGAGATTAGTGTTTGCATTGGAAATATATGCAATGATTCAGCCTCCATGGACCTTTCTAAATTTAGGAAAGAGATGCTCTGCAGAATAATGAAATAATATCATAGAATAATATACGTTGGAAAATTTTCATTTTTAATATCACAATATATTTCATTATGCATAAGATTGTGGATTTATTTATTTATTTATTTATTTATTTATTTGGTGAAATTATTTTTATCAGTATAAAATTGTCGCCGTCAAAGCGATAAAAAATTGTCGATCTAAGTATATAAAGATAATTATTCGCTTTGTAAATGCTGTGAGAAACGTACACTGTAAAAAGAGAAATCTGTTAAATTTACGGCAACAATTGCTGGCGGTAATATTGCCAGCAGTTTTTCCCATAAACATTGCAGTAAATGTAGATGTAATTTTTATTACATCCAATTTTACTGCAATTTTTACGGCAAAAGCAGCTGGCAACATTCCTGTGCCGTAAATTTAACGAACTTTATTTTCATTTTTTTTCTACAGTGCATCTTTTAAAAAGTCGAGATTTCGCGTGTTAAACTACAGGATTAATGTTTATAATACTGTAAAACCATCCTGTTATATATATATATATATATATATATATAACAGGATGTATATATATATATATATATATATATATATATATATATATATAAATATAACAGTTTTGAATAGCTATAATATTTTGTTCCATTAATAGCAGTTACTCTACAGATATTTTTAAAATTTACTGTTATGATTTTATAAGGATATAAAAGAACAACATGTAATGTCCATTAAAGCACAATTTGAAAACTGAGATCTTAATATCATCTTGGGATTATTATCATCTTGGGATCATCTTGAATTATCTAATTTTTAATTTTGTATGCATTTTTGCAACGTTATAATATATAAGTATGGTATTCTAAAACAACATTTTCAAGTTATATTAATAAAATGTGCTTTACTTTTAATTTATTATTTATATATTTTTATTAAGGGATTTTTTTCTTTATAAACAATTTACCTTAGTTTATTTGCATATGTAAACTGTGTTATCATGTTCCTTTTTTACTAAAAATAATTAGCGTAAAGCGATGAGACTTCTTGCTGAATAATTGTATTTTTTTCTTCAAAATAACGACTTTTTTTTTCTTTGAAGAAAAAAAATATCAGATTAATAGCATTTATTTATGAATAAAAAATATATTTTTCTAATTATTTCAATATTTATTGAGAAATATAAAAGCATAGTGTATTTTATTTTTAACACGAAAAGCAAATTACATCTTTTTTCATATGCAGATAATGAGATATAATACTCCCCAATTAAGTTAGATTATAAATTTCCATAAATTCAGCATCATTTCTTTAATATCACAGCTTAAATAATTGTTAAATTATAAGTAATTATTTTAGAAAGTTTTTTATTAAATAATTAGTAATCTAAAAATTAAAAAGACATTTTAATGAACAAAGAAACATATAAATAAAATTTAATTAAATATTTTAAATGCAAGTAACATTATAACCGCTTTATGTGTTTCTTTTAAGCTCATAATTATATTTAATGGTTATTAAGCTATAATTTCTGATTAAAAGTTTTAGTCATACAGGTATTATTTTAAATTAGTAAATATTTTTACTTCAAGCGCAAATAATGAGAATAATTTAATTTTTTGCCTAAAACGAAATATTTTATTTAATTAGGCAATGTAAAATTTTATAATTATTTAGAAAAATGCAAAATTTTATTCTTTTAGGTAATTTGCTTTTCTAGCTATTCTTTGTTTTAACTATACATAACATTATATACTTTTCGATGATACAATATTGTAAATAGCATGAAAATACCTTGTATAAGTAGGTTTTCTTCAAATTCAGGGAGGATCAACTTGCCATATTCAAAAATATTCATAAACAAAAAATTTAATTCAGTTCAATACATAACTTTATATTTTTTTTTATGATACAATAATGAAAATAATACAGACATCGAGATTCTAGCGCCTCCTTCTGGCAGATTTTTCTTTAAATTTGGGAGTACCAACTAGCCATATTCAAACACACAAAAAATTTTGTTCAATTCTATGCATAACTTCATACACTTTTCGGTGGTATAATATAGAAAATGACAAAAAAAAAAAAAAAAAAAAAAAAAAAAAAAAAATCGCTACTCAGAAACCTCTTTTGACAGAATATTTCAACATTGAATGAGAACCTGCTTTCAACATCCAAAAACATAAAAGAAAATTGGTTCAATTCTATGGATATCTTCATACGCTTTTCGATGGTACAATGGGGAAATAAGGACACACGGACATACTCATAGACACACACACGGGGACAAACAGGCATTTTTTAAAACATGTTATTTGGAATATCTGACCCTTGAAACGAGTATATCCATCAAAAACCTGAAGTCGAAAGAATTTCGATTACAGTACTTTTTTCTGTTAAAGATCTAAGAAGGTAAGAAACATGTTACAGTAAATCAAATAATTTATACTTAGATATTAAGCATATTTTGTATCATCGTTATTAAAATATCGTACTATAGTTAGATCTTTTTTTCATCGTTAATGTTCTGTTTCTTCATGTTGTAGGAAACATTATAAGCAAATTACAGATAAGGATATTATTTCTAATTGCTAAATGATGTAAAATTTTATTTCTATGTTTACACGTTTTACTTCTCCTTTAGTAATTTTCAAAACAAACAAATAATAATATTCTGTAATTCCACAGTTTGTGATGCAATGAACTGAATCTTTGTCATTTATTTTGTCATGTAAAGCATGTTATGTTTTATTTTGAACGGTTATTTATTTCTATTTTCTAAACCATTGAGTAACTAGATACACAGTTTTGGTAAGTTGAATTATGCTGTATCGTTGCATATGAATTTTTACGTAATAGAATCTCTATGGTTTCTCTTATAATGAATGGATAATATTTGTTGGAGGGGAAATTATCGCCCTTCCACTCCATTTATATGATATTTATATTATGAAATTACATGTCAAGTTTAATAAAAGTAATTGCGTAATTTTATATAATGCACTCAAATTTATATACATATTTATATTGTATATATACATATCAAATAAAAAAAATAATTTTATAATTTCATTTATTGCTAGCTTGTAACTGTCATAAAAATCACGGCAGCGATTTATTTTTATAAAATGTCATACAAACAAACAGTTTGAATATTTTATTATTGAAAAGTTTGTATTGTAGAAAAATACATTTAAAAAAATAACAAATGATTCCTACAAATACAAATGGTAAGTAATTTCTTTTATTTAACATTTAATTCGATCCATAAATATCCTATTATAATCCATAGAATAAAATAAAAATCAGAGATAATTACGTTATGTTTACCCAAGTTTTAAAACATCATAGGCGCAATCTTTTGAAACATATGTATTCTTTTCAATTTAATTGTCATTAGAAAAAGTTAATGGAGTCATGTTGCATAGAAATAAAATAAACCCATTAGATAATATCTCATGATGTTCCAGTATATATGAAATTTTATTTATTTATAAAAAAAAAGTGCACGTGCATATTTTATTTATTTATTTATTTATTTATGCTGAAAACAACATGCAAATGAAAAAAATACGTTCAAAAAGATGTGTGTCTGCAATTTTTTCTTAATTTTTCTTTTATCTAAAACAATTGATGTAATATGGTTGCTATCATTTTGAAAAAAAAAAGAAATCATAAAAATATTTACATTTAAAATGTGATTTTAAAAAAATAGCTATTGTCGGCGAATGTATAAATATACAAATAGACTATTTTCGTTTAAAACAAGTTGGAAATTACACGTGAAGCATAGCAAATTAGGTGCGTTCGTACGATAACGAAGTTTTAAAAATATTACTTTCATATATCAATCTCATTAAATTGTAAATAGTGAATTACAATTAAAATACGCACCTAACAATGTTCTCCCTATACCATTATGTAATGGAATACTTTTGTGTGGCCTTGTAAATCAATAACAAATGTTCTTTGCAACACACATTATGTAAGATGTATATTATAATATGTACTTTATAGATGCATATCAATTTTATTAAGTTCGCATGAGTGTAACACGATTAAAATGCATTTGAAACATTTTTCCACATTGACCGCAATGTAACGGAATACTTTTGACTGTCCCTGTAATTGATCTATGCATCCGATTTTCATAAAATTTGAAATAACTCAACCAAATTAAGTAATAAATATGTATTTTAAATTTCAAACGTATAGAATAAATTTGAAACTTTTTACCCATTGACCATAATGTGATGGAATACTTTTGATTGCCCCTGTAATTGATCTATGCACACAATTATCAAAAAATTTGAAATAACTCGACAGAATTATGAAATAATTGCGCATTTTAAATTTCAAACGATAAAAATGCATTTGAAACTTTTTTCCCCATTGACCGTAATGTAACGGAATACTTTTGATTGCCCCTGTAATTGATCTATGCATCCCAGTTTCATAAAATTTGAAATGACTCGACAAAATTATGTAATAATTACGTATTTAAATTTCAAACGATTCGGTTGGGTAGTTTTTGCGTTGTTATATGCGGACGGACAGACGGATGGACTGAACGACCACTATAGGTGCTACGTATTATATAATTACGAACGCACCTAAAAAGCATTCTTTTGTGAAAAGCTTATGACAAATGATACAAATAAAGCTTAGTATTTCAATTATGTAGGTAGCACAATAAACCCTGAAATGGTTACATTGACGTTCCTAGACTACAATGTTAAAAATATAGTAATTAATACACTGTAAAAAAAAAGGGTCGATCTACTAAAAAAACTTTAGTGATCCTTGTAATTACTAAAAAATTTTTAGTAATCAGTCGGTTACAAAAAAATCTGTAAGAATTACTAGAAAAAAGTTAGCAACGAATAAGAGTTAATAGTTTTATATTTTTAATAGCTCTTACTAAAACTCAGTTGGTGTGGCCGTGATAGCATAGTGGTTATAGTAACGGACTCCAGGCTAAAAGGTCCCGGGTTCGAAACTTGCCACCGCCAAATACGTCGCGAATGTATATAGTGTCTCGTTAATAAAGGGGTTACGAAGATCCTGTCGGAGCGGGTAGGAATGTTTGGTGCTGCCATCTATTGCAGTTTTGCCGAAAATCTTCCCCTTCAGAAGTCTGGATGCAGCTCGAAGGAAACTCCTGCGCTTCAAGCCCACGTAATGGTTATTAAAAATAACTTTGGAGCTATTACTAAAATTTGCTGGGTGGCTCATGCTAAAAATTTTAAGATAGTTGTACAAAAAATTCTTTTGTTCAGTTTACAAAAGAAATGCTTGTTTCACTTGCAAAAAAAAGTTTGTAATGGTTACTAAAAAATTCTGTGGAATACAAATTTACTAAGAAATTTTTAGTAACCTCTTGAATTTTTTTTTACAGTGTAGAGGATCTCGGGCAATCCATTATTTTATGTCTTGTGATAAATTAGCGAGATTAGAAAAAAATGGTAGAAAGGTGAATGAAATAAGAAGATTCAGTTAAATAACATAGAAATTATTTAGTAAATTTTGAATAGACACACACGAGTCTAAAAATTTACTTTTAATGATAATAATTTAATTCAATTTTTTAATTAGTGAATCACTCAATAAGCTTCAAATAACTTGCGTTTTCTGAGTAAATGTGAACCGCTTTATTATTAAACATTAACACTCTTTGTTTTTATCCGCCGCCGTGGGGTTTGAACCCAATACCTTTTTATAGCGGAAGAAAATTTTACTAACTGAACTATTACAGACATTGCTTTCGGCTACAAATTACAAAATGAATAATAGCTGAAAGCAATATTATGAAAGCGTAATTTATGTATTTTATGATTCAGGAGGACTAAATATGATAAGATGATTTTTTTTTCCTTTCAAATGTGTTCTAAGTTAAAAAAAAAAAAAAAAAAAAAAAAAAAAAAAAGGTGATCTAAAAGACAGGACTTTGGGATCCCCTGGTATATATATTATTTTACATCTCTAATAAAATTGCAAAAGGACTTCGCAATTGCAAAAGTGTGTATTTTATAATTTAAAATTTAACAAAGTTAAAAATACCTTTCAATAATGACAATAACCTGATATCTAATTTCCCTACAGGGAATTAGACATAAGATAAGTGAAGTGTGCGTAAAATGATGACCAAAAAACTCTTTCTAATTTTTTTTTTAAATGAATTCTTCGAAAACGAATCAATATACAAAGATACAGTTTGCACCGAACGGATGGAGAAGAAACCGGGTTTTGTGTAACAACGAAAAAAATAGTTTTGTTGTCGACCGACAAATGGCGTTATAGTGTTTTATTACACCAAAAGCTGATTTACAAATGAAAAAAATTTGACACCTTACAAGTCAGCTTAGTTACAGTTAATTATTAGACTGTAAAAAAAAAATCAAGAGGTTACTAAAAGTTTTTTAGTAAATTTGTATTCCACAGAATTTTTTAGTAACCATTACAAACTTTTTTTTTGCAAGCGAAACAAGCATTTCTTTTGTAAACTGAACAAAAGAATTTTTTGTATAACTAACTTAAAAATTTTTAGTATGAGCCACCAAGCAAATTTTAGTAATAGCTCCAAAATTATTTTTAATAACCATTACGTGGGCTCGAAAGGCAGGAGCTTCCTGTCTTCTGGAGCGGAAGATTTTCGGCAAAACCGCAATAGATGGCAGCACCAAACATTGCTACTGCTCCGTCAGGATATTCATAATCCCTTTATTAGCGAGTACTTACACTGCATACATTCGAGGCGTATTTGGCAGTGGCCAGTATCGAACCCGGGACCTTTTAGCCTGGAGTCCGTTACTATAACCACTATGCTATCAAGGTCACATCAAGTGAGTTTTAGTAATAGCTATTAAAAATATAAAATTATTAACTCTTATTCATTGCTAACTTTTTTCTAGTAATTCTTACAGATTTTCTTGTAACCGACTAAGATTACTAAAAAATTTTTAGTAATTACAAGGATCACTAAAGTTTTTTTAGTAGATCGACCTTTTTTTTTACAGTGTAGGCACCACATCGTTCACAGCATTTAACAGCAATTCTAGCGTTATGGCTGACACATTTTGGTGGATGGCATCATTCAGTGCTGCTAGCGATGCCATTTATCCCCAACAGAACTATATTTTTTTGTTGCCACATGAAACCCGTTTTCTTATACATCCGTTTGGTGTAAACCGTATCTTTGTATCTTGATTCGTTTTCGAATTATTCATTTTTAAATTTCGTCCTGACTTTGGGATCACCCGGTATATATATTATTTTACATCGCTAATAAAATTGCAAAAGGACTTTAAGAGTGTGTATTTTATAATTCAAAATTTAACAAAGTTAAAAATATCTCTCAATAATGACAATAACCTTATATCTAATTTTCCTACAGGGAATTAGACATAAGATAAGGGAAGTGTGCGTAAAATGATGGTAACAAAACTCGTTCGATTTTTTTAAGGAAGAAACTAGTCCAAATTTACAGAGAGTTTCGTTTTTTTCGGTGATTTTACAGAAATTTTTAACAGTGTGGGAGTTTTCATAAGTAAATTGCTTTGAAAAAAATTAAGAACAGTACAGAAAAAAATGTTATTTCCGGGAAGAGTGATTTTATTTATAAGTTTACCAATAACCGGTCATTTTACTGCTACTAAATTAAAATTTTTTGATTTGAACCAGAAATGCTTTCATAAAAGGAATTAAATAAAATCACGCATTAAAAATCGAAAAAAATAACTTAGTTTAAAATAAATCTTTGGTATGAAATTATTTTACAATACATGAAGAAAATTCCCGTTATGATTAGTGTTATTTTTACAATGCAAGTGTTGCTAGATTTAAATATAATGTATTATTGGCAGATAAACTCATTACTATTGACTGCTTCCCTGATTAGCCAGTACGCCATACGGACAACTTGTTTTTGTCAATCATGATTTGCCCGTACTACGTTCGAGCATCCATATTACAATCATGTTTTTTTTCCATCACCGGTAAATTTTTATTGTAAAATTTATATTTTTATAGTCAGGTCATCTTTCTGATTCAATTAGGAAGAAATTTCTCTTTGAAAAACCAGCGATAAAAGATGAAAAAATCTTTAAAAGATATGAAAAAAATTAGATATTGTTTGATTTTTTCTTTAATATTGATGAGTTAAGTTGTTCAATATTAAATGAAATATCTTTAAAAATTACATTTCGTTTTTAAAAAAAATACTCAGTTCCCATTTCCAGCTCTTCAGATTTATTTCTAGTTATTTTATAGATCTCTATCGCTTTCTCTAACTTTACGAATTAATTTATTAACTTGGCTTGAGAAAGATATATATGTAAAATCTTTTTGTAGAACTAAACAAATGATTAATTAAGCAAAATCCATCAGTTAAAAATGCCGTATTCTGCAAAAGTTGATCATTTCGACATACTTCTGCATTTTAAATTAAAATCCATTAACGTCATTACAAAAATATATTTGTAAACTAATTAAAAATACGTTTTTCTCACTTGGAAAACTAAATTGAAAGACCAAGAAATTTTCATATACCAACTATTTATTTTTTTCGATTCGTTTATAAAAAAATTCATGCTAATTTTTAAAAAAACTTTTGTGACTTCAAATCTAAATTATATTCGCCTAACATATTTTGAAAGCATTACTTCAAGAAATTTCGAAAACTAAATAAATCATTAAGATTTTTTTTTCTTTTAAAATTTGCAATTCAAATTACGTTTTAAGAATTTCAACTTGGGAAAGTCAGAAGTAGTTTGCTGAAATAATCTATACCTAGAGGTTTTCATTTTCTACAGACTTGTATCCGATAAAATCTTTTATTCAAATCTAAAAAATAAGTAAACTTAAAAAAAATTACTTGTTTATTCAGAAAAAATTGATTTTTTTTAAATCTTAAAAAAAAAAAAAAAATGTAACCAAAATCGAAAAAGTAAAAAATAATCATACTAACGAGCGAGCCCAGCTATCCTATGTAAAAAAAAAAAACCGTTTAATAATATTTAAATTTAAACGAGAAATTGTTAATTAACCTGCCCATTGATAGAACATTACGGAGCAGGGGTTTTGAAATGAGTGAAGACTACCCTTAACGCCTTAAGCGCAGGAGCAGCGATTTTGCGTATCTTGCATGGTAAGCGGAGTAATAAAAATGCAATACTCGTGGATGTTCTTATCAATTACTATGTGAATTACCCTTTATTTCTTAGATTGAATCAATATTTAAATTTATTTAAAAGAAACTGTACAACAGTTCATGCTATTAAACTTTATAATTAAGACATTAGTTTGTAAATCTTCTATTTCAAAATATACACATGCTACATAAAAAATACCTTTAGTTTACAAATAAAATTATTTTGTAATTAAATCCTTTTCTACAATCGTTTTATATGCAACTTTTAAAAAGTTAATTAAAAATATAATTGGATAAAGTACATTTTAAATTTATTCATGGGACATATATTATCACATTTAATCCATTTAATTGGTTCTCATTTCAGCAGTTCCCCTTTCCAATGAATAATTTAAATGTCTGTAAAGCTGTATGCGTATCAATTGCCTTTGCGATCATTTATCTATCTGGTCATTGGTGCAGAATTATACTAGTTGAATGAAATTTCCCCTAAACATGCATCAAATGCTATTTATAACGACATATCTAAATAAATAAGAACAAAAACAACTAATTATTAGTATTTATTTTTTTTATTTAAAATACCTAATTTAAAATTATGTACTATCAATAAAAGTGTTGATTTAAAAGGAATGTAAATGAACTATTGTCGAAATACCAATTTTTTCTTACAGAGGATGTTAACTCAGAGGGTGTACAGAAGGTGTTCACTAAGATAGAGTGAAAAAAATGAAAGTTGAAATTTTGTTTTCATATAGTAGACAAAAGTTTTCTTATAGCAACTATAAAATACGGACAAACTTTCATGCACTCATAAAATTTCAGGCTTCTGTGTTGCATTTTTTATGATTTATCTCAATAACATGGCAGAATATTATCTCAATCATATCTCAAGCATTAGTCCCATCTCAAGAACTACTGCTCATATTTTCATCAATCTTCAATTTCAGGTCTATCTTGAAACACTACGTTGAAAAAAAATATCTCTAAAGTTACTAAACTTTTTCTAAGAACCAAGGATTCCTAGACTTTTTTGTGTTATGCTAACAGAAAACATTCGTGTAATAGGATCGGTTACAGGATTTTTAGCTCTTACCATTAAATAAAAAAGTCAAGGAATTTGAGTTTCATATAAAAAAAAATTAGTAACTTTAGGAATATTTTTACAGTGTAGATACTTCGGATTTCGATTCAATTGGATTGTATGGATTACCACTTTCAACCACGACCCTGCGTTCGACCCGAATTTTCGACTATCTAGCGAACGCCAATTCGACAGGCCTCTAGAAACGTCTCGAATATCTGACTCGCTAGAGGAGTGGGGGGGGGGGGGGAAATTCAGAAATTGATACCGAACAAAGCATTGAAAAAAATATGCATTCAGAAATCAGTAAATCGATGTAATCATATCGAATTGCGTATATTTGGATCAAATATGAATACATTTTTTCTCAATTTCGACACATCGTTTGTTCTCAAATTCAAGCAAAACAAAATTTTTGTAACCCCTTTCGTAACGGCCCGTTCGTCATACGAACAACTAGTTTTTGCCAATCATCATTTTTCAGTACCACGTACGGGCATCCATATTCGAATCATGATTTTTTACTACCACCGGTAAATTTTTATTGTAAATTTTGTATTATTTAATCCGTGCATTTTTCTGATTCAATTAGGTAAAAAAATCTGTCCAGAAAAACCGGAGATAAAAAATTAAAAATTCTGTAAAGGGTATGAAAAATTTTTATATTATTTGATTTTTTTTTAAATATTGATCAGTTAAAAGTGGTTGAATATTAAATGAAATATCTTTAAAAATTACATTTTGTTTTTAAAAACATTACGCAGTTTCCATTCCCAGCTCTGCAGGTTTATGTCTAGTTATTTTATAGATCTCTACCGCTTTCTGTAACTTTGCAAATTAAATTATCAACTTGTCTTGACAAAGATGCATATTAAAAAATCGTTTTGTAAAACTAATCAAATGCTTAATTAAACAAAATCCATCAGTTAAAATTGCCGTTTTTGCGAGAGTTGATCATTTCGACATACTTCTATATTTAAAATAAAAATATAGCAACATCAATACAAAAATATTTTTGTAAACTATTTAAAAATACGTTTTTCCCACTTTGAAAACATAATTGAAATACCTAGAAATTTTTATAGACCAGCTATTTACTTTTTCAATTCCTTTATAACAAAAATACCATGCTTAATTATGAAAAAGTACCTTTGTGGCTCCAAATGCAAACTATATGCGCCTAAAGTATTTTAAAGCATTATTTTAAAAAATTTTCAAAAGCTGAATAAACCATTAAGATTTTTTCCTTATATAATTTGCAATTCAAATTACATTTTAAGAATTTGAACTTGAGAATGTCAGAAGGAGAATACTGAAATAATCGATAACTAGAGGCTTTCATTTTCTTCAGACTTGTATCTGATTAAAACTTTTATTTGCAGATCCACGAACAGGTTAATTTAAAAGTTTACTTGTTTATTCAGAAATACTTGGTTTTTTTAACTCAAAAAACTGCTGCTAAATATTATTTATTTTGCTTGGAGTATGCGTAAATAAATCGTTTACGAAATTAAGCCTCGGGAAATTGTACTTTTTAAAAGTTTGATAAATAAAAAAAGGACTGTTTTTTAAATACTGAGTTTAAAAAATGTATACTATCGTGAAATTACCTAATAAGAGAAACATTTTTGGTGTTGTTTGCACCTAGCATCGAGAACTATTGCGTTTTTCGGCCCTATGCATAAAAGTTAGGAAACCGACACAAATTCTTTTTTTAAAATCATGTTTTACATAATTTATTATACTTTAACTTTTTTATTATTGGATTTATTTGTTTATTTCATGCCAAAAGTGAGTTATGTCGTCAAATATGGCGCTACGAAGTTTTTTTATGCATTATTTTGAAGCTAAGACACATTGTCATAATCAAATGACAATTCTATTTAATTTATTGAGGATCGATAAACGTCGTAATTCTTAGTGCAAAAAAAATCAAAGATCACACGCCTGAAGGAAAATTTACAAGTTGCTGTCGTAAAGGAAAAGTGAAACTGGAGAAATCGAAAAACGTCAGAGGGAAATATTTTGTCACATCCTAATATTTTTTTTTTAACTTTCAGATGGATTCGAGTAATCCTAATTGCATTTAACTTTGCAAAAATATTCGTTCATACAGCAGGGCAGTTCCGTTTGCATCAAGGGGAGCAAAAATTATTTATAGCAACCCAAAATCCAACCCATATTCATATATCCAACCCAAAATCAAATTCTGCCTTTTCGAATGACAAGTTTGAAGTAATGGGAGCAACAGCTTCTTCAGTTGTGAGTTTGAACGCTTGCAGATGATAAAGCCTCAATCGAAAAAAATACCAAGACTCTAAGGCTAATACTATTGAATAACGCTTTACGATCAGGAGACGCTCTTTTGCGTATCTTTCAAGGTAAGCAAGTAATAAAAAAAAAACACTCGCGCATGCTCTGATCAAAACCCATGCGATTTTTTCTTTATTTTTGACCTTGAACCAATACTGTAGAACAGCTAATGCTAGTAGCATTATTTTATAGATCTTGTAATTCAAAATATTCACATACTACATGAAAAATACTTTTAGTATACAATTAAAATTATTTTGCACAATCAATTTACATGTATCTTTTAAAATGTTATTTAAAAAATATAATTGGATAAAGTACATTTTAAATTTATTCATATAATGAATTATCAAGTTTAATCAATTTAATTGGTTCTCCTTTAAGCAGTTCCATTTTCAATGAATAATTCAAACGTCTGTAATGCTGTATGCCTATAATTGTCTTTGACATCATTTATCTAGTTCGTCGTTGGCGCAGAATTGTACTAGTTGAATGAAATTTCCCCTAAACATGCCTCAGCGAATGCTATTTATAACGACAAATCTAAATAAATAGTTAAATAATTGGGTATTTATTATTAGTTTTAAATTTTTTTATTTAAAATATCTGATAAAATTATACATTATCAATAGAAGTGCCAATTAAAAATAATAAATAAACTATTTTCTAAATTGTTTTTCCTTTAAAGGGTTCTTCATTAGGGTGGAGTGGAAAAACAAAATGTAGAACTTTGATTTCGGATAGCACAATAGTTGTCTTTTAGTAACCATAAAATAAGTGCAAAATTTCATGCTTCTATGTTGTATTTTTCAAGATTTTCACTGTAGCTATATCTCTAGAACTAATGCACAAATTTTCATTTGTCTTCAATTTCAGGTATACCTTGAAACACTACAATGGAAAAAAACTGTTAAGTTACTAAACTTTTTCTAGAAAATTGGGATTCCTAGACCTTTTTAAACAATGATAACAGAAAAAAAACACGTGAAAGAATATGCAACGCGAATTTCGCTGTTATCGTTACATAAAAAGGTCTAGAAATATGAATTTCTTAGAAAAAGTTTAGTAACTTTAGAGTTTTATTTTTTTTACAGGGTAGTGTATACGACGATTCTTCGGACATTTTTTATTCATATATGCGCTCATATGACGTTGCTACTGGCAATGGTTTCATGCTAATGGATGATAATGCGAGGCCACATCGAGCTTGAGAATCACGGTTTCGAGAGAATGTAATGACCAGCTCACACTGCAGACTTGAATTCGATAAAATATCTTTAGGACTATCTTGGAAGACAGGTTACGGCTTTAAGTCCTCCTCCAAGGTCATTAAATGAGCTGAAACAAGGCTTACTCCATGTCTGGTGAGTGCTACCTATTTCGCTATCCGACAATTTAATTGAGAGCATGGAAAGTCGATGCAGCGAATGCATTCAAGTCCGCAGTGGACATATTCCATATTAGAACCAGTATTTTAATGATTCTGTCACATTTTACTGCATAATACTGCGATGTACTGATTTCTCCAAGAATGAAATATTCCACCATGAGTGCTTTTTTGTTGTAATTTCATTTATACGTTTAAGTTTCTATATCGCATTTAATAAATAAAGTTTAGCGCACATATCCTCGAAATTTGATGTTTATATATTCATCCGTTTGCAAGTTAGATGCAAGAACCGATTGTACTTTAACTTTTGGAGGCCAGTGTATGTATATATTCACGCAGATACAGTAATTAAGGAAAATTCTGCTAAACATTTTACAAAAAACTGCTATTTTTAAATGCTACTTTTATAAATGCAATATTATGAAATTATTAAACCTAATACATCAACTAGCTTTCAATGCCAGACTCAAAATAAAAAACATGGAATGAAGATTTTCATCGTAAAGCACTGAAAATTTTTCTAATATACTTAGACATAAAACATAAATGTTTAAAGGTAATGTCATAAAGGCTAAGCGATAACTTTCAGATCTTTGTTATATGTCAAAATATGTTCGTTGCAATAGCCGACATACATCACCCAGGTTAAAAAAAAAGCAGTAAGAAACATTTAAAAAAAGTTCAGGTAAAATGCTTGTATTTGGAACTAAGGTTTCTTGAAGGTAAAAAACCTGCATTTTCCCTGAAAGTAAAATATTCAGGTATTTTGCAGTATTTGGAACTAAGGTTTCTTGAAGGTAAGAAAACCTGCATTTTCTCAATATATGTGTGAAATCAAAGATTTAAATTGCACATTTCTCAGTTGTACTCACAATAATCAATAACCCCTACCCCCCCCCCCCCAATTTTGAATTAGTAGGTAATGAACCCAGCAGAAAAGAATAAATATTAATTAATTAATGAGATAATTAGAAATTAGTGTTTTACGGCTGGATGGAAAGTACGATGGATACGACATAATCATGTCGACCACCGGTAAAAACAAAAATGCCGTACTAAAAAAATTAATTTTAAAGAAAATTATTTAAAATCATTAATTTTATGTAATAATTAGTCAATTTCCCATTTTTTATCTAAAAATTCCAACAAAAAATATTTTTGCGGAAAAATGAAAAAAAAGTCGAAAATAATCTAAGTTTAGAAATTATAACATGAAAAATGGAGAAAATAGTTATATTTTTTTATATAAATGCATATAATTACAATATATAATTACTGGGTACATTTGAAGCGTATTCCCACACAACACATATGTAGATGTTACGTCTATTTTGAGCTCTTTACTTCCAGAATACATCCATGTACATCAAACTGATGTCATGTAAACTGGATTGTTCAGCACATGACATCCATCAATCCAACATAATATAGAACAACACAATATCGACATGGAGCTTACGTCTATGTTAAAACAGAAACTAGATCATTGTAAGTAAATTACGTACAGAATACATTTATATCACAATAATTTACAGACTAACATAATATGAGGTAAATAGGAGTTAAATATTTTATTTCTGATACATTTTTTCTTGTGGAAACATCAACTTTTTTTTTTTTTGTAAGCAGAACACGCCGACGCCATTATTGAAATTTGTGTTCTTGCATTTTTTTGGTTCCTTTAAATCAGACTATCAAAGATCAGGTTGATTCTTTCTTTTATGAATTTTTAGTTGTATTAAGATGCAGATTTAAATTTGTTTATTTAAAACAATTAGAATTTACAACAACCATTGAACATAACAATAGAAGTATGTGATGTTTATACTTTAAATGCGTGATACAGTGTGACATTTGGATTAAGTATCGAACTGGATTGTATGTAAATAAATCCTCTGAGTTATTTTTTATTGTGCATCTTTATTTGACATTCTATTTTAGTAGTTTTTTTTCTTTTATGATTTTAAACTTTATTTGTAAATAATTACAAAAAAATTTTTAATCATGAAATTAATTTTGAATTATTTTTTTTTAATTTTTTGATATTCTCTTGACATATTATAATAGTAGAATGATCTTTGTACTTAACTTACATGGTTACGCATTGATTTGACATTTTAAATGTTTTAATTTTATAGTTATTCTTAATTTTGCACAATAAACTTTACAAAGGGTTTGGATTATATTTAATTTCTTATTCTCTTTCTGTCATACTCCTCAAACTCTGTCTAATTCAAATGCTACTAAATATAAATTATTTTGTATAAGTACAGGGAAAAATCTTTTTGGGATCAACAGTTTGTTCCAATTTAAAAAAAAGGTCAACAAACAATAAAAACTTTCAAACAGTGAATTTCTCTTGAATAAAAGGAAATAACGCTAACAAATGAAAACGAGTACAAATTTGCTTAATAATAAATAATTTTTGAATATTAAAAAAATTATCACATTATTATGTTGTTAAATTATTTCATTAAAAAATTGTTTTTCATGAAAAAGTTTCTTAATCTCAAAAGTTATTGATACACGTATGTATTGATTTATCTTACAGCATAAGGTCATCAGTTTAAAAGTATTTTTTACATTAAAAATTTACTTTTTTTTCAAAAAAGCAATTACTGATTATTCTTACAGTTTTTGTAGATGAAATTCATTATCAAAATTCAAAACTAAAATGCTGTCTATGGAAAATTCTTTGATTTGAGTCTTTGTGTTTGAATGTTTAATAATATTTAATTCAATCATGAATTCAATAAATTCAATGGTCAAAATTTTTAGTAAGTTAAAATTAATGAGAAAATAAGTCCTAGTTTTGTCATTACTTGTAGTGTAATATGCTATTTTTAGAACATATAACTAAGCGAGTAATGTTTTTGAAAAAAGAAAGAAAACTAGTTTGTAGAGAGCGTCAATATTATTTTTTATGTTATGCCAAGAATCAATATTTCAATTAATACAAAATATATACCAGTGGAGATAAACTTCTGGCAGATCAACTTATGCCGAGATAGATTTTACTTCAAATTTGAATGCTCTCAGAAAATCACAGATGTGTAGTTTTCTTATATGATAAGCAACTACCATTAGTGATCTTTTGCGAGCAACTGGGATCTGTGTGGTGATGAATTGATGGTGCTCTTGGACTGTATGCTGCCTTTAGGAGGAGTAAGGATTCATCTTCTCATTGCAGAGTTTATAAAAGAAAACTTTTAAGAAATTTATGAGTGTGGTGGAATTCCTACTGCTGTGTCAAATGTGATATAATAAAGTAAGTATACTAAAGTAGCATAAAAAATAATATTGGTGCTCTGTACAAACTAATTTTTTTCCACAAAAAGTATGTTGCATTACAAACTATGAGAACACAGTGTCATATAATAAGAAAAATAAGCACAAAAATTATTAAGCTGAAAATATTTTTAAATGACCATGTAGTAATAAAGTAATATTCTGTATAATGTTAATTAAACATTTATACATATATTTCAGTCTCAGACATAAATGAAATCTGCCGATAAATAAAAAAGATAGCGTGAATCACCCTTGTTTTTTACCACAGCAATTACACTATTTGGTTTGATTTGTAAAGATGAAAAAAAAAGGGGGGGTGATGTTTTTTAAAAAAAATTCTTAAAGTCTTATTTGTGGTGCAAAAGGTGTTTTTTTATCTTTATGGGCGATGAATGTTTTTGAATGTAAAATAAAAAAAAGCATTTTTAAAAGATAAATTATTTATGTTGTTTAAAAATGAGAAAACAAAAATTCTTTGTAATTTCTTATATTTACGTCATACTTATTATCATCAGAACAATTAATATTTGTGCTTATTACCAATAATTTTAACTTTTTAAAATCTTAAACTTTCATGTATAATATTTTGTGAAATTTTAAAAAACAAGATGGCAGAAGTGTCTAGTATACGCATACAGTTCCATATTATATAGATATGATGTACATATATATGTATATACTACATGGACATGATGTATATATATGTACAAATTACGTAGATATGATGTATACACATGTACATATTATGTAGATATGATGTATATACATGTACATATTACGTAGATATGATGTATATATACATACATATAATGTAGATATTATGTTTAGGACATTATCTATATGGACATAGACATCCGTTTTACATAGATATTACGTCAATCTGGATGTCCAACAAACATTATATGGATGTAATTGGAAAGACATCTGATGTAATATATACGTAGATACTACGTAATATGAAACTCATTGGATGAATTCTGGACATGGTATAGAGATGTAATTTACGTTATATGGATTTCATATTTACCAATTTGGGCTGTGTGGGTTGTCTTGAAGTTTTAGAATCTTGAGATTATTTTAAAAGCTCAGTTCCACTTGGTCGCTACGGGATCTGGCTTGCGGCGGGAAGGGGTGAACGGGACGCTATCTTGCGTATATATATCTTCATACTTATCCCCATTAGGCCGAACTCAGTATTATTTAGCTCGAATTCGAACACGTGGTTCTAGATTAATTTGGAAGAAATAATAATAAAACTTTAATTAATGCGAGAATTTTTATGAGAAAATTTTTATAAACTAATCTTGGTTGAAAATTAGACTATGGAGATTATTTTTACATGATTTCAGAATTTTTAATTAAGAGTTTAAGCTATTAAATACTTAGAATTGTGGAACTTAGTGTCTGAAAGGGCCTATAGAATTAACTAGCAAAGGGATGTGATAATTAATTACTTAAAATTTAATTAATAATTGTCCTAAAAACATGCAACTTACCTCAAAATGTAGCTGGGGTACTCTCGCATCTAAATCAATAGAATGGCCCCGTCACACGTTTCGTGGGTCGCGTCTCTTTTTGTATTTTGGAGAACATTTCTGGGACACGTCCGCACGTAACAAAACGAAGGCTTGAATTAAGAGATTGTAAATATTCACTAAGTCATTAAGTCACTAAATGTAAATTGAAGGCTCAATTTTTTTCAAAATATTAAGTATACTTATCAAAAATTAGCTATGTCACTGAAGGTAAAATGGCATCTATATTTTCTTTCAATATACCTGACGTATACTTATCTAAAATCAGCTAAGTCCATTAAAAGTAAATTGAAAGCCATTAACTTGCTGATAAAAGCCTCTATACAACCTTTAAAAATTTGTTCATTTTGTTTCAGTTTTCATTTTCCATCAAAATATCTGAAGTGACCTTCAAAATACCTGATTAAAAATTTGGAGGTCAGATAAATGCCTGAATAAAATCTTTTAATAAACAGTAAATTCCCTCAAATAAACCTGCACTTTTAATTTGCTTTCAAAATCCCTGTAATATCTTTTTTTTTTTTTTTTTTTTTTTTTTTTTTGGTGATTTGTTTCCCTGGGCAGTTTTTCTGAGTAAAACTAGTAGGTTAATTTAATGAATAATATAAGGCTGCTAGTAAAAGATTCATAAAACAGGTGTTGTCTTTTGACACTTCAATAATTTATGTGCTATAAAAACAAAATACCTGTCTCTGTCTCTCTGTCTGTATATATTACATAAATATGTATGAAAGCATAGTAAATTAAAACACATTATCATCAACAAATTTGAAAATACAAATAATAATTTATACATAATATTTTAAAAAGTTTATCGGACGAATTTTTACATTATTCG
The DNA here is from genome assembly GCA_964019185.1 of Maratus speculifer. Taxonomy (NCBI): domain Eukaryota; kingdom Metazoa; phylum Arthropoda; class Arachnida; order Araneae; family Salticidae; genus Maratus; species Maratus speculifer. The sequence continues at coordinate 415,663,950 of OZ025290.1, forward strand.
TAAACAAAAAACTTCAACCAATACGTAGCACCTAACTGTTTAAATCAGCATTATTTTCAAATTATTAGTTTCTAAATTTTAAAGTTAACTTAAGCTCTAAATGTATTATAACTTTACTGTGTTTACATAATATTTCTTGTTTGTTTAAAACCCTTACAGTGTTTTAACGGTGTTCTTCCTTCGTGAGGCCTTTAAATTCAGTGACTAATTTAACGTAACAAAATAATGAAATAACAATATTAATGTTTTTTTTCTCAGCACATAATTTAAAAATATATGTAAAATAGTCATAAACAAATTTTCATACAAAACATTTACATAGATATTATTTTATGAATCATGAAACATACATGAAAATATTTGCAGAATGTATAATGTCTTAGTAGACACACGATGTAATGCTTTGAAGAAAATTCTTCAAATCACCAATATTTTTTCCCACACAAACAATGACTTCGAAAAATCTTTCTAAATACTTTACAAAAAAAGTTATATTTTTATCACTACTTTTGTAAATGCAACTATATGAAATTGTTACACCTAATTTATCAATTAAATTTCAATGCTTGACGCATAACGAAAAACACGAAATGAATATTTTCATCGTAAAGTGCAGAAAATCTTTCTAATATATTTACACATAAAAAATGATTGATTAAAGTTAGTTTCATAAACGCTAAGCGATAACTTCCAGATGTTAAGCATCAAAATATGTTTGTTATAATAGCCGACATATATAAGGTTTTTTTTAGTAAAAACAGCAGGTTAATTTAATGAATGAAACAAGGCATATAGTAGAAGGTTTATCAAACAGCTGTTGACTTTTGACACTTTAATAATTTACGTGTTATACAAAAACGTAATGCGTTTTTTTTTTTTTTTCATCTCTCTCTCTATATATATACATATGTATATTTATAAATAGAATTATTATAAACAAAAACAGATTTTCGTCAACAAATTTCAAAATACAAATAATAAATTATAGATTATATAAAAAAGTTTATGGCACAATTTTGTTTATGCTTTGTGTGTATCACATTTAAACCATTGTGTGGCATCTAACAGGTTAAATTAACATTGTTTTCAATACATCAATTTCTAAATTTTAAAATTAACTTAAATTCCAAATATGTTTTACTCGTATTATGTTTTCTTATTTTTTCTTTTGTGTTTAAAATCTTTAAAGTATTTTAACGGTGTTCTTTCACGAGACCATATATTTATTATTATAAATATATGGACCCTTATATTTATAAATGGAATTATTATAATCAAAAACAGATTTTCGTCAACAAATTTCAAAATACGAATAATAAATTATAGATCATATAAAAAAGTTTATGGCACAATTTTGTTTATATTTTGTATGTACCACATTTAAATCGGTGCGTGGCATCTAACGGGTTAAATTAACATTGTTTTCAATGCATGAATTTCTAAATTTTAAAATTAACTTAAATTCCAAATATGTTTTACTCGTATTATGTTTCCTTATTTTTTCTTGTGTATTTAAAATCTTTAACTTATTTTAATGGTGTTATTCTTTCACGAGACCGTATATTTATTATTATAAATATATGGACCCTTATATTTATAAATGGAATTATTATAAACAAAAAAGAGATTTCGTCAACAAGTTTCAAAATACAAATAATAAATTATGGATTATATAAAAAAGTTTGTACCACATTTAAATCAGCGCATGGCATCTAACGGGTTAAATTAACATTGTTTTCAATAGATCAATTTCTAAATTTTAAAATTAACTCAAATTCCAAATATGTTTTACTCGTATTATGTTTCCTTATTTTTTCTTGTGTGTGTAAAATCTTTAAATTATTTTAACAGTGTTCTTCTTTCACAGGACCATGAGTTCAAGGACAAATTTTACACAAAATTATCATCAATGTATATAATATGAACTTAAAAATGTTCAGATTTAATTAAAGGCGATTAAAATAATCACATGCAGATGTTAATATTTAATGTTATTTAAAAACATCTTAGTATTTTTAAGCCTTTAAACAGGCTTGAAAATACTAAGAGAATATTTCCAGAGAATATTTTCTTTATTTATACAAATACATGATTCGATTTGAAAATAAATGTTAAAAAAATATATAAATAATAAAATATATTAAAAAGTTGCATTTTTCAATATTATTTTTTTAAATGTAACATTATGAAATTATTAAATCTAATTTATCAACTAATTTCAAATGCCTGACGCATAACGAAAAACATGGAATGAAGATTTTTATCGTAAAGTGCTGAAATTTTTCTAATATATTTACATATAAAAAATTATTTATTAAAGGTAATTTCATAAGTATAAGCGGTAATTTCCAGATGTTACATGTCAAAATATATTTGCTATAATATCTGACATATATCAGTTTTGCTGAGAAAAAATAGCAGGTTAATTTAAGGAATGAAACAAGGTATATAGTAAAAGGTTTATTAAACAGCTGTTGACTTTTGACACTTTAATAACTTAAGTTCTACAAAAACATATGGTGTGTTTGTTCTGTCTACATATATATACATATGTATTAGGGTGGTGCGAAAAAACAAAAGTTTTTATTTCCGAATCGCTATAGTGCGGAAATGTTGCGATTGGTAAATACTAGAAAAGCTAAAAAAAAAAATTGAAATCGCACATTATCTTCCGATCGCGCAAACCACCTAAAAATTCAAAAAAATTGAAAAATTCCGATTTTTTCAAAATTTTTAAAAAAATATTATATATACACATATTTTATCACTATAGTGATAAATATTTGCATATTGTACTGTTTAATAATAATGAAAAAAGTAAATTGCGTATAGAGAAAATCTTCCAATCGCGCTAGCTCATTAAAAATCGGAAAAAATTCAATTTTCAGTAATTTTTGATACATTAAGAAAATAATTAAATAAGCTCAGTTTGCAGTCTCATGTTAAAATTTAAATCTAAATTAATACTATTGAGCATGTTATGCTATTTTTGAACAACTGAGACTTTACCATAACGAGATCACTGCAAGGTTTAGTAGTTCTTCAAGGTTTAGAGTTTCGCGCGCATCCTGTCAGCCACGTTGCGAAAAATCGTTGAAGTCGCCTTACGTGTCCACATGCTTCTGTGCCCAATCTCGTCCACTTGCACAGAGCGCCATTCCGTATCAGTGAGCCTGTGAACGAATTTCGTTTGTTAATTGTAGATGTATTGTGTTATTTAAAATACATTCACATGTGGCAGGGACGCGGATCTGTTTACGTCGTTGACAAAGAAAATTACTAGACAATCTTTTCATTGTCCTATATTCGGTCATCCAAGAGATTTTCTGCCAAATGTTCTTCCAACACACGAAGATGTTCTTCAATGCTACCTTGAGGAGAGGTCTCTATTAGCAAGTAAATTCAACATCATTAAAGTGAGTTTCTCATTTGTCAGCAATACAGTGGCACAAAAAATAAAATATATTTATTAGAAGGCGTCAATCCCAAAAGTGTTTGATTGTAGAATCATTTAGCTAATTAATGCCTAGTACGATAATATTCTAAACTAACGAAATCTTATATTCGAGACAAGGAATAGCCAAACCTTATAAAAGAGTTTGGTGAATTTAAAAAACAATAATCTCAACTGTGTGATATTTCAGCCTGCAAACGTGTAAGGAATTTATATTGCTCCTGTAAAAAGTCACCAGATCTGAGGGAGTGTCTAATTGAGACTAATTGTACGTCTCAAAAACACAACAAAATTCCTGTCATTGAGCATAGATTTATCTACTTCCACAGAAAGGACGGAACGGGAAAAATTGGTACTAAAGTTTAAAAAAAGCAAAAAAAAACTGAGTGCAAGACTTGGAAGACGAAACTATGTATTGAAAAGGCAACCTTCCAAATTTGTTGAAGCGAAAATAAAAGACCTTGAGCATTTAGATGAAATACATGAGAATTTTAATGCTAATGTAAGTATATGTAAAATACCATTACCATACAGCCTATCAGATTTAAGAAGAAATTACCATGGCAAATGAAAGTGGAGTTACAATCTACATCTTTACATTGCGATCGCAATGGTGTATCTGACAGTGCAGGTGCTGCTAAAGCGTTGAATGTACTTGAGAAGATATTCCTGTAATAACTAAAACAGATGCTTTTCAAGTTATTGACCTATACAAAATTGGAAAAAAACAAACAGAAAGAAAAAAAATTACGGCAAAGTCAAGTGGAATCAGAAGAACCACATGACATACATTTTGATGGAAAAAAGGACGATTATTTAGTTATCCTCCTCGGTTCTGAGACAAATATCACGATGGACAACATACACTGTTTAAAATTACTATAAACCATCTTCAAACATGTATCATTCTACATATCAATGCGTGTTATATGGACACATTTATTGAAAAGGTCTAGAAGTATTTTTAACGATTTTAGAAGTATTTAAATTCTTTTAAAGGATTTTCTTTAGTCTATCGTACAGGCACTATATTCGTGAAGAATGTTTGACAAAAAATCTCTTGGAGATGACAAAATATAGGACAATGAAAAGATTGTCTAGTAATTTTCTTTGTCAATGACGTATGCAGATCCGTGTACCTGTCCCATGTTAATCTATAAAAAACACAATACATCTACAATTAACAAACGAAATTCGTTCACGGGCTCACTGATACGAAATGGCGCACTGTGCAAGAGGACGAGGTTGGGGAGATAAAAGGATATGGACACATAGGGCGACTTCAACGCTGTTTCGCAACGTGGCTAACAGGAGTTGCGCGAACTACTAAACCCTTTCGCCCTGCAGCGATTTCGTCGTGGTAAGATCTCGGTTGTTCAAAAATAGCATAACATGCTCAATAGTATTAATTTACATTTAAATTTTAACATGAGACCGCAAATTGAACTTATTTAATTATTTTCTTAATGCATCAAAAATCACTGAAAATTGAATTTTTCCCGATTTTTAATGAGCTTGCGTGATCGGAAGATATTCTCTAAACGCAATTTATTTTATTATTATTATTAAATAGTACAATATGTAAATATTTTTCACTATGGTGATAAAATATATGTATATGTAATATTTTTTTAAAAATTTTGAAAAAATCGGAATTTTTCAATTTTTTTTAATTTTTAGGTGGTTTGCGCGATCGGAAGATAATGTCCGATTTCAAATTTTTTTTTTAAGTTTTTCTTGTATTTACCAATCGCAACTTTTCCGCACTATAGCGATTCGGAAATAAAAACTTTTGCTTTTTCGCACCACCCTAATATGTATACATATAAATGAAACCATTATAAACTAAAACAGATTATCGTCAACAAATTTAAAAATACAAATAATAAATTATAGACAATATAAAAAAGTTTATGACACGAGTTTGTTTATATTTTGTACCATATTTCTATCAGTGCGTGACACCCCTAACGGGTTAAATTAACATTACTTTAAATACACCAATTTCGAAATTTTAAGGTTAACTTAACTCTTTATTTGCCGAATTATGAATTCATGAAAATTTTACATTCTAAAACAACCTACGTAAATGTTTAAACTAAATTAAATGTTTTACATAATCATTAAATAAATGTTTGAAGGATTTTAGAAGGATTGAAGGATTAAAAATGATTAATTAAATTTGAATTTACAGAGATTTTATGCAATATTCATAACCCCATTCAAATCTCTTATTTTAAATTGTTTTCTTAGTATTTTGTAGGATTATAAAATGTATAAATATGATATTCTTATAATATAAATACAGAAACATTTCCGTATTAAAAAATCCCCATCCTCCTCTCTCAGCACCAAGAAAGCTGAAAAGATACAATGGCAAAAGAACTCATCGTCTTAAAAATATTTCTGTTTTGTATAGCCAATAATGCATTTCGAACAAAATAAAGTAATGTATCTCTAAATCATACTAAACAGTATTACAACTAATCAACGTATCAAAAAAATTTTATAATAAAAAATTATAATAGTACTTATAAGTGCCGTTGGTAGATAAAGAGTTAAATTCCAAATATATTTTTCTCATGTTACGTTTCCTTAATTTTTCCTATGTGTTTAAAATCTTTAAAGCATTTTAACAGTATTCCTTCACAAGACCTTTGAGATCAAGAACTAATTAAACAAAAAAATAAAATTAATGTAAAATTAAAAATTAACTGATTTATTATTTTTTCTCAGCGCATACTTTAGATAAATCCGTAAAGTAATCAGTATCAAATTATCATACAAAACATCTTTATAAATATTCTTTTGTGAATCATTAAACATACATGAAAAATTTTGCAGGACACTAAAAGTGTTCAAAATCAATCATCGTATGTAATTTTTTGAAACAAATTCTTAACACCACCAATATATGATTGTTTTTTTTTTCACATAGAAACAATGACTACGAAAAATCCTGCTAAATGATCTACAAAAAAGTGTTGTTTTTCTGCTGTTTTTGTAAATGAAACATTCTGAAATCATTACACCTAATTTATCAAATAATTTTTAATTCCTGAGACATAACAAAAAACATGATATGAATATTTTCATCGTAAAGGGCTGAAATTTCTTCTAACATATTTAGACATAAAAAATGATTGATTAAAGGCAATTTCACAAAGGCTAAGCGATAACTTCTAGATGTTACATGTCAAAATATGTTCGTTGCAATAGTTGACATATTATCAGGTTTTCTGAGCCAAAACAACAGTAAAATTTAATAAATAAAACAAGCCTGATAGTAAAAGGCTTATCAAACAGTTGTTTACTATTGGTACTTTAATAGTTTAAATACTACACAAACGAAATGTTTCAATTTTGTTTTTAGGTGCGTTCGTAATTGTGTAAATACGTAGCACCTATTGTTGTCGTTCAGTCTGTCCGTCTGTCTGTCTGTCTGTCCGCATATAACAACGCAAAAACTACCCAACCGAATCGTCTGAAATTACAGGGATAGATCAATTTAGATCATATAGATCATATAGATCGCATAGATCAATTACAGGGGCAATCAAAAGTATTCCGTTACATTACGGTCAATGGGGAAAAAAGTTTCAAATGCATTTTAATCGTTTGAAATTTAAAATACATAGTTATTACATAATTTTGTCGAGTTATATAAAATTTTTTGATAATCGGGTGTATAGATCAATTACAGGGGCAATCAAAATTATTCAATTACATTATAGTCAATGGGGAAAAAGTTTCAAATGTATTTTATATGTTTGAAATTTAAAATACATAGTTATTACATAATTTTGTCGAGTTATTTCAAATTTTATGAAAATCGGATGCATAGATGAATTACAAGGGCAATCAAAATTATTCCGTTACATTACGGGTTTACCCCGTCAATGGGGTAAAATGTTTCATATGCATTTTAATGGTGTTGCACTCATTCGAACTTAATAAAATTTATATGCACTTATAAAGTACATATTATAATATACTTTTTACATAATTTGTGATGAAAGAACATTTGTTATTGATTTACAAGGCCACACAAAAGTATTCCATTACATAATGGTATAGGGAGAACATTGTTTGATGAGCGTTTTAATTGTCATTCACTATTTATAATTTTATGAGATTGATATATGAGAGTAATATTTTTAAAACTTCGTTATCGTTCGAACGCTCCTCGTTTGCTACGCTTCACGTGCAATTTCCAACTTGTTTATATATAATATAAAAAGTATGTTATAATTGTATTTAAATACAATTATAACAGTTATTACAGCAATTACATTACAACAGAAATTTACATACAATTATGTTGTGAATTTCTGTTGTAATGTAATTGCATGTCTACGTTTATTACTTATATTGGAATGACTATACATAACTAAACACTGAATTAGTTCACATTAAATGTTAACTAATGCGTGTAAATATCTACAAATTACATTTTAAATGTGTACAAATATTATGAGATCTCTGAAAAAAAAATTGCTTTTTTGTATGTTAAAACTATTTTTTAACAACAAAAAAACCTACTAAATGTTTACAAAAAAGCTATATTATATATATATATATACAGGGTGTTTCGCTACCAGACCGACAAACTTTCAGGGATTATAGTAGACATGAAGGCAAGCATTATTAAATGGGATACCATGGGGCTCAAACGTCTTCTATAGGAGCTAGGGACCATTAAAGTTTAAGGTCCAAAAATTCAAACGATGATAAACAAGTTGGAAATTGCACGTAAAGCGTAGCAAATGAGGTGCGTTCTTTGATAACGAAGTTTTAAAATATTCAGATCTTGCTGATATAGTAGAGCGTACTTCTGATGCAGTATAGTGGTCGAAATCTTTGTGTTCCTGTAAATATGCAGGGAGTAATTTTTATTATACTTATTCTTAATTATACTTATTCTTATATATATCTTATTCATAAAATGTGAAATAGTTTAATATAATTAAAACACCTCCCAAACAATGTTTCCCCGTATAACATTATTTAGTGGAATACATTTGTGTGGCCCTGTAATTTAATAATAAATATTCTTTGCATCACAGATTGTACAAAATGTATTTTTTAGTACATATTTCATAGATTCGTGTCAATTCTGTTATATTCAAATGAGTGTAACACCATTAAAATGCATTTGAAACTTCCCCCCCCCCCCATTGACCGTAATGTAACGGGATACTTTTGATTGTCCCTGTAATTGATCAATGCATCCGATTTTCATAACATTTGAAATGACTCGACAAAATTATGTAATAAATATACTTTTTAAATTTCAAACGATTAAAATGCATTTGAAACTTTTTTCCCCTTTGACCGTGGTGTAACGGAATACTTTAGATTGTCCCTGTTATTGATCAATGCATCCGATTTTCATAACATTTGAAATGACTCGACAAAATTATGTAATAAATATACGTTTTAAATTTCAAACGATTAAAATGCTTTTGAATCTTTTTTCCCCATTGACCGTAATGTAACGGAATCCTTTTGATTGTCCCTGTAATTGATCTATCCATACGATTTTCATAAAATTTGAAATGACTCGACAAAATTATGTAATAAATATACGTTTTAAATTTCAAACGATTAAATTGCATTTGAAACTTTTTCCCCCATTGACCGTAATGTAACGGAATCTTTTTGATTGTCCCTGAAATTGATCTATCCATCCGATTTTCATAAAATTTGAAATGACTCGACAAAATTATGTAATAATTATTATTTTAAATTTCAAACGATTCGGTTGGGTAGTTTTTGCGTTGTTATATGCGGACGGACGGATGGACGGACTAAGGGACAGACGGACAGACAGACAGACAGACAGACGGACAGACGGACGAACTGATCGACAACAATAGGTGCTACTTATTTACATAATTACGAACGCACCTAAAAACGGAAAAGAGGGTCGATTCGTTTGCCATTTTCACTAAAATCATTCTTTATAACACGATTTAAAAAAAAAAACAAATTATAAAGGTTACTTTTAAAAACTGTCGATAGAGGGCGCTTTAGATATTAGAGTAACGAACAACTACTTTTTACCGTTATTTTGTGCATGGGATTGAAATTATTTTAAAGTTTATACTTTAACTTAAATTTTAATTCCAAAGTCGGAAACATTGGGATCGGATAACTGGCGAAAATTTAACTGTAAACAGAGGGGCGGATTTTAAACATTCATAAACATTATACAAACTGATCGATTTTTTTGCGGTTTGCATGTAGTTCATTCCCTTGGTAATTATTTTATTCCAAATGACTTACAGCTCTTGTGTATCCATTTTTGATAGAGGGCGCTTCTGACACATCTCCTACATTTCAATGGCATTATTCCTGTGTGTTTTTACTACCAGACCAACATACTTCCAGGAAGTGTTAGGGATGCAAAGCGACTTGGAATTACATAGGAATGTAACATTGAAAATTTCTATTTAGCGAGTTAAAAGAAGTGGTGGTTAGCTGTGGTTAAATTAAGCAGAGAAAAAAGAAACAGAAACAGGTAGTGAAACAGCAACACGTTAATGTGGCAGAAAGCAATTTAGTTAAAGGTTTTACTACAAAAGGTATCTGAAATTATGACCAGAAGTAGTCGGGCATGCTTGACAGCAGCGTCGCATGCAATTCCTTACGCTTTGAAAGATTCCTGGCATCTCGGAAAGCTTTCTGGCAGCTACAGAAATTCGAGCTGGCAGGTCTTCCACTGACGCTACAGGAGTCTCATACATTCAACTTTTCATTTGATCCCAGCAGAAGAAGTCCATTCAGATTCAGATTCAGATTGATCCAGGTGGTGGGGGGAAGCTACTAATTGGTTTGAGCTCAACTAGCCTCAATCAGCAATGTTTATTTAAAAAAATACAGAACCATTATACAGTATTAAAATAAAGGTAGGTAACAAAAAGTAATTGATATAATGAAGTAGGTGAGAAGATCTGGCAGGCCAACGAACCGGGCCACCACTACCTATCCACCGTTGTCCACATGTTACGTTGAGGTGTCTGTGAACATCACTGGCAAAATGTGGAGGGCCCCATCGTGTTATAGAGTGGCGCAACGAAAGAGGAACATGTGCTTTTACCAGAAGTTCCGACAGAACGTGTTGTAGAAATATCAAGTGGCTTTTTTCTCTGTTTCTTTTAACCTTAACTCGTAAAAAAGATATTTTTGACATTACATTATATTATGATTCTGAGTCGTCTTTGCATCCCTAATACTTCCTGGAAGTATGTTGGTCTGGTAGTAAAACACCCAGGAGTAAAATTAAAGGAAATTTCGGCGATTTGTCGGAAGCGCCCTCCAACAAAAAATGGGGACACCAATGCTGTATGTCATTTTGAATAAAATAATTACCATGGGCATTACCTACACGCAAACCGCAATAAAATCGAGTAGTTTGTCAAATGTTTATGAGCGTTCAAAATCCCCTTCTCTGTTCACAGTTCAATTTTCGCTAGTTACCCGATAACAATATTTCCGAATTTGGGCTTAAATTTTAAGTTAAAGTCTAAACTTTAGAATAATTTCAACCCCGTGCACAAAATAAGGGTAAAAAGTAGTTTTTGTTACTGTAAAATCTAAAGCGCCCTCTATCGACAATTTTTTAAAGTAACCGTTAACATTTTTTTTTTACAAACAAAACGTGATATAAAGAAAGATTTTGGTGAAAACCGCAAACGAATCCACCCTTTTTTCCGTTTTTTATAATCGTTTGAAGTTTTGGACCTTAAACTTTAATGGACCCTGACTCCTACGGAAGACGTTTGCGCCCCATGGTTTCCTATTTAATAATGTTTGTCTTCATGTCTACTATCACCCCTCGAAGTTTGTCGGTCTGGTAGCGAAACACCCTGTATATATGTATATATATATATAAAAGAAACTATTATAAACTAAAACAAATTATCATCAAAAAATTTGAAAATGTAGATAATAAACTATAGATAATATCAAAATGTTTATTAAACTCAGTTTTATATTTTGCATGTACCACATTTTAACAAGAGCGTGGCACCTAACGGGTTAAATTATTATTATTTTCTACGCATCGATTTCCAAACTTTGAAGTTAACTATAACTATAAACATATTTTTATTTTATTATGTTTCCTTAATCTTTTTCGTCTATTTAAAACCCTTAAAATGTTTTAATCTGTTTCTTACCACACGAGGCCTTTGAATTCAAAGAGTAATTTAAGACAAAATTATTAAAGTGAAACCTCTGAATAAGGTACACCCATAGGACCAAAATTTTTGTCCTTTAAATAGAGGTGTCTCTTAATTGGAGATTTTATTTTTTTAATTAATTGTTTAGAAAAGACATAAAAAATAACCAAACATTAAAGATGAAGTTTAAATGTACCAAAAGGCCATTAATTATGTTAATCAGACGCAGAAGAAAAAGAGAATTAATTAATTTAAATTTTCAATCAATTACTACATTAAAGTATTTGTAGAGTTATTGATATATATATCTTAAATAGGTATTTGTGTACTTGCAAAAATGACAATAACATTTAAAAGAATCTCACTTGAAGTACTAACCTCCTCAGTCCTGATGTCGCCTGGAGGTGACACTAAAAAGCACCATTTAAATTAATTTAAATGCTTCTGAAATTGATAAAATTACATCTAAATTTTTTAAATAAATGTGTGCATATAGGAAGAATCGATATATAGATTGTGCACTACTGAAGATGTGTTATGAAAATTTTAAACATAATAATAAATTATGTAAAAATTATTAAGATCTTTTAATTTTTTTTATTAGTATTTGACGTCCTTTATAGCAATTAAATATTTTAATGCATACTTTTGAAATCTATATAATAAAGGCCAAACGTATCTGTGCGTAACGCATACGTCATGTTTTGAATGGCAACACTTTTCGATGAAATTTTAATTTTGCAATTTTCGCTATTGTAAAATTTTAAACTTCTAGACATAGCACGTTTTTGACATTTACACCATCGTATGGAGAAAAATATGCACGTTTAAATGCAGTTTGTTAGAAAACTGTATCTCAATTTGTTTTTGGAATATTAATTTTTTTATAGTTTTTATTTCATTTTCTCTAATGGTGGCAACTTAAGTATCGTATTTGTGTGGGAAAAAAAGGAAAAATATCCATAGAGTAAAAAAAAAAAAAAAAAAAAAAAAAAAAAAAAATACGTGTGGCACTCGGGGACTGCCGCGGTAAAGCTACTGCATAGCATTTTTTATCAACTTATGCCAAAATACCGCGTCAATGTCTGCCGAAGTCTACCAAAGGATACCGTGCCGAAGTCTGCCGAACTGAAACGGGGTTAGCCGGAGTGTTAGGATTTTTTCTCGTTGCAGAATTTCTAGATTCGGTCGCCGCGCTCAAAGCCCGCGATAAAAGCTATGCAATAACTTAATAAATTACCAAACAAAATTTGGTCGCGCTAGGAAAAATAGATCGCGAGTTATAAGCAATTTAAATTTTTCAACTCTCACGGTGGGGGGGGGGGTCTCCTGCCACCAAAAATTAACACTGTCTCATAATAAATTACCAAACAAAATTTGGCCGCGCTACGAAAAGTAGATCGCGAGTTATGAGCATTTTAAAATTTTCGACCCTCACCGTGGGGAGTCAGTCGCCTGTCACCAAAAATTAACACTGTCTTATAATAAATTACCAAACAAAATTTGGCCGCGCTACGAAAATTAGATCGCGAGTTATAAGCATTTTAAATTTTTCGACCCTCACCGTGGGGGTCTCCTGTCACCAAAAATTAACACTGTCTCATAATAAATTACCAAACAAAATTTGGCCGCGCTACGAAACTTAGATCGCGAGTTATAAGCATTTTAAATTTTTCGACCCTCACCGTGGGGTGTCTCCTGTCACCAAAAATTAACAATGTCTCATAATAAATTACCAAACAAAATTTGGCCGTGCTACGAAAGTTAGATCGCGAGTTATAAGCATTTTAAATTTTTCGACCCTAACCGTGGGGGGTCTCTTGTCACCAAAAAATAACACTGTCTCATAATAAATTACCAAACAAACTTTGGCCGCGCTACGAAAATTAGATCGCGAGTTATAAGCATTTTAAATTTTTCGACCCTCACCGTGGGGTGTCTCTTGTCACCAAAAAATAACACTGTCTCATAATAAATTACCAAACAAACTTTGGCCGCGCTACGAAAATCAGATCGCGAGTTATAAGCATTTTAAATTTTTCGACCCTCACGGTGGGGGGTCTCCTGTCACCAAAAATTAACAATGTCTCATAATAAATTACCAAACAAAATTTGGCCGTGCTACGAAAGTTAGATCGCGAGTTATAAGCATTTTAAATTTTTCGACCCTAACCGTGGGGGGTCTCTTGTCACCAAAAAATAACACTGTCTCATAATAAATTACCAAACAAACTTTGGCCGCGCTACGAAAATTAGATCGCGAGTTATAAGCATTTTAAATTTTTCGACCCTCACCGTGGGGTGTCTCTTGTCACCAAAAAATAACACTGTCTCATAATAAATTACCAAACAAACTTTGGCCGCGCTACGAAAATCAGATCGCGAGTTATAAGCATTTTAAATTTTTCGACCCTCACGGTGGGGGGTCTCCTGTCACCAAAATTTAACACTGTCTCATAATAAATTACCAAACAAAATTTGGCCGCGCTATGAAAATTAGATCATAAGAAACATAAGTTTGAGACTTGATATCCTAATATCTGAAAAATACCGCGTCAATGTCTGCCGAAGTCTACCGAAGGATACCGTGCCGAAGTTTACCGAACTGAATCGACGTCAGCCGAGTGTTAGGTTTTTTCGTTACCGATGTGTTAGGATTTTTCGCGTTACGGAATTTTTGGATTCGGTCGCCGCGCTCAAAGCCCGCGATAAAAGCTATGCAATAGCTTAAAAAAAAAAAAAGAAAAAAAAAAAAAAGATGAATAGAGATGCAGTTTGGTGGCTGGAGATGACGCCTAAAAAGTATCTCTAAAATTCGCTGCATTGCATCAAACACAACCACGTGCTTTCGCAAAAAAGGAAAACTTTTAGCAATACAGTTTTAATTTATAATACAATGAAATGCTATTTTAGAATGCTAAAATATAATAATTTTTTTTTTTTACATTTAGAGAAAAAATGATATTAAAGGGTTCGGTCTCTGTTCTTAGAGATTGTTTTGTTTGGCCCAAATAAGAGACTTAAATTGGAAGAAAAACGCCCGTGAAACCGTTTTAATCGCATACTTCACCTCCATTTATCTGTTTTCTCCGTGAAAAATGACAAATCACTGTATATTTTAGTTGCCATTTTTTCATAGCAACCGAAAAAAATAGTAATTAAAAACGTGTTATGTCAAAATGTCGTCGGCTATAAAACCCAGTGAATGTTGTTGGTTTTATTTCGTTTTTTCCTATCAATTTAATAACTTTTAGTTCATTTCAAACTTAATTTACAAACAATACATCAATTAATCTTTGCAAAAATGTATTTTAAAGAATATCTGTGTGTCATATTTTCTTAGTTGATTTTATAAACTGAAATAATGTAATTTTATTCTTTGGCAAGATCTTTGGTTAATAACTTCTATCTTGCGTCTAATACGGAAGTACCGATTTCAAAGCTTTATATGATAACATAATTAATATTTTTCATATAAAATTGCTGTTTGGAATTAGTTAGCAGTTTAAAAAGCATATTACGTAGGAAAATTTATTAGACTTTTCAATTTTAATTTTTAAAAAAGTTTTTCACCTTTACTCTGTGACCCGGGAACCCCGGGTTCGGTGTACTAGTGTTTTTAATAGACGTATAAGAAAACTTCTATTTATAATTAATGAATTTTAAACTGGTTTTTGTAGTGCCGCTTAAAATTTGTCCCAGGACTGAGGTGGTTAATCGATCAAAAGCGATTTTTTTTAAGATTTCCTTTTTTCACTACAAACCTCTCAAGTGTTATTTAATATGCTTACAAATCTTAGTCTTTCATTATGATCAGTATATACGAAAAAAAGTATTTAGCTGTTTTATGTATCTTAAAGCTTCAGTTACGTTCTTTACCTCATAAATTTTGTTTCTTCTTCTCTTTTAGATTCAACCTCAAAATTTTCAGCAATAGGGATAAACGCACCGATATCTTTATTTGAATTATGGATAAAGAAATTCTCCTCAATTGTGTTGTATACCTCTGCATCAACATGACTGCCTGTCTCAATAATAATTTCACAAAAATATGTATTTTAATTTTCACAATAGAATACTTCATTATCTGAAATGCAAAAACCAGCTTCTTTTATTTCATTTTCAGGTGTTTCTTAAATCGAGTGTACCTTATTCAGTGGCAAATACATTACAGGTACTATACTAAGGGATTGGGACCAGAATATTTGTTTCTTAAAAAGAGGTGTCTTTTATTCGGAGTGCCCCTTATTTCGACGTTTCACTGTGTCCGTGTTTTTTTTTTTTCTTTTTTTTTCATCAGCGCATAGTTTAATGATTATGATTTAATGATTATCATTAATTATTTATTATGAAATCTAATATATCAACTAGTTTACGATGTATGATACATTAAAAAAAAACTCTAAATGAAGATTTTCATCGTAAAATGCTGAAATTTTTTCTAATATTTTTGACATAAAAAATGATTGATTAAAGGTAATTTCAGAAAGACTGAGTAATAACTTCAAGATGTTACATGTCAAAATATTTTCGTTGTAATAGCTGACATATATCAATTTTTATGAGTAAAACTAGAAAGTTAATTTAATGTATTAAATACGGCTGATTGTAAAAGATTTATCAAACAGGTGTTGACTATCCCCACAGTATTAGTTTAAGTACTGCATAAAAGAAATCTTTTAATTTTTTTTTTTTTTTTCGATTCACTGTAAAAAAATTATGACACGTATTCTTTATATATTTATTTACTATATTTCTTATACATATTGAGAAAGGCTACAGATAACTAAACCTTTCTGAATTAGTTTACGTTAAAATAAAAAATTAAATTTTAAATATGTACACATGTTCCGTGATTTCTGTAAAGATTTGTGTGTGTGTGTGTATGCATGTTTACAGACTATTTTCGACAACAAAAATTCCTAAATATGCACAAAATAATGTTCTGTTATTTATCGCTAATTTTGTAAATGATATATTATGAAATTATGAAATCTAATTATCAACTAGTTTGCGATATTTGACCCTGCATAAAGATTTTCATCGTATTAGGGTGAATTTTTTCTAATATATATATATATATATATATATATATATATATATATATTATAAAGGCCAAACGTATCTGTGCGTAACGCATACGTCATTTTGCGAATGTCAAAACTTTCAAATTTTAAATGAAATCTCAGTATTGAAATTTTTTACTCTTCTGAACATCGCACATTTTCAATTTTTATACCATCGTATAGGGAATAAAATGTACTTTTAAATGCAATTTATTTGAAAACTCTATCTTAATTTATTTTTGAATATTTTTTTTGTAGTTTTTCAAACCGCTTTTCTAATCGTGGCAACAGTATTCCATCTTTACTAAAACCCATGGAGGAATGAGATTGGTGGAGGTGAAGTAAAGCTCAAAAAAGGTTTGCAATATGAATCCATTTATCGCTCAAATTTTAATGTTCCAAACAAAAGGACGTGGAAGGAATTTTGCACTATAATACGAATTGAAAGAAATGAATTACAGCTGAAGCATATTTTCAGAAGAAATAGCAAATTTTTAAAATGGTCTTTGTTCTATTATTATTTATTAAAATAAATGTTCGCTTTTAAAATAAAAGAAATTGGAAAATTAGCAATTATTAAATATTAAATTAAAATTAAATTAGATATTAAAAACATTTGTTACGAACTAAAAATTGTATTACTAAAAGATTCTTTCTTTAATTCAGTTTTAGATACTTTATAACGTAGATGAAAAATGTTTATGACTAAATAATTGCATGTAAATAAATATTTAAAATATAATGATGAAAACATTCTTTTAAAATAATGTATGAAAACTTAAGTAATAAATATTAATCTAAAGTACAGATTTCTGACTGCAGACGATTTTAAGATATTAACAAAAGAATGTTATATGTTCAAGCAAAACGTTAAAATAATTTTCTATATTGATATTTAAAACATACGTGATAAAATAATAAATTCTTACCGGTGAAGCGATAGATTAGTTCTTAAAAAACAATAGCAAAAAAATGCGGGTTTAAACCTGTTTCAATTGATAGGCCTGTCAAAGCACGTGGTTTGTTTGTACTTAATGTGATTTAATGTAGGGTTACATTTTTAGCATCATCCCCAGAGATAATACTTCCCCTCCACCAATCTCATTCCTCCATGATTAAAAACAAAGAGAAAAAGAAAATGATTGCTGTATCTTTATGTTGCCATTTTCTCATTAAAAGTTAATAAAAGTGAAATTTAAATACGCACTGTCTCAAGAATATAATCTTTTATAAAACCCGGTGAAATTTGATTTCATTTACAAAATTTCATTTACACTTAAAAGAATATCAAGAGTTTAATATCTATTTCAGGTAATAACATTGAGACTTCAAATTTTGAATTAAAATGATCAAATTAAAATATCATTTTTTTTCAAAATGTGAATACAGATACGAAATGTGCATTTGTAAATTTTGATATTGTGAAAATGATGCCGGGTTTTTAATTTCACGGGAAAAAATTCTATGATTGAGTCAAACTTGAATAATTTTTCCTTTTTTCTTTTTGGAATACTAGCATAAGAGTCTTAATCGATAACTTTATCATAGTAACAGATCTTTATTATTGTTTAGTACTTACAATTGCAATTAAAGTTTAATTTTAATAATTTCTACACCTGAGTTTTATAGAAATAGTATTTTGTTAAATTTATGTTAAAAATGATTTGTTTTAGAGTAAGACTTACCAATATGGGGTGCATTTTTTACTATGATTATTTTGTAGGTTTATTTTAAATCAATGAAACAGTTCCTTCTTAAACATTTTCTTTCTTCAAAATTTGATGGGTTCTACCTTGTATATATAACGGCCATTTACAACATAGTGTCAAGCTCATTATCAAATGTTAAGTCTGTTACCGCACGGTTTGTTAATTTATCATTTTTTCATCATTCTACTTTTATTTTTTATTTAACTAAGATACAATTATGCAATTTCCTTAAAATTTAATCCTTTACATGAATATATACCGTAATTATTAGAAAAAATGTCCTGTATGATTTCTACGTGATCAAAATCTTGTGGCTAAAACTGTCTCTCATTTCAATTTAATTTAAGTATTATTGATAAATATCATGTTTTGAAATTTAGGGGCATAAGTCACTTCAAAGTAAGTTGATTTTAGGAAATTTAATAAATTTAATGCTGATTATTTTCAGTAATTTTGTATGGTAACGAATATCGCAATTTGCCTTATAAGCCAAATTTAAATAGCATTTACATATTATATTACAGGGCAAAGTGCACAACCAATTCTTTTTTCAAATACCTCAAACATTTACTTTAACACCTGTCTCCATTTTTAAAAGAAATTATTTAGTTTGAAAAATAAAAATACAATTATGAAATGGAGAAAATAGCCCATAATGAAACTAATTTAAACTAAAACAAGTTATCATCAACAAATAATAAATTATAGATAATATAAAAAGCTTATGACCCGAATTTGTTTATATTTTGTATGTACCATATTTTAACCAGAGTGTGGCACCTAATAGGTTAAATTAGTATTACTTTCAACTCCTCAATTTTCAAATTTTAAAGTTAACCTAAACACTAAGTATATTTTTATTTTATTATGTTTCCCTAAGCTTTTTTGTATGCTTAAAACTTTTAAACCGTTTTAACCGTGTTCTTCCTTCTCGAGAATATAGAATTCAAGGAGTAATTTGACATAAAATTGATATTAATGTTAATTTTTTACCAGAACATAATTTTAATAAATATTTCAAATTATCATAAACAAATTCTCATAGAAAAACTTTCATAAACATTATTTTTTATCAATCAATAAACATACATCAAAAATTCTGTAGTATGCTCATAGAAATAATAGTAAAAATTTTTTTTAAGAAGAGAAGTGACAATAAAGTTCGGTGAATAGTCCTGTAGCATTTACGTAGATGGAATATTAACGAAAGTTACCATGCCATCCTTTAAAATAGTCATCTCCTATAACTATGCACCTCTGAGATCTTTAATACATGTCCTAAGAAATTTCTAAGAAGTCTTCTTTTGGGATGAAGTTCAAAAGCTTCGTCACGTTTCGTTAGATATCAACAATATGGTTAAGTCTCTTTCAAAGAGAGTTTGAGTCGTGAAAACAGGGGGAAGTCTGGAAGATTTAGATCTGGCGAGTATGGTAGGTGTTCAACTTGTACTATCTCTCATGAATTTCTTTCGATGTCTTGTAAAGCTTAAAACCAAACGTTAAACTGATCATTTTCCTGTTCTCAGTTAAGAACCAACACTCTGAACAAGCACTTAATGAAGCACGTTTTACACAGAACAAAAACGAAGCTGAACTGAACAACGGTGAGGAAGATGGTCTACGCTTACCTCTATGCAGGTGCAGCGTTTTGTTTCCCCAGTGTTGTCAGATTGGTCGTTCTGAATTCATTCACCGAACTTTATTGTCAGAGGTAGTATATATATATATATATATATATATATATATATATATCGTAGAAACAATGAATATGAAAAATCATGCTAGAACTACAAAAAGAAAAAGTTGCATTTTTTAATGCTATTTTTGTTACTGGATCTTTATTAAGTAATTAAACTTAATTTATCAACTAATTTTCAAGGCCTGACACTTAACGAAAAACATGGAAAGAACACTTTCATCGTAAAGCGCTGAGAATTTTCTAATATATTAAGACATAAAAAATGATTTGTTAGAGGTAATTTCATAAAGGTTAAGTGAAAACTTTCAGATGCTACGTGTCAAAATATATTCGTTGTAATAGCCGACACATATCAGTTTTCCTGAGTAAAAATAGCAGGCTACTTTAATAAATAAAACAAGGCTGATAGTAAACGATTTATCAAACAGGTGTTGACTATTGGCAGTTTTATAGTTTAAGTGCTTCATAAAAGAAATTTTTGATTTTTTTTTATATATATATATAATTTAAAAACATACTATAATTGTATGCAATTGTTGTAAAATTATGTTATTATGTAATTGTATGTACTATATTTATTACATAAATTGGGAATGGCTATATATAACTAAATACTGAATTAATTTAAATTGAATGTAAAAATTAATTTTTAAATGTGTACACATGTGACAAGATATCTGAAAAGATTTTTCTGTGGTGTGTGTGTGTATCTGTATGTATATACATTTTTAAAACATAAATTCCTACTGAATATGTACAAAAAACATTCTATTATTTATCGCATTTTTTATAAATTATATAAAATTCTAAAAAAGTTACAAATTTTAACTCATTAAATAAAAATTAGCCGCCTTTGGCGACCAGTTTGGTCTCCCTTAAATATATACTACGCATTAAATCATATTGCTTTTATCCATAATTTATAATAATTGCTCAATTTTTTGCCAAATTAGAAGTTTCTGCTTTAGAAATAATCATAGGTGTCATATAAGTACGACATTGGCGTGATTGCAACAAAATGGTAATTATATGCCGCACATAGTAACCCGGATATTGTTGTTTATTTATTAATAAACTGTTTATTTTTTATGATTTTTTTACAATTATTAACTAATTTTTTCTATTTATTATTATTTCCTTTTTAAAATAACAGAAAATAGATAAATATATATATATATATATATATATATGCAACTGGTATATCAAAATGAAATTAACGCCTAATTGACACCAGGAAAAAAATTGAGCTAATATAGTGCGTATATGAAATCTGCGCCGAAATTTTAATTTGAAACTGAAATGTTTAAAATTCGTGTTTTTTATTTATTTTTTTAACAAAAAAGAGCAGAAAAACAAAAATAATGATATTTTAAAACTCCATATATGCAGCATAAAAAAACAGTAAAACGTGGTAAAACTAATTTACCACGGGCTAAAATCTACTAAAGTACTTTTACACACTAACCAAACAAAATGCGTTTCATTTGGGCGTTGCCACTAAACAATTAACAAATAATCGCAATTTCTGTGCCACATACGCCACATAATATATATATATGGATTCTTATAAATGTATTCCGGACCACCTTAAATTCTAAACATATTACTTATTCATCATACGAAGTATGAAGTAAATCTTGCAAACGTTTTGAAAATCAAAAAAAAAAAAAAAAAAAAAAAAATTGACGGATTTACACGTGTCAGACTTTGAAGATTCTGAAAAGCATATTTTTAGTAAAAAAAGAACCTTAGCCGTCTTTTCTCTGTCTGTGTGTCTGTAAACGCTCTATCTCTCGGACAACTCTGATAGACACATGAAATCTTGTGTGTACTTAGCATATAATAATGAGAAGAAGCTCTTTGTATATCAATAAACTCAAATATCCGAAACTACTTTTTTTGGACTCTCGAAATATTAGTTATAAAAAATACAGTAAAAAATCTTTTTTTTTTCTTTTTGGCGAGATATTTCCAGTCACGTTTTACGCGCTCTTCCATTTTTTATGACAGTGTTTAAGGTAGCTTTCAATACAAAAAGTAAAAAGCTACCTATTGCAGCCGTCCGGAGGAAAACACTTCCGGAAAATTTTGGTATATTTTAACCGATCATGACCCCCAGACCCCAAAACCACCCTCCGTTCAAATGTTGACATATATATATATATATATAACCATATATATATATATATATATATGATGTTTGTCATGCGATTACTAACATATTTATGAACCGATTTGAATGAAACTTGGTATGTACATAGTACATACAAATGTATCAACCGAGTTCGTTGGCCAGCATCATCCTCTATTTTGTTTCAAAATGGCGGTCATTTTAAATTTTTTAAAAATTTAAAAATTTAAAATTCAATGCGAAAAAATTAAAAGTTGTAAAATATTTTTCTTTTACGTGTTATAACCTAAAACAACAATTCCAGAACACTTTTTATTTTGTCTATATCTTAAAAAGTGATTGAGTTATAGCATTTTGAATTTTTCTTATGGCTGACATTTTGAAACGATCTGATTTTTGTCACGTGATAACACGCGTATTTATGAACGGACTTGAATGGAACTTGGTATGTACATAGTACATACAAATGTCTCGACCGAGTTCCTTGGCCAGCATCATCCGCCATTTTGTTTAAAAATGGCGGCCATTTAAAATTTAAAAAAATTTTAAATTTTAAAATTAAATGCGAAAAAATTAAAAGTTGATAAATATTTTTCATTTACGTGTGATAACCTAAAACAACGATTCTAGAACACTTTTTATTTTGTCTATATCTTAAAAAGATATTGAGTTATAGCACTTTGAATTTTTCTTATGGCTGACATTTTGAAACGATTTGATTTTTGTCACGTGATAACGCGCGTATTTATGAATCGATTTGGATGTAACTTGGTGTGTACATAGTATATACTGAGGCCTGAATCGAGCTTGATACTCAGTTCTATCCGCCATCTTATTTTTTTTGTAAATTTTAAAATTTAAAATTAGGTACAAGAAAGTGAGAAATTGAAAAAGATTTTTCTTTTATGCATTTGACTTGATACAAAGATTCCAGAGCATTTTTTGTTTCTTCTGCATCTTAAAAAATGGCTGAGTTATCGCATATATATATTAATCGACTTCAATATGAGTGTGCATGTGCACCTGAATTAAGATTTCGACCAAGCTCGTAATCAGGTTCTACTAATTTGAGCTTAGTATTTTTGAATAATATAACTTAATTTAAAATAAATATATAAATATATAAATATATGAAAGCTACCTCTTCCTTCCGGTACTGCCGGAAGGACTATTTTATTTAAATTTCAATTCAAATGTATGTTTTAATTGAAAATGAGACGTTCAAACTGACGCAATAAACTGTTAGTTAATATGTTTATTGTTTTAGAAGTTTTAAAAACGTTTCTTTTACGTAATTCCGTACTACTTAATTATTCCGTTGACTGTAACTTTCGCTTTACATTAAACGTTTTACATGTTTGTTACGACATCAAGTGACCTGATTTTCATTTGTATTTTTATTAAACTTTTATTAATTTATTTGTTTTTTTTTCTTTATTTAAAATAAAAATTGTGCCAATTTGCATAATTTACGAGTAATTTTGCGAGTAGTTTTATACGATTTACGAGTAGTTTTATATGATTTGTTGAAATGATTTGTCTACGTGATAATCATCAAGTAGTACCCGAATTTCAGTAATAGAGCATTATTATATATACATATTTAATTATTCATTTAAATATTATTTTGAAATTGCGCTGCATATTATAAATAGTTTACACATACTTTATATCCGTATTTTATCTTTAGCAAATCCATGATAGGTAAGTATTACGGTGACCTTCAACGATTAGTTACCATTTACACGATATTGCCTTAGTTTTTCTTGTATGTTTAAATCTATTAAAGCCTTGTTTTTAAGTCACAAAATCTTAGAATTCAAAGAGTAATTTCAAACAAAATTTACGTTATTTTTTCTTAATGGATGATTTAAATAAATATGTAAATAAATATATAAAACAATCATGATTAAATTCTTATTCAAATACACTGTATAAAAAATCTGTTACTCTACAGACATAAAATTATAAAAATCTGTATGATGACTGAAATTTTATTTGTACACTGTACGACAAAAAAAGAAAAAAACTATTTTAGCAACAGAAATCTGTAGAAGCTTGACAAAAGCATCCCCAAAATTTATATTAATCTAATTAAAATTCTATCTGTAACCAGAGTTACAGATACATATATTGTTCTAGGCTTCTCAGTTTCCCTCAAAAAAAATTAGATTTTTTTTTGTATTTATTGACAGCGAAAACCTCTATCTCTTACATGAATGTTTATTATTCCCGTTACATAAAAATCTGTAGAAATCCTAGTTTTCTTAAATCCCCGCCAGTGGTTAAGAGGCTGTGGTCTTGAAGCTGGTATACAGGTGGTGCTGATTTAATCCCAATCGCACCCGTCAGCTTCACCGTTCGCAGTTTTCCGTGGTTTTCTTCGAACATGGGGGAATTTTGCGTAAATAGAGATAAGATCCCTTTGAAAGACTCCCACAGAGGGCAATTCCCATCGGGCCTATATCCCTAGTGCAGATAATCGGCCATCATAAATAACGCACCTAGTTTTCTTGAAAAATTAAAGTAAAACTTCAGATTTTTTTAACAGTGTGCTTTTTATAGGTAATAATTTATGAATAATTAAACGTACATAAAAATATCTGCAGCACTCTTAAAAGATTGTTTGTCACACGTGGTTTTGTAATTTTTTAAGACATGTCTTTAACATTATCAATATTTTTTTTTCTCATACAGACATAATGATTACGAAAAATTCTGCTCATTATTTTACAAATAAATAAATAAATAAAAATAATTTAAAAAAAGTTTGGTGTATATCGTTATTCTGTATATGCTATATTACGAAGTTATTAAATCTAATATATCTACTAGTTTTCGATGTTTGACACATAATTGAGGTTTTTCTCGTAAGATGCTGAAAATATTTCTAATGTATTTAGAAGTAAAAAAAAAATTATTGATTAAGGGTAGTTCCACAAATTCTAAGCGATAACTTCCGTACACTGTACCAAACATAAGTAAAACTACAAACTAATTTAGCTACAGAAATCTGTAGCTCTGCAAAAAGATCTACAAAAATTACAGTAATTCTACTAAAATTTCATTTGTAACCAGCGTTACAGTTACATAAAATGTACTGCTGATCCCAGTTTCTTAAAAAAGTGTTTTTCAATTTCTTTCTTTTTTTACAGTATAAACCTATATATGTTACATAAATGCTTGTTGTTATCGTTACAAATAAAAGTTCTAGTTTTCTTGGAAAATCATAGTAAATTTTCTGACTTTTTTAATAGTGTACTTTTCATAGATAATAATTTATTATATATCAAATAAACCTAAACAATTTTTCAGGACGCTTGAAGAATTAATTTTCACACGCGGTTTTGAATTTTTTGATAACCTATTCTTAACATCACCAATTTTTGTCACACAGAAATGATGCCACGAAAATTCCAGCTGATTATTTTACAAAAAAAGTTTATACTTTATCGCTAATTTTGTATATGACATATTACGAAATTAATATATCTAATACATCAACAAGTATTTGATGCCTGACACATAATGAAAAAACTGAAAGAAGATTTTCATTATTTAATAGTGAAAAATTTTTAATATATTTAGATATAAAAAATGATTGATTAAAGGTATTTGTATCAAGGCTGAGCGATAACTTCCAGAAGTTACGTGCTAAAATATGTTCGTTATAATAACCGGCATACATCAGTTTTTCTGAGTAAAAAAACTGGATAATGTTATTAAATGAAGCAACACTGATAGAAAAAAGTTTATCAAACGGGTGTTGACTTTTGACACTTTAATACTTTAAGTGCTACATAAACAAAATGTGTGATTTTTTTTACATATACATTATAATAATGCTTATGATATACATTATTTTAGTTTGTACTGTTCTATATTGCTTATCATAAATTTATTGGAATTGACTGAATTCAACTAAGCATGATCGTAAAATTTACGCTTGTAAATGCATACATATTATATGAGATCTCTGAATAATAATTTTATTTGAGAGTGTACACGCTGTTTTTATATATATTTCAAATCATATATTTTACATATTTTACAATTATTTAATTGATTTTAGAAATTTTTTTAAACTTAAAGGCATATTAATTTTCTATTGAGAAACACCGAAATCACTGGCGATAAATTTATAAATAATCTAAAAAACTTTGTAAAATCACCATAAAAAAGAAAATTAAACTGGACGCGTTTCGAGCTTCATAAATACCGCTCGTCATCGGCTAATCCAAACACGTGTCACAAGGGACAGAGTGGAAATAAAAGTGAAACAAAGAGGGAGGAGATTACAAAGAGTGCGAACAGGTGGCGCTGCCTGACAGAGCCAAGGAGGAAGAGAAAAGTAAAGATAAACTTAAAGAAAGAAGGAGGAGTTTACAAAGAGTGCCACAGGAGGCGCTGGCTAAAAGAGCCAGGGTAGAAGAGAAAAATGATGATACACTAATTAAAAAAAAGGGAAAATAATAATAAAAATAAATAAATATAAAATAAAATAAAATAACGGGGGATTATTTTATTATTTTATTTTATTTTATTTTATATTTATTTATTTTTATTTTTATTTTCCCTTTTTTTTAATTAGTGTATCATCATTTTTCTCTTCTACCCTGGCTCTTTTAGCCAGCGCCTCCTGTGGCACTCTTTGTAAACTCCTCCTTCTTTCTTTAAGTTTATCTTTACATTTCTCTTCCTCCTTGGCTCTGTCAGGCAGCGCCACCTGTTCGCACTCTTTGTAATCTCCTCCCTCTTTGTTTCACTTTTATTTCCACTCTGTCTCTTGTGACACGTGTTTGGATTAGCTGATGACGAGCGGTATTTTTGAAACTCGAAACGCGTCCTGTTTAATTTTCTTTTTTATGGTGATTTTACAAAGTTTTTTTAGATTTATATTAATTTTCAATGAAAACATGACATTTGATCTTTTACTTTTACCATCATAGTTGAACAGTGTTTATGAATTCGGTTTGCTTGTCAGTCCATCCGTCTGTCATTCTATGTTTTAACTCTGATAAATATAATCCAATTGTCATGAAAATCATACATATTATTGTTGTGCTTTATGGCATGCTCGGCATTAAAACAAAGTGTATAGCATTTCCAGTTCATTACCGACCACTCAAAAGAATGTCGTTTCATTAAAATTTATTGGGGGGAAATCATATACTATGTGTTTTAATTAAATTACAGTATTTTAAACATATTGAAATTAATACACATCAATGAAAAGCAGCACTAACAAGGAAGGTCTCCGTACTAGCATACTCCGAAAGTTCTGAAAAAATTACAGAATGTTCTTCTCATGAAGATACGTTTATAAAAAAATTTCGGCGGAACCCCGTTCCCTGTCCGTAAAAAAAATAATGAAAATTTCGTTAGTTGGCGATTTATCTTCGGTTGGCGATGAAAAGCAATTTCAAAAAATGTTTGTTGTTTTATGTCAAATGCATTTTAAAGGAAAAAAAGCTTCATGTTCAACGTGTTTAGATAATTTAAATATCTTTGTTTTCGTCAGTTTTAGTTTGTTTTAAGTATAATTTCGTTATATTGATATTTATATGTATTTAATTCAAATTTAAGCATCAAAATTTGAGATTTGAAACGAAATTCAAATTTAAATTAATTAAAATTGTTTCAAGTTCAAAGTCCATTTGAGCATTGTCAATTCGATTCTGTTCCTATGGAAATATCTAACTTTTATCTTTGAATACGCTTAAATGTATGAAAATAATTTTACTGAATAAGAATTTTTTATAGATGAAAATATTTTTTCCACAGGTAAATTAAATAACTACAGCAACACATAATATATACATATGCAATTTATTATACATATATATGTATAAAATATATTAAACTCTGTCATTGTTTATGTTTAAATTCATCAGACACCATTTACGCGGATTCTAAAAATCCAAGTTTACAGTTGCATTAAAATCGCTTGCTTTTGGTGGGGAAAAGTGCTACTCGCCAAATCGTGTGACACTTTTGTCTTTTCACGCCAAATATTCGAAAGTATTTTATTTTTTACTGATCCGATAATTTTTACTGATCCTTTATTACATATATGAGTAGCTTAATTAGTATTTTTTTCTAGAAAATCTGAGTATGCCCAGTATGGAGACCTTCCTTGTAAGTTCTAACTGCAGAATACAGTTTGCAAACTTATCGTTTACGTAAAGCAGCACACAAAAGGATTTGGCTACGAACAATATTTGCCGGCATTGTTCATAACAAATTTGATCCAATTCCAGATTATGAAAAAGTATGTGTTTATATGATTCCATTCACTACGGCACATCAAAAAAATTATTCTATATTGGTCGGACTTCTCGAAAATTAAAATTAAGACTAAAAGAGCATTTTTCGAATGTACAATAGAACAAGTCAAGTACAGCCTTATCCAGAATGCAACAAAAAGAAGATATTTTAATAAATTTCGACAAAGCTAAATCTTTTCAACATCAAACCATTACTCTTCAATTATCCTTGAAGCCCTCGAAATTTTGCTTAACAACAATACTGTTTGTAATGACTTCATTTCTTATAATATTCCCGCACTCTGGTACAATATTCTTGGTGTTTCGATGAATTCATCGTGACTTTGTTTTTCGGAATGTTTTGACGCGGAATGTTTTTGTTTTTGATTTGTTTTTCGCATTTTCTATTTCTAATCAATTATCTTCTTTTATATTCCTTTGAAAATGGATCCGAGGGCATCCCAAAGATCTAATGTAAATAATAAATAAATAATATCCATTTTTGCAACACCTTTTAAGTATTTATTTGGATATTTTGAGAAATAAATGCTAGGAACCTTTAGCATAATCGACCGAGCCTTTTGAAAACAAAAAAATTGAAACAGACCTAATTTTGTTTAAATGATTTTTGTCATTAAAAACCTACCTATGCTTAAAAGATGTTATATTGTAAGTTGAGTATGAGAAAATAATTAAAAATATTAATTTCAGAATTTAAATCTGCCGCAATGTGGTCCAAATTTATGTATTTGAAAGTTTTTTAGGTAAAAAATCAAACTGTCTTTTGGAAAATGATTCATGCATTTTAGTACTTTTAATATTTATTACAATGAGAGGATATTTATTTAGTTACAAGATTCAAATTTTAGTTTCTTACTTAACAGTTTCTTTATCATTAAATCAAGAAACTTCGTCAACATTACAATTGGCGATAATGACGCTTGTTGTTGAAAATCGGCATGAGATTTCGTAATTCAATTCGATTTTTATAAAATTCTCTTTTCTATACGTCCACATACAACAGAAAATGTTTCTGTGACTGTTTTTTTATTATTATTTTGTAAAACGAGCGTTGCGTGGAATAGATATTATAGATAGTGAATATTATTGCCAATAGAATGATTAATGGATTTACTATTGCTTCTGAAATCATGTTGTTACTAAATCCTTCAGTTAGTGAAGGTTCGGCTGATTTTCCTATTTAATCAAATCCAAGTAATATGTCTCAAAAGGTCAAAAGCTGGTAAATTGCAAATATAGATATTATTTAATGTAATGGTTAGGATTAGAGCTGACCGTTGGATTTTGCTCGCATGCTTTTAGAATTCTTCTACTGACATAAAATAAAATACATAAAGCCTTTCCTATGCAGCGAATAATTTTCCTATCTCACCAGTAAAACAACTGGGACTAGCCGTGGTTCCATCCACGTGCGCGAAAAGATGACGCAATGGAACCTCGTTGGTGTGTAAATAGCCTGAAAACCATTGTAGTGGACTCTGGAAGATCCATATTTCGAATAACACCCCTTTTAACATTTATGTTAACAGATATTCCATTACAACCAATCGCAACCAGCTTTGTAATTTGTATATAATTATTAACACGTGAAAAAAATGTACGATGATTTTTCAAATCATTTTATACTCTCCGAGAATTTACATATATGTGACCCATGTATCCGTAACCAAGATCTTTTTTCAAGCTCAAGTCTGCATTTATTATGACTTTTCTTCTGTTATCTTTTAGTGATGTAATCGTGTCTTTACACCCAACAAAGTTTAAAGAAAATGGCCATGATCATAATCTTTTACAAATGACTAAAAAGATAGAGTTATTCTTGGTTTGTTCTGTCATGCCGAAGTTTTATTTATGTCAGCAGCATTCGATTCATAGTTTTGTGAAATAATGCCCACATCTTGCAATTCATCTGCCACGATGGCATCACCTGCTTGGTCGAAAATACCCAAACTGTCCAATATTTTGGCTGATGCCAATTTTCGTCACTTCGTGACACCTACATCGTGAGCATTTTGGACCGTGCTTTTCAATGATACCTGATGACGCAGAAAAGTGATTTTGCTTCACTACGTCGCCTTAGTTTACACCCATTATTCATATTCATATACAAATATATTGAACTAAAAAAAAGTAACAAGCAATGTTTTCGGAAATGGTACACGAGATTGCAGTTGCTTTATATCATATCTTGTTTTAACACATTTAAGAAGTG
Source organism: Maratus speculifer (assembly GCA_964019185.1). NCBI lineage: Eukaryota > Metazoa > Arthropoda > Arachnida > Araneae > Salticidae > Maratus > Maratus speculifer. The sequence goes on from OZ025290.1 coordinate 415,694,694, forward strand.
CGCAATATTTGTCGTGATATAATTGAATTTTTCTTAAAAAGCTGCTGTGATAAATTATTGAGATTGAATCTCATTTACAGAATTCTTCTTACTTATTAGCAACTCCTTCACACTAGTAGTAAATCAACAGATGCACGCAGATATCTTGCTTCGGTTATTTTTAAATATACATATTATTTTTACATATAAATTTTCTTAAGTGTTTGTAGTAGGGAGCATATTTGTTGACATATCAAAACCAGACCCAAATAGTGGGCAAATCATATACATATTTGGTTTTTACATCGCCATCATGCAGTAGTATTCAAAGTACACGAAGCTACACAATACACAAACAAAGAAATATTTTGCTGAAAAACTGGTATTACCAGTTTTACGAAACTTCAAACCACTTGTAGCAGTTTTAAATTTTGAAATTAGTTTTTTTTTAAATTTTTTAGCTTAACCTCCATACAATATAACATCCCTTACGCAAAGAAGGTATTGATATTAAAATTGATATATTATATTTGATTGATATTAAAATAATTAATTTGTGTAAAAATAATCTAACCAGTATTAGATCTTTTTTCCATTTTTTTCAAAATGTCATCGAATTTTCAACTTTTTTGTGGCAGTATTAAATTTTGAATTTATTATTTTTTTTTCATCTTCATACAATATAACATCTTTTCCCCATTGTTGGATTTTAAAAATTATTAAAACAATTATGTATTGGCAAAAATCATCTAACCGAAATTCCGTTTTTTTTATCCTTTGCGATAGTATTAAGTTTTAAAATTATTTTTTATTATTTTTTTCCCTTAATCGCCATACAATGGAACATCTTTTCCGCATAGGTAGGTTTTGATGAATGGTAATTTTTTTTTCACCATAGGACATCGATCCACCCTAATATGCAATACATAAGATTAATTACTTCAGTATTTTAAAATTTATGGGAAATCCAATATTACTAACTATTTTTATTAGTATATTTTTAAATTTCGATTGTTAGAACTATTATCTTTTAAGTAATTAAAATTTATGTACTCTGTCACTGTGTAAATCGTACACATCATATCATTCATATTTATGTTGAACGTAAAAATTTCTGAACGTACTTTGTGAAATCGAACTTATTACTTAGATAAAATCATTCTGTACTTCAAAAATTACTTTTACAAAAGTTTAATGATTTTCATCAAGATTCGTGTAAATAAATACATAACAACTTTTTGCGTAATCGATCTACTCTATTCGGAACCACACGTTCTATCAATTCCAACTATTCACTAAAATATATTTGATGAGAATATAGGATGATTTCAATTCAGTAATGCCTGTATAACGCATGATCCTGTCCAAAACAGGTCTGTGTATCTCGCTGAATGCAGATTGCGCATTCAGAAATGATGAATTGGGAACTTTTATCTATTGGGAGATAAAATTGATGTAGTGGATGCATGTTCGATAGCGATGTTTTGTAATTTCCAATTTTGTTAAAATTATTAAAGTGTGTGTTTCAAATACTTAAATTATTTTTTAACGTTATGTATTTTATAGATTTATTTCTTTAATATTAAAACCGGCGAAGGAACCTGTTTATTGTTAGCCAGTGCATAAAATTTATGTAGAATATAGTCTATTGTCTGTTTATGAAAAATATTAAATAATGTTATATTTGAACAAAAAAAAAAATCATTATTACTGAAATGAAAATCTTTATAGCGCATGGAAGCAGATGTGGATTTTTAACTAAAGAAATTACACTTCAAAAGTACTCCAGTAAAATTAGTCTTTAGATGAATAATCAGCACAGTTAATTCACGTAGAAGCTTAACAATTTATACATTACAAAAAATTAATTCCTTTAGTATAAAAAATTTCTAGGAAAATCAATATTAATAACTTTATAAGATTTCACTTCAGTTTTGATTAAAAGTATTACCTTTCAGGTGATTAAACTTTAAGTTCACTTTCTCAGAAAGAAAAGTTGACATGTTATAATTCATATTAAGCTTCAAACTTTTTGAACGTATTTTGCAACGACGAAATTATTACTTGGAAAATAAAATATTTCTGCATTTCAAAAAGTTTAATTATTTTCATCAAATTTCAAGGAAATAAATTGTAAAAATTTTTGCGTAATCGATCTAGTCTATTCGGAACCGTAAAATTCACTAAAATGTATTTGATGAGAATATAAGATGATTTCAATTCAGTAATGTCTGTATAACGCAGGGTCCTGTTCAAAACAGGATCTGCGTGTCTCGCTGAATGCAGGCAAGCATATAGATTGTGCATTCAGAAAAGATAAATTGGGTGCTTTTATCTACAGAGAGACAAAATTGATGTAGATGCGCGCTCCGTAGAGGTGTTTTGTAATCTCTAATTTTCCTAAAATTATTAAATAGTGTGCTGCAAATATTTAGTTTATTTTTTAAAGGTATCTATTTTATAGATTTATTTTTTCTAAAATTAAAACAGATGAAAGAACTTATTTATTGTTAGCCATTACATAACATTTATGTAGAATATATTGTATATTGTTTCTTTATGAAAAATACTAAATATTATTATATTTGACAAAAGGAAATTGATAATTAATAAATTGAATATCTTTACAGAGCATGGAAGCAGATGTGAACTTTTAACTGGAGAAATTACACTTCAAAAGTATTCAAGTAAAATTAATGTTTACATGTATATTCAGCACAGTTAATTCACGTAGAAGCAAAGAATTTATGCATTACACAAGATTAATTCCTTTAGTATTTAAAATTTCTACGGAATTCAATATTATTAATTCTTTTAAGTTTCATTTCAGTTTTGATTAGAAGTAGCATGTTTGAGGTGATTAAACTTCAAGCTCACTTTCGAAACGGGAATTTTAGACATCTTATAATTCATATTATGCTTCAAACTTCTTAAATGTATTTTTAAACTTCGAACATATAACTTGGAAAAAAAATCTTTCTGTATTTCAAAAACTACTTTTATAAAATCTTAATGCTTTTCATCAAGTTTGGTAGAAATAAATAGATGCCAACTTTTTGCGTTATCCATATAGTATATTCAGAACCATATATTCTATCATTTCCAATTATTCACTAAAATATATTTCATGAGAATATGTGGGATTATTTCAATTCAGTAATATCTGTATAACAAAAGGTCCTGTTCAAAATAGGTCTGCGTGCCTCGCTGAATGCAGGGGAGTATATACACATGTCTACATATATATGTAGATTGCGCTTTAAGAAACCATGAATTGGGAGCTTTATCTATTGAGAGATAAAATTGATGTAGATACATGTTCGATAGAGGTGTTTTGTAATCTCTAATTTTCATAAAATTATTAAATAATGTACTTCAAATATTTGGAGTGTTTTTAATGTAATGTATATAATAGATTAATTTTTTTCGTTATCAAAACAAACGAAGAAACTTGTTTATTGTTAACAATTGCATAAAATTATGTAGAGTATACTGCGTATTGTCTGCTTATGGAAAAAATTAAATAATATTATATTTGACAAAAAAAAATTAATTAATAAATTGAAAATCGTTATTGCGCATGGAAGCAGATGGGAATTTTTAACTAAAGAAATTGCGCTTCAAAATATACTCATGTAAAATTAGTGTTTAGATGAATAAACAGCACAGATAATTCACGTAGAAGCATAACAATTTATGCATTACATAACATTAATTCCTTTAATATTTAAAATTTTTGGGGAATTGGACATTAATAACTTTTTTAGTTTTCATTTCAGTTTTGATTAAGAGTATTATGTTTGGAGTGATTAATCTTTAATCTCAGTTTCGAAACGGAAGTTGTAGACATCTTATAATTCATACTATGCTTCAAACTTCTTGAATGTATTTTTAAACTTCGAACATATAACTTGGAAAAAAAATCTTTCTGTATTTCAAAAACTACTTTTATAAAATCTTAATGCTTTTCATCAAGTTTGGTAGAAATAAATAGATGCCAACTTTTTGCGTTATCCATATAGTATATTCAGAACCATATATTCTATCATTTCCAATTATTCACTAAAATATATTTCATGAGAATATGTGGGATTATTTCAATTCAGTAATATCTGTATAACAAAAGGTCCTGTTCAAAATAGGTCTGCGTGCCTCGCTGAATGCAGGGGAGTATATACACATGTCTACATATATATGTAGATTGCGCTTTAAGAAACCATGAATTGGGAGCTTTATCTATTGAGAGATAAAATTGATGTAGATACATGTTCGATAGAGGTGTTTTGTAATCTCTAATTTTCATAAAATTATTAAATAATGTACTTCAAATATTTGGAGTGTTTTTAATGTAATGTATATAATAGATTAATTTTTTTCGTTATCAAAACAAACGAAGAAACTTGTTTATTGTTAACAATTGCATAAAATTATGTAGAGTATACTGCGTATTGTCTGCTTATGGAAAAAATTAAATAATATTATATTTGACAAAAAAAAAATTAATTAATAAATTGAAAATCGTTATTGCGCATGGAAGCAGATGGGAATTTTTAACTAAAGAAATTGCGCTTCAAAATATACTCATGTAAAATTAGTGTTTAGATGAATAAACAGCACAGATAATTCACGTAGAAGCATAACAATTTATGCATTACATAACATTAATTCCTTTAATATTTAAAATTTTTGGGGAATTGGACATTAATAACTTTTTTAGTTTTCATTTCAGTTTTGATTAAGAGTATTATGTTTGGAGTGATTAATCTTTAATCTCAGTTTCGAAACGGAAGTTGTAGACATCTTATAATTCATACTATGCTTCAAACTTCTTGAATGTATTTTGAAATTTCGAACATATAACATGGAAAAGTAGTCTTTCTGTATTTCAAAAACTACTTTTATAAAAGTTTAATGTTTCTCATTAAGTTTCGTGGAAATAAACAGATATCAACTTTTTGCGTAATCCATCTAATCTATTCAAAAACCATACATTCTACCAATTTAAATTATTCTCTAAAATATATTTGACGAGAATGGAGGATGATTTCAATTCAAATATGTCTCTTTAACTCAAGGTGCTGTTCAAACCAGGTCTGTGTGTTTCCCTGTATTTAGCAAGCATGTAGATTTCGCACTCAGAAATGATGAACCGGGAGCCTTTATTTATTAAAAGGCATAATTAATGTCCATACATGTTAAGGGGAGGTACTATGTAAAATCTAACTTTGGTAAAATTATTATCCAATGTGTAACGAATATTTAGTGTATTTTTAATGTAATAAATTTTATAAATTCATTTCTTTTTTTTTTATTAAAATAAGCGGGGCAAGTTATTTATTGTTAGTCGTTATATAAAACTTATGTAGAATATATTGCCTATTTTCTCTTTATAATTAATATTAAATAATGTTATATTTGGCAAAAAACATTGACAATTAATTAATTGAATGTATTCATAGCCCGTGGAAGCGAATGAGAATTTCTAACTCAATAAATTACACTTCTAAGGTATTCAAGTAAAGTTAGTGTTTGCAAGAATAAAAACCACAGTTAATTCTAGTAGAAACATGGTAATTTATACCTTACATAAAATTATTTCCTTTAATATTTAAAATTTCTGAAAAATTCGATATTAACAACTTTCTTACTGTTTATTTCAGTTTTGATTAGAAGTATTATCTTTGAGGTGATTTAATTTTAAGCTCAGTTTCGAAACGGGAATTGTAGGCATCTTATAATTCATATTATGCTTCAAACTTTTTGAACGTATTTTACAGCACGAAATTATTACTCCGAAAATAAAATCATTCTTTATTTTAAAAACTACTTAAATGAAATTCATCAAATTTCTAGGAAATAAATGGTAAAAACTTTTTGCGTAATCGATCTATCCTATTCAGAACCATACATTCTATCAATTAAAATTATTCACTAAAATATATTTGATGATAATATAAGATTATTTCTATTCAGTAATGTTTGTGTAACGCGAGGCCCTGTTCAAACGAGGTCTCTGTGTCTCGCTGAATGCAGGGAGCGTATAGATTGAGCATTCTGAAATGATGAATTGGGAGCTTTTATCTATTGAGAGACAAAATTGATGTAGATGCATTTTCGGTACAGGTGTTTTGTAAACTCTAATTGTCATACAATTATTAAATAGCGTGCTTCAAATATTTAGTTTATTTTTTAACGTCATGTATCTTATAGATTTATATTTTTAATATTAAAAAAGATGAAGGAGCCTATTTATTCTTAGCCATAACATAACATTTATATAGAAAATATTGTCTATTGTCTGTTTCTGAAAAAATACTAAATAGAATTATGTTTGGCAAAAAAAAACTGATAATTAATAAATTGAAAATCTTTATAGCGCATGGAAGCAGATGTGGATTTTTAACTAAAAAATTACACTTCAAAAGTACTCCAGTGAATATAGTGTTTAAATGAATAATCAGCACAGTTACTTCACGTAGAAGCATACCAATTTATGCATTACATAAGATTAATTCCTTTAGTATTTAAAATTTCTTCGGAATTCAATATTAATAACATTTTGAGTTTTCATTTCAGTTTTGTTTAGGTGCATTATGTTTGAGGATTAAACTTTAAGTTCAGTTTCACAACGAGAATTGTTGACATCTTATAATTCATGTTCAACTTCTAACTTCTTGAATTTATTTCGCAATTTCGAGCAAATAACGTTGAAAAAAATGTTTCTGTATTTAAGGAACTACTTTTATAAAAGTTTAATTATTTTCATCAAGATTCGTGAAAATAGAGATAAGAGCTTTTTGCGTAATCCATCTATTCTATTCAGAAACATACATTCTATGAATTCCAATTATTCACTAAAATTTTTTGATGAGAAAATAGTGTAATTTCAATTCAGTAGTCTTGTAATGCAGTAATCTCAGTAATGCAATTTCCCGCTTAAAACAAGTTTGTGTGTCTTGCTGAATGCAGCGAGTATATTGATTAAACATTCAGAAATGATGAATTGAGAGCTTTTATCTATTAAAATGCAACATTAATGAGCATACATGTTCAGTAAAGGTGCTATGTAAAGACTTTGGAAAAAATATTATTTAGTGTGTAAGAACTATTTAGTGAGTATTTTAAGGTAATTAATTTTATAAATTAAATTTTATTATTAAAATACGCGAAGGAAGTTTTATTTTGTTATTCGTTACATAAACCTTTTGTAGAATATATTTTTTATTATATTTTTATTAAATATATATTAAATAATGATATATTTGGCAAAAAAAATGACAATTAATTAATTGAATGTATTCATATCACGTGAAAGCAAATGCGAATTTGTAACTGAATAAATTACACTTCTAAGATACTCTAGTAAAGCTAGTGTTTACAACAATAAAAACCACAGTTAATTCTCGTAGAAGCATGGTAATTTATACATTACATAAAATTAATTCCTTTATTATTTAAAATTTCTAATTCAATATTAATCACTTTTTTAGGGTTCATTTCAGTTTTGATGAAAAGTATTTGATGAAAAGTATATGTTCAGTTTCTCAACGGGAATTGTAGATATCTTATAATTCATATTATGCTTCAAAGTTCTTGAATGTATTTTGAAACTTCGAACGTATAACTTGGAAAAAAATTTCTGTATTTCTAAAACTACTTTTATAAAAGTTTAAGTACTTTTATCAAGTTTCGTGGATATAAATAGATAACAACATTTTACGTAATCTATCTAGTCTATTCAGAACCATATATTCAATCAATTCTAATTATTTGCTAGAATATATTTGACGAGAATAAAGGATGATTTCAATTCAGTAATGTCTGTGTAACGCAGCGTACTGTTCAAAACAGGTCTGTGTATCTCGCCGTATGCAGGTGAGCATATAGATTGCGCATTGAGTAATGATGAATTGTGAGCTTTTGTCTATTGAGAGACAAAAATTAATGCAGATACATATTTGATAGAGATGTTTTGTAATCTCTAATTTTCATAAAATTATTAAATAGTGTACTTCAAATATTTAGTGTACTTTTTATCGTCATGTATTTTATAGATTTTTTTAAATATTAAAACAAATGAAGGAACTTATTTATTGTTAGAGTTTAAATAAAATTTATGTACGATATATTGTCTATTGCTCCTTTATGAAAAATTATAAATAATATTATATTTGACAAAAAAATATAATTAATGAATTGAAAATTATTGTAGCTTATGGAAGAAGATGTGAATTTTTAACTAAAGAAATTACACTTCAAAAAGTGTTTAGATGAATAATCAGCACAGTTAATTCACGTACAAGAATAACATTTTATGCATTACATAAGATTAAATCCTTTAGTATTTAAAATTTCTAGGGAATTCAATATTAATAACTTTTTTAGTTCTCTTTTCAGTTCTGATAAAGAGTATAATGTTTGAGGTGATTGAACTTTAAGGTCAGTTTCGAAACGGGAATTGTTGACATCTTATAATTCATATTAAGCTTCAAACTTTTTGAACGTATATTGCAACATCGAAATTATTACTTGGAAAATAAAATATTTCTCTATCTCAGAAAGTTTATTGATTTTCCTCAAATTTCAAGGAAATATTTGGCAAAACTTTTTGCATAATCGTTCTAGTCTATTCAAAACCATGCATTTTATCAGTTCCAATTATTCACTAAAATATATTTGATGATAATGGGAATATTTCAATTCAGTAATGTCTGTGTAACGTATGATACTGTTCAAACCAGGTCTGTGTGTTTCGCTGAATGCAGACGAGAATATGGATTGCGCATTCAGAAGTAATGAATTGGGAGCTTTTATTTATTTAGAGACAAAATTTATGTAGATGCATGTTCGGTACGAGTGTTTTGTAAACTCTAATTTTGTTAAAATTATTAAATAGTGTGTTTCAAATATTTAGTGTGTTTATTAATGTAATGTGTTTTATAGATTTATTTTTTCATTATAAAAACACACGAAGGAAATTATTTGTAGCTAACAATTGCATAAAATTATGTAGAGTATACTGCGTATTGTTTCGTTATAATAAATTTAAACAAAAACATGTTTTGCATAACAACAGCAAAATATATTTTCTTCATATTTTAGGCCGAAGAAAAGATATATATTAAAACTTCTCATTACTTGCGTTTGCAGTTAATGTTAAAATAAATTCACAAATATGTTTAAATTAATAAAACTTAAAAATATATATAATTAAAATTCAAAAAATATGGTAATTTTAATCTGAAATTACCATAAAAATTTGGATTCCGTTCAAATAAAATAGAAAAAGGATTTGAAGACTTTTTCAATTTTTAAGCTTTACAAGCTGCAAATATTTGCAAGGTAGATTTTGTGTTTTGTCTATGTTAAGTGTATACAAATTGATAAGGTACGTGGACAAAACTTAAACATAAAAAACCCACTATAAATACATAAAACAATCAATTTTAGTTCAATGTTACCAACATTCCGACTAATATAAGACATGAATAAAAAATAAATTGTGTTAAATCTTGTATAATTATTTTTAATATCTGTATAACTATCATACAGTGAAAAAAAAGTGTTTCTCTTAAATTTGGCTATTTTATTTCTTCCCAGGGACACTATAAGCGAAAGTTTGTTTTAAAGATGCTTTACTTAAATTTGAATAGTTTATTTCGCCCAGGGATGAAATAAAATATTTGTTACATCTGTACTACTTAATTGTAACATATGAGAGAATGTAAAATATGAGAAAATGTAAAAAAAAAGCTCTTTAATAATTTAGTTACGCAATGTCTCAATCGAAATCTAACAAACACTAAAAAGACTATCATGTGCTTTTTTATAGAAATTTATTCTGAACTTTTATGTAAAATAACGTTACAAATCGATTTTGTTTAAATTTAGTGGATTCATTTCTCGCCAATGGACGCTTTAAATACACAGAAAAAAATATTATTGAATCTTTGCCACCTATATTTGTATCTAATAGTGCTTACAATAAACGCATAAATTTGAAATAAATTCAGTTACATTATTCCCTTTATAGATGCGTTATAAATGCAAGAGTAAATTTTGTTGAATGAGTATAATATATTAAATTATGTTCATATATAGCAGCCACTGTTTACCTCAATGCAATCTCTTTTTATATAATAATTATTATTCACTTTCTTTTCTTGGGAATCATCGCATTTACAGTCTACAATGCACAAAAAGTTGGGAATTCCTTAATCTAGGAAAACATAACATAACTATGGACGGAAATATGCATTACGTTTTACATGCAAATTTTGAGAGCACGATGTACATATGTGTTAAAAAATGTTGCTTCTGCATCCTTTTAACCTTTCAAGCGCAAGACATTTCTGCCCTAGAAAGGTTCACGTAATGAATTAACATCGTAATTTACAAACAAATTTATTTGAAAATAATGAAAAGCGTTTCTTCACATATATTTTAAATTGAAAATCTACTAAAAAATTACTGGTGCCATTTTGCAGTGTTGGATTAAAATTAAGCTTTTGTAGACTGCAAATGGCGTCCTGAAAGGGTTGGATGAATTTAAGTACTTATAAAATGTTGCTGTCAAAAGAGGATTTAATATTTTTCAAATTAATAATGTTATGAAGAAATTTAATAAACTGTCCGATAAGTCTACCTCTTGAAACCTGTGAAAAGTAAACTTGATATTTAGTTTGTTCCTCACCATTTTATCTTCCTTTATCTACCAAATTAGATAAAGTTTTAAGGCGTTTAAAGTTTAACGGCACCTTTAAACTTGTCAATAATTTCAAATTCCCCTCCATTAAATCTCCTGTTTCTTATCTTGAAAAGTTGGGAACAAATAATTTTTCTTGTAATGGCAGTGATTTATCTTGTATTGGTTAAACTAAAAGAAATCTCAAAATTTGCTTAAAAAATACTATCCTTATGTCATTAATGAAGAAATTTCTAAATCTTCTTGCAAACACTCTCGGGATTCCAGATATAGCTTTAATCTTTAAAATGCTAAAATTATTTTTAATGCCAATAGTTTTTTCTGAACTCGATTTTCTAAGAAATTTAGCTATTTATGTTAATCGTGATGTTATTGTTAATGATAAATCTGATTCCAGAATCCTATCTGCAGATTGGAAAAACTTTTTCAGCACTAACATATAAATTATTATATATATATATATATAGTACATACTGTTTAAAATGCATTCAGCAGGTCTAGAATTTTGCACAATAAAAATCTAAAAATAAAAAACGAAAAGATTAGTAACGAAATCATTAATCATTACGAAAAGATTCATAGATTGCCCACTGCTGAGAAGATCACAACTTTTATTTTTTCATTTTATTTTCCTATTCTTGAATTATTTGTTTACAGTTCTTTAGTGTTCAGTTGGTTATTTTTAAGGTATTTTATGGTGCGATATTCTGGGTCTGCTGAATACAATTTAAACAGTATGTGCTAAATATAATTTATGAGATTATTTGCAGTTACGGATATATTCGAAAAAATGATTTTCCACCTTCAACAGCTCGAAATTTTCCGATACAATTTCAGACACATTTTTAAAAGTATAAACATGATTATTGCTGAGGATGTTTTTGAAGAGATGTATAAAATGCCGTGTGTTGTCATTTCATGCTCAATTCATTAGAATTTGATTTATAAACAATTATCTTCATAGTATGGTCCTTTTTTCGTTCCCAGATCTCCCGTTTTGAAAAAAAATTGGTTCATAATGCCGTTTTTCATTGCTTTTTTTGCAATATTTTCTGCATTTAACAAAGAATGGACAATCACGGCACTTTCTGTACTTTCTAAATAAAGCACTTTGCCAGTTTGATATATTTGAGACCAAAAATGAATTAAAAAATAATTCGGAAAATAAGCACGTGAATTAAATTTTTTAAGTTCTATTTTAAAACTTATTTTAAAACTTTTATGGATTACATATATATACATATGTATTATTTTAATTTATTGTACTTTCATATAAGCGTGATTTTTCATTTAATTATATTTTATTTATTTTTGTATTTCTTTCACGTAATATTTTTTCCAAGTTGCTTTATTCCACTTCTACTCTGTGTTCTTTCACTTTTATTATATCTTCTATGATCACCTGTTCTTTTTTCTGAATGTCTGATTCTTCAGCATGTTCCCTTCCCTTATCATTCATTCCAGTTTTTTCTGCATCTGATGAAGAAAGTCTCCGATCCCTCGAAAGGCATAGTGTACTTAAGAATTTTGTATGATGTTTTACGAAATTGTTTCGTTTATAAATAGGTTTTGGTGATATAAGTATTATATCTTATATATTTATATTGTACTGCACCAACTAATTTCTTATTGTATTATTATATGAGTATTTGAAACATTCCTTAAATGTAATAAACTGGTTGAAAGGAAAATTTACTTATGAAATTTCAAGCGATGTTTTAATTAAAGCACATATTAAAATATCCCTGAGATTTCTACTAAAATGTTTCAAATGGCATAACTCCCTGAGATTTCTATTAATTGTTTCAAATGGCATAACTTTAGAAATACATTATTCAGCTAAATACTGTGTATTATGTTATATCATTCAAATCTATTTTTCTTCCTGCAGATATTTTTCAGAGTGAATAATGTAAAATGTTAATACTCAGCATTTTGATAGCGGCAAAATTATGAAGAGAATTTTTGCTGACACGTAACTTGGATTGATAGAATTTTTTTTTTATATTTATCTAATTTAATCATTGACATATTTTCAGTCAATAAGGATTTAAGAGATCATTCAACTCAGTCTGTTTATTTTCATACTAGCTCAGAATTCTAATATTTCTCTCTTTTTTACTTACCCATCATACGTAGTATAGGGTAAATCTTGCAATCGTTTTGAAAATCGAAAATTTTTTTTGACGGATTTACACGTTTTAGATAGTGGAGATTCCAAAAAACATTTTTAGAAAAAAAAATTTGCCGTCCGTCTGTCTGTCTGTCTGTCTGTAAACGCTCTATCTCCCGAACAAATTGAGATAGAGACTTGAAATTTTGTATGTAGTTAGTATGTAAGAATGGGACGAACCCTATTTTATATCAGCAACCTCGATTATCCGGAACTTTTTTTTCGGACTCTCGAAAAATTCGTTCTGATGAAAGGTATATAAAAATTTTCGAATTTTTTTGTTCTAAGGAATGGATGTAAAAGGCAATAAAATAACACACATTTTGCATATAGAACGACGTCGATCGAATGATTAGTTGCCGAGATATTTGTAATCTTGTTTTCCACATTCTTCGATTTTCCATGACCCTGTATTTCATTCAAATTTCAATTCAGAAGTATATTTTAATTGGAAATGAGACGCTTAATCCGACGCAGTTAATTGTTAGTTAATAGATTTATTATTTTTGGAGTTATAAGGTTGTTTCTTTTACGCAGTTCGGTCCTACTTGAGTAGTTTGGCGTTTTATATAATTTGTCGAAATTGGTACATCAGCAGTTCTTTAATATAGCATTACTATGTATATTAACAATATTTAAATTTTGCTTATGAATTGCAATGCATTGTATAAATAGTTTCACATGTTTTATTTTCATATACATATCCATGATGGGTAAGTATTACGGTGGCCCCCAACGACTAGTTTAATAAACAATCGTTGTTTATAAAATCCGGGTAATATATACAGGGTGATCCAAAAGTCAGGACGAACTTTAAAAACGAATAATTCGAAAACGAATCAAGATACAAAGATAGGGTTTGCACCAAACGGATGGAAAGGAAATCTGGTTTTGTGTGGCTACGAAAACAATAGTTTTATTGGCGACCAGCAGATGGTGCTGTCGGATTTTTGACTTGCAAGGGCGACAGGCACTCGAAACAGTCACGTTTATGCAAGATGGAGCACCACCTCATATTGTTCTGCCTGTGTCACGCCTGCTATTCTCACTATTTGGGGGATGATAGCATTATCAGTCGCTACCTTAATCAAGCATGGCCTCCAAAATGTCCCGATCTGACGCCCTGTGACTTTTGGCTGTGGGGATTATTGAAATCAAAAGTGTACCGCGACCAACTAGCATCACTAGCAGTACTAAATGATGCCATCCGCCAAAATGTGTCTGCCATAATGCAAGAGATGCTACTTTATGCTGTGAACGGTGAGGTGCCTCGTCTCACAGCTGTACTTCTGAATGATGGACAGCACATTGAACATTTACTGTAGTACTAATTAACTTTAATTAAGTTATCTTGTAAGTTGCCAACATTTTTTTCATTTATAAATCATTTTTGGTGTGCAATGAATCACTATAGCGCCATCTGTTAGTCGCCAGCAGAACTATTTTTTTCCGTTGCCACATAAACACTGTTTATTTTACATACGTTTGGTGCACCCGTATCTTTGCATCTTGATTCGTTTTCGAATTATTCATTTTGAAAGTTCGTCCTGACTTTTGGATCACCCGGTATATATATATTTCTATATGAAGTATAAAGTTAGTTGAATATACTTTTATGTTACATGATAAAATAATTCCAAGAGTTTTTTAATGATGTTACACCCGTCGAATTATGAAGAACACTAGAATGTACATTTTTTAGAATATGCCGAACATCCAATATTTATTATTAATTTACAGGACACTACAAAGGAATTCTGTTACATTATGGTATAGAAGGGGGGAGAGCATTTTTTAAACTTTTCTATGTCTAGAGATCTCATCATGCAGTCATTCTCTCAGTTGTCATTAAAGTTGTTGTTTTCTGCCATTCACTTTGCTAATTTTCATCATTTGAACTTATAGTAGAATATTCTCAATTAAAGGTAGAATATCATTTTTTTTATTTATTCTATTTTTTATTTTTATTTATTTATTTATTTACTTTTTGTAAGTAACTAAATCTAAATCTAAGACTTAATCTAAATCAGACTTATCCCTCTGAGGAAAACTCTTGTAAAGCAATCAATGAAGGAAAAAGATTTTATCAAAAAATTGTACGATTTTCTTGGCAAAATTTAGTTTTTATTATTATTATTATTTAAGTAAATTTTAAAATGTACAATTTTGAAATTTTTGAGCTATTTTTTGTCACAATTCTTAGAAATGCACTGTGTATTTTTAAGTAACAGATTTATCATAAGTTAGTTAGTTTAGGGCGAAAAAAAATTACATTTGCAGCTACGCCTAAAAGTACAGTAAACAATGAGTTTATTTTACATTTTTATGTGTAATATTTTTTTTTTTACTTTATTGTAAATCCGATACATAGCTTTATCAAATAGACCATAAGTAACAAATAAAAAAAATCAAAACGTTCAAATTAATTATAATAATAATAATAATAATTATTATTATTATTATTATTATTAGTAGTAGTAGTAGTATTGTGTATATTATTATTATGGTGTAACATCGTTAATAATAATAATAGTAATAATAATAAACCGCAAACTGCGAAAATGTACTTTATAAGTGATGTGAGTGTGACATTTAAAGAGACAATGATGTAGTGAAATCTCTTTAAGCGAGACCCGTAAGAAAAAACCCAAAATTTTTATTATTGATTTTAAAGTAATGAATTTTGGTGTACTATTTAAGAATCTTCTTGTAAGGAATAATTAGCAAAAAAATTCACTTTTTATTAAAAAGTATATTTTTTATGGGGATTTTTATGATTTTTTTTTTTGTCGAAAAATACACTTTTTAAAATTACTACTCCTCATTCAATTTTCAATATTTTGGTATTACTAAAATTTCTTAAATAGTGTTATAGTATATAGGAAAGAACTAAGGAGAGATATTTTTAATTTTCTATTTTAAACGGCTAAAAAAAAAAAAATACGCATGGTAAATTTCCTTAAATTCGTTACAATTTTCATGTTTACCAATTTATGTAAAATTTTCAGAAACAGGTAAAAAAAAATATCTCTCCTTACTTTTGTTACAAATATTTTTAAGATTCTAAAAACATAAGCACTTTGTTTCTAAATCATTTTACCACTGAGCCTTAGTACTTTGAACTTAGGCAAAATATGAAAAAAGTCATCTTCAGGAAAACACGTTTTAAATGGCCGCTAGTCCTTTAAACTCTATAGTGAGTACAATTTAAAAAGCTCATTTTCTACCTGTTCCAAGTGTCCCCGAGTTCTGAAATTTTTCATGGATATTCGCAAATATGTATTTTATCGTTTTCTGAGAAAAAAAATTTTTTTGAACTTTTGATGATTTTTGGACGAAAATGGGGTACGGGTCTACCCTTAAACTATATTTATAATACTCGGATCTTTATGAAACTAATATACTAGGGATAGTAAAGCATAATTTAAGTAAAATAAATAGAAAATCGATACATTTGTCACTTTTAGCCAAATAAAGGGCGTCGAGTACCGTTTAGGAGAAAAAAATTACAAAACACCTATATAAGCTTTTAAATATCTCTTCAGATGAAACATTAATATCATTTTAATATAAATATATATATATATACGTATATATGTAATAAATATATAATTCGACGAAATAACTATGTTGCACAAACTCTAGGAATCCGCAGCAGCACGAGCAGAGCAGTCGCTCCGAACGTTGGCGAGCAGTGGAAGAATTTCATTGAGGTATCTCCCCATTATAAAAACAAACACCATCAGTCTTCAAGTTTTTTATTGGTGAACTCATAAAATAGATAAGCTCTTCCCCGCAATCACCTTAGCGCACATCGACACTACAACTTTCGTTATCCAGTCCACATCATCAGATATTCTAATTCAGCGGGGAAATCTAACGGGCGTCTTGATAGTTTAAAAAGCAATTGCACTCTAACGCTCCTCAAAAACCAAATGAAAAAAACATTTTCACGACAAAACTAGTTCCCTCCTACTCCGCGTCAATCATTTTAAAAATCCAATTAGGATTAACTCGAGTCTCAACGAAAAAAATGATCAGTTCTGATAGGTCTTAGCAGGCGTGTCCTCGGCAGGATCTATATTTTCCTGGCAAATAACAAGCCCTTTAACAACGCGCATTAACGCCTGTCACGCGATGTTAAATAAAAATAAAATAAAAATCCCGGTAATATTCCAGAAAGTAAAAAGGTTACGAAATAACCTCCCGCCTCTTTGAGAAACAAGCAATAATTTATTAATATATAAAATAAGAAAAAGAATTTTAGCTGCTACAAGTTAATGCATTACAAAACTAAGATTAAAATATGTTCCACAAATTTAAAATTAAAGCTAAGAGAGAACAAAATAGCGCAATTTTTTTTATTTTATTACAAATCCCCCCTCCCATAAAGACGGGAGAAAATGTAGGTCTGAGACCTGCAATTAGCTCACGAAGTTGTTGATATAAGTAATAATAATTAGATGCTAAATAAAAGAAAAATTAAATTAAATTATTATTATTATTACTTACTTAAATATAGAATTCAAATTTAGGAACACTAAGGTGATCCGTGGAATAGCTTTAAATTTAAATACAATAAAATCGGCATAAAAAATACAAGATATGATCTTGTTTAAAGTACACATCATAAAGTAATTTGAAAATATAAGCAATTTCTCATAGTATATTTTTAACATAAAAATTGAAAAACAATAATGTTGAATCTTCCTTGACACTAATGAACCTAGATAGAATGGAGAAATTTAATAGAAATTCATGAAATCAAATTTAAAAGTATGGTTCATAATGTCCGTCTAAAAAGTCACATTTGGAATTGAATAGTTCATTACCTCCTTTCAAGGAGGTATAATTATATCATTATAGACCATCCAATCTTCATCATCTAACATCTTGCTGTTAGTTCAGTTTCTTTTTGTAATAAAGTCCTAGAATAATCATGATAGATCTATTTTTGAACTTTTTGTGAAAATATTTCTTATAATCATATTTTTAGATAATAACACATTTTATAATATTGTAATACAGTAATAATAAATTTTAACAATGTCATAAACAATCACTATATTAAAGAAACATAATAAGGAGAAATATCAATAATAATAAATATCATAATAAGTAAAAGTAAATCTCATATTGTGTATAAGTAAATTTTTCAATAAGTAATATTAAATATTGCAAAAGACATTCTTTAATTTCTAAATTGTATACTTAATCTCGTTTATCTGATCTCATATTTTTGGGATGAAATATAGAGAGAAGTAAAATAGAATAAAGAATAAAATCAATTATGTAATAATTTACTTAATCTTGTAATTTGAGTACAGGATTAAGTAGGAATATGTACAAAAAAATTAAAATATAATATGATAAAATAATATAAAATAAAAATAAATAAAAATTTTGTTCATGTTTCAGAATGCACGTGACCTTTAAACTACTAAGATTCTTTAAAAGAAATACTAATAAATAATAAAAAGACGAGATTTATTTATGTCAAATAATTATGCAATAAATATTTTCTCGGTGTGATAAAACATTGCAAGATGCAAGAAGGAAAAAGAAAAAGAAACAAAATTAAATTCTGATTGACATGTACTATGAATGGTATGCAGAAGCAAAGAAAGAGGGGAAAAAAATTAAAAAAAATTGATAAAAATTTTGTTACTTGGCAAATAATTAATTTATTAATTGATAGATTATATTTAATATTACAAATAGGTTCCGTTGAAAAAAAATTGACTTAATATTTACTTGTTATTATATTATTCTAAGCTATAACTAGAGTAATTCAATACAGAATAAGAAATCTTCACTTTGTCCGTCTACGCCGGCATAAACAGACAAATACAAAAATTTCCAGACAAGTGACACTCTCGCTGCAGTCAAGAGATATCATTGCCATTCTGTAAGAATTACAGGATATTATCTCAATTAAAATATGGAAAGAAATTTGCTGTTTAAGAGAAAGAAAAAAAATTATAAATTGATAATAAAATAAGATTAAGTCTAAGCTACAGTTTTTACTTGAGTTTGTTGTTGTCGAATAGGGGGTTGTTGCTCATGACTTAATTTAAATTTATCAGGGGAATAACAAGGCCTTAATTTAGATGCATGTACTATTTCTGAACTTTTGAACTGGTTTTGCCTATCAATTTCAAAATTTACTTCGGATAATTTGTTAAGTATCTTATAAGGGCCACTAAATACTTATGATAACTTTCTAGTATTATGGTACTGAAATTCTTCGTAGATAACTAGATCTCCTATTTTAAATTTTGGTTCGATATAATCTTTATCATAATATCTTTTATTTTTTAAATGAAATTCATCAGTTCTTGCTTTAGCAATTTTAAGAGCTTCATGAACAGGGGGATAATAATTTTGTTGTAAGGGGCAGTCATAGGGTAATTGGCCAAAAAGCAAGTAAGCAGGTGGAAATTTAGTAATAGAATGGGGTGTTATATTGTGGGATATACTCTCGCATGTGGGCTACACTCTCTCTCTGCTGCACCTGCATCGGTCTATTTCCCTCCGCCACTCTCCGGAACTCTGGGTCGAGAGTAAATAAAAAAGGAGAATTATCGAAGCTGTGTGTCCAGGTTTGAAAGAAAGAAGAAGAAATAAATAAAATGTTTTTCGACGACGATGAACGACGTTGATTAAAACTAAGACGGATATTTCGAAGTATAAAAATGACGATTATTTTAAAACATTTGCGAAGAATTGATATATGATTTTTAAAGTAGTATTTTGAAGAGTAACGAAGAATTAATCTGTTTTATTTTTTGTCTATTTTTTGTTCTGTTCGTCTGTCAATAAACGTATGTGTCCGTTAGAAACCACTTTTTATTTTGAGTCATACTCGTCCATCCCATAAAGTGGTGACAGAAGTGGTTACCCATATTTCTTCATATTGCCGTGAACTATTTTTTTCTTCAGATTTAAGTCGGATATCATTTTACGGGTGAGTTTATTTTCCCATATTTTATATTTACTATGAAGCTAGTCGACATCAAAGAACTGGAACTTGCATTTAAAAATGAACATACTAATAAGATAAAATTACTTCATAAATTATTGTTCGACACTGATGGTGATCGATCAAATCGAAAAAGAATTCGTGACTTCACTGGTTTCGATTTCGAAACGACCAGCACTGAATTCAAAAATAAAGTTACGAAAGTTCTAGCAGACTTTTCTTTAAACGATTTAATCACAATTTGTAATTTACTCTGCATCTCTAACGAAGGTTCTTTAACTGAACTTGCAACCAGATTAGTTACATATCTTTCAGACTTGAATTCACTCCAAGCTAACATTATTCAAAACGAAAGTGATACCGATTCGGAACCTGAAATATCTTCACACAATACCACATTGAATAAAGACACTGCAAGTAATACCGAATCATCAAATTTTGATAAAAGCAAGCAATTTCCAGTTCAAAGTCTTTTGCCCTCTACTATTAATTTTAATGATTTTGAAAACGTTATACCGCCTTTTGATGGTAGTTCTTTTCAAGACATAAATATATGTAAAATAAGTAATTTTGACGATGTCGCTAGCATGCTCAATTTATCAGAATTTCATAAATTTATATTTGCTAAACGATCCTTACGAGGAAAAGCCCAGCTGCTAGTACAAACAGAATTTCACATTAACTCATATGAAAAACTTGAAGAACTTTTAATTTCAGAATTTGGCATTACTTATAATTCTGCTGAGTTACATGACATGTTAAATAAACGAAAATTACAAGAAAATGAATCCCTTGAAGAATATTTTCTCGTAATGAAACAATTATGTTCGCGCGGTAACATCGAAGATTCAGCACTGATGCAATATATTATTAACGGTATACCCGACCCCGTTTTTAGAAAATCAATATTATATGGCTGCCAATCTATAGTAGAATTTAAACAAAAGCTCAAAATTTATGATAAAATTCGGCATGACTATGAGAACACTAAATTTCGTAAATCCAAACCAGAAATGCCGTTAAAAGAGAAATCTTTTCGTCCAAAACCTGATCGTCTCTGCTTTAATTGTGGTTTAGCCAACCATAAAAGTAACCAATGTAGGCATAAAGACAAAGGCCCTCGCTGCTTCAATTGTTCGAATTTTGGCCATAAGTCGGCTCAATGTGACCAACCAAGGAAATCTAGAAATAAGCCTGAAACATCCAATATTTCCACCATTACATCGAATACTTTTATGACCAAACAAGTAATTATTTCGTCAGTAAATGTTCTTTCTTTGATCGATACGGGAAGTGAAAGAAGTCTGTTAAAAGAAAGTATTTATCGCAAACTCCCAACGGTTTCGAACCTCGAACATTCAACAATCACATTAACTGGATTAGGAAACACTATGATCAAACCCATGGGTTTTTTCTCTACGGATATTACTATAGATGATTTTAATTACACCATTAATGTTTATGTAGTACTAGATTATTCCATATCTTTTGATCTTATTATTGGTACAGATATTATACAGCAAAGTATTTTAACAGTTTCGCAAAATAATATTTCGATGCAAAAAATCAAGCAAAATGAAAATATGTCAAATAATTTTCTGATTAATGTTGCTCAATTATTAGACGATAGTAATCTTGATTTATCTCATATTACCGATACAACTATACGTTCAAAAATTACGGAACTTATTCAAAATTATTCCCCCCGACAAGTAAAGACTACCGATGTTACATTATCAATTCATTTGAAAGACGAAATTCCTGTTACTTGTCCTCCCAGACGCCTAGCTCCTATAGAGAAAGAATTTGTCGAAAAACAAATTTCTGAATGGCTTGAAAAGGGAATTATCCGAAAAAGCACCAGTAATTTTTCATCACCCATTGTCCTCGTAAAAAAGAAAGATGGTTCATATAGATTGTGTGTTGACTATAGGAAGCTAAATGCTCAAACACATAAACAACGTTTTCCCCTCCCAGTAATTGATGATATTATTGATCAGTTGCACTCTGCAAAAGTATTTACAACTCTTGATCTTAAAAAAGTCATTTTTCATGTCGAAGTAGAAGAAAATAGCCGAAAATACACTTCTTTCGTAACACATTCTGGTCAATTTGAATTTCTATATATGAATTATGGCCTTAGCGATGCTCCCTTAGTTTTTCAGAGATATATCTATAATGTTTTTCGCGATCTCATTAATGAAAAAAGTACTTATTGTCTACATGGATGATTTTATAATAATATCTGAAGACGAAGCCGAAGGACTCCAGAAATTACAACGCGTTCTTACAACTGCATCCGAATACGGTTTAGAACTGAATCTAAAAAAATGCCACTTTTTACAACGACAAATTGATTTTCTGGGCTATCACATTAAAAATGGTCAACTGCATCCATCTCCCTCAAAAACTAAAGCTGTACTAAATTTTCCAGAACCTAAAAGTGTAAAAGATGTACATTCATTTGTCGGACTAACCTCATATTTTCATAAATTTATTCAAGGTTCTTCTTTAATAGCTAAGCCCTTTACAGATCTCCTTAGAAAGGACACTAAATTTCACTTCGGTGACCAGCAGCGAAATGCATTTAATCAGTTGAAACACATTCTTGCTTCAGGTCCTGTTTTAAGCATTTATAACCCTAGTAATGAAACAGAAGTTCATTGCGATGCTTCTATTGATGGTTACGGAGCAGTCCTCCTTCAAAAGTCTTCTATTGATAATCATTTTCACCCTGTCTACTTTATGAGCAAAAAAACCACAGATGCTGAGCGTACATATTCGAGTTATGAACTAGAAGTTTTGGCTGTCATCGAGGTTCTTAAAAAATTTCGTGTTTATATTTTAGGTATTCCTTTCAAGATAGTCACAGATTGCAACGCATTTGCCCTAACTATGAATAAAAAAGATCTTTGCACCAAGATAGCTCGATGGGCTTTAATGCTAGCTGATTGTAACTATACAATCGAACACAGACAAGGTACATGTATGCGCCACGTCGACGCTTTAAGCA
The DNA here is from genome assembly GCA_964019185.1 of Maratus speculifer. Classification (NCBI taxonomy): domain Eukaryota; kingdom Metazoa; phylum Arthropoda; class Arachnida; order Araneae; family Salticidae; genus Maratus; species Maratus speculifer. The sequence goes on from OZ025290.1 coordinate 415,717,546, forward strand.
GAAATCCCGTATGTATGACCATTCAAGACAGTTTTACTTCCAAAATCATACAATCACAGAACACCGACGAACATATACAGGCCATCAAAGAAATTTTGAAAACAAAGCCATATGACAATTATTTCCTCAAAAATAACGTTCTTTATAAAAATCATAAAGGTTACGATCTGGTAGTTGTGCCGGATGAAATGCAGCTAAACGTCATTAAACACGTTCATGATAATGGACACTTCGGACGCAAACGTTGTGAAGAACTCCTTAAGGAAGAATTTTTTATCCCTAATATGGCAAATAAGATTGATAAAGTTATAGCAAATTGTGTAACATGCCTTTTATATAATCGGAAACGTGGGAAACAAGAAGGCGAGTTACATCCCTTACACAAAGACGAGACTCCCCTCCAAACTTACCACATTGATCATCTAGGCCCTCTCGAATCAACTAACAAAAACCATAAACATATTTTGTCTTTAATAGATTCATTTACCAAATTCGTGTGGCTATATCCTTGTAAAACTACTTTTTCTGCCGAAGTCATATCGAAACTGCAACAACAAAGTTATACTTTTGGCAACCCTTCCAAAATCATTAGCGATAAAGGTTCTGCATTTACAAGTAAAGAATTTGCTGATTATTGCCAAAATGAAAATATTAAACACGAGACAATTACAACTGGCCTTCCCCGCGCTAATGGTCAAGTAGAGCGACTTAATTCCATCATAATTTCAGTAATCTCTAAAATGTCCAAAGATGAACCGACCAAATGGTTTAAACATGTTCCTAAAGTTCAACAAGTCATTAATTCAACTTGCCAACGAAGTATTAAAAGAACACCGTTTGAAATACTATTTGGTACAAAAATGAAACAGAAAGAAGACTTACAAATTATTGAACTTCTAAACAGTGCAGTCGAAGAACAATTCATGAAATATAGAGAAGAACTCCGAAAAGAAGCTAAGAAGAATATTCTAGAAATTCAACAAGAAAATCGCAAGCATTATAATTTAAGACGTAAGAAACCCCGGAAATATAACCTTGGAGACCTTGTAGCAATTAAAAGAACCCAACAAGGACCAGGGCTAAAATTGAAATCTAAAATCCTAGGTCCATATAAAGTAACCAAAGTGAAGTCTAACGATACCTACGACGTAGAGAAAATCTCATCAACTGAAGGACCGATCAGTACTAGTTCGTGTGCTGAATACATGAAGCCTTGGCATGACGATAACTGAAACTTTATTTTTTTTCCTTATCTTTAATGTGTATGTCTGATCATTTTAAAAGTCAACAATTTTAAAGAACATTTTCATAAGATGTTACACCATTTCAGAAAAAAGACGACTGATCTTTCTCGGGTGCAAACGAACTCTATTTTTTTCCCTAAGAACAGTTACTGTTTTTGTTTTTGTTTTTGTTTCTTTTCAGATTCTGTAAGATCACATGTCGCTGCGGCAGCTCCTGATGTCAGGACGGCCGCATGTGGGATATACTCTCGCATGTGGGCTACACTCTCTCTCTGCTGCACCTGCATCGGTCTATTTCCCTCCGCCACTCTCCGGAACTCTGGGTCGAGAGTAAATAAAAAAGGTGAATTATCGAAGCTGTGTGTCCAGGTGTGAAAGAAAGAAGAAGAAATAAATAGAATGTTTTTCGACGACAATGAACGACGTTGATTAAAAGTTCGAAGTATAAAAATGACGATTATTTTAAAACATTTACGAAGAATTGATATATGTTTTTAAAGTAGTATTTTGAAGAGTAACGAAGAATTAATCTGTTTTATTTTTTGTCTATTTTTTGTTCTGTTCGTCTGTCAATAAACGTATGTGTCCGTTAGAAACCACTTTTTATTTTGAGTCATACTCGTCCATCTCATATTATTATATTCATTAATTATCTCAGTTAAAAACTTAGTCCAGGGAATTTTAGAGGAAGTGGAGTTTACTTCACATTTTAATCTAGTTAGTATTGTCTGATTTACTCTTTCACATTTCCCATTCGTTTGTGGATGATGGGCAGTGGTCAAACGTTGTTTAATATTATGATTTCGCAGGAATTTTTTGAATCTTGAAGAAGTAAAAGCAGCATTCCTGTCACTTAGTATTTTTTGAGGGGACTGTACACTTGAAATTTTACTAAAACAGAATAATTGTTGAGGGATTTTGATATTGAAGATTTGTTTCAGACAATTTGTATAAGTTTCTGTAGTGACAGTTTTGGAAGGAAATGCCCAAACATATCTTGTGGCATGGTCTATTATAATATGGAGATATTTTTTGTAGAATTATAATAATTGAACCCTCCTACAGTATCAACAGACAGACAGTCAAAAGTTTGATATGTAGTGGGCATAGCTTGTAATAAGCCAATTTTTTTCTGTCTAGGTTTTTTATTTTTCTGGCAAATATTACAGTATTTAACAAAGTTGGTAATGTCATGGGTCATATCTGGCCAATAATACTTAGGAGAAATTAAATTTTGCATTTTTTGAACACCAGGGGGACCAAACTGTTCATAAGCAACACTCAGCAATTTTTTTTCTTAGGGACATGGGAACTACCACTTTACGAAAACCTTTTCTTCTAACTATAATCAGTCCATTGTCATTAATATAATTTGATCCACACACATTTTCTCTTTCTTGCATCTCAATAATCTCTTTAACGTCAAAAAGAAAAGTAAGGGGTTTACAAAAATGAGAAATAGGGTTCCTTGACAACATGTCGGCTTCGACATTTGTAGATCCCTTTAAGTACTCTATTTTGTAATCGAACATACTTAACTTCAATGACCACCTAAATAATTGACCTCTTAAATGTTTGACATTTTTTAACCAAACAAGAGATGCATGATCAGTATGGATGGTAAATTGTACACCGTGAAAGTAATGATAAAATTTATCTAAAGTATCAATGATAGCAAGACACTATAATTCGGTAATGAAATAATTTTTCTCATAATTTCTCAAACCTCTAGAAAAATAAGCAATCGGATGTAAAAAGTTATTATGGGCGGGTTGTTTAAGAACTGCACCTACCGTCACCTGAGAAGCGTCAACAAACATGTGTAGGGGTAATTTTGGGTCATAAATCTTTAAAATTGGTTTAGCAATGAGGGCATCTATTAATTTTTGAAAAGAGTTTTGACATTCAGTATTCCATTCCCAAATAGTATCTTTCTTAAGTAATTTATTTAGGGAGTGTCTATTTTCAGCATATTTGTCAATAAATTTATGATACAAATTTATAGAACCAAGAAATCTTTGTAATTCTTTAGTATTAGTAGGAGGTTTTAGTTTTTTAATTGTTTCTATATTAGTATTAGCTGGAGTTAAAGTTCCATTTTGGATTTCATACCCTAGAAAATTGATTTGTTTTTGAGCAAAAGTACATTTCGATAATTTTAATTTAATATTTTCTATTCGGCATAAATCAAAACTTTGGATGAGATGCTGTATATGTTCATCTATTGATTTAGAAAAAATAATTATATCATCAAAATAATAACAAGCAAGTCTATTTTATATTTTGTAAGAATTCTTCTAATTGTCCTATTGAAAATTGGGGGGCCTACCTTTACACCAAAGGGGAGAACATTCCATTCCCAGAGCCCACAATTAGTAGTAAAGGCTAACATTTCGGAATCTGCTGGGTGAATATGTATGTGCCAATAGCCTGAGGCTAAATCTAGTGTAGAGAAGTATTGGGCACCACTTAATTTGTCTAAAATTTCATCTATTCAGGGCAAAGGTTCAGCGTCATTTTTCATAATATAATTTAATTTTCGGTAATCAACACACATTCGTTTTTTTTCCTTCATTTCGTTTATTTACTAACATAACTAAGGAAGAATATGGGCTATAACTTTCTTTAATTAACCTAGCAGCTAATAAGGATTGGATTTGCTGAGATATTTCTTTTCCATCAGAAGTGGATATACGATAAGGCCTCAAAGATATTGGTAGGTCAGATTTAAGATAAATAAGCTGAGGTTCAGTAGTAATTCTCCCTACATCATATTTATTTTTGGCAAAAATATGTAAATAATCCCTTAAAAGTTCCCTTACATTTTTATTTTGAATAGCATTCTGATCCCCCAATAAATTATAATCATCATTATTAGTTCGCGGCAAGGATTGAGGAGTTATGGTATTTCCATAATCGGGTTGCACAGTAATATCATTTTTTATAATATCAAAATGAAGCAATTCTAAGTTATCACTGGATATGTAGACATGTTGGTTTAACGTAATATTGTCTTGTAGCACCTGGCTTTTTGCACAATCAATTTTCAATTTAAATTTGGCACAATCAGGTAAACCTAAAATAGCATAGTCGAAATCTAGCTTACTTACTAAAAAATTAACATACCTCTTTATATTACCAAATTTAATACATAACCGACAAGATTTATTAATTGTAAGAGTTCCTTGTTTCTGTCTAATAGTAAGAGGGGAAACATTATGTAAATTACCATTTAAATATTGAAAAAATTTGAGAGGTAAAATTGAGACAGTTGATCCACTGTCAACCACACAATACACTTTGTTATTGTCCACATATCCAGGAATAAATAATTGTCAAATATTATTAGAAGGAGGTGGTTGTATATGAGCAGGAGTTTGAGATTGCAATGAATTTGCGTTAAATATACAACTCCTCTCCCAATGATACGCATTTTCTATACCTCTGTTTAAACATATTCTGCACGGACGACTTGGGTAGTTATTTTGATAATGGGTCGTAGAAATTCAAGGAGTGAAAAATCTAGGATTAAAATTTTGGGATGGGTTGTTTGGAGTGGGTCGAGTCCAATGTCTTGGCTGAGGATTGGGATTGTGCATAGGTCTAGTTTGTTGAAAATTTCTGTTGTTGTTATTAGGGTTGTGAGCTGGTATCGCTGCTAATTGTTTCGCAATGCGAAACCATTCACGAGTATTGGTAGGAGGGCTTACCAAACAATTTTGATACTCCGGCTTAAGCCCATCAGTTATTTCCTGGATAATTAAATTTTCCCCAAGCTGAAGTTGTCTTCCAATCTCAACTTTCTTTCTAAAATAAGAATCCAAATCACTTAGATTATTCAACTTTAAGGAGGTAAACTCAGAAAATTTTGGAACTCTAACCTGAATAAATTTTTCTGTTAAAACTCAACAATTTCCTCGAAAGTAGCACAATCCAAACAATCATTTATTTAAGCTTTTAGCGCTTCCCCCTGTAAATATTTTGAAATATTGTGTTTTTTCCACTCATTATCTTTTTTTCTCTAAAACATTCATTATCAAAGTGTTTAAACCACTTAAAAATATCCATGCCTGACTCAAAGTCAAAAGGTACAATATCAAGTTTATTTTCTGACATTATTTCTTCCTTTACTAATCCGGATCTTAATAACATGAAAGAATAAATAATATAATTAATAATATAATATAAATAATATAATATAATAGTATAATATAATAATAATAATAATAATAATAATATATAATAATAATAATAATAATAATAATAATAATATAATATAAATAATATAATATAATAATATATAATAATAATAATATAATATAATATAAATAATATAATATAATAATATAATAATATAATATAAATAATAAATATTAATTAAAAGAGAAGAACATAAACATTTTATTCTACATAAATGATTAAGGATTATATTACGATATACACAATTATGAAAACAGGATTTAAAATAAGTAAATGTATTAACTTTAAAATTAAAATCTTTCCGTTACTCATATATATATCATTTATTAATTTGTTTTCTTTCAATATAATTTTAAGATCTAAAAAGTGAATGGTATTATTAAAAAGCAGGTTTTTTTGTAATTTCTACATTGGATGGATAATCAACCGGTAATTGAGATATACTGGTATTATCAGTATCAATTAAAATCATATCATCTATATATAGATATAAATGTATATTATTATTAAAATATGTACGTTCATAATGATACAAGTATAAGTCTGAAAATATACTAGATGTACTACCACCTTGTGGTATACCAACTTTTTGAATATATATATAATGTTATCTTGCAAGATAAAATTATTATAGATAATGAAATTACTTAAAGTAAGAAAATAATCAGTATCAATTATCGTTGATAGATCCAAATCATGTTGATATTTTTTAAAAAGATCATTTATGATATTATGTAAATCTAATAAATAGATATTATTAAAAAGATCTTTGAAGTCATAAGTAGTTGTATTTTTTGTACATTTAAGATTTTTCATAATATTGACCAGTTCATAACTATTCTTTATACAATATGTATTTTACTGGTTTTAGTGATTTTATATATTTGATTAAGAATTGTTTTTAGACGTTTGTTAGCAGCATTTTTAAAAGCATCGCAACCAATAGTAGCTATTCTAAATTTAACAGGATTCTTATGAAACTTGGGTATAAGGACTAGATAAGGATATTTAAAGTTAATAGAGTTAATGTCTAATAATATACAGGGTGTTTCTAAATTCATGGTCCAAACTTTAAGGGGTGATAGTACACATCAAGCCAAACAATATTTAAATAGGAAACCGAGGGTCCCAAAGTCTTCCGAAGGAGATAGGCGCCATTAAAGTTTAGGGTCCAAAAATTCAAATGATTATGAAAAACAGAAAAATTGGTCGATTCGTTTGCGGTTTTCACTAAAATTATTCTTTATGTCAGTATTGTCTTGAAAATAAATTATAAAGATAAATTCCGAAAAATGTCGATAGAGGGCGCTTTAGACTTTAGAGTAACGAACAACTATTTTTTGCCGTTATTTTTGCATCTCATTAAAGGTTTCGTAAGCTTAGACTTAAACTTAAATTTTGAGCTCAAAATCTGAATAGTTGGAAGCAGCTAAGTAGCACAAACTTAATAGTGTTCAGAGGGTTTTAAATTCAAATGATTATAAAAAACGCAAAAATTGGTCGATTTTGATTTGCGGTTTTCACTAAAACTATTCTTTATGTCGGTATTTTATTGAAAAAGAATTATAAAGATAAATTTCAAAAAATGCAAGTAATTAAGTGCGGAAATTGAAATGTGTTCGAGGGGTGGGGAGGGTAACATTTTAACTCCTGGACACTATTCAGTTTCCGCTTCTTAACGCCTCCATCGATTTAGAATTTGAGGTCAAAATTTAAATCTAAGCATTTGCAAGCATTTAATTAGATACAAAAAATAACGCTTAAAAATAGTTGTTGGTTACTCTAAAGTTTAAGGCGCCCTCTATCGGTATTTTTTTAAATTAATCTTTAAAATTTATTTTCAAGGAAATATTGACATAAAGAATAGTTTTATTTTAAACTGCAAACGAATCGAACAATTTTTCCGTTTTTTATTATCATTTGAAATTTGAACCCTCTGAACACAGTTCAGTTTGTGCTACTTAACCACTCCCAACTATTCAGATTTTGAGCTCAAAATTTAAGCCTAAGTTTACGAAAACATTTAATCAGATGCAAAAAATAACGTACAAAGTAGTTGTTCGTTACGCCAAAGTTTAAAGCGCCCTCTATCGGCATTTTTGAAATTTATCGTTATAATTTATTTTCAATAAAATACCGACATGAAGAATAGTTTTAGTGAAAACCGCAAATCAATTGACCAATTTTTCCGTTTTTTATAATCATTTGAATTTAAAACCCTCTGAACACAATTAAGTTTGTGCTACTTAAGTGCTTCCAACTATTCAGATTTTGAGCTCAAAATTTAAGTTTAAGTCTAAGCTTACGAAACCTTTAATGAGATGCAAAAAATAACGGTAAAAAATAGTTGTTTGTTACTCTAAAGTCTAAAGCGCCCTCTATCGTCATTTTTTGAAATTTATCTTTATAATTTATTTTCAAGACAACACTGACATAAAGAATAATTTTAGTGAAAACCGCAAACGAATCGACCAATTTTTCTGTTTTTCATAATCATTTGAATTTTTGGACCTTAAACTTTAATGGCGCCTATCTCCTTCGGAAGACTTTGGGACCCTTGGTTTTCTATTTAAATATTGTTTGTCTTGATGTGTACTATCACCCCTTAAAGTTTGGATCATGAATTTAAAAACACCCTGTATAAAACCTTTAATTTTACGATTGTTTAAAATTATATTATCATTAGTTTTTTGGAATGTACTATTAGTAGGTAGGGGAGAGTGGGGATACTTGAGCATAGGGGATACTTGAGCCACCCCTATTATCTCTACAGTTAGTTAATTTTTCTTTCTAAAACTGCCAATATGTTAACACATTTATAGTTCTGAACGTGTAAAAAAGAAATCACACATCTTGGTACCATTTTGAAAGTAAAGTGATCAATAGTTGTCTTTTCCCTATCTGAAGTAAATTTTGGGGTACATGGTTTTTTTGTTTTTTTTGTAATCAAAGTTTTGTTTAAAGTTGCAACTATATACATAAATTTAATAAGCATAATTTCAATTGTATTTTGAATCTAAAATAGTTCTAATAGCTGCATGCTTTATTTAGTAAAACTCTGGGAAACAAAACTAGTGGTAGTGGGGATACTTGAGCCAGTGAGAGTGGGGATACTTGAGCCATGTCTCAACCCTCCCCACTAGAAATTAAACATAGGAGAAACAAACAAAAAATAAAATTCCTTCCTTATATTCACTAATAGATTTTTTTCTGGATAAAAGAGAGAATAATTTTTCATATTATTTTATTTTTCTTAAAAAAATAACGACTTAAAAATGTTTAAAAATGTACATTTTTTTAAATGAAAATATCCATTTTAATTTTCATTTTGACTAGCAAAATAGCCTGTCTAGATAAATGTAAACGTAGTTTTCAATTTAACTTTTATTAAATTAAAATAACTTTTTAAAACTGTTTTACAGGCTATAATATCTAATACTTTAATTAGTTAGGTCCAATATATTAAAATATTTATTTTTTAATATAATATATTAAGATTAATATCTTATATTGAAATCGTAACCTCTGTTGCTGTAATTTTTTTAACTAAGAAAATTGAAGAAAAACTGGTAAAAAGAGCGCACAAAAAACAAGAAAAGCAACAAAAATCCCACTTCAAACTTACCTGCATGGAGCCAAAGAGGAAGACAAAATCTTTTCCTGTGAAATCAAAAAAGTGTTTGAAATAGTAGAATGATACATCTGGTTTAAATTTCGACAGCTACTAAATTAAAAGCATGAGTTCGACATTATCATTAGAGGAAAATTCTGCCAATGATGGTGATGATGTGAAAAGAAAACCTTCTATTGATGGTTGGTTACTAATAAAATATGCCAGAAAGAAAACTAAAAATATTTGTAGGATAAGCATTTAATATTTTGAAAATGAAATTTGCCCGAAGAATAGCAGTTTCCAAATTTAAATGGCTCTGAACTGAGGGTGTTTCTACCGTCGTTATAACTCAAGTTGAAATTATCATTTGACAACCAGTTCTAACGACAAAAATTGATCGTATTACTAACTTTGTTTTCTCAATTGGTTTGGAAGGACTTTATATTTCATAATTTATCATTCTGTAAAATGTTTGTGCAAAAATAAAGCGAAAAAAATTACTTTTGTAGGTATTTTTCCGTAGTGGTTCAAGTATCCCTTCACCATGGCTCAAGTATCCCTCCCATGGGGATACTTGAGCCATCATGTAAAACAAAAAATAAACATTTTTTATACATAGAAAAATAGTTCAAAATTAATTGAAAGTGGTTTTCAGTTGAAGAAAAAATATCAAATTTTCATTTTCAATATTTTATTTTATTATAAGAAATTATAAAAAATTTAAAAAAATTAAAATTCAAAAAATGGCTCAAGTATCCCCATCTTTCCCTATATTAGATTTAAGTAGCTGATGATAATAAGATTTACATATAATTGCATAATTATTTGGAGATTTATCAACATAAATTATGACAAAGTTTTGTTGCAATTTAGTGATTTGCTTGAAAAGATACTTTGTATTTACATAATCTAGATGTGAAATATTATATTTTAAAGAATTAGTTAATTTATCAATGACTAAAATTATATATATATATATATATATATATATATATATATATATATAATTTATCTTTTTTTTAATGGTGTTAACTGTTTTGAAACTTAATGGCATCCTCCAAAAGTCTACTATGTTTAAAACGTTTACGTTGTCGTTTCGTTGCTATAGAATCAGTTTTGCCAGAAAATACCAGTAATGCCAACAAGTTTGAATTGTCTTGTGGTAATATTAATTAATTATTTATTTTGGGCTCCAGGATGAAATAATGATGTAATTTGCTGCTCAGGTTTTGTCCAAATCAAATTATGGTTTCCAGTTGGAAATAAATTGTATTTTTTGTTTGCTTGTAATATTTATGGTCTTACATGTTTGTCTCATCCTTTTTCAAATACGTTGGAGAAATAATTTGTGGTAATAACTGCAAAAATAATTTTGTGTCAACCCTCCAAAGCGCATAATTTCCTGTGGGGATTTCGTCTTTATTTATAGATAGTTTTATGTTTGTTAAAATTTATAATTAAAAATACACACTACAAAAATACGCTTCAATTTTAATAGACATATTAAAGAAAGAAAATTATTTTAAAATAGTTTGTTTTTAAGTAAAGATAATTTAGAAAGGGAAAACCATCTCCCTGGAGTTAGTGGACATTTTAAATTGATTTTTTTTTCCATTGTATCATAAAAGACATATTTTAAAGAAAGTAACGGCAGCTTCTGTATCCGAGGAATTAGTGCGTTCTTCACAGTCAAGATGTCTCGGGTTCAGTTTTCAGGACAGCTAGAAAAAAATTGTGTAAAAAAAATAGATGATACAAAAGTTTAAAATTATTCAAAAAAGTGACATTCTTTCAGGTTCACTGAAGATTAACTGATTTACAGATTTCTAAAATTAAATTAAATTATTATTATTAAAGAAATTAGAGTCTTGTGCAATTTTAAATGGTGTTATTTTCCCTTTCTAATGTAAATTTACCGAAGAATTTCTCAGTTATTTAACTGAATATCTATTTTTCCAATCTCCGTAATTTTACATAAGACTCAAAATAAAAGATTACCTGTAGATTCTCTGTTATTTTACAATAAAAAAATTTAACGGTGTATTTTTATCAACAAAATCATTAAATTTAAACAAGTTACAGCATTTGTTACAAAAGTTGACATTATGACATTGCTAATCCTTCCCTTTGAAAATGGACGCGTGCGCGTTCGAAAGTTCTTGAAGATAATTTAAATAAAATCTTTATATATTTGTAAAGTTTTAAGTAATTAAGTGTATGTAAAATTTTGACATTAATATTATTGCAATTTCATTCTATTGCATGTATATTTAATTTTATACTTTAAATAATAAAATAAAAATGGTCTTCCGAGTTTAAAATAATTTATAATATTTTAGCAGTAAAAACTGCTTATTAGAAATATAAATCGTATCAGCATTCCATGACACAATATCAAATGCTATAAAAATTAATGCAAGTCGTACTAATGTGTTTTATGTGATTTGAACTAAACATACATGTAAAAATTCAGTTCCGAATGTTTCTCATGGATGACGCTAAATCTTCTAATCATTAATTATTATTGAAAATACAACATAAACTGAGCTTTTTGGAAAAAAATTAGCTGTCAAACTTCGTGCATATTGTAGTTTTTGATTAGACGACTCCGCAAGTTACTGCCATATTTCCACATGTAGAATAAAAATAAGCATTATATGCATTGTGATTAAAATTAAATCCGCACACACATTGAAACTCCTGTTTAAATATTATAATAGATTTTTAAAAGAAATAATCTCTAACGCTTTTTTCATAGATTTATTGGTATAGCGCCATCTATAGGCAGTTTGTTGAAACAGCTTTTTGTTTAAACAAGGCTGCCAATCACGAAAAAATAGCTCTTCTAAATCCAATTGTAGTTCGATAATTACATGAATTTTCATTGAATTTCAAATCAGATAAAAGATTTTTTTAAGAAGTATAGATACAATTCAATCCCATGATTATAACATTTTACAATGAAATTTATGTCCTGAATAACAAAAATGAAAGTGATGTATAAAAATCGTAAATTAAATTGTTTAGCTTGGATTTGCATAATTTATTATTTTTAATCCTATCTACACAATGATATCTCTTTCATAAAATTAATCTATATATTTGATTTAAAAAATATTAAACGCTTTACATTTCCAGAGAAATAAGCGAAAACTTTTTTACACAATAAATCCATTTAATGGAATTCCCAGTTTTGCAAAAGCAAGAAAAAATATATTTATATTTTATTATATACTATTCAGTCGCAAAATATTTCTTTGAAATTTTCAATTTGTTTTCCATCAATTGTTGCATTTATATAATACAAAAATCGACTTCTTTATTTTAAGATTCCAATTGCTGGTAATACAAAATAATGTATTTCGAGAATTCCCTTAGAGGGACAATTGAATTGCAAATCGAACTTCAATCTGTGTTCAATATTTATTTAATGAGATCGTTTGATTGTGCGTTTGGAATTTGAAATGAATATAAATAAATAAATATATATATATATATATATATATATATATATTACTATAATTTCGATGGTATTGTTCCCAAAATCAATTTGTATATAGTAATATGATTTTTTTAAAAATCTGTTTTGGATGCATTTATTATATAGCTGCCTTAAAAAGAAAAAATAAAGTAAAAATGAAATACTAAGCAAAAAATATAATAGTGATTCATTTTGGAAACTGATTAAAATAATAGAATACTAGTCTCAGATTTTTTTTAAAAGTAAAAATAGATTAGTTTTTGACGAATTTTTTTAATTCCTTTGGTTTTAACCAATTTTTCGCCGCTATTAGCGTAATTCTTTTTTCCAACCACCTTCGTCGTTCCAAGCCCAAGCTCGCACTCTGATTGGTTGTTTCTCTCGGCACTGTTTTCATGTAAGTTGGCGATAATCATACTTGGCGTAGCGATAGGTGCTTCCGTCGAGGAGTTTGATTTCCTTCCGAACCGAGTACAAAGTAATTTTTCTTTTGCAGCATTGGATTGGATGGAACGTGTCTTACTCAAAGCTGTACTCTTTAAAAGTTTTACACACAACTTTTTACTTTGTACTCGGTTCGGAAGGAAATCAAACTCGACGGAAGCGTCTATCGCTACGCCAAGTATGATTATCGCCAAGTTACGTGAAAACAGTGCCGAGAGCAACAACCAGAGTGCGAGCTTGGCCTTGGAACGACGAAGGTGGTTGGGAAAAAATTACGCCCGCTATTATTACATATAATTACATTTATGGATAATTTTGCAAAAAAATTTAATTTAGGGAGGATTGAAAAACATAATTTGACATAATAAGAACAATGACTTTTTTACACAAACAAAATAGAACAAATTTCGTCTATACTGCGTTTTGCTAATGTCTTTTTAGGTTTTATCTGAGGGACTAATATGTTAATTTTGCATTAACTCTATAACTTATCAATATTTTTGAAATAAAAATGTTTCAAAAAATGCTCATTTTTATGTCTTTTACAGAATTGTTAATCTTACATCGCCGGTTTTTCGAAACAGAAATTTTTGTCGAATTGAATCAGAAAAATGCTCGTATTAAAAAATGTAAAATTTACAATAAAAATTTGTGGGTGAGACTGTGACGACCAAAAGTAATTGACTTTAGCACGTAATTCCCGACTATAATTTCGCAAGAAGCGATCCTAACTGTGTGCTCTGAATCCGAACTGTTTCTTCTGTGTTGGCCAGACGGCGCTGATGTGGTACAATCAACTGATGGAAGTGAGAAGAAAAAAAAACTAGTCTTTGGAAGCCACCGTAATACTTACCCATCATGGATATACATAACATAATATATGAATACATAACATATGTAAACAATTTAAAAAATGCATTACAATTCCAAAATAAAATATAAACGTATATTTAAGTATTTTTAACACATCATCATGCTCTATTAATGAATTTCTGAGAACCAATTTCGAAAAATTGTATGAAACGCCAAACTATTCAAGTAGCACTGAACTGCATTAAAGAAACATCCTTATAACTCTAAAAAAATTATCATATTCCCTAAAGCTTTCTTTCATCGAATTAAGTGTCTTATTTCCAATTAAAAGATATCTTTGAATTGAAATTTAATTGAAATACAAAGTCACGAAAAATCAAAGAACGTGAAAAACAGGATTAGGAATATCTCGACAACTAATAATCCGATCGACTTTGTTTGTTGTGCAAAATTTGTGTTAATTTATTGCTTTTTACGTCCACTCCTTAAAATAAAAATATTCGAAAAGTTTTATAGCCTCTATAGCCAGAATTTCAAGCCTCTATCTCAATTTGTTCGGGAGATAGAGCGGTTACAGACAGACACACAGACGGACGGACGGCAATTTTTTTTCTAAAAATATGTTTTTCGGAATCTCCAGTGTCCGAAACGTGTAAATCAGTCAAAAAAAATTTTTTTTTCGATTTTCAAAACGATTTCAAGACTTACCCTATACTACGTATGATGGGTAAGTAACAGAGAGGGGGAGAAACGGGACAGTGACTGATTTCAACGAGGATTTTAACGTTTTTTATTAATTGTTTTATTTTTATGTGTGTAAGGTTTTATTTGTTAAACTTTATAGTGTATCTGTTAATTTAGTATGCTGAAAGAAATGAATGATAATCATGAAAATGAGATATCATCGTGCAGCCGGAACCAGGAGAAGGATTTAAATTGTTACCGTCTATAAATTTTGGAGATCCACACCGAGATTTGGGTTTGGAAGTATTAGTGAGAATAAATTGACACAGGTACGTCTTTTGGTCATTACAGAGTGCCATGTTGGTTAAACCTGATTGTTATGTAATGATATGATGCATTTTGATTGAATTTCTTGTTGGACTAGTGTGTTTTATTTCATATAGCAGCCGCAGTATCCAGATTTTGATTTAATTTTGTAATGATTGTAATAAAATATATAAGACTGGTAGAATGGCTGGTGACTCAAACTGAGTTCAAACAAAATTTTTTAATGGTTGAAAAAAATCAACTGATTTTATATTTTGAATTGAAAATTATACGTTTTAGGCAAATATGTGCTTTTAAAACCAAACTGGTTTAATTGAAATCAAACTGATTTCATGTTTATTATATGTATCGAATTTATTATATGCATATATTATATGCATTATTATTATTTGCATCGAAAAACAGTATTTTAAACCAAACTGGTTTAGTGGAAATCTGTGATTTTTCAGATGTTTTGAAAATTTATCAAATTTGTGTATTATTTCTGTTAAATAGAAAGTACTGAAGCATTGATGTTTTGAACTAGTATATATATATTTTTTTTTTGAAATAGTTAATTATAGTTATTTGTATATTGTATAAAAATAGTATTTATAGATGTCTCAAAGGTTATTTTGAAATTTGTGAAGTATATATTTATCTATTGCTTTGATAGTATTCATTTTGTGAATAAATAGGTTGATAGAGTATTGATTTAAATTTGGTTAGTTTGTTGGGTGCCCGTGGCTGATATAAAGTATTTGACTCACCCGTCGGTGAACTTGAAATGGAAAATGGCTTTCCTTGGAAGAGGGCAAGAAATAGAATTGGGAGAGAAAGTTAATGATAATATGAAGATCATTGACATGTATAAATTAGTTACGAAGAGTGTTCGATATGACGAAGAATTTGTAAGGTATATGCTTTCGATTGTGATAGATGAGAAAGTAAGTTGTGAGAAAGCTTTCGAGAGAAAAAGAGCGGATAAAAGAAGGTTTATACTAGAGGTTCCTGAGAAATGAATGAATATATCAAATATTGTTGAGATTGATAAAGTAGTAGAGGAAAAGTGTCACATAGAGGACATTTTGATGGACCTTTTGAGTTTGTTTAAAGAGGTTCCGGAGAAGAGAAAAACAATATTAAGTATTGATGATGTTAATCGAGTAGAAGAGGGAGAGGAGAGTGATACTGATGAAACTTTCTGCAGCTGTACGAGGTCTTTGGACTTTGAAGTAACGGAAAATCAGTCATCGACTAAGAAATTAAATAATTCTCTTGAAAAGGAAATCGTGGATACTATAGATGTAATCGAAGTGTTTGAACTTTCTGAACTTCAAAATGCGAAGGGAGAAGAGATAAAATTGATAAAAGATGAAAGTAGAGTTAATGATAAGTTGAATTTAAGACTGAATAGTGGAAAAGATGAGAAGGTCGCTGAACAGGATGAATAAATTTTCCTATTGTCACAAGATAGAAATCTGGAAGATGTATCTGAAGTTAATAATGAGAGTACATTTGAAGGTAATCTTGAACTTTCTCAGGTTGATATTTATGAATGCTGTAGAGATAATGAGATTGGCTCACTTATTTCAAGTAATTTGAAAACTAAGGACAATTTGAAGACTGGAGATGAGATTCAAGAGGAATCCGATCTTAATGTTGAGAATGTATGCGAAAATTTTCAGTTTATAATTTATAATGAGACTGAAAGTACTAAGGAGAAGAGAGAGAATACGGATATGAAGCAAAACTCTATTGAAGTTGATTTAATTAGGAGGGCATTTAAAGAGAAAGGTGAAATTGATCTTGAATTTGATTGGTGAATTGTAAGATGTCAAAAAATTGAAAGATTGTATGAAAGGAGAACCGGAGATGTTCATGTTTTGTTCCAGAAGAGAGTTGATGGGAAATGGAGCCATGGTTTTGATGACAGAAAGTGTTTCAAAGTGATTGGTGAGAAGAGGAAGAACACAGTGGAATATAAACCAGAAAAAAAATCGAATGATGAAAAATCACAAGAAGAGAAAAAAAATCCAACAACGCCGACACTTTATCACGGCACCCATACTTTCATTAGTAGCTATTAAGTTTTCTAGATTTTGTGCAGTTTTATTAATGATAATAGTTGTCTACAGAAAATGTATGTTTTACGTTATTTATTGTTGTATAATAACATGGAAAAACTTCTTGTGATAATTTTGATCTAGAAGTGCATAATTTCATTAATATGTATTGTTTTTTTAGATTTATAATTGTGAAAAAAAGGTATATTCAGTTCAGTTTAAAAGCAGAAAGATATGCATTGTTTAATATTTATTATTGTACAATGTTAAGTTTTATAGAAAAAAGTAAAAAAAGGAAAAATCTCTGTTAACAGTAATAGTATTTATGGTAGAATCACATTGATTTTAATATTTAGTTTAAATAAAAAAATATAGACATCTTTATTTTACAGTAAGTCAATGTTATATAAATTGAATGATGAATTTATATTGTGACTGGTATATTGCGGAGTGCTATATTACCGCATATTCAAAATGTGTAGAAATTCAATAGAATTAAAGCCGTTTATTCAGGGCGGCACAATGCTGTGGTGAGTTTTCGGGAGATGTGCCTGTGGCAGATTTGCAAGTAATCGTGGACACTGTGCATTGAAAAGGACTTTCTGGTGTTCCTTGGAACTTATCACATTATGACTCCTTTATCTAGGACTTTGTTTGGACATGCCCAAAATTTGGAGGGGGGAGGATTCTTTGACGACCCCAAGTAACTGACTTTAGCACGTAACTCCCGACTATAAATTCACAAGAAGCTATCCTAACTGTGTGCTCTTCAATCCGAACTGTTTCTTCTTTGTTGGTCAGACGGTACTGATGTGGTACATTCCACTGATGGGAGAGAGAAGAAAAAAAACAGAGAGAGAGAGAAACGGGACAGTGGCTGATTTCATCGAGGATTTTAATGTTTTTATTACTTGTTTTATTTTTATGTGTCTAAGGTTTTATTTGTCAAACTTTATAGTGTATCTGTTAATTTAGTATGCTGAAATAAATAAATGATAATCATGAAAATGAGATATCATCGTGCTGCCTATCACACCGGAACCAGGAGAAGGACTTAAATCGTTACAAGACAATAAATCATGATTGGAATATGGAAGCCTTTACGAGGTACGGGAAAATTATTGATTGGCAAAAACATGTTGCCCGTATGATGTACGGGGAAATCAGATAAGCGGGAAACGGACTAGAGAATTAAGGGATAACATGAAATATTTAATTTTGGTTGGTTAATTTAATGCAGTGTTCTTAAAAATCCATGGACATTTATTCCATAAAACTATAAAAAATAAATTTCCATATTTCAATTTAAGTATTGAATTCTATTTTTTTTCAGGCAAAAAAGAGAAATAAATGCTTACATATTATTTTGATCCTATAAAATTTTCATTTACTTCTATGTGAGAAATATATTTTCACTAAATATTCTTTTGCGAACAATATTTTAATCAATTGGAAAATTGTTGTTGCTTTCGGTCTAGAAATATCTGAGACATATTTGACTCCTTGGGATGTCCCGATTTTATTCGCTTTCTGATTGGTCCATGCTTAATGTCCAGAAATGGAATACTTCTGTCGCTTTGCTGACAAAAATGTGTAAAACACTACAAAATAATAATAATAATAATAACTCAGAAATAAATTGGCATACAGCTTTCCAACAAATTGTAGTTAAAAATACTGTTTTTTCCCTATACGACGGTGAAAATTTGAAAATGAATGATGTTTAGAAGTTTAAAAATTTGCAGTACTGAAAATTGTAAAATCGAAATTTTAATTTAAAATTTGATTATGTTTGGTCCAGAAATATTATACATAATACATGATCCTGTTATTTCTTAATCCTCATTTTGATCATCATAAAAATTATGTTTATTATTATTATTTCTTATAATATGGAATTTATTTATAAGTCTAAAATTTTAGTCTTTGAAAATATTTTTCCAAATGGTTGTAGTAATTTGTTAAATTACTTTTTTTTCTTTTGTTAAAATTTATCAGGATAATGGTTAATGGACTGGAGACTTAAGATATAAAATGAAATATTTAAATATGTTTGTTTAATTTAATCTAATGGCCTTTGGCATCCAAGGAAATTTATACTTTTAAACTATTAAAGAACATAAAAATTTCCATATTTCTTTGTATGTATTGAATTCTATTTTTTTTTGGGGGGGGGGGGAGTGAAAAGAAATAGTTACGTAATATGTTGATCCTATTAAATTTTCATTTATTTCTCTGTGAAAAATAATATTTTCACTAAGTATTTTTTCACGAATCATGTCTTTAAAAAAAATCTTTGTCTTCATTTATTTATATTCATGTTGTACAGCAATTCGATCGCTTTATTTTATATCATAACACGCCTGTAATGCCAAATAATATATTTTAATAAATTCATGTATATTTTACGAAGAGAAATTGAAATGCAAATCGAGTTTCAATCTATTTTTGAAGTATGTTTAATGCGATTGTTTGATCCACCGTTTCGAATTAGAAATTAATATTTGAAATATCATCAGATTAGTTAGTTAAACTAATTCGAATGTATTGAATGATTTTAAATATACATACATAAAACTTTAATATATTTTATTACATGAGAAAATTACTTCGATGTTATTTAAATTATTCTCTAGTTTTCCCTATATGATTCAATAGTAATGTAATTAATAAATGTCCAAAAATACTTTATTTAAGACATTTTTACAAATATTATTTTCGAAATGTACAATGTACTCCCGCTATTCTGAACTAATTGAGACCGAACACTGTTCCGTTTAGCAAAATTTTGGAATAGGTTAAATCCAGTAACAGTATTCGAAGTTGACTTGTTAAGTCGTAAATTAAGCACAGAGACATCTACTAATGTCAACCCTATTCACTTTAATCTTCCTGTGGATAACAGTTTCTGTTATTTATAATACGTAGGTTGATCCAAAAAAAAGTTTACAAGCACAAGCATTTGAAACGTAATAATTGTGGAGTGAATATTCCCCCAAGGGAGGTTGAGAGATGGCGCTAGTTGTCATACAGCGGCTCTACGAGTAAGTGGCGTCAGTACGCAAACACAGAAGAGCGATAGTAATGGCATGACGTCTAGAAAAGTGGTCTCGCATAGAAGTGCGAGCCGTAATTCGATTCTTATGGGCCAAGAATGTGGCCGCATCCGAAATTCACAGACAAATCGTTGAGCAAAGGCGTCATTCTTCTGCATGATAATACCAGGCCCCATACATCTCGCCAGACTCAGGAATTGCTGCAAAGGTCCAAATGGGAGGTCTGGAATCAACCCCCCCATACGGCCCCGATTTGGCTCCAAATGACAATTTCCTTTTTCCGGCGTTGAAGCGAAACTTATCCGGAGCACGGTTCACCTCAGACGATGCAGTGAAAACAGGCTGCCGAGAAATGGCTAAATGAGCAGGGCCCTGATTACTACCAAGACGGGATAAATAAGTTGGTGGAACGTTCTGACAAATGCCTAAACAGGTTTGGCGACTATGTGGAAAAGTAAAGGCCAGATGTGTCTCTTGACAGCCATTTGTATCTTGTTTCTATTGTTAATAAATAATTTTTCCTTTGCCTTGTAAACTTTTTTTTTTGGATCACCCCTCGTAAATTAATCGAAAATGCTTTGTAATATAAAAGAAATTAAGAGATAATACGAAATATTTAAATTCACTTGATTAATTTGTTGCAGTGCTCTTTGACATTCATAGAAATTTGTACAATAAAACTATTAAAATATCTCAAATTTCCATATTTCATTTTAAGTATTGATTACTAAAATATTTCTAGTAAAAAGTGAAAATAAATGCTCGCATAATATATTGTTTTATTAAATTTTCATTTACAAAACTTTTCTCATTTTTTTTCCTTTTGACTTCAATTATTTCTATTTATATTGTATAGCAATTTGATTGCTTTATTTTATATTATAATACGCTAGTAATGCCGAATAATATATTTTAAAGAATTCATGTATATTTTACGAGGAGAAATTGAAATGCAAATCCAGTTTCAATCTATTTTCGAAGTTTGTTTAATGCGAGTATTTGATCCACCATTTCGAATTAGAAATTAATATTTCAAATATCATCAGATTAGTTCGTGAAACTAATTTGAACATACTGATTTTAAATAAATTTTCAAAAAACTTTAATATATTATATTACATGAGAAAATTCTTTCGATGCTATTTAAATTCTTCTCTAATTTCTACTACATGACTCAATAATGATGGAATTAAAAAAATATATTCTAAAATATTTTATTTGGAATAATTTTATAAATATTATTTCCGAAATATATTAGGCAAGTTTAGAAAATTCTAAAATATAATTATTATTGACAGTTTTATTTAAAATTATTAAATTTTTAACTACTTTAAATGTATAAAAGAAAATTTTATTAAAGTAGCTTTTCTCTTAATGCGTAATAAATTAAAATTTGCATAACAGTTTATTAAAATTTGTAAAGATTTTGTGTACCTTTTGTTGGAAATTTAAAAGTATATTTTTTATGTAAAACTATGAAAATTTTCTGTAAAAATTTCCTATCTAAAATAAAACTAGTCTTTTATTGCCTCCATTACTTGCCACTCATTAATATTCATACTATAAAATATGAAAATAAGATATGTGTAAACTATTAACAAAAACCATTACAATTCGAAAACAAAATTTAAACGGGTGTTTCATTCGTTTTAATACATAATAATGCTTTGTTACCGAATTACTGATACTGCTTAATTATCCTATTGGCCCATTTTGACAATTTGTATAAATCGCCAATTACTACTCGTAAATTATACAAATCGGCATATTTTTTTTTTTCGATAATGAAGGAAGAAATAAATTATTAAAAGATAAAAAAATATAAAAAAAGTACGTCAAATTAAAAATCACTTCATGACATAAAAGTAGATCTAATGTTTTTAATGTCAAGTAAATGTGACATTTATGATAAAAATTATTTGTATTCAATCTTATAGTTTGACAAAGTTTTTCGGTCGACGGAATAATCAAGTAGCAAAAGAAACATCCATGTTCACATAGCATGCATGCATAGCATAGCATGCATGTTCACAGTGACGTCACAATGACGTCACTTTGAGTCACTTTGGTCACATCATATCAGTGACGAAAATGCCACCACTCAGTGACGTCACAATGTGACTAAGATGTGACTTTCAAAAAAAAAAATTCACAGTTCGTCACAATGTTAATGTCAAAGTAGTCATAAATGACACACTTTTCACAAATTGGTCACATTGTGACGTCACAAAGTGGTCACAATGTGACGTCACAAAAAAGCTCTAAAACGGCCATAACGACTTCATATTTTAGTCATTGTGACATCACATCGACGTCACGTGACGTCACATCGACAATCGATGGTCACAAAGTCACAATGTGACTTCAAAACGACGTTGCAGTGACGTCACCATGTCTTACGGGTTATAACGCCACAAATCATGAACCTATTAATTAATAATTTAATGAGTTGGATGAAGTGTCTCCTTTCCAATTAAAATATATATTTGAATTGAAATTTGAATAAAATACAGGGTCATGAAAATTCGTTGGTTGGTTGTATAGGGTTTAATGGCGCAAAATCCCTTTAGGGACATGCTGCGCCAGACAAAGACAAAATATATAAAAAGCGTAGAAATTAACAGACGAATATTTAAAAACAAAAAGATATCTGGATGGGGTAGATATAGTCATAAAAGTGCAAAAAACAATTATAAAATTAAAGACAAGTGAAATGCAAAAGTGCTAATTTCAAGAAGGGCATTTGGGTGGGGTTTCCATCCAGAATGCAAAAAAAGGAATGTCAAAGTTAAAAAAAGGTGAAATCCTAAATCATAAAATAAAAGCCCGCATGTTTTAAAAAAGCAAAGAGTGCCCCATGTGGTGTTTCCCCAATGAGGTTCGTCAAGACTAGTGATGATAAATTAAAATAGAAGCGATACAAGTGCCGGAGACCCGAACAGTCCATCAGAATATGACGAATGGTAAGATAATCGAAATGACAGTGTGGACACATGGGTGCATCCTCCCGTAGTAAAAGATGTTTGACTCATCTTAGAGTGTCCAATTCTCAGACGAGTCATGAATATTCGAATAGCGGGGAAAATACAATTACGTGTATGTATCCGCAGCTAAATATACGATCGACTTCTTTCTTTATACAAAAATTAATTTATTATTTTTTTATTGATAGACCGTAAAATACAAATGAAATGAAATAAATTTTTTTATATAACGTTCATCAGAACGAATATTTCAAGAGTCCAAAAAAAAGGGTCCGGATAATAGAGGTTAGTAATATTCGATAGATTTTTTTCGCATTATTACATTCTAACTACACAAAAATTTCAGATATCTATCCATATTTGTTCAGGAGATATAACGTAATATCTAGTGTCTCAAACGTGTAAATCCGTCGATTTTTTTCCATTTTCAAAACAATTGCCAGATGTATTCTATACTACTTATTATGGGTAAGTAATATAATATAATTCGATAACAATCACTTTATAAATGTCTGTATGACTGTCGTGTTTGATACATGTAGAGAATTCAAATTATTTTTTCATGGGACCTATATGATAACATGTAATATCTAGATTGCGTTACTTGGTTTCGCTATTATACCTTGTGATATATTAAATACAACAAATTTGCCATATTATTTGCAGTACAGTGAGTGGTCGCTTAACACATACCAAGATTAGTATAGATATTTAAGATAATTTAAATATTTTGATCTTAAAAATTGATAAAATAGGAAAAATATGTATAAATCCTCCCTAAGCCATAGCGATAATATACGTTTTTATTTTGATGGATTTGTCCGTGTCGAAGCCTAAACTTAAACTTAAAAAACACCCAGATTAAACTATTCAATTTCGCTATTCATTGTTTATGATTTTTAGACCTATTTAAACAAAATAAAAAAAACTTTCAAAAAATCCAATCTGTGTATGTGATTTAAAATATTAAATTCTTTATATTTGCAGAAAAAAATGAAAGAAATTTTTCACGATAATTTTTCAAATGGAATTCTAATTTTGGAAAAAGAAAAAAATATATATTAACAATTCATTCGCGAAATATAGCTTCGAAATTTTCAATTTCCATTCCACCAATTGCTGCATTTATATTATATAAAAAATAGATTATTTTATTTTAAGGTTCCAGTTGCTTGTTATGTGAAATTATATATTTCTGGTATTACCAGAAGGGTACAATTGAATCGCAAATCGAACTTCAATCTGCGTTCAATAATTGTTAAATAAGATGGTTTGATTTTTCATTTGGAATTTGAAATTAATATATTTGTGTGTAATATTACTAAAATCTCATTGTTTTGTTCCCAAAATGAATTTGTACACAGTGATATGGTTATTAATATATATATAATTGCAATAGATGAGTTTATTATAAAAGTCTATAAATTTCCTTTTGTAAACTGATTAAAATAATGCTTTTGAAACGTATTACTTTAATAGAAAAAAATCATACAATGCTACTCTCAAAATGTTTTTCTTAAAGGTATTACTAATAAAAAAATTAAATATTTATTGACAAGTTTTTTTTAAAGTCGTTTTGTTCTAATTAGTAGTAAAACCTGTTTGGTGTATAAAATGTAGTTAATGCATGTAAAGTTAAACATTTGAAGAATTTTGTAAAAAATTTGTAAAACTAGGTTAGAT
The DNA here is from genome assembly GCA_964019185.1 of Maratus speculifer. Lineage (NCBI taxonomy): Eukaryota > Metazoa > Arthropoda > Arachnida > Araneae > Salticidae > Maratus > Maratus speculifer. The sequence continues at coordinate 415,742,120 of OZ025290.1, forward strand.
TTAAAAAAAATATTTGTATAACACAGAAATCACAAGAAAAATGAAATTTTCAATTTTGAATTGGAACATATATTGTCTATACATTTAATGCTTTTTTGCTTATGTCTCTTTACGTATGAACTGCGATACCTAAATATGTAATTATGCATTAATGGACTGGGGATGTAAAAGATAAACTGAAACACATCAATTAGTTTGGTTGATGTACTGTAGAGATTTTTGACATCAATAGACTTCTATACAACAAAACTATTAAAAAAATGATTAAATATCCATATTTCATTTTAAGTATTGAATTCAAAATATTTTTCTGCCCTAAAGTTAAATTAAATGCTTGTTTAATATTTTGATCCTATTAAATATACATTTACTTCTCTTTGAGAGAGAGAAAAAAAAAACATTTTTAGTAAACTTTTTTGTAAAGCATTTTTTTCTCTTCAATTTTTAATATTTATATTGTATAGCCAATTCAATTATTTTAATTTATACCATAATGCGCTGGTAAAAACAAATAATATATTTTAAAAATGCATGCCCATTTTACGAGGTGAATTTGAAATGTGTTTCAATCTATTTTAAATATTTGTCTATTGAAATTATTTGATCCACCGTTTCGAATTAGAAATTAATATTTAAAATATAATGAGATTAGTTAGTGAAAAGTATTTGAGTATACAGAATGATTTTAAATATATTTGCAAAATCTTAATATGTTTTATTTTACGAAAAATTTACATCGATGATACTTAAATTCTTCTCTAGTTTTATTGAATAACCTAAAAATAATGGAATTAAAAAATTTCCAAAAATACTTTATTTGAGGTATTTTTATAAATATTTTTTTCGAAATGAATAATATAGTCCCGCTATTCTGAACTAATTAGGACCAAACACTGTTCTGTTTAGCGAAAACTAGGTATAGGGAGATTGCATTAGTAATAATCTAACATGTTGACTCGTTAAAGTTTAAATTAAGTGCGATAACATCTCGTAGCGTCTATACTATACAGCAGCGGTTCCCAAACTTTATTGGTACACGGCAAACCTATCAGAAGAAAATTTTTTCGCGACCTACCTGATACAAATGTGTATATATCAGTATGGAAATCGTCTTATGAGATCTTTAACTTCTTCAGTCCTGATGTCGCCTGTAAGACACACTTAATAAATTTCTTAATTCACACTTAATTAATTTAAATGTTTTTAGAATTGATAAAATTACTTCTAGGTCTTTTTAATAAATCCGTGCATTTCATAAAAATATAAGAATATAATAATAATAAAATATATAGAATGAAACATATGAATGATGATGAAAATTAATAAAAGGTGTATCTAAACTCTTGGGCAAAACTTTAAGGGGTGGTAGAATACATCAAGACAAACAATATTAAATAGGAAATTAAGGGTCCCATACGTTTTCCGAAGGACATAGACGTCATTAAAGTTTAGGGTCCAAATTTTTAAATGAACATAAATAATTGAAAACTGGCCGATTGGTTTGTAGTTTTCACTAAAACTATTCTTTATATCAGTATTTTCTCTAAAATAAATTATAAAGATAAATTTCAAAAAATGCCGATTGAGGGCTGTTTAGATTTTGGAGTAATGAACAATACTTTTTTGCCGTTATTTTTGCCTCTGATTAGAAGTTTTCAGAAGCTTAGACTCAAACTTAAATTTTGAGTTCAAAATCTGAATAGTTGGGAGTGGTTAAGCAGAGCAAACTGAACTGTGTTCAAAGGTTCAAATTTCAAGTGATTATGAAAAACGGAAAAATTGGTCGATAAAGAATAGTTTTAGCGGTTTTCGCTAAAACTATTCTTTAAATCGATATTTTCTTAAAAATAAATTATAAAGATAAATTTAAAAAAAATGTATGTCTTTAATTAATTCCTTTGTATAACAATAAATGAATATTTATTCACGAACGTCTTTTTAATTTTTCCTGTCCTTAAGTTTAAAAAAACTGGTATTTTTTCTGATCTCAATTTCGGAATAGTGTAATCGAAATAATGGGATTCTACTGATTTAGACAATTATTGAAAATCCTAAAATATATTTATTATATACTTTTATTTAAAATTATTAAATTGTTAACTCCGTTAAAATTATAAAGGAAATTTTGTTAAAGTAGCTCTTTAATAAGTTATAGAGTAACATTTGCGTAACAATTTATTAGAATTTCTAAAGAATTTCTTTGTACATTTGTAAAATTTAACTAATAGTTATTTATAACTTTCATCACGTTAGGGGTGTAGCACAAAAAAAATTATTAATATTATTTTAATAATCAAACAAACAAACAAAAAAATAGACCATTTGAAATGGGTTGACCCTTTTTTTCAGAATTTCCCTAAGATTTTTGTTTTTCTATTCTTGTAAATAAATATATATGATGAAATTTGCTTTCATCTAATGCTAATCCCTTTACATATTATTGTATATAAATGGCATACTTAGTTATGCGTGCTTCCAAATCATTGAAATGAATTGTCCTTTTGAATGACACGATTATCGTTTTCCTGGATTTTTAAGCACTAAGATTTAAAATATATTTAGATTGGATTTATGCTTCATGCTTGTTTTCCACTTTTCTTTTACATCTCATTTGTAAGTTTGTTTCACTATTTTTTTATTATTATTGATGGAAACTTAGCTTCAGTGGATAGGAATTATAAAAACAAAAAGATGAATTTGATCTAATTTTATTTTGTAAATTTCAAAAATCTTGAAATTTTATAAATTTTAAATATACTTCCCACTCTCCAAATTTTCCTATCATTTTCACAAAAGTTTACTTCGCATTACTAAGTTCGCATACTTAGTTATGCGTGCTTCCAAATCATTGAAATGAATTGTCCTTTTGAATGACACGATTATCGTTTTCCTGGATTTTTAAGCACTAAGATTTAAAATATATTTAGATTGGATTTATGCTTCATGCTTGTTTACCACTTTTCTTTTGCATCTCATTTGTAAGTTTGTTTCACTATTTTTTTTATTATTATTGATGGAAACTTAGCTTCAGTGGATAGGAATTATAAAAACAAAAAGATGAATTTGATCTAATTTTATTTTGTAAATTTCAAAAATCTTGAAATTTTGTAAATTTTAAATATACTTCCCATTCTCCAAATTTTCCTATCATTTTCACAAAAGTTCCACTTATAAATTCCATTAAAATTATTAGAATTTTCTGTCTGCAAAAGAGGGCTTACTTTCGGCACAACTAGGCAACTGGTAAAATAAGAAAAATAATAAGGAATCCTTTAATACAGCAAAAATATATTATTGCAAAGTCAAACTGTTACTTATTTCTCAATCAGATGCATAAAATCCATTAAAAGAATACAAAAGTAATTTAGAGTGCAGGACTATGTCATGCGTATTGACAAATTTTCAAACTAATCGGAGTTACTTAAGATTTACGTTGGAAAATATGAAAATCTGTAAATTAATACTTAAATCAATTCTCAAAATGGGCCATTTATTTTCTACGAAGGGAAATTTGTAAAAATCTACGAATTTCCATAGAATATCGTTATTACTTGAATGAAAATGTTCTACATTTTATGAATGAATAAACCAAATTTAACCAAAACATATTCTTCTAACCCATAGGTTCCCAACGGGGGCGGTACCGCCCCCCAGTGGGCGCTGGAGCCTTCCAGGGGGGCGGTAGTGAGTTCAGAGAAAAATGGGGGGCGTTAGCACAGTCGAGGGGGGCGGTCATGGCATACCTACTTATTTAGGAACTAATATAATAAAAATAGTTGATCTCCTCTACATTGCCCAGTCCGAGACAAAAAACCTTAACTGCACCTGTAAAAAATGGATATCTATACAGACGAACCTAAATCTGAGGAAGGGGAGGGTGAGGATTGAATTTATTTTACTAATGCCAAAAAATAGCCGTGGAACTCGAAGAAGGGCTATGACTCGAATTAAAAATCATTATGTCAAATCATCATATTTACACGTTTTAGGGATCAGAGATTCCAAAAACATGTTTTTACAAAATGTCTGTCTGTGAGTCTGTCTGTTAGCCTATCTGTCTGTAATGTGACATACATTTTATATGCGCTCTGTCTTAACAAATAATGCACGGAATTTATATATAAAAAAAAAAAACTATATTCAGATATTCTCTGTTATAAATTGATGCTGATTAGTTTTTGGTGTAAATTACTAAAGAGGTGACGCTGCTATGCTGCTTTTTTCATGATTTCCGCAACTGCTTTATCTCAAGAACTACTACATAGATTTTCACTTAACTTCTGTTTTGATTATTCCTTGACATGAATAGATTCTGTTTACATTTTGTTGAAAATCGCTTAAACGGTGGCACTGTTATACTGTCTTTAACACGATTTCTGCAACAGCTGTATCTCAAGAATTAATGCAAGGATTTTCATCAAACTTCAGATTCAGTTTAACCTTGATAAATATGATTGCTGATTATGTTTTGGTGCAAATCGAGTAGCAGGTGCCGCTTTTATTTTACATTTTTCTCGACAGTCGCAGTAGTTCAAGAACTATATTAGTCAAGAACTAATGCACGGAATTTCCTACCATTAGAATCCTCACAGTGGGCATAGATTTTCATTTAATTTTGATGCTGTGATAGCGAATTTTGAAGTATTAACATTTATGCGATAGAGGAAAGTTTTTGGATTGCCACATCTGACAAGTTCAAAGACTGGAAAAAAAATTAAAACAGTCAACTGTATCAAACCTTTTTATGTCATCTTCTAAACAAGAAGATGACGGACTACGAGCTTCATACATCATGATTAATTTAATAACAAAAGTATTAAAGTTGCACACAGTCGGAGATAAATTAATCTTGCCTGGAGTCAGAGAGATAATAAAAAATTTTCTTAATGATAAGAAACCGCCTGATATCAACAGAAAAATTCCTGAGTAACAAATAATTCGATACAAAGAGGAATAGATGGCTAAAAGCATTGAAATATTATTATGCTATTACTTAAAGACTAGCAAATTTCCCTTTTAACACCATGGATCAGCGTTACCAAATAACAAAAATTCATAAAAGAAAAAAATCAAGAGTTACCATTTGCTAAAAATTGCTACCATTTGCTAAAACAAATACAAAGAGAGAATAGATATTTAATATCACGAAGTTAACCCATAGAAATAAATTCTTTATCATAATATTTTGTCATTTGCTACTGGTGTTGCTCGAACAACGACGAGACATCAGGAGGGTTTCATTAACACATTTTAAATAAGCAGTACTAAATGTACTCTCTGTACATTCCGTTACACACCATCAGCAATTGGTTTCAAAATTTGAAATGAACACATGTATACTTCAGTTCATTACTTTATTCGAGCAATCAATAGAAACGGTAGCAATTCATTGAATGAATGATATTTTGCCAACTTCATAGTGAAAATCATTTTATAACAAAGTGAAACAATTGTTTTACTTTGTAGTGCCACTATCACATGTTTGTCACTATCACATTGCATCTGATTTCTAAAGGAATTCAATCGGTTGCTGCTGCACACAAAAGTTCGTTGTCTTCGAAAAGGTATTTGTCTGAATCATTTTTCGATATATTTGATTCAGTATTACACTTAATAACAAATTGGAAATTGCACGTGAAGCGTATCAAATGAGGTGCGTTCGTACGATAACGAAGTTTTAAAATATTCAGATCTTGCTGATATAGTAGAGCTTACTTTGGATACAGTATAGTAATCGAAATCTTTGTGTTCCTGTAAATATGCAGGGAGTAATTTTTATTATACTTTATTAACGTATATCTTATTCATAAAATGTGAAGTAGTTTAATATGATTAAAACACGTCCCAAACAATGTTTCCCCGTATAACATTATTTAGTGGAATACATTTGTGTGGCCCTGTAATATAATAATAAATATTCTTTGCATCACAGATTGTGCAAAATTATTTTTTACTACATATTTCATAGATTCATGTCAATTCTATTATTTTCAAATGAGTGTAACACCATTAAAATGCATTTGAAAAAAAATTTCCCCATTGACCGTAATGTAACGGAATCCTTTTGATTGTCCCTGTAATTGATCTATGCATCCGATTTTCATAACATTTGAAATGACTCTACAAAATTATGTAAAAATTGTTCATTTTACATTCCAAACGATTAAAATGCATTTGAAACTTTTTTCCCCATTGTCCGTAATGTAACGGAATCCTTTTGATTATCCCTGTAATTGATCTATCCATCCTATTTTCATAAAATTTGAAATGACTCGACAGAATTATGTAACAATTATGTATTTTAAATTTCAAACGATTCGGTTGGGTAGTTTTTGCGTTGTTATATGCGGACGGACAGACAGACGGACGGACGGACTGAGCGACAACAATAGGTGCTACGTATTTACATAATTACGAACGCACCTAAAAACAGAGATGTAAAAATGCGCTAAAATATTATTTCATTAAAAAATGACATCGATTATGTGACAAACCTGTTTAGAATTTTAATTAAAAAATTTAAATATTAAAATTTTTTATAATAAGGCATAAGATGATTGCACGATGACGAGTTAAATTTAATTAAAACAAAAAACATCATAGATGTTTCTATGGGTAAACTTCTTTTGCTCAAAGGAAATCTAAGTAGAAGAGAACACAGCCAAATTCCCACATTATTCGCAGTCTGTGAAAGCAAGAATATTTACTTACTTACTGCCAACACTTGGACGTTCTTCATGAAATTTTCTCAGAGGGATTCCAAGATATTTATACATGATTATACCAAGTTGTTAGTTAGATAATTTCGCAAATGCAGCTACAGCAGTATCATCATATTTGGTGGAGGAAATCGTGGAACTCGCAGCAAACGAGAACTATAAGTAAATTTCAGAAATGGATACCAAGAGTTCAATCTTCAAAAACCTACAGCTCTCTAATCTGGATTGTGAAGGAGAGTACATAAAATTGTAATTGCTTTCCTTTCATCACATGTGGCTGAAACTGGGTTCCGTGTAGTAGCTAATTTACTGTCTAAGAAAAGGAACGTGCATCTTTGAACCTTACAGTTTGTGACTGATGTTGAAGAAATTGAAATCTGACATGAAAAAAATGTTAAAACTCCAATAGTTTCAACTAATTCGTTATTTTTAAAAAATTCTTTTTAGTTTTGTGTTTATTTTTCAATTTTTTATTACATTTGATGGTTTTTTTATTAACTTCTACTTTGATTAATAGATTGACAGATAGATAAAATATAGATAATATGCAATAATATTTTAACATTTTGTATAATTAACTATCTTCAAAGAGGGGGGGCGTTAGCATTTTTTTCTCTTGTAAAGGGGGCAGTGGACCAGAAAAGGTTGGGAACCTATGTTCTAACCGATAGACCAACTTAATTAGCACTGATTGGTAGAGTTTTGAAAGTTATCATGAGACATAGCCAAAGGCAAACAAATGGACGCATCAAATGACTTTAGGTCTGCAAAGTGTTCTCTATTGTCCAAAAAGCCTCATTTGACGTTTTGGGCAAATATTAACTGATTTTTCAACTAGTTTCATTCTACTAGGTAATAAAAAGTACATATCGTTTAAATTCACTTAATATTTTTTAAAAATGCATCATTGTAAAGATATAAACATAAAAAAGACAAACTCAGTGGAAAAAATATAATTTTGTAAAAATTTAGTTTATATAGTTCATGCGAATTTTTAAGACTGATTTATTGATTTGCCTAATACGGTTTCGTCAATCTGTCGAAAACTTATTCGTCTCTTTCTACTGTCTTTCCGTCTGTCACAGTGCCCGTATGTAAAAATTGTATAAGTCAGAGACTTCAAATTTTGTGTGATTACAGTTGAATAACTCGTGTCACATGTCAAAGCAGAAAATATTCAAAATGTCTATTAATTTAACAAAATTTTTTTTTCAATTTCATCCGTTAAATTTTTACGATTTGAATTTCAAAAGAAAGCCTTAATTTGAACATTTTACGTGTAAGCATCACAGCTTAGAGGAAAAGCGTCTCGCCAGTAAACTGAAGGTTCTGAGTTCGAGTTCTGGTGCTGGTAGTTGAAACTTTCATACTAAAATGGATTTAAGTAAAACAAGTACATAATTTTGGTCAATTTAAAGGTTTATATTATTAGAGTTTCGTTCATCTGATATTCATAATACATTTTGGAATCCATTTTTTTTCTCTTATGAAAACTATTGTGATTTATTAACAATTCACAATTTTAAATTTCGTTTAAACATTTTTTTTTTCAAATTTAAAATTTTATGTATCTGCTATTTTCTTCGAATTCTCAAAATAGATAAATAAATAAATAAATAATTGGAATGTTGGGTTTTATTACAATAATTTATTTGAACTTTTTTAATTTGATTAAATAAATTACATGCTTTTATAATCATTTAAAATTTAAATATTGATTCTACCATTTGTGTGAGAAAATAATAATTATAAATCATTTGGAATCCATTTTTTTCTCTTTTGAAAACTATTTTTATTTATTAACAATTCACCATTTTAAATTTCGTTTAAACATTTTTTTTTCAAATTTAAAATTTTATGTATCTGCTATTTTCTTCGAATTCTCAAAATAAATAAATAAATAAATAAATAAATGGAATGTTGAGTTTTATTACAATAATTTATTTGATTTTTTTAATTTGATTAAATAAATTACATGCTTTTATAATCATTTAAAATTAAAATTTTGATTCTACCATTTATGTGAGAAAATAATAATTATAAGTCAACAATTTGGATTTATTGATAATAGGATACATTCTTTGGAAAGCGATATTAAAGGAAAATCTGTGTGTGATCTGTGATCATGCGTTCCGACTTGTTTAAAATAATTTTTTCTCGATATTTCTGATTGCCATCAATATTTGGCATTCAATTTTACACAGAAATGATACAATAAAAAATAGAGAAAAGAAAAATAGATTATGATAACAGAAAAAATCATTAAAAACAACATGCCAGATATTTTACTTGACTATTGTTTTAAATTTATGAATGTTTCGGCATTTTTTTTTTAATCTTATTAGCGTATTAAATTTTAATCATTTCCACACCAGAATATCAAAACAAGTGCTCAAATAGTTATTACATGAAATCAAATTCTCTTTTGCATAAAGCTAAAAAGCTATTCAATCAAAATTTCTACCAAAATTTGAATTTGTTTGCAATCATTGTTGAATGCAAACTATTAATCCAAATGCATATATTAATCTAAAATATCTATTTTATTTTATGCAATCCGCTACTGGCAATATGGAATGATTTATTAGAACAATTTCACGAATTCCACCCGAGGGAAATTGTAAATAGGCATTCAAACTGTTTTCAATGTTTGCTTAATGAGGTTGATTTTGATCCGACGTTAGGTATTAGAAGTGAATATTCAAATTCTCATCTGCTTATTTCGAGAGAGTGATTCGAATAAGTAGATATGATTTCAACTATTGAAATTTAAAATAATTCTGAGTTGGTTTTATCATAAATATGGCTTTCAAATGGAAAAAAAAAGTTTAAAAAAAATGCCACATAGCGTCATTTTTAATATCATTTCAAATGTAAATTCTAAAATGCTTTATATGAATATAAGAAAAAACAATTATCATAAATCATTAACTCATGCTAGGCAATTGCATTGTGAAATTCACTAAATAATAAAGACTTTATTAAAACATATAATCTCGCTCAATGACATACATAAACAATAACTTTTATTTGAATTTTTACAGTTAAAATTAATGATAAAATCATGAAATCTGCGTTTTGAACTGTCTTTAGCACTCGCTGAATAACACCTTGTTGCTAGTAGTTAAAACTTCATTTTAACCCTTTCGGGTCCGAATTTTGCTCTATTTTGAGAACAAAAGTGTTATTGCTTTAATAATATTAGTCGTAGCTATCCAATAGATTTAGTGATGTTTAAAGATCCTCTCGTTGTCTGAAATGCAACAAATGTACTTATTTTATGTACTATTCAATTTTATATATATATGCTAATAGGTTAAGCAGGTGTTTTTGGAGACGTTTGGAAAATATCGTATAACAATAGCCCGTAAAGCATGGTGACATCACTGCAACGTCGTTATGGCCGTTTTAGAGCTCTTTTGTGACGTTTCACAAAGTGGTCACAGTGTGACAAATTTGTGAAAAATGTGTCATTTGTGACTAATTTGACATTAACATTGTGACGAAACTGTGACAAAAGCGACGATATTTCAATTGGCAGAAACATGTTTTTTAAAGTAAATAACATGTTTTGAAGGATATTTATAAATTTCTAAAGATTTTTAAGAAAGTCACATCTGAGTCACAATGTGACGTCACTGAGTGGTGGCATTTTGGTCATAGATGTGATGTGACCAAAGTGACTCACAGTGACGTCACTGTGACCATGCATGTTATTAGGGAGGGTTTAACAGATAGTACAACTTTCTAATGTTTTATGCGCATTTTATCACGCATGATTCTTTCAGAAAAGTAATTTATATTTTAAATTGTAATGCTGAAATGCATGTATAAAATAAAGGAATCGCCAAAAGGGCAAAGATACAAAGAGAATTAAGTAAACTTTTATTATTATTGTTATTACTAAATATCAAAACATAAATGAAGTCATAATAAGAAAGGCATACCGTAATAGCATGCATGGTCTCAGTGATGTCACTGTGGGTCACTTTGGTCACATCACATCTGTGACCAAAATGCCACCACTCAGTGACGTCACATTGTGACTGAGATGTGACTTTCTTAAAAATCTTAAGAAATTTATAAATATCCTTCAAAACATGTTATTTACTTTAAAAAACACGTTTCTGGCAATTTAAATATCGTCGCTTTTGTCACAGTTTCGTCACAATGTTAATGTCAAATTAGTCACAAATGACACATTTTTCACAAACTTGTCACATTGTGACCACTTTGTGAAACGTCACAAAAGAGCTCTAAAACGGCCATAACGACTTCATATTTCAGTCACTGTGACTTCACATCGACGTCACGTGACGTCACATCGACAATCGATGGTCACAAAGTCACAATATGACTTCACAACGACGTTGCAGTGACGTTACCATGCTTTACCGGTACTTAATGTATTAATAGTACACCAGACCCGAAATAGTTAAGATGGATTTAATTAAAAGAAATTGTGTATTTTTTGGCAATTTAAAGGTTTATATATTAGGATTTTATTCTTCTGACATTCATCATATATTTTTGTAATTCAATTTTTTTTTCTATTTTAAAAAATAGTTTGAATTATTAATGATTCAGCAATTCAAAGTTCGTTTAAACATTTTTGTTTTTCGTTTTTAGAAGTTAAAATTTTATTTATATCTTTGCTTTTTTTTAGAATTTTCGAAAAAATTTGAATTTTGTATTTTATTTGAATAATTTGTTTTGAACATTTTTGAAAATTTTATTAAATTAAACACTCCATTTTATTACTATTTTTAAATTAAATTCATTGACGATGCCATCTATGTAAAAATTTAATTATAAATTAACAATTTGGATTTATTAATTAAAGAATAAGTTGCATTGAAGGAAATATTAAACGAAACACTCTGTGCGATCTGTGATCATGTTCACCCACTTGTTTAGAATATTTTAACTTGCCAAATTTCTGATTAACATCAATATTTTGCTTTCATCTTTAAACAAATATGTTAAAATTAAAAGTACAGAAATAAAAAATAGATTATAATCACAAAAAGGGGGGGGGGATACCAGATATTGTACTAAACTGTTATTTTAAATTTACAAATGTTTCATCATTATTCTTTTTTAATTAAAATCGAATTAACGTTTACATTTTTAATCATTTCCACGCACAAATGTATAAATAAATGATCAAATAATTATAACACGAAATCAAATTGTCATTTGCACAAATCTGAAAAGCTATTCCATCATCATTTCTTCCATAATTCGAATTTGTTTGCAATCAGTTTTTGTATGCATAATATATAAATCCAAAATAACTATTTAGTTTTATGCAATCAATTGCTGGTAATATGGAATAAATTATTTGAATAATTTCACCCGAGGAACAATGGTAATCTGTTTTCCATGTTTGTTTAATAAATTTGATTGGTCCGACGTTAGGTATTAGAAATAAATATTCAAAATCGTATTTGTTTAAATTCTTGTTTATCTTGCTCTTGTCTACCAAAGAGCAAGTTTAAATGTTTTTAACGGATACATGCTTACTTAGTATCGTAAATAGTTTAAATCAAATCATTTTATTTAAAAACTGTTAATGGTATTTAGTTTTTATTTAAATACCTCTTATAAATTATTTTTGTTGTATTCAATAATAAAAATTTTGAGAGTTTACGTTAACATGTTGAGAACTGAGCAATTGAGGTTTAGTTGAAGTTTTAGTACTTTAAAATGAGTAACATAAAAATATGAGCATAAATAATTTTAGGTAATTTTTACATGTTGAATATAAATATTATATATTTATTTGATAAGATTTTTTTTTAGAATTCTCGTTTTTCTTATTTTATATTTAAATTATAATATCTTTTTAATGTATTCGTTAAATATATATCTTTAATGAGAGAATTATAAATTCAACTTTATTTAACTATTTAAATATGTACAAACAAACGCTCAAATAATAATTTCCTGAAATCAGATTCTCATTTGCATAAAGCTAAAAAGCTACTCAATCAAAATTTCTTCCAAAAATTGAATTTGTTTGCAATCATTTTTTAAATGCATAATATATTATAGAAAAATAACTATTTTATTTTATCCCATCAGTTGCTGTTAATGTGGACTAATTTATTTGAATAATTTCACGCATTCCACCCGAGAGACAATTGTAAATTGGCATTCAATCTGTTTTCAATGTTTGTTTAATAAGGTTGATTAATCCGACTTTATGCAGTAGAAATGAATATTCAAATTCTCATCTGCTTATTTCGATTATTTTCGATTATTCATCTGCTTATTCGAATACGTTGATTGATTTCAACTATTGAAATTGAAAATAATTCGGATTTGTTGTTCTTATAAAATGTATGGGGTTAAAATGGTAAACAAGTAAAATGTAAAAAACAGTGCCATATCGCATCATTTTATAATATCATTACAAATATATTTTCTAAAATATATTATGCGAATTTCAGTAAAAAAAAAAAAATTGAATCGTAAATCATTAACACATGCTAGGCAATTGCATTGTGAAATGCAATTTTGATCTGTAACTGATTCGCTCAATATATGGCTCTTGCGCATTTTTGAAATCATGTAATTGGTCAAGACGTTTCTAGACTTTTTATCACTTCACCATCACTCTTATCCTGAGGGCGTCTAGAGAAGCAACTCGAAATGTAGATTTTGGGATTTTATCACTAATTTTAACCGTGCAAGTTCATATAGGAATTGTTATTTAAATCTACCACAGAGCAATTTTATATGTTTTTAATTGATACATGTTTACTTAGTATCGCAAATCGTTTAAATCAAAGCATTTTATTTAAAAACCGCTAAAAGTATTTCTTCTTCATTTATATACATTTTATAAACTAGTTTTGTTGTAACCAATAATAAAACCTATAAGAGTCTTCCTTTAGCTTTTGAGAGCTTAGCTGAGGTTTTAATACTTTAGTATCAAGTCAGAATAACAATATGAATTATAAAAAAAAATAAGTTGATTTCTACATGATAAATAAAAATATGATATTTTTATTTGATAAGATTTTTTTTAAATACTTTTAAATTTATTTCCATTATATATTTAAATTATAATAACATTTAAATGTATTCGTTTAAAACACATTTTAAACGAAAACATTTATTTATAAAAATAATTAAAAATTCGACTTTCATTTAACTATGTTAAAACAAACGCTCCAATCATTATTTCATGAAATCAAATTCCAATTTGCACAAAGCTGAAATTATTCAATCACAATTTGTTTGCAATCATTGTTTGTATGCATAATATATTAATTCAAAATAACTATTTTATTTTATGCAATCAGTTGCTGGTAATATGGAATAATTTATTTGAATATTTTCACGAATACCTCCCGAGGGACAATTGTAAATCGTCATTCAAATTGCTTTCAATGTTTGTTTAATAAGGTTGATTTTGATCCGACGTTAGGTATAAGAAATAAATATTCAAATTCGCATCTGTTTATTTCGAGAGATTGATTCGAATAAATTGGTACGATTTAAACAATATAAATTGAAAATATTTCGGAGAAGTTTTTATAATATATATGGTGGTAAAATGAGGTAATACAGTAAAATGTCAAAAGAAAATGCCAAATCATTTTTTTAATTCATTTCAAATATAATTAGTATTAAGCGAATTTAGGTAAGAAAAAAATTGTATCGTAAATCATTATCACATGCTGGACAATCGCAACATGAAATTTAATAAATAATAAAAACAATCATTAAAATCATATACTTGTTCAATGATACACATAAACAATATCTTTCATTTGAATTTCTACAGTTATATTTAACGATAAAATCATGAAATATGCATTTTGATCTGTTTCTGTGCAGCCACTGGGTGGCGTTATTGCATTTTTGCAATTATGTAATTGGTCAAAAAGATTCGAAAATTGTCTAAACAAGAAGCCTTGTCTCTGGATTTTTACACACTTCACCATCAGATTTTATCCTGAGGACTACTGCAGAAGCAGCTCGAAGCGTAAAATTTTATAATTTTATCATTAATTTTAGTGCTACAAGTTCATATAAAAGTTCTGGTTTATCTGCACTGAGCAAGTTTATGCGATTTTAACTAATACATTCCTATTTAATATCATAAATTGCTTAAATCAAATCATTATATTTGAAAGTTTTTAATAGTATTTTCTTTATTTATATACACTTATTAAACTTTTTTTGTTACATTCAATAATAAAATGTATGTAACATATTTATTATTTAAAACATTTTATGATTTTATGCACTTTGTGAGAATTTAAATATATATATATTTATAAAAATTTCAATACCATGAATAATAAAATATTTCTGTATATAAAAATTGTCTAGAGTTCCTGGATTTATACGATTATATTGAACTAAATGTTTTTTTTCGCCCTAAATCAAAACTTTAGACTTTTATATTATTTAGCATTGTTTAATGTAGTATACTCTGAGCTATGTAATTTTTAAACGAGACATTTTCAAAAGCATGTCATCGTGTTTCATTTAAGGTAACCCTTTAAAACCTCCAGAAATCGATTTTTTTTAAATAGCATGCAATTAAATGTGATTCTTAACGAACGTGTCCATTTTAAAAAATATATATATAGTTTTAGCATGCAAGCCCTCTATAAGTAGTATCTGGTTCGCAACTAGTTTGCATTCAGTTGGTCTCTCATTACAATTCTTGAATATTTAAACTTTAATTAAAAGCCTATCCGGAAAAACTAACCACTACTTGCATTAAAATATTTTATATATAGTTTTACATCACCCTGTATATTTATTATTATCACAATTATAACCGAAATCAAAACGCATCTTTTAAAAATTTCGATTGTTGGTTTTCATTGGCAATTTTTCAGATTGAAAAAATTGCAAATCATTCTTAACTTACTAAGGAATTTTTTTTATGCTATTACATTGAAAAATGAAAATGAAAATAAACATAAAAGAAAATCATTCGAGAAATAGTGCTACTTTTTAAACTTATAATATCACGCTATATAAATGAGTGAAGCCGCCAAATATGCTGCAACGAATATAAACACGACTAATAAGAATGTATTTACTAAAATAAAACACATTGCTCAGTGGTGCACAAAACAAGAATTTTAATATACATTTGTACAATTAAAATAAAATAAAACTATCAACGTTTCGCGCCGTCTTCTGCGGTCGTCTTCAGGAATATATGATAACGGAAGGACTAAGTTTTCATCTTGATCAAGAGATTATATTTCTAATAAATTAAAATCTAAATGAATTAAAAGTTTAAAAATGTTTAATTTTACACGTGAGTAAAATTAAAATATTACAACGGAATAAAATTTCAAGATTTAATGATGTTATGCCATATTTTTGGTATATTGTAGGATAAATTAAAATACGAGAAAATAAACTATGTAATGATAATTTATCCTACAATATACCAAAAATATGGCATAACATCATTAAATCTTAAAATTTTATTCCGTTGCAATATTTTAATTTTACTCACGCGTAAGTGGCAACATTTTAAAACTTTTAATTCATTTAGATTTTAATTTATTAGAAATATTATCTCTCGATCAAGATGAAAACTTAGTCCTTTCGTTATCATATTTTTCTGAAGACGCCCGCAGGAGACGGCGCGAAACGTTGATATTTTTATTTTATTTTAATTGTACAAATGTATATTAAAATTCTTGTTTTGTGCACCACTGAGCAATGTGTTGTATTTTAATAAATACATTCTTATTCGTTAAATTTTATGGTGCAACTGTCCTGTATTTATTTATAAACCACGACTGTATTATATTTTATTTTCGGATTTATTTTTATTTAAAAGAACTTTGATCTAATCTAAAATGCAGAAAACACAATTGCATAAAAGCCAATCGCACAAAGAATGAAATTTTCATTATGCAAATAAAATTAATATATTTTGTCAGTTTTTTACCTATCACCATTATTTTCTATTGTTTCTAAAGCATGTTAATTAACTTTTAAAATTAGGCTTCATTTTGTGCTACCTTTTGTATATTAATATGAACATTAAAAGCTAGAATGACAGAAAAAATATACATATAACTATTTTAAACGCTGTTTAAAATTATTAGAGATAATTAAGAAACTGAATTAGTTTTAAACGTTCAAACTCGAAAATCTTCGGAAAAATTCTGTAAACAAATTCTCGTGTAGCATTTTTTTAAAAATCGTCACCAGGAATTTATTTCTTTTAACTATTCATTCGCAAACATTTCTATAAAATTTCCAATTACTTTTCCACTAGTTGTTTGCATTCATAAAATATAACTAATCGATTATTTCTATTTATACCACCCTATACTGATAAGGTGAAATAATATATTTCCATAAATCCACGTATCCCCTCTGAGAGACAATTGAATTGCAAATCGAACTTCAATCTGTTTTCGATGTTTGTTTAATAAGATTGTTGCATCAGTTAAAATGAATATTCAAAATCCTTTCAGTTTAATTAGCAAAATTAATTTGAATGCCATGATAAGCTAAAAAAATGTAACAGATTAATAGAAGTACTTATTACACCAGTAATAATGGTAAATAAAAATAAAACACCTAAATTAAAATGCACAAGTATTCCAAAAGATACTAAGAATATGTTTGAAATATGTGTTTTAGAGATTCGTCCATGTGACGATCCATATTCGTCTTTGTTTTTTGTCTGTCCGTCTGTCACAGAATCCATACAGAAAAAATGCATAAGTCAGTATGGATTCTGTGTATTTACAATATAATGTCTCGTGCCACACTACAAAAAAAAAAATAAAAAAAATAAAATAAAATAAAATAAAATAAAAAAAATAAAATATATTGTTATTTTATTTAAATAATTTTTTTCAGCGTGATCTGTTAAGTTTTGCGATTCAAAATTCAAAACAGAACCTTATTTTCAATGTTTTGCTTGTATACATCGTAGCTTGGAAGTAAAGCATCTTGCTAATAAACTAAAGATAATTAGTGTAATCTCTGGTGCTAGAAATTGAAATTTACATACAGTCGACTCTCGTTAATTCGAACTCGTCGGGACCACAAGAAATGTTCGAATTATCCGAAGTTCGAATTATTAAAAACATGCTTAATATGGTACTATTACAAAGGAATTAATGTTATAGTGTTTTTTAAACTTATTTCGTCTGTTATCATTAGAATATGACTTAATATTAAAGTAGAATTTATAAATACATAAACAAGTTAAGAAATTAGAAACAAGCACGATGGAAAAAAATTTAAAGCGTCACTGATGGACACATGGGGTTCTAAGAAAGTAGATATTAAATGCATTGTATTATATGTATACTCGTTCGGAACAATTTTCACAAAAATCAAAGAAAGAAAGTTATTCAAAGGATCTGAAATCTGTGTGAGAGAAAAGAAAAATGAAAAATCGGAATTCTCGTTAGTTCGAATTAAACGAAGTCAAGAGAAAATGAGTTCGAATTAATGAAAATTTTTAAAGTTATCCTGCCATTGAAAATTTCGGAACTTCATGTTTAGTTCAAATTAAGCGAAGATTCGAATTATCCAGTTTTGAGTTAACGAGAGTCGACTGTATTAAAATGGATTTAATTTTAAACAATTTCGTATTTTTTCCAATATAAAGGTTTATATTTCTTTTTTAATATTATTGACATTCATTATATATTCATTCAATTATCATTCAATTATATATTATTCATTCAATTATATATTAAATTCAATTTTTTTTCTTAAAAGCTATTGTGATTTATTATTGATTCAGCCTTCTAAATTTCGCTTGAACATTTTTTTGTTTTGTTTTTAGAGATTTTAAATTTTATTTTTCATAATAAATTTCTCACTTTCAAAAACGTGCGTACTTATTTCTTTTAACTCTGCACTAACATCTCTACACAATTTCTATCTACTTTAGCATCAGTTGTTTGCATTCATTTTATATAAAAATCGATCATTTTGTTTTATACCCATCCCATGATGATAACATGAAATAATATACTTCCATAAATTCATGTATTCCCTCTGAGGGACAATTGAATTGCAAATCGAACTTCATTCTGTTTTCAATGTTTGTTTATTTAATAAAACTGTTTTATCAGCCATTTCAATTTTGAAATGAATATTTAAAATCTCATATATTTAATTAAAGAAACTAATTTGAATGCCGTGATAAGATTTAAGAAAGAGATCAGATTAATAGAAGTGTATTTTTTTCCAATATATAGATTTACATTATTTTTTATTAACACTGGCGTTAATAACATATTTAAGAATTCATTTTTTTATTTTAAAAACGATTGTGATTTATTAATAATTCAGCCGTTTAAGTTTCGTTTCCACATTTTTTTTTCGTTTTTGGAAATTTAAAATGTTACCTTTTATAATAAAATTCTCACTTTCAAAAACATATAAATTTATTTCTTTTCACTATTCATTCGCAAACATTTCTACCAAACTTCCAATTACTTTACCATCAGATGTTTGTATGCATATTACATAACAAATCATTTGTTTCTATTTATACCATCCCATACTGATAATATGCAGTAATATATCTCCATAAATTCACGTATTCCCTCTGAGAGGCGATTGAATTGCAAATTAAATCAAACTTCAATCTGTTTTAAATGTTTGTTTAATTATCAGTCTTTTGAAATTTGAAAGGAATACTCAAAATTTATGTAGTTAAATCAACGAAATTAATTTGAATGCGGTGTAAGATTTAAGAAATAAAACAGATTAACAGAAGCTTATTTTATACCAATGTATAAATTTATATTAATTTTTATTAATACTGACGTTAATAATACACTGAAAAAAAGCTGCAGCAGAGATTCCAGACAATTTCCCTAAATAAACGGGCTTTATTCCTACATCAATGGACTTTGCCATTACATTAACGGTTTTTGGCCGTAAAACGCAAAAAAAATTACGGAAGTTGACCGTTTACGTTTAAAAAGTTACATATTCCGTATATTTACTGGATAAGTCACGGTAAAGTATTGTAATTTTACAAATTTTTTTGCAGTGTATATTTTAAAAATCAATTTTCTTCCTATTTTAAAAAGTATTGTGTTTATTAACAATTCAGCCTTTTAAATTTCGTTTAAACATTCTTTTTTTGTTTTCAGAAATTTAAAATTTTATTTTTTACAGTATAATTCTCATTATCAAAAAGTTATGATTTTATTTCTTTTGACGATTCATTCGCGCAAACATTTCTCAAGGATTTCGAATTACTTTACCATCAGTTTTTTTCATATTACATATCGAATATTTCTATTTATACCACCCCTTTTTGATAAGATGAAGTAATATAATTCTGTAAACCCACGTGTTCCCTCTGAGGGACAATTGAATTGCGAATCGAAATTCAATCTGTTTTCAATGTTTGTTTAATAAGATTGTTGCATCAGTCATTTTAATTTTGAAACAAATATTCAAAGTATCTTCATTTTAATTAGCGAAATTAATTTGAATGCCTCGTATATCAAATTAATAGAAGTATTCATTATATCAATAAAATTGAAAAATAAAAATGAAGTACTTAAAAGAAATGCAGCAGTACTCCAAAAGATACTAACATAATGTGTGTGTTTAGAGTTTCGTCTATGTGACGAAATCCTATTCTTTAATCTCTTTCTTTCCGTCTGTAACCGAATATGTAAACAAAAACTAGTCAGAACAGATTTTGTGTACTTACAGATGAATATCTCGTGTTACACGATAAACCATAAAAAACTTTTAAAAAATCCATTAATTTAATTTAATCAATTTTTTCAGTGCTATTCGTTCATTTTTGCGGTTTAAATTTCAAAACAGAACCTTAATTTTATTGTTTTGATTGTAGACATCGTAGCTTGGAGGTAAAGGTCTCGCTAATAAACAGAAGATTGTTAATTCAATTCCCGGTGCTAGAACTTGAAATTTTCATATTAAGATGGATTTAACTTTTAAAAATTTTCGTAGTTTTTGGCAATACATAGGTCTATATAATTTCTTTAACACAGACTTAATAACACAGACATAAATAATATATTTTGAAAATTAATTTTCTTTCTATTTAAAAAACTATTGGAATTTGTTAATGATTCAGCCTTTTAAATTTCGTTTAAACATTTTTTTTTTCATTTTTAGAAATTTAAAATTGTATTTTTTAAAGTAAAATTATCACTTGCAAAAAATTATCAATTTATTTATTTTAATTATTTAATCGCAAATGTTTTTACAAAATTTCCAATTGTTTTACCATCAGTTATTCGCATTCATATTATGTAACAAATTGATTATTTCGATTTACACTATCCCATGCTAATAACAAGAAAAAATATATTTCCATAAAACCACGTATTCCCTTTGAATGACATTTGAATTACAAATCGAACGTTAATCTGTTTTCAATGTTTGTTTAATAAAATTGTTGCAACAATTAAAATGAAAATCAAAAACCTTTCTTTCAGTTTAATTTGCAAAATTAATTTGAATACCTTGCTAAAATTTAAGAAATAGAATAGATTAATAGAAGTAGTTATTACAGCATTAATAACGATAAATAAAAATATAATATCTAAAAGAAAATGCAGCAGTACTCCAAACGATACTAAGATAGTGTTTGAAATATGTTTTTTTAGAGTTTCATCCATGTGACGAAACCCTGTTCATCTTTGTCCTCTGGTTGTCCGTCTGTCGCACAATTCGTGCACAAAAACTGTATACGGTAGTATAAATTTTCTGTATTTATAGTTAAATACTTAATGTCACACGACAAATCATAAAATTTGGAAATAATCTGTTACTTTAATTTATTCAATACTTTCAATGTGATCTGTTCATTTTTGCGGTTTAAATTTCAAAACTTAACCTTAATTTCAGTGTTTAGCTCGGAGGTAAAGCATCTTGCTAATAAACAGTAGATTCTTATACTATTATTTTAACACAATCGAACTGATTGGTAAAGTTATCATACGAATTGAATATTTGCCCAGGCCGGGAATCGAATCCGTATACTTAAATATTCAATTCGTGTGATAACTTTACCAATCAATTCGATTGCGTTAAAATAATAGTATATGTACGTATCCATCATTCTATGGAGTTCCATTACCTGCGGCTTATTCTGCCGAGCTGTCTAAATGACAGACCAGATGTTATGGCCAATAAGGTTTTCTGAGCGAAAAAACGCAGCTGGTTATCGTCCGGTTAGCTTAACAGGTGAAGCATTGGCCTTGTAAGCCAAGTATCCGGGTTCGATTCCCGTCCTGGGCAATTTTTCGCTCAGCTGGTAAATATTCAATTAGTAGATTTTTAGTTCAATCACCGGTGTTAGAACTTGAAATTTTCATATTAAGATGGGTTTAATATTTTAAAAATCCTGTTATTTCTGCCAATATAATGATTTGTGTTATTTTTATTAACACTGACATTCATAATACATTTTAAAATTCATTTTTTTTCTATTTTAAAAACTATTGTGATTTATTAATAACTCAGCCTTTTAAATTTCGTTTAGAATTTTTTTTTTCGTTTTTATAAAATATTATTATTAATATCTTTATTATTATTATAATTTTCAGTAAAATGCTCACTTTTAAAAACCTATGAATTTATTTCTTTTACCCATTCATTCGCAAACATTTCTACAGAATTTTCAATTACTTTGCCATCAGCTGTTTTTATTCATATGGTATAACAAATTGAATATTTCGATTTATACCATCCCATGGTGATGAGATGAAATAATATATTTCCATAAATCCACGTATTCCCTCTGAGGGACAATTGAATTGCAGATCGAACTTCAATCTGTTTTCAATGTTTGTTTATTTAATGAAATCGTTTTACCAGCCTTTTGAATTTTGAAATGACTATTTAAAATCTCATCTATTTAATAAACAAAATTAATTTGAATGCCGTGATAAGATTTAAGAAATAGATCAGTTTAATAGAAGTGTATTTTTTCCTATATATAGATTTACATTATTTTTTTTATTAACAGTGACGTTAATAACATATTTAAGAATTCATTTCTTTTTCTATTTTAAAAACGATTGTGATTTATTAATAATTCAGCCTTTTAAATGTCGTTTAATTTTTTTTTTTTCGTTTTTTTTAAAATTATTATTATTAATATCTTTATTATTGTTATAATTTTCAGTAAAATGCTCACTTTTAAAAACCTATGAATTTATTTCTTTTACCTATTCATTCGCAAACATTTCTACAGAATTTCCAATTACTTTGCCATCAGCTGATTTTATTCATATGGTATAACAAATCGAATATTTCGATTTATACCATCCCATGGTGATGAGATGAAATAATATATTTCCATAAATCCACGTATTCCCTCTGAGGGACAGTTGAATTGCAGATCGAACTTCAATCTGTTTTCAATGTTTGTTTAATAAGATTATTGTATCAGTCATTTGAATTTTGAAATAAATATTCAAAATCGCTTCAGTTTAATTTGTGAAATTAATTTGAATGCCGTAATAAGGTTTAAGAAATAGAACTGATAAATAAAATTGTTTATTTCATCACTAATAATGGTAAAGAAAAATGTACCTAAAAGAAAATGCAGAAGTTCTCCAAAAGATACTATGATAGTGTTTGATTTAGTTCTTTTTTTCTTTCAAATGATTATCAATTGAATCGAATTTTATAAATAAAAATAAATCCGCGGCCATTATATTTAAAAGTAACGTATAAACCTGTGTGTATGTCGACTCGTGCTTAAGTCGAAATCCCCTCAGCTAAATGGTAAGCAAATTTAATTGGAGTTCAAACAAAAACAGTGCAGAATTTACCTTGTTTACTAATTTGAAATGTAAAAATTCATTTAACTGTACATAATTTACTTAAAAAGGTGCATACTAAAACATATAAAAACTTAACTTAAATTTTTTTAAAGTTCTTTAAATGTATTTTTAAATTTTTAGGTGTTTTATTAATGCACCTTTTAAGTAATTTATGTACAGTTAAATGTATTTTTGAGTTTTTATGTGTTATATTATGCACCTTTTAAGTAATTTATGTACAGTTAAATGTATTTTTAAGTTATTATGTGTTTTATTATGCACCTTTTAAGTAATTTATGTACAGTTAAATGTATTTTTAAGTTTTTATGTGTTTTATTATGCACCTTTTAAATAATTTATGTACAGTTAAATGTATTTTTAAGTTTTAATGTGTTTTATTATGCACCTTTTAAGTAATTTATGCACAGTTAAATGTATTTTTACGCTTCAAAAAAGTAAGCAAATTTTTGAAAAAAAATTATTTTCATGTATAAGTCGAATAGCATTTCTGTTAGTATGTTAAAAAATTATTTGATAAAAATAATATATTCATTATATTTGCAGACTTTTTTTAAAGTTTCTAATCAATGTTTTAAAAAGTTAATAATAGTTTTTTAAAACTGTATAGTTTTGTAAAACGGAAGAAGCTTTAACTATCGTGAAACCTATTCACATCAATTTAATGGTACTTAAAAAGGAAAAATAATCTTTCAAGAATCATGACTCAAGCCTTAATTAATAGTGTAAACAATTTCTTAGGTTACTAAGTTGTAATACTTCTTTGTATAGTAGGACTTTTAGGATAAATATCTTGAATCATCCCTTTTTAAAAAGAGGATTAAAATGATGAAAAAAAATTCCCCTGTATTGAAGTGAACTCTATAATAAGAGAAAATGTGTGTAGTAGAATTATAGGGACATTATAGTCTAAGAGCCAGTGAAAAGCTACCTATATGTATTTGACCAGACTTGAGTTTCTGTACATTGAGGCCCCTATACCTACTATACATGAGATGGGGAGTCTCTAAGCCCAAAGTGGTGGACGCGACTAGTGCGCAAGTAACACAGGTATCAATTTTTGGCAAATTTTAAATCCATTTGACCACGTCTGCCGCCCCTATCTTATTAGTATTATCGGAAAACAACAATGGCAGACCATTATCGCGCGGTTAACATTGTGGCAGACAGTTTTGAAAGTGCTGAAAAAAAAAAAAAATTTGAAATTGACCAGATCTGCCATTTACATATTTTGCTTATTAGGGTCTTAAAAACTTGTATTGATCACAGCAGACGTCTTCATTGAGTACACACTTCATTGAGTACACACTTCTTTGAGTACACACACACTTCATTGAGTACAGACAATCAAATCTTATCTATTAGCTGGTCAGATGTATTACAATTAAGTTCCCTGTTTTACATCAATATTATTTACGTTATCATTGTATTTATGAAAATTAATATTTAATTTTGTAAATTATGTACTAAAATTTATAAGTCTGATGATAAAAAAAATATATTTCAAAACAATGTAAAATATTAAGCTATATTGCAGATAACAAATAATCATTCACATATTGATTTTACTTTATTCTTTTTATTCATTTAAGAGAACATTTTTTTTTTTAAATGAATAAAACAATTGATTATGCATTCATTACAAAATATTTATTTCTTTTCATTCATTTGAATCTCGCCTATCATTCTGGGACGATTCTATTCTAAAAAGGTGTGCAAGGCTAAGATGTGCATTTTCTCGTCTGCGCTGTCATTAAAATTGTATCTTACTTCTGTTATTTTCTACTTCCAATCAAAGATTAAAATTCCATTACCGTAATTTCCGGTGTATCATCCGCGAATCACACAATCGTTTTTCGACCCAGAACTTTTTTTTAATGAAATTCAACTTAATAGATCGCCTTAAATATTTATTTTATCTCATTAAATAAGATTTCTGGGTCCAAAAATAATTGTTTGATCCGCGGATTATACGCCGGAAATTACGGTAATATCACGTTTTAATTAAAATTAAAACTTCTATTTTTACTGTTCAAACGGATAATTCGAGTACAAATAAATCTTTCAGGAAAAGCAGTTGGTCGTAGCTGTTTTAACTAAAAAGAAACAACACACGCTGGTTCTTAAACACAACAAATATGGACTGTAGATGCGATTTATTCAACACTGAAATATGCGAGCCATTGGTCGGCTATCAACATTCCATCATCTTTTTACATTCGGATAAACACAAACTTATAACAAAAACATAGAATGCTGCCAAAAACATAAAATAAGAAGAATAAATTACCATGGTAACGAATAATACAATTTCTTACTGGAGCTTTTTCACATAAATGAAAGCAGACGATTTTTACCAAAACGGCAGTACGACAATTTTATATGTCATTCAATTCTGTGATCAAGAGACAGAAAAAGAAAAATTAATTGTTCCGATAGCTAATTCTATAAAATGAGCCAGTCAAATTGCCGGTGATTCTAGAAGTACTATTAAAAAATCACGAAGAAATAAGAAATGCGCGTAATACTGTTTTTTGTTCATCACTGAAAAAGAGTTAAAAAGAATGCCATTGAAAAAAAAAACATCTATAGATGATTTCGATTGCAGTGGTATTAGACAAACTGTACACCATTTTTTTGTCATATAGAAAATTATTCCGCCTTTGAATAAATTGCTCCCTGTTTTGAAAAAAAGAAACTTTGCGTCAATTACTCCATAAAATTGGTTTTAAAGTTAAAGAGCCAAAAAAAAAATAAGACTTCAAACAAAGAAAAAATATCTTTTAATTTTTTTTTTTTTTTTTTTTTTTTTTTTTTTTTTTATTGACTACGAAAACGTTTTTACATAAATCGATAATATTCCCAAAAAATTGATTCTTGAAAAAAATGTAGCTAAACAAACTGTTCCCTTCTATTTCGATAAAATAAACCAGACTTGATGCATGCGCAACAGCGTTGAGAGTTTTATGATACGATAACAAATAGTATGTGTTTTATTAAATTCACGAAATACGAGGCATTTGTATGAAGGTTCACAAATATACTGAAACAATCTGGCAAAAACCATTAGTGTGGGGACATAACATGCCCTCTCAGGTATAAAACCTCACATATTTGAATGCTAGTAACTATAAAAAAGAATATTATAGGCTAGAATGAGTACAATAATAATCTTTAAGGGAAAAAAGAAAGATAACTATAGACAATCTATGCATACATCTGACCGGGTAATAGATAAGATTTGGTTGTCTGCTGAAGAGTGTACTCAATGAAGACGTCTGCCGTGATCAATATAAGTTTTTAAGACCCTAATAAGCAAAATATGTGAATGGCAGATTTGGACAATTAGTTTCAAAATTTTATCTTTTTCAGCACTTTGAAAACTATCTGCCACAATGTTAACCACACGATAATGGTCTGCCATTGTTGTATTCCGATAATACTAATGAGGTATTTTAAAATTTCAAAACGACAGACGTGGTCAAATGAATTTAAAATTTGCCAAAAATTAATACCTGAGTTACCTGGGCACTAGCCGCGTCCACCACTTTGGGCTTAGTGATTCCCTATGTATAGTAGGTATAGGGACCTCAATGTACAAAAAACTGAAGTCTGGTCAAATACATATAGGCAGCTTTTCACTGGCTCGTAGACTATTATTGTTGAGATTTTTTATTTTAATCACGGAGAAAGGACCGTTTCCGATTTTATCTCTATGTCTAACCTTGACCTACATGTGATTACTTAAAACAATTGCTCATTCGCCGATTATCTGCAAATTAATTAACCAAATAATTTTAAAGGCCGTGATAATATTTAAGAAGTAGAACAGATTAATGGAAGTGCTTATTAGATCACTACTAATGGTAAATAAAAATGAAGTACCAAAAGAAAATGCAGCAGTTTTCCAGAAGATACTAAGATCGTGTTTGAAATGTGTGTTTTTCCTTTTAAATGACTATCAACTTAGTTGCGATTTATAACTTCTATTAGTGTGAGTAGGAAAGATAACAATTAAACTATTACATGTAGAATTAACTTGAATTAATGGGTTTATTAGTGAAAAGGGAAGTTAATAAAATGTAGAAATCTATTAAAGGGAATTAATTACTGGTTTTCTGAAAGGGGAAACATATGTAGCAGTAACTTCGGTACACCTATCATCATACATTTCGGAACAAAAAGTAAAAACAAGTTTTCTTTTCACCTATCATTTTCACCCAATTAAATAGCTTCAATAGCTATGTATTTATTTTATTTTATGCTATTACTAACAGGTAATGTGAAATACTTCATTTCAATGAATCTATGTATTTTACTAAGACAAACCTGAATTGGAAATCATAGTTCAATCTATTTTCAATATTTTTTAATGAATATTTGTTTAGGCTATTAGAATCTGAAATGAATATTCAAATTACATCAGCTCAGTTCGGAAAATTAAATCGAATATGGCAATATTATTGCAAGTATAGAATAGAAAATCTTTAATCAAAATTAAGTATTACATGAGTAGCGTGTCTAAGAAATATGGTGAAAATGGAACACGTAATATAATTTGGATTACAAAATCGTTCGGCATATTATTTTATTTTTGTTTCTGATGTATAATAATGAAATTTTGAATATATATATTTTTAGTCTACATTTTTATGTTTCAATATTTTCTTCTCCTTAATAAAAAAAACAAAGTATATACCGGAGGTCGTATAAATAAATTAATAGTTCAAAATTTGATGCTGTTTTAGATGAAATTGTTAAAAGATATTTAGTTACAGTTTTTATACAATAAAATATTGTTGCGTATATAGGGTTCTTTTGATCTTATGGTTAGACGACTTCAAACTCTTGTCTCTCAGAAAGGTAGAAAATAATTTATTTACAGATCTTCAGAACAACAGTCTTCGAAACACAAAAATATTACTAGATATTCAAAAATAACTGTTCAAATCTATCGTACAAGTACAGATATAGGTCCCAGAGACTCTTTATACAATGTCTCAACGCTAAATCACATTCAAAACAATGTAGAGAAAACTCAAGCAAACTTGCTTACAATCGCAGCTCACTCAATGACTGACTGATGAATAATAACCACAACAGCTCGTATTGCTCTACTTATATAGGCTCACAGCATGTGCTGGAGATTTCTACAACCTTCTCGAAAAATCCACAAAGCCACGGAACAACATTCAATGTATCAGTATATCTGTAGAGGGGTTACCATAGAGAGGGAAGGGTTACCATCGCCAACAAGTTGGCGACAAACTTGGCGATATATCGCCAAATTTGGCGACCAAAATTAGTCGTTAAAAGTGACGCCAACTTGGCGATATATTTAACATTTCACCAATCTGCCGTAGACATACACTGAAAAATAATAGACAAGTTTGCTTGATAACAGAGACAATGTTACAAAAACTAATATTAGTAAAGGATTGGAGCTTAATAAGATTATTTACATAATTTTACAGTACAAACACTAACTATTCACAAAATTCGTAACACTACCCCCTCCTCAAAGACTGCACGTCCCGGGCAGTGCAATCCTTGAGTTAGAGTAAAACAATTAAAATAAATAAATAAATAAATAAATAAATAAATAATAAGATTTACATAAATAAGAACTAATTACTATTTACATATTTACAAAAAAAGTGACTTTCATGACCATGGTCTGAAATTCCAGTTTTGAATTTCTAATCACTTTGGCCAAAATAAGGGGCTAGCTGGTTATAATGTACGAACTTGGGCTTGGTCTGTGGCGATTTTCGTATACGTACGACTACGTCATTCAGCCTGTTGATGACTGCTTAAGGACCGTCCCAGTTTCTTTGTAATTTAGGCGACAGTCCCTTACGACGTATGGGATTCCACAACCAAAATTTGTTACCTTCGTTGAACTCATGTCCAGTTGCCTTCATGTCGTACCGTGTCTTCATCTTTTCCGATGCCAATCTGATTCGGTTCCTCGCTAGACGATGAATCTCCTCAATCCCTCCCTGGAGTTTATCCATACTCCTCGGGCGATAAAGGAGCATCAGGAGGACGGCCAAACAAAAGATCCGCAGGTAGACGAAGATCACGACCAAAGAGCATTTGAGAAGGGGAATAACCAGTGGCCACATGAACAGCACTCCTGTAGGCAAGCATCAACAGAGGCAATTTCTTGTCCCAGTCCTGTTGATCTCTAGACACCAGAAGACAGGCTATTTAGGATGGTACGATTGAAACGCTCCACCATGCCGTCCGATTGAGAATGTAGAGGTGTAGTTCGAGTTTTGTGCATGCCGAGTAGTCCACACATTTCCTTAAACACAGTCGAATCGAAGTTTCTTTCTTGATCGGAATGGAAATGAAATGGAACTCCGTATCTGGAAACCCAGTGTAGAACCAGTATGTCTGCTACGTTTACCGCCTCTTGATTAGGAATGGCGTAAGCTTCAGGCCACTTAGTGAAGTAGTCCATGACAACGAGGATGTACTTATTGCCATCGGATGTTCTAGGAAGAGGACCCAGGATGTCTAGAGCAATTCGTTCGAAAGGAGCTAATACATTATAACGCTGCAATCGTCCACGGTTGCGCCTCTTTGGACCTTTACGTGCTACACAGGTGTCACAAGTTCGACACCTCTTCTCTACATCACTGCGAACATTATTCCAGTAAAAACGCTCTCAAACCTTTTGAAGGGTCTTCATTACACCAAAATGACCTCCTGTGGGACTACCATGAAGTTCTTGAAGGACCATAGAAACTCTCGACTTAGGGAGTAGTAGTTGCCATCTACATGTCTTTCCATCGTCAGACTCGCATTTTCGATACAAAATACCGTTCTTCAAATGTAGGGAATCCTAGAGAAGCCAATAACGTTTAGTCGTAGGATGGTAATGGGCCATGTCTTGCCAGCTGGGCTTCCTGTTGGACTCCTCTTTCAGCTCTAGAATTGGCTTAATTTTTGGATTAGCAAGTTGATCTTTACGCAGGCTCTCGTCACTCCACGGATCTTGCGATGATGTAGACCCATTTGTAACTTGTCTTACGATAGGACCTTTGACATTAAATTTCTTCTCAACCCGGTCGCAGTATCTACAATTCTCTGAGCTGGATCTTCTTGAGAGAGCATCTGCATTTCCATGTGATGAGCATTTTCGATGGCGTATCTCCATATCGTACTCTTGAAGCTTTTGTATCCATCTGGATAACTGGCCTTCAGGGTTCTTAAAATTCAATAGCCAAGTTAGAGAAGCATGATCAGTTGGGATCAGGAGTTTTCGACCGTAAAGATAGTGATGAAAATGGTCTATGGCTTTTACTGCAGCAAGAAGCTCTTTTCTTGTTACGCAGTAGTTTCGCTCTGCCTTTGATAAGCACTTGCTGAAATAGGCGATAACAAGGTCCTGGCCGTCGATTTCCTGAGACAGTACAGCGCCAATGCTTTCGTTACTTGCATCCGTATCAAGTATAAACTGTTTATCGATTTGAGGATATGACAGAATTGGAGTGGATGTTAAGGCCTCCTTAAGCTTTTCGAAAGCAGCGTCACATTCCTGTGTCCACATAAATTTTTGATTGGCTTCTGTTAATTTATGAAGTGGTCTTGCAATCATCGAGAAGCCTTTGACAAATTTTCGGTAATAGGTGCATAATCCTAGAAAGCTCCGAAGCTGGTGAACATCTGCTGGACGATTCCAATTTTTCACAGCCGATATATTCTCCGGATCAGTCCTAACTCCTTCCGCCGAAATGATGTGTCCAAGGTAGGTGACTTCATTGCGAAACAACTACACTTCGAAGGGCTTAACTTCAAATTAGCTTCCCTTAACTTTTGTAGCACCCGCCTGAGGTTGTTCAGATGTTCATCAAAAGATTTTCCTATGATTATGATATCGTGTAAATAAACAAGACATGCCTCATATGACAACCCCCGGAGAACCGTTTCCATAAGGCGTTCAAAAGTTGCAGGTGCATTACATAGACCAAAAGGCATTACCGCATTACCTTGAATTGCCATAATCCTTGTCCCGTTGTGAAGGCAGTCTTCTCGCGGTCGTCCGGATGAATCTCTACCTGCCAGTAACCACTCTTCAGATCCAGAGTCGAGAACCAAGTGTTGCCCGCAAGTGTGTCCAGAGTGTCGTCCATCCTTGGTAGAGGGTAACTATCCTTTTTGGTGACGTTATTCAGTCGGCGGTAATCTATACAAAATCTTGTAGAACCATCTTTCTTTCTTACAAATACAATGGGAGACGCCCATGGACTTGTCGATGGTTCGATGACATCATTTTCTTCCATATCCCTAATTAAATTTTGCACCTCTTCTTGCTTTTCAAAAGGTAATCGTCTAGGGTGTTGTTTGATAGGTGAGTGATTTCCAGTTTTAATTTGGTGTTGTGCCATTTTAGTTCGTCCAAAGTCTTAAGATGTTTGGGAAAATAAACTTTGGAATTCCCTAATTAAATTTTCCGCGGCGTCCATCTGTTTTGGATCTAAGTCTGTATTTTGTAAAAAATCCTTGATTAGATTATCTGAAGATTTCTGAGAGTGATTGGAATTTTGACTTATGCACGTCACAGGAGCACATGATGCTATCACCTCTCCTTTCTTGATAGTCCTCGTTTTATCACTGATGTTAGCAATTCTGACTGGAATGGTCTTCTTCGAGAGGTCCACCACAGATGAAGCCACCAATACTCCTTTTTGTTTACTATTGTCCTCGGGATAATCTATATGGCCAAATCGATAATTAGTTTCATTGTTAATTACAGCTGGAACTAAAAATTCTGTTATTGGACCTAGATTGATGTCTTCTTTGGCTATTACTGTTTGTCTATATTCAATTTCGTTATTTAATACAAAAAGGCTTATTTCTTCAAATTTAGATAGCATTTCATTATTTTTAAAATCAAGTTTGAAGCCAAACATCTTCAGAAAATCTAGTCCGATTAAGCAAGGATCTGTTATGTTAGCCACATATGCCGTATGGTAATATTTTGTTCCTCCAAAGTTGATGGTTAAATTTGCCTTTCCATATATGCCTATCTTGTTGCCCGTCCCGATTTGCAGGGTAACGCATGGTGGAGTCCAGATGAGTTTACATTTCAAATTTCGAGCCAAATCTTCTCTTATTATTGTAACATAGGCTCCTGTATCCACAATCATACGGCATTGAATCTCGTTAATAAATCCAATCACATACATTTCATTATCGCCGCCACTCATTTTCGATATTTGAAGGATCTTCAGGTGGGGCTTTTTATTCTCTGGTCTTGAATTCATCTCACGTTCTTTCACTTTGGGGCAGTTTCTTCGGAGATGTCCTGTATCACAGCATCCCCAGCACGTGAGATTCTGTCTTCTTAAGCTTGTTCTTCTATATTTTAAGGCTTCAAGCTCTTGATTAATTTTCCTAATTTCTTTCAAGTCGTCTATTTCAGTGTCCGAGATTTTCTTCACCGTTGCACCTCGAACTGAATGACGATCTCTTCGGCTGGCTTGTGTAGCTGCTTCCAACTTTAAGGCATATAGTAATGCAGCCTTTAAATCCTGTACATCTACCATTCGTACCGCTCTCTGCACTTCGGGATCTTTTATTCCGTCTACAAAGTACTGCAGTGAGAGCATTTCCCGTACATTTGTTGGGCAGTCGCTGAATGCTAAATTTGCCAACCGTTCTATTTCTGAGGCAAACTCTTGAAGGGTTTCACTCGATTTTTGATGGCGGCTCTTCATTTGTATTCTCGTATAATCTTTGAAGAATTTTTTCTCCGAACCTCATTTCAAGTGCACAACTTAGAGTCTCAAAATTGAGTTGCGTCATATCGGGCAATGTTTGCAGCATGTCGGCGGCTTATCCTCTCAAAGATTCTGCCAGTTGACAAGCTTTCACCTCGTCACTCCATTTGTTCGCTTCAGTTACAATAGTGAATTGGGTCTTGTAAACTTGATAGGAACTCTTTCCGTCGTATGTCGACAGCTTAACGTGCACAGGAGAAGCAGACAGTTTCCTAAATTCTTCATAATTACCACTGGACGCTGAAAGCTTCCTCTCAAGATCTTGTACTTTTTTATTTAGCCTTTCATCTACTT
This sequence comes from Maratus speculifer, assembly GCA_964019185.1. NCBI lineage: Eukaryota > Metazoa > Arthropoda > Arachnida > Araneae > Salticidae > Maratus > Maratus speculifer. The sequence goes on from OZ025290.1 coordinate 415,775,744, forward strand.
CACCTATTTTCTCTTCAACGTTACTGATTTTCTCTTCAACGTTACAAACTTCATTCTGAATTTTCTCTTCTACTTCCGCCATTTTCCTTTCCATTTTCTCTTCAACATTACTAACTTCATTCTGAATTTTCTCTTCTACTTCCTCTATTTTCTCTTCTACCGAGCCTATTCTTCTCTCTACCGACGAGAACTTTTCTTCTAAAGTTTTCTTCATTTCTTCTTGGCCTTTCAGTCACATCTTCTTGGCATTTGTCAATTTTATTTGTCAACTGTTCCATTCTTTCTTTGTTTTTATTCATTTTATTCGCCAACTCTTCTTGGCCTTTATTCATTTTTTCCGCCAACTCTTCTTGGCCTTTATTCATTTTTTCCGCCAACTCTTCTTGGCCTTTTGATAACTCTTCTTGGCCTTTGTCAATTTTATTGGTCAGCTCTGTCCTTAATCCGTTAATAGCTTTCAACAACTCACTCAGTTGCTCTTCCATTGCTCTTGTTTTCGCCATAAGATCTCGAATTCTGACACCAAAAATTGTTGCGCATATAGGGTTTTTTTGATCTTATGGTTAGACGACTTCAAACTCTTGTCTCTTAGAAAAGTAGAAAATAATTTATTTACAGATCTTCAGAACAACAGAGTCTTCGAAACTCACAAATGTTACTAGATATTGAAAAATAACTGTTCAAATCTATCGTACAAGTACAGATAAAGGTCCCAGAGACTCTTTATATAATATCTCAACGCTAAATCACATTCAAAACAATGTATAGAAAACTCAAGCAAACTTGCTTACAATCGCAATTGCTCAATGACTGACTGATGAATAATAACCACAACAGCTCGTATTGCTCTCCTTATATAGGCTAGCAGCATGCGCTGGAAATTTCTACAACCTTCTCGAAAAATCCACAAAGCCACGGAACAACATTTAATGTATCAGTATATCTGTAGGGGGGTTACCATAGAGAGGGAAGGGTTACCATCGCCAACAATCGCAAAGTTTGTCGCCAACTTGGCGATATATCGCCAAATTTGGTGACCAAAATTAGTCGCCAAAAGTGACGCCAACTTAGCGATATCTTTAATATTTCGCCAATCTGCCGTAGACATACACTGAAAAATAATAGACAAGTTTGCTTGATAACCGAGACAATATAACAAAAACTAATATTAGTAAAGGAATGGAGCTTAATAAGATTATTTACATTATTTTACAGTACAAACACTAACTATTTACAAAATTCTTAACAATATTTATATGCAACATTTTAAACAGCAAAAACTCATTTTTTGAATAAACAATTTTATATTTATAGGGAGAGGTGTAACAAAAATTTAAAGGCATATATTATTGACATGTTTTGATTCCAATCTAATAAGAACCATAATCATTTTAAAAATAAAAAATACAAATCAATGTGAAAAATAACACTAGTAAGTCTTGATTACGTCCTTTTATAACTATATATTATTAATATTACGATAAAAATACAAATCGTTTCACGGTCAGTTCAAACCCCACGCAACAATGATATTCAAACAAAAAACCACACGCTCTATTGTAACAACAATAAATTAAAAATAGACCATTATAAAAAAATTTAATTTCCAACTTGGTTCATTCTATTCAAGCTTTCACGAGGAATTCATTTATAAACTCTAACCGTAACTTTGGAAAAATAAAATAAAAACTATCATTGCAAACAAAATTTTTACGCGTATAAATTTCAATAGACTCCCTTATAATGGATTTATGACAACAGTTTGATATGAAACATAATTTGATTTCATTAAACATTCATTTCATTTTTATCTTCTCATATAAATATAATCTAAATAAAGCAGTGTTAGTACGACGAAATTTAATATCAGATTCATGTTCACCTTTTCTCATTCCAATTTTCTCCTAGTCATGCATATATAATTATTTAAGTCACATTTTTCGTAGTATAAGAAATTTCATAAACATCTGCAATTTCCTCATATCTTATAGGGTCAAATTGCTAATTACGTAAACTCTTTATTTAACTACGTAATTAATGCTTATTAAAAAGTATGTTTTGCTGGTTTTTATTGTGTATAACAGACATTATTAAATCATAAATATTATCTTGAATCTCTTTCCATCCAACAAACTCTATTTCTTCAGGTGAAGCGAGAGTCGATTCAACATGTCGACTGAGATTCGACTCTGCAAAATAAGCCGAAAAGCTCATGCGTATAGAGTAATGTCTGAATTTCGAAAGCTTGTTTTCGCCAGCTCTATCTGTTGGCTGTAATTCGAACTATTTTAAGAAATTGCATTTAAAAAAAATTTTTGATTTTCTAATAACAATGCAGCAAACCGCGCATTTTTATCATTTTTATCATGTTTTTTATTAAAAAAAACATTTTCTCTGCTATTTCGATTATAAGCAGCATTATACCATAAAAGGATTGTCTTTCAGTAAAAAGGCGATATTTATATCGAAAATAATAATATTTCAGTAAGGGAAAATATGGTATCCTCGCCTCGGTGTACGGCATTCTGTCAAGTGATGTTCTTGCAGTTCCTACGTAAATGCGCGCAGGTTTGAGGAGAGGGGGGTGCAGCCTTATACATCCTTATTAGACATAGAAGAATACATTAGAATACATCCTTATTAGAAAAAAAATAACAAAATACCAAACTGTCAGTTGGTTTAGGTTTACGCGTAAACCACCGGGAAAACTGCAAACACCGGCCCCCTTTCCTCTACTAATCTCATAAATTACTAAAATTCAAAAATCTTTTTCGCATACTTTGTTGGATTTTTAACGACCTCAGACCCCAATATCGATGAGCTCAGGGATTTCGTAATTAACAATTCTGTTGATCTAATTCTTAAAAAGTGGTAAGGTTCACAAATTCTAAAAATCGTAAATCAAAATTTCAGAGCCTATCTCATTTGACGTACTGACAATAACGCTATTTTGCTATACGGCTCAGTGTTGAGTTTAGACACTTTTCTCCGGGTGCGACTTCTGTGGCTCCGGGGTGGGGGATGAAACTTTTTCACCAGTGAAAACATAAAAACTCTATTTTTCCTCCAGGAAGACATTTCATTGCTCCGGGGGGGGGGCAATTTTCCCTCTGGGCACCCCATTAATTCAACACTGATATGGCGAGACTGTTATTTTCGTTAATAGAAAGGTATCACATTCGGTAACTCACTCTCTCCCCTCCAAATTCTAGAAAATTAAACACTAAAAACCATTAGACAGTCAAAGTTAATTCATACTCTCATCCATATGTCTTAAAACCTTCAGCAATCCCTCATCCCATAATCGCTCTTCCGTCCGACTTGGATAAATTATCTAGGCTAGATGTTGAATGATACTTCCAGGTTACTTCATTGGTCATCATTCGATTTTTGATGCAAACAGTACCACTGATGCTTTGAAAAGAAATAGTCGACGCCTCCTACCCGACACGATATGATCCATCGGATGGAACGATTAATCGACCTTGCTCTATTAAAGATATCTGTAAAATAATGATTCCCTGATGCCAGATTTTACACTCACTTTACCATATTTCAAGTAAATTATAGAAACACGGTTTATTTACAAAAATTCCATTCGACCATTAATGGGGCTAATTGCAAATATAACGTTATTAACTTTTTGGTAATTTTGGACCCCCCCTCCCTCCCTTTGGGTATCATACGTTACATCCATCGAACTCCCTCCCCCGGTAATGATACCGTTATCAAAGCGTAAAAAAATATTTTTAGAATTTAGTTCTTTTGTTTTGAGTAACATACAAAACTGCTTAAATTTATTTTTCTCAAACTTTATTGACTCAATTGAAAATAATTTAATAAAATACCACTTTATTCAAATAAAAATAGTTAACTATTTTGAACAAAATACCACGTTAGAAAGAAAAAGAAATAATTCTGATTGGGTCAAAAATGATATCGATATCAAAAGGCAAATCCCCCTCCCCCTAGAGATATCTTAAGATATCATGTGTCAAACCCTCCCTCCTCCCTAAAATGATAATGTTATATATGCACAGCCACTAATAAATATATATATATTGGAGTAATGATATATATATTTATATATATATATCATTCTTGTTTCTAGTAAAACCATCGTAAATACACTATATTGCCATTGATTATGGGACACTTGCGATTTTAGACATTTTACTAAATATCTAGAAAAATACATGAGGAATCATCTCGAAACTCTTAGAGTATAAATATAATAGTATACGTCATACATCTCCGTGAAGATTTTTTACCGAAACTCCATAGGGGACCGTCAACAAATTAAAAAAGAATGAATATCTTTTGAATAACCCTGTCAAAACTAATGTAGCAAAAGCGCTCAAATTCTAGAATATGATTGAATGCCTTATTGTAATACACTCTGTTCATTTTTATGTAAATAGCATGCATACTCGCAGAGTAATTAAGGTTTTTATAAAAATGGTCCCAAATTTTTCTAATTTTCTTTCCTTATAATTTTCAGAGTTCTTAATATAAAATAATATTTTTTTTAGAAAATATAACAAACAACATTGCACATAGTACCCTGTAATCAGAATTAAAAAATAATGAAAATTGTATACAAAATTAGTTGGTTTACTAAATAATTTTTTACTGCGCATGCGTCAACGATATCAAAATTTCATTTGCATATTATGTTAGCTAAATGTATAGAGCAACTTTTGTGAAAGTCACAAAATCATAACTTGAAAATTCTGAAAATAATCGTCAACTGAATAAGTTGAAAATCCGTTATTCTCAAAATGAAGCAAAAACAAGAGGGGTTGTATCCATATATTCATTGATTAGTGTCAATATAGAATACACAATACGGGATGTTACGACTATTTTTGGATAAAATCCCTCATTTTTTTGCTTCATTTTGGAAACAACGGATTGTGTCCTTTTTCTATAGACGATTACTTTCAGAATTTTCAAGCTATAATTTTGAGACTTTTACAAAATTTGCTCTATTCATTTAGCTAACATAATATGCAAATGAAATGTTGATATCTTTGACGCATGCGCAGTAAAAAATTATTTAGTAAACCTACTCATTTTTCATATAATTTTTATTATTTTTTAATTCTGATTACAGGGTACTGTGTGCAATGTTGTTTTTCATATTTTCTGAAAAAAATATTATTTTGTATTAAGAACTATGAAAATTATAAGGGAAAAACTTAGAAAAATTTGGGGCCATTTTTTTAAAAACCTTAATTACTCTGCGAGTATGCATGTTATTGGCATAAAAATGAACACAGTGTATTACAATAAGGCATTCAATCATAATCTAGAATTTGAGCGCTTTTGCGACATTAGTTTTGACAGGGTTATTCAACAGATATTCATACTTTTTTAATTTGTTGACGGTCCGCTATGGAGTTTCAGTAAAAGATTTTCACGGAGAAGTATGACGTATACTATTATATTTATACACTAAGAGTTTCGAGATGATTCCTCATGTATTTTTCTAGATATTTAGTAAAATGTCTAAAATCGCAAGTGTCCCATAATCAATGGCAATATAGTGTATTTACTAATCAAAACATTTTCCTTGAAAATGTCTAGATTATAGGTAAGATTTACCAATTATTATTATCAATTTGTTTGTGGCGGAAATAATGGATTAAGATTTTCGAGACAAAAGCCTCCTTTACGGGTAGCAGCATAAGTTTCAGTATTTGCCAACCAACCAACAAATATAATGGCGTCAGCCTGTTGATTTTGGCCAATGGGGAACTTGCGATCCGAGTTATTCATATCAAAGTAAGTTAATTGGCTGTATTTCTTGTTTTCCTTTAACATACATAATTATATAAATAATTTGAACTACACATACTTTAAATTGCTTTTTCTTAAACGTAATGTAATTCATTTTGGTACTACTAGGTTATATCGTCGACCAAAAAATTATCGCCGAACTATAAGATTAAATGCCAATAATGGATGATCGTGAATGTCACATTCAATGACATTAAATACTATTTACGTGTTTAAAATGTCATTAAGTAATTTTTATTTCGACTTTTTATTAATATTTTTATAATTATTCCACTAATTATTTGATTTCTCGTTATTTAAAATAAAAATTATGTCAATATGTATAATTTGGCTATTAGTTTGGCAATTTGTATAATGTGGCGAAATTGGTCGACGGGATAATAGAGTAGTACCTTCATTTCTTTGGCTACGTTATATAAGAATTGGAAAATAAATCACTTTTTCTATGAAAGGTGCGCGTTGGATTAAATTGTGTTAAAAATAGGAAACTGACATCTATAAATTTTTGAATATTTTCTGTTTAATATTTCAACTGCATTTCTCTTTAAATTTAATCCTTTTTATTAGAATATTTGCATAATATTAGTAATTTACATTTATCTTATTCAAAAGAAGGAATTTGACTTATTTCATTATTCTTTTTTGATAGCTTGTCCCCATTCTTCCCCACTATCTTTTATGTTAAACTGCTTATATAAACAACAGTGCTGCTTTTCAGTTTAATTTAAATTATGGATAATATATGAGGTTTTCTAAATAGGGGAACTATTACAGCTACACGTAAACAAGTCACTAATATACAACAAACATTAAAATTATGTGAAGCAAATTTACTTTTTTTTTAAAGAGACAATTTTTTAATACAAATCTAAGTTTATGCTGATCAGCAACTTTTTTCAACAGAAGATTGGGCTGTCACTTCTCCATCTCAGTGGCGTAGCTAGGATGGGTGACACCCGGGGTGGATATAAATTGTGTCCCCCCCCCCCGCGCCACCGTGTTGTCATCCCTCCAGCCGATCCGTTACAATTCTCAATTTTACAAAAAAAAAAAAAAAAAAAAAAAAAAACAGAGGAGCGACTTTTTATTTAACCTATAATCCGCATAAATCAATGTGGTGTCTGTATGTAGAAGAAAATTATTTCTTTTAAAGTTTGCTTGTTTTACCCACTCGTTGGATAGGTTAGTTTTTGTTCCCTGGTGCATATATCTTATTTAAACACACTAGTCTGCATAAAATTTCAAATTCTCCAAGAAAAGAAAATTAACTCTATTTCGTCGTGTGTTAGAAATTTAATTTATTTCAGAATTCGTTTCCATAATCGTATAAGATTATAAATATATATTTGCAAATAAATATTGAGTGACACTCTGGGCAGAGTATAAGTTTATATGTATATATATATATATATATATATATATATATATATATGCAAATAAATATTGGGTGACACCCTGGTCGGACTGCCCCCACTGGCTATGCTACTGCTCCATCTAGTATGTGATTGATGTTTCGAATAATACGTAACGAGGAAAAATTTCTGTTCCATTCCATTCCATTCTCTCTTACTAACTAATATTGTAACTAGTACTAACTAATATATCCCCTACTACTAATAATTATAATTAATTAAGTATCTCTAATGAAAACATGGTATATTATCGCACGAAAAAAATCATAAAAACCCGATTTAAATAAGAAGGATCTGATTTTAATAATAAAAAAAAAAAACCATGATTGTTTTACATTTTAGTTGCTATTTAAAAGGGTGCATATTCATGCAATTTCCATTCATAATACTGGTTTTAAAAATAGTGAGAAATGCTGTTTATATTATGACTTTGCTTGGTTTAAAATGTTTGTAAAATATAAAATAAGAGTTGTACATTAATTGCTCTTAAAATCAGAGTCATCGTCCTGTTTAATTTTATAAATATTAAAATATATTTGATTTTTTTTAATTAACGGTTTGAAACATTTCTTGTAATATTTCAAATCCACATTGCTAATAATATAATAATGACTTTTAGTTATTACTAATAGCATCATTTTATTTGTAGGTACAATTAATTCACACATAATTTAGCTAAAATAGCGTTTCAGTATTATTATTCTTAAACGCACACTTTTTATTTATTTCTAGTTAGATTTTTTTAAAAGCTTTTTAACCTCTTCTCCCTTCTCCAAATAACCCGAGTTTTTTAATTGATTTATTTTCATACCCCGCTCTTCATTATAATTACATATTCAGTGTCGCCAGATGCCACACACGGCTAATTTTTTGCTGAGACCTGCAACTTTCGATGTTTAAGGGACTGCGGTATACAAAAATATTCAAATTTTATTAAACAGTTTTATTGCATTGAAATAAAAATTTTCCTTAAAATGATGTTTAAAACCTTGTTTCTATTTTAACTGGAACAAAAGGTATTATTCTTTCGTTTTGGTTTCTTTTTAAAATCTAGCTTTCAAACCAATCGTTCTCATAGAAATGATTTTCTGTGGAAATGGTTTTTTCTTCATGAGTTTTTCCACCATTTCTTTCTAACAATTTTTCGAATTAAATATCTTGAATTTCGAAATTTTAAAAATTTAATTCCAAAAATCTTTAAACTATGGAAATTTAAGCCGAAAAACTCATTCTCCGCAAACAATTAAAACAAGATAAATGTCAAATCAAAGCATTCTTTGCAATCAGAACACAATCTTTTCAAAATATTCACCGTTCGAAACTTCTATATAAGATTTTTACAGCTTACCTAATAAACAAACTGTTTACCGCATAGTTCTGTCGATCTTTTTTTTTTTTTTTTGAGAAATTTAATTTTAAAATCAGGGTGTTATTTGCTGGACACCCTGTATACATATATAACCATATATATATATATAAGGGGTAATAACGCCACGTTAAGGTTCTACCAATTTTCACGGTTCAGTTTTAGATTGTATTTTTCAAACAAATATATGATTTGATACAGCAACTCATTGGCTATCTATATAAAAAAATAATTTAACAGATATGTATTCATAAAATGTAATGGCGTGATTTCTTGACAATTGCTATTTGGCGTTATTACCCATCTATATGGGTAATAACGCCATGCAAACAAAACTATGAAATAAGATGAAATAATTGCATGTAGATTGCCCAATTCTAAAAATACAAACTCTACAAACTTAGAAATTGACGAATTGCATTCTAAGCTACTGAAAATGTTCAATTTTTTGTGAAAGTTTAAGAAAAATAAAGGTGTGGTGTGTGTGTGGGGGGGGGGGGGGGATGAGGCAAAAGAATATCAAACCGTGAGCTTCTTTTTGCTTAAAAAGGACCGCTTAAATAGAATTATTAAAAAGATTGCACAGTTTTAACTGTGTTTATTTGAATCAATAGTTAGGATGTAGCTCGGACACTGTAGGGAATCAACCGGGGTATTAATGCCAAGGATTGGCGTTATTACCCCGTTATAGTTATTGTGCTGTACATTTTAAATTACAAATTATCTCGAGAAGATATCCAAAATCTTCAACAACATTTTGAAAGTCCATGAAATGTACTACAAATTTATGTAATTAACAAAGTATTTCCCGATAAAAAAAATAGTCTTCACATCACAAAACGTATCTCGCAAATTTTAGATCAAGCGTTAATTTTAGTTGCTTGTAAAAACAATAAGACCTAAAAATGAAACAAATTAACTTGAAACTGTTTTTTTGCATTTTATATGACTCAAAGCATTTATATGCGCAGAGCACATGGGTGTCATTTACTAGATTATTTCATAATTATGCATAATATTATCCCTTGGCGTTATTACACCAGACCACCTTATATCTGATTTTTGTCATGCTGTAACTATCCTACTTATGAACCGATATGGATAAAACTTGGTATGTACATAGTACATGCAAATGTCTTGACTGAGTTCGTTGGCCAGCATCATCCGCCATCTTTATTCAAAATGGCGGTCATTTAATTTTTTTAAAAAAAGTTTAAAATTTAAAATTAAATACGAAAAAATTAAAAGTTGAAACATATTTTTCTTTTATTTGTTAGAACTTGGAACAACCACTTCAGAACACTTTATATTTTGTCTGTATCTTAAAAAATGATTGAGTTATAACACTTTCAATTTTTCTTATGGCTGACATTTTGAAACGATCTGATTTTTGTCGCGCGACAACACGCATATTTATGAATCGATTTGGTTGTAACTTGGTGTGTACAAAGATAGTAATGAGGCCTGGACCGTGTTCGTTAACCAGTTCCATCCGCCATCTTGTTCCAAAATGGCGGCCATTTACATTTTTTTTAATTTAAAATTTAAAATTAGGTATAAAAAAGTGAGAAATTGAAAAGATTTTTCTTTTATGCATTTGATCTTGATACAAAGATTCCAGAGCATTTTTTGTTTCGTCTGTATCCTAAAAATGGCTGAGTTATAGCACTTTTAATTTCTAGTGTTGTTCACATTTTGAAATGATCTGATTTTCCTCACTTGATAACACGCATATTTATAAACCGATTTGGATGAAACTTCGTGCGTACATAGTACATACCGATGTCTGGACCGAGTTCGTTGGCCAGTTTTATCCGCCATCTTGTTTCAAAATGCCAGAATATTAATTTTTTTTAATTTAATTTCAAAATTAGGAGCAAAAAAGTAAGAAATTGAAAAAAGATTTTTCTTTTGTGTGTTTGATCTTGATACAAAGATTCCAGAGCATTTTTTGTTTCATATATATCTTGAAGAATGGCTGAGCTATAGCACTTTCAGTTTCCAGTGTGGTTGACATTTTCAAACGGTCTGAAATTTGTCACGCTATATTACGCATACTTATAAACTGATTTGGATATAACTCCGTGTGTACATAGTACATACTAGTGTCTTGACTGAGTTCACTGGCCAACTTCATCTGCCATCTTGTTTCAAATTGACGGTCATTTAAATTTGTGAAAAATCTTTTAAATGTATTATGATGTACAAACAAAAATTTAGAAATTGAAAAAAGATTCTTTCTAAAGTATTTACCTTAATAATGAATTCCGGAGTACTTTTTGCTTTGTCTTACCTTAAAAAACGCCTGAGATATTGCAGATTCAATTTCTAATGTGGGTTTCTTTTTTCGCCCTTCTGATACTTTAGTTTTTTTTAATTATGACTGTCAAACAACAAAAGTTGTGTTAAATAATTTTTCGGCAGTCAGTATTCTTGAGTTATTTGTTAATATTTAATAAATTTGAATAAATTTTTACTATTTAATAAAAATAATATAAGATCTATAAATTATTTTAAGTTTTAATAATTTATAGAAATGTAAGAAAGAAATTTAATATTAGCATTTTATTTTATAAGAGATCATTTCACATTATCATAGCTGTCAAAATTATAAAGACTTTTTTGTGATTTATTTTTAAATTCTCTAACTGCATAGTACGTTTATAGCATCTTTATACCTCTATCTTAAATTATAATTTTCGCCAGGTATTTAAACCTGGAATGTGACAGCAGTAACTGTTTTAAAATAGTGGTATAAAAAAATAAATGTATAAAAATATTGTTGGCAACTATATAAGTGTAATTGCGCAAATAATTGCATTTAGCAACATTTTGCCATACTTTTTTTTATCAACAATTGTACATAATGAAAAAAACTTTCTTAACAAATACAGAGAATTTAATATTTACAAAAAATAAAAATAAATAAATAACTATATATATATATATATATATATATATATTACCAGTATACATATCCATATCTTTGCACAACTTCATGACCTACAAATTGTCTTATTAAAATTTTTATCAAAATATTTAAATGTATCCTCACATATCTAATATTTTCCGCCAAAATAAATTGTTATAATAAGAGGAAGACTTTGTGCTTACCATGTATATTCGTCGATTCTGATCTCAGAATAACACATATGAATATCCCATGTTTGACAGGGTAATATAAAACAAAAAAGGACTGTAAAGGGAATCTTGATTGTTTTAAAGTATACAATGGGTATGACAAGTGTTTAAAATGACTATGTTTTAGAAATGATGCTTGGTAAGTGTTGTCCATTTTAAGCAATGTAAATTTCTAGACAATATCTGAAATATATCATCACCTAACATATTACGTCTTGTGAAATCTGCTACCTCTGCTTGAGACAATCTTGAGACAAGATCTACATTCATTCTGACCTTAAGAAAGTAATTCGGGTAAAGTAGCAATTCTCCCACAAGACGATGCATTCGTGATGATAGATTCTTGACATCGTCTTGAATTATATATTGCTCAGAATGGACGACACATTCCAAACGTCATTTCTGAAAGGTAGTCATTTTAAACTCTCGTCATATTTTTTCTATATTTTTAACAAATAAGTTTTCTCATTGGAGTCCTTTATGTTTTTTTATCCTGACAAATGTGGGAGGGTTTTTTTTTATCGTCCTGTATTTTTACGGTATATATACCGTATATTTCATTTATGGTACATATACTGATTATAAATGATTTTATGGTACATATGCCACCTATTTAATTTACGATATACATACTGTATGTTTAACATACGGTATATGTGCTGTATAAATATTTTTTACGGTACATATACCATATATTTCATTTGCGGTTCATATACCGTCCAGTTAAATTACGGTACATACACTTTAAATATTTTACGGTACTTATACCACAAAATATTTACATTTATGTTCAGTTAAATTACGGTACATGTACTTTAAGTATTTTACGGTACATATATCGTCCAGTTAAATTACTGTAAAAGGAAGTCTCACAAAATTGACGGTATAACTACCGTGATTTGAGACCAAAATTTTTTGCAGTGTTTTATGACAACGAATAAAAATGTAACGCAAATATATATATTTGGAATAAACAGTAATTAGGAAATTAATTCATTACTTATTATTTTCAATTATAATTTGCAGTACGTTTTGTGTTTATATTTATTATTAGATATTGATTTTCTCAGGTGTGTCACATCTACGTTAAAAAAAGAAGGCGTTTTCACTCAAATAAAGCTGACTGCAGGATAAATCGATAATTTATTTATTGCCTTGCATAAAAATAAATAGGTAAGAAACGTTAAAATAGACCTAATTTGTATCTTTTTTCTTGTAAATGATATTTTTGACAGTTTAATGTAAATATCATTAAAATAGAAATCACAATCGATATTTTATCTATGTTCACAGACTATTTTATTGGCTTCAAAGAAGTATTTTTTGTTTGGAAATTTTACTGACTTATTTGGAAATTTTAACCACTTTTATTATAAAATGGGTTTGATTATAAAATGGAGCAATGCATGTGATAATAGATCCTTTATATTTGAACTCTATCGGTTTTAATCGTTATTTAAATTACATATGGGTTCTTTGAAATTTTGTTCCAGAACGAAACAATGCATGTATTGGAAAGAGTTGTATATGTTTGAAATAATTCTGTTTAATTCATTTTTTTAAATCACATGTGGGTTATTTTATATTTTATTATTGAATTAAACAATAGATATGATGAAAAAAATTTCATGTTTAAATCAATTTATTTTAATTCATTAATTTGACATTTGGTTTCGCTGAAATTTTCTTCTTAATTTTTTCCAATACTCGAAGCATTATACAGATTGGTGATATATCAGAGAAAATAAAACTTTTACCAGTATTTACTTAGAGAAAAATTAGACTTTCTCATTCGCGCTATTAAACAAAGCGAATTTTTCTGTAAAAAAAAAAATACTGCTATTGGACAGTTATTTTTATTGTGCTATTCCATGACATTTCGCCAATCTCAAATACCAAGAAAACTTTAAAACTATCTGAGTTTTAATCTAAAAATAAGAAAAAATCATGCTCAAGCACTATTATGGAACACTTCCCAAAACATTAACAATAATGTAACAAAACAGCACCGTTTAATAAATAAAAATATTATCTATGTGGTTATTGACGTATGTCGGAAGGCCAAGAGGGGTGCTGGAGCTTCCATCGGATTGCACCCAAGGAGTTGGAAGTCAGACTTCTGCAACAAAGGATGTTCTTTAAAGCCCCAATAGATGGCAGCACCAAATATCGCCACATCCTCAATATGTCTCTGGGAAGAGGAGGGAAATTTTTTTCTAGAGATCAATAGCCATTTAACAGGTACGATCGACCACAGGACTTTCAGAACCACTTTATTTAAGGAGCACCTACAAAACATACACTCCGTGGGTCTTTGATCGTGCCGAGAATCGAATCCGGAGCCTTTCAGTCTGACCACAAGGCTACCACGGCTATATTATGCCAGCTCAATTATATAAAATAGCATACCCATTTGAAAACCGAATTCCATCTGTCCCTATTTACAACTGGAATATTATTTGAATTATTTGAGAAGCCCTATTTATGACACATAGTTTGTTTCCCTTAACTACATGCATGCCAAAATTTAGTTCATTTAACCCTTTCCTTCGCGGGCTAATTCTGTTTATAAAATGAGAAATTATCGATTGTCACCCGAATTTTCAAGCGACTTTTTTAGAAATTAAGAATCCCCCAATTTAAGTTTTCATTGTAAAAGCAAAATTTTATTAAAATATTATTGATACCTTTAGCAAGTTTGGAATTAAAATTAAGTAACCCGGACTGGGTACAGTGTGCCGGAAAGGGGTAAGAAATACATATATATTTGTTGAAAATTCCCCTTTAGCAATCTCTACTAATAACAAGAATGCTACGTGAAATCTTTTGTGTAGCCCTATATAGTATATAAGGTGTAGAATTTATACACAACGAGTAACATGAAAAAAATAGTTAAATTTAAAAGCTTATATCGAATTTTAAAACTCACTTCCAGCAATTATTATTCAAAGATTGTACTGTAACATATTAATTTTGTATGTCCCTGTAAATGAACGATTAATGCTATGAATGCCCTTTAGTACCCTATTAATTGTAGTAATCTTGTAGTGATTTATATCAGTGTCAGTACATTTCAAATATCATACTCTCATTAAAAAAAAAACTCTACAAAAGATTTTTACCCCATACATCGTAATGTAAAGTAATTATTTTGAGTGCCCTTGTAAGTAATTAATTAATTCCACATACTTTATTTTCAATACCGAAAATTCCTTTTGGCCCTAAATAATGTGTTTACATTATTCTGTGAAGATCCGAGGACATTTAGGGAATTAGAGTGTGGGCACAAGGACAGACAAACCAAATGCATTAACACTTTTGAACTTTGTTGCAAAATGTTAAATATGAAGAAATGACTGTATATTAAATTAATAAATGGTGAAGTTTTATAAATATATACTGGGCAGTTGCACCATAAAATTTAACTAATAAGAATGTAATTATAAAAATACAACATATTGCTCAGTGGTGCGCAAAACAAGAATTTAATATATACTTGTACAATTAAAAATATATATATATCAACGTTTCGCGCCGTCTTCTGTGGCCGTCTTCAGGAAAATATGATAACGGAAGGGCTAAGTTTGCATCTCGATCGAGAGATAATATTTCTAAGAAATATTATCTCTCGATCAAGATGCAAACTTAGCCCTTCCGTTATTATATTTTCCTGAAGACGCCCACAGAAGACGGCGCGAAACGTTGATATTTTTATTTTATTTAAATTGTACATTAGGGTGGATCGAAAAGTATAGGAGAAAAACTTTTTTTTAGAAATCACTATCGGCACGGCGTGCAAAAGTTGCCTTTTATGCATACTATTTTACAGGATTTTTTTTATTAATATCCATTCATATCTTCCGGTGCCCCAAGCGCCCCAAAAATAATTAAAAATTGAGTTTTTTATGATTTTTTTTATATTTTTTTGTTTATTTTTGTTTTTTTAATTACTTTTGGCGCGGGGTGCAAAAGCTATCTTTTATCTATCTTAGCTTACATATTTTTTTAAAATAAAATTCATTCATATCTTCCGGTGCCCCAAGTGCCCCAAAAATAGTTTAAAATTTAAATTTTCTTGAAAAAAAAAATTTTGTTTTGTTTTATTTTATTTTATTTTACTTTTTGAAATTCATTTGGCACTGGGTTGGAAAGTTGTTATTACAATACTACATAACTCTGCAGCTCCCATATATTTTTTAAATCAAAATCTATTCACATCTTTAATGCACCAATTATAATTAAAAACTGAAATTTTTACAAAAATGTATTAAGAATTATAATTTACGAAAAATACTTACAAATTTTGAAAACAGTTTAATTAATAACGTATAAGTTTATGAATAACATTAACTTTACAATAATAAGCGACATATAAATTTAAAAATCAAAGCATTAAATCATAAAAATTACAAAAATCGAACTTACGTAGAGAAAAGTTATACATCCTTCAATTTGGAAATTTACATATTTTTAAAATTTGTAATCTTTTTTTGGTATCATAGTGTTTTATAGTATAAAACAATGTCTCTTTTCTTGTCCAGATACAGTTTCTGATGCCTCAGACACTAGTCGAACGCATCTTTCAACCGCTTGGGTATGGCATGGATATTTTGACCATTCATTCGTTTTTACAACTTTTATCATATTCTCAATTTCTTCGCAAGGCACATTCATCAAAAGAGGTTGTTCAAAACGTCCAACTCGTTGCCAGTCAATAAGTTCAAAATAATCCTTCGCTTTGAAGTTTATTTGGGGTACTTTGAAAATTCTCATTTCTGGTGATTTTCTCTTATTTCTAGCAAAATTAGCTTTCGTATTGCTAAAGATCTGATATGCTCTCTGTTATCTGTGAACAAATTTTCAGGGAGGAAAAAAACTATTTCGTTGAATAATAGCATCTACGATCTTTCTTAAATTGGGTTCCAAATATCTAGAATATGTGATAAGTTTCTAAATATGACGCGCTCCTTCAGTTATGGATGGCTTTGTTTTCATATGAAACCATACAGGTGCATATACCTTCATAATATATGTTTTAAGAGTAATGAGACTATCAGAAGGATTTTCTGTAGCCACTTACAACCTTAAAACTCTACACGCAGGTTTTAGCCATCTTGAGTGATAAACTGGACCAGGTTTCATTAATGCCAGATCAGAACCACATTCACCACGTGATGTTGCTATGCAAATATTGCTGCTCATTGCTGAGAGCTCTCCTATCTATGTTGTCTTTCAAATAATAAAGTATAAAAAGTTTATTTTATACACTTAATAAAATACGATAAACGATTTCTCATCCTCCCGATCTACGTTTTATGTTAGATAAATTATTCTTTAACTGTTAATTTTACATGTATTTTTTAGCTCAAAATTTGCATGAAACTCGATTTTCAGCAAATAAATAAAAGTTTTGGGGCATTGGAAGAAATTTATCAAAGTCAAAAATTATTTGGATGCATGCTAATATACTATAAAATGTATCTTTTTTATCCCGCTGATAAAATAATTTAAAAGAAATTAAAAAAACAAAAATTATAAATTTTCATAAAAAATTCATTATTTGTACTATTTTGGGGGCGCTTGGGGGCACCGGAAGATATGAATGGATTTTAATTTAAAAAAAAAATTGAACTAATATATATATAAGGCAACTTTCGCAACCCGCGCCAAAAATAATTTAAAAAATATTAAGAAGCAAAAAAAATTATAAAATTTATAAAAATTTCAATTTTTAACTATTTTTGAGGCGTTTGGGGCACCGGAAGATATGAATGGATTTCAATAAAAAAAACATATGTGAATTAGTATGCATAAAAGGCAACTTTTGTATCCCGCGCCGATTCGATTATCCGAATTTCGATTTTTCGATCCACCCTATTGTACATGTGTATATTAACCCTCTAAGCGTTTGGCCCGTAAAATTCCGTACACTAAGCTCCAGGTTTCACTGCAATATAAGCAATGTTTACGATATTATAATTCTATAAATTTAATGAATTTTCAAAGCATTGAAGAATGATTAAGACTCTCAAGGATTACATTTATATTCCTAAATAAGATTTTTTATGTAATATTGAAACAATCATATTTTATTAGCATTTAAAACAAAATGCAGAGAAAACAACATTACAATTTTACCCATTTGCAAGACGCTTGGAGGGTTTTAAAACTCTTGTTTTGTGCACCATTGAGCAATGTGTTGTATTTTTATGAATACATTCTTATTAGTGAAGTTTTGTTCAAAAATAAATTCAATCATAAACATTTAAAATAATATGTAAAAGTAATTAATAGTGTAAAATCCAAAAAATACCTCATTAGGGTAGTTTATTCATTTGTATTTCTCATGTTGGACGTTTTGTAATTATGTTTAATGTTAGACATTGATTTTCCTCTGAAATTGAAAATATTCTTTAAGAAAATGAAAGCGCTGCATGTTAAATAATAAAATTAGGGAATGTTTGTTCAATATTAAGTCCCACCAAACATTAAATATAAAAAACAACTAAAAGTAATTAAAAATATAAATATGAAAAGTGCCTCATTAAGATAAGTTATGAAAGTACCTCTTTTTATTTTAAATGTTGAATCTTTTGTAACTTTGTTTAATGTTATGTGTCGATTTTCCTCTAATATGGAAGATATACGTTAAGAAAATTAAGGCGCTGTCAGTCAAATGAAACGAGCAGAAATAGAGTGAGAAATCGATAACTGATTTATTCCCTCGTGTAAAAATAAAAGTTCCTGGAAAACGTAGAATATTTCCTTAGGTAAGGTTCGAAAAGATATATGATATTCGAGTAAAAAATATTTTGAAATAAAAATTGCTTTCTCAATTTTTTTCGAACTTTAATATATGTCAGATTCCCCTGAGTCCTTTACAAGAGTTCAAGGCTTTGGTAAAGATAAAACACATGCATATATATATATATATATATATATATATATATATATATATATATATATATATATATATATATATATATATATATATATATATATATATGTGTGTGTGTGTGTGTGTGCGTATATATATATGTATATATAAACATTTTACTACATTTAATTGAATCGCATATCGGTTCGAAAAAGCATACAGGATTGCGACAGATCACAGAAAATCGCAATCAAATTAAATAGAAGGTACCAGTATTCACTTCCAGAAAAATTTAATTTATTTATTCTCACGATTTAACAAGTCAAATTTTTATACTCCCTCTGTCCCAAATTAGTTGCGACATTTAAGTCAAAAATCTTGTCCCAAATTAGTTGCGACATTTGAAGAAAGCGGAGTCATAAATAACTTTCGATGCAGTTTAATACATATACACCAGTAAAATTTTATTACAATGAGTATAACGAGGCACGTTGGTTGTTTAATGCGATGTTAAGCGAAGGAATATGAAGTGTTTGGAATAAAAAGTTATGTGATGATGGCAATAAATGTGAATAATAATTTAAAAATTGCCGTAAAGAAGGAACTAAATGATAAAGAATGCAACTCTGTTTTGCAATTTTTACTCCAATGTTTGAAGAATGATCGATTAAGTCATGGTGCTATAAATGCAATAGCGATCAAATTTAATGTTCATCGTAGTACTATCTTTCGTTTGTGGAAGCTGGAAAAGATACAAAAAATGAATGATAATGAAATTTACAATGCAAAATCGCAAAAAACTGGTAAAAGCGGACGAAAAAAAAGATTTTTCACAACAACTGAACAAAATCAAAGATGTCCAACTTAGAAGAAGACAAACATTGCGAAGTTTATCGTGTGCTGTTCATATTCCTAAATCATCATTACACAGAATTGTCAAAGACGGAAACGTTTTGAAGCGTATTTCATCAGCAATCAAGCCTAGTCTAACAGAAAAAAACAAGCTAGACAGAATACGATTTTGTTTACAACATGTTCAAAATAATGGACACTTTTCGGAAATGTTGGATCGTATACATATCGATGAAAAATGGTTTTACATTACGAAAACTAGTAATTCGTTTTACATCACTCTGGATGAAACCGAGCCTTTGAGGCATTGCAAAAGCAAAAGATTTCTTACCAAAGTAATGTTTATGACAGCGGTAGTAAGGCCAAGATGGGATCTAAATAGAAACGAAATGTTTGATGGAAAAATTGTAATATGGCCTTTTGTTTACTCTGAAAATGCCAAAAGAAATTCTAAAAATCGTGCAAAAGGAACTGTTGTGACAAAAGTTGTCGAATGTGTTAATAAGGAAGAAACCCGAAAAATGATTATAGAAAAAGTTTTGCCGGCAATACGTGAAAAGTTTCCAATTAGAGAAAAAAAATCGAGTCCCATATACATTCAACAGGACAATGCCAAGCCCCATTTGTCAGAAAATGATCTTAGTATCACAAAAGAATGCTTAAAAGATGGATGGAATTTACAATTACAGTGTCAACCTCTAAATAGTCCGGATTTAAATGCACTTGATCTGGGTTTTTTAACGCAATACAATCATTGCAGCATCAGATGCCCGTAAACAATATTGACAATTTAATTGATGCTGTTAAAGTTGCTTTTGAAAACATAGAAGTAGAAAAGCTTGATACTGTTTTTTTAACCCTACAAACGTGTATGAAAAACATTATGATGTCAGGTGGAGGCAACTCGTACAAAATAACCCATCTCAACAAGGAAAATCTTCGTCGTCAAAATCTTCTTCCGCGAAACCTGGTATGTAATCTCGAAGCTGTATTATGTGCAAAAAATTCTTTAAATATGATTTAAATTTTGTTTTATTTGTGATTAAAATTATTACAACTTGGTATTTTTATTCTCATTTTTTATGTTTCTGCAAAAATTTTATATAATTTAATTTTTTAATTTCTGCAATTTCTTTTTCGACAAAATTTTCGAAGAAAATTTGCAGGGTTCGCACGCTTTTAACCCATGTGCCATTTCCCAAGGATTCCGCTGCCAATATATCAGCCAAAAATTATTTTCTTCCTAATGAAATCCCGATCCATTAGATAGAAGATAGTTCTGTGTGATCACTGATGGGAGAATCCTTAAAAACTGGGCGTGGCTTAAGAGACCGCAAATCTTGTATTAATTTAGATACTGATTTAAGAAAAGATGGAGGGAATGTTTGGTAAGTAAATGTTATTGGTTGATAGCATATCATCCTGAAGTATCTGAAAAATGTTCAATCAAAACCATAAAATCATTATTATCAATAATCAGTACAAAAGTATCCAAATGTCGCAACTAATTTGGGACAGAGGGAGTATAAGAAAATACTGGTACTTGACTATTATTTTTACTGCTTTTTTGCATGTTTGTCGCTATTGTGCTATAGCAAGAAAACTGCTCTATGTTAAATTTATAAATTTGTGAGATTTCTTCAAAACGGAATCAAATCATAAATACTTAAACTATCAAGTAAAAGTAATAAAAAGTATGAAACTGAAAAGTACCCCATTAGGTTAGTTAATTCCTTTTTATTCCAAATGGTGAAGGTTTTGTTACTATGTTTATTGTTGTCAGAGTTTAAAAATAAAATTATTAAATGACTGTATATTAAATTATTAAATAAAATTTCGTTCAAAACTAATGCAATCATAAATATTTAAAGTAACAGGTAAAAGTAATTAAAAGAAAAAAAACTTAAAATACCCCATTAGGACAACTTATTCATTTTTGTTTCAACTATGTTTAACGTTATGTATTGATTTTTCTCTGATATGGAACATATACGTTAAGAAAATGACGGCGCTGTCAGTCAAATGAAACGAGCTGAAATATAGAGAGAAATCGATAACTGATTTATTCCCTCGTGTAAAAGTAAAGTGCCTGGAAAAATTGTTTCCACGTAGAATATTTCCTTAGGTAAGATTCGAAAATATATATGGTATTCGAGTAAAAAATATTTTGAAATAAAAACTGCCTTTCCAAATTTTTCGAACCTTTTAACTGACAAAAATAAATCAATATACTTTATTAATTGCTAAATGTGTTTAAATATTATTAACAAAAATTGTGAATAATTTTTTATACAAACTGTATATGTGCCTCGGCTTTTCCAGAATCCTTTACTTCAAGGCTTCAATAAAGCTAAAACACGTGCACTATTATTATTTAGATACACTTTTTTGACTCGGTATTATTATATATGGATTCTTTGAAACTTTTTTCTAAAATTGTTTTCTGATTCAAAAAAGCATACATTTTTGCGATAGATAACGGAAAATCACACTCAGGTAAAATAGCATGTACCAGAATTTACTTACAGAAAAATTCGGCTTATTTATTCACTTTACTAAATAGGCTAAATTTTTCTATAAGAAAGTACTTGCACTTGACAATTATTTTTATTGTGTTCTTACATGGTCTGTCGCCATTCTTCTACAGCAATAAAACTTTGAAAAGAACAGACTCTATATTAAATTAATAAATTTGTGACCATTTCGTTCAAAATTTAATCCAACCATAATTATTTAAAATAACAAATAAAAGCAATTAAAAGCATAAAATTTAAAAAGTACGCCATTAGGAATGTGAATTCATTTTTATTTTAAATGTCGAACTTGTGAATTGTGACTATTTCTATTGTTGTCAGAATTTAAATATAAAATAAATTAAATTTTATTAAATTAAATTTATTAAATTAATCACTTTTGCAGAAACAAAATTCATTTATGAATATTTAAAATAATAAGTAAATGTAATTAAAAGTATAAAAGTGGAAAGCACCCCCAAAACAGTTAATTCATTTTTATTTCAAATGTTGAAAGTTTTGTAACTACAGTCGGCTCTCCTTAATTCGAACTCGTCGGGACGCATTTTCAGAAAGAATCACGTTTTGAGCACCTTATCACCAGAACAACGATTGGCGCGGAAATGAAGTCAATGCTAGGCCCCCTTTCTTGTTTGTGACGTCAAACGCCTAGCGAATAGCAACCCTTCCATCTCCAAAGAGATCGCGCTTATTGTTCATTTGTTTTTCCGTAAATGTTATCAAGCAAAGACTGTAATATGAGGAAATGTTATTCACCGTTGTTTACGATTAAAACATAGTTTAAAACAAAGAGCTTTTTCAGATTAAAATGCTTTAAATTTCACAAAACATCTAAACATAAGTTTTTTTTTTTTTTTTTAATTCAAAAATGCCATTTTCTTAACTCGCTATGTTCGAAGAAATCGAGAAGTTAATAAAAACAGTAGTAAAGATTCGCTTGTAATAAATATAATTCTATTAATAATATGTTTTATGACACATTTGAACTTAGTTTATTTTGTGTTTGACGATGCAGCTAGCTGAACGTTCACGCTTTCGCCAACTCGCCAAGGCTGGTGCTCAAAACGTGATTCTTTCTGAAAATGCCGTCGGGACCACAAGAAATGTTCTAATTATCCGAAGTTCGAATTATGGAAAATATGAAATGAAAACATGATTAATATGGTGATATTACAAAGGAATTAATGTTATAGTGTTTTTTAAATTTATTTCGTCTGTTATCATTAGAATATGACTTAATATTAAATTAGAATATATCTATATTAATAAAAGTCCTTCCGGCAATGCCGGGAGGAAGAGGTAGCTTTCATATACTTATATATTTATTTATTTATTTTAAAGTAAGTTACATTGTTCAAAAATACTAAGCTCAAATTAGTGGAAATAATCTTATAAAATTAGTGATTTTATAAGATTGAATACTAATTTTTGTCAAGACTGAATATTAATAGGAATTTTTAGAAATTAGTCATCTTTTATTCAACCTGGTTTTATTTTAAGCGATTTAGAGAGTCACCAAATTCCACGATATCATAAAGTGTATGCCATTTTAAAGCAACATGATGGATCAGAAAAATTTCAAAATGTCAGCCATAAGCAAAATTCAAAGTGCTATAACTCAATCATTTTTTAAGATATAGACAAAATAAAAAGTGTTCTGGAATTGCTGTTTTAAGTTTTAACACGTGAAAGAAAAATATTTTTCAACTTTTAATTTTTTCGCATTTAATTTTAAATTTTAAATTTTTTTAAAAAATTTAAAATGGCCACCATTTTGAAACAAAATGATGGATGATGCTAGCCAATGAACTCGGTCGAGACATTTGTATGTACTATGTACATACTAAGTTTCATTGAAATCGGTTCATAAATACGCGTGTTATCACGTGACAAAAATTAGATCGTTTCAAAATGTCAGCTATAAAAAAATTCAAAGTGCTATAACTCAATCATTTTGTAATATATAGACAAAATAAAAGTGTTCTGGAATCGTTGTTTTAAATTCTAACACGTAAAAGAAAAATATTTTTCGATTTTTGATTTTTTTACATTTAATTTTAAATTTTAATTTTTTTAAAAAATTTAAAATGGCCACCATTTTGAAACGAAATGGCGGATGATGCTGGTCAAAGAACTCGGTCGAAGCATTTGTATGTATTATGTACATACCAAGTTTCATTGAAATCGGTTCATAAATACGCGTGTTATCACGTGACAAAAATTAGATCGTTTCAAAATGTCAGCTATAAGAAAAATTCAAAGTGCTATAACTCAATCAATTTTTAAGATATAGACAAAATAAAAAGTGTTCTGGAATCTTTGTTTTAAGTTCTAACACGTAAAAGAAAAATATTTTTCAACTTTTAATTTTTTCGCATTTAATTTTAAATTTTAAATTTTTTTAAAAATTTAAAATGGCCGCCATTTTGAAACAAAATGGCGGATGATGCTGACCAACGAACTCGGTCGAAACATTTGTATGTATTATGTTCATACCAAGTTTCATTCACATCGGTTCATAAATACGTTAGTTATCGCATGACAAAAATCAGATATATATATATATATATATATATATATATATATATATATATATATATATATATATGTATATATATATATATATGTCAACATTTGAACGGAGGGTGGTTTTGGGGCCTGGGGGTCATAATCGGTGAAAATATACCAAAATTTTCCGGAAGTGCTTTCCTCCGGACGGCTGCAAAGTTAGCTTTTTACTTTTTGTAATGAAAGCTACCTAAAATAACAAATCGCTCTGTGTGTGTGCGTGTGTGTCTGCGATAGTTAGAGAAAACCATAGCACGTACGAAGTTAAAATTTTTTTTGAAGATTGCCCAAGGCCTTTCCTAATGCACCTGACCCTCAGAATTTTGAAATTCTAATTATTAGTTGAGAAATTAATTAAAATCCCTAAATTAGAAGAAAGGAAAAGTATTCATAATTCAATAAGGGCATATATTTTTCTTAAACCACAGAATATTTCTTCAAAAATTCAAAGAAAAGGAAAAAGGTTACTGTAAATACAGGGTTGCCATGGCGATGAGTGTACTAGGCGTTTTAATAAAGGGCTATATTTTAAATACTTCTGGACCTAAAAACTAAAAAATTAGATAGCTACATGCAGAAAAAATTCCTTTTTCAGAAATTCTAAAAATAATTTTCATACTTCTGTAAATAGTTGAAAAATGAGTAAAAATCCATTTATAAAATCTCATTTTATTTCCTTTCAAAGAAACAGAATTTCCAGAAATCTTTCTGAATGAGAGCAGGTGTTTTGTAATTCAGACAGCTGAACGTCAGATAGTAGTGGCTTTTTTTAGACGACCTGTAAATATTTTCGAATGTTTAATTTATGAATTTAATTTTCGTCAATTCAAATGAAGAATTTTTCGCTGATTATAAATATATAAATTTCTTCGCAGTCGCTCAATTACAACCTTTTATATTAATTATTAATTTGTTACTTGGATGACTTGCTCTATTTAAAAAGCAAGTATATGGAAACCACAAATGTTTTTGGTACACTGTTATTTTTTTTAAATACACCATTTAGAGGTTTTTAAGTAATGCATTGAGCAATATCCTTAAACGTTGTTTAATAATATGTAAATTTATAAAAATCCAAGTTTTTTTTTAAATAAAAAGTTGATTTAAAAAAAGAAAAAGAAACGCTGAAACGCGAATTAACTAAAATTAAGAAAAAAAACCTCACAAAACGATCCTTTTGAGCTTTCAGATACATTATAACGCAAGTAAATATTTTAAAGATCAGTGGGCATGAAATACGGGGCGGTGGATTTTTTAGGGGGAGCGATCAAATATTTAAAATTGTACCGTTTTCTACCATTTCAAATGAGGGATTTTCACTAAGCCCTGGAATAAATATTACTTGTTTAATATAAGTTTTCAGATTGTTTATAACACTTAATATAAATTTTAAAGGGGGGCAATAATTATTTTAGAGAGGTATTGATCAAATATTTGAGACCGTACCGTTTTAGATGCGGATATTTCAGAGCCCTCGGATAAAAATGCATATTTAATATAGAATTTTAAAAGTGTACTCACCCGCATTTCCGAATAATAATCTCATGAAATATCTTTTTTAAGTCCAGAAACGGTTTTGTTAAGAAAAATGTTCGCCATCTGGTGGTAGAATGTGAAACTTATCCCCCCTCTCTTTTTTTACCGTGTGTGCACAGCATTTCTGCTAAACGGTACCGTAGGCCGGGGATTAAGTTCGAGATAAGGTCTTTCTACAACATTTTGTAGTTCGAATTTCAGGTGTATTTTAGAATATTATTACGGGCCCGAGCAACGCCGGGCGACTCATCTAGCAAATACATAAACTAATTAAAAGATTAGAAAACAAGCACGATGATGGACGAAACATGTATAGCGTCACTGATGGATACACGGGGCTCTAAGAAAGGGGATATCAAATGCATTGTATTATATGTACACTCGTTCGGAATAATTTTCACAAAATCAAAGAAAGAAAGTTATTCAAATGATCTAAAATCCGTGAGAAAGAAAAAAAAGTGAAAAATCGTAATTCTCGTTAGTTCGAATTGAACGAAGTCAAAAGAGAATGAGTTCGAATTAATGAAAATTGTTAACGTTATTCTGCCATTGAATATTTCGGGACTTCATGTTTAGTTCGAATTAAGCGAAGATTCGAATTATCCGATTTCGAATTAACGAGAGTCGACTGTATGTTCAATGTTAGATATTGATTTTTTTCTGAAATGGAACATACACGTTAAGAAAATGAGGGCGCTGTCAGTCAAATGAAATAAGCTGAAATATAAGAGAGAAAACGATTACTGATTTATTCCCTTGTGTAAAAATAAGAGTGCTTGATTTTCTTTTTTTTCCACGTAGAATATTTCTTTAAGTAAGGTTCGAGAAAATATAAAATATTCGAGTAAAAAATATTTTTAAATAAAAATTGTCTTCTCAATTTTTTTCGAATTTTTTAAGTGGCAAAAATAAACCAATATACTTTATTAATTGCTAAATGATGATAAATAAAAACAATAAAAAGAGCGCGTATTTTTATATATAAACTTGAAGGCTTCGATAAAGCTAAAAAACATGCACATTATGTATATATATACACACTTTATTTGACTCGATTAGTTTACATATGGATTATTTTAAAATTTTAAAAATTATTTCTCGATAATAAAAAAACACATAAGATTGTAACAGATCACCGAAAATCACAGTTAAATAAAACCGATGTATCAATATTTACATACAGAAATATACGATTTATTTATTCGCACGATTTTTTCGGTAAGAAAATGCTACTACTTGACCAGCATTTTGAATGTATTCTCGCCACTCTGCTACAGCAAGAAAACTTTCAAAAGAAAGGACTCTATGTTAAATTAATAAATTAGTGACTTTTTGTTCAAAATTAAATACAATCATATATATTTAATATATTAAGTAAAAGAATTTAAAAGTATAAAACTTAAAAGTACTCAATCAGAATAGTTTATATATTTGTATTGCAAATAAATATGCTTTGTAACTATATTTATTGTTTTCAGAATTTAAAAATAAAATTATTAAATGACAGTACATTAACTTATTTAATTAATGAAACGTTGTTAAAAAATAATCCAATCATAAACATTTAAAATAATAAGTAAAAGTAATTAAAGAAAAAGCGGAAAATTATCCTATTGGGATAGTTTATTCATTTTTATATCAAATGTTGAACTTTTTCTAACTATGTTAAATGTTAGATATTGACTTTCTTCTGATATGGAAGATATACGTTAAGAAAATGAAGACGTTGTGAGTCAAATGAAATGAGCTGAAATAGAGAGAGAAAGCGATAACTGATTAATTCAATCGTGTAAAAATAACAGCGCCTGGAAAAATCGTTTTCACATAGAATATTTCCTTAGGCAAGTTTCGAGAAGATATACGATATTCGAGAAAAATTATTTTGAAATATAAATTGTCTTCTCAATTTTTTTCGAGGCTTTTAAGTGACAAAAATAAATCAATATACTTTAATCCTTCTATAGTAAAAAAAACTAGCCTTAAAAGGAATGATTCCTCGAATGATGCTGATGTGTAAGATTTCCGGAAATAACGAATCCGGGCGGACCACTCCTTCCATGAGTCGAATAGACCAATCAGGAAAGGGCTCCGTCTATGCATCGCCGTATGGGTTACCATAAAGAGGGAAAGGTTACCATCGCCAACAATCACCAAGTTTGTCGCCAACTTGGCAATATATTGCCAAATTTTTAATTTCTTTACAACACCAGTCGTGTGACACATGATTTGAAAGGTCTGCAACTGCTTATTCATATTATGGATGTCTTTCGCGTCAACCTACACTCTGCCCCCCAAGGGGGCACATTTTTAATTTCTTTACAACACCAGTTGTGTGACACATCATTTGAGAGGTCTGCAACTGCTTATTCATATTATGGATGTCTTGTGTGTTACCCCCCCCACACACACACTCTGCCCCCAGGAGGGTACATTTTTAATTTCTTTACAACACCAGTCGTGTGACACATCATTTGAAAGATCTGAAACTGCTTATTCATATTATGGATGACTTGTATGTCACCCCCCCTCTGCCCCCCAGGGGAGCACATTTTCAATTTTTTTACAACACCAGTCGTGTGACACATCATTTGAAAGGTCCGCAACTGCTTATTCATACCATGGCAAGCGCAGCAAGCTAGGGGTAGTCTTCAACTTGGAATCGCGAAGCGATTACCCGTGGGATTGGCGAGCGTAGCCTCCCTAGTAATTATTAAACAATGTTAAATAAAAACCATTTCAAGAGCGAATAGTTTTATATATAAATTGTTTATATATATCGGATTCACCTAAGTCCTCTACAAGAGTTCAAGGCTTTGGTAAAGCTAAAATAATGTATGTATATATATTATTTCAGCTATATATATATATATATATATATATATATATATATATATGTATATAATATTGTATATTATACATGTATTATATATATGTATATAATATGTATATTAATTTTACTTCACTTGATTAAATCGCATATCGGTTCATAAAAGCATACAGGATTGCGACAGATCTCTGAAAATGACACTCGAATGAAATGTAAAGTACCATTATTTACATACAGAAAAATTTCACTTTTTTTATTCACACGATTTAACAAGCCGAATTTTTCTATAAGAAAATACTGGTGTTCGACTATTTTTTTGATAGTGTTTTTCCAGTCTGTCGCCACTCTGCTATTATAATAAAACTTTGAAAAGAAAAGACTCTACGTTAAAATAATAAGCTAGTGAAATTTTAAACAAAATTAAATCTAATTATAAATATTTAAAATATCAAGCAAAAGTAATTAAAAGTATAAAACTAAAAAGTACCCCATTAATACAGTTAATTCAATTGTATTTTAAATGTTGGATATTTTGTGACTATATTTATTGCTGTCAGAATTTTAAAAAATATATTAAATGACTGTACATTAAATTAATAATTAATGAAATTTTGTTCAAAAATAATCCAATCATAAACATTTAACATAATAAATATAAGCAATTAAAAGAAAAAACTGAAAATAGTCCAAATGCATTTTTTTATTTTAAATGCTGAATCTTTTGTAACTTTGTTTAATATTAGATATCGATTTTCTTCTTATATGGAAGATATACGTTAAGAAAATGAAGGCGAAGTCAGTCAAATGAAAAGAGCTGAAATACACTGTAAAAAAATTCAAGAGGTTACTAAAAATTTTTTAGTAAATTTGTATTCCACAGAATTTTTTAGTACCCATTACAAACTTTTCTTTGCAAGTGAAACATTTTTTTTTTTTTTTTTTTTTTTTTTTTTTTTTTTTTTTTTTGTAAACTGAACAAAATAATTTTTTGTATAATTAACTTAAAACTTTTCAGTATGAGCCACCAAGCAAATTTTAGTAATAGCTCCAAAATTATTTTTAGTAACCATTATGTGTGCCCGAAGGGCAGTAGCTTCCTTTGAGCTGCATCCAGTGGGTAAAAAAACAGACTTCTTAAACGGAAGATTTTCGGCAAAGCCGCAATAGATGGCAGCATCAAACATTGCTATCTGTTCTATTTTGACATGTTTCTAAAGACGAGGGAAAGTCCAGAGATAATTACCCATGGTAACTGCTACGACAGGATTTTCACAAGCCCTTCATTTAACGAGTATTTACATTGCATACATTCAGTGCATATTTGGTGGCGTCCAGCATCGTACCCGGATACTTTCAGCCTGCAGTTCGGTGCTATGACCACTAGGCTATCACGGCCACACCAAGTGAGTTTTAGTAATAGCTATTAAAAATGTAAAACTATTAACTCTATTCGTTGCTAGCTTTTTTCTAGTAATTCTTACAGATTCCTTGTAACCGAATAAGATTACAGAAAATTTTTTAGTAATTACAATGATCACTAAAATTTTTTTAGTAGATCGACCCTTTTTTTTGCAGTGTAGAGAGAGAAATCAATAGCTGATTTAGTCCCTTGTGTAAAAATATAAGTGCCTGGAAAATCGTTTTCACGCAGAATATTTGATTACGTAACGTTCGAAAAGATATACGATATTCCAGTAAAAAATATTTTCAAGTAGAAATTGTATTCTTAATTTTTTCGAAGCTTTTAAGTGACAAAATTAAATTAATATAAATGAATGATTGTTAAAAGATGTTAAAAGGAAACAATTAAACCGCAAATAGTTTATATACAAACTGTCTACAGGGTGTCCCAAAAATGACTGATGGATTTTAAAATTCAATAACTTGCAAACGGTGATAGCTATTTAAAATTTTTTTGAAGGAGGGTTATATATAATGTCAGGAGATTTTATACCGTATTTTTTTATTTTAATTCGAACAATAGATGGCGCTGAAGGTGATTGAAGGCCAGGTGATCAGTGCTGAGTGAGGCGTAGACCTGGCTGTCAATCGCCGTCAGCGCCACCTATTGTTTGAATTTTAAACTGAAATAAAAAATTACGGTACAAAAACTCCTGACATTATACATAACCCTCCTGCAAAAAAATTTTAAATAGCTGTCACCGTTTGCAAGTTATTGAATTTTAAATTTCATCAGTCATTTTTGAGACACCCGGTATATGTCTCGGTTTCACCGAATTCTTTTTCAAGACTTAAAAGCTTCGGTAACACTAAAACGGATGCACAATTTATATATATATATATATTTGCTTTATTGATGTTTGCGTTTTATTTAAGTGTTTTTAGCAATTAGTGAAGTTTGTCAATTAGGCAAATATTGAGTATATACCAATTTTATAGTGTAGTAATAGAGATAATGAATTTTTTCAGTGTGTTTCCATTTGTAACTTAAAATGGCAGTAGTAAAACTCTAAAGGAAACTCAGATTTAAAAAAAATATCGTTGCATTTATTTTGCTGTGAACTGTTTAAATGAAACACTAGCAAACGCATTCTAGTTTTTCTTTAATATTATTATCATTATTTTAAAAAAACTCGTAAAAAATTATCCCATTTCTGTTTAATGGCTCTATTTTTGACATTTCATCTATCAGACAAAAAAAAATGCTTTGTTTTGTGCCAAATTGATAAATTAACATACACGTAACTCATATAGGACACAAATGAAAGAACAGAGCTGCATCATTCTTTCATCAATCGTTACAGCAGCGTTTTGCACGATTTTTCATTTGAAAACTTAAATTATACAAAAATCGTGCTACCCCATTTTTTTACAGGATTCTTCATTTCTGATCCAATGCTCCGCCATGTTGAATTCGTCATAAATAGTTTCAAATTATTTCCAATAATGGTTAGATATTGATTTTATATTCTAAATATTTGCAATAAAATACTAATATTAGAAAAATAAAGGAGGGTTGCAAACACATGCTCACAACCATGCGGGATACTGCAATCCGCTGCCATTGAAATACTCCAGGCTACATGACAAGAGCTGTCAATCGATGGAAAACTGGAAGTCGAAAATAATTTCGGTTACAATACTTTGTTTTATTGAAGATAAAATATATAAAAAAATAAATTAACAAAATAACCGTAGAAAAAAATCAATAAAATTTCTTCACCATGAAGAATATTACACGGACGAAAATTCATTAAAATAAATAAATCGTTGAAAATTGTTTTTTATTAATGAAAGCTTGCAAGACTTATTTCATTTTTACTATTGTTAAATCTATCGTAAATCAATGCTTATTACCATTTGAAATGATATTTTTGTTTTATAAATTTTTCCAAAAATTTACAGATGTAGTATAAATATTTGAGGCATGTAATAAACTAAATAAAGGATTATGAATAATGATTCATTGAATTCAGTTCGCTAATGATTGATTTCATAAGATATTGATTATACAGAAAAAAGAGCTGAAATTTTTTATTTCCAAATATTTAAACGTTTAAAATAATTTATAAGAAAAACTAAATTTATAAATATCTATGACGTTATCACTAATATATCGACTTCTAACTAGTGTTGAAATTCACATCGAAAAATTTTTAAAAGCAATTTTTTTAATTATTTGTGGAATATCTATCATCTTATAAAACAATAATGACAATTTAAGCTTATTGTTAAGAATTTGGAATCCTTAAGCAAAAATTCAGCCCGATGTTGAATGCCGCAGCATTGGTTGTTGCCGCATCTGTCGGATATTATACAGGGAGATTTGAAGTTCTCCCCAGCAAGTTTAAATAAATGTGATTGTTTTATAAGATGATAAGTTAACGATATATTCAAAAAAATATTTAAAAAATTGCTAATCAAAATGTTCCGCTGTTAATTTTAATATTAGTGAAAAGTCGGTCTATTAATGGTGACGTCAAACCTCGTGTCCTGTGGTCTTGAGTATTTCTATGGCACCCACCAATCGGATCGCTGGATGTCTCACTACGTTATCCGAAAGCAGCTTATTCAAATTTTAACCGGTTTAGTTTTTACAACATCACATTTCGTATCTTTTCATTGGGGCACTCCTATACTTAATAAAGCAAGTTGGAAATTCCACGTGAAGTGTAGCAAATGAGGTGCGTTCGTACGATAACGAAGTTTTAAAAATATCTCCCTCATATATCAATTTCATAAAATTGTAAATAGTTAACTACAATTAAAATACGCACCTAACAATGTTCTCCCTATACCATTATCTAATGGAATACTTTTTTGCGGCCTTGTAAGTCAATAGCAAATGTTTTTTGCACCACAGATTATGCAAAATGTATATTATAATATGTACTTTATATACGCATATCAATTTTATTATGTTCGAATGAGTGTAATATCATTAAAATGAATTTGAAACATTTTTTTCCATTGAACGTAATGAAACGAAATACTTTTGATTGTCCCTGTAATTGAACTATGGATCCAAATTTATAAAATTTAAAATGAATCGGCAAAATTCTGTAATGTTTATATATTTTAAATTTCAAACAATAAAAATGCATTTGAAACTTTTTTCTCTATTGAGCGGAATATAATGTTATAATTTTGATTGTCCCTGTAATTGATCTATGCATCCGATTTTCATAAAATTTGAAATGATTCGACAAAATTATGTAATAGTTATATATTTTTAATTTCAAACGATTCGGTTGGGTAGTTTTTGCGTTGTTACATGCAGACGGACAGACAGACGACGGACAGACGGACGGACTGAACGACGATTATAGGTGCTACGTACTCACATACTTACGAACGCACCTAAAATGAAAAAAAAAATGCCATAAAGGAAGTTACCGAAAGAAGTGCACATGCAAGTGAAAGTAGTTTTAAAAGGATGTTAGGAGAAAAAGTTGTTTTCAATACATTCAAACAGAAAATTTAAAACTGCCTACTGGAACGATACTACTTCGATAGATAACATGCGACTAGGAATTATAAAACATATTTTGTACATAAAACTAATCACATCATTGTGTTACGTGTATGTAAATTAAAAAAAAATCTCTTTCATAATTTTGCATATTATATTTTGATGTCCATTCATGGAAAATTAATTCCGCCCGAAATGATATCTGCGTATAAATTTAATACTAACGCAAAGGGTTAAAAGTAACAGAATCAGACTTTCTTTTACTTATCTAAACGCAAAATGCAATACGTATTCTTTATTAATATTATTTTAATACACTCTTGTAGTTATACACTTCAAATAATCAAATTAGAAAAATACTCAAAATAGTTTAAGGATTGATTATTTACATTATGTTCCATTTTATTTTGTTATAACTTAGAAAACCTTGAAATTAACTACTAATAAAATTCTATATATACGGTTTTTAAATGTGTGTGCATGAGCAATATGTACATTCAATTTTTAACATAAAATTTCAAAATTTTAAAAGAATTTTAATTTTATATTTTTTGAAAATTCGCTCCATTTGATCTTGAATATCGTTTTCTGTAAACTGTTTCTTATTAAAATATAGCACAAGGTGGGCGCAGACATTAACTTGTTGAATGTGCCAATCACAAAACTTTATTCAATCTCATGCATCTTAATATTCCAAAAATTTTTTATAAACATTAATACCTGATCATTAGTTAAATAGAATGCCAACTTCAACTTGAATTTCAGCTCAAATCAATTAATCGGAGCAAACAAGATCTTATCTAAATGATTATATTTATTTAAATAAGAAGTTTTTCATTAGTTTGTTGTACACCAGCTTTTACGAAGAGCTTACTTAGCGGGAGGGAAGCTCCCATCGCTTCACGAGCCTTCGATGTACAATAAAACTATGAAAAACA
This sequence comes from Maratus speculifer, assembly GCA_964019185.1. Taxonomy (NCBI): domain Eukaryota; kingdom Metazoa; phylum Arthropoda; class Arachnida; order Araneae; family Salticidae; genus Maratus; species Maratus speculifer. The sequence goes on from OZ025290.1 coordinate 415,810,530, forward strand.
GAGAAACTCATACAAAAATCGCTATTACAGCGCCATCTTCGGGCGAATTACATCCAATTTCAAATAATTCGTGTTGCCGATAGCCGAAAATTCGGCACAACTTCCCACGCTTTTTGATAAAATAGTAATAAAAATAACTGAAAAATTGGTATTATAGCACCCGCTTCCGACAAAATATATCAGACCTGAAGGCGGACATACTTGCAATAGTCAAAAATATGCACCTAAGTATAACTTTATACACTTTTTGATGGTACGAGAAGAAATATGACACCAATATCACGATTACAGCCCCTTCTTCTGGTGGAATAACTCCATATTGAAGAAGAACCTACTAGCCATACACAAAAGAATATTTTACAAAACATTTGGTAAATTCTATGCGTAATTTCGCATACTTTTTGATGGCACATTGCCGACAGACGGACATTTTATAAAAATATTTGCGAGGATCGTGTAAAAAAGGTGGCAATACCGAAAGTTATTATAACTTTTTTATTACATTACTTTCTTCTTTTGAATATAGAAGAAAATAAATAACAAAATTAAACAATATAACCATGGAAAAAAATCAATAAAATTTCTTCAAGAGGAAGAATATTTAACAGTCGAAAATTCATTTAAAGAAATGAATCGTCGAAAATTGTTCTCTAAGAATGAATGCTTGGAAGATCTTATTTCATTTTGTCATTGTTAAATCTATCATGAATCGCTGGTTATTACCTTTCGAAATGATATTTTGCTTTCATAAATTTTTCGAAAAATTTACAGATGTAGCATAAATATTTGAGGTGTGTAGAAAACTGAATAAAGAAATATGAAGTATAATGCTTGATTGAATTCAGTTCGCAAATGGCTGATTTTACAAGCTAGTGATTAAACTGAATAAAGTGCTGATACTTATACATTCCAAATATTTTAACGTTCAATATAATCGATCAGAAAAATAAAACTTTATAAATATCTTATGCTGCTTTCTTTCTATTTTCATTCGCATAAAACTTTATTTTATAAAATAAACAAGTTAATTATGAATAAATGTTTGAAAACTATGGAAAAATAATTTATACAGAGCTGTAAATATAGTCGCGAAGGAGTCCAACCAACGGGTAACAGTTTTTAAAAAGTGAAAAGTTTGTATTTTACACACTTGTAAGTTGTACCTTGAGTGAATTATTGGGTTATTTAGTGTGATCTTAATTCATCAGTGAACTCCCGTCGCAAAAATCGATCAAAATTTATAATCTCAGTGTTACCTTCGTACCGATTTTCTCGAAAAAATTTTCACAAACCTAGCCTTATTACTTGACATCTTCATATAAAATTAGACCGCAATATATTTATAAATTCTCAACTTAAGCTACAACAAATCACACAAACATCGTTCACATTGTATCTCATTTTTCTGGGGGATATAGCTATTTCCAAATAAAATCTAACGCCCATAGTAAGAAAAAAAATGTATGTATTGGAGATTGCATTAATTCTATATATAAATTCGGACACCTCCGATGACACAATAAAAAAGATGGCACGAATATTGCTATCCGAAAACCATCTTCCGGAGAATTATCCACCATTTTAACTGGCATCTGCTGGCCATAATGAAAAATATATGTTTGAAGTTTGGTTTAATGTTATATAAAATTTGGTACAATGAAATATCCAAAGCTATAACTGCATTTGATTTTCTATTATGCTGAGGACACGCAAACAGTTTATAAAAACATAATTTTCGGAATCTCTGACCACGAAAACGTGTAAATCCGTGCAAAACCATACGTCAAAGAAAATCCCGAATACAATAATCTACTTTATAACAAATAGAGAAAAGTTGGCTTGTCTTCCACATTACTGGATAGTTCTATGCGTTTTTGTTGTTTTAATCACATAAATAGTAGCTGCTGTTGTTTCTGGCCACAGTTTTTTTCGAAAAGCTTTTTTTGCCTAGATGGGATATCTGCGATAAAATAAATTATTTTTTTTCCAAAAATACTGGTAACAAACCATCGTAGAAATTAGCATTTATGTGACATACGCAGCAGCTCTTGATATTCTTTTATAAAAATAGTTAAACATTATTTTAAAATAGAAATTATCATTGTAATTAACAACAAAGGTAACATTTAGGAGTATTCACTGTAAAACATGTTCTGCAATGTATTTGTTTCCTCTGACGACAAGGCAGACCAAGATAATACTACTATACTACAGGAAAAGGACCAGAAGCCGATATCCGGATAGATTTTCGCTGTTAGTGAAACAAGATTGACCAATCAGAAGCCTGTATTTTTGAAACCAGGGAGAAGTTCACAAAAATGTAAGCTTCTAATTGGTCAGTAATCTCGCTAACAGCGAAAAATCTACCTGGATGCCAGTCTATATTTTACAAATTTTGTGATTCACGTTCAACATAATTTTGGATGAACGTCTAAAAGTATATATAACTGATATGATTATTATTACATAGCATTTTTCTATGCACTGTGTATACTTGATTTTAATAAATTCACCACCTAAATCTTTGAATAGCCTTCTTTCCCTCTCTATACGAAAATCAGTATAAATCAACTTTTTGTGAATGTACTTCAAAATATGGTTAACATAATGTTCTAATTTTTATATAATTATTAATATTTTATGTAATATCTGAAAGATACTTGTGGTCCGTTGAAAAAACATTTTCGTCATAATGTTATTGTATAAACTTTTTAAATTAAAATTATCGGGTAGTAGAAAAATGAATTTATTTTTTAATCAAAGATGTTGTTCAATATTCTGAATTTTTATCATTTATTTTATTTTATTATTCGTGACAAAGTTATAAAAGCGACTGGAAGAAATTTCTAAAAAATATATGACACAGTGCATATAAAAACTAAAATTATACAGTCAATTTACCAGTATCATTAATTTATTTAAAACTACAATGTCTGACCACATACCTAATTTTAATCAAACAAATGTAATGAATAAGTAACAGTAATGTATACTGTATACCGTTTCATATAAGAAACCATATTTATTATTCCTGAAGAAAATTTATGTACAAATTTCAGCAAGTTGGTAAAGCGTATTTTGAACTGATAAAAGGGCTTAAACAGTTTTACCAAACAAATAGTCGGAAAGATTGAAGACAGAATTTTGTTTCGAATGTCTTTATCAGGAGAAATATTTAAATTTATTTAAATGAATCCTTTCTATTAAAAGCAAGATAAGGTATAAAATAAGATATCACAATTCCAATGCATTGCTAATATGTATGCAACAAAGACAAATAATTTCATTTTATTTCTGAAAGTGGATCATAATGACAGGAGAAAGTTTAAAAAAATTTATTACTTGTGCGAATACTATATTCAATTAACCTCTTCAGTCCTGATATACCCTATAGGAAACACATATTTATATATTTTTTAACGTGTATACATAATATATAAAAAAAGAGAAATTGGTGTGAACGGAGCCTAACAAGTAGTAGAACTGAACAAAATAGCAATTATTTTCTTATAGCGCTTTATAGAGATCTACAGGTTATATAACAAATCCGAAATTGCGCATCAAGTATCACAAATGAGGTGCTTTCGTAAAATAAGGAAGTTTTTAAAATATTCAGACCATGATATAATAGTCTATAGTATTTCGGATACAGTAAACTATGGGAAATCTTTTGTGTATCCCTGTAGTTACTATCTGCTTTCTATTATACAGGAACTAACTTGTAGTAAACATCAACAACGTATATCCATTTCATATAATATGAAATAGTTTAATATTATTAAAAAGCATCCCAAACAATGTCCCCCCCTGTTCTAATATGCAATGGAATACTTTTGTGAAGCCTTCTAAATTTATAACAAATAATCTTTGCACCACAGACTGTACAGAATGTATATTTTAGATATACTTCATAGATGCAAATCAATTTTGTTATGTTCGAAAGAGTGTAACACCATTAAAAGGCTCTTAAACTATTTTGTCCCATTGGCCATAATATAGCGCATTATTTTTCTTTGACTTAAACTATCCATCCGATTTTCATAAAATTTTAAATGACTCGAGAAAAGTTTGCAACAACTATATTTTAAATTTCAAATGATTCGGTTGGGTAGTTTTTGATCTGTTATTTGTGGGCAAACAGACGAACACACAGGTGGATTGAGCGACGAATTTAGGAAATTACGAACGTACTTGAAAATGCAGAAATGTACAAGAATGAAAATGTAAATAGTTTTACTGAGCAGATATCATTCTGTTTTTTTTTTTTTTTTTTTTTTTTTTTTTCAAAACTGTTGTTTTAGATTTTTTTATTGTTGAAATGCTCTTTGCTAATACGTTTTTGACAGGCACGTAGCCAGGGAGTGGGCTAAGGGGGCTGAAGTCCCTTCCGAAAGCTTGAAAAGACTACAAAATTATCTTTAAGTTAATAAAATAAATTTTGTTTGTTTTTTTCTTCCATTACATTAAAATCAATTGTATTTTTATCTGTAAAAATATCCATTTATTCAATTACTGTTACAGTAATCCTTCATTATATCGAGCATTTGGATATATTTTTTTAAAAGATATGTATCACAAAAAATATAAATTCTTTTAAAAAAGCACTTTTAACTATCTTTATGCACAGTGAAATTTGATGAAGTGTAATTCCGAATGATTCATTTGATTAACAAAAAATATTGTAATACCCACATGACGCATTAACTTTAGGAGATAGATATAAAACATTTACTTGCATGTTATGATTTTCCTTAATTTTATTTATCTTCATGCATATAAACGAAATTTAAACCAAAAACTTTAATAGCCGCCTATAATGTAAAATCGTGTGGAAAAAAATATAATTTTAAAGAAAGTATCTTTGGTAGTGATGTTAAAACTATAAAACGCTTTTTATTAAAAATAAATTATTAGAATGTATTTTTGAAGAATAATGTTGCAATGAAAATCGATATGGTATCGAAAAAACGCCACGGTGGCATCCCCCAGTCTCTTCACTGAACAACTTTTCTGCTAATTGTTTGCATGTAAATCTTTAATAGTAAGAAAATGTGCGTAAAATAGCTGCTTTGTCTAGTTAGTTTTCTTTGTATTTGTAGAACTATCAACTTCAGGCAGGGATATCTCTATGTAGGGCTTTTTTTTAAGTTTTTCATAGTACCACCGGAGAGAGTTTTATATCCCGTCAGCACGCGTATTTGAATAAAATTTACCCCAATTACACTGTGAGGCCTTTTAGAAAAATTGAAAGTGCCCTGGACACAAAAACTTGTTACAGTGGTGGACATAATTATAAGACACCTACCTAATTTGACATATAGTGAAAGGAAAGATTCAGAACTTAAAAATGCTTCATCAAATACGACAAAAATTTATTCTGTTATCACACGTAATTGTTTTACAGAAATGGTATTTTTAAAGAGTTCAATAAAAAAATTAAAAATACCATGAACAAAATTATAAGACACCTTAACATTTTAATTAAAAGTCCTGCTTTTTTAAAAAAATAATGTGCAATATGTGAATTTTCTGCGCGCTGTTAACTGAAGCAGACAATAACCGACTTCACACATTTACAAACATGCCAAAACATATAAAATTAATGGAAAGTGAAATTCGCAAAATTTGGAGGTTAAATGAAACTGGTGCTTCAGTTAATAATATTTCAAAAGTTATTAAATGTTCTAGATGTGCGATTTCGAATGTTATGAAAAGAATTAATGCATCGGTGATTAAAAGATCTGGACGTACTCCTTGCTTGCCCTCGAGAGACAGACCCCTTGTGCTATCGCTCGTTACACAGAATACGATGATCAAAACACACATTAAAAATGCTTTAAAACTGAATTGTTCAAGGGTCTTGCATAATGCTTCTTATGTGAAATTTAAAAAATTGAAGAAAAAACCACCACTTCTAAGGCGGCACAAAATGAATCGTTTAAACTTCGTTAAACCAACTATGGCCTGCACCTCCAAATGGTATTCCGTGTTATTTACTAATGAGAAAAAGTTTAATTTGGACGGTTTTCACTATTATTAGCATGATTTACGAAAGTCTCCTGATGTCTCCTGATGAAAGTCTCCTGATGAGCCGCAAAATGGGTAGAGTGTCATTAATGGTTTGGGCTGATTTTTCGGCTCAAGAAAAAACCGGTATAATTCTTGTGCATTCAATGAATTCCGAAAAGTATACGAATCTTCTTAAAGATCAACTAACCATATACGATGAACTTCTTTTATGGCGAAAACTGCATTTTACAGCACGATATCGCGTCGATTCATACATCATACGCAATTTAAAAAAATGGCTTTCAGAGAGAAGTATCAATGTTCTTCCGTGGCCTTCTCCCTCCTCAGACTTAAATCCCATCGAAAACTTGTGGAGGATCTTAGCTCGTGAGGTTTACCGAAATAGGAGGCAGTTTACATGCGTTGAAGACCGAAAATATGCTATAAAATGTGCTGGGGAAGAACTATCTTGCGATATTTTGTTAGAATTGATAGATTCGATGCCGAATCGCATATTTCATGTTATAAAAACAATGGCGGCTCCATCAAATATTAAATAACCATGTTAGAGGATTTTCTTTTAAACCATTAGTGTCTGCTAATTATGTTGACCATTGTATTTGGAAAAAAAGATAGGTGTCTTATAATGTTGTCCATTATGTTTTTAAGTTTTTTCATTAAATTGTATGAAAATATCATTATTATTAAATAATTATGTATGGTAATAAAGTAAATTTACGTTTTTGTCATACTATTTGATGCAATGCATTTTTAAGCTGTACATAGTTTATTTAATTTTATGTAGAATTCAGTAGATGTCTTATAATTATGTCCACTACTGTAATCGGACCCTGCGAAAAACAATTCCAATAATATCAACTTTTTCTGGCAGCAAGTCTTGTTTAGAAATTAAAATTTAGAATTGTTTGAATGTTAGCGTTCGAAACAATTCGACTTTGGTGGGGATTCGTCATGAACTCGATATGAGCCCGTAGTATGACAAACAACTCGATTTGATACTGCTATATAACTAGAGATGACTTAGATGATGTCACGAAGAGAAACATTTTTGGCACCATTTTACTTTCCAAACAGCCATATAGTTTTCCAATAACTGTAGGAAAGAAACAAAAAGGAAGATTCATAAATAGTATTTCTTTTTCTTACATATTCCAAAACACATTTATTGCAAAACCTGTTTTTTGTTTTTTCACTAAAACATAAATACAGAAAGGACACAAAGAACCAGAAATACTACTTTCTGCATGTTTCAGACATTGTAAAAAGGCTAAATGTGTTTTCTTATGCAATTCTTATAACATATGCAATGCAATTAGATTATCACAAACCGTATGCTATTTTAGCAAACAAAATTAAGATTTCTTTAGGAATTCAGCAAATTAATATTTAATTGTTGAGTTATGAAAGAGCTTCAGAAAAGAGGGAATCAGAGCAGCTCTTGGACCAATACTTGAAAAAAAAATTATTTTGTGCAGAGAAAATTACGTCACTTTGAGATTACTAGATGATGATCCTCCAACATTAGAGAAATCGATATAAAAGACTGTAAGCTAAGAGTCTTTTAAATTTTGAGAAAAGTCTGAAGAGAATAATTCGAACCCGATATTATAAATATCCGTAGAAATACTATTTACTTTACCCAAGACATTTAGAATAAAATCACTCAAATGTTCTTAGATGCAGGTATCGAAGAATTAATTACACTGATTAACAAGGTTTCTGTTTCTAACTAAGTATGAGATGACTTTTATATTTTAGGTGGTGTTGTGAAAGAATGTGCCATTAAAAAGTTTCCATCACTCACAGATTTTTGAAAAATTCAAAATCTTGAAAATCTGAATTTTGTAGCATTTATTCAACACATATACCTTATGAAATTTATCATTTGGTATTTTAGTAATTACAAACTTTTAAATAAACACTTGTAAAGCTTAAAATTATTATTTAAAACACTGAAAGTATGCATTGTTTATAAAGTTTCAGAAAAATATAGAAGAACTTTCATAAAAAGAAATTATATTAATAAGAAATTTCATACTTTATGTAGCGGTAAATGTCTTATCTGTGGCTGCTCTCTTATAGGCCATTGTTCCGAGTTATATTGACGATTTAAAGCAGACATTAAGCCACTTATATCATTACAATAGCATAAATCATCTTTTCTTTAAAAAAAATGTTGAATATTTCTTATGTCAATCTCGATAAATAGATATCTTTGTACTGTTTTTCAGGAGATTCCAACCTTGCAATCTTGATCCAAGTAATTCTGAGTTTTTCTTTGATAAATTTAAGTCTCTCACAAAATCATTTAATTCGTTTTGTGTAATTAGGTGTGGTTCTTCATATTATGCCAGGAGAATAGTTCATATGAGATGTAGAGGAAGTTTCAGTTTCATCAATTTCCATTTCTACTGCTGCATCGTCATATGTAAAATTCTTTGGAGGTTTCGGTATTTGTAAATCATCATTATGTAATGCTGGTCACATTGCTGAATCTAAGTTTGGGTACTTAATTTTATGTTTACTTCTTGCAGAGAATCCTTTAATTTTTGTAATACATTAGTAGCAGTCAGTTATATGATCCTTCGGCATGCGCCATATCATGGGTATAGCAAAGGACATACACTTTTTTGTACCTTTCATCCACGCCTGGAGATTTGTAGCACATCGTGTACCACAAGAATGAGGTGCCCATTTCTTATCTTGTTCACTACTTTACATTCAAAGTACATGTGATAGGCAGTCTTTATTAACGGCGTGAAAACGCATCGATGATTTTTCAAAGTTAGCTCCCCGCACACATAGCAAAAAGAATCTTGTTCATTAATGCATCCTCTAGACATGTTTTACATATTGTAGAGGAACATAGGATAATTATAATAAAAATTTAATTAAAAAGTCTTCAGAACAAAGAAGTAGTAGTACACTCACCCCGAAAGTTTTCAACTGTCATGGATTTGCGTTAAAGTCAAATACTGTGAGGGTGGCTAGAGCTGTCTGTTCAAGGTCGCTAACATAAAATTTATTAACAGGACATCTGTTTCTACTCTCTTGCTGTATCTTCTATCATTGTAATAAGAAAAAGGAATGTTTGTGTGAATCAAATACATGAAAGAGAATAATGTAATATAATTATAATGCCTATACGATGTCTACATACTCCAAAACGTATAAATGAAATTCCTCAAAATTGGGGGTGATAGAAAATTTTTACAAACATATTCTTTTTCAGCAGCTTGAAATCTATAAGAAACACCCAACGTATATAGAGAAACAGAAAATTCGTTAAAATTTGTTTATCAGTGTTATCGTAATAAATAATGTGATCTACATTGTTAGTACAAACAAAACGCGTAGCTTAATTGCTGATGAAACTCAATCACAGAACAGTTTGACCTTTGTGTTAGGTATATGGACTATTAAAAAATTCACAAAACCCAATAATTCAAAAAATTCTTTTAGGTTTTATTCCAATTGTTCTAGTCTTCTCTGCCAAAAATTCAAGAAAAGTAATGTTACAATATTGTGATGAATTTCGCCTTGACATGTATAAATGCGTCAATAAGGCGTATGATGAAGCAGCTAATAAGGCTGACCATGTTAGCGGGGTCCATTCTGAAAATTTTCACAGTATCCAAAAATTAGATACGTCCACTTTGAAAGCCATCTGTTAAATCTTATCTTGTCCAACAGCATGCTGAATCCCATAATCCGAAAGTATCATGGATTTGTTAAAGCAGTGACAAAAGTTTTTAAAAATCATATAAAGGTAAATTTAGTGCTTCAAAAAGAAATTGCATAAATTAAGAAAAAACATTAAACAACCCCATTAAACAAAAGAAAATGACTTCTCAGCATTTGTGATACAAAATTTATCGAGAGGCATGAGCGCATGTTAACTTTTGTAGAGCTACATATATTTGCATTAGCTCAGGAAATCTTTTGAAAAACACATGGAAGATTTCTTTTGTAGCTGGAGTACTTTTTGGCAGTCGGGAGAAGAATGATTTTCTCATAAGCCTATGTGTTTGTGGGAAGATTTTCTGTCTCTCAAAGGCATAGTGAGTTCGTCAAGAAAAAATTTCGTGCCATTATAGTGGCTGTAACTTATGCTAAAAATGTTCCAATTGTTTATATAAATATAGCGAAAAATGCAGCAGAAATCTTTTGTGAGATATTTTATTGTGCATCAAAACTTCGGGAAGATATCTTCCACATTAAAATAAAGATCACAAAACTAACATTTGTCTAAATGTAGTTTTGGGATCTTTAGCTATGTTAGTTTAGGCAGACAAGAGGCAACACATACAAACCCTCAAAATTCATCCACTGAAGAATATTAAAATATCACAGTCCTTATTCTCCGTGTAGAAAGTCCTATTTAAATTTTTCATGATAAAGTGTCAATGTAGCAAGTGAAAGCTGAATATGAATTAGGATGCAAACAAATTGTTAACACCAACACAGATTTCCTAAAACTTTTAGTACTGTAATGTGACGTATTACAATAATATCAAACACTTGTTCACAGTCTTGGTTAAAAACCCAGTAACAACAGTCAGTGCTGAAAGATCTTTTTCAATGACATATTCTTCCACGCTAATATTAATCCTGTGTTTTAAATAAATTCATGTTACTTGTTCCTATTTCAATATTGTTAAACTGTTTTCTTAATAGGATACTCATCTCAAACAGGGTTATTTTGTGCTTTTTAGGTTCTCGGAACTTTTTCTTATTTTCCTTTTTTTCCCTAAATTATTCGGTTTTCGAATCTGTTTAGAAACTGGAAGTGCTTTTGAATGTCAAAAATTGCAACAGAAATTGAAAGAAAAATTGAATACGAAATAACAATATTTGACATAGTTATCAAGTATTATATGCATAAACACATTTTAGGTTTGTTTAAATTTTTTGCTGTAAATTATACAAATCACTTTTGTAAGGTCAGAAAAAAATTCTAGATTCAGCCCCTCCCGAAAGGAAATCCTGGCTACGGGCCTGGTTTTTGATCAGAATTCTAGAAAAAGTTAAGAAAATTGCTGGTATTTCTTAAAAAAATAACTGCGTATAAATTTTAAAATTTGATTTTATTAAGATAATTAAATTTGTTTTGTAACTTATTCTAAGATGGGGTTTTATTAAAAGTAAATAATATATTCAGAAAAAAAATCTAAAAAATTAACTATATAAGGGATAAAAAATCGTTACACTGATTTATTTGTAATTGAGTTTTCTGTGATTAAAATCCACAATCCAGGAAATATCTAAAACATTAAGATGCAAAGAGCATTTTAAAAATTCGTTTTAAAATTTTAACTTTTCAAAAAGGACTTCAAATTATAATAACACTGCACATTTCATTTAAGCTTTTCTATATATTTATAGCAAAATATATATTTGCACAAAATTTCAAATCTTTATTATGAACACATGGCTGCCAACTTCTACGCCTTTTTACAGCCAAACAAACCCATTCGAACCAGAAATTTCATTTAACATGTTAAAAGAGTATGCAGTACTACAAATCATGAAATAAATTCAGAACGTATATTATTTAATATATTTTCTAGTTAGAAACGCGTTTTTCTCCTTTAAAAAGGCGTAGAAGTTGGCAGCTCTGTGAACAGTAAAAAAGAAATAAAAAATTAAATGCCCACCGTCTCTTTAAAAAAATTCCGAGACAAAAACTTTCTTCACGCTTTTTATAAAAATGATTCGAATTTCAAAACAATCTATAATAATAAATTAATAAAGAGAGGAGTTTGTGATTGTGACAGCGCTGTTCTAAAGAGACCGCTGCACGTAGAATTACAAAATATGTGTGTGTGTGGGGGGGGGGGGGAGAAGTATCTCTACATATGAATTCTTGCACCTCGAAGCCATGTTTTTTGATTTATTGATTAGATTTTTTAATTTAATTTTTTGGCCATTTTTACATATTAGAAAAAGGAATAAGGTTTCATTCTTTTAACACAGCATAATAAATTTATTTATCTTTTTAATAAATTTTAATCGGAATTCGTAGAGCGATTTTTGAACTCTTAACGAATTTTTTTAATGCGATATTTCGTATTTCTCGCATATTGCGACTATTTTTTGAAATTGATTTAAAAAAAAAAAATTCTAAATTTAGCCTACTTTACTCAATTTTGTCTTCTACGATTTTAAATGCGATTTTCAGTGCACATTTTTTAAAGTGATTTTAACGCTTTTGGAGTTTTTGTGCTTTTAGCATCAATTTTTTTGCAATTTTGTCAATATTATAGATTTTTATGCATCATAGTCTTATCTCTATTAAATTGCGTGTAAAAAAAAAAAAAAAACGAAAATGTAAAATTAATGAATCAGCAATAAAGGAATCATTTAGAATATTTACAGTAATCTTTTTCTATAACAATAAAGAGACAAGTTTGTGAGTGTGTCAGCGCTGTTCTTAAGAGAGCGCTGCAGGTAGAGTTACAGAATTTGGTAGGAAAGTACCTCTGTACATGAAGTTTTGCACCTTGAAACCCGATTTTCGAGTTTTTGATTAAATTTTTTTATCTAATTTTTTATGCGATTTTAGCGTTCTTTTTTATGTTTCAATGCAATTTTCCCACATTAGTGAAAGGAATACGGTTTCATTCGTTTAGCCCAACACAATAAATTTTGTTTTCATTTCAATAACGTTTATTCGGAATTCGTTTAGTAATTTTTGAATTTTCAACGAATTTTTTAATGCAATTTTTAGTGTTTTTTTCGCGTGGCTATTTTTTGATTTTCATAAAACGGAAAATGTTTCAAAATTTAAGTCTAATGCACGAAAATTCGTCTGCTACAATTTTTCAATTCCAACAATTCTTAATGCGATTTTCAATGTGATTTTTACCGATTTTTCGAGATTTTTCGCATTTAGCGTCTACTCTTTTTTTTTTCATTCTTGAAATATTCATATTACAATAGTTTACCCTATTAGATTAAATTTTGACCCCTGCGATTTCTTAACAACTAGTAATTTTAATGCATTTTTCAATGCAGGCCAAATGATTTAGAAATGGACCAATGGAAATCTGCATTGAAGATACCGCGAACCGCTGCGGGGTTACCATAAAATGATAAGGTTTTGACACCAAATGACTTCAAGTTTGTCGCTAATTTGATGATATATCGTTAAATTTTGAGCCAAATATATCACCAAAGGTGACAACAATTTGACGATAGATTCCCATTGTAATCTAATAGGGTCCCTTTTTGTTTGCGTTTTTCATTTTTTTTTAATTTGGCAGTAAGGTTTTTCCTATCAAAACTTGAACCATTGAGAATGTAATAGGTAGTATTTTTTTATGAAATCTATCTAAAATGTCAAAAGTTTAGGTATTATTTTTTTTAATAGCAATGTCATCAAATATCTTAAATTCTTGCTTAAGACCGCCATCCTCTCGAGTAATATATCTCCTGAAAGTTTGTTTAACTTAGTTTCATTTAGGTATAGTTTTGTTACGAATACTGGATGCTACCTGGTGGGGAAAAAGGGAACTAGGAGCACGCGATTTTGTAAAAAATTGGAAATCTTACAATGTGCTTTGTTTTAAACTTTAACAAAGATTATAACTAAAGGATTAAAAAAAAAATTGGTGTGTCATATTTGGGAATGCGAAAGGGGGAGGGATGATCAAAATTAAGAAATATATCAAGAGGGTCAGTTTGAAACTTTAAGATAGTTTCTAATACATAATAAACACATTGGCATTTTTATCAAACTAATTAGATTCAAGACTTTTATTTAAATAATGTAAATTTTTAGTTTCGAGATTTTTGAATTTTTGCGATGTTTAATTTTCTTTGCGATCCGCTTCAAATTTTAGACGTTCCATTTTTCACCAAATTTATTAAATTCTGTTCTCTTTTCGTCAAAGTATATACGGATTTCGAAACACAATTTTCGAATTTCATTTCATATTTTTATGTGAATTTTAACATGTTTTCACGACTTTGTCAGATTTTTCCACATTAGTAAAAAGAATTGATTTTCAATTTTGTTGCCCTTCTCTTTTTGATGAAGTTACGACGAAATTCGTGCACCAATATTTAAATTTTCATGTATTTTTATTGTGATTTCCAATGTTTTTTCGCAATTCTTGCTTTTTTGTGATGAATCCACGCAACGTTGGGCAGTTTAGCTAGTTAAGATATAAATCAACTAAATTTTGTAACCCTAGGATCATTGTGATTTTTATTTATAACATACAAATTTTCAACCAGAAAAAGAAATAAAAACTTCCATTTTATAAATAAAGTGAAACACATGCATAGAAAGCGTTTACGTTTCATTAAATAATATTTCAGATCCAGATCATGAAAAACAAACAACAAAAGCAACAACTAAAGGATTTATTTGTTGAAGATGCAGAATAATATTAACCAGCATTTCTCGGATTGTTAGGTTTCCAGAACAACTGATTCAAAATTTAATAAATTAAATTTGATAAATAAATAAATTTGAATTTAACTATATTTATAAATATCCCAGGCAGCACATCCATATGGGCCCATAAAGGCAAAACTGGGTCAGGGATATAGATCTATAAGGGCTATCTATATGAGCCCGCATAGAATGTCCACTACTTTTTCTATATGGGCCCATATGGGCTATTTATATATATATATGGATGCCTATGTCGATCTATAAAGATATCTATAGGGATCTATGTGGATGCCTATGTAGATGTATAATGATATCTATATGGGCCCGCATAGAATGTCCATTTTTTCCATATGGGCCCATAAGGGTTATCTTTATATATCTATATGGATGTCTATGACTATCTATAAAGATATATCTATATAGATCTATGTGGATACACACGTAGATCTATAATGACATCTATATGGGCCCGCATAGAATGTCCACTTTTTTTCATATGGGCCCATATGGGTTATTTTTATGTATCTACATGGGTGCATATGTCGGTCTATAAAGGTGTCTATATGGGATATGTCCTTTTTCCAGATAGGCAACATCGCCTAGTATTTATCACAATGGCAAAAATATTTCGAATAATTAAACAGGTATTATAATTTCCAATTCACGAGGCTTCAGTAGAATGGCTGTTGGTTTAGCCTGTATTTTTTTTTCTGGGCTGAAAGTTTGTTTCGCTTTTTTTTCATATCATATATAGAAAAAGACGAGCGATGATCTTACGTTACGCTGTTAAAAATTTACATCAAACTGTAAAGTCATTTGAAGCTTTTTATAGATAGATTTAATAAAACATATTTTTAATCTAGTAGAAAGTTATTTCAATCATGCGCTACCACTCACATGAATAACAACTTTAAAAAATATGTTTAATTAAAAAAATATTCAACTTTCTTCCTTTAAAAATCTCATTCACGAAATCATATTGAACATCTACAATATTTTTAATGATATAGATATATATTTGAAACATTTCTTTACCTCAAGAGAATTAGTTTGATGTATCGAATAAAAAACTTGTAATAAAAAAAATTTGCAGTGTAAAAAAGAGAAATCAGTTGAATTGAAATAGTTAAATTTCGAATTGAGAACATGCAATAAAAAAGAAATCAATTCTAGCGGGTAGAATGAAAAGTAAATTCAATTAACAGTTGAGTGATGAAATTTTATGAAGAAATGACATTTTTATAGGTTATCTTAAACAATTACTCATAGTTTTCTCTTTAAAATTGGAATATTATCCTCCAATATTGATTTTTTATTAAATGTTTCTCAGCAATTTAGATGTAGTTATGGTTAATAAATTCACTCTGCAAAGAAAAGACATTATTGATTTGTAGTCATATGTTAGAAATTTATCCATTGCAATTAATCTTAAAACTAATTAATCATGTAGTATTTATCACTTAAAATTTTCGTTTTGCTTCAAAAAGAATCATTATTATTAATTTGACAGATTACATACTTAATCAAACTCCTTTCAATGCTTGAAACTAATACATCTTATGTAGTTTGATACATTTTATGCACATTGTATTTCTCATAAAATAATGTGGATAATGTTAACTTAAGTGGACCATGTTCATTGAATAAACCGGAATATAAGTTGTAAAAATTTTAACCCTTTTTTTAATTGCACAAGATTTATTTAACGAGAGCTCTTAATGCGGATAACTTTGTCATTTTTACGTGTAAATAAAGTACAATCATGAAATTTAGGCAGGAATTTAAAATAAATATGCTACAACAAAGATTGGTCAAACAACTTATTCTAAAAGAATAAAATGTTAGTATTTCTTACCTCTCATTTTTTTTAAAAAAAAGGAGAATAAAACCTGTTTTTTGAGAAATTAAAATTTTTGAGAGATTTTATGAGAAATTTAAAATAAAATACTACGACAAATATTGGTCAAAGTACGAATTGTCATCCAGTAAAATGTTATCACTTTGTACTCCGCAAAATATTTTTTTTTGTACATTTTATTTCATTTGGATGGTTTCTTTATTATATAAACTTGCCATACACTGTAAAAAAATCTGTAAAGGTACTAAACTTTTTCTTGGAGACTGGGATTCCCAGAACTTTTCCTGTAACGGTAACAGCAAAAATTCAAGTTTCAGAATCGGTTACATGAATTTTTCCTGTTATCGTTGCATGAAAAGTTCTTGTAATCCCAGTTTCCTAGAAAATGTTTAGTACCTTTACAGATTTTTTTTACAGTGCACTGTAAAAAAAATCTGTAAAGTTACTACAATTTTTCTAGAAAATTCAAATCGCTAGAATATTTCATATAACAGCCATAACAAAAATTAATATAAGAGATATAGATTTGCACTATAAATCAAGAATTCCGTAAAGTTATTAGAATTTTATTAGGAAAATGGGATGCCTAGATGAACTTTTTATGCAATTGCAACTCAGTTTGCAAATAAAATTTTAGTAAGATTACCGTAGTTTTAGAAAATTCTTTTGTAAAGCTACATATTTATGCAGCTTTAAAAAAACTATTTTTATTGACTGCATTTTTTTTTTAATAAGTACAATTTTTTTTAACAGTGCCGGGTTGTAAAACTATGTTTTTTTATAACAAAATTCCTGCTAGTAGTATCAATACAGTGACTCTTTGATCCGTCTGTTTGAACGCAGAAAATAGTTATAAAAAAATATCTGAAACATTTGGTAAAATATATTGTCAGAAAAAAGAGATCAAAAACTTGAATTAATAGAAAATTATGGGTAAAACCTCGAAGAAAAATAATTATAGTCACATGTTCCGTGAAATGTGACAAGGATATGAAATTCAAAAAATTCAATTGAGCTTTGAAATTTTTACGATTAGGTAAAAACAGTGCCGTGTAAAAGTATTTGTCAATTTTTATAAAAAATCAGAATCTTACTGTATGAACTTTTAAGTTTAAAAATATCAGAACACAGAAAAAAATATTCTATTTTAATCTGGTATTTTGTTGCATATTCTGAAGTTTAATCATTTAACTTTGATTGTAGTCTTCAGTCCAAAGTTAGTAATGCATTTATGAGTACCATTTATGTATACAGGGTGATTCCAATTTTTTTTACAATAAAAGAGGGATGATAGTACACATCAAGACAAACAATATTAAATAGGAGACCAAGGGTCTAAAACGTTTTTCTAAGGAGATAGCCGCCATTAAAGTTTAGGTTCCAAAATTTCAAATAAACATAAAAAACGGAAAAATCGGTCGATTGATTTGCGGTTTTCACTAAAATTATTCTTTATGTCGGCATTTTCTTGAAATTAATTTATAAAGATAAATTTCAAAAAATGCCGATAGAGGGCGCTTTAGACTTTGGAGTAACGAACAACTATTTTTTGCCGGTATGTTTTGCATCTCATTAAATGTTTTTGTAAGTTTACACTCAAACTTAAATTTTGAGCTCAAAATCTGTAGTTGGGAGTGGTTAAGTAGCACAAACTGAAATGTGTTCAAGGGGGAGGGGGAGGTTCAAATTTAAAGTAATTATAGAAAACGGAAAAATTTGTCGATTCGTTTGCGGTTTAAAATAAAACTATTCTTTAAGTCAGTATCTTCTTGAAAATAATTTTTAAAGATAAATCTCAAAAAATGCTGTCAGAGGGCGCTTTAAACTTCAGAGTAACCAACAATTCATTTTAACCATTATTTTTTCTTTCTAATTAAATGCCTGCAAAAGCATTTTAAATGTTCTCGGAAGCTTAGATTTAAACTTAAATTTTGAGCTCAAATCCTAAATCGTTATGAGGAGTTAAGAAGCGCAAACTGAAGTATGTTCAGGAGTTAAAATTTAACCCTCTTTCCTCCTCGAGCACAATTCAATTTTTCCCTACTTAAACACTCCCTACGATTCAGAATTTCAGCCCAAAATTTAAGTCTATGTATTTGAAAGCATTTAATGAGATTAAAAAAATAACAGTTAAAAAAAGTTTTACGCTACTCCAAAGTCTAAGGCGCCCTCTATCGGAATTTTGTGAAATTTATCTTTAAAAATTATTTTCAAGAAAACACTGATTGATCAAGAAAACTGCTTATTTAAAAATTAGTTTTAGCAAAAACCGCAAACGAGTCGACCAATTTTTCCGTTTTTTACAATTATTTGAAATTTGAACCCTCTGAACACAGCTAAGTTTGTCTACTTAACCACTCCCAGCTATTCAGATTTTGAGCTCAAAATTTAAGTTCAAGTCTAAGCTTACGAAAGCATTTAATAAGATGCAAAAAATAATGCCAAAAAAGAGTGTTTCGTTACTCCAAAGTCTAAAGCGCCCTCAATCGGCATTTTTTGAAATTTATCTTTATAATTTATTTTCACGAAAATACCTAAATAAAGAATAGTTTTAGTGGAAACCGCAAATCAATCGACCAATTTTTCCGTTTTTTATAATCAATTGATATTTGAACCCTCTGAACACAGCTCAGTTTGTGTTACTTAACCACTCCCAACTACAGATTTTGAGCTTAAAATTTAAGTTTGAGTCTAAGCTTACGAAAACATTTAATGAGATGCAAAAAATACCGGCAAAAAATATTTGTTCTTTACTCCAAAGTCTAAAGCGCCTTCTTTCGGCATTTTTTGAAATTTATCTTTATAATTTAATTTCAAGAAAATGCCGACATAAAGAATAATTTTAGTGAAAACCGCAAATCAATCGGCCGATTTTTCCGTTTTTTATGTTTATTTCAAATTTTGGTTGCTAAACTTTAATGGCGGCTATTTCTTTAGGAAAACGTTTTGGACCCTTGGTCTCCTATTTAATATTGTTTGTCTTGCTGTGTACTATCAGCCCTCTTTTATTGTAAAAAAAAATTCGGAATCACCCTGTATATATGAATGACATGCCATTTTTGAAAACAGAAATTTTATAGTAAGGTTTTTAACGAATATGCGTGTTATTTAATATTACAATATTTTAAAAAAAATACTGCCCGTATCTCCAATTTTAATTTTTAAAATATATGTAATGAACAATATATCGTTACCGAACAATATACCGTTTCATATAGTAAATTTTATTATTAATCCCGAAGAAATTTCATGTACATGTGTAATAAAAAAATATGTAATTTTACATATGTAAAGATGCAATACTAATATTTTATCTGTGCACTGTAAAAGGAAAGGTATAAATCTACAAAAATAATTTTTGTAAAGTTACAGAAATCTTTAATTTTACAAACTAATTTAACAAAATTTATTTTTACTAAAATTTGATATGTTACCTAAGTTGCAGTTGCATATAAAATTCTAGGATTCCTATTTTCCTAAAAAATTCTTAGTAACCTTACAGATGTTTTTGATTTTCAATGCAAATCTATATCTGTTACATGAATTTTCGCTGTTACCGTTTTATAAAAAGTTCTAGAAATCCTAGTTTCATAGAAAACTTCTAGTAACTTTAAAGATTTTTTTACAGTGTACTAATTTCAAAAAGCGCACAAAGTTAATTTTGAATTGATAAGAGGCTTAAACAAGTTTACGAAACAAATAGTCAAAACAGATTGAAGTTAGAATTCTCATTCAAATGGTAACTACCAAGAGAAATATTTAAATTTATTTAAATGAATTCTTGTCTGTTAAAAGCAAGATAAAATATAAAATGAGATGTTCTCTTTCAAATGCATTACCAATATGTAAGAAAAAAGGACAACGACTTTTTTTTTCGTTAAAGTGATTTGAAAAAAAGTTTACATTCCTTTCTTGTTTGTGTGAAAACTACACTTTTTCAGAAAATTCGAATTTATCACTAAAAACATAATTCACCGGGTTTTTCTAAAAATCTTCAAAGTTTTAAAACAATTTAGAAATAAATCACCCAGATGAATTAATTTGTTTTTTTTTTAGGTATATGATGACTTTTTTTATATAATGCAGTTTTTCAGCAAGATAAAATAAAAAAAATCTTCTTTGAAAACAAAATCAAATACACATCTTGTCATTCTATTAAATGTCATTTCAGATTCAAAACATGAAAAAACACAAAAAACTAATAACTGATAAATTTAATTATCGACAAAATATAAATGCAAAGTAATGCCTATCATCATTAATAACTTACTGGGCTTCCAGAACAATAAATTCAAAATATTATAAATTAAACCCATTGCTAAAAAACACTAAATACATATTTCTTTTGGATATCTTCATAATACTTGTTCAAATTAAACCTTACACTTGAATTTGAATAAACATTTATAAAAATCTGTTCTCATTTTAGGTAGTCAATAGTGTAAAGCATTTATCACCATAACACAAATATTTAGATCTATAAAATAAAAATAGAATTCCTAAGTATAATTATAAGCATTTTATTTTCGATAGATAATTTTTTTCACTGGGACGAAAATTTCAATCACTATCCTTTCATATACAGAAAGAAATGAATATCCCCCACCCCATGACGCTTTTAAAAATGTACAACAAATTGTAATACCATTTGAGTGATATTTGTAGAGAAAGGTTACTTTGTCGTTATTTTATACCATTTTGCCCATAGTATTGTCGCAATATCTTTATAAAAGGGATAATTAACAGTTCCTTTTAAAAGCATTGGAATAACTGGGAAGTTTTCTGTACACTTTTAACAGTTAATACGAATATGGCAATTTAATTATTCAGTCCAAGTTATAAGATATTTCACTCGCAGTCTCACACTGGTCATCGTTTTTAACTTTAAAAGTCATAGAAGGTATAATAAGTTGAATAAATTATAAATTATAGTATAAATAAAAGTTACAAAA
The DNA here is from genome assembly GCA_964019185.1 of Maratus speculifer. Lineage (NCBI taxonomy): Eukaryota > Metazoa > Arthropoda > Arachnida > Araneae > Salticidae > Maratus > Maratus speculifer. The sequence continues at coordinate 415,831,774 of OZ025290.1, forward strand.
TAGTAAGTTGAATATATAGTAACGGATTTTTAATACACACATTTTTCAATGAGGTGTAATGTTAGGAAACTATGACAATAGACCAGCATGCATGTTCGAAAATATAATGAAAAAGGAGCTTTTTATCCAGTTTCGTTTTAAAAAATGATATTTGCTCTTTACTCACTTCTAGTAGTGTCATATATAGTTTTTTCACCATTTTTATCAAAAGATGCACTAATTTGTAACTATCCCAACAAGACGGTTGCATATTAATGTAATGATATTGTAATATAAAATCAAAAATCTTCTCATTTTACACAAATCGTACAGGGGAATGACGTAATTTCTTCCTCAAATTTTGCCTGAGATTAGTTAGCTAATAAACCAGAGCATTCATAAATTTACTAAAAAATATTAAATATGTAACACGCATACGCCTCTTCGATAGTTTATTGATAGATACACGCTCAAATGTCACCTTAACTTCCAACATGACTCTAACTTAAATCTTCAGTACAACTAGGGACAATGCGTGGTTGTCAAACAGAACTTTATTTATTACAGCTATGAATCGAAATTGTTTGCTAACGGTCCAGTACTATGTCCGAATTTAATTTTACGTGTACGGAAACTTTTTCTATGTGTCATTCATGCAGACCAAAAACACATTCAGATGCAGGACTTGATCCAAAAATGTTCTCGGTGACTCCAGAAGCGGGATACTCAAATCTGAAGACACAAAACATTCTGCTTCATTTTATGTTGTTCACAGATTGAGAGACGAGCCTGATTTGTATAAAATAATAACAAAACAAGTAACTAAAGATTCCAAGAGATTAACACATAATTAGAAAATTTTAGTTCAAATGAATAGAGATGCCTTTGTTGCGCGACACAGTTTAAATATTTGACGTTGCGCTCAAAATAAAAATATTAGAGACCATTTATAAACGACTGGCTATTCCATTACAAATTATCACACGACATACTAAAGTTCTAAATGTAAAGATAAAAGATTTCCTATACGAATACTCTTGTATATTTCATCATAGCAGACGCAGTAGCGCTTGGTATAATATGTTTAAAAAATGAAAAATGCAAACGTCTTTTTTAAATTTCTAGCGAACCAGTTGACGTAAGACAGTGATTTTTTTTAAAAGATAAAACTTGACAAGATGAATAAATTGATAGCATTAAAAAATTTACTGTAGTTCTTTATTTAACTTTTAACGAAAAAATGAAGGCATAAAATTCAACAAATGTTTGCTAACAATCCTGTTGATGGATTAACTTCATTTTTAGTTTATTTTAACCCTTTTGGTAAAACTTAATTTAGATTTTTTTTTTTATTTCTGTATGTTTGACGATCGCTGAGAATATCGAATTATCTTAAAACTCTTGTTGAACATTTTTTTTGTTGTTGCTGTTGTAGTTTTTTTTTATATTCAATGCCGCCAAGTTTAAATAAATATAATTTTTTATGTATGTAACATAATCCATTCAAATTAAGAAAATCACGTGAGAAACATGGGTTATTTGTTTCCATTGCGAAGTTTTCAGTTTCACTTCTTTAAATAAAGTTGTGAGCGCACTGTAATTTTTTTCGTTAGACTTCTTGGTTTATTTTTCAGACATCATGCACATTATATGACAATGCAATAACTTTCTCGGTTATTCTAATACAACAATAAAAATTTGACAGCAGCAAATATTTTGTTTTAAGATATAAAAAAAAATCTTCACTTTTTATCAACAAATTTAAATGACAAGTATTAAAATTTGCTCTGGGGAGCAACAAAAATGATTAACATGTTTCTAAGTATGAATAAGTGCTTGACAAGTGCTTCTAATTGAGCATGAGAAAGTACAAGAGGTTCCTTCTTGGCTGCAGCTCACTGTCAATGCTAAATTTAGAAAAATCATATTTTAGTTTTTTCCGCACAAAAAAAAAGAAAAAGAAAATGCATAAACCTTTCCGTCTTACTTTTTAGTAATTTTGTCAATTCCGCTTTACATGTGATCTGCACTGTTGACTTTGCACTGCAACTGTACTACAAATCAGTTTTATGTGCAGTTCTACGCTGAGGACATGCTTGGTAGCACTGCATGAGTATCATACGCTGCAGGAACTAAGGTTTCTGGTATTATTTCACCTTCATGTTTAATTACGCTGAGTTTTTCCTTAATATGCATTGGCACTGCACATTTTTATCGTAATTGTGACTGATTTCTTTTATATGGAGAAAGCGCGAATATGATTTTTCTCAGTGAGCTGCAGCCAAGAAGGGACCCTTTGTCCTTTCTCACACTCAATTAGAAGCAGTTATCAAGCACTTTTTTCATACTTAGAAACGTATTAAATTTTTTTGTTGCTCACCAGAGCAAATTTTAATACATGTTTAGATATATATCAACTACACAATTAAGGTTACTAGTGATTAGGATAAATAAATATATAAGATATTAAATAACATTTTCTCTTTTAAATACTTTTTATATTTGCAATTTTATAAATTCTTAAACATGAAAGGAAAATTCTTCAAGACGATTAAGGGGTTGTAAGGTTATGTACACAGCTAAGACATTTTTTACAAACGTGTGACGTCTCAGAAATTCCATTATTTCTACCATGCACAGCCATTCACATCAATAACACTTTTTGTTTTCAAAATTTCTTATAAATAATTCTTCAACTGTCTTTCTTTAAAACCTCAACTATATGATTATCGAAATCATATTGAATATCTGAAATAATTTTAAAGATATATATATTTAAAACACTTCTTTATCTCACATAAGTCAGGTCGATGTATTGAAAGAAAAAAATTGTAATAAAAAATATTAATGTAAAAAAACAGAAGTCAAGCAAATTGAAATAATTAAATTTTTAACAAACTAATCATATTCAAAAAGAAATCGATCCTTGCGGATTTTTTTAATAATGGAATGAAAAGTAAATTCAATTAACAGTTGAGTAATGAAATCTTGAGAAGAAATGACATTTTCACATATTATCTTAAATAATTACTCATCGTTTTCTGTTTAAAATTCGAACATTATCTTCATTGTCTGAAATCGATTTTTTTATTAAATGTCATTGAGTAATTTATATGTACGTAGTTATGGTTAATAAATTCACTCTGTAAAGAAAAGACATTATTGATTTGTAGTCAAATGCCTCAAGTTAGAATTTTGTCCCTAGCAATTAATCTTAAAACTAATTAATCATGTAGTATATATCACTTATAGTTTTCGTTTTGCTTCAAAAAGGATGACTATTTTTAATTTGACAGATTACGCACTTAATCAGAAACCTTTATTTGCTACAAGTTAAAAAAATCTTTTAGGTAGTTTTTTTTAAAAATATTTTGTACGCATTATTTCTCACACAAGTTAATATGACTAATGTTGCTTAAATGAACCAAGATCATGGAATAAAACGGAATATAATTTGTTAAGATTTTACTTCTGATTTTTAAGAAAATTCTGTTTTTTTATTAAATGACACAAGATGTATTTTACGGAAGATTAAAATTTTAATTATGATTTACAAAAAATAAATCTGTTTATATTTAAATTTCACAAGATGAATTTAATGAAGGTTCTTGATGTAGATAACTTTGGCACTTTTATATATAAATAACCAACAATAATGCAATTTTGGCAGGAATTTAAAATAAATTGCTACAGTAAAGATTGGTCAAACAGAATATTCTAAAAGAATAAAATATTAATATTTCTTAATTTGCAAAGATGTTTTGAAAATAAAAAAGAGATTTAAAGCCTAATTTTTAAAAATGCCAAAAAATAAAACAATGTAAATTTTAAAATAAAAGTAAAATACTATCATATTGTACTTAAAAAAATCCGAGTTTGTTGTTTTGGTAGTGTATTTTAATTTATTCGGATGGTTTATTCTTGATATATTGTATAATCGTCTATATTGTATTAAACAAATTGTGGAGTTACTATAATTTGTCTATCAAATTGGGAATACTAGAATTTTTTATGTAATGACAACAACAAAATTTAATGAAAGAGACACAGATTTGCACTATAAATCAAAAAAATCTGTAAGGTTACTAAAACGTTTTAGTAAGCTGGGATGCCTAGAACTTTTTCTGCAATTGTAACTCAGGTTTCAAATAAAATTTTATTAAGATTACTGTAATTTTAGTAGATTATTTTGTAAAGTTACAGGTTTATAGAGTTTACAAAAATTATTTTTGTTGATTTATATCTTTTTTTTACAGTACACACATAAAATTTTAGTAAGTTCACAGATTTCGGTAACTTTACTTCTGTATTTCTTTTTTTATACAGTGCAGGGCTGTAAAATTGTGCTTTTTCTATAACTAAATTCCTGCTAGTCGCGGCAATACAATGACTCTTTGATCCGTCTGTTTGATCATGGAAAATTGTTTTAGAAGAGTAACCAAAACACTTAGTAAAATAGCTTGTCAGATAACATAGTCATATCTTGTCAGTTTCCATTCCTTTCTTATTTGTGAGAATGCTATATTTATTTCAGGAAATCTAGAGCAAAACTATCTTCATGTTTTTCTAAAAATGTTTAACACTTAAAAATATTCAGAAATACATCATATAAATGGAATTGTTTTGTTATATTAGGTCCATAATGAATTTTATTTTATCATATTTTCAACCAGAAAAAAATTCTTCTTGTAAAAGAAAATCAAATACATACGCAAAAAATACATTTTTAAAACTGAAATTCTGTATTTAAATTTGTAACGGATATGCGTGTTATTTAAGAAAATAGTGTAAAACAGAATGTACTATTCACATATCTAATTTTAATTTCAAAATATATATAATAGACAACAGATATTAATTCGAACGGTATATTATTTCATATAGCACATATTATTATTAATCGCAAAGAAATTTCATGTCTAAGTTTCAAAAAGTTCATAAAATTCATTTTGAACTGATAAAAAGGTTTAAAGAAATTTACCAAACAAATAATCAAAACAGATTGGAGATAGAATTCTCATAAAAATGATTATCAAGAGAATATTTAAATTTATTTAAATGAATTCTTTTTTGTTGTAAACAAGACAAAATATAAAATGAGTTACCGTCTTTCTAATGCATTACAAATATGTATGCAAAAAAGTCATAGAATTAAATTTTTTTCTGAATGTGATTTATAATGAAAGTTTACATTTCTTTCATATTTGTGCGAATATTATATTTATTTCAGAATATTTGAAGCAAAAGTTTTCATCATGTTTTTAAAAAAATGTTTTATATTTTAAAACAATTTAGAAATCAGTCACCCAAATGAATTATTTTGCTATCTTAGTTCCCGGATGACTTATATTTTAGAACATGTAGTTCTTCAATTAGAAAAAAATAACTAATTTGTCTTTGAAAACAAAATCAAATAAATATCTCGTTGATAGCATTTACATTTTATAAAATCTTTTTTTCATATTCAGAAAATGAAAAATCAACAACAGAATTAACAACTGAGGGATTTAATTTTTGACCAAATACATATGCAAAAATAAAATAAAATAAAATGTCTATTAGCATTTGTCGGCTTATTGGGCTTTCAGATCAATTGATTAAAATTTTTTTAAATAAATCTGTTGTTAGAAAACACTAAACACATATTTCGTTTGAATATCTACATAATACTTGATCTAATTAAACCTAATATCTAATTTTGAACAAATATTTATAAAAGTATGTCCTCTTTCCTTCTAGCCAACATCGCAAAGTATTTTTCACAATGGCACAAATTTTTGAAATTTGGAAGTTAAAATGAGCTTTCTAAATAAAAATATAACCGTGAATGTTATTTTTTCATTGTGATTTTTTAGACTCGTCGAAATTTTAGGTCACTCTTCTTTCAAACTATATACAGAAAGAAATGAACACTTTTTTCCCATTACGCTTTTAAAAATCCACAGAAAATTTTAAAATCACTTCAGTGTTTATTATTATTATTTTATTATTATTATTATTATAGAGAACGGTTAGTTAATTATCACTTTATACAATGTTCTGAATAATATTGTCACAATACCTTCATAATGAGCTTAAATAACCGTTTAAAAGTGTTACATCCCTTTAAAAATGCATTAATAGCTGGGGAGTTTGATGTAAACTTTTAACAGTTAATACGCGTGTGGCAATCTTATTACTCATTCAAAGTTATCTGATATCTCAATCGAAATCTCACACTGATACTCTTTTTTAACTTTGAAAATTATAAAAGATATAGTAAGTTGAATTAAATTATAAATTGTAGTATGGTTAATACTTATAGTACAGTAAGTTTAAAATATACTAAGTGTTTTTGTGTGCACTCACTTTTTTAATGAAATTCGATGCAAAGGAATTACGTAAATAGCGCTGCAAGCTATTTTAGAAAATAATTTGAAACATGGAATTTCTAATCCGGTTTCGTTTCGGACATCAATATTTGCCACTTTAATCACTTCTAGTTGTGTCATACAGGTTAATTTTTCCACTATTTTTATCAAAATCTGCATTAATTTGTCACTATCTTGACAAGACCGCTATGTATTAATGTAAAGATATTCTAATTTAAAATCAAATAAATTCTTCTTTTACACAAATCTGACATGGAAATCACAGAGTTAGTTCCTCAAATTTTGCCTAAAATTAGGTCACAAATTCATTTAGACATATTAAAGATGCAATTTCGTATAAGCTTCCTCTATAGCGTTTGACACCTAAAATGACACCTAGAGAACGAAAACATAAGTATAACATAAATCTGCACTACAGCTAATGACAATCCGTGGTTGTCTTTCAGAATTTTATTAATTCAAGATATGACTTGAAACTTCTTGCCAAAGGAGATGGTCCAAGTATAATCTCAAAACTTTTTCGCATGTGTCAGGAAACTGTTTCTCTATGTCATTCAAGCAGGCCTAAAACACATTCAGAGGCAGGACTTGATACAAAATCTTTTAGTGAGAGGTCTCAATAACTCCAAGACCTAGACATCCAAATCCAAAGACTTAAGAATTTCCGTTTATTTTTATATATTTTACAGATTGAGTGGAAAGTCTAATTTGTATAAAATAGCAGCAAAAGCAAGTAACATTAGATTACAAGAGATACACGCATACCTTTAGAAAATTAATGCAAATGTCTCTTTTGTGCGACACAGGTAAAATATTTGATGTTACTTTCAAAATCAAAATGCTAGAAACCACTTATAAGCGACTAGTTACTCCATTATAAATTATCAAACGACGTATTTGTGCTCTAAATGTAAAATTAAATGATTTCATAAGCAAATAATTCGGTATATTTCATTCAGAAATATCACAACTAAACTTCTAAAGTTACTAGTCATTTTAATAAATAAATATGTAAGATATTAAATAAACCAATATTTTCATAGCTAAAATTTTATAAATTTGTGTACACAACTGAGATATTTTTACAATGTACCACTTAAAGTTTCAGAAAGTCTCTCTTATTTCTACCATGCACAGCCAATCACACCAATAATACATTTTATTTTAACTTTTTTTATAAATAATTCTTCAACTGTCTGTCTTTAAAACCTCAGATATATCATTATCGCATTTATATTGAACATCTGAAGAAATCTTAATGATATATATATTTCAAGTACTTTTTTATCTCAATAAAGTCAGTTTAGAGCATCGGAAAAAAACTTTGCAATAAAAAATTATCAATGTCAAAAAAATAATAGGGCGAATAAAAAAATTAAATTTTTAGCAGAATAATAGTACTCAAAAAGAAATCAATTCTAGCGGATCTTTTTAATTACAGAATGAAAAGTAAATTCAATTAACAGCTGAATAAAGAAATTTTGAGAAGAAATGACATTTTTATACATTATCTTAAATAATTATTCATCATTTTCTCTTTAAAATTTGAACATTATCTTCATTGTCCGAAATCGATTTTTTATTAAATGTCATTGAGTGATGTAGATGTAGTTATGGTTTATAAATTCAATCTGCAGAGAAAAGACATTGGTTTGTTATCATATGCTTCATGTTAGCATTTTTCCAGAGCAGTTAATCTTAAAACTAATTAATTAATTGGTGTTTATCACTTACATTTTTCATTTTGTTTCAAGAAATATGATTATGATTAATTTGACTGAATACAAACTTAGTTAAAATCATTTGATAGCTTGAAACTAGTAACTCTTATGCAATTTGTTGTATTTTATGCACATAATTTTTCTTTTTCACTAATTTAAATAAAGTTGCCATAAGTGAATCATGCTTTAAATTATGGGATCATGGGTTCTAAAAATTTACATAAATGAAAAAACGTTTTCATCATTAATATATTAAAATGTATATGACTTTCAAATACAGTTTTTTAGAGGAATGAAAGACATAAGTACATTCTTTCATTTCATGTACTTAAAAATGGAATATAGAGTTTTTATATTTATTCGACGTTTAAAACTATCAAACATTTCATAAAATTGGATTCAACATAAAATTGGATCAATCTGACGCGCAGGAATACAAAATAAATTTTTCTTCTTGAAAGAAACATACGCCTAATTATACTACAGATTATAATAATTAACTTGATGCTAAAAAATCCTGAATATAAATTTTTTTTAAATATTTTTAATGCGAATTTGTATTTATTTAATACAAAATTTTGAAAATTTCAACATTTTATTCTCATCAAAAACAATAAAAAACAGTTTTGATGAATAAAATGAAAATTGTATGCTATGTCTATGCAGATTAATATATAAACTCTCTTTCGAAAATTTCATGAAAAAATATCTTTTATATAGCATTATCGAAATTATATTGAACATCTGAAATAATTTTAATCACATATATATTTAAAATACATCTTTATCTTACAAAAATCACTTTGATGTATTGAAAGAAATACTTTGTAATAAAAAATTACCAATGTAAAAAAAAACAGAAGTGGGGCGAATTGAAATAATCAAATTTTTAGCATAATAATCGGACTGAAAAATAAATCAATTATAGCGGATATTTTGATAATAGAATGAAAAAGATATTTAATTAACAGTTGAGTCATGAAATTTTGATAAGAATTGACATTTTTATACATTATCTTAAATAATTATTCATCATTTTCTTTTAAAATTTGAACGTTATCTTCGTTGTCCGAAATCGATTATTTATTAAATGTCTTTGAGTGATGTAGATGTAGTTATGGTTTATAAATTCATTTAGCAAAGAAAAGACATTATCGATTTGTAGTCATATGCTTGAAGTTAGCATTATCATAGAGCAATTAATCTTAAAACTAATTAATCAATCAATATTTATCGCTTACATTTTTCATTTTATTTCAAAAAATATGATTATGATTGATTTGGCAGAATACAAACTTAGTCAAAAACATTTCACTGCTTCAAATTTGTACCACTTCTGTAGATATCTTTTACTTAATACACATTATTTTTAACTTTACCTAATGCAAATAATGTTAGCATGGATCATTCTTTAAATTAAAGGTTCACAAAACTTTTAAAATTTGAAAAAAAATGAAAAAAATGTTTTCAACATTTAATGCATTAAAATGTAAGTGATTATCAGATTCAATTTTAATAGAGGGACGATAAATATAAGTATGTTCTCTCATTTAAAATGTTTATAAAATTATATGATGGAGAATTTATATTTATTGATGATTTCAAAATGTCACACATTTCTCGAGAAAAATATTTGCATGATAGCTTGCGCGCAGGAATGCAAAAATATTTTTTTCATTTAGAAGAAAAGTATTTTGTACCGTAAAATATTTCATATTGTAATAATTAACTTGGAGCTAAATAAATTTATATTTAAATAAATTTTTTTTTTAATACAAATTTATATTCAGTTAGAAATTTTGAACAGTTTAGCCAAACAAAAAACAATAACTTTGAACAATAAATGAATAATGTAGTTTCTCTATATTCTGACTAATACGAAACTTATCTTATAAAAAATTCTTGAAAATATATTGAGAAGCTTTTGATATATCCAGCGCTTTATGCTCCAAAACAACACTTTAGTTATTGAGTAAGTATAATTCTTAAAGCCATAACATCTTTTCTAATAAGAATTTAAAGAAAATAATTATATTAAATGTTCAAAAAATATAAGTGTATATATAAAAATATCTAAATTTTCCAAATTTTGAAGATAGTTGAGTTCTGAGGTCCCATAAAAAATTTTAATACTATCATGCACCGAATGAATCAGAATATTAAGAGTTCTATATATTTGTTGAAACTTTCATAAAAAATTAATTATGTTAAAAAAAAATACAGAAAAGAAAACTTTTAAATTATAAAAATTTGCACTTTCACCTGTAAACACACTACAATAATCAAATTTTGGCAAGAATTGATAAAACAAATTCTGAAAGAATTACATGCCATTATATTGTACATTGCAAAGTAATATTGAAAACAAAAGATCAAAATTTGCTTTAATTAATAAAAATGTAAAAAAAAAATGCTTTTTTAAAATTTACAAAGATATAGAAAAACTAAATATTTTAAAATGCATTATAATTAGAATTTAGAACTATAGTGAAATTAATCAGCTTCACCAAGTTTGTTTCATATATGGGAACTTACATGTTGGAAATATTTGCCAAGCCTAATAGACAAATGTTAATTCACAAATACTAATTGTTGAAAGAGAAACTAATTACTCCATAACAAATCAACCATTAAAAAAATCGTGTGATGCCCTCAGGGAAATAAGGTGGTCTGGTGTAATAACACCCGGTGGGGTAATAACGCCAAGTGCTAATATTATGCATAAATATGAAATAAACTGGTAAATTACATCTATGTGCTCTGCGCAGAAGGATTTTGAGTCATATAAATCGCAAAAAACAGCTTCAAGTTAATTTGTTTCATTCGTAGGTGTTATTGTTTTTACAAGCAACTAAAATTAAGGCTTGATCTAAAATTTGCGAGATACGTTTTGTGATGTGAAGACTATTTTTTTTTTTTTTTTTTTTTTCCGGAAATACTTTGTTAATTACATAAATTTGTAGTGCATTTCATGTACTTTCAAAATGTTATTGAAGATTTTGGGTATCTTCTCGAGATAATTTGTAATTTAAAATGTACTGCGCAAAAACTATACCGGGGTACTAACTCCAATCCTTGGCATTAATACCCCGGTTGATTCCAAATAGCGGCCGAGCTACATCCTAAATATTGATTCAAATAAACACAGTTAAAACTGTGCAATGTTTCGAATAATTCTATTTAAGCGGTCCTTTTTAAGAAAAAAGAAGCTCACGGTCTGATATTCCTTTGCCTCCTCCCCCCCACACACACCACACCTTTATTTTTCTTACACTTTCGCAAAAAACTGCACATTTTCAATAGCTTAGAATGCAATTTGTCAATTTCTAAGTTTGTAGAGTTTGTATTTTTAGAATTGGGCAATGGGCAATCTACATGCCATTATTCCATCTTATTTCATAGTTTTGTTTGCATAGCGCTATTACCCATATAGATGGGTAATAACGCCAAATAGCATTGGTCAAGAAATCACAACATTACATTTTATGAATACATATCTATTAAATTATTTTTTTTATATAGATAATCAATGAGTTGCTGTATCAAATCATATATTTGTTTGAAAAATACAAATTTTGAAAATTTTTTTTAGAATTTGAGAACCGTCGCGATGAGCGGCCAGTTTTCATCGGCGACACCTACCTACGTCCCGAACAGTAAAACTCTCTTGTGCGTAAGTGCTGTCTCTGATAAGCGACCACTAATAACGTCAAAAATCTTTACTTATACCCCAATTGCCTTAGACTCTAAAAAAAAAAGGAGAAAAAAATAGAAATTGAAACCTGACTAATTTATAAAAAAAAGGTAGACAAATTAAAGACACCAAAAAACGGTTAGTGGGTGGGTTTGGCTTTGAAACAAGCGATCGCCCCAACCTACATCCCGAACATATTTTTCTCAAACAACTTAATGATAATTTTTATGATTTCTAATGTAAATATACAGCCATAAAAAAATTTAAAAAAAGAAAAAGAAAAAGTTATCATTCTCTACTGACTCTGATACAAAAAAAAAACCTTACGTAAATATCAGTTGTGAAACTGACTAATACTTTGTTATTATGTAGTATAGTGTACTGTATCACTAGTACCAGTATACTGTATCGCTACTACCGATTTCTTAAAAATAACATTTAATAATTGATGATTTGCATAAATTTATTTTAGGGCGTCGTCTACATAACGAAATTGCAGTGTTTGAAAATTAATTTTGACATCGAATTATGATATTTCATTTAATTTTACATTAGGATTCAAAAAAGAAAATTATATTAGTTTAAGAGGTTTAAAATATGAACTCCTAAAATTAAACCTAAATTTTAATAGTTTTAAAAAGTATAACTCAAAAACTGCTTGGCTGATTGAGATATAATTTTAAATTGATGTATTTGAATCTTCTAGAAATCATATCTGTTATATTTTTATTTCGTAGGTTGAAATTAACATTTTTGTTTTCGAGAAATAATAATTAAATTATATATATATATATTACAAATTTAAAATTTTTTCGCCAAAACTAACCTTTATACTATCTTAATTTTCTTATAATAATGTTCCGTACTTACTTCAAATTATTAAATTAAAATCTTGTTTCTAAATCTAATCTGTTAATCCTTATGCAGACGATATAAATTCTTAATTTGCCTTAAAAAACATTATTCCAGTATGCGTAAATTTAAAAAGATGGCTCTAAATTAAAAATATTCTTAATTAAAACTTTATTTCTTAATATTCCAAATAAAACTGATTTCTTCTATGTTTTTATCAACCCTTTTTAAGAAAGTCTTATTAAATTTATTCCAAAACCATATCTTTCAAAAAATATCATTATTTTATTTTATTTATTTATTTATTTTTCCTACGTCAACCTTTGATGTGTGCATATTAATAAATTCATTTCTTTTCTTTTTCTCTTAAAATTAATCATTTATAAAAATCGTCTGCCTAAGATATTTAAAATTCTGAGTCAATTATAAATTGGTTAAATAATATTTTTTTTAAAATAAATTATCGTTTGTGGAAAATAATCTCGTAGCTGGACAAGAATTCTGTTTACATAAAAGAATGATGGTTTGAGGTTACAGAATGTTCCAGAACTTTCTTTTTAGTTTAAAAAGGTGGAAGTCTCGAGATGAAAAAGAAGATTCTTGGGTTGCTTCTTCGATGAGGACAGCTCGCTGAAATAATGATGGAATTTTTGCAAAAGGAGCTTTTCCTTCCTCATTATTACGAATTTAATAAATGAATTTACAGCAGCCCATGACTAATTATTGGATCTTCTACATTTATTTATTTATTTTGTTTTTTCCCTCGCTTGCCATGACTGTGTGTTTCTTTTTAACCAGTGGAAATAATTCGAGTTCTCCTTAAATCGTCACATATATATATATATATATATATATATATATATATATATATATATATATATATATATATATATATATATATATATATATATATATATATATATATATATATATATATATATATTTCGAAATAACTATAAAATTAACATGTGACTTTTGTAACAGAATTTGATTTCTGGAGTTTTAAATAAGCGACTAAAAACATATGTCATTAAAACTATAATCACACCACTATGTACCTTTGACTTATGCTTAACCCTTTAGGATCTGGTATACTATTAATAGTACATGTCTTTTAATAAACTATTATTTGTTTTAACAAATACTTTTGTTATTTTTTACATGTAATAATGTTAGTATATATCTATGCATTTACTACATGACTTCATTTATGTTTAGACATAAAATGATAATAACAATAATAAACTTTTGTTTAATTCTCTTTGCACCGTTTAAAATTCTTCTTTTTTAAACATATATTTCACTCTGTAAATTTAAAATAAAGGTTACTGTCCTGAAAGAATTGTGTCTAATAAAGCGCAAAAAGTATAAGAAAGTTCTAATATTATCTAAACACATCTAAAAACTCGTCCTTAGTCTATTTTCATACGGAAATGAAATAAAAAATACACAAAATAGCTGCATTCGTTAGATTTCAGGCAATAACAAATTTGTGAAACTTCACTAAATCTATTAGACAGTTACTATTAAAATTATTAGAGTAAAAGTTATTTTCTTCCCAAAATTGAAAAGAATTCAGACCCGAAAGGGTTAAAAAAACTAAAATTGGAATCTACAATTTTATGCAATAGTTTTTAATATTAGTAGTTTCACATAATATATCTGCATAATTCATAAACTGCTTGAGATAATGATTATTCACTGGTTATTCTAAGTAAAATTTCCCCAAAAATTCCATATGGTGATAAAACCAGGCGTCATGGTTTTTACATGGAGTTTTACAATTTTACTATGATGCCACGTAACTTCATTTTTAATTACCAGATAATCCTCATAGGATTTCGAAATTTGTATTGATTTTTTTCCAACTTAGTACAATTTATGCATTTAAATAACTCTCTGAGCAAATTTCCAGTATTGCATTGTTTTTTAGCGATATTACTAATCGATTTGAACCATCCACATTTTTATATAACGATTTATGGCGGATTTAGTGTGGTGCTGCGGAAGTTTGTATAGTTTTTTTCCCCTCTTTAACATTGTACTTTTGTTATCTTAATATTAATGCCTAATATTTTGACGGTTATTGCAAATGCCATTATAGAAAATTCAGTGTAAAATTTATTTAATTCCTTTAACAAATCTAGATTGCAATTTCCTTTCAAAACAATTCACTCAGTCTTATTTGGATATCACATTAAATATTTTTAATGTTGTTACTGGCTCAACCATTTGTGTAGGTGTAACGTTTATTCCTATTAAAAGGTGTTATACAATTTTTTTTCAACTGCAAAACACTTCTCTGTTACAGATACACAAGAAAAAGTCAAAATACAAAAAATAAACATATTTCGGAAAACTTCCCTAATAGCATGCATGGTCACTGTGACGTCACTGTGAGTCACTTTGGTCACATCATATCTGTGACCGAAATGCCACATTCAGTGACGTCACATTGTGACTGAGATGTGACTTTCTTAAAAATCTTTAGAAATGTATAAATATCCTTCAAAACATGTTATTTACATGTTTCTACACATTTACAAACATGTTTCTGGCAATTTAAATATCGTCGCTTTTGTCACAGTTTCGTCACAATGTTAATGTCAAATTAGTCACAACTGACACATTTTTCACAAATTCGTCACATTGTGAGCGATTTGGGAAACGTCACAAAAGAGCTCTAAAACGGCCATAACGACTTCACATTTTAGTCACTGTGACTTCACATCGACGTCACGTGACGTCACACCGACAATCGATGGTCACAAAGTCACAATGTGACTTCACAACGACGTTGCAGTGACGTCACCATGCTTTACGGGTTTTGTTCGCAAACTCACAACCGATTATTGTTCTGTGAAACGTGTTTTGTGTTGTGATTGTATTCTTAATATGTTGCACTCTAGAAATGTCTTTTTTAATATGTTGCAAAAGTGTTACTATCCAAAGATGTGTTCTAAAAATAGTGTTGATGAAAGTAGTTCCTTAAAATATAGTCGTGATGCACAACACTTTGTTCCCAAATTGACAACACATTATGAACTTTTACAATTTAGAACACTATAAAACAACACGTGTAAACATTTTCAAATTTTTTTCAAGATGGTGTCTTTAAAAATGAATTTTATAAATGAACAGAACCATGCACAATCGAAACAACAAAATCGAAAACGCTTTTAGCTAAAAGTGTTGATTTTTACTTTCAACTGCTGTGCATTTGCAGTGTAGGATCACAATGTATTTATTTACACTGTTGTAAGATTTCCAAAACAATAATTATTGTTAATTAACCTAATTATTGTTTTCATTGCCTAATATCATCTCGAATTATTCTTGTCAAAAAATAACTCCAACTACTGACTTATTAGGTCCGTTTTAATTTGAGAAATTCAAATTGTTATTAGCTCCCCACCAGTGGCCACGAGGTTCTTCAATCCAAATTGGTAGATGTTAGGTGCTGTGTTCAAACTCCCGTCAGCCTAACCGTTCGGATTTTTATGTGGTTTTCTTTGAACCTTGAAAAATCTTTCTTAAATACGGGTTAGGTTCCCTTAAAAAGACTCCTACGCAGGGCATCCTACCCTTAGGGCCTATATCCCTCGTGACGATAATTGGCCGTTATATATAAAGCCAAATCCAAACCAAATTGTTATTATACAATCGTCCTGAAAATGTTAGCCACGAACTCAAATAATTATTCAGGTAAAGCAATTTTTTATTCAAAATTCAGAACATAAAATATTAAAATAGAAACAATGAATATGGAAAGTAAATTATTGGAATTATGGAATTGGAGTATGGAATTTCCAGTATGAATTCAATATTAAATAAAACACACTTCATAAATGACATTTTGTTTTACAATTAGAATACTTTCTCGAGAAAACTTTTAATTTTTTTATGCCAAACTCACGTAAATTTATAAAAAAAATATTAAATGATATATTACAGCAGAAAAAAGCAATTTTTTTTATATAAAATTTTTTTTCTTTGTAATTTAAAAAACAGAGAATTAATTTTAGATCACTTTTTAGCAATCAGTGTTAAGAAATTTTTATTTAAATATAATTTTATGCATAAATTATTTGTTTAAATTTTGCATGCTTTTGCTAGCTCCTTGCATCCATTACAAAAATACATAAAGAAGATACACGTTAAATATACATACATAAAATTTTTCTTATTGGGAAATAACAAAAATTTTTCCATCTCCTTTAAATTTGTTTTAAAAAACATTAATTTTTAATCGTTGAAATCTCTGATTATAAACTAGTTTGTCATATAATAATTTAAGGAATCAGGGTTACATAAAATTACATAATATATGCATACATGCTAATTTTCTGATTAGAAAATGATATAGATTTCTCCATCTCTTTTAAATTTGATTTAAATTACATGAATTTTTAATCGTTGAAAATTTCTGATTATAAACTAATTTGTCATATACAAATTAAAATGCTTCAAAGCTACATAAAATATACTAATTTACTAAACTTGAAAAGTCAGATTAATTATGTATGAATTTTTACAATTATTTGTCATTTTCCACTTGTGATAAGCTATTAATCACTAATTTTAAAAGTCCTTAACTTTATTAATTATGTTTGAAAGCTACTTAAATATTACTCGCATGAGAGGAATAAATACAGTTCTTTGACATTTAAGATGTTGTTTTAAATATAAAACGTCAATCATTTTCTGAAAACTTATTTGAAGGCAATTAAGTCTAACTGAGATATGCAAAGTAAAGATATGCTACTCATTTAATAAATTGGTTTTAAAAAACATGTTTCTCATTTAAATACTTTCTTTCATTAAAAAAATGTTTTGACGAATATGGTTTTTATTTTTATTTGTTTATTTATTCATTTATTTGGTTTAGAATTTTTACTTTCTTTTATTTTTACAAAGAGAGTTAAGTGTTTTGACTTCCGGATTTAGATAAATTTACATGTTTTAGGGGTTCGCGATCCCCCAAAAACAAGTTTTTGGAAAATGTCTGTCTGTAAGTCTTTGACTCTGTGTATCTTTTGGTGTGGAAAAAAAAATTGTTGGCGTTCTGTCTTGCGAATTAATGAACGGGATTTAATAAAAAAATTATAATCTGTTAGTTTTCCCCATAACTTAGTTCTGGTTAGTTGTTTAATATGCATACATATAAATTTGTTGATTAGGAAATAACAAATATTTCTCCATATCTTTTAAATTCGATTTAAATTATAGGGATTTTTAATCATTTAAAATCTCTGATTATAAACTAATTTGTCGCATACAAATTAAAAAGCTTCAAAGTTACATAAAATATTCTATTTTGCTAAACTTGAAAAGTCAGATTAATTAGGTATGCATTTCTACAATTATTTGTCATTTTCCACTTGTGATAAGCTATTAATCATTCATTTTAAAAGTCCTTAACTTTATTAATTATGTTTGAAAGCCACTTAAATATTACTCGCATGAGAGAAATAAATATAGTTCTTTGACATTTAAGATGCTGTTTTAAATATAAAACGTCAATCATTTTCTTAAAACTTATTCGAAGGCAATTAATGCTAACTGAGCTCCGAGGAAAATAAAATAATCATAAGTGACCGTAAAGATATGCTACTCATTTAATAAATTGGTTTAAAAAATTGTTTCTCATTTAAATACTCAAAAAAAAAAAAAAATCTTTTGACGGATAAGAATTTTAGTTAATTTTGTTTATTTATTTATTTGGTTTAAATTTTTTTTCGTTTAAAGGAGAAAGTACTGGATTTGTGAAATTTTTCGACTTCCGGATTTAGATAGATTAACATGTTTTAGCGGTCTGAGATAGACCAAAACACGTTTTAAGAAATTGTCTGTCTCTGATTCTCTGACTCACTGTAAAAATAATTTAGGAATTTTTCACATCTGAAGTGAAACGTTTAATTTCTGAATAGAAATTTCAGGTTTCATTTTATTCCGTTTTTAATACGGAACGTCTCAAAAACAACGGAAATCTTCCTGCTACTATCGGTATTTTTACCTTATATAATTATTAAATTTAAACGTTTCATTTTCAAAGCTAAGCTATTCGCTTCAGAAAAAGCAACTCTATTTGCCGTTTCAAAAACGGAATGTATGCAACTTTTGTTTTTTACACTGCTCTATTTGTCAGTATGTATGGGAAACAAATTTTGTGGGTGCTCTATCTTAGGAATTAATGAACGAGTTTTATTAAAAATTTATAATCAGTTCGTTCCTGGTATAACTTAGCGTTGAATAATTATCGATTTAAATCGTCTTAAATGTGGTGCTACAATGCTACATTTCATTTACTGCGAATTTGCGAATTTTCATCAGACTTCAGAGTCATATACACATTGGTAAATGTTGGTGCTGATTATGTTTTCTTGTAAATTGTCCTAAAGGTGACGCTGCTACGCCACATTTTTCGCAATTTCCACAGTACATATAGCTCATGAATTAATGCACGAATTTTCATCTAATTTCATATTCAGTTAAACGGTTGACGCAAGTTGTTGCTGATTTTTGCTTCAGTGCTAATTTCCCAGTTGGTGGCGATGCCATTTTGGGTTGTTCACGAATTTCGGAAAAGCTCTATCTCAAAAACTAATGCACAAATTTTTATTAAATTCAAGATTCAGTTAAACGTTACATAAGTTGTTGCTGAATAGATTTCGGTGTAAATCATCAACAAGTGGGGCTGATATGCTGTATTTTAAAGGATTTAAATGACTTTGGCGATAGTCATATCCCAAGAACTAATGCACAGAATTTCTTACTTTTAGAATCCTGATGATGGGCACAGTTTGGCATTTGATTCTAGGACTGCGATAGGATTTTTTAAGCATTATCATTCACGAGGTAGAAGAAAATTTTAAGATTGGCACATGAGATTAGTTTCGAATTTAACCGGAATCTAAAGTCAGTGTTATCCTTCTTTTTAGCAGGAGAGGCTGAAATTTTTAGGATAAGCTTTTTATTTCATTTCTTTCAAAGGTAGTAAATTTATTTGAGATTTGGATACATTTTTGAGTTATTTCAAAAATACTTAAGGGATATCATATATAACTATATGATAGTTGAGTGAATTATTGCAAGATATCATTGTGTTAGGCGATTTTATTTTATTTGTCACATTATTTAAATTTTATCTTAATGAGTGGTTTATATAAATGTCTAACATCCAATATAGTCTATTGAAAAATTCATGTATATAGATTTCCAAGTACCAGCGGAAATTTCTGAATATAGCTTTTCAACAATCTTATGTGTTTTCATGCTGGACTATAATGTATAGAACACATATAATTCTAAGAATAATATAAGAGCTGTAAATAAAATCAAGCACTTTTTATGACTGTGAACAGTAAGTACTAAATTGTGTTTTATAATGTTTTATATGAGGAGAGAATGCGTGGAATGGCGCCGGTTAGATTTGATCTGGGGATCACGTGATCAGGAAGCGAGAACGTTCGCGTCAAGTAAAAGGTCAAGCCAGTTACTTTCAGTTAGTAACTCACTTTATACTGATCGAGATCGCTACAGGAATATCCCCCCAGTAAGAAAGACGTATTACTGACGTCTGACAAGCGATGTGCACTTGTGAATGAATGCTGTCGTACGCACAGTGTAATTCGTGAATGACAGGCTTTGCATTGAGAGATTTGTTTTGGTACTGCCATTTGTTGATGATGAGGTGTGTTTATTGCTGTGAGTTGGTTGTTGTTGAAAGTTGAGTGCTTGTCCGAGTCACCAATGAAGTGAAAGAGCGGGAGTATTAACGCCGGTTGTATTTGATCTGGGGATCTCGTGATCAGGAAACGAGAACGTTAGTGTCAAGCAAAAGGCCAAGCCAGTTACTTTCAGCTAGTAACTCGCTTTATGCCGATCGAGATCGCTACAAATGAATTTTCTAAATTGTATCCATTAGACATGGTGTTTCATTTAATTGTATGGCGGATTTCGTTACAATATTCTAAAAGTGTTGGAAAGTCTTTCATTATCTTGATTTAAGAATTATTTTTCTTTCATATTTTTTACCTTTCTTACGAGTATTAATCCTTTTTTGCATATTATGTAGAGTAGGCTCAAGCACTTCATCTACAAACATTGATTCAAGAATTTAGCACCTTAATTAAAAAATAAAATAAAATAAAATAAAGGATGTATATCCATTTATGTATTCTTGTAAACACGGTTTCTTACTCTCATCCTTATCCTGATTTATGTTCATAAAAAACCCCCACTAAATCTGTTTCCCTTTAAAAGTGCAAAAATTATTAGAAAATGTTTTCATATTCTAAATGTACTTCAAACTAAAGACATTTTTTAATTTAAATGCATTATTTGTGAACCCACCAAATCTTTGAAAATATTTTGTGTCTACCTAGTAGGATTCTCCCGCTGTCATTGTCTGTTTCTCCAAGAACCTAGAATAAACGAAATATACGTCTAAATTTGGCGGATTTGTATTTTTAATTAATACAGATCGTTACTTGTAATGCCCTTCGATATTGCTGAAAACGATACGGTCGTCATTGAGCCATTATATTTTATAATGTGCCAGATAAAATTAAGTACATTTCAGGACAAATACTTTTAATTGTTCAGTTATACTGGATTTGAAAAATGTGTGCAGCATACTTAAACCATCCCTGAAAAATTGCCTAACTAAAAATACAAGTGTAAACAAAATCCGCCCAATATAACTTTGTAAAAACTATAATAATTAGCAATCGGGATCATCTCATTATTGAAATTTCCCACATATTTCTACAACAAACGTATCATGATATGCAATGTAACAAACCGATTCTTAAAACTTTATCTAACTATCAATAACCACATCAAAACCCATCAAATATAATATTTTCTAAAGGCTAATCTTTCATATCTGGAATTTCTTATTATACAATGTCTTCCCATAATTCTGTAAATATGTAACTAAAATTTTCTTAATAATTGTGTATCAAAAAAATCTAGGTAATATAACTCAAGCTTCACGCAGTTGAAAAGAAATTTCGATTTGGATTTAGTATATATAGTAAATGTGTCTCTTGAAGTCTATTGTGCAAAAATTAAATAATATGGCAGTTCAAAGTCACTCGGTAAGTTCGAATTCTTCGACAATGGATTGATTCATTAATTTTAAAAATTAAATTATTATAATTAATAATCAAACTTTATAAAGGAAAATTACGCTTCTTCAAAAGGTGTTTCCCCTCCTTTTATTTACAAAACGGAAAATCTACTAACGGAACAGTATATATCTGACATATAAATGAATGTTATATTTATATATGTTTTTTTAACGGTACTTAAAGGTTCCGTCAGGATAGAAAGAGTTAAACCAAATCAATTTAGATTTTATTTTATTTTTTTAATCAGACAAATTGATTTTTAGATTTTAGGAGCGTTTCAGAAAAACTGAATGTACCTCGAAAATATATTCCATGAATTAGAATAAACTTCTGCAAGCGTGAAACACAAATAATATTGAAGCTTAAAGTCACATTTACAATGTCATAAAAATCAATTGGGGATTTACTCCTGAAACATAAAATAAAGGTAAAAATATTAGTGAACAAAAATAGCATTTCCTATAAAAACTGAAATATTCAAATATTCCAATATGATATGAGTAGAATAGAAATCGTAAGAATAAGAGAAATAACAAATTTATTAAAAACTGGGAAATTTTAAGAGAAAGTTTATGCTACACTGTTAAAAATAAATCTGTGAATTCCAGATGAAACTACCGGCAGCAATGTAGCCGAACTGTTACCGTTCCGTAAGTAGATTTACCGTTGTGGGACATACAAGAAAGGAAAACTCCGATTGAAGAAGCGGTAACTTTCTGTTACAAAGTCTGATTTTTAATGATAATAATTTAATATAATTTTTAAAATTAATAAATCGATTAATCGTCAAAGAATTCGAAATTACCGAGTGATTTTAAGCTGCTATGTTATTTTACCTATCATTATTATTGCACAATTTAGTTCACGCCGTCCTCAGGATCGAACTCGGGACCTTTTGATAGCTGAATAAATCCTTGCTAACTGAGCAAAAGCTTCTGATGCCGAGTCGTACAGAATATGTCTTTTATGAGTTAGTGGGAAAATCAGTTGTGCTTTTTAAAGATTTCCTTTCAAATACATTCTTTATAATATTTGTAAACGGTTTATTTTATTTTATTTTAGACTGATGCATAATGCTTATTATTTTTTAAAATCAATTTTTCTTTTTAAATAGTTTAAATTTTAAAAAATCACTGTTTAAAACCACTGTTTATTTTTTATTTTTATTTTTATTTTTATTTTTATTTATTTATTTATTTACTTTTTTTAATTAATGAATGAAAAAACTTTTTATTAACAACTTTTTTCTTAGAAAAATAATGTTATAGACAGTTTTTTGAAATTGTCGTACACTATTTTTTTATTTATTTATTTATTGGCTAATTAATTAAAAGGTTTTTTTAATAAGAAATAAGAGAAAAATAAACATAAAAAATGTAATTTAAAAGGGACTTTTTATGTTTTCATTATTTCTTGTCGCCAGTGTGATACGAACCCACAATCTGCGCTTGCAGACAATAAGCGGTATGGTGCCTTGACCACACGGCCACGGAGCCCCTTACACAACGGAGTGTCTCCGTTTTTTGTTTTTATTTCCACCCGTTTCGTTATTTTCAGGAAATATGGTGGGATTTGCTGATTTGTAACGGACAATGTCCTTTTGTTGTGAAAAGGGACTTTTTCTGTGAAATTCAGGAAAAAAATATTCGTGAATTTCAGAATTTTTTTAACAGTGTAGTGGAGAGAAAATAGTATTAAATCTCATAACTTTTTTTATGATTTCACAAACAATTTGTAATGAAAAAATAACTTGTTGTTTGGAATTTAAAGGATTTTATGTCTTTTAAACACGCCGAAAATCAATAAAATCATTCAACACTTGAATCAGTGTATCTAAAAATATTTTTATGTATAAACAAGAAAATAATTATGATGAAAAAGTATTCTGTTGTTTGGATTTTAGGTGGCATTATGCATTTTAAATGCGACAAAAATCAACAAAAACATTCAACGATTGAATTATTATATCTAAAAGATATTTTTATGTATAAACTTGAAAATAATTATAATGAAAAAGTAATTTGATTTTTGGAATTAAAGGGGTCTTATATTTTTAAAATTAGAAAAAATCAACAAAAACATTCAACACTTGAATCAGTTTATCTAAAGAATCTTTTTATGAATAAATACGAAAATAATTATAATGAAAAGTAATTTGATGTATCGAAGTTTTATTTTTTAAATGCGACGAAAATCAATAAAAACATTGGACGTTTGTATTAGAGTACCTCGATTTTTTTTCTTTAATGTATAACAATGAAAATTTCACTATGGATTAATGAGATTATACTTTTTAACATGCAAAATTAGAAAGTGACTTTCTTTTACAAAATGCGTGTGTTGCTGAAATGGAGTAGGTAATTTTTGCTACTCCAATAGTCATTGAGGACATGCACTTTTGAAAAATTCTGTAAAAACACAGGGGAAAAAACGAGACTCTCTGTAAATTTACACTAGCTCCCAATTAAATGCATTCGGTTTTTCGGTTTTCATTTTACAGACATTTTGCTTATCTTACAACAACTTCCTGTAGGGATTTCCATGTCTTTATTTAAAGATCTTTTATCTTTGAAAAAACTTTAATTTAAAATACACAATTATATTTTATTGACATTTTTTTGAAATATCAAAAGAGAAAATTTAGTTTAAATATTGATTTTTAAAACTAATAGTAATAATTTAGAATAATTTAGAAAGGAAAAATTCTATATTTAGAGTTAATGGGAATTTATATCGACAACCACTTTGTAATTGAGATAGATTTAATAGATTTGTCCCCATTAAATCATAAATTATATACTCTGTACTTAACAACACCAGCTGCCATAGCTTTCTCAGTAAGTCTTTCAAACTATACAGTTCTTCTTGCATCAAGAGGACTTGGGTTAAAACAACCCAGAAAGGAAAGAAATAATTTTTGTGAAAATTAATTGAAAAAAGAATTGAAATTTGTTCGAAAAAATCAAATTCATTGAAAATTGAATGATTTACTAGTTTTGAAAATTAAATCAAATTATTATCATTAAAAATAAATTTACGAAGTCTTGTATATTTTTAACGATGTCAATTTGTAGAGTCAATCGTAAATTTACCGAATAATGTCTTACTTACTTAACAGAATCTCTGTTTTTCTAATCATTGAAATTTTACATAAGCCTTAACATAATGGATTTCCCTTAGTCTTTGTGATTTCGTGCAAAATTTTTTAACAGTGTGATATTTTGAAAACATATCCATGGATGTTATGAAATTTGATACATAAACTATGTTTTTTTAAAATGATATATTTTTAGATTAAAAATGTTTCATTAAACCTGTAAATTAAATGTTTTTACAGAAAAAAAAAATCAAACTTTTACATTTTTTAATAAATAAAAAGAGACATAACTAAAAAAAATGTCTTTTTAAATATTTAAATTAGATCATTTAAAAAATATTTATGTATTTATTATCTATATAAATTATATCGTCCATATGGAAAAATCCATAGCAGTATCGCTTTCCCGATAAACCCTATTTTAAAAACTGGACAGATATGACAATCCAAAACCGCTCTTCTCTTTTATACTTCCTAATACTTCCTACAAAGTGTAGCATACCAACGCCATCGCTTCGTCATTGATATACCAAAATCTAATAAGCAACCTCTTATGTCAACTTCTAACTAAATCTTAAGTTTGGTGAAAATTCGCGCATTAGGTTCTCAGGTAGAGCCATTGCAAAATATTTATTTATTTATTTATTTATTTTTCATTTACTTATTTATTTTTTTTTTTTTACATAACAGTTCCACAAGTTGGATGATTTACACCAAAAACTATCCAGGATACATTTTTATCTGGTGCTAATTGAATCTGAAGTATGTTAAATGTATACTGCTTTAGTTATTACTATACAGCTATTGTGAAAGAATGAAAAATGCAGCATAGTATCGTCACCTATAGGGATATTTACACCAAAAACTAAAAAACACTAACCTATATCACGGACTAACTGAATCTGAAGGCTGATGAAAATTCGTGCATTATTTTTTCAGATAAAGCTGTTGAGATAATAATGAGTAATGCAGCATGGCAACGCCACGTGTTGAGCGATTTGCATCAAAAAATAGTAAATACTAAATTATATCATATACTAGCTGAATCTAAAATTATATATATTACATGTAATATATATATATATATATATATAGAGAGAGAGAGAGAGAGAGAGAGAGAGCATAATTTTCATAAAATTACACAATAAAAAGTTCCAAAGAAATCAGTAAAACTCTTTTTGCATCTTGTAAAAGAATGTATTTAATTGTTTTACGGAATTTACAGAATGTATTTAGTTGTTTTACAGTCATCTTTTTAAAAGAAGAATCTTCCAGTAATCGAAATGTTTCTTTTTTTCAGATTTTTAACAAATGTTAACATCTTTTGGCGCCATCTAATGAATGTTTTTAAAATAAAAGAATTAATATGAATTTTTCTGAAATTTTGGGGCATTTTAAATATGTTTTAAGCAATTATTTGATTTTTAAACTTTTATATTTTATTTATACCTGCGCTAAAATTCTGAAATTGCTGTCTTTAATAGTATTTGACTCTTTTAATTTTACATAAATATTTTTTCTTGAATATTTTTTATTCGTTTTAAAAGCTTTTTCTAAGTACTTTGAAGTTAAATTTAATGGTGCTGCCATTTATGTAAGGATTTAATAATTATAAATTAACAATTTTTATTTATTAATTTAAGCATAGAATATTTTTAAAGAGATATTAAACGATGCGCTCTGTGCGATTTGCGGTCAAACTTTACCAACTTATTTTTAGGTATTTCGTAATTATATAAATGCGTATCATCTATAGTCATCATTCAGTCCGTCCGTTTTTTATAATTATTACTTCATTAATCCGTATAAGTTTACAATTGTAAGAAGGAAAAGATTATTTCAAGAATCAAAATTAAATTTGCTTCACATAATTTTTATGCTATCTACATATTAATGACTTATATATGAATAAATATAATAGTTTTCCTATTTATGGAATATTATACTATTTATTATCCATAGTCTAAAAGCACCAGTTTTATTTATACACGAAGTTTAACACAAAAAATAGGAAGTGGGGAGGAATAGGACATGATAATAAAGTCAGGAATGGGGCATGCCCAATTTCTTTTTTTAAATAAGATGAATATAAATTGATAACATGCAATCATTATTAAAGGATAATATGTTAATTATATTATGAATAATACATTCATTTACTTAAAAAGGTAAATAAATTGAAGTTATCATTCTTTAATGTCCTTTATGAGTGACAATCCTTAATTTCCATTTCAGTCATGAAGATAATAGAATAACCACAATCAAGATAATTTTCATTGTGGCACATACATCATCAGCCAACACTCTCTGTTTGATTACAAATTTAATCGACATATACGATAATTGCATATTCATTTGTATCTTTATAACTTGGTTTTATTGCTGTCTCATACTTCTCTGTTAGTGGGGATATATTAAACACTTTCTGAAACTTGCAATTTCATTGATATCAGCTTTTTACTTTCTTCTATCTTCAATAGAAGAAAGTATTGTAATCGAAATTTTTTTCGACTTCCGGTTTTCGACGGATTTACACGTTTTAGGAGTCAGAGATTCCAAAAAACATGTTTTTACAAAATGTCTCTCAGTCCGTGTATATGTGTGTGTGTCTGTGTGTCTGTCTGTATGTCGCCATTCTACCATCAAAAAGTGTATGAAGTTATGCATAGAATTGAACCAAATTTTTTGTGAATATTTTTTGGCTGTGGCAAGCAGTTTCTCCTTCCGTTTTGAAATATCTCGCCTGAAGGGAGCTCTGCAATCGCGATTTTTGTGCCGTTTTCAATATTGTACCGACCAAAAGTATATGAAATAATGCATCGAATTTAACCAAATGTTTTGTGTAAGTGTATGACTATGGCTAGTTGGTCCCCCCTGAATTTGAAAATAATCGGCCGGAAGGGGCGCTGCAATCGCGATTTTTGTGCCATTTTCAATATTGTACCGACCAAAAGTATATGAAGTTATGCATCGAATTGAACCAAATTTTTAGGGTATCTGTATGACTATGGCTAGTTGGTCCTCCCTGAATTTGATAATAATCCTCCGGAAGGGGGCTCTGTAATCGGCATTTTTGTGCCATTTTCAATATTGTACCGACCAAACGTATATGAAGTTATGCATCGAATTGAACCAATTTTTTATGTATATGTATGACTATGGCTTGTTGGTCCTCCCTGAATTTGAAAAAAATCCGTTGGAACAGGGCGCTGCAATCGCGATTTTTGTGCCATTTTCAATATTGTACCGACCAAAAGTACATGAAGTTATACATCGAATTGAACGACATTTTTTGTGTAAGTGTATAGTTATGACTAGTTGGATCGCCCTGAATATGAAAAAAATTGGCCAGAAAGGGGCGCTGCAATAGCGAATTTTATGCCATTTTCAATATTGCACTGCAAAAAAGTGAAGTTAGTTCTATAACTGAACTAAATTTTTTGTATATGATTATTTTTTGGTAAGGCAAGTAGGTCCTCACTGAATTTGAAAAAAAAATCTGCTTATCATCTTTTGTCCATCGGCTCGGGCAGAGACGGAAATTCGTTTTTACTCCGACTAATTGATTGAAGCAGAAATTTAAGATGAAAATCAAAGTTGGTATGGTATTGAATTAAAATTATTAAAGCATTAAAATGAGTAACTATTTTTTTTTAATATTAAAATGTACGTATGAGATAGAAAAAAGTTTTGGGATTGGTACATCCAACTAGTTTATATTATGTTTCTATATTGTTCATAGAGATTAAATAGTGTTTCATCTAGTACTCTATAATTTAAAATTTTTGTTATTGTCTCAAACAAGGTTGATTTTCTTATTTTTGTAAACCCACCAGTGGCCGAGAGGTTCTGACCTCAAACTGGTAGACGGTAGGTGCTGGGTTCGAACCCAATTAGGACCGTCGGCCTAACCGTTCGGAGTTTTCCGTGGTTTTCTTCGAACCTTGCGTAAATATGGGTTAGGTTCCCTTAGAAAGACCCCCACGGAGGGCATCCTACCCCTTAGGGCCTATATCCCATAGTGTAGATAATTGGCCGACATACATACAACAACAACAGCTTATTTTTGTAAAAAATTTCCCACACCACCCTACTCTCCCCTATATATATAATTAAATATAGAATTCATTGAATGCAATTCAATTTCTATAAACTGAATACTTTTAGCTTAAAATATCTTAATTCAGAAATAAAAAGTATTTTTTATGAATTTAACCGGTTTAATTATTAAAAAACTCTTTTAAATTGCGAAATAATTATAAATGCGATATATATGCGATTGCAAATGAAGAAAATAATAAATAAAAACAAGTAAAACAATTTCATGTTTAAAATATTAAAACACGTTTCCGTATTTCTTTCAATCGTTTGTAAAATTTATGAAATTTTAAATATTCATTTCTTTTTATAACATCTGTTTAAACAATCCTATTAAATATATATTAAAAATATTTTGAAATTCAATTCGTGATTGAACTTTTCTAAAATGAAATATTTAAATACATTTGAATGCATATTTTTCTTTCATCTTCAATATACGGCATCGAATAATATGATCAAATTTCAAATTATTCCTAATCCAAATAATAATAACAGATAAATAAAAAATTTTAAAGAAATACATTACAAATGAATAGTTAAAAGAAATTCTTTTAATATTTGGATAAATTTGAATTAAATCACACGAAAATATATACATTTCTTTGGTTTCATAATTTACAGAGATATATAAAAATTTAAATTTTTACATCAATTGCAGATTCGGTAGGCATTACAATTTTTATAGTTTGCATGAAAGTAAGTGACGCATGTTTAAAACATGGAAGTTAAGAATAATAAGATAATAAAATTAGAAAATTCTGATACAACTGTTTCTTGTTGCCCGTACTTTTCGAAAACGATTGAGTTTACTCAGACAGTTTATTTTTCACAATCACTTTTCTATATGAAAAAGTAACAAAAATGATCATTTACTCCGATGATTTTAATTCTAAATTAAATATTTTGAGCTGCGTACCAAAATATACACATGCAAAAAAAGAAAAGATATATATATATATATATATATATATATATATATACTGGCCACGTTCTATTCTGCGGAAGCTGTATTATCAGTTGATGTGTATCTTCTAGTTGTATATTGTTTTAATGGAGTCTCTTTCCATTTGTGTACTGAGGGTCGTCCTATGTGACTAGTATAGCAGAGTTGAACAGATAAGTTTTTTTTTTGTTTTTATTATTTTATTATCTCCATTTTTCTGTCATATGATATACGATTTACCACGTGGGGTATCAGGGTTAAGCACGTGCATTTGTGACTACTTCCACTTTATAGTTCATAACTGTTTTATTTTCTCCATATCCACTATAGATTACTTGGTATTTCTTTTATAAATTTTGGTTTTATGTTTGTTGGCAGCCCCAAATTCGTATTATTTTGCTATTTCATGGCTAATACGAAGATGAAACCGCACACTTCATTTGTAGTTCCAAAGTATTTGGGGCTGGACAATTCTACTTTGGTTCTACAAATTTCTATTATATTCATTTTATTTATTTATTTAATTTTTTCCTTATTGTTTACAATTAATGGTCTTATATATATATATATATATATATATATATATATATATATATATAAAGAAATAAATGACATTCATTATACGTTGCTAGCTTTAGCATGTCTGTTTGTTGAACAGGTTTGATGAATACAAAATTGCTAATTTTAGAATAGATAGAGTCCACGATATTGCATCTTTTGTGTTCATAAGCAATTGTTTAAGAAAATTGTTTAATACAATGTAAAAAGCTTTTACAAACCTTTAAAGAAATTTCGGCCGGCAAAATTAATATTTTTCTCTGACAAACTTCTTTAACGTTCTTTAATAAACACAACTTAAATAAAAAAGAAAATTTTGCCTTACTCAGGTGGACCCGCTTACGCCTCTCAGGCGACTTGTCGCATAGTTTTGCGAGAAAGTTCATGACAGCACTGCTTAGCGGGGCTATGGCCCCTAATACATTGTTCGAGTGGTTTGTGGTATGATCGATAAGAATTTTTAGCATTGTATTAGTGCGATTTTGAAGAGTTTTTTGTAGCTGGTCAATTTCCGAGATCTGGTTGCTAGTAATTTTGGAATACGAACTTGGTTACGGTTTTCGGGTGAAATTGCGACGGGTATCAACAAAGGATAATAGATTGTTGCATTTGAAATTTTAACAGTTCAGCCTCTTTAATCCATGCAGGGCACTGATTATAGTCTACCCCATGACCAGGGCGACAGTTGAAACATTTTACAGGATTGATGCAGGGACCCTCATGATGAAGACTGCAACTTACAAACATTTGGTCAGATATGCATTTTTGTTGTGAATGACTGAACATGAAACATGCCCTGCATTGCCTGGGACGATCAATAAATTGAAAGACACGTTGGATTGAAAACCATATCTCCACCTCAAAGTGGAGGGAAGTGCCTAATAATAGTAACTAAAACTTAAGTTATTTCACTTGTGCTTTCACGTTTTATAAATCTACGCAACTCTGAAATCTAAAAGTTATTTGCTTCAGAAAGTTCTTGTTCAGTCTCTGATAAGTGGATATCCACCGGTTTATTGAAAATGAGAGAAATATTACTAATATTATCCCAGATTAATCTGGTACTTACTTTGACTCCAAGAAACGTGGTTATTCGAGATATATCTATCGCACACTCTGTGATTTTTGTGCTAACAATAAATGTACCTTTGCGAGTATATTTGATGTTATCAATCTTCTAAAATTGTTCGGTTTTTGTTCTAATTTCCAATTGAACGGCATGATAATCTCTTTTAGGGATACTCTTCGACTCTACACTGGTTTAAAAAATATTGAAGTTTCTTGCACCATTTTGAGAAGCAATTTGTATCAATTTTTCTACAGGATCTGAATTTCGAAATACATTCAGATTTATAGCATTAAATCTCACACTGTGCTCTTCCGTTAGTAATATTTCAAAATTATTAGACTTTATATCTGGCAATTCCTCGTTCACAATGTTTACAACTGAATGCTTCAAATAAAAGGACAAAGTTCCTCTAAGCAGCTTACCAACAAGAAATAAGAGAATTTAAACCACATCAAAGGAAGCAAAAAACAATTCAAAAAGACTTACTACAGTTGGAGAATCAAAATAAAGAAAAACTAAAAGCACACAAAATCAAATACAAAATACAACCCAAAATACAACGCCAAACGGTAAACACCCCCCCCCCCCCCACACACACACACTATCCGTGGAAAGCACGCTACCTCGCAACCGCCAGTCCCATTTTTGCAGGTAACACTTGTCACCTTATATTCAGGAACATACAACAACTGTCGCCCCAGTGGCGCGATCGGAAGTGGCAACTACTGAAACGCCGATAGTTTCGGGATCGAACCCTGTGTAAGACATGGATGTACTTGGGAATGTCTCTTGTAGCTATAAAACTATGTAATGGATACAATTCTGATGGTTCTGACTGGCCAGATTTTATAAAACAAAAAAATATACATATATATATATGTAATGGATAAAATTCTGATACTTATGATTGTATAATATGATCTTGTGATGTTCTGGCAACACTGTAAATGGATTCGTCTGTACTGAACACTTCAATATACATTATTATTATCAAAATGGCAATAACTGCAACAAAAAGAAAAACAATGAAGTAAATAAAGCAAAGTAATCGATAACATATTTAAAGGTTTAATAAAACTATTTACCTTTAACATCTGTTATTCTTTTTGGACACTGTTATTTTCACAAAGTTTTCTTCGTCCGATTAAATGAATGAAGTATCTCCGATAAAATAAGTAAAATTTTCCCTTACTGTTAACTAAAAACCATAGCAATTTGCACCTATGTAATTTACACAATAGATCTGATATTCAATTATAAAACAAGTTAAAATAATTTTAAAATACAAAGTATCGTTGTAATTACCAACAAAGGTAATATTTAAGAGCATTCATTGTAAAACTTGCTCTGCAATGTTTCCTGTTGCAACAAGGCAGAACAGTATAATATTATTCTGCAAAATAAAGACAATGGGTCGGGAATACAATATATATTTTTTGCTGTTAGTGAAACAAGATTGCTCATGACCAATCATAAGCTTGTATTTTTGCAGCCAGCAAACCTATTGATTTCAAATTTTGTAATTCTTGATCCATATATATTTGGTTGAACGTCTGGATGTATGCATAACTTATCTTAATATTTGTTTGAATATATTTCATCTTTGACAGTCCTCTTAATCCCCTGACCGGCGAAGGGCCAAATTGTAATGTTATTTTCACTGTATTACTATTTAAATGCTTAAAAAAATATATTTTATAATATGATATAAAAAATATATATTACGTATAGGCGTATGATCCTTGAGAGTATTAATCATAACTTAATTTTTTTTAAATAGATTATATGTGTAAATTTATATTAATTTAAATAATCCTTCTATTGCAATGGAACCGATAGCTTAGTGAACGAATACATCGGGTGACGGCGGTAATTACATTATTTCAACTATTAAATGCTTTTTCTATGTGTATTCTAACATGTTGGTGTCAATGGTATAAAGATACCCTTCCAGTAACAAAATTATTGTGCCCAAACAGTCAGTACCATAAATGAATAGATTTTTTCAGTTATCTCCAGTATCCAATGTTTTGCGTTGTTGTTACATTGCCTTTTTCTATGCACTGTGCAATGACTTAAATGACTTTTTTGAAAATGAACTTTTTGTAAAACAATATTACATGCAACATATGTCAATTTTCCAAATGGGTGGAAAAATTCCTGGCCAGGATTCGTAGCAGGAATGTATTGGATGAAACCAATAATGGTCTTCCAATGAGCCATTCCGGACGAATACTGGAAGACTAATTCCCCCAACCAACCTTAACGATAACACAATCTGGTCTGATATTTTGGATCAGCTTAACAGAATAATACAGAATTCCTTACCGAGCAATCGCGTTATATATTAATCTAATATCGCATGTACTTTAAAATATCTTTAACACAATCAGCTCAACAGAATAAAACAGAATTCTTTATCGACCAATCGCGTTATAAATTAAACTAATATTGCATGTACTTTAAAATATGTTTAACACAATGTACCTTTTTTTAAAATAAATATCTAGAAAAGGACTTGTGGTTAGTTACAATATATATATATATATATATATATATATGAACTTGTTAGTTTAACTTTATGTGGGCTTAGTACCTAATCTTTTCAATTTAAAGAAAGATAAGGTTATTTTTTTCATTAATCCCTGATACTGTTGTATTTTCCTATTAAATCATGTTTAATACAATGTACCATTTTTTTAAAATAATTATCGTATGGGTTAAAAATACTTGTGGTTCATTACAATATATATATATATATATATATATATATATATATATATATATATATATCCTAGTGTTATTTTTGTATGAACTTGTTAATTTAACATTATCAGGGCATTTTTCATTAATCCATGATATTGTTGAGTTTTATGCAACCATGCAACCCGTGATATTGTTGCATTTTATGCAACTATGCAATCCGTGATATTGTTGCATTTTATGCAACCATGCAATCCATGATATTCTCGATTTTTAAATTATTATTATTATTTTATTTTGCCCGTCAAAGTTGTTATAGTGATTGTGAGAGATTTCTAAAACATATGCCATGCCGTTTGTAAAAATTGAGATCAATTGATAAAATTTTTAAATCAATATGAACACTTATTTAACAACTCAATCTCAAAAAGGAAAGTACTATGCCTAATTTTAATATATATATATATATATAAGGAATAACAAACATTTATAATACAGA
The DNA here is from genome assembly GCA_964019185.1 of Maratus speculifer. Classification (NCBI taxonomy): domain Eukaryota; kingdom Metazoa; phylum Arthropoda; class Arachnida; order Araneae; family Salticidae; genus Maratus; species Maratus speculifer. Next base: position 415,866,498 of record OZ025290.1, read on the forward strand.
CGATATACCGTTTTATATAACAAACCATATTATTAATCCAGAACAAATTTCCGAACAAACTTCAAGAAGTTCGTAAAACACATTTTAATATGATAAAGGCGTTTTATAAACAGACCAAACAAATAGTCAAAAACATTGAATTAGAATTCGAATTTGAATATGTATCACGAGAAATATTTAAATTTATTTAAATGAATCCTATTTCTTGAAAGAAAGATGAGGTTAAAATAAGATATACATTTCTAATATGTTATTGAAATATATGCATTTGATTTGTCATTTTCATTTGAATTTTAATTTGCATTTCGGCATTTTCATTTTATTTGTGAAAGTGACTCATAATAAAAGGAGATAAGTTTATAAACTTTTCTTATTTATGTCAATATTTTAGTCATTTAAATGAAATTTCAATTAATAATTTTCGTCACTTTTTTTTCTAAAAATCTTTAAAATGTGAAATTTTAAAATAATTAATAATTAATCCTCTTTATAAATTATATTTTTTCCCTAGGACACTTGTGATATTTAGTTATACTATACAGTTTCTTAAAAAAAAAATTGAAAACTACGTTTTTATAAACAAAATGAAACAGATACGTAGAAAGCATTTACGATTTATTGAATCATATTTCAAATTCAGAACATGAAATACCAAAAAGAAAATCAACAAATGAAGGATATTGTCTGACCAAACATACATGCAGAGTAATATTGATCTCCATTAAATAAATTATTAAAATTCGATAGATTAAACCCTCAGATGAAAAACACTTCCCAGTATACTGTTTAGCCTCACTTTTGAAGTATACTTTTATATTTGAATTTGATTTTATTTATACAAATCTGCTCTCTTTGAGATAGCCTAGTAATTATCACATTAGCACAAATATTTGAAACTAGGAACTAAGTGATTTAAGTTCCGATTCACGAGGCTTTAGCAAGGTGATTGCTACTTTAACTTGTTAATATTATTATTATTATCATTTTATTCAACAGTGGAAGATGGTGTCGCACTTCTTTCATACCATATACAGAAAAAAGAGGAAGTTAGTTTTTCTATTTCACTATTAAATTTTACAGCAATTTGTAAATTCACTTGACTAGTTTTACAGATAGCGGATAATTAAAATTATTATAATCAATATTACCTATATTATTCTCATAATACTTTCATAATAGAGTCCAGTAATCATTCTTTTTGAAATCATTCGACTAATTGGACAGATTGTTGCAGAATTTTAACAATTAAGGGTGAATTTCAGTCAGGTGAAAGCACCCGTTTGCTAATGTTTATCCTATGGTAGAAATTTTTAAAGATATTTCCTTTGCATTTCAATCATTTTTTTATATATTTTTTATTATTAATATTTATTTTATTTTGCATTCGATAGCTAAGGTAGATATATACAAAGGCTATTTTACACATTTTTTATTTTGTTTACAGGTATTTTTAATTAAGAAACTTTCACTTTTGGAAATGGTTTCGAAACTGAAAACATCCTCATAGCAAAAACATCAATGAAAATCGAAAAGCTCAAAAATTGCCTTCGTACAAATCTATCCGAGCTACCCAATGCAAAATAATAATAATAATCAAATGTAAACGTGATATCTTTAAAAAATTCTCTCATTGGATTAAAATTATTGACAGAGCATTTTAGACTGTCTGAAAGATTTCCTTAAAAAGGCAGATGGTAATCTATTAAATGAGTTAAAATTACAGAATTTACCACTCGAAGAAGTGCATTTATTTTTCTTTTTAACATTAACAAATATGAAGGCAAATTAAGGTCATTCTAAACTCACTTTTTGAAATGTGATAAATGCAAATACAGTAGAACCTCGATCCATCTTTTTTCAAGGGGTTTGAGAAGAAAACGATACATGCGGGAAAACGATCAATGTGGAATAACTTCAAAACTCGAAAGAACACAGTGAATATGCATTACTAATGTATGCAATGAATACATTGTACTAATAAATGCTAATTTTTTGCTTGCAAAACTGTAAAAGAAATAAATCGAAGTTACTGGAAATTGGTATTTATTTTAAGAAATCAATAATTTTGTTTCGTTTTTCATTTATCATTTTTAAATCAAAAAATGAATTTTCAAGATATACAACATCTCTTTACATATATCTTTTTGGTCATTTTCTATAATTTGATATGCATATATGAAAGTTCATGTAGTTTAAAATCCCATAATTACATCAGGCAGACTTGGCACTAATGGCTCAGCTTCATGGGCATGGACGTTGTTCTCTGCTTCTTCACCATTATTTTCATCTTTTGCTTTATCACACATTCTCCTATGTTTCGGTTACCACATATCGTAACATCTTGATCAATGGAAACATAATCGCATCCTCTACTGTATAAACCGCTCTTTATGTACATTATTGTCACCATCATACAATACAAGCAGCACAAATGAGTTATTTTAGGGTAAAAAAAGTAATTCCAGTTTGTATGTCCTATGGATTCAAATAATTTTAAATTTCATTTCGGATAGGAGAAATAATTACAACGATGAATCCGGGAAAACGACTTAAGAAGAACGATATTTGCGGGTTTCGTTAACATTATTTAAGTGTGATTTGTGCAGGGGCCATAGAAATATAACGAAAAATGCGGGAAAACGATGGATGCGGGAACGATAAATTGGAATTTCACTGTAATTTGTCTCAATGGCACAGAAGGGACTATCAAAAATATCCTGAAAAATGGAATTTCTACTCCAGTTTCAATGGTGTCATCCACTTCAAGCACTTCTAGTAATGTCATACATAATTTTTTTAACTATCTATATCAAATGTAGCATTAATTAATATCGATTCTGGCAAAGCCGATATTTATTAATGTAGTCATATTGCAATATAAAATCTAAAGAGACCTTTAATTTAACAAATCGCGCAGAGAAGGAATTTCTTCCTCATATTTGACCTAAGACTGCTTAGCGAATAAGAGAAAACATTCAGGCATTTATTAATTTAAAAATATGAGTCCTGTAACTTACGTAAGCATTTCGATAGTTCCTTCATAGAAACATGCTAAAATTACAACTTGTGCTGAAATTTAAACATAACTGGATCTTCAATTCAATCTAGCTGATAACACAGTTTGTCCAACCTAACATTACTTATCGAATTAAAAATTCTTACCAATGGAGACGCTCCAAATACAATCCACGGGGCTTAGAACTGCTTCTCAAAATCATTTATGCATACCTATAATACCTCCTGAGGAAGGACTTTATCCAAATCCACAGATACTTGTATTCGCTTTGCCTTATTTAAAAGTCTTTTGCATTATATGACTTGAAGCCTTGTTTACAAGTGACAAAAATTCGATTTGGATTAAACTGAGTTTAGGGCTCCACAATAGTCACCGAAAAAAACCCGGATGATAATGTATAGTCTATGGGAGCGTCTTTTTCAAATATCTCGCTCAAACTTTAATATTTTTACATGATTTTCCCCGTAGGATAGATCCTGAGTACGATCTGCAACCGGGCTGCTAGCTTTTACTTTTTCGATTTTGCTTATATATTTTTTATATTATGAAAATAATATAAATATTTCAGAACCGGTTTAAACTGGATTTGAAATTTAAAGTAATTTTTTTAATTTCTGAAACGAAAATTGAAAAAGTAAAAACTAGGCTGGTTGTGGATTGTCCTCAGCTATCCTATTTAAAAAAAAAATGTAAAAATCATGTAAAAATTTGAGCGAGATATTTGAAAAGAATGCTCCCATAGACTTTACATTATCATCCAGGTGTTTTTCTGTGACTAGTTTTGCGCCTTAAAGAAAATCGATGTTAAATTTGACCACCAATAATAATTAACTGAATTGTAGTCGGAAACTGCCGCTTGTTTCCTTATGGTCTTTTAACTCTTATTTTTATAACTGTAAAAAAAGTACAGTATAATTTTCGTTAAATTTATAATTAATCAATATTGATTATTATTCGGAAAAAGTGATTTATCTCTACAACGCCACATATAATTAGAAAAACACTTATATTCCTTTACCTGAAAAGAAAAAAGCATATTTCCAGGTCGTCTGTTCACTTAATTATTTTTTTTAATTTTGTTACTTATACCCCTTGGCTTCTAAGTTTCTCATATCGCATTATATATATTAAGTTGAACAACATGCATAATTTGCATAAAATAGCAGCAAACTTTAGTAACCGTAAATTGCAAGAGATTCACACATACTTTAAAAAAATTGAGTAAAAGAGAATAGAAAGGTCATTATTGTGCCACACGAGTTAATTATTTGGCGTCACGCTCACATTAAAATACTAGAGACCCTTTAGTCACTAGTACATTACAAATTATCATTCAACATATTTATGTTACTTACATTACATCCTAATTGTTAAAGCAAATTATCCCCAATACGAATATTCTTGTAGATTTTATTCTGAATTAACACAATTTAAGACTAGAATTTTCACAAAGTGCCAATTAACATCCCAGAAAATCCATTATTGCCATCACGCGCTGCCACAACAATCAATGACATCTTAATACATATATGTATATAAATCTTCAATTTTCTTCTTTTAAAAAAACTAAGTATCTCATTCTCAAAATTATATTAAATATCTGAAATATTTTTAATGATATATATATTTAAAACAATTCTTTACCTCACGGGAATTAGTTTGATGTATCGAATGAAAAACTTGTAACAAAAAATTAGCAATGTCAAAAAAAAACGGAAGTCAGTCGAATTGAAATAATTAATTTTTAGTAGAATAATTGTAATGTAAAATAAGTCAATTCTAATGTAATTTAATAATAGAATGAAAAATAAATCCAGTTAAAATTGACTAATGAAATTTAAAGAAGAAATGACATTTTTAAATGTTATATTAAATAATTATTCATCGTTTTCTGTTTAAAGTTTGAACATTATCTTCCAATATCAATTTTTTATTAAATAGTAATGAGTAATGTAGATGTAGTTTTGGATAACAAATTCACTTTGCAAAGAAAATACATTATTGATTTGCAGTCATATTCCTCAAGTTAGATATTTGTCCATAGCAATTAATTTTAAAACTAGTTTATCATGTAGTATATATCACTTACATTTTACATGCTGCTTCAAAAAGTATCATTGTTATTAATTTCACAGATTACATACTTAATAAAAATCCTTTCATTGCTTAAAGCTAATACCTCTTATGTAATTCGTTATATTTTATAGGCATTATTTTTCTCAAAAGCTAATGTGAATAATGTTACCTTAAATGTACCTCGTTCATTGAATAAACAGGAAAATAAGTTGTAAAAATTTTAACTCTCATAAAAGTTTTAACTCATTTTTTAAATTACACAAGATGCATTTAATGTCCATAACTTTGACACTTTTATCTGTAAATAACCTACAACAATGAAATTTAGTCAGGAATATAAAATAAATTACTACAACAAAGATTGGTCAAACAGTAGATTCTAAAAAAATAAAATGTTAGTAATACTTTTGCAAAGAAATTTTGAAAAAAAGGGATTAAAACCGGATTTTTAAAAAATGTCAAAAAAAAAAATGTTAAATTTAAAAGTTTTTTATTTAGGTAAATTTACAATTTCACCTATAAATAATCTACAATAATGAAATTATGTGAGACGTTTAAATTCAAATGCTACGACAAATATTGGTTAATGAACGGATTATCATACAGTAAAATGTTAGGACATTGTATTTCACAAAATATTTCTGATTTTTTTTTTCTGGTAGTGCATTTTAATTTATTTGGATGGTTTCTTCTTGATTTAATCTTACCATACTGTAAAGAAAAACTGTTAAGTTACTGTACAAATTTTTCTATGAAATAGAGATTTCTAGAACTTTTCATGTAACGGTAATAACAAAAAATAATAACGTAAGAGATACAGATTTGCATTAAAAATAAAAAAAAAATATATGTACGATTACTAGATTTTTTAAATTAAACTGGGATGCCTAGAACTTTTTTTGTAACTGCAACTCAGGTTACAAATAAAATTTTAGTAGATTTTTTTTGTAAAACTACAGATTTATGGAGCTTTATAAAAACTATGTTTGTTGATTTATATTTTTTAACACTGTACAGATAAAATTTAGGTAAGCATACAGATTTTTGTAATTTTATTTCTGTAGAATTAAATGTTTCTTTTACAGTGCAGGGCTGTAAAACTGACAAAATTCCTGCTTGTCGGGACAATACAGTGATTCTTTTATCCGTCTGTTGGATTATAGAAAACAGTTTGAGAATAATAATGGAAACATTTCGTAAAATATATTGTCAGAAAAAAAGAAGTCTGTAAAACTGAAATAATACAAACTTATCTGTTTAGCCTCAGAGAAAAATATTTATAGTTACATATTTAGTGAAAAGCGACTAGGATATGAAAATTCAAAAATTCAGTTGAGTATTGAAATTTTTTAAATGAGGTAAAAACAGTTCCGTGTACAGTATTTGCCAAGTGTTAAAAAAAAGAATCTTACTGTATGGACTTTTAAGTTTGAAATTATCAGAACATTGAAAAAAAAATTCTATTTTAATGTGGTATTTTGTTGCATATTCTGAAGTTTTATCATTAAACTTTGATTTTAATCTGCAGTCCAAAATTAGTAACGCATTTACGAGTACTCTTTATATGTATATATATATATATATATATATATGTGTGTGTGTGTGTGTGTGATGTGTCATTATTGAAAATTGAAATTTTATAGTCAGACTTTTAATGAATATGCGTGGTATTTAATATTACAATATAAATAAAAAAGTACTGTCCATATCTCTAATTTTAATTTTTTAAATATATGTAATGAACAACAAATGTTAATTCGAACGATATACCGTTTCATATAGTAAACCTTATTAGTTATCTCGAAGAAATTCCATGTACACTGTAAAAAAAAAATATGTAATTCTAAAGATGTAAAATTGACAAAATCTGTATGCTTACTTATATTTTATCAGTGAACTGTACAAGAAACGACATAAATTTACAAAACAATTTTTTGTAAAGATACATTAATCTGTAACTTTACAACTGAATATAGCAAAATTATACTTATTAAAATTTTATCTGCTACTTGGGTTGCAGTTGCATACAAAATTCTAGGAATCCCAGTTTCCTAAAAAATTCTTAGTAACGTTACAGATTTTTTTAATCTTCAGTGCAAATCCGTATCTGTAGCATGAAATTTTTCTTTTTCCATTATATAAAAAGCTCTAGGAATCCCAGTTTCCTAGAAAACTTTTAGTTACTTTATAGATTACTTTAACAGAGTACTAGTTTCAAAAGGCGCACAAATTTCATTTTAAATTAATAAGCGGCTTAAACAAATTTACGAAAAAAACAGTCAAAACAGATTGAAGTTCCTCTTTTAAATTGTGACTATCAAAAGAAATATTTAGATTTATTTAAATGAATTCTTATCTGTTGAAAGCAAGATAAAATATAAAATGTGATGTCCTCTTTCAAATGCATTACCAATATGTAGGCAAAAAGGGCAACAATTTTTTTTTCTTTTGTGAAAGTGATTTGCAATAAAAGTTTACATTCTTTTCTTGTTTGTGAAATTTTTTTCAGAAAATTCGAATTTATCACGAAAAACATCGGGGTTTTCTAAATATCTTTATAATTTCAAAACAATTTAGAAATAAATCACCCAAATGAACTAATTTGTTGTTTTAGGTCTATGATGACTTTTTTTATACAATGCAGTTTTTCAACAAGGTAAAATGAAAAAATCGTCTTTGAAAACTAAATCAAATGCACATCTTGTCATTCTATTAAATTTTATTTCAGATTCAAAACATGAAAAAACAACAACAGAACTAATAACTGATGAGTTCAATTATCGATAAAATATAAATGCAAAGTAATGCCTATCAGCATTTTTCAACTTACACTTGAATAAATTCCTAAATATAATTATAATGATGTTACTTTTAATAGAGAATATTTTCACTGGGGCAAAATTTTGGATCACTGTTCAGGTTTTCCCCCACTTCACACAACAAATCTACAACAAATTGTACAGTCACTGAAGTGTTTTTTTTTTTTTTTTTTTTTTTTTTTTTTTTTTTTTTTATGTAATTTACGTACTTAGTCAAAATTAAAGGATATTTCACTCGAAGTTTCACATTGATCTTCTTCTTTTACTTTAAAAGTTATAGAATATATAGTAAGTTGATTAAATTATAAATTACACTAGAGTTAAATAAATACAATGTAGTAAATGGAAGAAATACTAAGGGATTTTTTTTTATATTCTCACTTTTTTAATGATATGTGATGGAAAGAAAGTACGTCAATAGTGCAGCATGCTTAATCAAAAGTAGTCTGGAAAATGGAACTTCTATTGTCCAGTTTCGTTTTACACGATCATATTTGCCACTTTACTCACTTCTAGTAGTGTCATAATGGTATAATTTTCCCATTATGTTTATCAAAAGCTGCACTAATTTGTAACTAGCCCGACAAGACCGTTACATATTACCATAATGAAATTCTTATATTAAATCAAAAACCTCCCATTTTACACAAATCGTACAGGGAAATGGCATAATTTCTTCCTGAATTTTTTTCTTGAGATTAGTTAGCAAATAATCCAGAGCATTCATAATTTTAGTAAAAGATATTAAATATGTAACTCGCACACGCCTCTTTGATAGTTTCTTCATAGATACACGCTCAAATGACACCTACAAACATGAGTCTAACTTAAATCTTCACCACAACCAGTGACAACTCGTGGTTTTTAACCAACGGAGATGATTCAGTACACCGTAAAAAATATCTGCAAAGGTACTAAACCTTTTCTAGGAAATTGGGATTCCAAGAACTTTTCCTGTAACGGTAACAGCAAAAATTAAAGTTTCAGAATCGATTACATGAATTTTTCCTGTTATCGTTACATGAAAATTTCTTGGAATCCCAGTTTCTTAGAAAATGTTTAGTACCTTCACAGATTTTTTTTACAGTGTACTATGTTTAAATTTAATTTTACGTAACAGGAAACTTTTTCACTGTGTGATTCATGCAAGCCTAAAACACATTCAGAGGCAGAACTTGAACCAAAAACCTTCTCTGTAACTCCAGAAGCGGTATACTAAAATCCGAAGACACGAAGCATTCTGCTTCTTTTTATGTTGTTCACAGATTGAGTGACGAGCCTAATTTGTATAAAACAACAGCGAAAGCAAGTAAACATTGATTCCAAGAGATTAATACATAATCAGAAAATTATACGAAATGAATAATTCCAACTGAGCGAAAAATTGCCCAGGCCGGGAATCGAACCCAGATACTTGGCTTACAAGGCCAATGCTTCACCTGTTAAGCTAACTGAACGATAGCTGGCTAAATGTTTTTGCTCAGATAATCTTAATGGTCATAATATCTGGTCTGTCATTTAGACAGATCAGCAGAATAAACCGCAGGTAATGGAACTCCATATAAAGACGGGTACGTAGATATACAATTATTTTAGCATAATCAAACTGATTGGTAAATGTATCATTCGAATTGAATATTTAATTCAGATGATAAATTTATCAATCAGTTTGATTATGTTAAAATAATAGAAAATTATAGCTCACTAGAATAGAAATGTCTCTGTTGTGCAACACAATTTAAATATTCGACGTTGCGCTCAAAATAAATATATTAAAAACCATTTATAAACGACTGGCCAGTCCATTACCAATTATCAAACGACATACTTAAGCTCTAAATGTAAAAGTAAATGATTTCTTATACAAATGCTCTTGTATATTTCATTCAGAAATATCACAACTAAACAACTAAGGTTACTAATGATTAGGATAAAAAAATATATAAGACATTAAATAAAAATTTCTCATATCATTACTTTTCAAAGCTACATTTTTATAAATTTTTAAACATGAATGGAAAATTCTTTTAGACGCTTAAGGGGTTGTAAGGCTGTGTACACAAATGAGACATTTTTTACAAATTTGTAACGTCTCAGAAATTCCATTATTTCTACCATGCACTGCACAGCCATTCATACAATTTACACTTTTTGTTTTCATTTTTTGTTTATAAATAACTCTTCAACTGTCTCTCCTAGATTTATCGTTATCGAAATTATATTGAGCACCTGAAATAATTTTAATGATATATATATTTCAAACACTTTTTTATCTCGCAAAAATCAGTTTGATGTATCAAAAGAAAAACGTTATATTAAATAATTATCAATGTAAAGCAACAGAATTCGGACGAATTGAAATGATTAAATTATTTAGTAGAATAATTGTAGCAAAAAATAAATCAATTCTAGCGGATCTTTTTAATAATAGAATGAAAAGTAAATCCAATTAACAATTGAGTAATGAAATTTTCAGAAGAATTGACATATTCACATATTATCTTAAATAATTACTCATCATTTTCTGTTTAAAATTTGAACATTTTCTTCGTTGCCGGAAATTGATTTTTTATTAAATGTCACTGAGTAATATAGATGTAGTTATGATTAATGAATTCATTCTGTAAAGAACAAACATTATTGATTATATTCATTGTGTCAATATGTCTCAAGTTAGAATTTAGTCCACAGTAATTAATCTTAAAACTGATTAATCATGTAGTATTTATCACTTACATTTTTCATTTTGCTTCAAAAAATATCATTTATTGATTTGACAGATTACATACTTAATCAAAATCCTTTCATTGCTTGAAACTAATATCTGTTATGTAGTTTGCTATATTTGATGCGCATTGTTTTTCTCATAAGCTAATGTGAATAATGTTAAATGAAGAGGACTGCGTTTATCGAAAATACCGGAATATAATTAAAGTTGTAAATATTTTTAAATCTCATAAAAAATATTTCTGTTCTGTTTCAAATTACACAAGATGCATTTAACATGTACATAACCTTGGCACGTTTACATATAAATAACTGACAATAATGAAATTTTTGCGGGGATTTAAAATAAATTGCTGCAATAAAGACTGGTCAAACAATGGATCCTATAAGAATAAAATATTAGTATTTCTTATTTTGCAAAGAATTTTAAATTTATAAATAAGAGATTTAAAGCCTGATTTTTAAAAATGTCAAAAAATAAATCAATGCTAAATTTAAAATTATAGTAAAATGTTATCATGTTGTGCTCCAAAAAATAATTTCTAATTTTTTTTTCTGGTAGTGTATTTTAATTTATTCGGATGATTTATTTTTAATATAAACTTTCTATATTGTAGAAAAAAATCTGTGAAGTTCTTATAACTTTTTTTATGAAATTGGGATTTCTAGAACTTTACATACAACGGTAAGAAAAAAAATCAATGTAAGAGAATATAGATTTGCATGGTAAATCAAAAAACCCTGTAAGGTTATAAGAATTTTTTAAGAAATTGGGACGCCTAGAAATTTAAATAACTGCAACCCAGGTTACAAATAAAACTTTAGTAAGATTATTGTAATTTTCGAAGATTTTTTTCGTAAAGCTACATATTTATGGAGTGTTATATATTTATATTGTTGTTATTTTTTTTACAGTGTACAGGTAAATTTTTAAGCAGACATATTTGTCTTACAATGCAGGGCTGTAAAACTGTGCTTTTTTCTATGACTAAATCCCTGCAGGTCGTGGCTATACAGTGTTTGTTTGATCCCCTGTTTGATCAAAGAAAATTGTTTGAGAGAAATATTAGAAACACTCGATAAAATATTGTTACGAATTTTGTAAATAGTTAGTGTTTGTACTGTAAAATGATGTAAATAATCTTATTAAGCTCCATTTCTTTACTATATTAGTTTTTGTTACATTGTCTCTGTTATCAAGCAAACTTGTCTATTATTTTCAGTGTATGTCTACGGCAGATTAACGAAATATTAGAGATATCGCCAAGTTGGCGTCACTTTTAGCGACTAATTTTGGTCGCCAAATTTGGTGATATATCGCCAAGTTGGCGACAAACTTGGCGATTGTTGGCGATGGTAACCCTTCCCTATATATGGTAACCCCCCCCTTAGGTCTACTAATACATTGAATGTTGTTCCGTGGTTTTCCAGTTTTTTCTAGAAGTTTGTAGAAATTTCCACCGCATGCGGCGAGACTATATATAAGGAGAGCGATACGAGCTGTTGTTGTTATTATTTACCAGTCAGGCATTGAGTGAACAAGGCGTTTGTTAAGCGAGTTTGCTTGAGTTTCATTTATGTTGTTTTGAATGTTATTAAGTGTTGAGCCGTTGTATAAAGAGTCTCTGGGATCTAAAGCTGTACTTATACGAGAGATTTGAGCAGTTATTTTTGAATATCCAGTAATATTTGTGAGTTTCGAAGACTCTGTTGTTCTGAAGATCTGTAAATAAATTATTTTCTACTTTTCTAAGAGAAAAGAGTTTTGAAGTTCTCTAACCATAAGATCAAAAGAACCATATACGCTGCAACATTTGGTGTCAGAAGTGGGATCTTATGGCGAAAACAAGAACGATGGACGGACAACTGAAAGAACTGTTAGAAGCTATTAACGGATTAAGGACAGATCTGACCAATAAAATCGAAATAGGCCAAGAGTTGGCGGAAAAGATGAATAAAGGCCAAGAAGAGTTGGCGGAAAAAATGAATAAAGGCCAAGAAGAGTTGGCGGATAAAATGAATAAATGCCAAGAAGATGTGACTGAAAAGATTAATAAAGGCCAAGAAGAAATGAAGAAAACTTTAGAAGAAAAGTTCTCGTCGGTAGAGAGAAGAATAGGCTCGGTAGAAGAGAAAATAGAGGAAGTACCCAGCTAAAAATGAACTGCAGTTTTTTTGTAGAAGTGAAGTGTTTTTGAGGTTTTTCTAAAATTTCTCTAGTCTTTCTGTAGTGCAATCTCAACTATAAAATCATTTCAGTTATTTTGTAGTTAATTAAAGGTGATTTTGCAGTAATTTATTTTAAACATTCTGTGCGCTATTAACTTTGAAAACACTGTAGTTTTTATAAAGTCATTTTATAATCAAAAATTTAAAAATATATAAGACTTTATAACCGTAGAATCACTGCAGTTAATTTGCAGTTATTATCCAACCATTAATTTAGAAGTATATTTCCGATGCATCTCTCGTATAACTGTAGTTATTGTCCGATAAATTCACAGAATTTAATCGGAGAAAAATAATTTCTAATATGCTTCAAAATCGAACTAGGGATTTCTCATCCCATCGAACCACTTCCGTAGTAAAAAATTTATTAGTTCCTACTTTGTTTTGTTACTTGCAAATTACAAGTTTTAATACATTAAAGTCCATTTCCCTTTTTTTTAAATTTAGACATGGGCATCCCTATCTATGCTTCCTTCCCCCTAACTTAAAATTCTTAGTTCCTTTATTATTTTAAGCTAAGAGAAAAAAAATTAATTTTACTAAATTACATTTCGAAATCCAGTGAGGGGTAGTGACTACCTGTGCCCCATGCATACAACGGAAATTTCTAAGTTCCTTTATTTTAAGTTACTCTAAACGAATAAATCTTGCGAGGTTTATCAAAATCAGAGAAAAAATATATTAAGTTTCAAAAGTTATGAGGGACAATGGGCCTCTCACTCACCAGCCCCTTAATGCGAAATTTCTTCTTACTTTTTATTGTAAATTTCTTGAAAATTATACATTTTACTATGTTTTTGAAAATATCAGAAGAGAAAAATTTTATTAATGTATATATATATATATATATATATATATATATATATATTTAAATTTAGGAAGGGGCAAATACTTTCTTCTACCTTTCCTCCACCTAACAGAAAATTCTAAGTTCTTATATTTTAAGCTAAAGAAAAAGGTTGAATTTTAGTATTTTTTAAAAAATCGGAGAAAAAAATTAGTTAAATTTCAAAATCGAGTGAGGGAAAACGACTCATCTATTTGCCCACCCCTCACGGAAAATTCTTCTTTTCTTTATTTAAATCACACTAAAAGAATGAATTTTATTATGCCTTTGTAAATTGGAGGAAAAATTGCGAATTAAATTTCAAAATCCAGGGATGGGCAATGAGTCTACAACCTCCTCCTTAATTGAAATCTTCTTTTTCTTTCTTTCTAAGTTACTCGAAAATTTTACATTAGGTTTTTGAAAAAAAAAAAGAAGAGGAAATTTTATTTAATTAAATTTTAAAATCCAACGAGCTCTCTGCTTCCTGCCCCCATACATCTCCATCTTCATAACTGAAAATTACTTGTAATTAATTTACTATTACTTCATTTTGAAATCGACATACAAATATTTGAATCATCAAATAATTTTTTTAATCGCTCTTTAAAATTATTATTCGATCTAAACTTAATGAATCGTAGAAAGAAAAAAAAATACTTCATCAGTTAATTGAAGTGTATTTTCCAATTATGTATTCATTTTAAAAGCACATCAAAGTTTCTTATTTCATTCTAATATTAAATTATTAAAAGTGTTTAAAATTTTTTTACAAGTCATAAATACATTGAAAAATCTAGTCATTTTTTATATTAAAATTAAAAAAAGATCAGAAATTTCCCTTTGTAAAAAATTATTTACCAAAGAAAACTAGTCGTTGGAGGCCATCGTAATACTTACCCATCATGGATATGCATAGCACAATATATGAAAACATACCATATGTAAACAATTTATAAAATGCATTACAATTCCAAAACAAAATACAAACGTATATTTAAGCATTTTTAACACATAATCATGCTCTATTAATGAATTTCTGATGACCCAATTTCGATAAATTGTATGAAACGCCAAACTATTCAAGTAGCACTGAATTGCGTAATAGAAACATCCTTATAATTCCAAAAATAATAATCATATTCACTAACGGTTTCTTGCATCGAATTAAGTATCTCATTTCCAATTAAAAGATATCTTTGAATTGAAATTTGAATGAAATACAGGGTCATGAAAAATCAAAGAATGTGCAAAATAGGATTAGAAATATCTCAAAAACTAATTATCCGATTGACTTCGTTTTTAATGCAAAATTTGTGTTATTTTATTGCCTTTTACGTCCACTCCTTAAAATAAAAGAATTCGAAAATTTTAATATACCTTTCATCAGAACGAATTTTTCGAGAGTCCGAAAAAAATAGTTTCGGATAATCGAGGTTACTGATATTAAATAGGCTTCGTCCCATTCTTACATACTAAGCGCATACAAAATTTCAAATTTCTATCTCAATTTTTTCGGGAGTTAGAGTGGTTACAGACAGTCCTTAACGATATTTTTTTATCTCCTGTTTTTTTTTTTTTTTTTTTTTTTTTTTTTTAACTTGACAATTATAAATTTTACTAAATTTTAAAAAAAAATTATTAAATTTTAAAATTTAGGCAGGAGAAATATCTATCCTATATGCTTCCTTCATTCTAACGTAAAATCCTTAGTTCTTTTTTAATTATAAGATAAAGAAAATAAAGTTAAAATTTAAATTTAAGGGAGGAACAATGGTTCTCACCTAATGCCTCCTTCCCCTAACAGAAAATTCTTTGTTTCTTTAAATTATTCTAAATAAATTTTATTTTTTCAAAAGCTGAAAAGAAAAATTAAATTTTTATTAACATTTTAAAAGACAGGGAGGGGCAATATGAACTTCTCATCTCACCATTCCGTCCTTTTAATAGAAAATTTCTTAATTTTTTTTAATTCTAAGTTATTTGAAAAGCAGAAATTTTTCTACGTTTTTAAAAATAGAAGAAAAGAAAGAATAATTAAATTTTAAAATATAGGAAGGGACAAGCTCTCTTCTACCTTTTTAGCAACAAAGAATATTCCTATTTCCTCTTTCATTTTAAGTTAATAGAGTAAAGATTAAATTTTACTGTGTTTTTCAAAAATGGGGAACAAAAAGTAGTTTTATTTCAAAATTAAGGGAGGGGCAATGGCTAACCTATGCTACCTTCCCCTAACAGAAAATTCTTATTTTTTTTTTTATTTTAAGTTACTCGAAAAGAATAAATCATGTTTTTGTACATCGGATTAAAAAAAAATAAATTACTAATTAAATTTCAAAACCCAGGAAGGGGTGATGTGTTTCACCCCCCCCCCCCTTTACTGAAATGTTTTTATTTCTTTTCTGTTTAAGTTTTTAATTTACTCGAAAAATTTACATTATGTTTTTGAAAGTAAGAGACAAGGAAATTTTAATTAATTAATTTTTTAAAATCCAGGGCGAGACAATAGATCTCCCTTGCTTCCTGCCCCCCCCCCCCATCTTCATAAGTGAACAATTTTATTTCCTCTTTTATTTTAAATTACTCGAAAAAAATTGTGTTGTTCTAAATCGAAGAAAAAGAAAATTTAAAAATCAAGGGAGGGACAGTGGCTTTCCATTCTTTTTCATGGCGCCCATAATTATAGCTTAAAAATACAGGGTGGGTTTATTCCTTACTCATTGCATAAATTGTCCTTATTCCATATGGGACATGACTTCCATTTTTCCTCGTTTATTTCATAAAAAGCAAGATTAACACCAAAAGAATAATATACTTTTCTTTTTTTATTTATTAAGAATTCTTATCATTTCTTTTTCAAGCCCTTATAGTGCATTTCTGACTCCATGGTCTGTTTCCCCTGGAATTGACGTGCAACTCAACTTTCGGACCGGTTTATTTACTTGCAAATCGATTGACGCGCGGCGCCGGTGTCACCACGTTGTAATCTGAGATCGTAGAAATAGTTTAATTAGTTTATTTGCGAAGATAATTTGTTCTGTTTATTGAAATTAATTTAGAAGACGTGATTAATATTTTTGTAAACTAAATTAAATAATATTATTAAATATGGAACACTTAGTGCATTTGAATTAAAGTTCGATTTAGTAGCATGCCTTTACCTGATGCTTTTAAAAATTGAGCGTTATTGAGAAATAAAATATGTCTTTTTTAGGCAACCTTTCGTTTGGTGTTCTCTTCCCCAAACGTGCCAGGGTAGCTAATATAAAAATAAAAATACTGAAGTGGAAGAAAAAAGAATCCACTTTGTTTAGAAAAAAAAAAAAAATCCTATAAATATGTTTATCTAAAGTGTTATCCATTTTATTATTATATATTTTTTTACATGATTTAGTACTTTACTGTTCATAGTAATAATTAAAAATGTTTTATTTTAGATTTGAAGTTGTTCCAATCATTATAATCTTAAGAATGTTTTTTTATTAATGTTTTCTATTTCTATTTAATGTTCAGTTATATAAAAAGCCAACACTAAACTAAAAAATTTCATTTTCATATTATAAATAAGTCTACAATAAATGCCATGGATTAGCATTTTATCGGTAAGTAACTTTTCTTTTTAGGAATCGAACAAATTGTGTGATTATAAAAAAGACTACCATGTGTATTACCATGTATATGCTGATTTTCTTACATGAAATGCAATATATTTCTGCAGAACATAAATTTCTTTTAAGATAACATGGTAAACTGCTATCTATTTCTATCTATAAATTCGTCAAGCAACAGCGGACTATTTTCTTCAAAGAATGGTGAGCGATAGTGTGATTTCTGTGAAAGGATTACAAAAAAAACCTTTAATTTTTGTTAAAGAATCACAGAAAACAAGCAGAACGATTGAAGGGGGGAATGCAGTTTTTGTGAACAGCAGAAAAATATTCTAATTTAGTGTTTTTGCAGAAAAATATTCTAATTTTGTCAAAGAGTAGCAAAAAATACTCAAATTTTGTCGAAAGATTGTGTGAAAATGCATGAATTATGTCGCAAGATCAAGGAAAATATGCAAATTTTGTTGAAATATTGCAGAAAAATCAAGAATTTTGGTGGAAAAATCGACAAAAATATACAAAATTTGTCGGGAGATTGAAAGATAAGATAATTTTGACAAAAATCGAGAAAGATGATGCATTTCGTAGAAAGATCGCACAAATTATAGAAATTTCGTCGAAAGATAGTACGAAACAGACTTGTTTAAAACCAAAAACTTTCTAGGCACGTTACATTGGGCCAAAAACTTTTTGCAAATTAATTTAACATTTAATAAAATTATGCATTATATTATGAAATTTCCTTTTATTATGCAATTAATGGGTATAATTCAAGATTTTTGCACGATTTTTGGACATAATTTGTGTTTTTTATGCAATTCATAAACGTAATTTGCATTTTTTTAAAGCAATTAATGGACATAATTCGTTTTTTTATGCAATTCATGGATGTAATTTGCGTTTTTTAAGCAATCAATAGACAAAATTAGTGTTTTTTGAGTGTTCTGTTGACCAAATTTATGTTTTTTGAGCGATTCATGAACCGCAATTCGCGTTTTTATGCAAATCATGTATATATTTTGCATTTCTTATGCAATTTATGAACGTAATTCACTATATTTATGCAATTTATGGGTGTAATTTGCATTCTTTGAGATTTCAGTTGACAACATTCGCGTTTTTTGAACGATTTAAGACATAAAGGTAATTTGCGATTCATGGATGTTATTTGTGTTTTTTTATGCAATTCATGGACGTAATTTGCATTTTTCAGCAATTGATAGATATAATTCACATTTGTAGAGAGATTCATAGATGAAATTCACATTTTTTACGCGATTCATGGATGTAATTCACGTTTTTTGAGCAATTCATGGGCATAATTCTAATTTTTCCAGTGCTTCATAGGTGTAATTCGCATTTTTTATGTGATTTATGCACATAATTTGCGATTTTGAGTGATTCATGGACTGTTATCCACATTTTTTATGCTATTTATGAAAGTAATTAGCATTTTTAATGCGATTTTTCGACTTAATTTGCTTTTTTCATGTGTTTTTTTGAGCGGTTTGTCAACAAAATTCTCGTTTTTTTTTATTAACGATTCATGAACCCCAGCAGCATAAATTTTTTCTGCAGTCTGCAACGCAAATAAAAACTTAAACTGTCTTCAGACAAATTCCTCTCATTACATCCACTCAAACCTCAAAAGTATTTGTGATAGACGTAAAAGAAAAGTATTCTTTTAAAAAGAAGTTGCCTTTGTTCTCAGAATTTTTACCACCTCATACATTGTCCGAAAGAGGGGGAGGGGTCTCCCCTTTGACAAAATTGCGGGTTTTTCATGATATTTTGACGCAATGTCATTTTTTGCGATCTTTGGACGAAATTACTTTTTTTGCACTCTTTTGACAAAATTTGACGTTTTTTTATGATCTTTTGTCGAAAGCTGTTTTTTTCACGATCTTTTAAATAAATTTGATGTTTTTTTGTCATATTTTGAAGAAATTTGCAGATTTATCGTGATCTTTTGACGAAAATTGCCACTTTGTCGCGATTTCTTGGAGAAATTTGCCGTTTTTCACGGTTTCTTGAAGAAATTTGCCATTTTTTCGCGATAACAATGTTGCTTCATGATCTTTTCACGAAAACTGCCATTTTTTTCGTGAACTTTTGAAATTTTCCATTTTTTGCGATTTTTTGAAGAAATTTGCAGTTTTTGTGATCTTTTGATGAAATTTAGCATTTTTTCTTGATCTTTTGAGGAAATTTGCCGCTTTTTGCGATGTTTTGAAGAAACTCGTCGATTTTTTTTTGCGATCTTTTTGAAGAAATTTTTTGAACAAAATTGATTTCTTTTCGAAGACTATTTGTCGAAAATCACGATACACGATTTTTAACAGTTGAAAAACAGTCTGCAAACCTTCTCAAGAATCTGCGACGTATGTCGCAGCGTTGCGCCGATTCTGCTCTCGGGTCATGAACGTAATTCACGTTTTTATGCAATTCATGGGAGTAATTCGTTATTTTTGTACTATTTGTGGGCATATTTTGCACCTTTTTCAGCTTTTTTCTGACGAAATTCATGTTTTTTTAATGATTTATGCACATAATTCGTGTTTTTTAGCTATTTATTGGCATTATTTATTTTTTTAATGTGATTTATGAGCATAATTCATGTTTTTTTGTGATTAATGGACATAATTTGTGTTATTTTATGCGACTCATGGACGTAATTTGCATTTTTTGAGCAGTTCATGGGCATAATTTGCATTTTTGAGCAAGTAATAAATGTAATTCGCCTTTTTTACAAAATTCATGCACGAAATTCTTGTGTTTGATTTATAAATTTTGTCAAAAAATCAGGAAAATACAAGAAAATTGATGAAAATCGAGCAAAAAATATGTATTTTGTAGAAAGATTGCATAAAATATGTGACTTTTGTAGAAAAATCACAAATTTTATCAAAAAGTCGGGGAAATATCATGGAAAATACTCAAATTTTGTCGAAAAATTGCAGAAAAATTGCAGAAAAATTGAGAATTTTCATAAAAAATCAAGGAAAATTTTGTCAAAATATCACAGAAAATATACAAATCTTGTCGAAAAATCTGAAAATATGAGAATTTTGATAAAAATCGAGAAAAATAGGTGTATTTTTCGAAAAATCAGGGAAATGCAGATTTTCTCGAAATATCGCAGAAAATATGCAAATTTTTGCAAAAGATTGCAGAAAAATTGAGACTTTTGATGAAAGATCGAAGAAAATATGTGAATTTTGTTGAAAGATCAGAAAATATGAAAATTTTGATAAAAACGGAGGAAAATAGACGTATTTTGTAGAAAAATCGGAACAAATTTGTGAATTTGGTCAAAAAGTTGGGTAAATGCGTGAACTTTTTCAAAAGATCACAGAAAATATGCTAATTTTCTTTAAAGATTGTGGCAACAGGATAATTTTTATGAAATATCACAGAAAATATGCGAATTTTGACGAAAGGTGGCAGTAAAATATGCTCAACCGTTCTCAAAAGAGGCACTCTTGCATCACTTTTATATGTATAATTTAAAGACACTTTCACTGTTATTAAATAATTTTCTAATCTGCTACTAGAAAAGGTAATGAATTGAACAGCCACGTCAATAATGGCAACAAGACTCAAGTAAACATTCTGAAAAATGACCTTTCCAAAATGCAATTCATCATGCCGTTTTGAAACGTAGGGGTATAACGTGTGGTCTGTTAAATATACAAATGCAACTTTTAAATTTCTGTGTTTTCAGTAATTAACCGTTTCAGGGCCGAAACTAGAAGGGGGCACATGCCCCGGGTGCCATCAGAACAGAAGGTGACGTAATGCCAAATTAAGATTTTGTTTGGTGTGATTGATATAAAATGCATATATGTGGGAGATGGGGGCACCAAAATCCATGTTTACCCCAGGTGCAAAAAAGGCTAGTTTCGGTGCTATATTCCCAAATGGGAGCGTTCCATTATTTGTAATACATAACATATATTTTCCAACATAATAACAATAATAATGTCCTTATTTTTCCTTTAAAATATGAGGTTGATTTCAACTTTTGAAAAAACAAAGAAAAATAGATTTAAGCATTTATCACAGATGTATATGGAAAAATGTAAATTCATTATTTTGCATAAAAAATATGGTACTACTTGGTTATCCCATCGACCTAAAAACTACTACCAAACTTTAAATGCTAATAATGGATGATCATGGATGTCAAATTCAATAACATTAAATATGATCCACAATTAAGTGATTTTTATTTGGTTTTTATTAATATTCTACTAATTAGTTGTTTTTTCATTATTTAAAATAAAAATTATGTCAATAGAATAGTATAATTTGGCTATTAGTTTGACGATTTGTATAATTTGACGAAACTGGTTGATGGGATAACCAAGTAGTACTGAATATATTAATTTGTTTTTATCGTTTTCTCTATATTACTTACATTTGACCGCTAGGAATTTTAATGTTTTTGCAATTTGAGAAAAAACTCAAGAACATCATGTCATCATACAATAGCATGGAACAGAAAATAACTTGTTACATTTGTATAGGTTGTTAATAATCATGTTCCAAAATGCGAAGACTGAAATGGAAACAGCAAAAAAAATCTGTAGAATTTTTTTTGTTATTTTAAAAATTTGTATGCATAATTGCACGCATTTGTCTTTAACACCTGGTTCTGTGAGCGACAACAACAGTTTTAAAGTATTGATTTATGTTTATTTTGCTTGTAGTTTTTAATTTAAAATAAGCATAACAAACAATGTTTTATGTGTTAAAAATGTTTTGCAATTGTTTCATTCTAAAAGTTAAAAAATTTAAACTATAAATTTAGATTTTTTAAAAGATGCCTCTTGACATTGGTAGAAATAGTGTTAAAAGGATATGTGCAATGTGGCGGAATTTGTGTATAATTATTTTCAAAGTCACCAGTAAAACTAATGCATATTGTATGTAGTAAACTGGATTTTATTAATAAAGTTGGGGATACCAAACGTATCTATAAAATCCAATTTTATAGATCACAATGCTCTTTTAAATGCTATGTGGGTGTGATGCATAATGAATTAAGTTGCAAAATTTGAAAAAAGAAAATAATGGTCATCAAATAGGATACAAAAAAACTTCATTGTTGACATGTAAAAGAAAGGAACCAATTAAGATTGATTTTGAAAGCCATAAAATTATTCAGCTAGTAATCAGAAACAAAAAAAGTTTCTTCCGGCATGTCTTGCTAGAAATAAACAGCAGAAAATTTTAAAAAAAATAGTACAGTTGGGAAAACTGCGGTGATGTGGCCGATTCCACTGTAAATTTTTTTAGGATGATACAACTACAAAATTAATGCAAAATTTTTAAGGTAGATACAACCACAAAAGAACTGCAGTTTGAAGACTGCGGTGAATTGGCCATTTCCACTACAGAATTTTTGTGGTCGATACAACTATGAAATTACTGTAGTTTGGAAACTACAGTAATTATGTGGTTGTATCGACCACAAAAACTCTGTAGTGGAAATGGCCAATTCACCGCAGTCTTCAAACTGCGGTTTTTTTTATTAATTTTCTGCAGTTCATTTTTAGCTGGGGAATGGCAGATGTACAGGATTAAAAGGCTGCACTACTATATGCCTTAAAGTTGGAAGCAGCTACACAAGCCAGCCGAAGAGATCGTCATTCAGCCGAGGGGCAACGGTGAACAAAAGCTCAGACACTGAGATCGACGTCTTGAAAGAAATTAGGAAAATTAATCAAGAGCTTGAAGCCTTAAAATATGGAAGAACAAGCTCAAGAAGACAGAATCTCACGTGCTGGTTGTGCGGTGATACAAAACATCTCCGAAGAAATTGCCCCAAAATCCACGAACGTGAGATGAATTCAAGATCAGAGAATAAAAAGCCCCACCTGAAGATCCTTCAAATATCGAAAATGAGTGGCGGCGATAATGAATTATATGTGATAGGCTTTATTAAAGGAATTCAGTGCCGTATGATTGTCGATACAGGAGCCAATGTGACAATAATAAGAGAAGATTTGGCTCGAAAATTGAAATCTAAACTCATCTGGACTCCACCATGCGTTACCCTGCAAACTGTGACGGGCGACAAGATAGGCATATATGGAAAGGCAAATTTAACCATCAACTTTGGAGGAACGAAATATTACCATACGGCATATGTGGCTGACATAACATATCCTTGCTTAATCGGACTAGATTTTCTGAAGAAATTTGGCTTCAAACTTTATTTCAAAAATAATAAAATGCTCTCTAAATTTGAAGAAATAAGTGTTTTTGGATTAAATAACGAAATTGAATGTAAACAAATAGTAACAGCCAAAGAAGACATCCATCTAGATCCAAGAACAGAATTTTTAGTTCCAGCTGTAATTAAAAATGAAACTAATTACCGATTTGGCCATATAGATTATCCAGAAGACAATAGTACACAAGCAGGAGTATTGGTGGCTTCTTCTGTGATAGACCTCTCGAAAAAGACCATTCCAGTCAGAATTGCTAACATCAGTGATAAGACGAGGACTATCAAGAAAGGAGAGGTGATAGCGTCATGTGCTCCTGTGACGAGCATAAGTCAAAATTCCAGTCACTCTGAGAAATCTTCAGATAATTTAGTCAAGGATTTGTTACAAAATACAGACTTAAATCCAAAACAGATGGAAGCTGCGGAAAATTTAATTACAGAATTCCAAAGTTTATTTTCCCAAACATCTAAAGACTTTGGACGAACTAAAATGGCACAACACCGAATTGACACGGGAGATCACTCTCCTATTAAACAGCACCCTAGACGATTATCTTTTGCCAAGCAAGAAGAGGTGCAGAATTTAATTAAAGATATGGAAGAAAATGACGTCATCGAACCATCAACAAGTAAGCTTAAGGAGGCCTTGACATCCACTCCAATTCTGTCGTATCCTCAAATCGATAAACAGTTTATACTTGATACGGATGCAAGCAACGAAAGCATTGGCGCTGTACTGTCCCAGGAAATCGACGGCCAGGAGCGTGTTATCGCCTATTTCAGCAAGTGCTTATCAAAGGCAGAGCGAAACTACTGCGTAACAAGAAAAGAACTTCTTGCTGTAGTGAAAGCCATAGACCATTTTCATCACTATCTTTACGGTCGAAAATTCCTGATCTGAACTGATCATGCTTCTCTAACTTGGCTATTGAATTTTAAGAACCCTGAAGGCCAGATAGCCAGGTGGATACAAAAGCTTCAAGAGTACGATATGGAGATACGCCATCGAAAAGGCTTATCACATGGAAATGCAAATGATCTCTCAAGAAGACCCTGCTCAGAGAATTGTAGATACTGCGACCGGGTTGAGAAGAAATTTAATGTCAAAGGTCCTATAGTAAGACAAGTTACAACTGGGTCTACATCATCGCAAGATCCGTGGAGTGACGAGAGCCTGCGTAAAGATCAACTTGCTGATCCTGAAATTAAGCCAATTCTAGAGCTGAAAGAGGAGTCCAACAGGAGGCCCAGCTTGCAAGACATGGCCCATTACCATCCTACGACTAAACGTTATTGGGCTCTCTGGGATTCCTTACATTTGAAGAACGGCATCTTGTACCGAAAATGGGAGTCTGACGATGGAAAGACATGTAGATGGCAACTACTACACCCTAAGTCGAGAATTTCTATGGTCCTTCAAGAACTGCATGGTAGTCCCACAGGAGGTCATTTTGGTGTAATGAAGACCCTGCAAAAGGTTCGAGAGCGTTTCTACTGAATAATGTTCACAGTGACGTGGAGAAGTGGTGTCGAACTTGTGACACCTGTGTAGCACGTAAAGGTCCAAAGAGGCGCACCCGTACACGATTGCAACGTTATAATGTAGGAGCTCTTTTCGAACGAATTGCTTTAGACATCCTGGGTACACTTCCTAGAACATCTGATGGCAATAAGTACATCCTCGTTGTCATGGACTACTTCACTAAGTGGCCTGAAGCCTACGCCATTCCTAATCAAGAGGCGGTAACCGTAGCAGACATACTGATTCAACACTGGGTTTCCAGATACGGAGTTCCTCTTCAAATCCATTCCGATCAAAGAAGAAATGTTGATTCGGCTGTGTTCAAGGAAATGTGTGAACTACTCGGCATGGACAAAACTCGAACTACACCTCTCCATCCTCAATCGGACGGCATGGTGGAGCGGTTCAATCGTACCATCCTAAATAGCCTCTCTCTCCTGGTGTCTAGAGTCCAACAGGACTGGGACAAGAAATTGCCTCTTTTCCTGCTTGCCTACAGGAGTGCCACTCATGAGGCCACTGGTTACTCCCCTTCTCAAATGCTCTTTGGTCGTGATCTTCGTCTGCCTGCTGATCTTTTGTTTGGCCGTCCTCCTGATGCTCCTTCATCGCCTGAGGAATATGTCGATGAACTCCAGGCACGGATTGAGAAGATTCATTGTCTAGCGAGGAACCGAATTGGACTGGCATCAGAAAAGATGAAGACACGGTACGACACAAAGGCAACTGGACATGAGTTCAACGAAGGTGACAAAATTTGGTTGTGGAATCCGATACGTCGTAAGGGACTGTCGCCAAAACTACAAAGAAACTGGGACGGTCCTTACACAGTCGTCAACAGGCTGAATGACGTCGTCGTACGCATACGAAAATCGCCACACACCAAATCCAAGGTCGTACATTATAACCGGCTAGCCCCTTATTTTGGCCAAAGTGATTAAAAATTCAAAACTGGAATTTCAGACCATGGTCATGAAAGTCACTTTTTGTAAATATGTAAATAGTAATTAGTTCTTATTTATGTAAATTTTATTATTATTGTTATTATTTATTTATTTATTTGTTTGTTTGTTTATTTATTTTAAGTGTTTTCCTCTAACTCAAGGATTGCACTGCCCGGGACGTGCAGTCTTTGAGGAGGGGGTATTGTTACGAATTTTGTAAATAGTTAGTGTTTGTACTGTAAAATGATGTAAATAATCTTATTAAGCTCCATTTCTTTACTAATATTAGTTTTTGTTACATTGTCTCTGTTATCAAGCAAACTTGTCTATTATTTTCAGTGTATGTCTACGGCAGATTAACGAAATATTAGAGATATCGCCAAGTTGGCGTCACTTTTGGCGACTAATTTTGGTCGCCAAATTTGGCGATATATCGCCAAGTTGGCGACAAACTTGGCGGTTGTTGGCGATGGTAACCCTTCCCTATTTATGGTAACCCCCCCTTAGGTCTACTGATACATTGAATGTTGTTCTGTGGTTTTCCAGTTTTTTCTAGAAGTTTGTAGAAATTTCCACCGCATGCGGCGAGACTATATATAAGGAGAGCGATACGAGCTGTTGTTGTTATTATTTACCAGTCAGGCATTGAGTGAACAAGGCGTTTGTTAAGCGAGTTTGCTTGAGTTACATTTATGTTGTTTTGAATGTTATTAAGTGTTGAGACTTTGTATAAAGAGTCTCTGGGATCTAAAGCTGTACTTATACGATAGATTTGAGCAGTTATTTTTGAATATCCAGTAATATTTTTGAGTTTCGAAGACTCTGTTGTTCTGAAGATCTGTAAATAAATTATTTACTACTTTTCTAAGAGAAAAGAGTTTTGAAGTTCTCTAACCATAAGAACAAAAGAACCATATACGCTGCAACAATATATTGTCAGAAAAAGAAAGAAATCTGGAAATTTAAAACAATACAGTGTTGTCTACAAAACCTGGGAGAAAAAAGTTATAGCCACATATTCTGTGAAATGTGACAAGGATAAGCAAATTCAATAAATTAGTTGAGCAATGAAATTTTTGAAAGGAGGTTACACAGTTTTGTGTAAAAGTACATGTCTATTTAATTTGATAAAAAAAATCAGAATCTTACTGTATGAATTTTTAAGTTTAAAATTATGAAAACATAGAAAAAATGTATTTCTTTTTTATCCAATATTTCCTTGCATATTCTGAAGATTTATCATTCATTTTTCATTTTATTCTGCATTCTAAAGTTACAAATGCGATGATGAGTATATGGTATGCCATTTTTGAAAGCTGAAATTCTATGGTCAAGTTTCTAATAAATGTGTGTGTTATTTAATAACTCAACGTAAAAAAGTACTGTTTTATCTAATTTTAATTTTAAAAAAATTATATAATGAACAACAAACGTATATAATAAACAACAAACGTTAATTCAAACACTATACCGTTTCATGAAATAAATACTCTTATTAAAGAAATGTCATGTGCAAGTTTAACCCATTTTCGGCCAAAGGTTCTTATACGAAACATTTCGATAAATATTTTTTTTAACACTCTGACACATTTTTTTCAAGAATTTTATTTTTCTTCTATTTTTTAAGGCTTTTGAAGACATCCATAAAATATTAGTAATTCAATTGGAGTAAACACTTTCTCTTAAAAAAATTTCAAAATACGCTAGAGTTTTAATTTGAAACGCCTTTGACAAATTCGACTTTTTAAAAATATATTATTATTCCAATTGAAATGAATTATATGTTTTTAAAATAGATTAAAGTTGCAAATTCTGTATATGAAATAAGAATAAAAACAAAAGTCATAAAAATATTATTCATATTCATATTATTCATTATAAGAAATAATATTTTATATTATTATATAAAATATTATTTCTTATATAAAATATTATTTTTCATGCACGAATCTTTTTTTGTGTCTTAATGTATGTAATTTAAGCATATTTCAATAAAAATAATGCTACATTTTATAAAATTTCTGTGCTTGGCCTAAAATGGGTTAAAAAAGTTCGTAATGTTCATTTTGAACTGAAAAAAGACGCTTCAACAATTTTTTCAAGCGAATAGTCAAAACAGATTGAGATTAGATTTTTCATTCAGATGACTATCAAGAGAAATATTTAAATTTATTTAAATGAATGCTTTTCTGTTAAAAGCAAAATAAAATATAAAATGAGATGTCCTCTTTCCAATGCATTACAAATATGTATGCAAAAATGGCAAAGATTTTTTGTGTGTGTGTGAATGTGATTTATAATGAGAGTTTCCATTCCTTTCTTATATCTAAGAATGCTACATTTATTTCAAAAAATTCGGAGCAAAACTATTATCATGTTATCAATGTGAAAAATAACACAAGTAAGCCTTTATTAAGTCCATTAATAACTATACCGTAATGTTAATAATGTAAATTCCACAACGAAAAATTACGAAAGAATTTATATTATAAATAAATATTTTGCTTATAAGATGTTGTTGTATTAAAAAAAAACATTTAAAATACAATTTTTACAATAACTATTTATTCCAGTTTTCACGTTCATTATGTTTGTAATTTTATTTTATATTTACATTCTGAAGATGACTCTATTAAAAAGAGTTGAAACATGTAAATAAAAAATTTTAATGTATTTTAAATCTTTTTATTAATAGAGCAAAGTCTTATAAGCAAAATATTTATTTATAATATTAATTTTTACTTTTTCGTTGTGGAATATATATTATTAATATAACGATATCATCATGATGTTTTTCTAAAAATGTTTAACATTTAAAATTATTCTGAAGATGACTCTATTAAAAAGAGCTGATACATGTAAATAAAAAATTTTAATGTATTTTAAATGTTTTTATTAATGCAACAAATCTTATAAGCAAAATATTTATTTATAATATAAATTCATGCTTTTTCGTTGTGGAATATGTGTTATTAACATTACGATATCATCATGATGTTTTTCTAAAAATGTTTAACATTTAAAATTATTCAGAAATGCAACACATAATTGGAATTATTTTGTTATATTAGGTCAATGATGAATTTTATTTTTTACCACGCAGATTTTCAACCAGAAAAAAAATAGAAAATTCTTCTTATAAAACAGAATCAAATACATAAGCAAGAATATATATTTTTGAAAAATGAAATTGTGTATTTAAATTTGTAATGAATATGCGTATAATTAAAGAATGCATTTCAAAACAGAATGTACTATTCATATATCCGATTTTAGTTTAAAAATATATATAATGGACAACAAATGTTAATTCGAACGATATACCCTTTCATATAGCAAATCTTATAATTAATCGCGAAGAAATTTCATGTGAAAGTTACAAAAAGCTCATAAAATTAATTTTGAACTGATAAAAATGTTTAAAGAAATTTAAGAAACAAATTGTCAAATCAAATTGAAGATAGAATTCTCATAAAAATGATAAGAGAAATATTAAAATTTATTTAACCGTTTACACGCCGAATTAATATCGCAATGTAATAATAATTTGGTTTTTCCTATCGTACCGCTTCAAATGTTTTAATGTATGCATGCAAATTTAGAAAATAACAAAACAAATATTTTTGCAGTATCTTTGGCTGTTTTCATTTCAAAATTCGCATTTTGGAACATGATTATTGATTGACAACCTATGCAAAAATAACAAATTATTTTCCGCTATGTTTTATTGTATACTGTTCTTGAATATTTTCTCGAATTTGAAAAACATTTAGATTCCTAGCAGTCAAATGCAAATAATATAGAGAAAACGATAAAAGCAAATAATGTATTTTTATGTAAAAAAATGAATTTACATTTTCCTTATAACTGTGATAAATGCTTAAACATAAATATTTTTTTTTTCAAAAGTTGAAATCAACCTTATATTTTATGGGAAAAATAAGGACATCGTTATTATGTTGGGAAATATATGTTTAGCATTACAAATAATGCAATGTTCCCATTAGTGAACATTGGCGTTTAAACGATTAAATGAATTCTTTTCTTTTGAAGGCAAGATAAGATATAAAATGCGATGTCCTCTTTCTAATCCATTAAAAATACGTATGTAAAAAAAGGTAAAAAATTTAATTTTTCTTTAAAAATGATTTATAATGTAAGTTTACATTTCTTTCATATTTGTGAAAATATTATATTTATTTCAGAAAATTGAAAACGAAAGTTTTCATCACGTTTTTTTTAAAAAAAAATGTTTAAATTTTTAAAACAATTTAGAAATAAGTTATCGAAATAAATTATTTTGTTATCTTAGGTCAATGAAGACTGTTAGTCATACACCAACAAATTAAATGCCGCGCAGTTTTACAACCAGAATGAAAACAGTATTAGAAAACATAATAAAATACATACTACGAATATGCCTGTTATTTAATACTACAGCATAAAAAAGAATGTACTGCCCATGTATGTAATTTTAATTTAAAAATATATATAATGAACGGTCAACGTTAATTCTTCCAATACACGGTTTCAAATAACAAATATTATTATTAATCCAGAAGTATTTCATGTGCAGCTTTCAAGAGGTTCGTAAAGCTCATTTTGAACTGAAAAAAAAGTTTTAACAAATTTACCAAACAAATAATCAAAACAGATTGAACATAGAATTTTTATTCAACTGAATATCTGGAATAATATTTAAATTTATTTAAATGAATTCTTTTCTGTTGAGAGGAAAACAATATATAAAATGAGATGTCCTCTTTCAACTGCATTGCAAATATGTATGCAAAAATAATAATAATAATAATAATAAAGCAAAGAATTTAATTTTTCTGTGAAAATAATTTATAAGGTAAGTTTACATTCCTTTCTTATTTGTGTGAATAGTATATGTATTTCAGAAAATTCGGAGTAAAACTTTTCATCACGTTTTTCTAAAAATGTTTAAAATTTCAACACAATTAAGAAATATGTCTAACAAATGAATAATTATGTTATCTTAGTTTCATGATGACGTTTATTTTATACCATGCAGTATTTTAATCAGAAAAAAATAAAACCTTCTCAGAAAACAAAATCAAATACATACGCAAGAAAATACATTTTTGAAAACTGAAATTATATAGCTAAATGTTTAAAGAATATGTCTATTGTTAAATAAATACAGTCTGATAAAGAAAGTACGGTCTACATGCCTGATTTCATATTTAAATATATAATGGCAACAAGAGTTAATTCAATTGATATACAGTTTCATTTAGCAAACCTCATTATTAATCCTGAAGAAATTCCACGTGCTAGTTTCAAAAAGCTCACAAAGTTCATTTTGAAATGATAAACACACTTCAATAATTTTTTCAAGCAAATGGTCAAAACAGATTGAGGTTAGATTTTTCATTCAAATGACTATCAAGCGAAATATTTAAATTTATTTAAATTAATTTTTTTGTGTTGAAAGCAAGATAAAATATAAAATGAGAAATGGTATTTCTAATGCATTACAAATATTTTAGCAAAAAGGGCAAGGAATTTAATTTTTCTGTGAAAGTGATTTATAATGAAAGTTTATATCCCTTTCTTACTTGTGCGAATATTATATTTATTTCAGAAAATTCGGAGAAAGAACTTTTCATAGCCTAAAAAAATAATTAATTCGTCTTAGAAAAAACATCAAATGCATGCAATGTAAAAAAGTGTCGATCTACTGAAATAATTTTAATTTCTCTCAGTGTTCCTTGCAATTACTAAAATATTTTTTGCAATCTTACTTAGCTACAAGAAAATCTGTAAGAATTACTAGAAAAAAGCTAGCAAGGAAAAGAGTTAATAGTTTTATATTTTTAATAGCTATTACTAAAACTCACTTGGTGTGGCCGAGAGAGCCTAGTGGTAATTGCATCGAACTCCAGGCTCAAACGTCCAGGGTTCGATGCTCGACACCACCAAATACGTACCGAGTATATGAAAAGTAAATACTCGTTAAATAAAGGGGTTTTGAATATCCCGTTGTAGTAGTTACCATGGGTAATTATCTCAGGACTTTCCCTCCCCTTCAGAAGCATATCAAAATTTAGAAGTGGCAATGTTTGATGATGTCATCTATTGAGGATTTGCCGAAAATCTTCCGCTGCAGAAGTCTGTCTTCTTACCCACTGGATGCAGATCAAAGGAAGTTCCAAAAAGTTTTAAGTTTTTTATACGAAAAATTAATTTATGCAGTTTACAAAATAAATGTTTGTTTCACTTGCTAAAATTGCTTTGGAATAGTTACTAAGAATCTGAGTAATGGTTACTCAAAATAATTTTGAAGCTATTACTAAAATTTGCTTGGTGGCTCATACTAAAAAGTTTTAAGTTAGTTATACAAAGAATTCTTTTGTTCAGTTTACAAAAGAAATGTTTGTTGCACTTGCAAAGAAATGTTTGAAATGGTTACTATTTGTACTGTGAGTAATGTATACTAAAACACTCTGTGGAATACAAATTTACTAAAATATTTTTAGTAACCTCATGAATTTTTTTACAGTGTATCTGGTTGATAGCATTTACATTTTATTATTATTTTTTTTCATATTAAGAACATAAAAAATCAACAACAAAACTAACAAATGAAAGGTTTAATTTTTCACCAAATACATATGCCAAAAAAATGCTTAATAGCATTTATCGGCTTAGTGGACTTTGAGAAGAATTGATTAAATTTTTTTTTATTAAATCCATTGTAAGAAAACACTAACGGAATATGTATTTATTCCGTTTGAATATCTTCATAATACTTGTTCTAATGAAACCTAACACCTAATTTTGAACAAATATTTATAAAAATATGTCCTCATTCCATCTATCCAACACTGCAAAATATTTTACACCATAGCACAAATATTTGAAATTTGGAAACTAAAATAAGCTTTCTAAATAAAACTTTAAGAGTGAAAGTTATTTTTTTTCATTGTGATTTGTAAGCTATTGCATAGCTATTATCGAGGACTTTGAGCGCGGCGACCGAATGTAGAAATTCCGTAACGAGAAAAATGTAGAAATTCCGTAGCGAGAAAAACCTAACACTCGGCTAACGTCGTTTCAGTTCGGCAGACTTCGGCATGGTATCCTTCGGTAGACTTCGGCAGACATTGACGTGGTATTTTTCAGATATTTAGAGGATATCAAGTCTCAAACTTATATTTCTTATTTCAATTACCATAAACCTATAGTTTCAACAATAAAAATTCCTGATAGAAAGTGCATAGAAAAGAATTTTCTTAAGATAAAACAAGGTATGATAATGTAGCTTTTGGTGAGTGGAGACCCGCCCAATGGTGAGGATCGAAAAATTTAAAATGCTTAAAACTCGCGATCTAATTTTCGTAGCGCGGCCAAATTTTGTTTGGTAATTTATTATGAGACAGTGTTAATTTTTGGTGACAGGAGACCCCCACGGTGAGGGTCGAAAAAGTTAAAATGCTTATAACTCGCGGTCTAATTTTCGTAGCGCGGCTAAATTTTGTTTGGTAATTTATTATTAGACAGTGTTAATTTTTGGTGACAGGAGACCCCCACGGTGAGGGTCGAAAAATTTTAAATGCTTATAACTCGCGATCTAATTTTCGTAGCGCGGCTAAATTTTGTTTGGTAATTTATTATGAGACAGTGTTAATTTTTGGTGATAGGAGACCCCCCCCCATGATGAGGGTCGAAAATTTTAAAATACTTATAACTCGCGATCTAATTTTCGTAGCGAGGCCAAATTTTGTTTGGTAATTTATTATGACACAGTGTTAAGTTTTGGTGACAGGAGATCCCCCATGGTGAGAGTCGAAAAATTTAAAATGCTAATAACTCGCGATCTAATTTTCATAGCGCGGCGAAATTTTGTTTGGTAATTTATTATGCGACAGTGTTACTTTTGGTGACAGGAGTTCCCCCTACGGCGAGGGTCGAAAAAGTTAAATTGCTTATAACTCGCGATTTAATTTTCTTAGCGCTGCCAAATTTTGTTTGGTAATTTCTTATGAGACAGTGTTAATTTTTGGATACAGGAGACCCCCCACGGTGAGGGTCGAGAAATTTAAAATGCTTATAACTCGCGATCTAACTTTCGTAGCGCGGCCATATAGTGTTTGGTAATTTATTATGAGACAGTTTTAAATTTTGGTGACAGAAGACCCCCCCCCCCACGGTGAGGGTCAAAAAATTTAAAATGCTTATAACTCGCGATCTAATATTCGTAGCGCGGCCAAATTTTGTTTGGTAATTTATTAAGTATTTGGTACTTTATCGCGGGCTTTGAGCGCGGCGACCTAATCTAGAAATTCCGTAACTAGAAAAAATCTAACATTTCGGCAAACGTCGTTTCAGTTCGGCAGACTTGGGCATGGTATTCTTAGGTAGACTTCGGCAGACATTGACGTGGTATTTTTCAGATATTTAGAGGATATCAAGTCTCAAACTTATGTTTCTTATTTCAGTTACCATAAATCTATAGTTTCAATGATAAAAATTCCTGATTAGCCTACATGTATTGTAAGATAATAAAATTATTTAAAACGATATTAACTTCTTATTTATTCAATAAAAGAAAAAAAAATTGTTTTCTTATCGCTCATAAGGCTCAAAAAGTGTAACTTGAATTAATATCAAAGAGAAAAAAAACCTGCATTAATAAAAATATATAAATAATTATAGTTGCATAAGTTGATAAAAAATGCTATGCAATAGCTTTACTGAGGAAGTCTCCGAGTGCCACATGTATTTTTTTTTTACACTGATCGAAATTTTGGGTCGAAATTTAAAGTAAGTTCACTGTTTTTTTTATATACATATATATAGAGAGAGAGAACTGTTAGCTATATATCACTTAATACGATGTTTCAAATAATATTGTCACAATACTTTCATAATAAGGTTAAATAACCGTTTAAAAATGTTAACCCCTTTAAAAATGTTTGAATAATTGGAGAGACATTTAATAGTTCATACGTGTGTGGCAATCTAAATACTCAGTCAAAGTTATTGGATATTTCAGTCGAAGTCTCACAGTGATCCTCTTTTTTTAACTTTGATAATTAAAGAAGATACAGTAAATTGAATTAAATTATAAATTATAGTATGGTTAATAAGTTATAAAATAGTAAGTTGAAAATATACGTGTATTGTAAAGTGTATTTTATATGCACTCACTTTTTAATGAAATGTGATGCAAAGAAACTATGTAAAAACTGCTGCAAGCAAGTTCAAAAATAGTTTGAAACATGGAATTTCTAATCCAGTTTCGTTTTGGACGTCAATATTTGCTACTTTAATTACTTCTAGTTGTGTCGTATAGTGTTATTTTTCCACTATTTTTATCAAAATCTGCATTAATTTGTCACTATATTGACAAGACCGCTATGTATTAATGTAAAGATAATCTAATTTAAAGTCAAATAAATTCTTCTTTTACACAAATCTGACATGGAAATCATAGAGTTTGTTCCTCAAATTTTGCCTAAAATTAGGTCACAAATTTACTTAGGAATATTAAAGATGTAATTTCGTATAAGCTTCCTCTATAGCTTTTTTATAGCAACACGCTAAAATGACACCTATAGAACGAAAACATAAGTATAACATAAATCTTCACTACAGCTAATGACAATCCGTGGATGTCTTTCAGAATTTTATTAATTCAAGATATGAAATGAAACTTCTTTCAATCGGAGATGGTCCAAGTACAATCTCCAAACTTTTTTGCATGTGTCAGGAAACTCTTTCTCTATGTCATTCAAGTAGGCCTAAAACACATTCAGAGGCAGGACTTGATACAAAATCTTTCAATGAGAGGTCTCAATAACTCCAAGACCTACATATTCAAGCCCAAAGACTTAGGACATTTCGTTTACTTTTATATATTTTACTGATTGAATGGAAATTCTTATTTGTATAAAATAACAGCAAAAGTAAGTAACATTGGATACCAAGAGATACACGCATACCTTTTTAAAATTAATGGAAATGTTTCTTTTGTACGACACAGGTAAAATATTCGATCTTACTTTCAAAATCAAAATGCTAGAAACCACTTATAAGAGACTAGCTACTCCATTATAAATTATCAAACGACGTATTTACGCTCTAAATGTAAAAGTAAATGATTTCATATGCAAATACTTTTATATATTTCATTCA
Organism: Maratus speculifer; assembly: GCA_964019185.1. Taxonomy (NCBI): domain Eukaryota; kingdom Metazoa; phylum Arthropoda; class Arachnida; order Araneae; family Salticidae; genus Maratus; species Maratus speculifer. The sequence goes on from OZ025290.1 coordinate 415,902,670, forward strand.
GAAATATCACAACTAAACATCTAAAGTTATTAGTCATTAGAATAAATAAATATGTAAGATATTAAAAATTCCTCATACCAATATTTTCATAGCTAAAATTTTACAAATTCTTATGAATGGAATATACTTTAAGACGCTTAAAGTGTATTAAGGTTGTGAATACAACTGAGATATTTTTATAAAGTACCACTTAAAGTCTCAGAAAGTCAATTATTTTTACCATGCGTAGCCATTCACTCCAATAATACATTTTGTTTTAACTTTTTTTTTATATAAATAATTCTTCAACTGTCTTTCTTTAAAACCTCAGATATATCATTATTGCATTTATATTGAGCATTTGAAGAAATCTTAATGATATGCATGTGGTGGTTACTTGATAACCCCCCCATATTTTTATTTTAATTCAATTTTATTAGCTATTTTATTTCCTATCATCTCCTTTTTATTAATGTTCTCAATTTAAATATTATTTTGATTTCGTTTCTTTTGATGTCGTCGCCTGTATATTTTTCTTCCTTACCTAGCTATCGAATGTTCTAAACCGGTAAAATCTTGTTTGAATTCATTCCTTCCGGTTTGGAAATCTTTCTAGAACAATCTCGATCGTTCTATGGGTGGTATTTCCGGTTAATCTGGCACTCCCCTTGGCCTATCAAATTCAAATCCACAGGTGACGTGATTTAACCAGCTAAGTGCCTGGCCACCTTCTTTGGCCTTCATTCTTTAAGTGTTTATCATTTTTTTTCCTTATTAGATTCATATTTCACTATACATTAAAACGTAGCTTGGCCTTTTTTCCATCGCTCTCCTCATTCGAACGTTGCCAACTTGGCGTATTCCGGGTTTACAGTAACCCTTGTTCTTTTCTCCCTCCTGGCTCTGCGCCACCAGTGCAGTTGCGCAGTTGGAGCTCAGTTGAGTTGGTTGCAGATGGGTGTCAGTTGAGTGTCACCGATGCAGTTGAGATGTGCCGAGAAGTTCCGTAGATGCCGAGATATTTAGCGGACGCCGGGGCAAGTGTGCCCGCCCCGAGGCAGTTGAGCGGACGCAGTAAGATGGAAGGCAAATCCTTCGAATCGTCGTTATGTTGCGAAAAGCGATGCACCTCTACCGCCGCGACCTAAGTCCTTTGGGGTTTTTTTTATTCCGGCTACTCAATATGTTCTAAGAGTTGTCATAGTTTATCTTCAAAGAACTCTCTTCAATTTATTTTCAAGTCTATTCAACCGATTTCCATTTCATCATTTTTAGTGAATTCATTTTTCCTCTGAAAAGAATGCAGAGAAAGTGATTCATTTTTAAGATATGTCATAATTTAATTTTCCTCTTCATTTCATGATTAATCGGCCATAAGTATATATATATTTATCTGGGCATAAAACGGCATCCCCAATTGAGAATATTGAATACCTTTTTGTGATTTTTCCAGACATATTCCTTTTGAAGCAATATCTAATTGATATTCTGAGATAATGTTGTTTTCATATCGTTCAAGAAAATGTTATCATGTTGTCAAAAATGCATACAAATATATATATGAAGAAGAGTTGTGCTAAAATATGTCGACTTATGTATATCATCTTTGTGGAGAATTTTTGCACCGAAATAATAATAATTCTATTTATATAAGTTTGTGCATGATAACAAATGAATATATATACATATAAAAATATTCAAGTCATGAAGAATTTCACAAGTGATTATAAATAAATATGCTTGTCTTCTTCAAAATTTTCTCTTCATTTTATTGTGTCTATGCCTATTCATTTGTCTACCTGAAGTTGTCTTCATCAGCCAGGAAGTCCAGGTAACTTTTCTTCTTATCACTTTATATTCTTACATCTTTACTATGAGTTTATATTATCATAGTTAAGGATTCATTATTAAAAAATATCATGGTTGCCTCTTGTCGTATACTTTTTATTTAAGGGTCTTTTGCTGGCCTCCATCCAACGCAATGTCATTTACCCATTATTACGATCACCTAATCTATATTTGAGATGAAACAAAAAATAAGTCTTCTCATCTTCTTCCCACCAAAACACCACAGTTAAATTTCCTTTGGTGCAGTGACCAACGCGTGACCATCTATTTCCTTTGCTGCCATTGTATTTTCGTTATATATACATATTTTTCAACAAAAAAAAGATTATATCTTCATTATCTTCATTATCTTCAATTATATCTTCATTATTTTCAAATGATATCTTCATGCAGTGATCAATATTTTATATTTATATTTTCTTGAGTGTGGTGTAATAATTGAATGCATAATATATTTTGATTTTATGCTGAAAAAATAATTTTTTTTGGAGCAGTACATTATATATAACATAATTTATTGATATATTTTTCTTGCCATGATATAATTTATAACTAATATAGATATTATTTAACGGAGGTGCTGGTAAACATAATTGTTTATTTTAATATAAATTATTCTCTTCTCATAAATATAAGAATATATGTTTTGAGCCATATGATATATATATTTGCATAAAAATTTTTGGGCCATATTCTTTTGATCTGATGCTAACAAAGATATGTTGGTATTTTTCTTCTCTTCGTCATATAATTATTCTTCTTCTTTATATATAAAAATGATGTATAACGTAAATGAAATTCGTTCATATTTTGAATAATGGGTCAATTTATATATTATTTATTATGTGACCAGTCTATAACCAAATTTAACCTGTCATTTATTGAGCTCTCAGTTTAATTATATCATCATGCCCCCCAAGTCTAAATTAAATATCGCAGTACAGCCATTCGACGGCAACCCTCAGACTGTGGAATTCTTCTTTGATCAATTATCTGATATACAAGAGTTAAATAATTTTTCCGATAAAAAACTTTTTGTTCTCTTCAAATCGAAACTTGAGGGCAGCGCCTTACTCTTCTTTCTTGAAACACAGTCTCAGTTCAAGAACTATAATTTCCATGACATTCGGAAAGCTTTTATAGACTATTTCTTACCTTCAAAAAAGACTGTTTCTCTCAAATCCTTGCAGAATTTAAGCTTAGATTCAAATGAATCAGTCAAAAATTTTGCGTTTCGGCTGGATAAACAACTTCGGCTTGCATACCATAAATTGGATCCTTCTGCTCTCAATTCATTAAAATTCACTCATTTTCTTGAGGCTTTGCCTAAACAAATTAAGCGAAAAATTCTAGAGGAAAATATTTCATCTTTTGATTTAGCTCTTGAACGAGCAAATTTTCTTCAAGATATATATGACTCTCCCCCTAAAAAATCTTACGAGAATTATAATCAAGCCTATTGTTTGGATTCTGAAAAAGTCCATGATAATTCTAGTGCTTCTAATAATGTTCTCCATAAGACTCCTATAAAACATACGAAGGATAAAATTTATGTCAATTCTCAAACTACCTTCTCACCTTTACAAGCTCAAAAAGACAATTCTCATGCTTCTCGTAATTTTAAAAGAAAAGCTAGAACATATTCTTCTTCTCCAAATAGACAAGAGGCTACAGATAAACATAAAAATAATTTTCGTCAACATAGATTTTATCGAAAACGTCCTTATCATCAACCCACCTTCGACAAATTTTCTCACAAAAAGAACTCTGCATCCTTTTATCACAAACGAGATGTTGTGCAGTGTGCGTTCTGTGCAAAATTCAATCATCGTATGGACACGTGCTACAAATTTAAAAATATTATTAGTGCTTCCAATCAAAACTCTTCATCTCAATTTTCGGCTAATTCTCACAGAAGGAAAAACTATACCTCTTCTGAAAATAAAAACAATGTTTATCATTTAAACAAATAAGGGAGACTGGTTCTACTGACCGCCTTCTCTCCCGTAATTCTCATTCAGGGTCAGTACACTTTAGTAACAAACATAAACAACAATTTGACAAAAGCTCTTCAATCACTTTAGTATCATCCACAGCTGTCCAAACTTCCCCTGTAACACCTAAATTTAACAAATCTTCATGTTCACATAATTCTTTGACATCCAAACAAAATTTTGAAATTGATGATGATGTACAAGAAAGACATGTCATATGCAGTTCCTTTAATAACTCGTATGTTCTTCCATGCATACTGATAAACATACAACATAATGAAATCTCAACGTTAATTGATACTGGATCAAGTTTGTCACTCTTGGATCAAGAATGCTTTAATAGCATTAAATCCAGGCTTCACTACAAATTCTTATCCAGAAATGTATCTGTATCTACTATAAATTCTAAAGTTTTTTCAAAGGATGCATAGAGATTGCATTAAAAATTGATAAATTCTTTTTTCATCATGTCTTTTACCTTACAAAGATACAAAATGTTCATTTTCAAGCCATACTTGGATTTGAGTTTATCAATAAACATTCCATAACTATTTCACCAAGCTTTAAGTCTATCTTGATTAAGGATAAACATATTCCTTTTCACAGTTATAACGAATCTCCTACTTGCTATTTCATGAATTCTGAATATACTTATGATAATTCAAATGTGCCATATTCTTTAGATGTACACAAAAGGCCTTGTTATGAAGATTCTATATCAAATAATCCAAATAGTGGTACTTATACTGATGACATATGTACAAATTATGGTGATACAAATTTACAATTGTTCAACAATTATACAACCTATCCTTACAATTATAATTTTCAAAATAATGGTTTGTTTACAAATAATATTGCTAACACTGCTATGAATTTTCATAATCCTTATATTGATGGTAATTTTACGTATTTTTCTAACTATGTTCCAACTGATTATGGTAATGAGGTGAACTATGTATCTACTAATGATAATATACCTGGCAAGAATTTTTCATCTGAAAATACTAATGATGGTAGTTATTTTGGTGAAAAGCAAACCCATTTAAATATTGGTAATAAAATTTTGGTGAATTCCAACATGGTACAATTACTCAATAGGGAATTAATCCCTCCTAATTCTTTTGTTTATTTACATGTTAAGTACTTGAATCCTCCATCTGAATATTTTATTTTCAAACCCAATTTAAAAAATAAAGGTCTTGTGTTACATGAATCATTGCGTTCCAAATCTTCAATTCAAAATGATTTATTTTTGGTTGTATGTCAGAATATATCAAAGCTGGATATTCATTTAAATAAAAATTCAATTATTGGCGAATGTATTAATGTAGATGAGAAAGATATTGAGGAATATTCTTTTGATTTAGACTTTGAAAACGAATATTGTAATTTAATTTTACCATCTGAAGAGGTTAAGAGAAAACGTATCCAAGAACTGTCTCCAAATGACTTTGATCTAAAACACTTACCTCCTCATGAAAAAGAACCTTTAACAAAATTATTGTGTAGTAAAGCTCTTGCTTTTTCAAAATCTCTTGACACTTTAGGTCATACCGACCTGGTTAATCCTCAATTCACAATGCTAAATTCTCATCCAGTCAAAACCCTACCTTTTCCTGTGCCACAGGCACTTGAGCAAGAAGCTCTTGACCAGATTAATCAAATGTTAAATGCTGGCATTATTGAGAGATCAAATTCATCTTGGGCCTGTCCCATGCTTCTTGTTAAAAAGAAGAGAACTGATATGTCAAAACCTCAAAAGTATCGTTTGGCTCTAGATTTAAGATTGCTAAATTCCATTATTTTTCCATCTTCATATCCTCTTCCTAGAATTCAAAATCTATTAGTGCAATTATCAAAATTTAAGTATTATACTACTCTTGACTTGCCCTCTGCATACTGGCAGATCGCTGTACCTAAAGATATGCAGGATAAGCTCAGTTTTACTACTCCATGGGGAATTTTTACCTACTTGCGTCTCGTGTTTGGCTTGAAGACAGCTGCAAGTACCTTTCAACAATTAATTGACTCAGTTATTCAATTATCTCAAATTGATTCCTCTTATGCATATCAAGACGATATTGCTGTTGGCGCTAATTCATTTGAAGAAATGTCCATGAAACTCACAAAACTCTTAGACACTCTTATTGCTAATAACATTACTCTGTCTCCTGAAAAATGTTCCTTTATGCAAACAAGCATTAACTTTTTAGGATTCCAACTCACAGATCATAAAATTCTTCCCATTACAAGTAACATTTTAAAAATCACTTCTTTTCCAACGCCTAAAACCAAGAGGCAAACGAAAGGTTTTATAGGTTTATGTTCATTTTATAGGTCAATTATTCCTAATTTTGCTAAATTGATTACTCCTCTCATTGAAGTCACCAAACCTAAAAATAAATTTTCTTGGAAATCTTAACAAGAAAATGCATTTAAAAAATTACAAGACATCTTCTTTCAAAAACCTATGCTCAATCTTCCTAAGTGGAATGAAACCTTCTATGTTAATACAGATGCATCAAAGACAGCAATATCAGTTGTTCTTATGCAAAAATTTGATGGTGAACTTAGACCAATCTCCTATTACTCCAAAACTCTATCTCAGTCGGAAAGACAGTACCCTGCCATCAAATTGGAACTTTATGCCATTTACAAAGGCATAACAGCTTTTAAATATTATATTTTTGGTCGACCCTTTATTCTATTATCCGATGCCAAACCTCTTAATAATTATAAAAAGGCTACATCACCGGCTGATATTACTACTCGATGGATGTTAGAACTGTCATAATACTCGTACACATTCCAACATGTTCCAGGCAAAGAAGATGTCTTAGCAGATTTTCTGAGTAGAACACCTCACATTCCTACTGAAGATCTCCATAATAATCCAGATCTTATTTCTACACAAGAACCACTACCAATTGTAGATAATCAAAAAGATTTACATAATGAAATTCCTCACTTTCCATGTGGTTTAGTTGACAAAATGCACCACACATGTCATCTTCAAAGTGACTCTTCACCTCCAAATAATGATAATAATCAAGATCCATTATTAGAAATTCTTGATCACACCATCTTCTCTGAACAACAAAAAGACCCAAAAATCAAACAAATTTATGAAGATCTTAAAAATAACAAAAAATCTAAAAGTTTAAATGGCTACTATATTAATCCAAGTAATGAGTTACTTTGCTACAATGGACATTTTTCTTCAGAAGATATTGAGCTACATAAAGCTGTTTTACCTTTGTCACTTAGAGCAAAAGGCTTAAGAATTGCTCATGTTACTCATACTGGAATTCATAAAACTATTGTTAATTTAAAGAAAAGATTTACCTGGAAAACCCTTGTTTCTGATACCATTAATTATGTCAACTCTTGTGAAATTTGTTTAGTAAACAAAAATCATAAAAAAAAATATTGCTCCATACTTACCAGCACCACTTCCAACGGCTCCCAATCAAAAAGTCTCTATGGATTTAATCGGCCCATTAAGAAATCGTCAATATGTGATGACTATCATAGATCACTTTTCTCGTCATTTAGAATTATATGCCTTGAATAATATCAGTGCTGAGTCTGTTACAAAAGCTTTATTACATTACATTTCCACTCATGGAAAACCCGAATTAACTCTCACTGATCATGGCTCTCAGTTCACTAGTGATATGTTTTCTTATTTTAATAAAAAGCTTGGCATTAAATTGGAACACAGTTCTGTAGCCCATCCCCAGGCTAACGGATTAAGTGAACGAGTTAATTCTCAAATAAAATCGTCTGTGAATACAATGGCTTCCCAAGGATGTGATGTGCCAACTGCTCTAAAAATTCACCAATCCATATATAATGCTACACCTCATCCAGCTACAAAGTTTACTCCAAATCTTCTTCATTTTGGAAGAGAAATAAATGACATTTATGCTAATTACAAATCTCAAGCTTCCTGGAAAATTCTCAATACTGCCTATGAAATTCATAAATTAATGGATGTCATTGAGAAAATATACTATCAAGCTTACAAGAATAATGAATCTTCTAGGCAAAAAGTGTATCGAAAATCGAGAGAAAAATTAAAGTTTGCCAACATCAATGTTAATGACATTGTTTACGTAAAATTTCCCACTGTGTTTAACAAAAAGGTACAAGGCCCATACGTGGTGAAGAAAATAATTTCTCCTGTGCTTATTCAAATTCAAGATTCCACTAATAGTCACGTTTCACCCATGTTGATTCACACTAACAGAATCTTGAAGCTACAAAAGAGAAATGAAACATTACAATATCCTTCAGTTTCTTCTAAAAATGCATCACATGATCAAACAGCTGTTGATAATGCATCTTCTACTCCTGTGAGACAACTCTCTCCTACTCAAGTCTCTAATCATGATGCTGCTTGTAACACATCTCCTCGAATTCTTTCTTCTTCTAAGTGCCAACAAACATCTTCATGTTCCAGTAAATCTGTCCAGTCACAAGCTCCTCCTGATAGCACTCACACTGATGTTAGAAACAAGTCTACCCAATATAAACATTATGATCTTCGCCCTCGCACTCACAAAATCTATAAAAAGTGAACTAATCTTCTTTTCTTTTTTCAGGATGACTCTTGATTTGTTACATATTCAGTCAATACTAGTTAGACTGATATTCGAGTAAGAAGAATGACTGTGTAATTTTTTGTTTTCTTCCTCCAAGCTGCAGGCAGCTGTTATTTTTTTTTCTTTTAAGTCTTCTTCTCCTTGAGGCAATTCAACAGTCATCCTCCTGATGTATGTATCGTTTTAATATTTTTATTATTCACTGTATTCATTCCTAAACCATAATTATTGTAATAAGTATATTCTCTCAAATATGCCATATACTACTACTTCTAGCCTTATAAAGTTTTTTTTTATTGCAAGAGTTGGTGCTAAAAAAAATTGAGAAAGAATTTGTCCTTTTATATTCTTACTAAAATATTATGTCATTATTTAAAGTTATTTTTGACAAATGTTTATCCTACTAAGAAAAGTGGATTGTAATTGATGTAAGGTAAGCATAAATATGAGTACTCATAAAATCATTTTCCCTATTGTGACTTATATAATAATTTCTCTTTACAATGCATGCATGCTCTAACAATTAACCTCTTTTAACAAAAAAATGATAATGCATGATAAACTTATGCATACTAATAATTTTACTCTTATTATTGAAATATAGAAAAATGAATGACTCACAATAAGTATTATTTTTTTGTATACTTCTGAGTATTTGAAAGTTATTAAAGATAAAAAAAAAGGTTTTTGTTATACTATAATTATACTTTGGATCCAAAGATATTGGTTGAGTCATTATAGATTGATATAAAGCAAATACTTGATATATGACAAATACAAAAATGATCACTTGTCATTTAAAAAATGTTTGAAAAATTGCAATTAAATATATTCAAGATATCGTATATATAAATTTTTGACATAATTGATTTTTATTTGTAAGTTGACATTATCGAAGTCATAAACAAGATTGACATATTCATATAAGATCCTTTTTTTTCAGAATATAAATATCCTATATTTTATGTTTATTTTGAATGAGGTATAGTATTAAAAGTATTTATGCAATTATTGTCAATTTATTTTGAAAGTGTTCAAGAATATTCTTTTGTGAGAGTATAAACATTTGCTCTTTGAAAATTATTATATTCATTTTGAAGATGTTTATTGAAAGATAACATTCTACTTTTTCTACCAATTTACATAGGCCTTTGCAATTTCTTATATTTTTCTTTGAAAATGTGTTATTGAATAATGCTAAGGTTATTCATTTAAGATTAATTAAAAGCTTAAAAAGCTATATGTTGATATAAGTCAATTTTTATGAGAGCCTAAATATTCTCTCTGTACCATTTATAAGTATTCTTTTTCAAAATTTTCAACTTACAAATTTATTCAATTTTATCATGTGGTATTTGAAACCATCCATTTTTATATACAGTTATAGTATGATTCATATACAGTTATAGTTTGATTCATTTTGTTGTCAACTGAAAATACATATACATGTTGTTGTATAATCAAATATATTTACATATGCTAAAGCATTTAGTTATCATATTGCATTTTGCACAGCTTAACAAGAAACTGTTCATAGTTAAAGACTGTTGTTTCTGCAAATATATATAAATTTTAATTTTTTTTGATACATGTTAAGTACCTCTGGAAGAAATTTTGTATACCTTCCATTTTTAATATTTGCTATATTTGGTATATTAATATAACGACTACTACCATAATAGTAATTATTTTTATTATTTAAATATCATGTAAAACAATTATTGCTATTCATATAACTATTTCTGGTACATTTATTTTATGTAATTATTTTATATCTTTGTACATGTTTTAGAAAATATTGTTTCGATGAAAAAATTATTGAATTTTTGTCATCTCTCCAATATTTTCTTTTGGGGAGGCCCGGGTAGATATGTGGTGGTTACTTGATAACCCCCCCATATTTTTATTTTAATTCAATTTTATTAGCTATTTTATTTCCTATCATCTCCTTTTTATTAATGTTCTCAATTTAAATATTATTTTGATTTCGTTTCTTTTGATGTCGTCGCCTGTATATTTTTCTTCCTTACCTAGCTATCGAATGTTCTAAACCGGTAAAATCTTGTTTGAATTCATTCCTTCCGGTTTGGAAATCTTTCTAGAACAATCTCGATCGTTCTATGGGTGGTATTTCCGGTTAATCTGGCACTCCCCTTGGCCTATCAAATTCAAATCCACAGGTGACGTGATTTAACCAGCTAAGTGCCTGGCCACCTTCTTTGGCCTTCATTCTTTAAGTGTTTATCATTTTTTTTCCTTATTAGATTCATATTTCACTATACATTAAAACGTAGCTTGGCCTTTTTTCCATCGCTCTCCTCATTCGAACGTTGCCAACTTGGCGTATTCCGGGTTTACAGTAACCCTTGTTCTTTTCTCCCTCCTGGCTCTGCGCCACCAGTGCAGTTGCGCAGTTGGAGCTCAGTTGAGTTGGTTGCAGATGGGTGTCAGTTGAGTGTCACCGATGCAGTTGAGATGTGCCGAGAAGTTCCGTAGATGCCGAGATATTTAGCGGACGCCGGGGCAAGTGTGCCCGCCCCGAGGCAGTTGAGCGGACGCAGTAAGATGGAAGGCAAATCCTTCGAATCGTCGTTATGTTGCGAAAAGCGATGCACCTCTACCGCCGCGACCTAAGTCCTTTGGGGTTTTTTTTATTCCGGCTACTCAATATGTTCTAAGAGTTGTCATAGTTTATCTTCAAAGAACTCTCTTCAATTTATTTTCAAGTCTATTCAACCGATTTCCATTTCATCATTTTTAGTGAATTCATTTTTCCTCTGAAAAGAATGCAGAGAAAGTGATTCATTTTTAAGATATGTCATAATTTAATTTTCCTCTTCATTTCATGATTAATCGGCCATAAGTATATATATATTTATCTGGGCATAAAACGGCATCCCCAATTGAGAATATTGAATACCTTTTTGTGATTTTTCCAGACATATTCCTTTTGAAGCAATATCTAATTGATATTCTGAGATAATGTTGTTTTCATATCGTTCAAGAAAATGTTATCATGTTGTCAAAAATGCATACAAATATATATATGAAGAAGAGTTGTGCTAAAATATGTCGACTTATGTATATCATCTTTGTGGAGAATTTTTGCACCGAAATAATAATAATTCTATTTATATAAGTTTGTGCATGATAACAAATGAATATATATACATATAAAAATATTCAAGTCATGAAGAATTTCACAAGTGATTATAAATAAATATGCTTGTCTTCTTCAAAATTTTCTCTTCATTTTATTGTGTCTATGCCTATTCATTTGTCTACCTGAAGTTGTCTTCATCAGCCAGGAAGTCCAGGTAACTTTTCTTCTTATCACTTTATATTCTTACATCTTTACTATGAGTTTATATTATCATAGTTAAGGATTCATTATTAAAAAATATCATGGTTGCCTCTTGTCGTATACTTTTTATTTAAGGGTCTTTTGCTGGCCTCCATCCAACGCAATGTCATTTACCCATTATTACGATCACCTAATCTATATTTGAGATGAAACAAAAAATAAGTCTTCTCATCTTCTTCCCACCAAAACACCACAGTTAAATTTCCTTTGGTGCAGTGACCAACGCGTGACCATCTATTTCCTTTGCTGCCATTGTATTTTCGTTATATATACATATTTTTCAACAAAAAAAAGATTATATCTTCATTATCTTCATTATCTTCAATTATATCTTCATTATTTTCAAATGATATCTTCATGCAGTGATCAATATTTTATATTTATATTTTCTTGAGTGTGGTGTAATAATTGAATGCATAATATATTTTGATTTTATGCTGAAAAAATAATTTTTTTTGGAGCAGTACATTATATATAACATAATTTATTGATATATTTTTCTTGCCATGATATAATTTATAACTAATATAGATATTATTTAACGGAGGTGCTGGTAAACATAATTGTTTATTTTAATATAAATTATTCTCTTCTCATAAATATAAGAATATATGTTTTGAGCCATATGATATATATATTTGCATAAAAATTTTTGGGCCATATTCTTTTGATCTGATGCTAACAAAGATATGTTGGTATTTTTCTTCTCTTCGTCATATAATTATTCTTCTTCTTTATATATAAAAATGATGTATAACGTAAATGAAATTCGTTCATATTTTGAATAATGGGTCAATTTATATATTATTTATTATGTGACCAGTCTATAACCAAATTTAACCTGTCATTTATTGAGCTCTCAGTTTAATTATATCATCATGCCCCCCAAGTCTAAATTAAATATCGCAGTACAGCCATTCGACGGCAACCCTCAGACTGTGGAATTCTTCTTTGATCAATTATCTGATATACAAGAGTTAAATAATTTTTCCGATAAAAAACTTTTTGTTCTCTTCAAATCGAAACTTGAGGGCAGCGCCTTACTCTTCTTTCTTGAAACACAGTCTCAGTTCAAGAACTATAATTTCCATGACATTCGGAAAGCTTTTATAGACTATTTCTTACCTTCAAAAAAGACTGTTTCTCTCAAATCCTTGCAGAATTTAAGCTTAGATTCAAATGAATCAGTCAAAAATTTTGCGTTTCGGCTGGATAAACAACTTCGGCTTGCATACCATAAATTGGATCCTTCTGCTCTCAATTCATTAAAATTCACTCATTTTCTTGAGGCTTTGCCTAAACAAATTAAGCGAAAAATTCTAGAGGAAAATATTTCATCTTTTGATTTAGCTCTTGAACGAGCAAATTTTCTTCAAGATATATATGACTCTCCCCCTAAAAAATCTTACGAGAATTATAATCAAGCCTATTGTTTGGATTCTGAAAAAGTCCATGATAATTCTAGTGCTTCTAATAATGTTCTCCATAAGACTCCTATAAAACATACGAAGGATAAAATTTATGTCAATTCTCAAACTACCTTCTCACCTTTACAAGCTCAAAAAGACAATTCTCATGCTTCTCGTAATTTTAAAAGAAAAGCTAGAACATATTCTTCTTCTCCAAATAGACAAGAGGCTACAGATAAACATAAAAATAATTTTCGTCAACATAGATTTTATCGAAAACGTCCTTATCATCAACCCACCTTCGACAAATTTTCTCACAAAAAGAACTCTGCATCCTTTTATCACAAACGAGATGTTGTGCAGTGTGCGTTCTGTGCAAAATTCAATCATCGTATGGACACGTGCTACAAATTTAAAAATATTATTAGTGCTTCCAATCAAAACTCTTCATCTCAATTTTCGGCTAATTCTCACAGAAGGAAAAACTATACCTCTTCTGAAAATAAAAACAATGTTTATCATTTAAACAAATAAGGGAGACTGGTTCTACTGACCGCCTTCTCTCCCGTAATTCTCATTCAGGGTCAGTACACTTTAGTAACAAACATAAACAACAATTTGACAAAAGCTCTTCAATCACTTTAGTATCATCCACAGCTGTCCAAACTTCCCCTGTAACACCTAAATTTAACAAATCTTCATGTTCACATAATTCTTTGACATCCAAACAAAATTTTGAAATTGATGATGATGTACAAGAAAGACATGTCATATGCAGTTCCTTTAATAACTCGTATGTTCTTCCATGCATACTGATAAACATACAACATAATGAAATCTCAACGTTAATTGATACTGGATCAAGTTTGTCACTCTTGGATCAAGAATGCTTTAATAGCATTAAATCCAGGCTTCACTACAAATTCTTATCCAGAAATGTATCTGTATCTACTATAAATTCTAAAGTTTTTTCAAAGGATGCATAGAGATTGCATTAAAAATTGATAAATTCTTTTTTCATCATGTCTTTTACCTTACAAAGATACAAAATGTTCATTTTCAAGCCATACTTGGATTTGAGTTTATCAATAAACATTCCATAACTATTTCACCAAGCTTTAAGTCTATCTTGATTAAGGATAAACATATTCCTTTTCACAGTTATAACGAATCTCCTACTTGCTATTTCATGAATTCTGAATATACTTATGATAATTCAAATGTGCCATATTCTTTAGATGTACACAAAAGGCCTTGTTATGAAGATTCTATATCAAATAATCCAAATAGTGGTACTTATACTGATGACATATGTACAAATTATGGTGATACAAATTTACAATTGTTCAACAATTATACAACCTATCCTTACAATTATAATTTTCAAAATAATGGTTTGTTTACAAATAATATTGCTAACACTGCTATGAATTTTCATAATCCTTATATTGATGGTAATTTTACGTATTTTTCTAACTATGTTCCCACCAAAACACCACAATGCATATTTCATGTACTTTTTTATCTCAATAAAGTTAGTTTAAAGTATCGAAAGAAAAACCTTTTAATAAAAGATTATCAATGTGAAAAAACATAATAGAACGAATTGAAATAATTAAATTTTTAGCAGAATAATAGCATTCAAAAAGAAATCAATTCCAGCGGATCTTTTTAATAATAGAATGAAAAGTAAATTCGATTAACAGCTGAGTAATGAAATTTTGAGATGAAATGACATTTTTATACATTATCTTAAATAATTATTCATCATTTTCTCTTTAAAATTTGAACATTATCTTCGTTGTCCGAAATCGATTTTTTATTAAATGTCATTGAGTGATGTAGATGTAGTTATGGTTTATAAATTCATTCTGCAGAGAAAAGACATTATTGATTTGTTATCATATGCTTCAAGTTAGCATTTTTCCAGAGCAATTAATCTTAAAACTAATTAATCAATCGGTATTTATCACTTACATTTTTCATTTTGTTTCAAGAAATATGATCATGATTAATTTAACTGAATACATACTTAGTCAAAATTATTTGATTACCTGAAGCTAATACATCTTATGCAATTTGTTATATTTTATACATATTATTTTTCTCTTTCGCTAATTTTTAAAAAGTTGACATAAGTGAATCATGCTTTACATTATGGGATCATAAGTCTCTTAAAATTTGAATAAAGGAAAAAATGCTTTCATCCATTAATATAATAAAACGTATATGATTTTCAGATACAGTTTTTAGAGGAATGAAAAACATAAGTACGTTTTTTTACTTCATATACTTAAAAATGCAAGATAGAGTATTTATATTTATTCGAGGTTTAAAACTGTCAAACATTTCTCGAACATAAACTTGGATGAAGCTTATGCACAAGAATACAAAATAAATTTTCCATCTTGAAAAAAAAAATATTGTGCCTAATTATACTACATGTTGTAATAATTAACTTGAAGCTAAATAATCCTGTATTTAAAAAATTTGTTTACGTTTTTAATGCAAATTTGTATTTATTTAATCCAAATATTTGAAGTTTTTATCATTTTAGTCTAGCCAAAAACAATAAAAAATATTTTTGATGAATAAAATAAACATTGTATGTTATGTTTATGAAATTTAATAGGAAAACTCTCATGAAAATTTCATGAAAAAATACTTTGTATATAGCATTATCGACATTATATTGAACACCTAAAATAATTATAATCATATACATATTTAAAGTACTTCTTTATCTTACAAAAGTCACTTTGATGTATCGAAAGAAATACTTCGTATAAAACATTATCAATGTTAAAAAAACAGAAGTCGGGTAAATTGAAATAATCAAAATTTTAACAGAATAATCTCACTCAAAAATAAATCAATTCTAGTGGATCTTTTTAATAATAGAATGAAAAGTAAATTCAATTAACAGTTGAGTAATGAAATTTTGAGAAGAAATGACATTTTTATGTATTATCTTAAATAATTATTCATCATTTTCTCTTTAAAATTTGAACATTATCTCCATTGTCCGAAATCGATTTTTATTAAATGTCATTGAGTGATGTAGATGTAGTTATGGTTTATAAATTCATTCTGCAAAGAAAAGTCATTATTGATTTATAGTAATATGCTGCAAGTTAGCATTCTTCCAGAGCAATTAATCTTAAAACTAATTAATCAATCGGTATTTATCACTTACATTTTTCATTTTGTTTCAAAAAGTATGATTATGATTAATTTGACAGAATACAAACTTAGTCAAAATCATTTCACTGCTTCAAAATTACACCACTTCCGTAATTTTTTTCAAATTCAATACACATTATTTTTCTCTTTAACTAATGCAAGTAATGTTAGCAGGGATCATTCTTTAAATTGACCCTTGGCACTCAGCTGTCTCCGCTGTGGAGACAACATCTTTCCTTCAAAAATTTGTTTTTGGCACCAGTAATAAAGGAAAATAAAAATGTACAAATCGGTTTTTTTATGTTTCATAATTATTTACTAATGTTCCTGTCGAAGGGGCTTTAGATTGCCTGAAGAAAAGGCTCTGTGAATTTCTTTTTTCTTTTTTCGAAATCGAGGAGCTCATTTTTCGCACTCGTGCTTTCTTGTCTCAAAATACTTTTGTGTTCAATAGGAATTTCTTTCATATGACTGACGGTTTGGCTATGTGTAATCCTCTTAGATCGATTTTATGCGATTTGTACATGCACTATTTTGAAATAAAATTGTTTGAAGTCTTAAATTTTACTTTTATGTTCGTTAAGTATATGATATGTATGATTTAGTTGAAGTGAATTCTGATATTAATCATATTCTCTCTGTCATGAATTCTATTGAATCTTGCATTCAATTTACTTTTGAAGTTGAATCCAAAAATTTCATTTCTTTCCTGGATGTCCTTGTTATTCGCAATGAAGATTATTTTCAGACTACTGTATTTCGCAATCCTTTTGCGATCAGACTTCCACCTCACAGATATTGTTCTCATCATCCTAACCAGTAAGTTGCGGCTTTTAAAACTTTTGTTTTCCGGTCTTCTATTATTTGTTCAACTCCTCAGTTACTCAATGATGAACTTACTTATCTTAAAGCTATTACTGTTGATCATGGTTATTCTCCTAATATTATATATTCAATTCATAGAAAATTGACAAAATCCACGCAATCTGAATCAGATAATTTTTATTCGAACTCCAATACTTTGGTTGTTTTGCCATTTTCTCCCAAAATCGATCAGCAAGTTGTTAAAATTTTAAAAAGGTTCAATTTCAATGTTATTTTTTCTCCTGTAATAAAATTGCTTTATCAAATCTTAAGCACCACATTGATCGCTTTAGATAACTGGGGTATTTACCAAATTTCTTGCCAATGTGGCCTTTCTTATATTGGTCAGACTAAACGTGCTCTCAGATTCCGTTTAAATGAACAAAAAAAGGTATATCAAAAATCAAGAGATTAAACGCTCTTCTATTGCTCAACATTGTTGATCTTCACAACATAAGTTCAACTTTTCTTCAGTCACCATTATCAATAAGTGTCCCTCTATTCTTGATTTTAATTTTTGGGAAGCTTACCACATCATTAAAAATTCTCACTCCTTTGTCAATGACTTATCAAGTACTCCTTACTTTCCAAGCATTTGGAAATCTTTAATTTAAAACTTTTTTTAAACTCGCTTTTTAGTTTTTGTTTTGTTTGTTCTCCGGTAGATATCACTACTTCTCCGGTTGTTCTACTAACCCAGTTGTCAAAGCTGCTTTCTTCTCATTGGTTGCTTTTCTTTAGGCGGGATCTTTCCCTTAGCGTATACATAAACCTGCTTTTTTCTATCTGTTTGCTCAGTTTTGCTTTTTCTATCTCACTGAGATTTGCACTGATGAAGAATCTCGATAGTAGATTCGAAACAGCTGTTTCCTACCTTTTCATACATTATTTGTGCATTTATAATCGTTGGTTTTTTATATTTAAACAAAAACGATAACTTTAAACAATAATTAAAGATTATAGTTTAGCTATATTCTGACTAATGTAAAACCAATCTTATGAAAATTTCATGAAAAAATCTTGAGAAGTTTTTGATATATCCTACGCTTTATGCCCAAAAACAACATCTGGAGAAAAATTACTTCAAGTTTTCAGAACATCCCTTTAGTTATTGAGTAGGTATAATTCTTAAAGCAATATCATCTTTCCTAATGACAATTTAAAAAAATATTTATATTAAATATCCAAAAAATGTAAGAGGTAATGTAATGTAAACATATAAAATATATAATAAAATGTAAACATATAAAAATATCAAAATTTTCTAAATTTTCATGGTGGTTAAGTTCTGAGACCAAATAAAAAAAAAAAATATTACTTTCATGCACAGAATAAATAGAATATTAAGTGTTCTAAATATTTGTTTGAACTTTCATAAAAAAAACTCTGTTTAAAAAAAATACACAAAATAAAAATTTTAAATTATATAAATATGCACTTTCACCTGTAAATGCACTACAATAATGAAATTTTAGCAGGAATATAAAATAAATTGCTACGACAAACATTCATTATACAACAAATTCTGAAAAAATAAAATTTCATTACATAGTACTTCGCAACGTAATATTTAAAAGAAATCTGATTTAATAAATATAAATGTAAAAAAAAAAAAAAAAAATATTAAGATTTACAAAGATATAGATAAAATAATATTTTTAAATGCATTATAATTAGAAATTGGAATTTTAGTCAAATTAATCTGCTAGCATCAAGTTTGTTTCATATATGGGAACTTACATGTGTCACCAAATTTGAAAATATTTGCCAAGCTTTCTTAACTTTCGTGCCATTGTGGTAACTCTGCCATTTAATTTTTCTCAAATACTAATTATTAAAAGAGAAGCAGATTACACCATAGCAAATCAACCATTTGAAAAAAAAATCGTGTTTTGCCTCCATGGTAATGCATACAAATTTTAACTTTCAAAGCTCTAAATCAAGAGAACGTGGACGAAATATGAGTCTCAAAGTTTTACTGTCACAAACAAACAGAAGAATTTCGATTTATGTTTGGAATGTTTCATATATTAAAAGTAATATTTAATGAGCTATTAATATTGATAAACGATTTCATTTGTTTAATTTCTTCACAAAGTGTTTTTTCTTTATTTAGATGTTTAAAAATATGCTTTAGTTAAGATATAGATATTAAATGAAATATTAATGCTCTAAAACGATAAAACAGAATGCATCCTAAAAAAGTGTTTTTCCTCTTGCGGTTTGAAGAATCAATGGACTAATTTAGTTTGCATTTGAGTCATCAATTTATGTGGCCTAGTTAGGAAAATGGAATTTTGTCAATAATTTGTTTTTCATAGTGAAAGGGTTCACTGTCTTTTATTTTCAAATGACACAATTATTTTTTTTAAATATCAGAAGTAAAAATGAAAAGAATTCATATTTTTTGAATGTCAGCAAAATATAATTTAGTATTTCAGAGAAACAACTTAGTGATCATTTTATTGATTTCTAATGTAAATATACAGACATAAAAAAAAGAATAATAAAAGAGAAAAACAAAAAAGAATATCATTCCCTACTGACTCTGATACAAAGAATCTTACATAAATCTCACATATGAAACATAAAACTGGCTAATAATGTGCCATTAGTATAGTGTACAGTGTTACTAGTACCAGTATACTGTATCACTACTACCGATTTGTTAAAAATAACATTTAATAATTAATGATTTCGACAAATTTAGTTTAGAGTGTCGTCTCCATAATGAAATTGTCATGCTTGAAAATATTCAGTTTAAAAAGTAATTTTGACATTGAATTATGACGTTCCGTTAAATTTTACATTAGGATAAAAAAAACATAGAGTTTAAGAGATTTAAAGTATGGAACTCCTAAAATTAAACTTCATTTTTAATAGTTTTAAAAAATGTAATTCAAAAACTACTGGGCTGAGATATTATTTTAAAATACTGTATTTGAATTTTCTAGAAATCCATATACGTTAATTTTTATTTCGTAGGTTAAAATTAACATTTTGTTTTCGAGAAATAATAATGAAATTATATACATTTTTTTTCGAAATAAATATAAAATGTAACATATGACTTTTGTAACAGAAATTGATTTCTGTAGGTTTAATATGCGAATTAAAAATTATAATCACTCCACAATGTAGTTTTGAATTATATTTAAAAAAATTATAACTGGAGTCTACAATTTTATGCAATAATTTTTAATATTACAATCCATTTTAAATTTGCATAATTCATAAACTGTTTGAGATAATGGTTCTTCACTCTTTATTCAAAGTAACATTTCCCTAAAATATCGATATGGTGATAAAATCAGGTGTCATATTGAGAATTTGGAATTTTGCAATGAAGAAGCCACGTAAGCGCATTTTTATTAACCAAAGAATCCTCTTAGGATGTCGTAATTTGTATCGAATTTTTTTCCAGATTAGTACAATTTATGCATTTAGATAACCAATAGCTGGTCTAGATAACTGAGCAAAATTCCAGTGTAGCATTGTTTTTTAGCAACTTTTTATTATTAATCGATTTGAACCATCCACATTTTTATATAACGATTACTGGCAGCTTTAGTGTGGTGCTGCGGCAGTGTGTATAGTTTTTTCTTCTTTGCCACCGTACTTTATTATCTTAATAATAATGCCTAATATTTTGACGGTAATTGTAAATACCATTGAAGAAAATTTAGTGTTAAATTTAATTCGTCCATTAATAAAACTAGATTTCCATTTTATTTGAAAATAATTCACTCAGTGATATTTTGAAATCACATTGAATATTTTTAATGTAGTTACAGGCTCAACCATTTGTGTAAGTGTAACTTTTATTCTTATTTAAAGATGTTATACAACAATTTTTCAAATGCAAAACACTTCTCTGTTACAAAAATTCAAAACAAAAAAATAAACATATTTCGGAACACTTATGTTCTGAAACTCACAACACACTATTTTGTTGTAAAACGTGTTTTGTGTTGTGATTGTATTCTTAATATGTTGCTGTCTATAAATGTTTTCTTGATATGTTGCAAAAGTATTGCCATCCAGAAATATGTTCTAAAAGCAGTGTTGTTAATTGTGATGAAATAGTGTTGTAAACAGTGTTGATGAAAATAGTTTTTTACAGCATACTTTTAAATGCTTTACAGCACTTTGTCCTCAAATTAACAACACATTGGGAACTTTTACAATTAAGAACATTATAAAAAACACGCATTTAAATCATTTTCAAAATATTTTCAAGATGGTAATTTTAAAATTACAAAATTTTAAAAATGAACACAACCATGCATAATCGAAATGGAACAATCGAAAACGATTTTAGTTTGAAGTGTTGATTTTTACATTCAACTGGTGTTGCAAAAGTGCATCGTGCGTTTGCAGTGTAGGATCGCAGTGCATTTATTTACACTGTTCTTATAAGAGTTGTGAGATTTCCAGAGCAGTAATTTTTGTTTATTAACCTAATTGTAACAGACGGAAATTTTCCAAGTGGGCGAAAAACGTCCGAACCTACATTTGAAACAGATATGTATTGGCTAAAGCCGACAATGATCCAGTGTTCGTCAGGGATGGCTCAGTTGGAAGAGCATTGGCGGCTTCAGCCAATACATGCCTGTTTCGAATGTTGGCTCGGGCTTTTTTCTCCCACTTGGAAAATTTTCATCTGTTATAGTTAATTAACCGACTGAATAATCGCATTATAAATTATTCTAATCTAATTATTGTTGTTATTAAATATCACATCTTATATGTGTGGCTTCCGGTAATAACCAGGTAAGGCAAATTTTTGAAAAAATTGAGATAATTTGGGGAAAATGTAGATTCAAAAGAGTATTTTCATTGGGATGTAGTACTGAAAATGAAAATCGAATACGTCACGTCATAGGGCGACTATAAATTTTCATATAAAAATTCAAAAAACAGTAATAACCGGATAAGTGCATAAAGTAACGGTAATAACTAGATGAGTAAGTGAATAAAGAAACGGTAATAATCAGATAAGATTTCTATTTATTTTTTTAAATCGTCTGTAATTATAAAAATAACATAAAAATCGCTTGTATAACTTATAAATATCTCTAAATAATTAAAATAACATCAGTACTACCAACACTTTATGAGATCTTTAACAAAACTTCGTTATTTAGAGGAATAAGCGTATAAAGCCAAATATAGCCAAATATTTATTCCAATACTTTTGAACAGCCCTGTTTTAAATCTGTCAGTTGATATACATACCATATAATTGTAAAATTTAATTTAGCAAGAAAATGTCTAGTAGCTTAAAATTAATTTGTTAGCAATGTATAATAATAGATGGAAACATACTTGAATATTTTTTTCAGTCTTGTAATTTACCTTTTACTTTTATTACACATCAGTATTAAGCTAGAATTTATTTTAAAATAAAACAATCTTAAAACAACCGAAATCACGTTTTCATAAATTACCATTCATAGACGTCCATGTACTCAATTCTTTGTGTGACTTTGTATATCATTTTATCTATATTCTGCAAACATTTCTTAATAAATTGAATGTAGTTCAGCGTGAAAATGCATAACTTTTTTAAGAACCACTTTTAAGTAATTAACGCTCATATTCAGAAACGTTGGCGAGCTCTTTTGTGGAGCCCTGTATATTAACTACAGCAGTTGTACACACCATATAATGTGCATAAATTTAGTGAAACTTAAATGCGCATATCATATTTATAATAGATTTCATCCATCCATCAGCCATCATTGGATACATATACGGTACTTCGGAAAGAATACACTATTTGAAAAGTTCTGTGAGTCCCTGTAAATACTATGTACTTCATATTAGGCAAGGCAGTATCGTAAAATTCATAGTAAGTCTCAGTGACATACATAAATTTTACTATACATAAAAAAATTTAACATATTTAAAATATGTCACACACAATTCCCCCTTTTACCATTATATAATGGAATTTTTTGTATGGCCCTGTAAATGAATGATAGCTGTATTTTTATCTCATGTTTCATAGAATGTGTATTTTAATGCCCCTCGTAAATGCATATAAATTTTAATGTGTTTGACAGGATATAACATCGTTAAAATTCCTTTATGACGATTTTTCCAAATAGGCCGTAATGTAATGGAAAATTTTGACTCTCCCTTTCAATAAAATAAACATGGTAGAAACTTCATCTTCAATAGGGTTCGTGCTAGGGTAAACGTCAATAAAGTTCTAACATTTCATAGCAATCGGAGTATATTTACGTTAGCTAGAGCGCGAACAGACGGAGAGACAAACCGAATGCATAAGCACTTTTCAACTTTGTTGGAAAGTGCTTAAAATTACCTATCTGCGCCGGAAAACTGCACCCAGCTAGTGAATATATTTGCAAAATAATCACACATAGTTAATGATCTAATTAATGCTATGTATTCTTTTAATATAATATCAATAAACAATTATAGTAATAAAAGTTGGTAAAAATGAAATTTTTTTTATCATAATTAGAACAGAAATTATGAATTTAAATGAAATATTAATTTAAAAAAAATCTTTTTTTTTTCTTTTTTAAGACAACGCCACAGATATATTAATTTTAATTTGATAAAAAAGGAAATAATTTAATTCAATTTAATAAAAAATTGACAATGTATTTAATTGTTGTGAAATTATTGTTTAAAATGTAAATAAATGTTCCATTTTGTTTACATATATTAAAAATATCTGTAACTATATCTGGTTATTACCGTTTTACACTTATTAACTAGTTAGCTGTGCCAATCCCAAAACTTTCTTAAATCTCATAAGTACACTTTAATAATTTTAAAAAATAGTTACTCATTTTAATCTTTTAATAATTTTAACTCAATACCTTACGAAATTTGGTTTTCATCTTATATTTCTGCTTTAATCAATTAATCGGAGTAAAAACGAATTTCCATCTCTACACGAGCCGATGAACAATAGAATGATAGGCAGTTTTTTTTAATTCAGAGAGGACCTACTTGACTTACCAAAAAATAATTATATACAAAAATTTTAGTTCAGTTCTAGGACTAACTACCTACACTTTTAGGTGGTGCAATATTGAAAATGGCATAAAATTCGCTATTGCTGCGCCCCCTTCCGGCGGATTTTTTTCAAATTCAGCGAGGACCATCTAGCCATGGCCATACACTTGCACAAAAAATTTGGTTCATTTCGTTGTATAAATTCATATGCTTTTCGTGGGTACAATATTGAAAATGGCACAAAAATCGCGATTGCAGCGCCCCCATCCGGTGATTTTTTTAATTCAGGGAGGACCAACTAGCCATAGCCACACACTTACACAAAAAATTTGGTTCAGTTCGATGCATAACTTCATATACTTTTGGTCGATACAATATTGAAAATTGCACAAAAATCGCGATTGCAGCGCGCCCTTCCGGCGGATTTTTTTCAAATTCAGGGAGGACCAACTAGCCATCGTCATACACTTACGCAAAAAAAATAATTTGGTTCAATTCGGTACATAACTTCATATACTTTTGGCCGATAAAATATTGAAAATGGCAGAAAAATCGCGATTGCAGCGCTCCCTTCCGGCGGATTTTTTTCAAATTCAGGAAGGACCAATTAGCCATAGTCATACACTTACACAAAAAATTTAGTTCAATTCGATGCATAATTTCATATACTTTTGGTCGATAAAATATTGAAAATGACACATAGATCGCGATTGCAGCGCCCCCTTTCGGCGGATTTTTTTCAAATTCAGGGAAACCAACTAGCCATAGTCATACACTTACGCAAAAAAATTGGTTCAATTCGATACATAACTTCATATACTTTTGGCCGGTACAATATTGAAAATTTCGCAAAAATCGCGATTGCAGCGCCCCCTTCCGGTGGAATATTTCAAAACTGAAGGAGGACCTGCTTGCCACAGCCAGAAATATTCACAAAGGAATTTGATCTATTTCTATGCATACCTTCATACATTTTTTGATGATAGAATGGAGACATAGACACAGACACACGGACAGACAGACATTTTGTAGAAACAGTTTTTTTTGTAATCTCTGACCCCTAAAACGTGTAAATCCGTCGCAAATCGGAAGTCGAAAAAAATGTCGATTACAATACTTTCTTCTATTAAAGATAGAAGAAAGTAAAAAAAAAAAATGTAAAATGATAATAACCAGATAAAGTTACATTTTTTAATTGGTTCTCAATTAATAAAAACCATTTTTATATAAATATTTTGACAAAAAAAAATAGGTTCTTATATCCTAATTGAATGTAGTGAAAATTATTAAGTTCTAATCTGTTTTATAAAAGCAATGATAAAAAGACATTTTTGAAAATTTTAAACGTTAATTACTCAAAATATTAAAAATGTGCCTTACCTGGTTATCACCGGAAGCCACACATATTATCTAATTATTCTTGTCAAAAAGTAGCTCCAACTAGTGACTTATAACGACCGTTTTAATTTTTAAAAATGTCTAAAATTCAAATTGTTGTTATATATTGTTCTAAAAATGTTAGCCATTAACTTAAATAATCATTCAGGTGAAACAATTTTGTATTCAAAATTCAGGACATAAATTATTGATATAAAAACAATGAATAAAGAAAGAAGATTTCCATAAATATGCAATAATAATAGAAATGATCTGTAGATAAATTCATCATTTTTTAAAAAGAATTTCCAGTATGCATTTACAATTAAATAAAGCACACTTCATAAATGTCTTTTTGTTTTACAATTATAATATTTCCTAGAGAAAACTTTGTATTTTTTTATATCAATCTTACGTAATTCCATAAAAAAGAATTATTAAATGATATATTATCGCAGAAAAAGCATTTTTTAATAAAAATTATTTTTCTTTATAATTGAAAAAACAAAGAACTAATTTTAGATCACTTTTTTATTTACCAATTTGAGAGAATAAAACATATAATTTTTATTACTATTATTATTATTTTTTTTTATTTTTGTAAATATAATTATATTTATAATTTTTTTAGCTTCTGCATGCTTTTGCTAGCTACATGCATCCACATAAAAATTACATAAAGAAGATACATAGTAAATATGCATACATATAAAAATTTTTATTAGAAAAACATAGGGTTTTTTTTATTTCCTGTAAATTTGGTTTAAATAACATGAATTTTTCAACAGTGAAATCTCTCATTATAAACTAGTTTGACATATAAAAATTAAAAAATTCAAAGTTACATAAAATTACATAATATATGCATACCTATAAAATTTATGATTGCGAAATAATATATCTTTCTCCATCTCCTTTAAATTTTATTTAAATTACATGAGTTTTTAATAGTTGAAAATCTATGATTATAAACTTATTTGTCATATACAAATTAAAAAG
Source organism: Maratus speculifer (assembly GCA_964019185.1). NCBI lineage: Eukaryota > Metazoa > Arthropoda > Arachnida > Araneae > Salticidae > Maratus > Maratus speculifer. The sequence goes on from OZ025290.1 coordinate 415,929,293, forward strand.
CTTCAAAGTTACATAAAATATTCTATTTTACTAAACTTTAAAAGTCAGATTAATCAGATATGTATTTGTACAATTATTTGTCATTTTCCACTTTCGATAATCTATTAATCACTCATTTTAAAAGTTTTAACTTTATTAATTATGTTTGAAAGCTACTTAAATATTACTCGCATGAGAGGAATAAATACAGTTCTTTGACATTTAAGATGCTGTTTTAAATATAAAACGTCAATCATTTTCTGAAATCTTATTTGTAGGCAATTAAGGCTAACTGATCTCCAAGGAAAATTAAATAATCCTATGTGACAGTAAAGATATGCTACTCATTTAATAAATTGGTTTTAAAAAAATTGTTTCTCATTTAAATACTTTCTTTCATTAAAAAAATGTTTTGACGAATATGATTTTTATTTTTATTTGTTTATTTATTCATTTATTTGGTTTAGAATTTTTACTTTCTTTTATTTTTACAAAGAGAGTTAAGTGTTTAGATAAATTTACATGTTTTAGGGGTTCGAGATCCCCCAAAACAAGTTTTTGGAAAATGTCTGTCTGTGAGTCTTTGACTCTGTGTATCTTTTTGTATGGGACACAAATTTTGTTGGCGTTCTGTCTTACGAATTAATGAACGGGATTTAATAAAAAATTTATAATCTGTTAGTTTTCCCCATAACTTAGTTCTGATTACTTGTTTAATATGCATACATATAAATTTTCTGTTTAGGAAATAGCAAATATTTCTCCAACTCTTTTAAATTTGATTTAAATTACATGAATTTTTGATCGTTGAAAATCTCTGATTATAAACTAATTTGTCATATACAAATTAAAAAGCTTCAAAGTTACATAAAATATTCTATTTTACTAAACAAGAAAAGTCAGATTAATTAGGTATGCATTTCAACAATTATTTGTCATTTCGCACTTGTGATAAGCTATTAATCATTAATTTTAAAAGTCCTTAACGTTATTAATTACGTTTGAAAGCTACTTAAATATTACTCGCATGAGAGGAATAAATACAGTTCTTTGACATTTAAGATGCTGTTTTAAATATAAAACGTCAGTCATTTTCTTAAAACTTAATCGAAGGCAATTAAGGCTAACTGAGCTCCAAGGAAAATTATATAATCGTAAGTGACTGTAAAGATATGCTACTCATTTAATATATGGGTTTAAAAAATTGTTTCTCATTTAAATACTTTCTTTCATTAAAAAAATATATTTCGACGACTTTTTTTATATTTATTTGTTTATTTATTCATTTATTAAGTTTCCAATTTTTCTTTTCTTCTATTTTTATAAGAAGAAAGTATTAGATTTGTGAAGCATTTCGAATTCTGGATTTAGATGGATTTACATGTTTCAGGGTTTTTTGATCCCCCAAAACATGTTTTACAAAATATATGTCTCTAAGTCTCTGTTTCTATTTGTCAATATGCATTGGAAATAAATTTTGTAGGCGCTCTATATTCAGTATTTATAAACGAAATTCAATAAACATTAATAATCAGTTGGTTTCTAGTATAACTTATTATTGAATAGTAATCGAATTTAAATCGCCTAAAATGTGGTGCTTCAATGCTGCATTTAATTTACTGCTAATGCTTCAGATTCATATACATATAAGTAAATGTTGGTGCTGATTATGTTTTCGTGTAAGTCGCCTAAAAGGTCTCGCTGCAACGCTGCATTTTTCGCAATTTTTACAATAGCTATATCTCAAGAACTCAAGCACGGATTTTCATCTATCTTCATATTCAGTTAAACTTTGATGCAAGTTGTTGCTGATTATACTTCATTTCTAATCTCCCAGTTGGTGGCGATGCCATTTTGGATTGTTCACGATTTTTGGAAAAGGTCTATCCCAAAAAACTAATGCACAGATTTTATTAAGCTTCAGATGCAGTTAGACGTTGACATAAGTTGTTGCTGAATACTTTTCGGTGTAAATCAACCGATAGGTGGTGTTGTTACGCTGCATTTTAAAGGATTTACAAAATTATAGCAATAGCCATATCGCCAAAACTAATAAGATTGCAGATTAACATGGAATTTCAGATTTTTTTTAGAATCCTCATCATGGGCGCAATATGCCATTTAATTCTCAGACTGTGATTGCAATTTTTTTAAGAATTAACATGCATGAGATAGAGAAACCTTTTAAGATTAGCGCATTTATTATTTTTATTGTTATTATTTATTTAACAGGATTCTGGGATGTTTGGGATTTTTTCTAAATGTATTTAATAAATCTTAAATATTTGTATGATTTTGTGCCCAATATGTTTACTATATAATATTTATTTTAATTTTTTTACAAAACGAAATTTTTTTTAGTTTCACAATTCTTTTTAGCAGTGAGGCTGAAGGTTTAGTATATGCTTTTATTACATTGCTTTCAAAAATGATGAATATATTTGGAATGTGGGTTCGTTTTTTTATTAATTTAAAAAGACATAAGAAATAACATATATACCTATAAGGTAGTGAGAAAAACTTAGGAAGTTTTTAATGTGTTATGTGATTTTATTTTACCTTTCACATTAATAAAATTTTATCTTAATATGTAATGCATTTAAAGGTCTATGCCTAACTTGAAGTATTCTGCAAGAAAAGTCGTAGATTTCCGTGCATTATCGAAAATTTCTGATTAAAATTTTTCAACAGTCTTCGGCGTTTTCGATCTGGACTAAAATATTTTGAACTGTATTTCTATGATTAATGTAAAGTTGTAAATAAAATCAACCATTTTTCCGATTGTGAACTCATAGTACTAAACTTGTATTTTCTAATGTTTAATGAATGCTCTAAAATGCATTCTTTATACGTGATGTTTCATCCTCTTATACAGCGAATTTTTGTTACAATATCCTCAAGGTGTTAGAAAGTCTTTCATAATCTTGCTGAAGAAGAATCTAAGCATGATTTTTCTTTCATATTTATTATCTTTCTTGCGAGTATTAATTCCCTTTTCCGTAGTATGCACAATATTTTGTATAACTTATTGTACATACTTTGAATGAAGATGTGGTATTTAACTTCAAACAATTCTCTATAAAAAAGAAGGGTGCATATCCATATAAGTATTCATGTAAACACGGTTGCTTAGTCTAATCCTTATCCTGATTTTTGTTCAAAAAAAGAAATAAATACTAATTATTAGAACTGCTTTCATTTTTTATATGTACTTCATACTAAAGACATTTTTTTAAATTTAAATGCATTATTTGTCTTCCACGAATCCTCTAAAATTGTTTTGCGTGTAAACAACAGGATTTTTCCACTACTATGGTCAGTTTCTACATTCCAACCTAGAATAACAGAAATATGCCGGTGAATTTGGCAGTTTTGTATTTTAAAGCAATATAGACCTTTACTTGATATGCCCTTCTGCATTGCTGAAAACGTATGGTTGCTATTGAGCCATTATATTTTCTAATGTGTCAGATGAAATTAAGTACAAACACTTTTTATTGATTAGTTTTCACAATTCGGAAAAGATATGCAATGAACTAAAACAATCCTTAAAAGGTTCTCTAACTAAAAATACAAGTCTAATCAAAATCTATCCTATAGAACTTAGTAAAAATGCTAAACATTAATAATCGGAATCACCTCATAATTAAAATTTTCCACATAATTCAACAACTAATTACCGTAGGACGATATGCAATGTACTAAAATGATTCTTAAAGCATTATCTGACAACCAATGTTAGTCTCATCAAAATCCATCTAATATAATTGAAGGTGATTTGGCGGCGGTAGGTTTTGATCTGAGGACCTCTGATCAGGAAGCGAGTGCTTTAACCGTTGAGCAAAAGGCCAAGCCAGTTACTCTCAGGTAGTAACTCGCTTTATACTGATCGAGATCGTTACAGAGTATGCCCCCCAGTGAGAAAGACGTATTACTGACGTCTGACGAGCGATGTGCACTCGTGAATGAATGCTGTCGTAAAGCATATTGTAATGCGAGGACAGGCTTTGCGTTGAGAGAGATTGTTTTGGTGCTGCCATCTGTTGATGATGAGGTGAGTTGATTGCTGTGCGCTGGAAGTTGATGATGAGAGAGACAGAAAGTTGCGTGCGTGTCCAGGGTCACCAATGAAGGAGATTGGCGCCGGTTGGTTTTTGATCTGAGGACCTCTGATCAGGAAGCGAGTGCTTTAACCGTTGAGCAAAAGGCCAAGCCAGTTACTCTCAGGTAGTAACTCGCTTTATACTGATCGAGATCGTTACATAATATTTTCTAAAGGCTAATATTTTGTAACCGGATCTTTTTACTATAGTCCTCCCGTAATTCTATAACTAAGTAACTATTTTTTTATTAACCGTACAAACATCATAAAAATCCATCTAGTATAACTTAAGTTTCACGCTGATGAAAGAAAATTTCGATTTGGATTTACGATATCGCTCACCATTAGGAAAAGTGACACATCATGCAAAAATTCATTTTTCAGTTTATTCTATAAATAAGTCTGTACTTGGCGTGTTTTGCTTTATAAACAGTTTCACAAGTGTACTTATGCAGAAAATCACTTTATTACACTGTATGTCCATTTAGGACCACAGAAGAGAGGTGGGTAGTGGGGGGGAAATAATATAACCTAAGCCTCCAAACCTCTTCCAACTTCTCCCTTCTTAAGGGTCTTATGCTTTTATGCACATTTTTATTTCTACATGTTGAGCAAAGGGCTATAATTTTATGTTATAGCGAAATCTTGCAGATTTTTTGCCTCTCCTATGAAATTTACTTTTGTCGAGATACGTCACTTTTCTTGCGAATGAGCAACATAACAACAGAAATATCCCTATTCCTCTTTGATACGTCAGAAATTATAACTAAATCCTTACCTACATACATATAAACAATCACAAAATACCTACTCTCTTTTTACATTCTTGTATATTTACAAGAAGAAAATATTGGATTCGAATTCCGATTTTTGACGGATTTACACGTTTTAGGGGCAAGAAATAAAAAACACCTTTTTTACAAAATGTCTGTCTGTCTGTATGTATGTGACACAAATTTCGTGGGTTTGATGTCTCAAGAACTAATGCACGGAAATTTAAAAAATATATATATTCTATTAGTCACTAATACAAGTTGGTGTTGATTAGTTTTCGATGCAATTTGCTCAACAGGTGGCGCTGCTATGCTGAGTTTTTCACTCATTTAAGCAACATTTATGTCTAAATAACTAATGCACGAATTTTCTACAATCTTCAGATTCAGTTCTTGTCATTTTTCATCATTTGATGATTTTTCTAATTTATTGTAAATCGCTCAACCATTGGCGCTGCTATGCTGCATTTTTTACGTTTTCCGCAATAGCCCTATCTTAAGAACTAATGCATGGAATTAATAAAAATTTATATTCAGGAATATTATTCAAATTTACATTCACGAATTCTGCAAAAGCTATATCTCTGAAACACGGATGATCCGTGATCATTCCGCATCTAAAAAAATATTTTTATGTATAAACATGAAAATATTATAATGAAAAAGTAATCTGTTACTTGGAATTTAAGGGATGTTTTACCTTTTATATGCGACATAAATCAACAAAATCATTCAACATTTAAATTAGTGTATTTAAAGGATTTTTTATGCATAAACGTGAAAAAATTTATAATGAAAAAATAATCTGTTGTTTGGAATATAAGGAATCTTATATCTTTTAAACGCGCGAAAATCAATAAAAGCATTTAACATTTGAGATAATGTATTTGAAGAATATTTTTATGTATAAACATGAAAATAATTATAATGAAAATGTAATGCATGGATTTTCATTAAACTTCATATTCAGTTAGAACTTGGAATGTAATGCTGCTGACTAGATTTTTGTGTAAATCCCCTAATTAGTGGAGCTGCTATGCTGTTTTTTCCTCCAAATACAATCATGTATGAGATAGAAGAAAGTTTCGGGATTCCCACATCTGACTAGTTTTAATTGAAATTGATTTAATAAACCGATAGGTGGAACTATTACTTTTTAAAATATTCACAAGAATAGCTAAATTAATTAACAAAGAATACTGTTAGAGAATTTTACCAATTATCATAATAACAGTATAAGTAAATGTGTTTTGATCATATCTGTAAGAAAGAAGTATTTTGTGATTGCAAATTTTTCATAGAACATTTTTCGGTGCGTTCTTAATCATATAAATATGTAGCATCGATAGACGTCCTTCAGTCCGTTCATCCGTTTGCCCATCTGTCTATCCGTCCATTTTTTCCAAATAACAACGCCAAAACTACCCAACTAAATCTTTTGGAATTTGAAATACATAATTATTGCATAATTATGTCGAGTCATTTTAAGTTTTATAAAAAAAATAGATGCATTGTTCAATTACAGGAACAATCAAAATTATTCCATTCCATTAAGCCAATGGAAAAAAATAGTTTCAAGGGCATTTTAATTATATTACACTATTTCGAACATAATAAAATTAACATGCATCTATTACGTATATTCTAATATATACATTTTGTACAATCAGTGTTGCAAAGAAATTTTTTTATTAATTTACAGGGTCACACAAAAGTATTTATTCCATGGCATAATGGTAGAAAAGGAAATATTATTTGGGGCACTTTTCAATTATATTAAAGTATTGAAATTAAAAAGAAAAAAAAACTTCTGTAAAACACCATAAAATGAATTAAATTGCGCAAGACCTGTCGAAAGAATGTAGTCTTTCTTCATCAGACGCAAAAAAGACGTGCGCCTACTATAAATGCAGCGGTACGACTGAAATTAAAAAAATGGGAAAGAAAGTAAGTTGAAGGAACAGTCAATAGGAAAGTAGAAGGCAACAGCCAATCACGGAAGAGCACAATCAAAACGTTCGAGGGATTCAATAAGAAGAGGAAAGAAAAATTTATCTTATATAAGTATTTAGTTATTTAATTTACATTAAGTATTTAACATTTTGTGAAACTGATATACGTTGTATAGGTTTACTAAAGTTTCTTCTTGTGTAATAGAAATCAAATAGTATTTACAGGGAAACACAAAATATTTCGATTTATACAGTTTCCAAAGTACTATGTACTCTTGCACCAAAATCTGACATTTTTTAGAACTTCGTTCAATAAAATGTCAGATTTTGTTTATAGTACGAATGCATCTCATTTGCTACATTTGATGGGCAATTTCCGTCTTGTTTAATAGGGTAAAAGTTATTTTTAGGTGAATGGTTGAGAAATTGAATCATAAACAGCAATGAAAACATGATTAACATGATTAACAATCATGATTAACAATCATGATTAACATCAATGAAATTAAAAAAAAAACAATGAAAAAATAGCTAGGTTTAACTGATTCGCTGTGCTTATTGAATGTGATCATGAAGAATGCTTTGTATGAAAAGTATATTCTATTTTTATTAGTAGACGAAATAAATAAATTTTATATTGACTTTATTTTAACGGTACTTAAAAGATCTCAGGGTATAAAGATTTAAAAAAAATCAATTTAGATTTTTTTTATCAGATAAATAGTTTTTTAGAATTTAGGGGCATTTCACAAAAATTGAATATACTTCGAAAACGTATTTCATGATTTGTATTATACTTTTCCTAGCGTGAAACACAAATAATATTGAAGCATAAAGTCACATTTTCAATGTCATAAAAATCAATTGGAAAATAAAAAGTATCAGTGAATAAAAATAGCATTTGGTATAAAGACAGAAATATTCAGATATTGCAAGGTGATTTGAATAAAATAGAAACCGTAAAAATAGGTTATTTTATTTATTAAAAACTGGGCAGTTTTAAGCGAAAGTTTATGCTAGCGGAAAGAAAAAAGTTTGAAATACTTAAAATATTTTTTTCATGATATCACAAACGATTTATAATGAAAAAAAATAATTTGTGGTTTCAAATTTAAGAAAACTTTTAAACTAGACGAAAATCAAACAGTTATTATAAATGTTTTTCTGGGTGTTTTAGATATTAACATAAATACCTATTCAGATGCAATAGTTTATTTATTCAAAGTGCAGAATAAAAATTTTAAGAAGCAATATTTATTTAGGGAAACAAATAATTTCGAAAAGTAATTCTTATACCGTTCTGTAATTGATGAATTCAGGGATTCAACAAGACTGAATTACTAGTAGGAAATAGTGATACTCAAAAACAACTATTTCTATACTCATATTTTTTAACAGAATAAAGTTGTATTATACATTATACACTATCCATCAAAGTTGAAGAGTGTATATGAATTCGGTTTCTCTGTCCGCCTAACTATCTACGCTGTAACACGTGTAAATATATTCGGATTTTATGCGATTTATATACGTTATTGAAGCTTAAAATAGCATGTTCGGTATTGAACAAAAGGTGAGTAGCACAAGTAAATTGTTAACAGAAGCATACTAAAGAATTCCGTTACATTATCGTGTATGAAGAAATATCGATTGCAGTATCGCTTTTCTTACAAAACCTATTTTAAAAACTATTCACATATGGCAATCCTAAACTGTTTTTCTCTCTTATGCATCCAAGTAATTCCTGCAAAATACAACATAGCAACGCCATCGCTTATGTTCTTTACACCAAAATCTAGTAAACTACCTCTTATGTCAATTTCTAACTAAATCAGAAGTTTGGTAAAAATCCGTGCATTAGTTTCTGAAACAGATCCATTAAAAATATATATTTTTTTAATTTCATATCGTGCCACCATTTAGATGATGAACACCAAAAAGCAGCCAGGATCAATTGTTATAAGGGGCTAACTAAATCTGAAGTATGTTGAATATCAATGCTTTAGTTATTGCAATACAGCTATTATGGAATAATGAAAAATACAGTATAGTATCGTCATCTATTGGGAGATTTACACCAAAAATTAAAAAACACTTACCTATATTACGGACTAATTGAAACTGAAACGAGCCTGACGTATCACGTTTACGTGAAATTTACAACTTCCTTATTCGCTTATGCTTTTACCTTTATTTTCTCATTCTACAAATAAACATTCAATTGATTTCCATAATAGAAGAAATATAAATTTATATATTCCTGATCTATTTAATTTTCAAGTTTGGAGAAATCTAGCCTTATACTTAGAAACATTTTTCACACTATATTATTTTTTTACGAAACAATGTTAAAGACAATTGGAATTATGTTTTGTTTTTTATTTGTCTCAAATCATTTTTCCGTTGGATGTAAATGTATTTTCTATTCAAAATTTTTAAATCTTGGTGCAAACTGATCAATACTAGTGCATTCATAATAAATATAACTTATATATAGGAAATTCATTCAATGTAAATTAATGTATATAAACTGAATATTCTCTTTTAAAATATCTCTTTTAAATAATAAAAAAAAATATTTATTTAAAGAATTTAATCGGTTTAATTATTAAAAAAATATTCCATAATATTTATAAATGCTATATATGCGATTGCAAACGAATAAATTAATAAATATAAACAAGTAAAACAATTTTATGTTTAAAATATAAAAACTCGTTTCCGTATTTCTTTCAATCGTTTGTAAAATTTATGAAATTTTAAATATTCATTTCTTTTTGATAACATCTGTTCAAAAAATGCTATTAAATATACATTAAAAATATATTGAAATTCAATTCTTGATTGAATTTTTCTAAGATAAAATATTTAAATGCATTTAAATGGATATTTTCCCTTCATCTTCAATATATGGCACAGAATATGATAAAATTTCAAACTATTTCTAATGTAAATAATAATAACAAATTACATTACAAGTTAATAGTTAAAGGGAATTCTTTTATTATTTGAATAAATTTAAATTCAATCTCACGAGAATTAATACATTTCTTTTGTTCCATAATTTACAGAAATATATAAAAATGTAAATGATTACATCAATTGCAGATTCGGTATGCATTACTAATTTTATAGTTTGCATGAATGTAAGTGACGCATGTTTAAAAAGTGGAAATTAAAAATAATAAATTAAAAATTACATAAATATGTTATTAGTAAAAAATAAGGGGAGAGAAATTATTTTTATTTAAAAAAAGTTACTAAATGCTGATACAAGTGTTTATTGTTGCCCGCACTTTTTGGAAACGATTGTATTTTCTTAGTCAGTTTATATTTCCCAATCACTTTTCTATATCAAATAGTGACAAAAATTATCATTTACTCCGTTGCTTTAATTCTAAATTAAATATTTTCAGCTGCGCACCAAAATTTATACTTGCAAAAAATAAAAATAACAATGAAGTAATTACACTGGTGTCCAAAAGTTAAGCATAATTGGTAATTAAGTAATTATTTTTAAGTAATGAAAGAAATATAAATCGAAATGTGGTGAAACTCCAGGTGTGTAAACAAAGTAGTACGCGTCATACATTTTCACGAAGAGTTTTCCCCGAAATCAAACAAGGGGCCGTCAACAAATTGAAAAAGAACGAAGATCTTTTGGATAACCCTGTCAAAACTAATATAGCAAAAGTGTTCAAACTGCACATTATGATTAATTGGCTTATTGTAATGTACTGTGTTTATTTTTATAAGGATAGCATGTACACTCGTAGAGAAATTAAGGTTTTTATAAAAACAGTCCTAAAGTTTTTTGCTTATAATTTGCAGAGTTCTTATTATAAAATAGTGTTCTTTTCTGAAAATATGGCAAACATCATTGTACACAATACCATGTCATCAGAATTTAAAAAAAAATTGTATGAAAAATGAGTATGTTTAGTAAATAATTTTTCATTGCGCATGCGTCAACGATATCAAAATATCATTTGCATATTGTGTTAGCTAAATGTACAGAGCAACTTCTGTAAAAGTTTCAAAAACATAGCTTGAAAATTCTGAAAATGGTCGCCTATAGAATCAACTCAAAATCCGTTATTCCTAAAGGAAGCAAAAAAATCAGGGGTTTTACCTAAATATAGTTGTACGTGCAATATTGTGTAGGCACTAAACAATGGAATATGGATACAGCCCCTCACATTTTTGCTTCATTTAGGGAATAAAGGATTTTGATCTCATTCTATCAACTATAATTTTCAGAATTTTTAAGCTATGTTTTTGAGACTTTCACAAAAGTTGCTCTATACATTTAACTAACATAATATGCAAATGAAATTTTAATAGCGTTCACGCATGCGCAGTAAAAAATTATTTAGTAAACCTGCTCATTTGTCATCCAATTTTTATTATTTTTTAATTCTGATGACAGGGTATTGTGTACAATGATGTTTGTCATTTTTTTCAAAAAAGAACATTATTTTATATTAAGAACTCTGCAAATTATAAGCAAAAAACTTAGGACTGTTTTTATAAAAACCTTAATTTCTCTACGAGTATACATGCTATCCTTGTAAAAATTAACACAGTACATTACAATAAGCCAATTAACCATAATGTGGAGTTTGAACGCTTTTGCTACATTAGTTTTGAAAGGGTTATCCAAAAGATCTTCGTTCTTTTTTAAGTTGTTGACGGTGTCCTGTTCGATTTCGGGGAAAACTCTTCGCGAAAATATGTGACGCGTATTATTTTGTTTACACACCTGGAGTTTCAGCACATTCCGATTCATATTTCTTTCATTACTTAAAAATAATTACTTAATTACCAATTATGCTTAACTTTTGGACACCAGTGTAAATAAATAAATGACATCCATTATACACTGTTAACTTTAGCATGTCTGTCTGTTAAACAGGCGTGACGAACACAAAACTGCTAATATGAGAATAGATAGAATCCACGAAATTGCATATTTTGTATTCATAAACAATTGTTTAAGAAAATTGTTTAACACAATGTAAAAAGCTTTTACAAACCTGTATAAAAATTGCTGCCAGCAAAATAAATATTTTTGTCTGAAAAGAATCTTTAAATTTCAGAAATCTATAGTTTCTGGGGTTTCGGAAATTAAAAACCACTTTTTGAAATCATGAACAGATGAAAAGAGATTATTTATGTTTTTGTAAACTTTTTTTTTCAATTTACAGTGGCTAAAATAGGAAGTCAAGGGCGCTGTCCCTGCCCAATAAGATACTCACGAGCTAATGCTATTCCTATGGAGAGGCATTTATCTAATAACTATTTGGCATATTGACATTTTTTAATATATATGTAAACGGTTTATTTTAAATTATCTTAGACCGATACAAAATACCTACTATTTTTAAAACAATTTATTTTTTTAACTAGTTTAAGCAATAAATTTTAAAAAAATCGTTATTTTTTTCTGAAAAAAAATAATTCATTTTTTGAAATAACATTTTTTTAAATATTTCGAAATTGTCTCATATTATTTATTTTTAATTTCTAATATTCATTTTTATAAATATTTAAAAAGAAACAAAAGAAAAATAAACTGAAAAAATATAATTAATTATTTCAGTGTGAATTTTTGCATTTTATTATTTTATTCATTTTGTGTAACATGATTTAGAAGATTAATATATTGAATTAATACATTAGAAAATATATATACTGCTATAACGCATTTACAATAAAATAATAATAAAAAATGGCATTACAAATAGGATTACAAATATCTCGACAACTAATAATCCGATCGACTTCGTTTTATATGCAAAATGTGTGTTATTTTATTGCCTTTTACATCCATTCCTTAGAACAAAAAAATTCGAAAATTTTTATATACCTTTCATCAGAACGAATTTTTCGAGAGTCCGAAAAAAATAGTTCCGGATAATCGAGGTTGCTGATATTAAATAGGGTTCGTCCCATTCTTACATACTAACTACATACAAAATTTCAAGTCTCTATCTCAATTTGTTCGGGAGATAGAGTGTTTACAGACAGACAGACAGACAGACGGACGGCAAATTTTTTTTCTAAAAATATGTTTTTCGGAATCTCCACTATCTAAAACGTGTAAATCCGTCAAAAAAATTTTTCGATTTTCAAAACGATTGCAAGACTTACCCTATACTACGTATGATGGGTAAGTAATATATGTATATCTATATAATAAAGGCCAAACGTATCTGTGCGTAACGCATACGTCATGTTTTGAATGGCAGCACTTTCCGATGAAACTTCGGTCTTGCAATTTTCGCTATTGTAAATTTTTAAACTTCTAGACATTGCACGTTTTCAATCTTTATACCATTGTTTAGAGAAAAAAAATGCACTTTTAAATGGCGTTTATTAGAAAACTGTATCTCAATTTGTTTTTGAGATATTAATTTTTTTTGTAATTTTTGGTTCAATTTCTCTAATAGTGGCAACTTGAGTATCGCATGTATGTGGGAAAGAGAGGAAAAATAGCCATAGAGTAAAAAAGAAAAAAAATAGAAATGCAGTTTAGTGGCTGGAGGTAACGCACACACAACGGCGTGCTTTCACAAAAAAGAAAGACTTTTAGCGATGCAATTTTAATTCATAATACAATGAAATGCTATTTTATAATGCTAAAATATATTCAGATCTTTTTCATTTAAAGAAAAAATGATGTTAAAAAATTCGGTCTCTGTTCCATGTGATTGTTTTGTTTGGATCGAATGAGAGGCTTAAATTGGAAGAATAACGCCCATCAAACCGTTCTAATCGCATACTGCACTTCCATCTATTTCTTTTCTCCATGGAAAATAACAGATGACTGTATATTTTAGTTGTCATTTTTTCATAGCAACTGAAAAAAATAGTAATTAAAAACCTGTTATGTCAATATATCGTCAGCTATAAAATCCGGAGAATGTTGTTGGTTTTATTTCGTTTTTATCTATGAATTTAGTGACTTTTAGTTCGTTGTAAACTTACTTTACAAAAGATACATCAATTAACCTTTACAAAAATGTCTTTTAAAGAATATCTGGGTGTCATATTTTCTTAATTGTTTTTAAAAACTGAGAATGCAATTTTATTCTTTGGCGAAATCTTTGGCTAATAACTGCTATCTTGCGTCTAATACGCAGGGTCGTAGTGAACAATAGGGAGGGCTCAAGAGAATGTAGGGGGGGCTCATAGTTTTCTTTTTCTCTCTCTCTCTGACGCAGAAAGATAAATTAATGCATATTCACATTGTAGGTACTTTGTTTCTTATTAAACTGTTAAAATAACTTCATTTTATGCTTAGAAAAGTACATGATGATGAAATTTTTGAGTGTATAACTGGTGCAAAATAGCCCATCATGTTAGCTTCATATGTGCAAATAGGATGAGGGAGTGTTGAAACACTTATTTTAGATACAATTCAGTAACTCTGCAAAAGTGTGAAAAGGTTTCAAAACTAAATTAGATTTTTAAACAATATTTCATTTGAATTTTCGGAACATAAATTCATAGAGTGACCTTGGAATCTTTTCCGGGGGGGGGGGGGACTGAGCCGCCCATAGCGCTTCCTTAGCTACGGCCCTGCTAATACGGAAGTACCGATAATTTTAATGCTGTATATGATTACATAAATAATATGTTTCATAAAAAATTGCTCTTTGGAATTACTTGGCAGTTTAAAAAGCCTATTACGCAGAAAAAAATTATTAACTTTCCAATTTTTAAATTTAAAAAAGTTTTTCTGCTTTACTTTGTGACCCGGGAACCCCGGGTTCGGTGTACTAGTTTATTTAGTTTCTGAGTGATATGTTTAAGCAAAATATTATAAAATAAAAATAGATTGTTTTTTGGGGGGGAGAGGGGGGTTCGACAATTGATAAACTGTTGTTGCAATAAAATAAAAGCTTAAAGAAGTAAACTTGAGAAAATAATAGAATATAAATTTTGCTTAGGGCCCTTTGTTTGAGAAAGATTTTAGGGAGGGAGCATTTGGATAATATTTGTCGGAAATCTACCGAAAGGCCAAAGAATTTCATTCCTATATTTACCTTAGTTGCCTATAAATTAAGGATAAAAAATTGTTTTCTGTTTATAAGCTTCCTCCAAATTTAATTTCTTTTGCTTTTAAAAGAAAGGGGGGTGGAAGTCAATAATGAAGATTTCACAGATAGAAAGATAAAATATAATTTTATTTTCAAAGCACCAAATAACATAACTGTTTAAGAAATGGAAGTAAACTAATACTACAAGTTTGCAACAAATGAAATAGAAAAATTTTCAAAGTTGTTAAACGTAATATTTTTTGCATTAACGATGCATAAAAAATAGTATTGAAAACCGTTAAATAAAATAATATATAACATTTATTGCATTTTAGAAAACATTAAATTTATTTAAATTACAATTGAACATAAACGAGCTTGTTGCTTTTTATGTATTTGCTGACAGATATGTTTGTAAAAGTTTCTATACAAAATCAAGTTTATAAGACAGAAATGTCTTCTATTTCAATAAAATTATAGATAAATGAGCTGGCATTATTTTCATGAAGTTAACTAAAAGGAACAGAATAACTGAGTGATTATTGGAGAATTTAATGCCGTGTTCAGATCTGCTCCAACTAGACTCTTCATAAGTGCCCCACACTCCCACAAGACTTAGAATGACAAATCTTTAACATTTTTCAATTTTAGCAAAAAAAAAATTATCATAAATATTTATTAGTATCCACAATATATGTTAAAACATTATTTAAAAAAAAATGAATAAATAAATAAAATTATTCTCTTAGCTAGTTGGAGATTTTACTTTTGAGTTCAGTTAAGCAGTATTTTGGCTCCTGAGGACAAACAAAATGTCGAAGAGCTTCAACAATTTTTTTCCAAATGTCTATAGGTGCTACTATCTTTGGTAATTTTTTGAAATAATAAGACATACAATAACTTGTGAAAAATAGCAATGTTCTAATATGCCCCATTTTCACATGTGGGCCAGTCTCCCCCATATATGTTTCTTAATTCTGTGTATTATGTTTTGAGATAGAGCTCCCACAAATCTCATGTCACACACAGACAGACAAAGTCACAAACTCACAGGCAGATATTTTTTAAAAACATGTTTTTCGGACTCTCTTACCCTTAAAACGTGTAAGCCCATCGAAAGTTTTCCCTTATTAATTAAATACTTTCTTCTTGTAAAGATACAAGAAAATATAAAAAACTAAGTACTGCGCCATAGGTCTTCCAAAGAATAGTTTGATTCTACCACAACTAATGTAAGACATTTCATAATAAATAACTGAAAAAAAAAACCAAAATCTAAACTGAGGAACGTATTCAGATTTTTTTAAGTGCCTGCAAAACAAGTAGTAGCTACGTAAACGCATCGCAGTTCTTCGAACAAAGAAACGCGATGGGGATACTCTACCGGATATTTCTCAATGTCGTTAATCCGCAGAAAAACATTAAAAAATCAAATTTCATACCTTGAACGAAAAACGTTTAAACGTTTATACGTTTAACCGCTTGCATAAGATCCGTATATACGATGTACCGTATATGCTCTTTTGTGCTATACGTATAATCGCCGATGCCGTATTATACGTATAGAAAATCCGTATTTCGTATAATACGTATTATACGTATACTCGTATAAACGTATAATCGAGAGCACTAGTAGAAACAATAAAATCGTGGAAAGCAGCTGAAAATTAATTTTTAGACCCTTAAGGATACAGTTGAATTTTTATTTAAGCAAAATCGTAGCAAAAAAAGTCTATTTCTATGGCATAATAGTATCTAATCGGGTTTTTTTTCTTACTAAAATATCATTTATGAAGGTTTTTAAGAAGTAAATTATAAAGGTAAGTGTATTTCTGTACTTTAAATCTGTTTCCTTCAAAACTAATTTTTCAGCGTTTTTAGATATTTCAAATGCTTTATGCGCGAAAATTTTTGATCAATATTTATGAAATTAATAAGGAAGTATCCTGATATTGTTTAGAAAGAAATTGTCTAAGCTTTTAAAAATTCGTCTTCATTAAGATAGTCAAATTTGATTTTTTACTTATTAAAAGGCAAAATTTTGATGAAAATCGATATGGAATTTAGAAAAAAATGTTTAAAATATGAATTATCCAAGAGATTAAAAAAATTTTGACAAATTTGTTTATAATAGTGATTTATGTAATAAAAATACAAAAGCAAGAAAAATTCCTCAAAAATTAAAATACGGGGAGCATTTTAAAATTTCGTTAAAAATTAATTTTTCTTAAAAAATTAAAAAATAATAATAAGATTGGAATTTTTTTATCGTGTTCCATATGCTTTTGGTGAAATGAATATATACACAAAATTTCATATTGCTGTAATAAAAAAAAATAATAATAAATAAAATAAAATAACGTCCACCGTCCCCTTAATGGAGACGCAATTGCAGCGTTCTGAAGCAAAAAATAAATGACGCATGGAGCATCAAAATTTTAATTTGAGACCACTACATTTATTTGATAGAACGGATATCTGACTCGGTAAATAAAGCGAAGGAAAAGGGGGGCTATGCCAGAAGTCACAGCAAAGTTAGACATCCAGAAGTGTTATAGGCTCTAATTAATGTTTTTAAAAAAGTAAGTCAAACAATAAAAGCATTAATAATACGAAGCTGCTGTAATGACTTTGCATCTTGAGCGTAATTTTTTTTCACAAAGGACCGAAATCTTATTGCGTGTTAAGCAGGATCTTGTAAGATATATTCACGTATTAAACATTGTATGTTTGCAATAGCCGTCTGGGATGCTCAAAGAATCAGAATATATCAGCATATTAATCAGAAAAACGCTTGAAAAACGCATGTTTTAAACATGACATGCTTGCATTAACTTTATGTGAGATGTTGAAAAAATCAGAATCGGACTAAGCGTTATCACGTATTAACGAATAGGTGCAGATTCCCAAAATTTTTAAGTAGCCAAATATTCTAGTTGCCACATGGGCTTATTTTCTAAAAAAGTTAAGGAACAACGCTAAAGAACGGAGAAACAATGTGAATTTCGTCAAAAGATTGGAGAAGAGAAGCTAATTTACTCAAATGATCACAAAAAACGCTTGTTAAAAAAATCTTACATTTGTTTAAAAAATCGCAGAAAAACTCGATTTTCGTCCAGTCATCGTAGAAGAAACGCAATTCTGGTTAGATAATCGCTTAAAAACACACGAATTTCTTCAAAGCATCTCAAAAACAACCCGTGGGATTCTCGTCAGAGGATGGTGAAAAAATCCAATTTTCGTTAAATAATCGCGAAAAAAAAAACACAAATATCGCCAAAGTATTGCTACTTAAACGCCACAAATTTTGTCACCACGTGGAACCTGGCAACCATGATGGATGGCAACCATGTACTTGTATCTATTGTATTAAGCGTGAGGGTCTTAACACGCTTCGACTGTATTTACATCTGAATATTTCTTTTATATTGTTTAAAACTATCATAATTTATTTTTAATAAACAAAACAAAAAGAAGGAAAAAGGGAAAAAATCTGGCAAACAATTAAATATTTATTGTTTCAGTTTCTGAAAATTTAAAAGATTTTTACAATTAAAATCTTTTTAAAATGGCATTAAATATAATTTCTTGATCGTTTTATATGTTTCTATCTCGACAATGAACGATAAAACTGATAGCTAAAATTAAACTAAACATCAGTATAAAATAAAATATAAACGTTCGTTCATAGAGAATTATTTAGGTTTAATTGCGATAAATTTCAGAAAAATGTGAATGTTATAGTAATTGAATATCACAGTCTGTTATTAAATTGGGTAATTTAAACAAAAGATTCAGAAATGCAGTGGAAGCAGAGAACAAAAATAATACATCAAAAGCAACTAAAAAAAAAAAAAACGTTTAAAAGTTTGCTATTTTCATCTTTCTTTTCTGAAACGACTGATAACATATCATTTTTATAGTAAAAAGGTTTGCGGTTTGTTGTTTAAACGGAAATGATAACTTTTTACGAAGACGAACACAATAATTTGTAAGAGTATATATTTTTATTTACTTCTTTTGGCGAAAAATAATACTTTGGACCATTAATATCCATTTTTGCATCTGTTTTAAATTTGTCTGTAACTTAAGAGTAATACTGGGGAAAGCATAAACATTAAAAAAATGTAGATAGGGAAAATTCTATCAAAGATATTAACAAAGCTTTTCTACGGAAAAATCTTTTAGCGATTTAATATGTACTTAAAAAGTATGCCGTTGGATTTATTTATTTATTGAAAACATTAAAATGGTTAGTTATATTTAATTTCTGTAGCTGTTACTTTTTTTTTCGAGATGTGCTGTTTTTAAGATAACAATTCGATACTTGTATTTATTAAGAAAATAGCTCGATACTTGGATTTTTTACAATGTAGAGCAATTTAGAAAATTTTCAATTTTTATTAAGTATACTATATTGGTTCTGTCAATAAAATGCTTGAAGTCAACAAACTGTAAAAAAAATTTTTAACAAAAAAACATAAAAAATAAATTTTCCGATTGCGACATTAAATAATATCTATATGTATAAAATATGTATATACATGTATAAATTCTTTTATTCATGGATATTAAGTTTGATTGCATTAAATTTCAGAAAATACTCAGAAAAACAATGGAAATATCGCAGTCTGTTATTGAGAAATTTAAACAATAGATAGAGAAATGCAGTGGAAGGATGAAACAAAAATGAAAATGTCAAAAGCAACTTAAAAGATAAACCGTTTAAGAGCTTTATATGTTCATCTTCTGTTTCTGAAGCGGCTGATTACATAATCTTTTTTTAAAATATTCGCGGTTTGTCGTTAATACCAATTATGAAAATGATAAATTTACGAAGATAAACACATGATGTTACACATTTTTATTTTCTTCATTTGACGAAAAATAATTCTTTGTCCCATTAATATCCATTTTTAGCATATGTTTCGCATTTGCTATAAAATAAGAAGTAGTGAGGAAAGCATAAATGTTAAAGAAATGAAGATAAAAAAGTTAATAGATGAAGATAAAAAAGAAAATAACAATACTTTTATGTAGAGAAATGTTTTAACGATATAATATGTGACTAAGAAAACATGCCGTTGGAAATAATTTTGTAAAAATGAATGTAGATAGTTATATTTAATTTCTATAGCTGTTACATTTTTTTTGAAAATGTACTATTTAAAAAAAACAGCTCAATACCTGGATATTTTACATCTTAATGCAAATTTAGAAGATTTTTTATTTTTTATTAAGCATGCAATTTTGATACAATTAGAAAACACCGCAAATAAAAAAAATGTTCAATATGTTTTGAAATAAAAATATCAAGAATATATTTCAAATTCGACATAAAATAATGCGTAAAAGTATAAAATACTATACTTTTATTCACGGTTATGTGTTTAATTAGGTTTATTTGCGATAAATTTAAGAAAAAAAGGAATGTAACAACAATTGAAATATCGCATTCTATTAAATTGGGTAATTAAAACAAAAGATTCAGAAATGCAGTGGAAGTAGTGGAAGCAGAAAAGAGAAATGAAAACATCAAAAGCAACTTAAAAGGTTAACCTTTTAAAAGCTTCATATTTACATCTTCGGCTGATTACGTATTATTTTTATAAAAAGATTTGCGCTTTATCGTTAAAACCAATTACGGAAATGATAAATTTACGAGAATGAACATAACACTTTATAAGAGCATATTTTAAAATTTTGTTCATTTGACAAAATATAATATTTTGGACAATTAATATTCATTTTCGCATATGTTTTTCATTTGCCTTTAACGTAAAAGTAACACGTTAAAGGCATATTTATTCAAGGGGGGCATTAAAGGGAAAGCATATTTATTCAAGAAGTGCAGATAAGGCAGATTCAATTAAAGATATTATAGGCTAGTTCCATGGGTTTTGTAGTGTAAGTCACATTACATTATAATTGCTATGCTTGTTTGGCACCGTTCTTTTCGAAAAGTCTGCTTGGCCTTATTCAATTAATGAGAATGTAGCGATAAAATAAATCACATTTTTTCGTACTAAAATACTGGTAGCCAAAAATCGTAGCCTGTGACTTACACTACAAGTACTCATGGAAATAGCCTATAATAAATCTTTTTAATTAAAAAAATAAATCTTTTAACGATATAATTTGTGTTTAAAAAAATATGCTGTTAATTTAAATTAATTTAATTTTATCTTTGTAAAAATGAAAGTGGACAGTTATATTTAATTTCCGTAGTTATTGTGTTTGTTGTTGTTGTTGCTGTTGTTGTTGTTGTTGTTTTGGGGGGGATTGACAATATTTACATAACAGCTCGATACCAACACTTGAAATATCGCAGTTATTAAACTGGGCAATTTAAACTAAAGAAGGAGATATTCAGAGGAATCAGAAAACAGAAATGAAAACATCAAAAGCAACTTACATGGTAAAATGTTTTCAACCTTCATATTCCTTTTATATTCCGCTTCTGAAAAGCTTGATTGCATATTCTTTTTAGAAAAAGATTTTCGGTTTGTCGTTAAAACCAATTATGGAAATGATAAACTTACTAAAATGAGCACAGTACTTTATAAGAGTGTACTTTTTAATTTTGTTAATTTGACGAAAAATAATACTTTGGATCATTAATATCCATTTTTGCATGTGTTTTGCATTTACCTTTAACGTAAAAGTAACACTGGGCAAAGCATAAATATTGAAGAAGTGTAGATAAGACAGATTCTATTAAAGATATTAATAAAACTTTTATGTAATAAAGAAATCTTTTAACGATTGAATTTGTGCTTAAGAAAATTTGTTGTTAGAAATTTTTTCGTAAAAATAAAACTGGATAAATATATTTAACTTTCGTAGTTGTTATGTTTTTTAGAAAATGGACAATTTTTAAGGTAACATTTCAATACTCGGATTTTTTTTATTACTTAATGCAATTTAGAAGATGTCCAATTATTTATTAAGTATACTATATTGATTTTATAAGTATAATGCTTGAAGTCTACACAATACGCAATATGTTTTGAAATAAATAAATAAATATATCAAAAACTTACTTCAAAGCCGGCATAAAATAATATGTATAAAATAAAATACTTTTATTCACAAATAATTATTTTCGTTTGATTGCAATAAATTTTAGAAAAAATATGAAAATGTAACAACAATTGAAATATCGCAGTCTTTTTTTTTTTTTTTTTTAATTGGGTAATTTAAGCAAAAGATACAGAAATGCAGTGGAAGCAAAAAACAGAAATGATATCATCAAAAGCATCTTAAAAGATAAACTGTTTAAACGCTTCATATCTTCATCTTCCATTTCTGAAACGGTTGATTACATATTCTTTTTATGAAAAGATTACTGGTTTATAGTTAAAACCAATTATGGAAAAGATACATTTATTTTGATGAACACAATGCTTTATAAGAGTATATTTTTTAATTTTGTTCAGATGAAGAAAAATAATACTTTGGATAATTAATATCTATTTTTGCATATGTTTCGCATTTGCCTTTCCTTCTATTAAAAAGATTTGCGGTTTTTTGTTAAAATCAATTACGGAAATTATAAGTTTACGAATATGATCACGGTGCTTTATAAAAATATACATTTTTATTTTCTTAACTTGACAAAAGATTACTACGTTTACTAAATACTTTGGATCATTAATATAAATTTTTGCATTTATTTTGCATTTGCCTGTAACCTAAGAGTAACACTGGGGAAATCATAACTATTTAAAAAATGTAGAAAATGATTCTTCTATTGAAGTTTTTAGTAAGACTTTTCTGGAGAAAAATCTTTTTACAATTTAATTTATGCTTTTTTTTTCTTTTTTTGTAAAAAGGAAAGTGGATAGTTATATTTAATTTCGGCAGTTGTTACGTTATATGACAATGTATCTTTTTTAAGATATCAGCTAGATACTTAAAATTTTTACTACTTACTGCAATTAAGTAGATTATCAATTTTTTATTAAGTATAGTATATTGATTCTATAAATATAATGCTTGAAATCAATAAGATATGCAGTATGTTTTGAAATGTAAATGTCAAAAAATATATTTCGAATGCGACATAAAATGATATATTTAAGTATAAAATAAAATACTTTTATTCATAGATAAGTATTTATTTTTGATTGTGATAAATTTCAGACCAATATGAATGTAATAACAGCTGAAATACCGCAATCTGTTGCAGAAATGCAGTGGAAGCAGAAAACAGAAATGATACGATCAAAAGTAACTTAAAAGATAAACCTTTTAAAAATTTAATACCTTCATCTCCCGTTTCGGAAACTGCTGATTACATATTCTTTTTATGAAAAGATTTGCAGTTTATCGCTATAGCTATTTATGAAAATGATAAATTTACGAGGACAAATACAGTACTTTATAAGAGTATACTTTTTTTATTTTGTTCATTAAACGAAAAATAAAACTTTGTATAATTAATATCCATTTTTCTATATGTTTCGCATTTGCCTTTAGCGTAAAAGTAACATGGGGAAAAGCATAAATATTAAAGAAGTGTAGATAAGACAGATTCTATTAAAGATATTGATAAAACTTTTATGTAATAAAGAAATCATTTAACTATTGAATTTGTGCTTAAGAAAATATGCTGTTAGAAATTTTTTGTAAAAATGAAAGTGGATAAATACATTTAAATTCCGTAGTTATACTTTGAATATTTAATATCCATTTGCCTTTAACGTAAAAGTAACACGAACGAAAGCACAAATATTAAAGAAGTGTAGATAATTCAAATACTATTAAAGATAGTATAAAAAATATTTTTTGTAAAAAAAGGAATCTTTTGCCGATTTTATTTGTGCTTAAGAAAATATGCTGTGAAATTTTTTTTGTAAAAATGAAAGTGGATAAACATTTTAATTCCCATAGTTATTATTATTATTATTATTGTTATTATTATTATTATTATTATTATTATTATTATTATTATTATTATTATTATTATTATTATTATTATTTTGGAAAATGGACAATTTTTAAGATAACATTTCAGTATAAGGATTTTTTACTTCTTAATGCAATGAAAATTCCCAGTTATTTTTAAGTATACTATATTGATTCTATAAGTATAATACTTGAAGTCAACAAAATAGGCAATATGATTTGTAAAAAATATATCAAAAAACTTACTTCAAATGCGTCATAAAATAATATGCATAAAATAAAATACTTTTATTCACAGATAATTATTTTCGTTTGATTGCAATCAATTTTGGAAAAATATGAAAACGTAACAACAATTGAAATATCGCAGTATTTTATTAAATTGGGCAATTTAACCCGTTAAGTTACATGATTGAACACGTTCTAGAAATTATGTAGTTCAGATGATCACCAGAAAAATCCAACGGCTAATTTCGTTTTATAATACGGAATGTTATGTTATTAATTAAAACAAATATTGCCGTTTTAATTTTCTGGCGGGAATTACGTTATACGAATTAAAATGTCTCAAAATATCTATAGCGGTTTCTGGCGGTTTGGGATCCAGAGGGTTAAACAAAAGATGCAGAAAACCAAAATGAAAACATTAAAAGCAACTTAAAAGGTAAAACGTTTAAAACCTTCGTATTTTTATCTTCCGCTTCTTAAACGTTTGATTACATATTCTTTTTATAAAAAGATTTGCAGTTTGTTCCCGTAAAGCATGGTGACGTCACTGCAACGTCGTTGTAAAGTCACATTGTGACTTTGTGACAATTGATTGTCGATGAGACGTCACGTGACGTCGATGTGAAGACACAATGACTAAAATATGAAGTCGTTATGGCCGTTTCAGAGCTCTTTTGTGACGTTTCACAAAGTGGTCACAATGTGACATATTTGTGAAAAATGTGTCATTTGTGACTAATTTGAAATTAACATTGTGACGAAACTGTGACAAAAGCGACGATATTTAAATTGCCGGAAACATGTTTTTAAAAGTAAATAACATGTTTTGAAGGATATTTATAAATTTCTAAAGATTTTTAAGAAAGTCACATCTCAGTCACAATGTGACGTTACTGAGTGGTGGCATTTTGGTCACAGATGTGATGTGACCAAAGTGACTCACAGTGACGTCACTGTGACCATGCATGCTATTAGGGTTGTTAAAATCAATTATGAAAATGATCCATTTACGAAGATGAATACAGTGATTTATAAGAATATGCACTATTACTTTCCTCATTTGACAAAAGATAATACTTTGGATCCATTTTTGCTTGTGTTTTGCATTTGCCTGTAACGCAAGAGTAACACTGGGGAAATAATAAATATTAAAGAAGTTTAGATAAGACAGATTCTATTAAAGATATTATAATAAGACTTTTTTGTAAAAGAATCTTTTAACGATTGAATTTGTGCTTAAGAAAATATGCTGTTAGAAAAATTTTAATAAAAATGAAAGTGGATAAATATATTAATTTCCTTAGTTGATATGTTTTTTAGACAATTTTTAAAATAACATTTCAATATTATGATTTTTTACTACTTAATGAAATTTAGAAAATTTCCAATTATTTATTAAGTATACTATATTGATTCTATAAATATTATGCTGGAAGTAAACAATCATATAACATACTTCAAATGCGGCATAAAATAATATGTATAAAATAAAATGCTTTTATTCGCAGATAATTATTTTCGTTCGATTGCAATAAATTAAATATATATATATATGAAAATGTAACAGCAATTGAAGTACCTCAGTCTTTTATTAAATTGGGCAATTTAAACAAAAATTGAGAAGTGCTGTGGAAGCAGCAAACAGAAATAAAAATATCAAAAGCACCTTAAAAGGTTAAACGTTTAAAACCGTCATATTTTCATCTTTCGCTTCTGAAACGGCTGATTACACATATATTTTTATAAAAATATGTACGGTTTGTCTTTAAAACCAATCACGGAAACGATAAATTTACAAAGATGAACACAGTGCTTTATAAGAATATACATTTTTGTTTTCTTCACTTGACAAAAGATAATACAGTTGAGTCTCTATATAACGAAATCCACCGTTCCAGTAAAAAAAATCGTTATATAGAGAAATTCGATGTATAGAGAATGATGCTAAAAATCGTATTTAATGTGTAAAATTTAAACAAATATTATTTTTGATCTTTTGAATAAGGAATTAGAAATGTTTAAACGTAAATATCAAGCTACATTTTATTTCTTAGTTATTTAAGCTGTTTCAAAAAGGAGAATAGACATTAATTTGAAAGCTTAATGAAAATCAAATAAAGAAGATTTGCATTAATTTCAGACGTAGAAATCTGTAATTTATTTTTGTTTTGATTTTAAAATTGTTACACTCTCAAAAAAAAAATGCTCAAATTTTATCAATGAATGAAAAATTGTAATTAACATTTTCCTCCTTTTGAAGGCCTTTCTTGTGTGCCTCTCATTGATTCCTCTCTTACATGTGTATCAATCCAATTGACTCTGTTTTGAGAAGGATGTGGAAAGGTGTGTGGGAGGTGGGATGAACTCGTTGGATTTAAAGAAGAAGGAGAGAAGTAATGTATCTTTATTAAAAAAAAAAAAAAAAAAAAAAAAAAAAAAAAAAACTGACACACTGTCAGCACTGACGATAAATCAAAAATAAGTGATGGAAAATTGATTCCATATGATTTCGAAGCTTTTTTAAAACTGAATAAATTAAGACCAATTTATGAAAAAATTCGTTATATGGAGATAGAAATTTCGATATATAGAGACTGTTTTTAATGTAATCATGCGAAAAGGGGATCGTTCCTACTAAAAATTCGTTATATAGAGAAACTCGATGTATGGAATTTCTTTATAGAGAGACTCGACTGTATTTTGAATCATTAATATCCAATTTTGCATATGTTTCGCATTCCCCTGTAACGTAAAAGTAACACTGGGGAAAACATAAATATTAAAAAAGAGAAGAAAAAGAGGCTTCTATTAAAGATATTAATAAAACTTTTCTGTAGAAAAATATTTTTACGATTTAATGTGTGGTTAAGAATGTTTGCCGTTAGAAATTTTTTGATAAAAAGGAAAGTGGATAGATATATTTAATTTCAGTAGTTGTTACATTTTATGGAAATGTAAAATTTTTAAGATAACAGCTCGATACTTGGATTTCTTACTACTTAATACAATTTATCAAATTGTCAATTTTCAATTAAGTATACTATATTGATTCTATAAACATAAAACTCGATGTGAACAAAATATGGAATATGTTTTGAAATAAAAATATCAAACAATATATCAAATGCGACATAAAATAATACATATTAGTATAAAACAAAATAATTTTATGCATGGATAAGGTTTAGGTTTAATTGCGATAAATTTTAGAAAAATGCGATTCTAACAACAATTTAACTATCGCAGTCTGTTATTAAATTTAGTAATTTAAACGAAATATGCATAAATGCAGTGGAAGTAGAAAACAGAAATGAAAACATCAAAAGCAACTTAAAAGATAAAACTTTTAAAGCTTTTACATTTTCATCTTCGGCTTTCGAAACGGTTTATTAAACATTCTTTTTTATCAAAAGATGTGTGGTTTGTCGTTAAAATCAATTACGGGAATGATAAATTTACGCAAGGTGAAAACAGTACTTTATAAGAATATGCATTTTCATTTTCTTTCTTTGAAGAAAAATTATATTTCGAACCATTAATATTCATTTATGCAGATATTTTCCATTTCTGTAACATAAAAGTAACAATGGGGTAACAATCACAACAATCGCATAACAGTTACAATCACATTAATATTAATGTTAAGTAATAGTAGATAAAGCAGTTAATATTAAAGTTATTAAGAAATATTTTTTTAGAAAAATATTTTAACGATTTAATAAGTGTGGTTAAGAAAATATGTGGTTTGAAATATTTTATAAAAATGATAGTGTAAATTTTCATTTGATTTACGTAGTTATTAAGTTTGTTGGAAATAAACTTTTCTTTTAAGATAAAAGTTCGTTTTTTTATTTAAGAATACTTAATGCGATTTAGAATATTTTCATATTTTTACAAAGTATACTACATTGATTCTATAACTCTATTTATTGATGTCAACAAAACAAACAATATGTTTTGAAGTTAAAATATTAAACATTACATTTCGAGTTCCACACAAAATATTAATTATTAAATTTTACATTATGCATATTTTTATAATTATTTTCCTACTAAAAACTCCAAAATATAGACTGTAACTTAACTTATAAAATTAACTATAAAATGAGAAACTACATTTCAGAAATCTAGAAGAACGAAGAAAGAACCTTAAATAACTAAAAATTTGTTCCAAAAGATAATCAAATGTTTTTTTTTTTTTTTTTTTTTTTTTTTTTAAGTTTGCTTGAAATTTTTTGATTATGTCAATATCGCGAAATTTGTTTATTTATTAAATTTAATAACTTTCAACGTAGTTAAAAGGTGTTTATAAATTCGGTTTGTGTGGTCGTTTGTCCATCATTTTATGCTAGAATTCGTTTATATACAATGAGATAATCACAAAACGGTACTGTACAAAAAAAAAAGGAAAAAAGGAAAATTACAAAAAAATTTCTAGTAGAATTATATTCCAAGATCTTTTTATACAATAGTTAGAATACAAATTCATGTAACAGATACAGATTTGCACTTTGAATCAAAAAATTGGGCTGAGCAGATGAAAAACCACCTTGGTCGAAGCTGTCCCATAACTTGGCCACCATATACGCCGGATCTGTTGTGTTTGGACTTTATCCTGTGGGCCCTATGAAAAGCCTAACCTACGAGAATTTATATTAAAATTAAATATTTTACTTATAAGACGTTTCTGCAACAATAAAAGCATTTAAGTAGATATCGAATCGGTTTAAAGTTTATATTACTTCTTAAAAATGGGCCAAAAGTATATGCATGACAGATTTTTGATAAATTTAGAAGTGGGCTCAAGGGGCGAAAAAAACAGGGATTTTCAGAGAAAAAAATTCATAACTTCGTCAATTTTCAAGATATGAAGTCCAACTAATTTTTTTGTAAATGATCTTAAAATTATCTAAAACTTTTGTTTTTACAAGTTTTGATAGGACCAGCTTTTACCGATGAAAAAAATTAAAAACAAAAAGAAAAAGGGCACTGAAAAAAAGAGAAAAATCCATAACTCCGTCAATTTTTAAGATATCAAATCTGATTAAATTTATTTTACATCTTCTCAAAAATATCTACAACTTTTATATTGACAAGTTTTTCATAGGACCAATTCGTATAGCAAAAAGAAATTAAACAAAAATAGAAGTTGGAGAAAAAACTTCAAATCCAAACTGCTTATATTCTGACTCATTTTTAAATTCATTTTTGATTTTAAACGCATCCAAATGGTAGATCGTCTTATTTAGAAACTGTGTAAAGTGACGCATTGGTCAATTTTCTGATAAAGACAGAATACATTTCAAAAAAGGCTACCAAAAAGGGTATTTTGAACAGAATTTCCGAAAGTCATCGGGACTGAAAATTGAAAGAAGTATTCAAATAAGAAATTGCGTTTTTTTCTGACTCGTTTTTAAATCAATTTTTGTTCTCAAACGCATCCAATTTACAGATCCTCTTATTTAAAAACTATATAATGTGATGCATTGGTCAGTTTTTTGATAAAGACGGAATATATTTCAAAAAAGGATACCAAAAAGGGTATTTTGAATAGAATTTTCTGAAATCATCGTGACTGAAAATTTAAGGAAGTGTTCAAATAAGAAATTGCGTTTTTTTTCTGGCTCGTTTTTAAATCCATTTTTGCTCTCAAATGCATCCAATTTACAGATCCTCTTATTTAAGAACTATATAGTGTGATGCATTGATCGGTTTTTTGTTAAAGACAGAATATATTTTGAAAAAGGTATCAAAAAGGTTATTTTGAACAGAATTTCCCGAAGTCTTCGTGATTTGAAAATTTAAGGAAGTTTTCACATAGCAAATTGCGTTTTTTATGACTCGTTTTAAAATCCATTTTCGCTCTCAAACGCATCCAATTTACAGATCCTCTTATTTAGGAACTATATACTGTGATGCATTTGCCAGTTTTTTGATAAAGATAGAATATATTTTTAAAAATGCTGTCAAAGTGAGTATTTCGCACAAAATTTTCCTAAGCAATCATGATTAAAGAATTAAGAATGTATTCAAACAACAAATCGGTTATTTTATGACTCATTTTTAAATTCAATTTTTTTTCTCAAATGCATTCAACTGACAGTTTTCTGTTATTTAGGAACTGCAGTTCCATTATACATGTATAATGTACTGTTTTGGTCGATTTTTTAATAAATTCAGAATCTATTTCAAAATATGTTGTCAAAATGGGCATTTGAGCTGAATTTTTCTTAAGATGATTCTGATGAAACCAGTTTTTGCAGAAAAATGAAATAAAAAATTTTTCATAAACGGCCAAATGAAATTATCAAACTGGGTTTATCTCTAATCATATATTGTTTTTGTTGAAATGAGCACTCTTCGAAATCTACCTCCGCCTACAGGCCCAGCCGACAGGGATTTTTGAAATTTTATGCGTGAGGAAAACATGACACTCGTCGTTAATCGTGAGGAAAACATGACACTTTTTTATCATTGTTTATATGATTCTTACTGTTTTTATTATACAATTATTTACTTATATTTTAAACGCATACATGTGACTTGTGTATTTTACAGTAGATGACTGCTTTTAAGACATCGCCAATACACAAGGGCAAGATAATTGCAACGAAATTCAAAATACCATAGAAATACTACCGGTAACCCTACAAAGATTGTGCAACAGAACCAGCCAACAGAACCGCAGTCTGTAAAAAAAAAAAAAATGAAATTTTGTAGATATAAAGTTGCCAAAATCTGTATAGTTACTATTATTTTATCTGTACGCTGTACAGAAAAAGATGTAAATTTACAAAACTAATTTAATTTTTGTAAAGCCACAGAAATCTGTAAATTTACAAACGAATCTACTAAAATTATATCTATTTTACTAAAATTTTATCTGTAACTGGGTTGCAGTTCCATGCAAAATTCTTTTAATCTCAGTTTCCCAAAACTTTCTTAGTAACCTTACAGATTTTTTTTATTTTCTGTGCAAATCTGTATCTGTTACAAGAATTTTTGCCGTTGTCGTTGCATAAAAATTTCTAAGAATCCCAGTTTCCTTGAAAACTTTTAGTATTTTTAGTGTTTTTTTTTTTTTTTTTTTTTTTTTTTTTTTTTTTTTTTTTTTTTTTTTTTTTACAGTGCAGCCCACCTTCAAACGCTTAGCGGTGAGGTGTCTTAAAGACTCCGCCACGATGGGCCCATTTCACAGTTGTGAACTACCTGCAAAAGAAAATAAATAACATCTGGAAATCGGGATAGAATTAAACTGAAATTAAAATATTTTAATAACAAAAATATATTTTCCTATGCACTTTTCATTTTTAATATATCCCAATTCATTTAGATAAGAACACTCTTTCAAATTTCCTAAAATGTCTACAAACAAATATTATGAAGCTTTTATCCGTCTAAATAATGCATGTCTCATAAAATAACCCTATATTTGCTTTAATATTTTTCTTGCTCTAAAATTTATCCACCTTAAGCTACAGATGCAATTGTTTCATGTTGAAAAGAGAAATTTTGTTACTATCTCTGTTACACTCTATAAGGAATAACATAAAAGATACAATCTCCTACCTAATGAGATACTTGTACTAATGCAATTATAATATTTAGCGCAGCCGTAGTTATTCTCAAATCCTAAAATTATACGTATTTTAAGTATTTCCCTACAAATTTATAAAATGCATATACATTCGGCTTGTATCTCCGTCTGTCCACGCTCTAACTCTCGTACATATAGTCGGAATTTTATACGATTGATAATGCTTATTAGGGGTCACCAAAGAATGTTTGGTATTGCATATGAAGTATGTACAATTTATGGTTCATTCACAGAGACACTCAAAAGAATTCGATTACATTATGGTATATGAGAAAATATCGTTTGGAGAGTATTTTAATGACATTACGCTATTTCAAATGTATTGAAACTGATAAATAAACATAATTTCACTATTATCATGTTAAAACAGAGCATTCGTAGCATTTTTTATTAATTTGCAGGGACACACGAAAGATGTCGATTCCAGTACTGTCTTTGTGTAATAATTGTTGAAGAGTACCTTTTAAAATTTGGTATCGATTTTAAATTTAATTAGTTTTTTGAATATTACTCTTTATCTATAAATTCTGTACAGGTCTGTACAAAACTATTGGCATGCAATTCTCCTTATTAGAGAAAATTGGTGAAGGGAAACTTTCTGAAATACATGTAACACTTAAATGAACTATATTTCTGAATGTATGTTTTTAATAGATCAAAATCTCTATATCATATACAGTGCTGTTTAAAAATTCAGATAACTATCCGGTTGTTGATGGGAACAGCTGAATTTCGGTTTTCAAATGCGTTATCCATTTTCATATGATGAAATCAGACGTAATATTTTAATTTTTTAAATGGTGCAGTTTTGTTACATTATTCTGAATATGTTGGAAAGTGCTTCATAATCTATGCTTGACACATGATTTTTTTCTTTCTTGCTTATTTTTTTATTTGCGGATGCAAAATTAATGAAACAAAGGCGACTCTTTAAGGGTTCTCTTTTACTCCAGATTCCAAATGCTAATTTAAGGGAAAAGTGTTAATAACATAAACATAATATCTCAACATAGAAGCATATATCAAAAACGATAATTTGTAAAACTTTTTATAAACAAATCCTTCTATAGTAAAAAAGAACTAGCCTTAAGCAAATTTCCAGGAATGACTCCTGGAATGATTCTGATGTGTAAGGTTTCCAGAAATAACGCGTCCGGGTGGACCACACCGTCCATGAATCGAATAGACCAATCAGGAAAGGGCTCCGTCTATGCTTAGACCAATGAGGAGAGGGATGAATTCCAAAATTGAGTGTACACTGTTAAAAATCTGCTGCATTTTGTTGCAACGCACTCCACCTCTTGTATTTAATATATTTTTCCAACCAATGAGAAAGCTCTATTTCACGGCCAAGTAACCGTTTTCTATAAAAGCAGGGGAGTGCCTTGCAACAAAATGTAACATATTTTTAACAGTGTGCGATTCCAAACGGCATTGCAAAGCAATACCGAACGGAATACGAAGCGAGTCCATGGGGTATTGGTGAGCGCAGCAAGCAAAGGTAGCCTAAAACTTGGAATCGCGAAGCGATTTCGCGGGGGGTTGGCGATCGTAGCGAGCAGGGGGGCGGAGCCCCCTAGTAACGAGAAAAAAACAAGTCCAGAATATCATTTCATAAACTCGTGTATAAATTAACATTTCTTAAAGGCTATATTTCTAAATTTTTCGATCAATCATATTAGCTTAATTGCATTTATAATATAAATAAATTAAAATTTTCAAGTTTTTTTAAATATAAAAAATTGGGTAAGATAAAATAAAAAATGAAGTTGTTAGAAGAACTGCCGCTCAGGTCTTTAATCTGTAGATTTGCTACACTGTAATAAAAAAAAAATGTAAAATTACTAAAAGTTTTCTAGAATATTGGAATGCCAAAAATTTTTTATGTAAGGCAACAGCAAAAATTCATGTAATAGATACAGATTTAAACTGAAAAATAAAGAATCTGCAAGGTTGCAAAGAAATTTTTTCGGAATCTGGGATTCCAAGAATTTTTTATTTAACTACAACCCAGGTTACAGATAAAATTTTAGTAAGATAGATGTAATTTTAGTAGATTAGTTTGTAAAGTTACAGATATCTGAAGCTTTGCAAAATTAGTTTTGTAGATTTACATTTATTCTTGTACAGTGTGCTGATAAAAGTTACTAAGCATAAAGATTTCGACAACTTTACACCTGTAGGATTACAGATTTTCTTTAAGTGCAGTTTTGAACTATTTTCCAAATAGTATTTTTTATTATTTATTGTATTGATATATTTATTTCCGACGATCATTTATTTATTTATTTATTTATTTAAAAGGATTGAAAGGAATTTTTATTGCACTTGTACTATGTATATCAATGCAATTAGAAGTTGCTTTCACCTCTTTCCAAATAATTACAATTTCAACAAAATTGCTAGGAATATTTCAAAATTGCGGGAGGCAAAAAAAATGTTGGGTTCTTAAAAATTTTCGACATCCGGTTTTTGACGGATTTACACGTTTTAGGTTTTAAGAAGAATAGGTCTAAGAAGATAACAAAAAAAGTTTTTACAAAATATCGGTCTGTAAGTCTGTCCGTCTGTCTATTTCGTTCCTGTCTGTATGTATGTAAAACAAGATCTGTGTGCGCTCTATCTCAAAAACTAATGCACACATCAAACTTCAGATTTAGTTAATTCTTGACAGGAATTGGCGTTCTCTACATTTTGGAGTAAATAGCTCAACAGATAGCTCTGTTATTCTGCACTTTTTACATTTACCAGCACTAATTTTCCGAACAAAAGCAAGGATTTTCATCTAATTTCAGATTTAGTTAGTCCTTAATATGATTTGGTATTGTTTACATTTTTGTGTATTACAAACCTCCCATGCGGCGTAGTAGGTGATGCTACAACGCCGCATTTTTCGCGATATTGCAATAGCTCTATCTATATAATTATTGCACGGATTGTCATTAAAACTCAAATTCTGTTACATGAAAACAGAAGTTATTGCAGATTAAGTTTCCGTGTAAATCACCCAACATGTATGCTTCATTATGCATGATTTGTGCGATTTTAGAGATAGCCATATCTCAAGAAATAATGCACAGATTTTTATATCATTAGAATCTGCATAATGGGCATACTCCGTTAAAAATCGTGTCCTAGTTTGAACCATATTTTAGTGCTCAATAGCTGCCACTGAAATATAGTGAAATCTTGAACCAAAACTTGGAGCGCCTAATGAAACATAGTTCCGATAGTTAGAACGGAATTGAAGTAGGAAGCTCCAAATGTTGGAACGATATTTCACCATCTTCTGGTGGCAGCTTTTGAGCCCAAAATTCGGTTAAAACTAGAGCAAAATTTTTAACAGAGGTGTTTTTAACAGTGCCATTTAATTTTGTCACTGTGGTAGTGAATTTTGAAACATTAACATGCATAAGTTAGAAAAAAGTTTTGCGAGATCGAAATCTGAGCAGTTACTTGATAGATCACTTTCATAAAAGCTGATCTGTCAAATCTTTCCATATATGTCTTAAAGTTGTTTTAAAACCCATACAAAATCATTAGAATATATCTAAGGCTGTCCACTAGCAACAAGAATACCAATTATTCAGTATATTAAAGTAATTTAGCAATTACATTTTACTTCATTTCTTTCTTTCTAACCGATGACCAGGCCCTTACCTGCCGAGTTTTCTCAGCTTAACGGGTTAGATACCTGGTATCGGGGCGGCCGACCGCCTAATTGCCACGTAGTGGAAATAAACTTTGCTTCGCATGCCATCATTTCTGCAGTAAATGCTTGTCGTTGAGCATACTTTGTTTCGCTTGTTAATTAATGGTACATCCTGATGTTTGAACTGCAATTGGCTTCGCAAGATGGTCTCGAAATTTAGAGCCTTGATCAGATGACGAGACCTTCACCTGGCAAGGCAGCTCCAGAGGTATAATTCACAGGTAACTTGGAGGAATTTGCACCCACGACGGATTTTACATGCACCAGGCGCCATTAGCGTGCATGATGGAATTTTAGCTGGCAAAGTGGGGACGATCTACGCAGACAAGTGCCGAGATCGGCTGATTGTGGCTAACGGTTACTGGACTGAGTGGTTTAATTCCTTTGTGAATGTACTGAGTTTGGCACCGCACATCACTCCCACTCGCCGTGCCAGGTAAAATGGGGCTGGAGCTAAAATTTTTTTGAGTCGAGACGGTTTTCATGTCCTTAGCAGACAACAGGGGGGACAATTTTGAGGGAGATTTAGAAAAAAAAATAACCAAAACTAAAAAAGCCGAAATGCTAAGTAGTGCCAGAGAAGAGAGAATTTTTGGGCCGAAATGCAAGGCAGTCGAATCGCTGCTGGTGATGACTAGATCCCTCTTTTCTACCGTACCCAAAAAAAAGAAAAAGAAAAAAAGAAAAAGAAAAAAAAAGTGCTCCATGTGCTGTCCCATTGAAGCGGGTCCGGTAGCTCGTGCGGACAGAGTCCAAATGCACCTAATAAAGAGGCGTACTGTCACTAGAAAAAAACAAGGGAAAAAACGAAAAAGGAAAACCCCGAACACGTTTCGGACCGCACAGAGTCCCTTGAGTCTCAGCGTCGATGAGGTCAACGTGTGCGGTTCGGGGTAAGTGGGCTAGTAGGTTGCTTCCCATTGCTCTTCGGACCGCACAGAGTCCCGTGGGTCCCTGCGTCAATGAGGTCAACTTGAAAGCCTGAGAGGCGTTAGCCCACTAGGGGGGGATTCCAGAACGGTGTCGGACCGGCCAGAGTCCCTTGAGTCTCTGCGTGTATGAGGTCAACGTGTACGGTTCTGGTGCAGTGAACTTGATTGGTGCGCCCGAATCTCTTCGGACCGCACAGGGTCCCTTGAGTCCCTGCGTCGATTAGGTAAACTTGAAATTTTCGGGAGCCAAGTCCTAGGGGAGGGAATCCTGGAAGGTAAATGGGTTAGTAACATTGCTATTGTATAAAATTAACTAGATAGTTCACTTAACCCAAGCACACCCCGTGAATTCCCTTTTGATTTTTTTTTTGTAATATATATCTTATGTTGTTTACATCTGGACAGACAAGCAGTTAAGCGGGGGCGGATGAAACTTTTTGATTTGTCGTAATGTGCAGCTTGCAGATCCGAGAGGTCTTTCGACGTGCTTGCAATAGCATTATTGCGGGGCACCTGTTTCGGGCCGTGGATACTGCTGTTACTGCACGACTACCGCTTACTGCTGTAATCATAAGACATATCATTAATTTAGCATTTTATGATTTTTTATTGTTGACCGTAGGGTTTTAGACCTAGGCCATTTTTTCTTTAATAACATATAGGACGGACAAGCAGTGCCGGAGGCGGGTGAAGCTTTTTAATATGTCATGGTGTGCGACTTGCAGATCCGTGATGTCTTGCGACGTGCATGCAGGAAGTTCCTGTGGGGCACCTGTTTCGGGCCTTGGATACTGCTGATATCGCACGACTACCGCACACTGCTGGGACATAAAATAAAATACACTATTTTATATATTTTTTTTTTTTTTTTTTTTTTTTGTGGCGATAGGAATCCTAAACCGTTTTATAAGTTTTTTTTTTTTTTTTTTTTTTTTTTTGCATATAATAACATATAACACAAAAATTCGAACGGGTTTATGAAGGATTAGTGGCTGTAGTAAAGGATTGTGAGGTTTTTTTTTTTTTGGAAGTGTGGTCATTTGTCTATGTGTTCTGATGTATGAGTGACTTGATGTTGTCGCAGTTGTCTTGGAGCCACCTGATTATGATTTTTGCCTTTCTCTGTACGTGTTTGTTTTTTTGCTAATTGTTTATGCCATAATTTTTCGTTTTCTGTTGTTATGTTTGCTAGATGATCTGCTTGTGTGAGTGGGCAGTGTAGCAGGTTGTATTTAGGCGTACCCTCCGAACCGCAATCACAGTCCGGTGTGTGCGCCTTCTTGAATCTGTGGAGGTATTCTGGGAATGCTCCATGAGCTGTGTAAATTTGTGAGAGTAGGTAGTCGCTAACTAATCTATTTTCGTCTACTTTTGGAAAGTACTGGTAAGTTTCCCTGCCTGTGTCCCCATAGTCCCACTCGAACTGCCACTGTTCAGTTGTTAAGTCTTTTAATGTTCTTTATAGTTTTGAATTAGGTTTTTCCAGGTAGTATGCACGTTCATTGTTCTGGTTTAGTGCTGCGTGTTTGGCTAACACTTCGTTTCCATGGATGCCGACATGCGCTTTGACCCAGCTGATTTTAAAATTGTTTCTTGAATCTTTTATTAGGTTGTGTATTTTGTTGGCTGTGTCACTGGTGTTGAATGGTTTGCTTAATGAACCTATTGCTGATTGGCAGTCCGACCTAATACTGTATGGCTCACACAATGAATTGCCCCATTCCGCTGCTCATTTTATTTCATTTATATTCACACTGAGAGAAAAACAGCGTTTCGACATCTAGAATCCAACTTGCGCTCTAGAAAAATAGCTCCACGTCATGCTTAAAAATTCCAGTTTCCTTTCATAGAGAATTTTAGAGTTTCCTACTAGAGTTCGCAAACGTTTCTCAGTATTTCCGTGGTTAAACTTATAGAAATATTTCTACAAATAAATGTACATAAATGCATAAGGTTAAATACATAAGGTTAGTTTTAGTAACTATAATTCTAGTTTAGGAAACCATTCAAGAAATCAAGCGATAGTTTCTGATTACTAACACCCTTCAATATCGTTTCGTCACCTACACTGTTAAAAAGTGGTGGCGTGACGATGCAGCAAAAGTTTCAAAATTTTAACTGTGTAGAAAAGAAGATAATAGAAATTCTAGATCCTTTTGCATATTCAACTTAGTTTTTTACCATGTTTGGGCGTAGTTCGGAACTGTATATTTCTAGATTGAGGATTCAGAAAATGACTAACTCTTCATTCTCGATGAAGGCAATATTTTTTATCAGTGCTGTTTTATTTATATTGTGTGATAATTTTATGTAAATGTTAACTCATTTAGAATTTAAATCTTAAAAAATTAAATAATATTTTTTATGTATTAAAATGTAAGCTCATGCAATTTCTTAAATAAATATTATTTTCATAGCGATTGATTATCGATGACGACGACATTTCTAATCTTATGTTTCTAAAATCCTGAAACATTTACGGAAACAGTTTATGTATATATATATGTGTGTGTGTAATAAGTTTGAATTTCTGAAATACATGCTATAAAGTATACTATCCATAGAAAAAAAATAAAACCTGCGCAGTTTTTTTTATGCTTTTTGTTTTGTTTAAAGTACGTAACAAAAACTGTTTGTTTGTCATTTTTTTTTATTTCTTGGTTTTTTTTTCATACTATTGTTAAATGGAAAAAATAGAAATCCTGCATCGCAGACTCTGAACTATCTATATTAGAAGATGCAAATGGCGGTGATATTGTTTTACCCAGACGGCGCAAGATTCGCAGCGAAACTACACTTGATTACTTAGAAAAGAAACCTCTATTTATTTATATTTTTTGCCTCTGATGAATGGGGGTGCGTGGTTCTTAACCTTTAAGCACTTAAAAGATAATTACATTATGACATGTTGATAGTGGTAATTTCTATAATTTAAAATAATCATGCTACAGTAAAACCCCGAAAATTCGGATTAATTGGGAGCACACCCATTCCGGATTATCCGCAGAATGAGAAAAAAATAAAACATACTTACAGAAAATCACCTTTATATTAAATATACGGAATATTTACAGACAATAAAAATTTTTATTTTGTAATTATAAAATCTTCTGCTGTGCTAGTTTGTATAATTTTTGCGGGCCGCACAGTCACGCATTCGCTTGAGCATAGTTAGTTTATTGGGTGTAGTCTCCACTTGATGTTCAAATTAAACCCTTAATTGTTGTAAAAGATTCGTTGCTTCAGTATGGCTAATAGCGTTTGGTTGATTATCATTGATAATAGTCTTTTCGTCTGAATATTATTCATTTTTAACTTCATCAGTTGTACATAAAGTAATTAATTCATCATCTGTAAGTGAGGCGTAAACTTCATTACTTTTTGGTTCATTCAATTGCTAATGTCGGTAATAAACAACATCGCAACATTTTCAGCATGTTCACAAAATTTTCAGGAGTAATTTCCCTTTCATTCTCGCCTATTTTCCCTTGTGTTTCAAGATTGCTTGTTATTCAAGAAATCACTATTTGTAGACCATAAATTCTTCCACGACTTTCGGAGAGTACTCTCAGCAACCTGCTTGCCAATTTTAAGTGGTGCATTGTTGTTTCTTTGAAAGGTGATCTCAAAGAATGTAAATGAAAAAGATTAAGGTATTCTTCCGAAAATATTTCAGAAAAGACTTTTTTTTATTCAGAATACGAAAATGAAATGAATTATTATTATTGAAATTTGGCCGATCGCTTCTCAAATTTTGAAGAAAAAAAGAAGAGATTGATCCGGATTATTCAGAGATCCGGATTAGCGGAGTCCGGATTATCGGGATTCGACTGTATCTTAAGATACCTTTTTTCGTTTTATCATTATTTGTGCCTTTCGAACTATTAAATTCTGTCCTTTTACTAATTTATTAGTATTCAACTCAATTCATTTAGCGAAAAAAATCCAAATAAACAATGCAAGCAAAATTTGCAGTTTGGAGTTTGATTTTTTCCCCCAATTAATTTAATTTCTCCCTTTGCATTTTTTTTAAACATATATGTGAATGTTTAATAATTTGTAAATCCGTGGATCCCAATATGTAGTTTTCCTATTTCATAGTTTGCGAGACAAATGACTGTGACAGAGAGACAGAGAAATACTGGAGTGATCTTATAACCTCTTAAGACTTGAGCATACAATAACGCTACAAATATATATTTATTGCTTTTACATAAACAAAATGACACCATAGATGAGAGAAAGACTCATTTTTATGAAATCAGTACTTTATGAGACTGGCAATTTAGGGTTACAAATATGGATGTAACAGTACTAATCCCCTTAAGACATCAGTTTAACTATCAATAATATAAATTTACGCAATAACAAAATTAGGGTCTTTAAACAAGTAAATGATCAGCAAATCCTCAATGTTTTTTATTGTAAAGCATTTAAGCTAAATAATCGTGAATATTTCTTACTTTCTTGGCCACAATGTCTTGAAAATATTTTCGAAACGCGTATAAAAATAATATTTATTTTATGAAGTAATATTCATCAGTGCTGACATTTACTGATTTGTTTTAAAGGAAAAACATTCAGCTGTACCGAAGTAAAATAAAATGCAAAAAATTCGAGCAGTTTAGTTTTTATGAGGAAAAGAATGGAAGTACACATTTGTGTACCTCAGGTCTGAAGGGGGTAATGCTTCCGCTTTTACTTTTTAAATTACAGAACCTTGAAAATGTATTATTATTTTTTTTTGTCGTATGAATCAAATTTAAATAATTTTGAATGCAAATAATTATAATTAATAAGAATGAATTTATTAAAATACAACACATTGCTCAGTGGTGCACAAAACAGGAATTTTAATGTACATTTGTACAATTAAAATAAAATAAAACTTTCAACGTTTCGCGCAGTCTTCAGGAAAATATGATAATGGAAGGACTAAGTTTGCATCTTGATCGAGAGATAATATTTCTAATAAATTAAAATGGAAATGAATTAAAAGTTTAAAAATGTTGCCACTTATATGTGAGTAAAAATTAAAATATTAAAATATTTACTCACGTGTATAAGAGGCAACATTTTTAAACTTTTAATTCATTTCCATTTTAATTTATTAGAAATAATATCTCTCGATCAAGATGCAAACGTAGTCCTTCCATCATCATATTTTCCTGAAGACGGCGCGAAACGTTGATAGTTTTATTTTATTTTAATTGTGCAAATGTATATTAAAATTCCTGTTTTTGTGCACCACTGAGCAATATGTTGTATTTTAATAAATACATTCTTATTAGTTAAATTTTATGGTGCAACTGTCCTATATATATTTATAAAATAATTATAATATTTAATGAATTTTTAATTTAACTGCTTTTCTTACTTCGCTTCATACTAGCAGCATGTTTTTGCCTATTATGATTTATTATTCTTACTAGTAAATTTTCGTCATAAATTTTGCATTATTTAATCCGAGAAATTAGGCAGAAATTTCTGCTTTGGAAAATCGGTGATTGAAGATTAAAATTTTATCAAAGACATGA
Organism: Maratus speculifer; assembly: GCA_964019185.1. NCBI lineage: Eukaryota > Metazoa > Arthropoda > Arachnida > Araneae > Salticidae > Maratus > Maratus speculifer. The sequence continues at coordinate 415,971,060 of OZ025290.1, forward strand.
AAAGAAATAGGCATTATTTTTTAAATATTGATCAGTTAAGTTATAAAAAAAACAAAATCAATAAAAGAATAAACCAAAAACTTAACCTAAATAAAAATTCGTGATTTTTTAAATATGACTTTCGCATTTAAAGTAAATACTTACAGTTATTTTTCTAGAGAAAAGAACCTTATTTTACGAATCAATTGAGTTCCTTTCATAAAAGGATATATTAAATTCGAAAATTCCAAAATGAATAAAGTATAAAAAAATCTGAATGATAACGCCATTTTTTCCTACGATTCGCATCTAGTACATGTGCTTAAAAATATTTTAGCAGTGAAAAAATCATTATTTTATCGACTAACTGAATTCATTCCACGAAAAGATAAATCAATTCAAGTTATTTTTTATTTTATTTTATTTTATAATTTTCTCCTTCTTTATCTGACGTTTAATTTAAAAAATAATTGCTTATCAAGACATTAATATCGAATTTTTAAAATGAATATTTTTGTTTTTATAACAAATACAGATTAAAAGGTCGAAATAAATAAACAAGACAATTTGCTTATGAATTTTTTATTTGCACTGAAGTATGCTTAAAATTTTCAAAATGTAAATGAATAAAATTAAAACGAAAGCACTATTTTTTGATAAAAATAAGCGTAAATATTTTATTTCAAAGAGGGATATTTCTAATCATGAGCCAATGTTTTTTATTTTCATTCTTAGGTTTCATTAATACATTTAAACATAAATGTGAGCTTTGCATAGATAAAACACATTTTTATTTTGAGAAAAAAAAATTATAAAATAATTAAAAACATAAACTAATGTAAATGTATATAATATACTATTTTTGCATGTTTTGTACAATTATTTCCAAATATTTGTGCTTGAATATTTCATAATTTAAATGCATAACAAATGGCAGTTTCTTAAATATACGTTTTTCAATTTAGATAAAAGAAACAATTTTACTGAAAGTAACACAGAGTATGATTTTATACAATTTTTTGTAACCTTAAGATCTTAAAAATGACAATAAAAATTCATTAAATAAAGCTAACAAAATATCTTTAATGAAAATGCGAAATATATTTTTAAACCTTAAAAATATCATAAACCTTAAAATAAAGCATTAAAACTGATAGAATCAACACCAACATAACACATTCTACAACTGATTGATTAATTCATTAATTGAAAAGATATTTTTGCTAGTTGTATTTCATTAAAATTTCGAATATTTCTTTTTTTATTTAACCCATTTTCCTCAAAAATACAAAAAACTATCCAATCCAACGCATTTTTTTATTGTCCAAATTAAAGTTGCATTCTCCAAAAAAGCAATAACTGCTGAAAGTGTTTTTATAATTTCCCTATGTAATTTTATATCTAACTCACTTTTTGAATTTTACTCTATGTACATAAATTATGCACCTCATATGCATGGATGCACAAAAGATATCATGTACCATTCTCCTTATTACTGTAAACTAACGCAAGAGAATTTTTAATCGTAGTATTTCCTAACAGAACTAGGTTTTTCATTGCATGTACTTTATAGATACACATCTATACATCTTATGCAGTTCTGTTAAAAGAATTCGGATAATTTCTCCACAGTAGACTATAAAAAAATTGTGCGAAAGTACAGAGAATCTGCGGGTAATCCATTATCTAAAGTCCTATGTAAGATTACAGAGATTCAATTAAATAAGAGATACGTTATTCGGTAAATTTGCAATAGCATCTGTAAATTAACATCATTAAAAATACACAAGACTCCGAAAATTTGTTTTTAATGATAATAATTTAATTTAGTTTTGAAAATTAGTGAATCACGCAATCTTCAGTAAATTTGAATTCTCCGAGTAAATTTTAACTGCGTTAATGTTTAATTTTAATACAATAGATATCTAGCCTTCCTGGGGTTTGAACTCCAGAGCTCTCGACACAATAAGATTGCATTGTTGACTGAGCTGGCATTTTTGCGTACAAAGTATGTAATTCATGATTTAACGAATGCAAATTTATTAAATCTATCCTCATTGCAAAGTGACTGTCGATAAAAATCCCCGCTAACTCTAAGGAGATGATATTTTTCTTTCTAAATTTTTCTAAGTTAAAAAAAAAACACAATAAACTAAATTTTCTTTTTTGATATTTCTAATAAAATTTCTAAATATTTTTAAAGTGTGTATTATAAATTACAAGCCTTAACAAAGATAAAAAATACTTTTTAAAAACGACATAAAAACCCATATAAAAAATTAGATATAAGATAAAGGAAATATATCCAAAATGATGGCCGAAAAACTCAATCGATTGCATTTAACCGAGACTTAGTGTAAATTATAGAGATTCTCGCTTTTATCTGTTGTTTTACAAATATATTTAACAGTGTAGATGGAAGATGCTGAAATTGAGTTTTCGAAAACGTTAATGTGTTTCCAAGTGGTATAAATAAACACCTTATTCCAGAATATTAAACGGTAAAGTTTTATCTCACTATTTCGAATATGTTGGAAAGTGTTTCATAATGATTCATTCATAATCATCATTCTTTAATCGTGTTTTTTTTTTTTTTTTTTTATTAATTACATGTTTTCATTTTCACCGTCTGACATTTGTTCTAAAGTCAATAGAGTTTCAGATTTTTTATACTGATTTTGAAAATGTTTACTTGTACAAACTCATTAGACACAAACTAAAAGATAAACAACCAGAATAAACAAATGATAAATACACCAATAATCATTCTTTGTTAGAAAAGATATATTTATCTGTTCAAATTATTTTTGTGTAAATGGATAGTTGAAAATTTGTCTTTGGAAAAGTAACTGCAAAATTGCTTATTTGATGTTTGAGATGGTTATTTTTTTAGAAATATATAACTATTATAAAACAAAAGAGGATAATAAAAATATTTTAAACATTTTACGATGGTACGTTAAGTTTATGTTGCAACATCCTGATTAAGAAGGAATTAAATTTATGTATTAAATATTTAAAACATTTCAAAGAGCAGATATCCGAAAAAATTATGAAAAATGCATGAGTATATGAATGTTTAGAAAATTCCATGTTCTCCCTGGAGAAAAAAATATAACTAAATGTAAAAATGCGCTTTCATATAAGGACAGTTTAAAGAAATAATAATTTAAAATAATTGGATGTGGAAATCCAAAAACTTCTTTTTATCTCATGCATGTCAGTACTAGCAAAATTTGCTGCCACAGTGCTAAAATTAAATTACAATCTATACTCATCGTCAGCATTTTAAAGATAGAAAATTTTGTTCATTAGTTCTTGAAATAAGACTATAGTTGATATCTGTTAAATTGCAACCAAAAAAAAAATCTATTGGGCTATTTATACCAAAACATAAAAAGCATTAATATTTATCAAGCTATACCTGAATCTGAATTTTGATGAAAATTCATGAATTACTTCTTGAGATAGAGCTATTGCAGTAATCGGGAAAAATATAGCATAGAAGTGCCACTTATTGGGCGATTAACACCAAAATGTAAACTGAACAAGTTCATATCATGGATTTACTGAATCTAAAGTTTGAGGAAAATCCATGTATTAATTCTTGAGATCCAGCTATTGCAGAAATCATGAAAATATGGCATAGCAGCACCACCTGTTGAGCGATTTGACCAAAAATAAATCAGGATCAATTTATATTGGGAATTGCCAGAATATATATTTTTATTAAATTCCGTGCATTAGTTCATGAGCTAGATCTAATGTAAAAATCATCCAAAATGCAATAGCAGCGACACAGTTGATATATTTACATTAAAATGTAAAAAACAATAATTCATGATATGGACAAACATAATCTGAAGTTTTTCGAAATATGTGCATTAGTTATTCCTATGTAGCTGTTGCGTAAATCGCAAAAAATGCAGTATAGCAGTGGAACCTGTTAGACGATGCACACTAAAGACTAATCATATCTAGTTATGATCAGATCTAAATGAATCTAAAGTTTTGGGAAATTCCGTGCATTAGTTCTTGAGGTAGAGCGTCCACAAAACTTTTCATACATACAAGCACACACTCACAGACTCACAGACTCACAGACAGACATTTTGCAAAAACATGTTTTTTCGGAATATCTCACCCCTAACGTTTAAATACCGTCAAAAATCGGAATTCGGAAATTTTCACGAATCCAATACATTATTTTTGTAACGATGGAAGAAAGTAAAAATATATTAGTTAGTAAATTTTTTACCGTTATAGTCAAGGATCGTACTTTTCCTGAAATTTGAAACTCAGCAAAATTCTTCGATATCATTATTTTCTTACAGAAAATCTCTTATTAGGTATGGATGTATGATATGAATGAATTATGAAATTTATATTTGAAGAAAATATGAAATGCAACCTACAATTTTTTGATGAATTTAAATTTATTACGTCCTGCTTTATGTTAATCCAAAATTTCAAAATTTTCACCCTAAGTAGTTTTTAAATTATGCTTAAAAAATGACAAAATGATGGTTTAAGGGGCCGTCTAATATAGAAGTGTTTAGATATTTTGAATCTTCTTAATTTTGCTCTTCTGTAATTTAGTGGTCTTCAATTACTACTTGATTGGCGCTTCAGATGCTTTGATAAAAAAGGAGGCTACTGGACGACAATCGAATACAAAACTTCAATTTGGATACAGCCCCTAAAATACGTTTATTTTAAAATAATTAATTTCACGGAAACTTGTGCTACGAATTGCATGAAAATTTGTTTTTAGGCTAATAGAAGTACGTAGAGTTCATTTATGCTGCCTGATTTGGGTGGTGCTATTGAAAAAAACAAGTTAGGGTGCATTTTAATATTTAAATATCCACCAAATTAAATTTTACATATATCATTTAAAAGTAAACTTTTCCAATCGATTGGTACCAATAATTTCTTTGAAAAAATTTTTTCTAGAGTACGCAGGAATCTTTTTTCTCACAACTACACTCTTTACATACAAATATGTATATTTTATCAAAATCTGTATAAAGCATTTGGATAATTTATCCACAATAGATTGGAAGAAACTGAAATTGGGGTTTCGAAAACGATATGTATTTCCAAATGGTACAAATAAACATCCTATTTCGGAACGTTGAATAGTAACTTTTTTTACATTATTTTTAATGTGCTGGAAACCGTTTCATAATTAATGCTTGAAGCATGATTTTTATTGTTTTCAAATACACCTTTTCATTTTTTCCTCTGTCATTTGTTTTAAAGTCAATAGCGATTCAAATTCCTAATATCAATTTTGAAAATGTTTACTTGCGCAAACTCGTCAGACACAGACTTAAAGGTAAACAACCAGAATAAACAAATGACAAATACACCAATAATCATTCTTTGTTAGAAAAGATATATTTATCTGTTTAAAATATTCTTGTTTAAATGGATCGTTGAAAATTTGTCTATGGAAAAATAACTGCTTATTTGATGTTTGCTATGGTTATTTCTTTTTTCTTTTAGAAATTGATAACTATCACATATCAAATGAAAATAATAGATGATGAAACATTAAGTTCAATCGTGATATCGTGTTTAAGAAGAAAGTGAATAATTATTAATGTGTGCTCTGTAAATATTTAAATCTTTTCGTACAGCAGATATCCGAAATTACTATGAAAATTGCATGTGTATATCAACATTTAAATAATCCTACGCTCTCACTGCAAAAAAAATAACTAAATATAAAAGCGTTCTTTTGATATAAAGGATGTTTGAAAAGTTAATAATTTTTAAAGTATATTAGTTTGTAAACTTTTTACTGTCATTATGTCCTAAAATTTGAAAATCAGTAAATTCTTATATACCAATATTTATTTTTTTTTAATAGAAAATCTCTTTTCAGAAAAGGTAAAATTTTCTGCGTTTATACAATATTTACTTTAATATTTAAAAAATACTAAATTCTATAAGATATTAAATATCTTGGTTTTTTCTTTTTCTTTTTTAAATCAATAAATCAGTTTCTATTCATAAATAAACTTCCTCGACAAAGGTAAATAAGCTGGTGCTTACCAATGCTTAGACGACTTCTTTTTCATAAAAATCAACCTTATTTATCAATGTATCCAAAATTCGAAATAGGGTCAATCATGTATTCTTTACGGATTATAATATATTTCTTAATGTATAAACACACCTTGTGAAAAATTATAATTGGATTAATTATCAATATTGTAGATAAAGATTACATCAACAGACTTTTTAATATTTAAATTAAGAGCCTTTTTTACGCCTTTCATCTAGAAGAATCACATTTTGCAGATAGAATGCAAATTGTTTACATTACTAGTTAAATAATAATAATAATAATAATAATTAAATTAAAACAGTCATTAAATGTTTATAAGTTTAAAACAAACATATAATAGTTCTTTTTTCAAGTTTACGCAAACTGTTGTTTATGAAGATGTATAATCTGTTTTAAATGATTGCACAACGAAAGAAATTAGTTTATTTCCGCACATTTGTGTCTTTTAATGGCTATTTATGTTCATGAAATTTTGTCCTGAAAAAGTCTATGAAGTGTACCACACCCGATTTCAAGGCTTTTTTTTTTAAATTATTCTCAGATGCTAAATTATAGAAGCAATCCACTAGAATTATATTTCCCCCCAATTATAATAACCAAGCCATCGCCTATTGGACGAAGTCTTGATTAAATTTACTTTTATCAGTCAGGAGATGGAAACTAAATATAGTTCTGTTCGATAAAGATAGACTGGCGGATAGAGAGTGTCATAGACTCGCTGACTCGCAGACAGATTTTTTGTAAAAACATTTTTTTGGAGATCTCTGACCCCTAAAACATGTAATTCCTTCGAAAACTGGAAGTCGAAATTTTTTAAATACTCAATATTTTATTTTTGTAAAGGTGGAACAAAATAATGAATGGTATGTTGAAAAATTTTATATTTTATATCAAGTTTAATTCAGCTCTTCTAGTTTTCTTATTGGAGATAGAGACTCATTTATACTTATATTGTGTAATCTAAATTTATTATTCTTTAAACAGTGACGACCCTTACGCTGAATAGAAAAAAGCATTTTTAGCGTATTTGAGTTATGCACTGCTATACTGTTAAAAATCTTGTTCTAATTTGAACCAAAAAAGTTTGTTTTTTGGAGCTCAATAGCTGCCATTAAAGATGGTGAAATCTCGTACCAACATTTGGAGCTTCCTAGTTCAACTTCGTTCCAAGTATTGGAACTATGCTTCAATGGGAGCTCCAAATTTTGGTTCAAGATTTCACCATCTTACGGTGGCAGATATTGAGCACCAAAAAACAAACTTTTTTGGTTCAAACTAGAACAAGATTTTTAACAGTGTAGTTATGTTATGTTACTATTTGAAACATAATGAAATTTATATGCCGTTAGGAAATGCACTAATACATGCTTCTGTTGTATATGATGTGTATTTATCATTTATTTTTAGCATCAATTAAAAAATTATATTAACATAATAGTCTATGCTAACAAATCTGTTTGAAGCACATTTTAATAGTGCTAAACTGTCACAATCATTATGAATTCACAATGAATTTATACACCTTATTACTTTATTTTATTTTAGTGTACTGAAAATTGTCTACTGTATAATATCGCATTCTTGATGCTGCTGTCGTTTAAATATAGAGACACACAAAAATTTTCGAATACAGTGCAAGCGTGTTTTCTATTATGGTTTACTTTTTTAAGTTCAACATCAACAATTTGCGTACCATATCGTGTCAGGAATTTTTATAGATCATATACAAGACTATAAGCGGAAAAGTTACGATTTGTAAATACAATAAAGACAAAAAAAGAATTTTTTCAAATCGGACTTAATCTTGCGATCGCGCAAACCGCCTAAATATAAAAAAAATTGAAATTTTCCGATTTTTTCAGAATTTTTTTTAAATGTTACATATACATATATTTTATCACTATAGTGAAAAATATTTGCATATTGTACTGGTTAATAATAATAAGAAAATAAATTGCGTTTAGAGAATATCTTCCGTTCGCGCGAACTCAATAAATATCGGAAAAATTGAATTTTCAGTGATTTTGATGTATTAAGAAAATAATTAAATAAATTCAATTTGCGGTCTCATGTTAAAATTTAAATTTAAATTAATACTATTGAGCATATGCCACTTTTGAACAACCTAGATCTTACCACGACGAGATCGTTGCAGGGCAAAAAAGTTTAGTAGGTTTCCAACTCCTGTTAGCAACGTTGCGAAATACTCCTGAAGCTGCCGTACGCGCGAGCATTCATCTCTTATCGCTCCCAGTTACTTCTACAGTGTGTCATTTCATATCAGTAAGCACGTTAGTGAATTCTGTTTGTTAATTGTTTGTATTGTATTATTTTAATTACATTAACAAGTGAAATGGATACGGATACGTATACGTTTATGACCAAGAAAATTACTAGACAATATTTTCAAGTCCTATATTCTGTCAACGAAGAGATTTTCTGCCAAATATTTTTATAATACATGGCGATGTTCTTTGATGTTGCTTTGAAGAGAGGTTTCTATTAGCAAGTAAATTGAACAACATTAAATTGAGTTTATCCTCCGTCAGCAATGCAGGGGCACAAAAAATAAAATACAATTATCAGAAGGCGTCGATCCCAACATTTTCTGATTATAGGATCATTCAGATAATTAATGCTGCTACGATAAGTTTTATAAACTAATGAAATCTTACATTCGAGACAAGGAAAAGCCAAACTTTAGAAAAAAGATTGATAGAAATAAATAGCTAATAGAAACCTCTCCTCAAAGCAGCATCAAAGAATATCCGTGTGCGTTGGAAGAATATTTGGCAGAAAGTATCTTGCATGACCGCATATAGGAGCAATGAAAAGATTGTCTTGTAATTTTCTGAGTCATCGACTTATGCGCATCTGTATCCATTTCACTTTTTAATGTAATTAAAATAATACAATACACCCATTAACAAACGAAATTTGCTAACATTCTCATTGATACGAAATAGAGCACAGTGGAAGTGGAAGGTGGCAAGGAGAGATGCATATGTGGTTATGTTAATAAAGATATGTGTCTGACGTAAGTCAAACAATTAGAAGTGACAACTGTCCAAACGACTTATCAAAGCGTGGCAATGATTTTATTTCACATGCCATTTAGCTCCCTTGTCAAAACAAAGTCCTTCGACTTTACATGAATGTGAACAACCAATCGGATATCTTAAAAGCCCTGACAGTTATTTTGGAGTCTTATATTCCAGTTTGGTTTGAAATAAACGGCAATAGTACATTACAGATGAACCTATTCATCTGTACAAAGCAATAGAAACATCTTGATATTTGCATGACGACCCACAGAAAGTGGTACTTCCTGTAATTAAATGAAACTGATTTTTTGCTTACCCGATGCAAACCTACTAATGGCAATGGTCTTTGATAAAAGTAATCACATAAGAGAGCTTGGTCTAAGAGTTTTAAAAGCCAGACAGACTATTTCGAAAGCTAAAAGTATCAGAAACTTTATCCTTCCTACTTTAAACTTCGATGCGGCAGATTATACGGAATTAATTGATTGAAATAATGTAAAATGATCATCTCCATCTGTTTTACATAGAGTAACCAATGAAGTAGTCCATTCCTTCGTCCAATCAGGTGATATCCCAGACTGGGAAGTTAAAGAATTTCTCGGAATCACGCAAGCTGTAGAGCGGTGCGTCAAATTGTTAACGGAAGCATCACTTAGGCCCCAAGAGATGGATTTATTAGAGCCGCTCTGAAATCAAGTTTCATGAAGCTAGACTTTAGCATCAAATTGAAGTACAAATTTGCGTCTAAAAGTCATACTTAAACAGATAAAATAACAAATTGCATTTAAATAATGTAAATAGCAAACACTGTCTTTGGTCGGATGGAGGGAACGTTGTGGGTGGAACTCGAACTGCAGCCGCCTCCCCATGGTGAGTTCTGGGTTGCTTATATATTTGAAAAAATCTAAACAAGCAAAGTACTGCACAAGCTATGCAAATGTTAACATTAAAACGTAAACTAACCTCAAATCATACTTTTTTATTTTATAAAAATCCCTCAAAATTGAAATTTTACCGATTTTTATTGAACTTATTGCGATATCGAAAAATATTCCCTAAACAACTTATTTTAAAATTACTATTATTTAATAGTACAATCTGCACATATTTTTACTATAGCGATAAAAAATATATGTATGTAACACTTTTTTAAAATTTCTGAAAAAATCTGAAATTTTCTATTTTTTAAAATGTTTAAGCGGTTTGCGCGATCGGAAGATAAAGTCCGACTCCAAAAATTCTGTTTTTGCTTTTCTTCTATTTACCAATTTCAACTTTTCCGCACTATAGCGATTCGGAAATAATAACTTTTGTTTTTTCGCACTACCCTATTGCACAGTAATAGAAAAAAAAGTAAACGTCCCTCATTAATTGTACAACAAAAGGATAGCTACTGGTAACATTAAATGGAAATAAGAGGTGCAAATTTTCCATGTGGGCGAAAAAAGTCCGGATCAGGTTTCGAACCAATCATGTATTGGCTGAAGTCGCCAATGCTGTTCCAACTGAACCATCCCGGCAGCATTTTCAGAAAGAATCATGTTTTGAGCACCTTATCGCTAGAACAACGATTGGCGAGGAGATGAAGTCGATGCTACGCACCCTTTCTTGTTTGTGACGTCAAACGCCTAGCGGATAGCAATCCTTCCTTCTGCAAAGAGATCGCGGTTATTGTTCATTTGTTTTTCCGTAAATGTTATCAAGCAAAGACTATAATATGAGGAAATGTTATCCACCGTTGTTTACGATTAAAACATATTTTAAAACATCAAAACAAAACGACGATTGGCGTTTGGCGATGCAGCTAGCTGACGTTCTCGCTTTCGCCAACTCGCCAAGGCTAGAGCTCAAAACGTGATTCTTTCTGAAAATGCATCCCGGCACAGAAAACTGGAGGACTATTTCAACCAAATAACCTGATCTATCATATAATCTAGTCTGATACTATGGATCAGCTCAACAGAATAAATCACAGGTCAATATATGGAAACTGCAGAAAACGTTGCAGACGAAAATATATTAGATTAATTTATAATACGATTTTTCAATCTGCAAATCAATTATAATAGATGTAAAATTTCCCTGTGGGTGAAAAAGTTTGCTTTTTTCTTGGAAAATGTGTATAGTAGGATATCTACAAATCAAATCCAGACCAAACGTTGTTTTTTTTATAGCAACATTCAATTTTTATAATATATTTTAAATCTTCTGTTCAAACTACGATAGCCCAATCTGATTATATTTATGCGAGTTAAAGAGAATACAGACGGACAAAAAACCAGAGTTATAAATGCATTTTACCCTTGTTAGGAAGTGTTACAAATTTGTAATATTTTAGCATTAGAAAAATCTTTCATATTTCTTCATAATATAAATTACTTTATATCAAGTTGGCCAAAGGCATCACCTACCAAAATTAATATCTTAGATAAAGGGTGAAAATCAAAATATTTATGGAAAATGTTAAATATGGCTTCAAACAATCATATTAAATCCTTATATATATTATAAATGTGAAAGTGTGTCCGAAAATTGGAATGAACTTGGCTTCAAAACGTATGGATTAATGTCTTTGAATTTTTGTATATAGATATATTATTGGTCTGAAATAAACATAGGCTAATTTTTATTTATTTTATTCAAATATTTTTCTTAATAATTCAACTTTTCACTATTTTTCATACAGAATAAATTGAAAAAATTTCCATAATATATTTAATCACGGAGTAAGACACAGGAGGGGAAACTTAATGCGCATGACTCTTCGAAAGTACAAAGTGAAATTTTGGTAAATAATGAGGGGGCTGTGATAGGTTGTAGGCTGGTTTTTTAGGTACTGCAATGCTTTTTAATGGAAAAAATGGTCATTTTAAAATTTTTTTTTACGAAAAATCTGAATTTTTAGAAGGTTGTAAAAATAAAAATCTGGTTAATTGTAGTTTTCTTCCCAACATACATATTTTTTATAGGTATTTGGCGCTTCATTTTCGTTTTTAAGCTCTTTAAAATACGAGATCATTCTGACAAAAATCAAAGGGCAGGCCATTTAAAAACATTTAATATCGCGGATTAAAATGACTGTTGTAAATTAGTTGAATATTGCAAAGAAACAGACTTATGATTTTTAGAAATTAAGTATTAATCAAATATTTTGGAGTAAATTTTAATTTCGCGTATAGTTTTTATAAACTTAGACCATTTTAATAATCCATAACTTTGGATATTTATAGCTAATTTTTATTTTGTTTATTTGGAGCAACTGCTTATACATATCATGGATGTCTTGTGTGTCAACCCCCCACTCTGCCCCCCCCAGGGGGGAGCACATTTTTAATTTCTTTACAACACCAGTCGTGTGACACATCATTTCAAAAGTCTGCAACTGCTTATTCATATTGTTGATGTCTTGTGTGTCACCCCTCACTCTGCCCCGCAGGGGGGGGGGGGCACATTTTTAATTTCTTTACAACACCAGTCGTGTGACACATCATTTGAAAGGTCTGCAACTGCTTATTCATATTATGGATGTCTTGTGTGTGGGGGGGGGCACATTTTTAATTTCTTTACAACACCAGTCGTGTGACACATCATTTGAAAGGTCTGCAACTGTTTATTCATATTATGGATGTCTTGTGTGTCAACCCCCACTCTGCCCACATTTTTAATTTCTTTACAACACCAGTCGTGTGACACATCATTTCAAAGGTCTGCAACTGCTTATTCATATTATGGATGTCTTGTGTGTCACCCCCCCACTCTGTCCCCCAGACGGGGCACATTTTTAATTTCTTTACAACACCAGTCGTGTGACACATCATTTGAAAAGTCTGCAACTGTTTATTCATATTATGCATGTCTTGTGTTACATCCCCTCAAAGGGGGCACATTTAAGCTGTTGCATAGCTTTTATCGCGGGCTTTGAGCACGGCGACTGAATCTAGAAATTCCGTAATGACAAAAAAATAACCTAAACTCCGGCTAACCTCATTTCATTTCGGCAAATTTCGGCACTTCGGTAGACTTCTCATTTATTCATTAATAGAAAAAAAAAATGTTTTCTTATCGGTCATCATGCTCAAAAAGTGTAATATTAAATAAGGATAATAATAGTAAAATAAATATTATAAAGTATAAATAATAGTAAATTAATATCAAAGAAAAAGAAAAAACTTGAATTAATCTAAAAAAACTGCAGAAATAATAAATAAATAAATAATTATAGCTGCATAAGTTGATAAAAATGCTATGCAATAGCTTTACCGCGGCAGTTCCCGGAGTGCCACACGTATTTATATATTTTTTTTACTTTGCTTCTATCTTTTATTTGTGACTGTGCAGTAAAAATAAATCTATTAATCAAAATTGTTCTTAGCTCATTCAGGAATTTTTACTTTTAAATCCCCATCTTTTCCATCCGGACATTCAGGTCCATGTGGAAGGCAAGGGGGGGGGGGCATCGCCCCGTCGGAGGAGATTGAGGAAGCAGCATCATTTTTTTTTTACCTGCACCAATTGTTCTTCCTTCTACCGCTACAAGAAGAAAGTATTGGATTCGTATAAATTTTCGAATTATGGTTTTCGACGGATTGTACACGTTTAGGGGTCAGAGATTCACAAAGCATGCTTTTATAAAATATCTGTCTGTGACAGACATTTTGTGGGTTCCATATCTCAAGAAAAAAATCACGGAATTTAATAAAAATTGATATTTAGGTAAGATCCTGATATAAATTCTTTCTGATTAGTTTTTGGCGTAAATCGCTCAACAGGTGTCACTGCTATGCTTCATTTTTTATGATTTACGCAACATCTGAATCTCAAGAACTAGCGCACGGAATCCAATAAAAATTTAGTTTTAGGTAGTCCCTGATATAAATTGATTCTGATCAGTTTTTGGTGTAAATCACTCAACAGGTAGCGCTTTTATGCTGCATTTTTTGCGGTTTACGCAACAGCTGTATCTCGAGAACTACGCACGGATTTTAATGAAAATTTATATTTAGGTAGTCCCTGATATAAATTGATGATGATTGGTTTTTGGTGTAAATTGTCTAATATGTGTCGCTGCTATATTGCATTTTTTAAGATTTATGCAACAGCTGTATCCCAAGAACTAATGCACAGATTTTAATAAAAAAAATACGTGTGGCACTCGGGGACTGCTAGCGGGAAAGCTATTGCATAGTATTTTTATCAACATATGCAATTATAATTATGTATTTATTTTTTATTTACGCAGTTTTTTTTCCTTTTTGTCTTTGATATTAATTCAAGTTTTTTCTTTTTCTTTGATATTAATTCAAGTTACACTTTTAGAGCGTGATGACCGATCAGAAAACAATTTTTTTTCTTTTATTGAATAAATGAGAAGTCTGCCAAAATGAAACGACGTTAATCGGAGTGTTAGGGTTTTTTCTTTATTACGGAATTTCTAGATACGGTCGCCGCGTTCAAACCCGTGATAATAGCTATATAATAGCTTAAATGTGTCCCCGTAGCGGGTAATATACAAGAGATGCATAATATGAATAAGCAGTTGCAGACCTTTGAAATGATGTGTCACACGACTGGTGTTGTAAAGAAATTAAAAATGTGCCCCCCCCTGGGGGGCAGAGTGGGGGGTGACACACAAGACATCCATAATATGAATAAGCAGTTGCAGACCTGTGAAATGATGTGTCACACGACTAGTGTTGTAAAGAAATTAAAAATGTGCCCCCCCCCCTGGAGGGGGCAGAGTGGAGGGTGACACACAAGACATCCATAATATGAATAAGCAGTTGCAGACCTGTGAAATGATGTGTCACACGACTAGTGTTGTAAAGAAATTAAAAATGTGCCCCCCCCCTGGAGGGGGCAGAGTGGAGGGTGACACACAAGACATCCATAATATGAATAAGCAATTGCAGACCTTTGAAAATGCGACTGGTTTTGTAAAGAAATTAAAATTGTGCCCCCCTGGGGGGGCAGAGTGGGGGGTGACACACAAAACATCCATAATATGAATAAGCAGTACTCCAAATAATTAAAATAAAAATTACTTTTAATTCTACATGCATTAATTGCATAAATATCCAAAGTTATGGATTATTAAAATGGTCTAAGGTTATAAAAACTATACGCGAAATTAAAATTTACTCCAAAATATTTGATTAATACTTAATTTCTAAAAATCATAAGTCTGTTTCTTTGCAATATTCAACTAATTTACAACAGTCATTTTAATCCGCGATATTCAATGTTTTTAAATGGCCTGCCCTTTGATTTTTGTCAGAATGATCTCGTATTTTAAAGAGTTTAAAAACGAAAATGAAGGGCCAAATACCTATAAAAAAATATGTATGTTGTGAAAAAAACTTCAATTAACCAGATTTTCATTTCTACAACTTTCTAAAAATTCAGATTTTTCGTAAAACATTTTTTTAAATTGACCATTTTTCCCATTGAAAAGCATTGCAGAAGCAATGATCGACAGCCTGCTAGCAGAGGTTTCGCCGTCTATCGTCAAAAAATCCGCATGGCAAAATTTTAACACTACTTTCCCCTCCTGCTTCTTACTCCGTGTATTTAATCACCTTTCTTTTTTCGTTGCCAAAAAATAAAAAAAACGGAATATTTATTTCTTTTCTGTAATTAATTTTCAACTAAAAGATTTTCACGTGATAAAAGAAAATGAAATAAATAAATGGACCCTATTCTGTTTTTCGGTTCGAGGTTAAAAACCGCGATTTTACCAATTGTGACGTCAGAGGAATACTGTTTTTCTTCTTATATCACGCAGACGATTATATAAAATTTCTTTTACACTTAGAAGACTTCACAAGAATATAACTTCACACTTTAAAAGAATATGAATATTTTAGTAGTTTTTCCAGTTATTAATCCGTAATAAAAATGAACCTTTTTCTTTCTTTCGGTTCGAGGCTATAAAATTCAACTTTTTACCAATTCTGACGTCACAGGAATACTTTCCATTAAGAATTTTAAAAATATCAATGTAACGTCATATCTGAAACAAAATATAAGTTTTTAAATTTTCAAAAATTCTGTTTTTTTTTTTTTTTTTTTTTTTTTTTTTTTTCCCGTTTTACGGAAACTACCCCTTTTTTGACACTTTCTAACATGGTCTAAAAGTGTTTACGACTTCAACCTGTCTGTATACCAGATGCCGAGTGCCAGGGGTCTGCCCTCTGTTTGTCCGTGTTTCAACTTGAGTAAATATAGTGGGATTCATACGAAAATAACATACGTTATTGAGATTTGCTATAGCATGTGCGGCATTGAAAATGAACCATGTAGCAATTACAGCTGAATCACAGGAGCACTCAAAAGGAGACTTTACATTATGATATACGGCGAAAAAATCATTTGTGGTGTATTTTGATAATGTTACATAATTTTAAATGTAATGAAGTCTACATGCATTTTTAAGGTTCACAAGAACATGATTACTATCGAATATGTTAAGTATAGTACTTATAGTGTGCGTACAGTGAGCTCAAAAGTATTTCAATATATCATAGTCTGTGAAGAAAAACCATTTGCAGCATATTTTAATAATGTTATTTTATTAAGGTTATTTTAATAATATTGAAAATGATATCAGTTTCTGAAGTGCACTAAAACAGGATTTATGTAGAAAATGGGGTGAAAAGGTTTAACATTCTTTTACAAGATAACAGAAAAATGTTCGGTAATATAATAGTCTACGGGGAAAAAATATTCCCAGCGTATTTTAATTACGTTGCACTATTTCAAACATGAAGAAATAAATATAGTGAGATAATCAATACAATGATAAATACTGAAATTTACTAATATGCTTGCAGTAAATTATGATTTGCATCACATTTGTTGTTCATTTACGGAGACGCATAAAAGATTTTGGACCTGTGTCCAAATCTCAGATATTGTATCCAAAGTATGGTCTATTAGAAAAGTATGCTGAAGAGCTTTTTCAATTATAGTATGTATTTTAAGGAAAATTAATGCATCCTGAAGTTCAGATACATTTGGTATAATAAGAGATGTTTGTAGAATTTAAATAAATCATGTATCGGACTATACAATAAACTGGATATATGGTCACCTGTGCAATAGCGATTCCCGGAAATATGAATTCAATAATTTGAATCGGGTTTTTTGCTTGAATAATTTAAGCTAAATGTGCGGTCGTATAAATATTTGCACGTAATATACAGGACTGCACAAAAGAATTCAAGTACGTTTCTGTCTATTATTAGAAATTGCTAAAGGTGAATTTTAATCTTCGTTATACTTTTTCTAACTAAGCAAAATTTTAACATTGTATTTAGAATATTTACAAGCACATAGATCACATACACAGATGCAGAAAAGAATGGGCCGGCGAAGTTATGTATTATGGAAATGTTGGATATTTTTTTTATTACCTAGGTTTATCACATGATTTTTCTTTCTTTGATATGGAATTCTGAAATGCACTACAACATGATTTCTGTACCATTGGGGTGCGTTACAGGTGTTCTTCAGTATAAATGGTTGCAATTTCATTTTCGCGATCGTTAATATTATCTAACACATTTTCCATTTATTTGACTGAGTTCTTTAAGTCCCCTATAAAAAAAACTATTGCTTAGCCTGGTATAAGATATGTGTTATATATTTTTTAAATTAATGTTAATGAAATGTTTTGTTTAATTAAAGCGTTTATCTTTTTTTTATGCTACGTGAACGACGTCACGGGTAACAGCTAGTAAATATTAAAAACAAATTGAAGCGGCTGTATTTAAAGTTCTGACTATTCCTTTAGCTGTAAATCTGAATGTATATATCACTTCACCTAATAAGAAATTTATACTACGATAATTAAATTTTGCTGATCTATTAATGTAAGCAGCAATTTCAAGTACTTTGATAATTCTTAGGAAACGATCTAAAATGAACAATTAACGTAAAAGCCGTTTCATGATTGAATAAAAGAGAATTCTCTTTGAAGATAATTTCAAATAAGCGTTTATCTTTACATGTAAAGAGAAAATTTTTCGAATTCAAATCTCTAAAGCAAATAAGAATGTTGAATACCCCATAGCAACTTTATAGTTTGAAATAATACTATTCAAGAATTTAAAATTACTCAACATGATCCTATATGTTAAATTTTAAGAAGAGCTGGTTCAAAGTTTGTCTGGAAATCTTTGCTTTGTGTATTAATTCCCAAAGATAATGGAATTATTGAAATAGTTAAAGTAAAATTTTAATTTAAATTTCAATGGACATTAAATAATATTATAGATCTGATTCAACTAGTTAATGCAAATATTTTGTATTAGTATATTTACATTTACAGGAACAATATAGAATATATTACCCAACTGATTACCATCATCATATCATTTTTTCAACATTCCGCATAAAATGTATGTAAATCTGGCATTAAAGCCCACAGTTTCCCAAATCAACCTAATTAGAAAAGAGATGAGACTGAGCATCTCCTCGTGAGATTTATACTGACGTTAGCAAAAACTCAACATAAAGAAGTTGTTGAGTTCGTAAGTTCAAACTCCAAGCCTGGGAACAGATTCTGATATAGATCTACGGACATCTCGGTTCGTTCCCGAAAGAAAATGAGATATCGGCAAAATGCCATGTCTGACCCGAATAAAGTCCCGTTTTCCCTTTTATCTATATCTGTATATAGTTTTATGTTTCAATATTCAGGATTAAATTTACATTGTTCATTGTTACATTGTCTTCATTTAAGTCCTAAACACCAATAATTACGCACGTAATTACACATGTATGCATGTATTTTATTGCTAATAATCTTCATAGTACTGCAGATAGACAGATTTTTTAAATTACTTTTTAAAAAACTGTTATATAAGGTCAATTTATTCTATTTAAGATGTATCAATTTAAGATACTATTTCTTTTTTATTATTCAAACTTTGAGCTACGCATTTAAAATGAAAAGGGAGGAATACAAACAGAGTGAGATAGTAAAATAAATGGAACTGTAATAATTTTTTTTCTAAACGTAATTGCTGTTATCGAAACAGTAATAAATACACGTCATTTATTTTCAAAGTGAAGTCACGCAGTTGTATAAATAAAAAAATAGTTATAAATATGTATTAATAAATTAGATTTTTTTTTTCTCCAAAATTAACCTTATGCTATATTAATTTCTTTTAACAATATTCTGTATTTATTTCAACTTATTAAAATAAAATCCTGTTATTAGATCTAATCTATTAATATTTATAGAAACGATATAATTTTTAATTCGCCTTAAAAAACATTTATTCTAATGTACGTAAATCTATAAAACGACTCTAAATTAAAAATAATCCTAACTGAACTTTATTTCTTAACATTCTTAATAAAACTCACTCTTTCCCTGTTTTTATCAACCTTTTTTAAGATAGTCTTATTAAATTTATTCCATAAAGATATTTGTTCAAAAAAATCATTTTTTTATTTATTTTTCTTCACGTTTTATATTTATTTCGTATCAATAAGTTCATTTCTTTTCTTTTTTGTGTGAAATTATCGTCTGTGGACTATATTCAAATTTTGATTACTTTCGATTATTAATTAGTTAAATATTAATTTTTTTAATAAAAGTATCGTTTGCAGAAGATCGATTCTGTCGTTTTAATCTCAATACTTGATATTATTTTCTGTTTACATAAAAGAATCGTGTTTAGAGATTATGAAAATTTCTAGAAACTTTTTCTTTTTTTACTTAAGCAATAGAGGCCTGTAGAGGGAGGAATTTTATTCGATGTTTCGGTTTGGAGTGGCATGCGAGAAGCATATAGGAATGATTTCTTTTTGATGGAATGTTTGCTCCGGAAGCGGAAAGCATTTCCTTCTCCATATGACTGCATTTAAATATAAATTTGTGGATCTGCCAATTTTTAGTTTTCTATGATGCATGCATTTTTTTTATCGCTCGTCACGAATCCTGTGCTATAAAATGTGGAGACTTGCGGCTAATACTACTGGCTCCCAATCTCAAAATGTCACAGATGTTGTCTGATTAAGAGCATGGATAAAGCTTGAAAGTATTAATGTATAAAAAATGAAATTTACTATTAACATCTTTGATTATTTTTAATTGCCTTTTAAGTAAAACAGTGGAATTTTAAATTTCATATTATATAATTTAGATTCAAAGCACATTAAAGAGCCGAAAAATTGATTGTATGCGAAATTTAAGCGCCTGCTACTTCGTGAAAAATAATCAAATCTTACATACGGTTTTTATAAATGGCTCACAAATTTTAATAGAGATTACATGATCTGCTTTAAATGGAATCGGGATCTATCGAAATAAAAAGACGAAATACTAATTCTCCTTTTTTATACAGAATATATATATATATATATATATATATATATATATATATATATATATATAGTCCCAAATTCCTATTGTTTTACTTTCTCATGGCAAATACGAAGATGAAACCACACACTCCATTTGTAGATCCAAAGTATTTGGGACCTGAAGATTCCGCTTTGGTTCTACAAATTCCATTTGTATTCATATTAATCTTTTTCCTTCCATATTCAATGTGATATAAGTTATTAAATTCAATGGTTAATTTCAAATGGTTAATATTGTTTACTATTAATGGTATTATATATATATATATATATATATATAGGAATACTCGGTATATTATAGCAAAAGACTGTCTTATTTATTCTCAGATTATTTTTAACGTTGTGAAAGAGAAATGGCAACTCCCAGCAAAAAACCCAGTTGCGTAAATTGGAACCTCGAAACTAAATTGTAATAACCTGAAAATCAAAAAACAAAATGCTTGTTTATGATCGCAATTCAAAACTGATTTTTTAAAATCTATTATAGAAAACTTTGGATTTTCAGAAATATTTTAGACCAAACCTGTGCGACAATTACTTAATTTTATATTAAATTTTAAAAAGTTTCAGAGACTTTTGGGATATCTTGTATTTTCTTAATCGACGATATGTCATGTACGTTAGAAAATATGTATAACATAAACAAGATAAATTGTGGAGACTGAAATATTAGATATTGTGTGATTTAACGTTTAAAAAACATCAAATTAGTTACATGAAAATAATTTTTCATTTAACTAGGAATGACGATTTCTTGTAATTTGTGAGAAAAACTGTATTAAATTTTGAATAATTACTTCAATTTTTTAATTAAATAGTCTACATTTTTTCTTTTATTTCTTATTTTCCATGTATGTATCATTACGAAATCCAATGGCTCAATTTCTTTATTGCATATCCTGTACGTCAATAACCTGATTTTCTTTTAAATTTTAAAGTGCCTCAGTGACTTCTTTGATACTCTGTATTTTTTTAGTCAACAGGAAAACATATACGTTAAAAAATATGAATAACATACATAAAATAAATTGAGGACATTAAAATATTAGATATATGATTTAATGAAAAAAAATCAAAATTTTAAATAAAAATAACTTTTTATTTAACTTGGAAGGACGATTCATTCCTTTTCATTTGTTAGAAAAACTGTATTAAATTTCGGATAATTATTTTTAGATCAGTATAAGTTTTTCAGTTACATATACAGGGTGCAATATGTTATCTATCGCCAGCCTTTAGATTCTTCTCCGTTGGTCGAAGACATATAGTTCCAATTGCAAAAAACATTTCATGTATATTTCATATTTCAGGTAAATATTCATGTTGTGTCCATGTTTAAAGTAAACAATCAATTTTATAAAAATTACAAAATCTATCTAACTTTTTATACGGTTCTCCGGTCCCTATAGTTATATTTAATAAAAGTTTTCGCATATCATAAGAGATGTAACTCAAACATTTTGACTTCTGTACGACAAAAACTGACAGAATTATTAAATTTCAAAGTTTGAGACTTTTGCACATGATTTGCTCTTTCATTTGGAAATTAGTTACAAAATTAAAGTAATTCAAGATCGAAATTATAATGCAATGTCTTTTTTTTTTTTTTTTTTTTTTTTTTTTTTTTTTTTTTTTTTTTTGCGATACCTGCTTTAGCTGATATTACCATACCAGGGTATCCCCAAAGAGAGTTATTTCATCTAAAAATTTCAATTACCATCAAGTAGGTCAAATAACATTCATAAGTCAAAGTATGTTTTGTTTGTTTGCGTAAAATCCGAGCAAAACCACTAGCCCTTTTTATAATGCTTTAGATATGTTTTGATTTTAGAGGCATTCCGCATAAAATCAGGAGGTAAATTATCAATAGGTAACCGACCATTACAGATTTTAATAAAACTGTTTTTACTCATAGAGGAAAAAGTTAGAAGGATGAGTATCAGACCGTAAAATTGGATGGTAATATGATGAGCGTTACCGCTCAAATTTAAATGGTGGGTTAAATATTAATACTGATTTGATGCGGAATGCCCATAAAATTAAAACAGACCTGACGCATGCTATAAGGGAGATGGTTTTTTTGCTCGGGCTTGAAGATAATAAACAATATCTACTTTAATTTTTCAATTTTATTTGACCCCCTTGAAGTTAGCTGAAATTTTTAGATTAAATAACTCTTTTTGGGGATGTTTTGATATGGTGATACCAGTTAAATCTGGTTTTACTGTAAAAAGGGGGCACTGCACCTTCATTTCGTTCATGAGTTACTTTAATTATTTTTTTAACTGACCTCCGAATGAAGGAGAAAACCATGTGCAAAAATATCAAACTTTGAAATTTAATAACTCTGTCAGTTTTCGTCGTACATAAGTCAAACTTTTTTCGGTTATATCTCTTATAATATGTATAAACCTTTATTAAATATATCTACAGAAACCAGGGAGCCATTTAAAAACTTAGATTTTGTAATCTTTATAAAATTGATTTTTTATTTTAAACAACGCCAGAGCATTAATATTTACCTCATTTTTAACACTTTCGCAATTGGAACGATATGTTTACGACTAACGGTTGAGAAATGAAATGTCGGGATATATAACATATTACACCCTGTATATATATGTGCGTGTGTGTGTGTGTATGTACAACGTGTCCCAGAAGTAATGGGACAAACTTAAAGGAGAGGTAGGGGACATCATAAATGAATCAGAATTGCATAGCAACCCATGATCGGGAACGTTTTCCTGGCGTGGTAAGGACGACACAAAACACAAGAAAGAAAAGACACGAACAGGGGAAAAAAATCTTTATTATTTTTAGTGCTTCAAAAATACTGGGACAATCCTGAAAAGTTCTGTGGAATTTGCTACATTCATCACGGCAGCTGTTCGGGAAGTTCGGGACATTCTTGGTGTTTTCAAGATCATTAGATCATTCATGCGCCGGAGATGCGCTCCGTGCACCACGTCCCGGAATCGTAATTTTGAACACTTGCTTTGATGAAAATCGTTGTCTCTTTAATGTTATTTTTTCTTATTTTTTTGCTGTATTAAGGATAATAAACATGTTTCCTCCTCTTATTCGAGTCCGGTCTTTCATGTGTTTTGTGTCGTCCCTACCCTGACAGGAAAACGCTTCCGACCATGGGTTGCTATGCAATTCTGAATCCTTGTGATATTCCTATCTCCCCTTAAAGTTTGTCTCATTGCTTCTGGGACACCCTGTATATATATATATATATATATATATATATATATATATATATATATATAACAAACGTATGTATCATTTAAAAAAATCAATGTTATTTTTATATTTTATGAACTAAATTTAATGAAGGATAGGAAAAAGATAATCGCACAGAAATTAAAAGTATCAAAAACACGAAGTAGTTAAAGAGCTAAAATAATTGATTTTTTTTTTGTATTATGATTAGGTTTGAAGTTTCATTTCAAAATTTGTGTAAGTCAAGCATTTTTTTAAATTATGTTAAGGAAAAAAATGTTTTAAGACAATAGATCCGGCAAGTAAAAAAATTACGAAACCTTTCGTTTAACATTTTTTACTTTAACAGTTAGCGTGTCGTTTTACTATATTTTAACTATATGCGGATTTCCTATAATATATTTTTGAATGGAATTCTTTTTTAAGATATATTTAAAACCTCTAAACGTCTTAATTTTTAATTACCAATATTATATTTACATATATTGCAATATATTTGCATTATTTGAATGAAAAAACTTTAATCTAAATGAAAAAAAACGTAATTGAAAAGTAGATTTAAACAAAGAATTTTTAAAAAAAGTGATTTTCATATTATTTAATAAAGTATTCTATTTCTTGATAAAAGTTTCAAGTTTCTTGATTGAAGTTTCATCTCAAAACTTATGTTAGTCAAACATTTTTTTTAAATAGAAAGAAAATATTACATCAATAAATCTGGCAAGTGAAAGAAAATTATGAAACCTTTCAGTTAACATTTTCCACCTACCAGTTAGCGGATCTTTCTGCTCCATTTCAATGATGTACCGATTTCCCATAATATTCTTCTTTAAAAATCTTTTTAAAAACTTTTCTAATATTTAAACCTTTTAATCTTTAATTATCAGTTATATATATATATATATATATATATATATATATATATATGTAATAAAAAAAAAAAAAATTGCGCCTTTTTGTTCTCTCTTAGCTTCAATTCTAAATTTGTGGAACATATTTCAATTTTAGTTTCATAATGTATTAACTTGTAACAGCTAAAATTCTTTTTCTTATTTTATTTATTAATAAATTATTGCTTGCTTCTCAAAAAGGCGAGAGGTATTTCGTAACCTTTTTACTTTCTGGAATATTCCCGGGATTTTAATTTTATTTTTTTTAACATCGCGTGACAGGTGTGAATGCGCGTTGTTAAAGGGCTTGTTATTTGCAAGGAAAAATATAGATCCTGCGGAGGACACGCCTGCTAAGACCAATCAGAACTGATCATTTTTTTTCGTTGAGACTCGAGTCAATCCTAATTGGATTTTTAAATGATTGACGCGGAGTACAAGGGAGCTAGTTTCGTCGTGAAAATGTTTTTTTTTTTTCATTTGGTTTTTGAGGAGCGTTAGAATGCAATTGCCTTTTAAACTATCAAGACGCCCGTTTCATTTCCCCGCCGATTTAAAATATCCAATGATGTGGACTGGATAGCGAAAGTTGTAGTGTCGATGTGTGCTAAGGTGATTGCGGGGAAGAGCTTACCTATTCTATGAGTTCCTAAATAAAGAACTTGAAGACTGATGGTGTTTGTTTTTATAATGGGGAAATACCCCAATGAAATTCTTCCACTGCTCGCCAACTGTCGGAGCGACTACTCTGCTCGTGCTGCTGCGGATTCCTGGAGTTTATGCAACATAGTTATTTCGTCGAATTATATAGTTATTACATATATATATAATCGCAATTACTGCGTCTATTTAGCATTGCCCTTGAAAAGGAGCTAAATACCACATTTCCAATATTATTCCAATTTTTGACATCTCCTCTGTTTGATATAATTTGTCATTAACTAGTTATTCCACATATTGATGATGATTTGTAGTATTATCTAATAGTTCTATATATATATCTATATATATATATATATGTATATATATATATATATATACAGGGTAATTTAAAAAAGATGGGAAAAATTTTAAGGGGTAATAGTATACATCAAGACAAACAATATTAAATAGAAACCAAGGGTCCCAAGCGTTTTCCAAAGGACATAGCTGCCATTAAAGTTTAGGGTTCCAAAATTTCAAATAATTATAAAAAATGGAAAAATTGGTCGATTGATTTGCGGTTTTCACTAAAATTATTCTTTATGTTGGTATTTTCTTGAAAATAAATTATAAAGATAAATTCCGAAAAATGTCGATAGAGGGCGCTTTAGACTTTGGAGTAACGAACAACTGTTTTTTGCCGTTATTTTTTTGCATCTCATTAAATGGTTTCGCAGGCTTAGACTTAAACTTAAATTTTGAGCTCAAAATCTGAATAGTTGGGAGTGGTTAAGTAGCACAAACTAAACTGTGTTTAGAGGTTCAAATTTCAAATGATTATAAAAAACGGAAAAATTGGTCGATTGATTTGCGGTTTTCACCAAATCTATTCTTTATGTCGGTATTTTATTAAAAATAAATTATAAAGCTAAATTTCAAAATATGACGATAGAGGTCTCTTTAAACTTTGTAATAAGGAGGAACTATTTATTACCGTTATTATTTGCACCTCATTAAAATTTTTTAGAAGCTTAGACATAAACTTAAATATTGCGCAAAAAATCTGAATCGTTGGGAGGGGTTAAGTAGAGCAAACTGAACTGTGTTCAATGAGGGTGGGGAGGTTCAAATTTCAAGTTATCATAAAAAACGGAAAAAAATGATAGATTCGTTTACGGTTTTTGCCAAAACTATTCTTTATGCCAGTATTTCCTCGAAAATAAATTTTAAAGATAAATTTCAAAAAATTCCGTTAGAGGGAGCCTTAAACTTTAGAGTAAGCAACAGCTATTGTTAACTGTTATTTTTTGTATCTAATAAATGCTTGTAAAAGCTTATAGTTAAATTTTGAGCTCAAAATCTGAATCGTTGTGAGTAATTATGTAGCGCAAAATTGAACTGTGTTCAGAGGATTCAAATTTCAAATAATAATAAAAAACGGAAAAATTGGTCGATTCGTTTGCGGTTTAAAATAAAACTTTTCTTTAATTCAGTATCTTCTTGAAAATGAATTTTAAAGATAAATTTCAAAAAATTCCGTTAGAGGGCGCCTTAAACTTCAGAGTAACCAACAACAAATTTTAACCGTTATTTTTTTAATCTAATTAAATGCTTTCCAAAACTTGTTAAATGTTTCCGAAATCTTAGATTTAAACTTAAAGTTTGAACTCAAATTCTCAGACGTTGGGAGGGGTTAAGAGGCGCAAACTGAAGTGTGTTCAGAAGTTGAAATTTAACCCTTCCCCCTCCTCGAACACAGTTCACTTATGCACTATTTAAACACTCGCAACGACTCAGAATTTGATCTCAAAATTTAAATCTAAGCATTTGAAAGCATTTAAGGAGATTTAAAAAAATAACGGTTAAAAATATTTGTACGCTACTCCAATGTCAAAGGCGCCCTCTATCGGCATTTTGTGAAATTTATCTTTAAAATTTATTTTCAAGAAAACACTGATTTAAAGAGTAGTTTTAGAAAAAACCGCAAACGAATCGACTATTTTTTCCGTTTTTTTTATAGCTTTCCGTTTCGTTTGAAATTTAAACCCTCTGAACACAGTTAAGTTTGTGCTATTTAATCACTCCCAACTATTCAGATTTTATGCTCAAAATTTAAATTTAAACCTAAGCCTACGAAACAATTTAATGAGATGCAAAAAAAAAGGCAAAAAATAGTATTAGGATGGATTAATTCGTTAATTCAAAGTTTAAAGCGCCCTCTATCGGCATTTTTTGAAATTTATCTTTATAATTCATTTTCAATAAAATACCTACATAAAGAATAGTTTTAGTGAAAACCGCAAATCTATCGACCAATTTTTCCGTTTTTTATAATCATTTGAAATTTAAACCCTCTGAACACAGTTATGTTTGTGCTACTTAACCGCTTTCAACTATTCAGATTTTGAGCTCAAAATTTAAGTTTAAGTCTAAGCTTACGAAACCATTTAATGAGATGCAAAAAATCACGGCAAAAAATAGTTTTTTCATTACTTCAAAGTCTAAAGCATTCTCTATCGGCATTTTTCGAAATTTATCTTTATAATTTTTTTTCAAGAAAATACCAATATAAAGAATAATTTTAGTGATAACCGCAAGTCAATCGATCAATTTTTCCGTTTTTTATGTGTATTTGAAATTTTGGACCCCAAACATTAATGGCGGCTATCTCCTTTGGAAAACGTTTGGGACCCTTGGTTACCCATTTACTAATTACTCGTCCTGATGTGTTCTATCACCCCCTAGCGTATATGCCATTTGTTTAGGGACACCTTGTATATATATATATATGTGTGTGTGAGTGTATATGTATAAGTAGCAATATAAATGCAATAAAAAAGAAATTGAAAACTAGATTTAAACAGAGAATATTAAAAAAGAGATTCATATATTATTTAAGAAACTATTTTATTTCTTGATAAATTAATAATGAAGAATAAATTTGTAGATATCCTTATTCGTCCGGAAAATCAAGCATGATTAAAAGTATGCATAACATGAATAAAATAGTTGTGGAATTTACGTTATTAGATATTATGTAAATTAAGACAAAATAACGTAAAATTAATAGAATAATTGATATTAATACCCCTGACCTGCAGATTTATTTCTCAATAAAAAAATTTATTGCATTTCAAAATACAAATAATTAAATGTTAGCCACATAAAAATTATTTATAGTTAATTTTGGTATTTAGAGCAAAGAAATATTAAATAAACATGTTACTATAGCTCATGTAAAAATAAAGTTTTACAATCAAAAGGAATTAACTTTTAATTATGAGCAGGATTTTTTAAATATGTGGTTTCACGAAAATCAATTCGCATTTAATTTGGAATGACATTTTTTTTTCATTTGTGAGAAAAACTCTATTAAAATTCTGGTGCTTATTTTTCGATCATTAAAAGTTTTTCAGTTGAATATTCTACTTTATTTCTTTTATAAATGTGTGTACCATTACATAAAAACCGATGTCTGAAGCTCTTTGTTTAATATCAATTTAAAGTTTTTTTTTTATTTCTCATTAACTGGATTCTAATGAAAGATTGTAAAAAAAAATGATCTCACACAAATTAAAAGTATCAAATGAACAAGGTAGCTGAGGAGCTGAAATAATTGATTTTTTCATAAAATGATCAGTTTTGAAGTTTCATTTCAAAATTTGTGTTAGTCAAACATTTTTTAAAGCATGATAGAAAAAACAATGTATTAAATTTATAAATCAAGCAAGTGAAAAAAAAAATACTAAACCTTTCATCTACCATTTTTCGTTTAACTGTTAGCGTGCTTTTTGCTACATTTTAAAGATATGTGGATTTCCTACAATATTTTATTTTAAGATTCTTTTAAAAGATATTTTTATAAGATTTAAACTTTAAAATCCTTAATTACTAATATATATGTATTTACAGGGTGTTTCAAAAATGACCGGTATATTTGAAAAATCAATAAAAATTAAAAGGCCAGCGATGGAAATACACCGTTTGCTGCAATATGCTTGGGACAACAGTAAATTTCCATGCAGACAAACTTTCAGAATTACTTACAATAGATGGCGCTGCAGGCGATTTGAAAGATATAGAAGAAAACGCAGTTTGTGAGTTCGCCCTTCTGTAAGTGTAAGCTTTCAGTAGTAAGTGTAAGTTCTTTCAGCTGTAAGTGTATGCCGTTTACAATTATCAAATTTGCTGTGAAAAATGGTTTATTCCTTAGAACAATGTGGAAAATATCGTACTTTAGATTTTTCTAGACTGCAGCGCCATCTTTTTTTGAAAATTGTAACTAATTACGAAAGCTTGTCTGCCTGAAAATTTACTGTTGTCCAAAGCATATTTCAACAAACGATATATTTCAATCACTGCCCGTTTAGTTTTTATTGATTTTTCAAATATACCAGTAATTTTCAAAGCATCCTGTATATATATGTATGCACATTAAGTGGGAAAAAAGCAATGTAAATGAAATAAAACGTAATTGAAAAGTAGTTTTATCCCTTTCGGGTCTGGTGTACAATTAACCCTAATAGATTGCATGGTCACAGTGACGTCACTGTGAGTCACTTTGGTCACATCACATCTGTGACCGAAATTCCACCTCTCAGTGACGTCACATTGTGACTGAGATGTAACTTTCTTAAAAATCTTTAGAAATTTATAAATATCCTTCAAAACATGTTATTTAATTTAAAAAACCCGTTTCTGACAATTTAAATATCGTCGCTTTTGTCACAGATTCGTCACAATGTTAATGTCAAATTAGTCACAAATCACACATTTTTCACAAATTTGTCACATTGTGACCACTTTGTTAAACGTCACAAAATAGTTCTAAAACGGCCATAACGACTTCACATTTTAGTCAATGTGACTTCACATCGACGTCACTTGACGTCACATCGACAATCGATGGTCACAAACTCACAATGTGACTTCACAACGACGTTGCAGTGACGTCACCTTGTTTTACAGGAATAGTACACGCATTTTCATCGAATTTTAATATTTCCTAGCAATTATTTTGTTACTTTCTACATATAGAAATGACAGTATGCCTTTCTTATTATGACTTCCGTTTTGTCATTCAGTAACAGCAATAAAAGTTTACTTAATTCTATTTAAACCGTTGGCAATTCCTTTATTTTATACATATATTTCAGTCTTTAAATTTTAAATATAGGATACTTTTCTGAACGAATCATGCGTGATAAAACACAAAGAAAACATTAGAAATTTGTAATATCTGTTAAACCCTGTTGTAATGCGATATTTTCCAAACGTGTCCAATAGCTCTTCCTTAGCCTATCTTTATATATATAAATCTTCTGTGCGTGTGTATATCACTGAACTCCTCCTAAACGACTGGACCAATTTTAATGAAATTTTGTGTGTGTGTTCCAGTGCACTCGAGAATGGTTTAGATTCACATTTCATCGAAATTGATTCAGTACTTTTTTAGTAATTAGGCAAAACTAATAGTTAGTGATTTTTCGATAATTAAAAGTGTTGAATAAGTTCGATGAATAGAGTGCGGTCGGAATGTGCGAGCGGTCTAAGGCGCCAGATTTAAACTCTGCTTCTTGAAGAAAGAGATCGCGTGTTCGAACCCCAACTCCTGACAAACGTGTATACTACAAATAATATTTCCTGTTTTATAATTTTGATTACCGAATTCAGAAAATCATTAACTAAAAAGAGGAAAATAAGATTTTCTATCAAAAATTGAACCGACTTCAAAAAATATTGAAGAGTGAAAAATAATTTCCTTACATAATTGTAGTAAGAAATTAAATTAAGAGCGTAGTGTTTATCGTGCGTATTACTATATTTACGCACATTTATTTGATTTTCTGAAGTCGGTGCCAAGAAGGACAACGTCTGTTGGTGACAGGACAACGTCTGTCGGGTCCGCTAGTTATCATATAAATATGAATCAGGGTGACGAGTGGTCAGGGAAAACCGGGAAAAACACAGTCAAGAAAAGAGAAAACTACCAGTAATTTCTTACAGAAAATACTTCAAATAATATAAAGAGATTATATAAACTGAATTTATCTTTAACAAAATATTGGTATTTATCATCTATATTGACTGCGTTTTTATCTAACCACTCACCACCCTGAAATTGAATGGTACACAAAATAAGTACATTCGTAATCTTTCAGACAACAAGATAATCTTTAATCACCAGTACGTCTATTTGGATAACTGCGATTTACATTATTAAAGTAATAATAATTTTATTCTAAAAATGAAAAAAAAGGAGCCGAAAGGGTTAAAGAGTGAATATTGAAAAATAGAATCGCATATTATTTAAGAAAGTATTTTATTTCTTGATAAATGAATAATTGAAGAATAAATCTGAGGATTTTCTTATTCTATTACACTGCTCAAAACAATTAAAGGATATTTGAAGTTTTATATCATATAAAATAAAGATATAAACGAAATTTTTTTTTGCCTAAAATAGAAAAAGAGAATCACAAATGCAAATTTTTCTGGTTTTCAAACTGTGGAGTATGCAAATTTTGAGTTCGACATCAAAAACGTCGTTTCAGCGGCAGCGAATGAAATTTGACTTTCAACTGGATAAAAGAGAATTAAGACAAGGATGATCGGCATTCAGTGATTGCTTTGTTTCGATGAGTACGATGTTTCAGCGAAGTCATTCGACAGATTCAGAAGCTTGGAGAATTTTTGGTAGGTTAGAGGGGGGGCCAAACTCAAGCCGAAGTAGCGCAAGCCATTGGAGTGTCACAAAGTGTCATTTCCAGGATCTGGAACCGTTTTTTGGAGAGTGGATGTGCAGGCCGAAGACCAGGGCAAAGTCGTAGACGGGCAACAACGCCCAATGAAGATCGGTATTTAGAGTTAACAGCTCGGAGACACCGAAACATGAACGCTACTCTTCTCCAACAACACCTTCGCTCGGCTACAGGCACCACGATTTCAACTCAGACTGTCCGAAACCGGCTCCATGGTGTAGGTCTGTACGCTCGCCGACCGATGGTATGTGTTAGATTAACATCAAGACATCGTCGCGACCGCAGGGAGTGGGCAACCTAGCATGCCAACTGGAGGAGAAATGAATGGAGCAATATACTGTTTTCTGACGAGTCCCGTTTTTCTGTGCATCCGGATAACAGGCGTATTTTCATCTGGAGGGACCGTGGCAGTAGGAATAATCCTGCGTTCGTGCACGAAAGTGTCAGATTTGGCGGTGGAGGAGTGTTGGTGTATGGTGGCATCTCCATTGACGGGCGCACTGACCTCTACATCATTCGAGATGGAGCTCTGACTGGTCGCCGATATACGAATGAGATCTTCAGACCTATTGTAGTCCCTTACGCTGCAGCAATCGGACATAACTTCATTTTAATGGACGATAACTGCAGGCCACATCGTGTAAACCTGGTGGGGATTTCCTTTTCGAGGAATGAATCGTTCGAATGGAATAGCCAGCGTGTTCTCCAGACGTGAATCCAATCGAGCACGTTTGGGACGCTCTAAGAAGACGAATTTCTGGCCACCAACAACCCCCACAAACTCTCCAAGAAATGGAAAGAGCTCTTCTGGAAGAGTGGGGCAGAATACCCCAACTCGTCATTAATAGCCTTATTGAGTCCATGCCTCAAACGTGTTCAACGTTGCTGGCCGCCCGTGGAAACCATACTCCCTACTGAAAATGATTTTCTTTGAAGAAAACACATTTTCTTTTTCTTTTTTTCTCATATGCATAAATGGTGTTTTTTTTTTCTTTTGTACACAAATGCGCAATAAAGTGCATTTTTATCTGCCAAACATGTGTAATTTATTCTAATATAACCTACTATGTCTGTCGACCATGTATCAATCAGCTAAAAAGTTTCCCAGATACAAAATCCACCTAAAACTGCAATATCCTTTAATTGTTTTGAGCAGTGTATTTTAAATATTTCAGGCTGAGCGAAAAATTGCCCAGGCCGGGAATCGAACCCGAATACTTGGCTTACCCGGAGACTTGGCAATTTTTCGCTCAGCTGGAAATATTAAATTCGTATGATAACTTTACCGATCTGTTAGATTGTGTTAAAATTATAGAATAAGGAAATCCTCAGATTTATTCTTTAATTATTCATTTATCAAGAAATCGATCTATCCATCGTTCTATGGAGTTCCATTACATGCGGCTTATTCTGCCGAGCTGTCTAAATGACAGACCAGATGTTATGGCCAATAAGGTTATGTGAGCGAAAAATCCTGGACTGTTATCGCCCGGTTAACTTAACAGGTAAAGCATTGGCCTTGTAAGCCAAGTATCCGGGTTCGATTCCCAGGCTGGGCAATTTTTCGCTCAGCTGGAAGTATTCAATTCGTATGATTTCCTTATTCGTTAGATAATCATACTTGTTTAAAAATATTTAGCTCACGAAATTCATGCATTTTATATAGTTTACGAAATTCACGCATAAAAGTTGTGAAAAATACCGTACGTATTTTTTTTTCTGAGTATCATCCCTACTAAGACAACCTTTCAGGAAGATTGATTTGAATTTAATTAGGAATGATGATTTCTTTTCTTTTGTGAGAAAAATGTATTAAATTTCGGGTAATTACTTTCATATCTGGTCAAAGTTTTGAAGCTAAGTGTTACAGAAAAATCAGTGTCTAAAACTCTTTATTGAATATCAATTTAAAGTTCTTTTTCTTTCTCATTAATTATAATTTAATGAAAGATAATAAAAAATGATCTGACAGAAATTAAAAGTATCAAAAGAACAAGGTAACTGGAGATGTGAAATATCTGATTTTCTCATAAAATGATTATTTTTGAAGTTTGATTTCAAAATTTGTGTTAGTCAAACATTTTTTTAAAGTAAGATAGAAAAAAAATGTATTAAATCAATAAATCAAGCAAGGTAAAAAAAATTTCTAAATCTTTCATTTAACGTATTTTAATTTAACAGTTTAGCGTGTTATTTTGCTATACTCTAAAGATTTAGTGGTTTCCTATAATACTTTTCTTTAAGATTCTCCTCAAAGATATTCATATATATATGTTAACTTAAACATTTTAATCTTTAATTATGAATATATAAATGTATATATATACATATACCGGGTGTCCCAAAAATGACTGATGGATTTTAAAATTCAATAACGTGCAAACGGTGACAGCTATTTAAAAATTTTTTACAGGAGGGTTATGTATAATGTCTGGAGTTTTTTACTGTAATTTTTTATTTTAGTTCGCATCTCAAACAATAGGTGGCGCTGACGGCGATTGAAGGCCAGGTGATCAATGCTGAGTAAAGTGTCGGCCTGTCCTTCAATCGCCGTCAGCACCACCTATTGTTTGATATGCGAACTAAAATAAAAAATACGGTAAAAAAACTCCTGACATTATACATAACCCTCCTGCAAAATTTTTTTAAACAGCTGTCACCGTTTGCAAGTTATTGAATTTTAAAATCCATCAGTCATTTTTGGGACACCCGGTACATATTAATGTAAAAAAGCAATATAAATGCAGTAAAATATAATTGAAAAATAACTTTAAAGAGAGAATATTAAAAAAGAGATTCAGAGTGAAAAAATATCGTAAATTTTATTTTACTCGTAATTTCAACTTTTTTTCTGGGTGCTATTCTTGTTAAAACAAAAGTTCATGAAGATTAATTTGCCTTTAATTAAGAATGACAATCCCTTTTCATTTGTGAAAAAAACTGTATTAATTTCATAGTAATTACTTTTAGATCAATAAAATATTTTCAGTTCAATATTCGTATGTATTATGACAAGAAAGCCAATGTCTGAAACTCTTTAATGAATACCAATTTAAATTTCTGTTTATTTCTCATTAACTGAAATTTAATGAAAGATTAGAAAAAAAAATGATCTCACAGAAATTAAAAGTATCGAAACAACAAGGTAGGTCAAGAGCTGAAATATTTGATTTTTTCATAATATGATTAGGTTTGAAATTTCATTTCAAAATTTGTGTCAATCAAATATTTTTTTAAGCTTGATAGAAAAAACAATGTATTAAATCAATAAGTTAAACAAGTGAAAGAAATTACGAAACCTTTTATTTAACATTTTTCAATTTAACAATTAGCGTGTATTTTTGCTATAATTTAAAGATTTAATGATTTCCTATGATTCATTTCTTTAAGACTATTTTAAAAGATATTTTTATAAGTTTTAAACGTTTTAATATTTATACTAATATAAATATATATGATTTTTGTCGATGACATTTTGAGACAGCGAGCTAGTAATATTATCTGCAAGTTTCCCCATTTTATATCACATTAGTCGTGCGAGATAAAAATTAATTAAATAAATAAACGTAGAAGCTTCATTAAACTACACACATGCTGCTCCAAAATAGTTTATTGAAATGGATTCATATAGAGTGGAAAATGCTTTCCCAAAAGCAGACATTTCATAAAAAATAATAATAATAAAAAATAAATAAATAAAAATCTTCTGCAAGTTGCCTAAACCCAAAACATCAAAAAAAAAAAAAAAATCTTCTGCAAGTTGCCTAAATCAAAAAAAAAAAAAAAAAAAAAAAAAAAAAAAAAAAAAAAGATTCCATTCATTTTTAAGCCTTCTTACTTAAATGTACGTTTCTAGAACTTTCGATAATCTCTAACCACGATACTTTTATATAAACAAAATTTAAAGTCAGGCGCCGAGGTTAAAAATAGCAATCTCGAATCTTCTGCAAAACGATAATTTTATTTTAAAAGATTATTATTCAACTAATTTACAATCGAAATCAAAATTAGAATATATTTTACAGACGATAATTTCACACAAAAAAGAAAAAAATGAATTTATTGATATGTAACAAATATCAAACGCGAAGAAAAAAAAAATAAATAAAAAGAATGATATTTTTGAAAAGTATGGTTGTGGAATAAATTTAATAAGACTTTCTTAAAAAAGGTTGATAAAAACATTGAAAAAAAAGATCTTATTAGGAATTTTAAGGAATAAAGTTTAATTAAGAAGACTTTTAATTTAGAACCTTTTTTTTAATTACACATATTGGAATAAATGTTTGGAAACAATGTAAATGCAATAAAACGTAATTGAAAAGTAGATTTAGAGGCAGAATATTGAAAACGAGATTCACATATTAAAGAAAATAATTTATTTCTTGATAAAATAATAATTGAAGAATATATCGATAGATTTCCTTATTCGTCTAAAAATCAAGCATGTTTAAAATTATATAGTTTATTACTTATGTTTAATTATATAGTTTACAAAATTCGTCCATTTTATATAGTTTACAAAATTCATGCATAAATGTTGTGAAAAATATCGTAAATTTTTCTTTACGCGTAATTTCTTTCTTTCTTTTTTTTCTTTTCTTTTTTGTGTGTGGTGTATGGGTGTGTGTTATTTTCCGTGTAGCATCCTTGTTAAAACAACCAGTCAGGATGATTAACTTGCATTTAATTAGGAACGGCGATTTCTTTTCATTTGTGAGAAAAACTGTAATAAATTTCGGATAATAACTTTCAAATAGAAATAAGTTTTTCAGTTTTTTTTTTCTTTTTTACAAATGTATGTACCATTACAGAAAAATCAATGTCAAAAACCCTTTATTGAACATCAATTTAAAGTTCTTTTTATTTCTCTTTAACTGGAATTTAATGAAAGGTTTAAAAAAAATTGCTCTTACAGAAATTAAAAGTATCAAAGAACGAGGTAGCTGAAGAGCTGAAATAATTGATTTTTTGATAATATGATTAGGTTTGAAGTTTCATTTCAAAATTTGTGTAAGTCAAACATTTTTTAAAGCATGATAGAAAAAATAAAGTATTAAATCAATAAGTCCTGCAAGTGAAACAAAATACGAGAACTTTGATTTAACATTTTTCGCTTTAACAATTAGTGTGTCTTTTTGTTTTATTTTAACGATTTATGGCCTTCTTATAGTATTTTTCTTTAAGAATCTTTAAAAATATTTTTTAGTAAGATTTAAACATTTTAAACTTTAATTATCAATATATACATTTTTAATGCAATAAAAACAATGTAAATGCAATAAATCGTAATTGAAACGTTGCTTTAACTAAAAATATTAAAATAAAATTCCCATATTATTTTAAAAAGTATTTTGTTACTTGATAAATCAATAATTGAAGAATAAATCTGTAGATTTTCTATAAATCATAGATATTAAAAAAATGATTAACATAAGAAAAATATACACATAAAAACATAAGACACAACATAAAAACATAAGACATACACATAAAAATATAAGAAAAATAAATAGTGGAATTTAACATATTAGTTATTATGCAAATTAAGACAAATTAATATAAAATTATTAGTATAGTCGATGATAATACCCCTGATCTGCAGATTTATTAGTCAATAAAATTACTTACTACATTTCATAATTTTTATAAGATTTAAAGATATTAATCTTTAATTGCCAATAAATACTTTTTTTGCAAAAAAAGCAATGCAAATGCAATAAAACGTAATTGAAAAGTTGTTTTAAAGAGAGAATATTGGGAACTTTTCATTAAATATTCTCATTTTAACAGTTAGCGTGTCGGTTTGCTATAGTTTAAATATTTGCGGATTTCTTATAATATTTTTTCTTAAGATTCTTTTTAAAGATATTTTTATAAGATTTAAGCGATTTTATCTTTAAATATCAATTTATTTATTTTTTAATTAAAAAGATGTAATTTTATTATAACGTAATTGAAAAGTAGCTTTAAAGAGAGAATATTAAAAACGAAATTCACATATTATTTAAAAAAGTATTTATTTCTTGATAAATTAATAATTGGAGGTTTCACTGCAAAAAAAGAGACGGCTCCATTTTTGCACTTTTGGGAAAGTTTAGAAATATCTTTAGTTATTTTAATTTTAAAGTTTTTCCCAAAGTATTTTTCAACACATGCATTATGCCATACACTTATAAACATTATTACCTCAAGTAGTATCCAGAAATACCTCTTTTGAATGCCTTATTTTTAACAAGAAATTGGACTTTTAAAAAGTGTCTAAATAGAGCTAACTGCAATTTGCAACAAACCCTTCAGTTAAAGAATAAATCTATAGATTTCCTTATTCTTCCGGAAATCATATATGCTAAGATGAAAAAAAGGATTTAAATTAATAGATATTATGTAAATTGTGACAAATTAATATAAAATTTTTAGCACAGTTAATGATAATACCCCTAATCAGCAGATTGATTAGTCAATAAAATTATTTACTGCATGTCAAAATAAAATTACTACATTTTACCTTTATAAAAATATTTCATTTACAGTTAATTTTGGTAGTTACAGAAAAAAACTTAATTAAAGATGTTATTATAGCTCATAATAATTAATGATTTACAGTTAAAAGCAATTAATATTGAACGTGAGCATGATATTTTAAATATGTAAGTTTCAGTAAAATTCATTCGGATTTAAATAAGAATGACAATTTCTTTCCATTTGTGAGAAAACCTGTAGTAAATTCATAGTAATCACTTTTAAATCAATAGCAGTTTTTCAGTTAAATATTCTACTTTATTTCTTTTACAAATATGTGTGCCTTTATAGTAAAACCAATGTCTGAAATTTTGTATTGAATATCAATTTATTTATTTTTCATTTCTTATCAACGGGAATTGAAAAATTGAATAATAAAAGAAAACTATCTCACAAAAATTAAAAATATCAAAAGAACAATACAGCTGAAAAAATTTTCCCAATATGATTTGGTTGGAAGTTTGATTAATAGAAATGGGATAATATAATTTTCTTTATTCTCATACGATTTTTCATGCTCAATGAATTAACAGCATAATTCAAACTGTTTAACAAATACGCTCTTAGAAAAACTTGTATTAAAAGAACACATAAAAATGTTTTGTTTTGTTTTATTTTTTAAATAGTTGTAAAATATTTTATTATAAATTTCCTCCTTTATTTAGTTTGCTATAAATTTTATAGTTCTTCGAAATTCACGCACAAATGTTGTGAAAATATCGTAAATTTTACTGTATGGATATCTGCCTATTTTTTCTCATTTTTCGAGTCCCATCCCTGTTAAAAAAACAGTTCTTAAAAGTTTGATTTTCTTATTCGTTTGGAAATTTTATATTTTAAAAAACATGTATATTACAAAAAAATGCTATCGAAGAAGAAGAGAATAATAAGAAGTGGAATTTAAAAGTTAAGAGACAATATATAAACTAAAATAAATGATTAGCATATGTGATATTATTGACCTGATCAGCCGATATATTAGTCAAATGTTAATTACTCTATTTGAACTTACATAAAAATAGTGTTTACAACCAAAGTAATTAACTTTTAATATGATTATTTTTAATGTGGAATAGTTTCAGGAACGTTATTTTGACATTTAATTAGGATTGATGATTTCTTTTCATTTACGAAAATAAAACTGCGATAAATTTCTGAATTTCTGTAATAATTGATTTTTAGGTGTGTTCATATTTATGTAAATACGTAGAACCTATAGTCGTCGTTCAATACCTTTTTCCGTCCGCATATAACAACGCAAAATCTATCCATCTGAATCATTTGAAGATTAAAATATATAACTGTTGCATACATTTTGTCGAATCATATCAAATTTTATGAAAATCGGATGTACAGTTTACAGTGAAAATCAAAGTATCCTGTCATATTACGGCCAATAGGAAAAAGTTGTTTTGATTTATATTTTAATAATGTTACACTCTTGCGAAAACAATCAAATTGATATGCATCTGTGAAGTATATACTAAAATATACATTCTGTACAATTTTGGGTGGAAGAAACATTTTTATTAAATTAAAGGGCCAGATCAAAGTATTGTATTACATAATGGTATAGGAGGATACATTGGCTTAGGCGCGTATGAATTTTATTGAAACATTTCACGTTTTATGAAACTTATATATGTTACAGGCCAAACCGGATTTTAGGCCAAACTAGATTGGTCTAGGCCAAACCGGTCCATCCTAACGCCCAGCGGATAAACTAGTTTTTCCTAGGCCAAACCGGTCTATCCTAACGCCCATCGGATAAACTAGTTTTTCCTAGGCCAAACCGGTTTATCCTAACGCCCATCGGATAAACTAGTTTTTCCTAGGCCAAAGTAGTCTATCCTAAAGCCCATAGGACAAACTAGATTTTCCTAGGCCAAATTAGTTTGGCCTAACTCTTATAGGATAAACTAGTTTAGACTGCTCTTTATTGGTCTGAACTAATTTATCCTAGGCCAATTCAATTTGGCGTGATTTTATTGAATTCAATGACCGCCTCAACGCCAACATTCTTGTTTGTCCTAGGCTGATCTAGTTTATCGTAGGCCAATGTAGTTTTACGTGTTTTTAGCTCACGGGCGTCAAAGCCAGAGAAATAATGGGCTCACAGGTTCTGTATGCATGTATGTACGCATGTATCTACGCATGTATGTACGTATGTGCTTACGTATGTAAGTAACGCGATAACTATTCATAGAGATATCCGATTTGGTTCAAATTTTGGATGTAGGTTCATTTTGATAAGGTAATGTTTCTGATTAATTTTGGGAATTCATTGGATAGGAATAAAGGGTAATAGGAATAAATATGTATGTACGTACGTATGTACGTAACGTGATAACTCTTGATAGAAATAATGTAATTTGACATGTTTTTAACTCATAAAGCTACCAAAGCCTGAGAACTAATGTGCCCGTAGGTTCTGTATTTATGTAAGTACGTAAGTACGTAACGCAATTATTCTTGATAGAAATAATCGATTTGCATCAAACTTTCAATATAGGTTTATTCTTATAAGGAACTTTTTTGATTACTTTTGGAGGTTATTGGAGAAGAATAAGTGGAAAGGGAGACGAGAGGCTGATTCGCCCCTTCCTTTAATTCAAATAAATGGGTTTCCATGCATTATTAGCATATTTTGTTCAAATTTTAGATATAGGAGCATTCTCCTGAAAGGCCTCCCTGATTAGTTGTGTTCATTGTTTAAGTATAAAGGGATGGGGGAATAGGAGTAAGGCCCCATAATTTATGCAAATGCTTTTTTCACGCAGAATTTACTGATTTGCTTCAAATTTTAGAAATAAATTCATTCTGGTAAAGCGCTTCCCTAATTAGTTTTGGAAGTTAATTTAATAAAAACAAGAGAATTACGGGGGGATCCCGCCTAATTTTGGCAAATGTGTTTTTCATGCAGAATTAACCGATTTGCTGCAAATCTTGGATTTGTTCATTCTAATGAAGGGCTTCACTGATTAATTTTCATGGTTCTTCGGTTAAATATAAGGGGGAAACTTACAATTTATTTCTTACTTTAAATTAGATAAATTGGGTATAATTCAGAATTATCCAATTTGCTTAAAATTTTGGACATTTCATCATGTGCTTCTTTAATTAATTTGAGTTTTTCTTTTGTTTAAGTATAATGGGGCAGTGGACGTTTTATCGCCTTCCTTAAATTAGATAAATAGGTTTTTATCCAAATTTATCCGATCTGCCTTAAATTTTGAATATAATTTTCTAAGGCGAATCCCTGAATTGTTTTGAGGGCTTAATGATTAAGTATAAAGGGTGGAATGGGGGATTACCCTCCTTAAATCAGATGAATTGTTTCTTGAGCAGTATTATCTGATTTGCTTCAAATTTTGGATAATTGTTTAACTTTATAAAGCGTATCTGTGATTAGTTTTGGGGGTTCAATGGTTAAGTATAATTGGGGGAAATAGGAAAAAGTAATCCAACTTACTTTATTTTTTTAGGGTGTTATTCTTTAAAAAAAAAGGCTGTAATACACAATTAGTGTAAATAACCTGTGAATGCAAAGGCATCACTTTAATTGAACAATATTCTTTTTAATATTGATCACGACTACTGCTCCATAGCTAACCTTGTGCAAAGTGGCTTTGTTATCACCCTTATATAATGTATTTTATTCAAAGGGTTGTAGAATACTGTCAGAGATTTGCAGAGGCTGGAATTTCCAGGCCAGGGTTCTAAATTATGATGAGTTACCTACATTGCCCTTTCTTTTAGAGTTGTGGAATTTTATTGTTTAAGTCTAAAATTTAGACTTAAACAATAAACATCCACAACTAATCACGGAGGCGCCTTGTCACAATGATCCTATATCTAAAATTTAAAATGAAAACTGATAATTCTGCATGATAAATCCATTTCTCTAAATTAAAGGTGGGGGATTAGCCTCCCATTCGCCCCCCTTTTTTCCTATTCAATGAATTCCCAAAATTAATGGGAAAGTACCTTATCAGAATGAACCCACATCCAAAATTTGAACCAAACAGGATATCTCTATCAAGTGTTATCGCGTTACGTACATACGTACGCACATACGTACATACATGTGTACATACATGCGTACATACATACATACAGAAGCTGAGAGCCGATTATTTCTCTGGCTTTAACGCCCGTGAGCTAAAAACACGTAAAACTACATTGGCCTAGGATAAACTAGA
Source organism: Maratus speculifer (assembly GCA_964019185.1). NCBI lineage: Eukaryota > Metazoa > Arthropoda > Arachnida > Araneae > Salticidae > Maratus > Maratus speculifer. The sequence continues at coordinate 416,013,780 of OZ025290.1, forward strand.
TCAGCCTAGGACAAACAAGAATGTTGGCGTTGAGGCGGTCATTGAATTCAATAAAATCAAGCCAAATTGAATTGGCTTAGAGTAAACTAGTTCAGACCAGTAAACAGCAGTCTAAACTAGTGTATCCTATGAGAGTTAGGCCAAACTAGTTTGGCCTAGGCAAATCTAGTTTGTCCTATGGGCTTTAGGATAGACTAGTTTGGCCTAGGAAAAACTAGTTTATCCGATGGGCGTTAGGATAAACCGGTTTGGCCTAGGAAAAACTAGTTTATCCGATGGGCGTTAGGATAGACCGGTTTGGCCTAGGCCGATCTAGTTTGGCCTAAAATCGGGTTTGACCTGTAACATATATATTGCTGAGGTTTACGAAAAGTTACTTCCTGTGCAAAAGAATGCAGATAGTGTTTATAGGGACAGATTGCATAAAAATTGCATTTTGCATAAAAATCGCAGTAAAATTAGATGTAATTTTCTTATTATATCTAATTTTATTGCATTTTTTACGGCCAAAACTTCTGGCAGTATTGCTGCCAGCAGTTTTTGCAGTAAATTCAACGGATTTCTTTTACAGTGCTGACAGATTAACCTTTCTCTATTACCCGAGACAACTGAGACTGAATTAATCACTTTAAAATAAAGATTCGATTATTATTTCAAACTATTTTTTATACTGTATTAAAATGTAATCATGAAAATGAAACATTTAAAGACAATGTTATATTTTACACTTATTTTTCTTATATATACATTTCGGTCTGACTGACACTTGTTTCATTAGATTTGAAATTTAATTTCAAAACTAATGCCAATCAAACAATTTTTAGAACCTGATAGAAAAAAAATCATTGTAAATAAAATCTGTTAAATTTACGACAAAAACTGTTGGCAGCAATGTCGTCAGCAATTTTTGTCGTAAAAATTACAGTAAAATTCGATGTAATAAAAAAATTTACATCGAATTTTACAGCAATTTTTACGGTAAAAACTGCTGTCATTTTTTGACTTAAATTTAACGGGCTTTTTTTTTTCAGTGATAGTATTAAAACTATAAGTCCGGTAAGTAAAAACAATTACATTTTTTTTTTTTTTTTTTTTTTTTTTTTTTTTAACAGTGATAGTATTAAAACTATAAATCCGGTGAGTGAAAACAATTACGAAATCTATTTTTATTTTTATTTTAAAAGTTTGAGAGTCTTTTTTTCAGATTTAATGATTTTTCAGTAATATTTTTCACTAAGATTCTTTTTAAAGATATTTTTATAAGATTTAAGTGTTTTAATCTTTAATTGCAAATCTAGTATTTTTTTATGCAAAAAATCAATGTAAATGCAATAAAACTTTATTGAAGTTTGTCTCTAAAGAAATACTATTAAAATATTGATTCACATATTATTTTAGAAAGTATTTTATTTTTTGATTATTAAATAGTAATAAGACAAATCAAATGTATTTATCTCTCCTTGAAAATAATTAAAAAAAAACACTTTTAGTATATTTTTTCATTTATCCTTCATTTATTATTTATTCATTTATTTCAATTGTCAAAATATGATTCTCATAAAACTTATGTATTTTATTTTTCTATAATTAAATATCAAAGAATAAATCATAAGATTGCCTTTTTCGTCCGAAAAATGTTATATTTTAAATACATATTTCACATAAAATATAAACTGTGGAATATAAGTTATTATATACTATAAAGATTAAGATTCTTAAAAAAAAAGGAAACAATTACTATAATGTTTAATGATTATGCTCCTGATTTCCCAATTTACTAGTTAATAAAAATGTTTGTACTATTTCATGTTAATAAAATTAGCTACATTTTTTCTCGATAAAAATATTTCATTCATCGTTAATTTTGGTATTTACAGTAATGAAAAGAAAATTAAAGATGATATTATAGTTGAAGTTTAAAAAAAGAAAAGAAGTTTTACAATCGAAAGCAATTAACTTTTAACATGAACATTTTTTTTTTAAATAGGGAACAGTTTCATGGAAATTAATTTCCATTTAATTAGGAATGACGATTTTTTTTATTTGCGAGCAAAACTATATTAAATTAAGGATAATTACTTTGATATCAATAAAGTGTTTCGTTTCTACTACTTGCTCCCTTTTATTCTGTTCTACTTCTTTCTATTATTTCACTATTCTACTTTATTTATTTTATTTTTTTATCAAAGAAAAATAATGTATGTACTATTGGAAAAAAAACGATGTCAGAACTCTTTATTGAATATCAAATTGAAGTTCTTTTTTATTTCTCACGTACGGAAATTTAGTGGAGATTTTAACAAAAATGATCTCCCGGTAATTAAAGATATCAAGAAAAGAAAGAAAAGAGAGAAAAGTATCAAGATAGGTGAAGAGCTGATTTTTTTTTCTTTTTTTTTTTCTTTTTTTTTTTTTTTTTTTTTTTTTTTTGGAAATGTGATTAGGTTCGAAGTTACATTTCAAAATTAATCTTAGGCAAACATTTTTTAGAGCATGATAAAAAAAAATTATTAAACCAATAAATTCTGAAACAGAAAAAATATTACGAACCTTGTTTTTAAATCTTTTTAATTTTAACAGTTAGTATGTCTTTTTGTTATTTTGTTTTAAGATAAACAGATTACACTCAATGTTTTTCGCTAAGATTATTTTTAAAGATATTTTTTATAAGATTTATAGATTTTAATGTTTAATTACCAATATACAGGGTGTCCCAAAAGGTCGTTTACAAATTTAACATGCTGGTCTGTCATATCATGATGAACAATATTAAATAGGAAACTAAGGGTGCCAAACGTCTTCTAAAGGAGATATGCGCCATTAAAGTTTAGGGTCCAAAAATTCAAATGATTATAAAAAACAGAAAAATTGGTCGATTCGTTTGCGGTTTCCACTAAAACTATTCTTTACGTCAGTATTTTCTTGAAAATAAATTATAAAGATAAATTTCAAAAAATGTCGATAGAGGGCGCTTTAGACTTTGGAGTAACGATAAACTAGTTTTTACCAGTATTTTTTGCATCTCATTAAATTTTTTTAGAAGCTTAGACATAAACTTAAATTTTGAGCTCACAATCTAAATCGTTGGAAGTGGTTAAGTAGCGCAAACTGAATTGCGGGGGGAGGTTCAAATTTCAAATGATTATAAAAAACGGAAAAATTGGTCAATCGATTTCCGATTTTCACTAAAATTATTCTTTATATCAGTATTATCTTGAAAATAATTTATAAAGATAAAATTCAAAAAATGCCGATAGAGGGCGCTTTAGACTTTGGAGTAACATACAACTATTTTTTTCCGTTATTTTTTGCATCTCAAAATTTTTTTTAGAAGCTTAGACATAAACTTAAATTTTGAAATGAAAGTCTGGATCGTTGGGAGTGGTAAAGTAGCGCAAACTGAACTGTGTTCAAAGGGGGTGGGGAGGTTCAAATTTCAAATGATTATAAAAAACGGAAAACTTGGTCGGTTTTCGCTAAAACTATTCTTTATATCAATATTTTCTTGAAAATAAATTTTACAGATATCTTTCAAAAAATTCCGTCAGAGGGAGCCTTAAACTTTATAGTAACCAACAACTATTTTTAACCGTTATTTTTTGTATCTAAAAAAATGCTTTAAAAAGTTCAAATTTAAATTTTGTACTCAAAATCTGCATCGTTGTGAGTAATTAAGCGGCCAAAAATTGAACTGCGTTCAAGGGGTGGGGAAGGTAACATTTCAACTCCTGAACACAGTTCAGTTTGCGCTACTTAACCCCTCCTATCGATTTAGATTTTGAGCACAAAATTTAAGTCTAAAATTTTGCAAGCATTTAATTAGATTAAAAAAAACGGTTAAAAATAATTATTGGTCATTCTAAAGTTTAAGGCGCCCTCTAACGGATTTTTTTTAAATTTATATTTAAAATTTATTTTCAAGGAAATATTGACATAAAGAATAATTTTAGCGAAATCCGACCAATTTTTCCGTTTTTCATAATCATTTGAAATTTGAACCTCCCCACCCCCATTGAACACAGTTCAGTTTGCGCTACTTTCCCACTCCCAACGATTCAGATTTTCATCTCAAAATTTAAGTTTATGTCTAAGCTTCTAAAAAATATATATGAGATGCAAAAAATAACGGAAAAAAATAGTTGTACGTTACTCCAAAGTCTAAAGCGCCCTCTATCGGCATTTTTTGAATTTTATCTTTATAAATTATTTTCAAGATAATACTGACATAAAGAATAATTTTAGTGAAAATCGCAAATCAATTGACCAATTTTTCCGTTTTTTATAATCATTTGAAATTTGAACTTCCCCTCGCAATACAGTTTGCGCTACTTAACCACCTCCAACGATTTAGATTTTGAGCTCAAATTTTAAATTTATGTCTAAGCTTCGAAAAAGATTTAATGAGATGCAAAAAATAATGGTAAAAACTAGTTTATCGTTACTCCAAAGTCTAAAACGCCCTCTATCGACATTTTTTGAAATTTATCTTTATAATTTATTTTCAAGAAAATACTGACATAAAGAATAGTTTTAGTGAAAACCGCAAACGAATCGACTAATTTTTGTGCTTTTTATAATCATTTGAATTTTTGGACCCTAAACTTTAATGGCGCATATCTCGTTTGGAAGATGTTTGGGACCCTTAGTTTCCTATTTAATATTGTTCATAATGATATGACAGACCAGCATGTTAAGTTTGTAAACGACCTTTTGGGACACCCTGTAGATTTGTTATGCAAAAAAGCAATGCGAATTAATTAAAACTTTATTGAAAGTCAGATCTAAAGGGAGAAATTAAAATATTTATGTATACAATGATACAAACAAAATACAACAAAATATGATTTATTTAAGAAAGAATTTTATAACTTTATATTTAAATATTAAAAGGATAAATCAAAACATATTTACTTTAATTTGGAAAATAGAAATAAAAGTCAGTTTTAATCTTTTTTTTTTTTGGGGGGGGGGGGGGTTAAAATATTGAATTACATAAAAGTTCAGTAAGCAATTTATTTCTTTATAATGAAATATTAAAGAATAAATCATTAAATTTCCTTATTCGACGAAAATCTTATATTGTTAAAAATGGAACTTAAGTTATTAGATATTATGAAAATTCTGATAAAGAAATATAAAATTATTAACATAGATTTTGTTTATTCCCTTGATCTGCAGATTTACCAGTCAATAAAAAAATTTTACTATACTTCAAATTAAAAAAAATAACTATACTTTCTCTTTATAAAATATATTTCATCTACAGTGAAACTTAGTATTTACCGTAATGAAAACTTAATTAAATATGACAACTTCTAAATGATGAACTCTTATAAAAATAAAATTTTACAATCGAAGCCAATCAACTTTTAATGTAAGCATTTTTTTAAATGTGGAACAGTTTTATGGAAATTATTTTTCAGTTTCTACTAATCCCTTCTATTATGTTCCACTTCTTCCTATTATTTCACTGTTCTACTTCATTTTTTTAAATTTTTTAGTAATGGAAATTAATGAAAACACAACGTCAAAACTCTTTATTGAATACCAAATTAAAGTTTTTTTTTTTTTTTTTTTTTTTTTTTTCCTCACTAACGAAAATTTAGTGGAGAGCTTGAGAAAAATTATCTCAGAGCAATTAAAAGTATCAAGACAAGACAAAAGAGAAATAAAATTAACAAGATAACCGAAGAGCTGAAATAATTGTTTTTTGAAAATATGAGTAGTTTCGAAGTTTCATTTTGAAATTAATCTTAGACAAACATTTTTTAGAACATCATAGAAAATAAATTATTAAATCAATAAATTCGGAGACAGGAAAGAATTACGAACCTTTTGTTTTTAAACTTTTTTTTTATTTTTACAGATAGCAAGTCTTTTTGTTAAATGTTTAAGGTAAATGGACTTTTTTTATTGTTTTTCGCTAAGATTATTTTTAAAGATATTTTTATAAGACTTATACGTATTAAAATTTAATTATCAATACAAAATTTTTTATGCGAAAAAAAAAAAAAGTGAATTCAATAAAACTTAATTGAAATATCTGCTCTAAAGAAAGAATATTAAAGTATTGATTCATATATATTTAAGAAAGTATTTCATGACTTACTAATTAATAGTTAAAAGGATAAATCAAAACGTATTTACTTTAAGTTGAAAATAGAAATAAGAAACCAATTTCAATAAAATTGATTCATCTTTTTTATTGTTGATGTTGTTTTTAGTGTTAAAATATTGATTTACATAAAACATAAGTAAGCAATTTATTTCTTTATAATTAAATATTTAAAAAGTCATTAAATTTCTTTAGTCGTCGAAAATCTTATATTGTTAAAAATATATATAAAATATAGATTTTAAGTTATTGGATATTATGCAAATTCTGATAAAGAAATATAAAACTATTAGCATAGTTTTTGTTTATTCCCCTTATCTGCAGATTTACCTGTCAATAAAAAAAATGTACTGCACTTCAAGTTAATAAAATTAACTATATTTTCTCTTTATTAAAAATATTTCTTTAGTGAATTTTAGTACTTACCCTAATGAACACTTAATTAAAGATGACATTATAACTCATGTAAAAATAATGTTTTACAATCGAAACCAATCAACTTTCCGTGTGAGCATTTTTTTAAATGTGGAACACTTTTATGGAAATTAGTTTGCATTTAATTAGAAATGACGATTTTTTTTCATTCGCCAGAAAAACTACATTAAATGTCGGGTAATTACACTGTTAAAAATTTTGTGCTACTTTGAACCGAAATCTGGTGCTTAGTAGCTGCCACCATAATCTTGTTCCAAGATTTGGAAATTCGGTTGAACCATAGTACCATTTTTTCAAATAATATGATGTAAATTCGTTCCAAGATTTGGAGCTTCAATTAAACCATCCTATGGTGGCAGCTGGTAATAGCTGCGAGCACCAAATCTTGGTTCAAAGTAGCACGAAATTTTTAACAGTGTAGCTTCAGCTCAATAAAGTTTTTCAGTTTCTGCTCCTTCCTTCTATTCTGTTCTACTTCTTTCTATTATTTCACTATTCTACTTCATTTTTTTACTCTTTGGTAATCGAAATTAATATATGTAGTATTAGAAAATTACGAACCTTATTCTTAAAAAAAGTAATTTTTATTTTAACAGTTAGTACGTCTTCTTGTATAAAAAATGGAAATTAAGTTATCAGATATTAACAAAAATAATTGATAAAGCAATATAAAATTGTTAGTATTTTTTTTTTTTTTTTGTTTATTCCCCTGATCTGTAGATTTACTAATCAATAAAAAAATTTACTCCTTTTCAAGTTTATAAAATTAGCAACAATAAAAACTCTTTATAACAATTATTTATTAAAAAATTTTCATTCATAGTGAATTTTAATATTACTGAAAATAAAACTTAATTAAAGATGATATTATAAGTCATATAAAAATATTGTTTTTCAATCGAAACCAATAAAATTTTAATGTGAGCATTTAAAAAAAATATATGTGGAACAGTTTTATGGAAAATAATTTGCATTTAATTAGAAATGACGATTTTTTTTATTTGCGAATAAATATATATAAATGTATTAAATGTTGGGTAATTACCTTCAGATCAAAAATCCTTTCTGTTTCTACAACTTATTTCTATTCTATTGTACTTCTTTCAATTAGTTTACTATTCTATATAATTTAGCTTTACTGTTATTATTATTATTATTTCTGTTAATGGAAATAAATGTTTTTCCATTAGAAAAAAACAATATCTGAATTCTTTATTAAATATCAAATTAAAGTTTTTTTTAAATTTGTTTATTATTAACGGAAATTTAGTCGAGTAATTGGGAAAAATGATCGCACACAAAATTAAAAGTATCAAGAGCAGAAAAAAAAGAGAGAAAACTAAAGAGATGAAATAGTTGTTTTTTGGGAAAATGATAAGTTACAAAGTTTCATTTAAATTTAATCATAATCAAACATTTTTTAGAGCATGATAAAAAATAATTGTATTAAATCAATAAATTTGGAGACTAAAAGAAAATTACAAATTTTATTTTTCTTTTTTTTCTAAGGTTACTTTTAAAGATATTTTTAAAAGACTTTTAAGTTTAAATCTTTAATTAACAATGCATATTTTTTATACAAAAAAGTATTTATGTAAATTCGTTAATTTATGTAAATTTATGTTAGTAAGTTTTATGTAAATTCAATAAATCTTAATTGAAAATCAGATGTATAAGAGAATATTAAAATATTTAATCACATATTATTAAATAAATTATTTTATGACTTGATAGTTCAATATTAAAACGATAAATCAAAACGTATTCACTTTAAGTTGAAAATAGAACTAAAAAGACATTTTCTATATATATATATATATATATATATACAGTGGCGGTCAAATATTTCTGGCCAGAAAAAAATTTCAGTTTATTTGTAAATATACCCACATGAAGAGGAATCTCAAAGTGATATTTATACATTTTATTGACATAATAGTTAGGAACTTACTTATAGAAGAACATGTAAATATCAATAAATTTAACTGACAAAATTAAGTATAAAGGAAAACGCCATGTTCACAAAAGTTTCCGGACACCTTCACAAGTTTGTAAAAAAGTGGTATTGTAATAGAAAATTACAGTGATCAACAACATTTGCGATTAGTGTTTTATCCTATTACTATTTTATTAGCTTTAGCAATAAGTACTGCGGCGCAGCAACGTGACATTCATACCATCAACGGTTAAAGATCGTCTATGGTACGTTTTTCCCCTATTTCTTGCAATTTTGGCCAAATTTTGGCTGAGTTGGAATATTTATGGTTCTGCAGACTTTTGTCAACTTCTTTTAAAAGATTTTCTATTGGATTCATGTTGGGCGCTTGGGCTGATCATTTCAAAAACGAAATTTTTTGTGCGAAAACCATTGCTTATCGAGGTTTGCAAACATTATTTATGTCGTTATCATGTTAAGAAAAATAGATGTGACCAATTTGTTTTCTCTAATAAGGCAGAAAATAGTCTTAAAAGATATCCTTATGCATTGTATAATTTACCTGGCTGTGGATTTCAAATAACGCATCGACACTTCTTGAGGAAAATACTCCCCACGGCATAACGTGTCTTCCGCCATGCTTCATTGTAGGAATAACATAGGTCGAATCATATCTTTTGTTGTTAGGTCATCGGACGTTGTGTTTGCCATGACTTCCAAAACTGTTTCGAATTCGATTGATAGAAAAACAGTACTTTTTTCCAGTTTTCACTTGACCAGACTTTGTGTTCCTTGGAAAATGAAAGTAGGGTACGTCGGTATTTTATTTACCTCTGAAAATTTTTTAACACCGACTCTTCCATAAAGTTATGTATCACGTCAGCATCATAACACGGTAGACTAACTTACCTCAGCGATATTTTCATTCCGTAAATCCCAGTATATTGCAACGGAATTTTCATGCGGATTATCAATGGTTTTTCCCCTGATAATTCTGTCCTCATAAATACTAATTTTCCGGGGTCTCCCGGACCTCTGAATGTCCTGAAAGCCATAACCATCTTTATATAATTTTGTAAATATTGTTTACAGTCGATTTTACCGATCGATAACTTAGCCGTAATATCTTGAGAAGATTGGCCTTTTATCAAGAAACTAATCAATCATTTATGAACAATAATTGTTGAATTTTTCAAATTTGAATTCGAACTATGTATACTATGTATACACGTTGATTCATTCATAAACACAACCAAAAAACACTTTATGCATAGAAAAAACTAAAGAATGATAAGTGGCCGGAAACTTTTGATAACATGCGTTTTCTTTTATATTTAATTTTGTCAAAAAATTTATTGATATGTACATTTTTTTCTATAATTAAGTTCCTAACTAATATCTCAATATAATACATAAGTATCGCTTTGAGATTTTTCTTCATATGGGTATATTTACAAATTAACTGAAACATTTTTGCTGGCCGGAAATTTTTGACCACCACTGTATATATATATATATATACTGTTAAAATAAAAAAAAAATTTTCTTAAAAAAAAATTTTCTTAATTTTCTCAGTTATTTTTTATATAATTGGAGTATGCAGCTTTGTGGTGCCTTGCGAAACCTGTGAGGATACACTTTTTTACAATTTTTTGATACCTGTGCTCCTCCCACCTTCTGAAGAGCAGGGAGTTTATTTTGTTTTGTTTTTTTGGTGTTGCTCTTTTGTGGTTCATTGTTGTTTCACCCATTTTTACATTTTTTTCATCTTTTCATCGTTTTTCATATTTTTTTCATAAAAGAGTATATAAATTTTGTGCAAAGACAGAGCTGCTATGCGCCGGTTGCATAAAGATAGTAATATTTTTTTCACTTTGTCAAGATATATATATATATATATATATATATATATATATATATATATATATATATATATATATATATATATATATATATATATATATATATATATATATATATATATATATATATATATATATATATTGCCGGTTAAAATATTGATTAACATAAGACTTAAGTAAGTAATTTATTTTATTAAAATTAAACACTAAAGAATAAATCATAAGGTATCCCTATTCGGCAGATATATCATATTGTTAAAAATATGCTATTTAATTTATCAGATATTATGCAAATTATAATAAATAAATATATAATTATTAGCCTAGTTTATATTTATGTGCCTAATCTGCAAATTTTCAAGTCAATAAAATTATTCAGACCATTTCAAATCAATAAAATTAACTACACTTTCTCTTTATATAAAATGCAGAGAATTTTGTTATTTACCTTAATGAAAACCTAATTAAAGATGTCATTATGAATCATATTAAAATAGGGTTTTTCAATCGAAAGCGATGACCTTTTAATGTCAGCAATGTTTTTAAAATGGAATAGTCTCTCAAAACAGAATTCGCATTTAATTAGGAATTACGATTTCTTTTGATATACGAAAAAAATATTGAATTTCGCATTATTACTTTCAGATCAATAAATGTTTTTTAGTTAAACATTCTACATTATTTTTTTCAGAAATATGCATATCATTAAAGAAACAATAAAGTCTGAAGCACTTTATTGACAATTCTTTTAAAGTTTTTTATTTCTCATCAACTGAAATTTAATAAAAAAGATTAAAATATCTCACAAAAATTAAAAGCATAAAAAACGTAATAAAAAAGATTAAAATATCTCACAAAAATTAAAAGCATAAAAAACGTAATAAATGAAGAGCCGAAATAACAGATTTTTTAATAATGAGATTAGGCTTCATGTTTCATTTCAAAATTAATGTAGTCAAACATTTTTTTATAGAACATGAAATTTTACCTTAATGAAAACTTAATTAAAGATCGCATTATAAATCATATAAAAATAAAGTTTTTCTATCGAAATCAATGACCTTTTAATATAAGCAATGTTTTTAAAATGGAATAGTCTCTGAAAACTGAATTCGCATTTAATTAGGAATTACGATTTCTTTTCATTTACGAAAAAAATATTGAATTTATTATTACTATCAGATATAATTACTTTCATATCAATAAATGTTTTTCAGTTAAATATACTACATTATTTTCTTCAAAATTGTGTGTATCATTAAAGAAACAATAAAGTGCGAAACACTTTATTGACAACCCATTTAACGTTTTTTATTTCTCATCAACTGAAATTTAATAAACAAGATTAAAAAATGATCGCACAGAAATTAAAAGTATCAAAAAACGTAATAGCTGGAGAGCTGAAATAATTGATTTTTTCAATTATGTAATTAAGCTTGATGTCTCATTTCAAAATTAGTGTTTGTCAAACATTTTTTTCTGAAACATGATAGAAGAAAATGTATTAAATCAATAAATCCTTTGGGTGAACGATTACAGAAAATATAAAGTCTGAAATTCTTTATTGACAATCAATTTAACGTTTCTCATTTCTTATCAACTAAAACTTAATCAAAATGATTTAAAAAAATGATCTCACAGAAATTAAAAGTATCAAAAAACGTAATAACTGAAGAGCTGAAATAACTGATTTTTTGAATTATGTAATTAAGCTGGATATTTCATTTCAAAATTAGCGTTATTCAAACATTTATTTCTTGAATACGATAGAAAAATATGTATTAATTCAATAAATCTGATGGGCGAAAAAATTATGAAACCTTTCTCGAAAATTTTACTTTAACATTTAGCATGTCTTTTTGTCATATTTTTAAGACATTTGGATTTCATTTAATATTTTTTATTGGCATCCTTTTTAAAATTATTGTAAGATTTAAACATTATAATATTTAATTACCAATATGGAATTTGTGCAAAAGGCATTGTAAATAGAATAAAATTTAATTGGAAAGGAACTCTGAAGGAAGAACATCAAAATATTGTATTTTAAATATTAAATATGTAAATTTAAATATGTAATTAAATATTAAAGAATAAAGCATAAGATTTCTTTATTTGTCCGGAGGTGATATATTTTTTTAAGTGTGTATAACATGAAAAAAAAAATGTGGAATTTACGTTATTAGATGTGATGTGAATTAAGTTAAATAAATATAAAATTGTAAGCGTATTTTATGTTTATGCCACTGATTTGGAAATTTATTAATCAGTGAAATTATTTATTCTATTTCAAGTTAATAAAATTAACAATGTTTTCACAAAATCTTTTTTTTTTTTTTTTTTTTTTTTTTTTTGTATTTACAGCAATGAAGATGTCATTAAATTATGGCATCATAATCCATATAAACATATTGCTTTAAAATCGAAACCAATTAACTTTTAACGTGAGCAGATTCTTTTATTTTAATATGGTATAATTTCATCAAAATTAATTTGCATTTAATTAGGAATGACACCTTCTTTTTATTACGCAGAAAATCTGTATTAAATTTCTATTAATTACATTCAGATCGATAAAAAATTTCAGTTAAATACTCTAATTTATTTATTTTGGAAATTTCTGTAACATTACGGAAAAACCAATGTCTAAAATCCTTTATTAAAAATTAATTTAAAGTTCTTTTCATTTCTCGTCAACTGGAATTTAATGAAAGAGCTAAAAAAATGATTTCACAGAAATTAAAAGAAACAAAAGAACGATGTAGCTGAAGAATCGAAATAACAGATTTTTTTAATAATATGATTAGGTTTGAAATTTAACTTTAAAAATAGAATTAGTCAAACTTTTTTTATATCATGACAGAAATAAAATAAATTAAATCATTAGATCAGATGGTTGAAAAAAAAAGTTGTTATTTTTTTTTTCTTAATTTCACTCTGATATTAAGCGAGTCTTTTTGTAGAATTTTTAAGATTTATGGATTGCATTTAATATTTTCCAATAAGATTCCATTTAAAAAGATTATTTTAGGATTTTGTTTTTTTTATGTTTAATTACCAATATGGAATTTTTTGTGCAAAAAAAGCAGTGAATGCATTAACGCCTAATTAGAAAGTAATTCTGAATGGAGACTATCAAAATATTGATTCACAAAAAATTTAAATGTGTATTTTTTTTTTTTTTTTTTTTTTTTTTTTTTTTTTTTTTTTTTGGATAAGTAAATATTATAGAATAAATCATTAGATTTTCTTATTCATACAGAAATAAAATATTTTTTTTAATGTGTGTAACATAAAAAAAATAATTTGTGGAATTTAAGTTATTGGTTACTACGTGAATTAAAACTATGAAATGTAAAATGTTAGTATAGTTTATGTTTATGCCACAGAATGGGAAGATTTACTAGTAGATAAACATTTTTACTTCATTTCAAGTTAATATAATTCACAGTGTTTTCTGTTCATAAAAAATATTTCATTTATACTTATTTTTGATATTTACAATAATGAAGACTTCATTAAATATAGTGTTATAACTCATATAAACATAATGCTTTACAATCGAAAGCTATTAACATTTAACGTAAGCTGATTTTTTTTATTTTAATATAGTATAGTTCCTTGTAAATAAATTTGAATTTAATAAGAAATAACAATTTCTTTTTATTTCTCAGTCAGAATATCTGAGATTAACTTTGTATTAATTACAGTTTGATTAATAAAGTGTTTCAGTTAAATATTATACTTTGCTTCTTTTAAAAATTTATAAAATGTTACAGAAAAACCTGTGTCTATAACAATCTATTGAATATCAATTTAGAGTTCTTTTTTATTTCTTATTGGAATTTAATGAAAGAGCTAAAAAAAGATCTCACAGAAATTAAAAGGATCAAAAGAACAATGTAGCTGAAGAGCTGAAATAATTGATTTTTTGATAATATGATTAGTTTTGAAGTTTCGGTTTAAAATTAGTGTTAGTAAACTTTTTTTTACATCATGATAGAAAGAATATAAATTAAATAAGTAAATCAGATAGTTAAAAAAAGATACTTTTTTTTAATTTAACATTTAGCTTGTTGTTTTCTTATATTTTATGGGTTGGGTTTATGAATTTCATTTAATATTTTCCATTAAGAGTCTGTTAAAAAGTATTATTGTAAGATTTAAACATTTTAATATTTCATTACCAATATGAGATTTTTTTTTTTTTGTTCAAACATGTGTATGTATTAATTCAACAAATCCGATGGGTGGAAAAATTTGCGAAACCTTTTCAAAATTTTCTGTTTAGAATTTAGTTTTTTCTTTTTGTTATATTTTTTAAGATTTATTGATTTCATTTAATATTTTTAATGAAATTTTTTTAAAGATATTTTTATAAGATTTAATCTCTTTAATACTTAATTAACAATATGGAATTTGTGCAAAAAGGCTATGTAAATACAATAAAACTTAATTGAAAACGAACTCTGAAAGAAGACTGTCAAAATAATGTACTTATTTCTGGATAATTAAATATTAAATAATAAAGCATTAGGTTTTCACAGTTATCTCGAAATGATATATTTTTTAAAAAATAAATTGTAGAATTTAAATTATTAAGATCAATAGATCAATTAAACTATTAAGATCGATAAGGTTTTTCATTTAAATGTTCTACTTAATTTCGTTTGGAAATTTATGTAATATTACAGAAAAAAGAATTTCTGAAACACTTCAGTGAATATCAATCAAATTTTTTGTTTGTTTGTTTGTTTGTTTGTCTGTTTGTTTTTCATCAACTGGAATTTAATGAAAGACCTAAAAAATGATCTCGCAGAAATTAAAAGGATCAAAAGAACAATATAGCTGAAGAGCCAAAATAATTGATTTTTTGTTAATATGATTAAGTTTGAAGTTTCACTTTGATATTGGAGTTAGTGAATTTTATATATATATATATATATATATATATATATATATATCATGGTACAAAGAAAATAAATTAAATCGATGAATCAGATGGTTGAAAAAGAGTTTCACTCCAATATTTAGCATGTCTTTTTGTTAAATTTTTAAGATTTATTTATATTAATGATTTAATATTTTACAGTAAAATACTATTTAAAATTATTATTGTAAGGTTTATAGGTTTTAAAGTTAATTACGAATATGGAAATTTTTGGGCAAAAAAACAATGTAATTACAATGAAACCTAATTGAAAAAAATACTCTGAAGTTACCCTATCAAATTATTGAGTCACTTAAAATTTAAGTAAGTATTTTATTTCTGGATGATTAAATATTAGAGAATAAATTAGAGAATATTCCCTTATTTGTCCAGAAATGGTGTATTTTTAAAAATATGTATAACATGAAAAATAAATTGTGTAATTTCAGTTATTATTTATTATTGCGAATTTTGACAAAGAAATATAAAATTGTGAGTATTGTTGACAGTATGCCACAGATCATCACATTTAAAAGTCAATAATATTATTTACTCCATTTCAAGATATTAAAATTAACAACGTTTTCTCTTAATAAGATATATTTATTCATACTAATTTTTGATATTTGCAATAATGAAACTTCAATTAAAGATAGTATAATAACCCATATGAATATAATGCTTTACAATCGAAAACAATTAACTTTTAACGTAAGCTCATTCTTTTATTTTAATATGGCATAGTTTCTTGAAAATAAATTTGCATTTAATTAGGAATGACAATTTCTTTTCATTTCTTAAAATATCTAATATTAAAGCTTTTATTAATTACAGTCAGATCAATAGAGTATTTCTGTTTAATATTATACATTGTTTCTATACAGAAAAAAATCTCATTCATCAAGTCTGAAACAATTTATTGAATATCAATTTAAAATTCTTTTTATCTTTCATCAGCTGGAGTTTAATGATAGGGCTAAAAAAATGATCTCATAGAAAATAAAAAAGTTCAAAAGAACAATATAACTGAAGAGCCGAAATAATTGATTTTTTGATAATATGATTAGATTTCAAGTTTCACTTTAAAATTAGTGGTAGTCATTTTTTTATATCATGATAGAAAGAAAATGAATTAAATCAATAAATCAGATAGTTGAAAAAAAGTTACTATTTTTTTTCAATTTGACATTTAGCTTGTTGTTTTGATATATTTTAAGATTTGCGGATTTCATTTAATATTTTCCAATAACAGTCTGTTTAAAAATATTATTGCAAGACTTAAACTTTTTAATGTTTCGTTACAAATATGAGATTTTTTGTTCAAACAAGTGTGAGTATTAAATCAACAAATCCGATGGATGAAAAAATTTGCAAAACATTTTCGAAACTTTCTACTTAACATTTAGCGCGTCTTTTTGTTATATTTTTAAGATTTATAAACTTCATTGAATATTTTTTAATGAAATTTTTTTAAGATATTTTTATAAGATTTAAACCCTTTAATATTTAATTAGCAATATGTAATTTGCGCTAAAAGGTTATGTAAATACAATAAAACTTAATTTAAAAGGAACTCTCAAGGAAGAATGTCAAAATATTGTATTTTACTTCTGAATAATTAAATATTAAATAATAATGCATTAGATTTTCATATTTGTCCGGAAATGATGTATTTTTAAAAACGTGTATATCATGAAAAAAATTATTATAAAGTTATTAAGATCAATAGATCAATTAAATTATTAAGATAAATTTTCAGATCAATAAGGTTTTTTATTTAAACGTTCTACTTTATTTCTTTTGGAAATTTATGTTACATTACAGAAAAACCAATGTCTGAAACACTTTATTGAATATCAATTTAAAATTATTTTTGTCTCTCATTATCTGGAATTTAATGATAGAGCTAAAAAATGATCTCATAGAAATTAAAAGTCTCAAAAGAATGAAGAGCTAAAATAATTGATTTTTTGATAATATGATTAGATTTGAAGATTCTCTTTACAATTAATGTTAGTCTGTGGGATGTTATTCGGTACTTAAAATATAGAACAAAGATGTTACAGTCACATTTTATTGTAGACGACACAACACATATCACATTATATACGAATCGCAAGACGAGCGCAACTCAATCAATTGAATATTCTTAAAAATTACTTAGCACAAAGAACATCTCTAAGAGAGATGTATATCGAACACACATCCCAATCTTACATCTTAACTGAATACTAAATTACTTCACTTCATTTCATGTGTTTTTAAAAAGGAAGGCAAAATATCTCAGGATATTGTGCCGAAGGTGGCAATAGTGCCACCTATAGATTCTATAATTTAGGGAAGGCAGTCATCACGTTACAGCCTCCCCCTCTGGTTTCGCGAACGTCCCGGTGTTACTTAACACAAAGTGACGTAAAATTACTTAGCACAAAGAACATCTCTAAGAGAGATGTATATCGAACACACATCCCAATCTTACATCTTAACTGAATACTAAATTACTTCACTTCATTTCATGTCTTTTTATAAAGGAAGGCAAAATATCTCAGGATATTTTGCCGAAAGTGGCAATAGCGCCACCTATAGATTCTATAATTTAGGGAAGGCAGTCATCTCGTTACAAGTCTATTTTTTTATATCATGATAGAAAGAAAATAAATTTAATCGATAAATCAGATAATTGAAAAAAAGTTGCTATTTTTTTTTTTTTTCAATTTAACATTTAGCGTGTTGTCTTGTAATATTTTAAGTTTTATAGATTTCACTCAATATTTTCCAATAAGAGTCTGTTTAAAAATATTATTGTAAGACTTAAATGTTTTAATGTTTCTTTAACGATGTAAGATTTTTTGTTCAAACAAAAGTGTGCATAAAATCAACAAATCCGATAAGTGAAAAAAAAATTGCGAAACGTTTACGAAAATTTCTACTTAACATTTAGCGCTTCTTTTTGTTATATTTTCAAGATTTATAGATTTCTGTTAATATTTGTAATAAAATTCTTTATAAAGATTTACGCTTTCTAATATTTATTTAACAATATGGAATTTGTGCAAAAAGGTTATGTAAATACAACAAAATTTAATTGAAAAGGAACTCTCAAGATAGACTGTCAAAATATTGTGTTATATTTCTGTATAATTAAATATAATATGATAAAGCATTAGATTTTCCTATTTTTCCGGAAATGATATGTTTTAAAAAATGTATATATCATGAAAAAAATAAATTGTAGAATTTGAGTTATTAAGATCAATAGATCAATTAAGTTATTAAGTTATTAAGATCAATTTTCAAATCAATAAGGTTTTGTCATTTAAATGTTCTACTTTATTTCTTTTAGAAATGTACGTAATATTACAGAAAAAACAATTTCTGAAACACTTCACTGAAAATCAGTCTAAAATTCTTTTTGTCTCTCATCAACTGGAATTTAATAAAAGAGCTAAAAAAATGATCTCTCAGAGATTAAAAGGATCAAAAGAACGATATAGCTGAAGAGCCAAAATAATTGATTTTTTGATAATATTATTAGGCTTGAAGTATCACTTTAAAATTAGTGTTAGTCAAACTTTTTAGGTGCGTTCGTAATTATGTAAATACGTAGCACCTATTGTTGTCGCTCAGTCCGTCCGTCTGTCCGTCTGTCTGTCCGTCTGTCTGTCCGTCTGTCTGTCCGTCTGTCCGCATATAACAGCGTAAAAACTACCCAACCGAATCGTTTGAAATTTAAAATACATAATTATAACATAATTTTGTCGAGTCATTTCAAATTTTATGAAAATCGGATGGATAGATCAGTTACAGGGACAATCAAAAGGATTCCGTTACATTACGGTCAATGGGGAAAAAAGTTTCAAATGCATTTTAATCGTTTGAAATTTAAAACATATAATTGTTGCGCAATTTTGTCGATTCATTTCAAACGTTATGAAAGTCGGGTGCATAGATCAATTACAGGGGCAATCAAAAGTATTCCATTACATTACGGTCAATGGGAAAAAAGTTTCGAATGCATTTTAATGATGTTACACTCATTCGAACATAATAGAATTGGCATCCATCTATGAAATATATACTAAAATATGCATTCCGTACAATCTGTGATACAAATAATTTTTATTATTAAATTACAGGGCCACACAAATGTATTCCACTACATAATGCTATACGGGGAAACACTGTTTGGGGCGTGTTTTAATTATATTCAACTATTTTACATTTTATGAATAAGATATACGTTGCTGAGGTGTAATAAAAATTACTTCCTGCATATTTACAGGAATACAAAAAAGACTTAGACTACTATACTGTATCCGAAGTACTATTTACTATAACATCAAGATCTGAATATTTTTAAAACTTCGTTATCGTACGAACGCACCTCATTTGCTACGTTCACGTGCAATTTCCAACTTGTTTTATTTATCAAGATAGAAAGAAAACTAATTAAATCGATAAATCAGGTGGTTGAAAATAAGTTACTATTTTTTTTTCACTATAATATTTTGCGTGTCTTTTTGTTAAATTTTTAAGAATTTGTGGATTTTATATAATATTTTACAATAAAATAGTGCTTAAAATTATTATTGTAAAATTTATAGGTTTTAAAGTTTAAATATCAATTTGAAAATTTTTGTGCAAAACAGCAGTGTAAATATAATAAAACCTAATTGAAAAGAAACTTTGAAATTAGCCTATTAATATATTGAGCCACATAAAATTTAAGTAAGTATTTTATTTCCTGATAATTAAATATTGAAGAATAAATTAGAGAATACTCACTTATTGTTACTCACTCATTGAATACTCACTTATTATTATATTATTTTTCGTCCAGAAATGATATATTTTAAAAAATATGTATGCCATGAACTAAAACAATTTGAGTAATTTAAGTTATTATTTATTATTGCGAATTTTGACAAAGAAATATAAAATTGTTAGTGTAGTTGACATTTATGCCACAGATCTTCAGATTTACTAGTCAATAATATTATTTACTCCTTTTCAAGTTAACAAAATTAACAATGTTTTCTATTAAAAAGAAATATTTCATTCATTCTAATTTTTGATATTTACAATAATGAAAATATAATTAAAGATTGTATTATAACCCATATGAACATAATGCCTTACAATCGAAAACAATTACGTTTTAACGTGAACAGACATTTTTATTTTTTAATATGGTACATTTTCACGAAAATAAATTTGGATTAATTTTGGAATGACAATTTCTTTTTATTTTTTATAAAAACCATTAAATCTCTGGTTCGGTCTAACGTTCAGTTAAATAATGTTTTTCAGTTTAATGTTCTACGTTATTTTTTTTTTTGGAAATTTGTGTAACATTACAGAATAACAAATTTCTGAAACACTTTTTTGAATATCAATTGAAAGTTCTTTTGTATTTCTCACCGATTTGGAATTTAATAAAAATATAAAAAATGATCTCACACAAATTGAAAGGCTCAAAATAAAGTTATAGCTGAATTAATAGGCAAAACAATTGATTTTTTAATGATATGATTAGGTTTGAAAATTCCTTTTAAAATTAAAGTTAATCAAATAATATTTACATCATGATAAAAAAAAATGTATTAAGTCAATAATTCCAATGGTTGAAAAAAATTACCAAATCATTTTTTTTTATTTCATTGTAATATTTAGCGTGCCTTTTCTAAATGTTTAAAATTTATGTATTTCATATAATATTTTTCAATGAAAATCTTTTTAAATATTTTATTATAAGATTTAGATGTTATCATCTTTAATTACCAATATAAAACATTTTATTCAAAACAGCAATGAAAATACAATGAAACTTAATTTAAAAGTAACTCTGAAGAGGGAATATCAAAAATTGATTCATGTAAAACTTAAATAAATGTTTTATTTCTTGATAATTAAATATGAAAAGGATACATCTTTCGATTTACGTATTCGTCCAATTAACTTTATTATATAATGTTAAAACATATAACATTAAATCCATACCATATCATATGAATATCATATATTCAATCATCCATCATTATGAACAAATAATTTTAATTAATAAATAGCATCATAAAATTTTTAATATGTTATAAATGTATGATGAACATATATTCATAACAAATAATCATATTTTGTCATGATGATTTGTTATGTATCAAATGTTTTTAAAAATACATCTAATTTGGGAAATATAAAATATGGAATTTAAATTATTAGATATTATGTAAATTAGGATAAAGAAATATAAAATTATTCGCATAGTATGTTTATGCATTTCATCTTCAGTTTTACTTGTCCATAAAATTATTCCATTCAAGTTAATAAAATTAACTAAATTTACTCATCATAAAAAATATTTCATTTAAATTTGAGAAAACTTAATAAATATAATATTATAAGTCATATTAACATTATGATTTACAATCGAGAGCGGACGTGAGCAGATTTTTTTTTAAATGGCATATTTTTATGGAATTTAATTTTCGTTGATTTAATAACGACGATTTCTTTTCATTTGTTTATAAAAACAGTATTAAATGTCGAATAACTACTTTCAGATTAATAAAAGTTTTTCAGTTAAATATTCTACATTATTTCTTTCAGAAATATGTGTGCCATTACACAAAAATGAATGCCTGAAACTTTTTATTGAATATCAATTCAAAATTAAAAAAAAAAAAAAAAAAAAAAAAAAAAAAAAAAAAAAAAAAAAGGCGTTTTTTTTTTCTATTACAATTACGGTGTATTTTTGTTAGATTTTTAAAGGTATGGATTTCCTATAATATTTTTTTACTAAAATCCTTTTTAATGATACTTTAATAAATTTTAAGCGTTTTAATCTTTAATAACCTTTATAGATTTTTTTATAGAAAAAAAGCTATGCAAATTTTATAAAAATTAATTGAAACGTAAATCTAATCAGAGAATACTAGAATATTGATTCGCATATCACATAACAAATTATTTTATCTCTCGAAAATTTAAAAGAATATTATAAGATATAGATATATAAGATATATATATATATATATAAGAGTATATATAAGAGATATTATTCTCTCGAAAATATTAAAAAGATAAATCAAATTGTATTTATTTTACATTCAAAATAACACTAAAAAACTTTCACTAAACTTAATAATTTGGGTATTATATGTCATATAATTATAATGATTTACAATAGAGAGCAGTTAACTTTTAACGTGAGCAATTTTTTTAACGTCTTTCATTTTCATGAATATTAATTTTTATTGAAATAGGAATGGCGGATTCTTTTCATTTTAAGAAAAACTGAATTAAATGTCGAATAATTGCATTCAGATTAATAGAAGTTTTTCAGTTAAATATTCTACATTATTTCTTTCAGAAATGTGTTCACAATTACAGAAAAAACAATGTCTGAAACGTTTTTTTGAATATCTATTGAAAGGATTTTTTTTTATTTCTAATCAACTGAAATTTAATTGAAATAATTATAAAAACAACCTCACAGAAATTAAAATTATAAATTTTAAAGTACAAGTTAATTAGTTTCCGCTAATTAGATAGTTAATTAGTTTTAGTTTAGTTAATTAATTTTAGTTAATTAGTTAATAGTTTATTAAGGTACAAGTTAGCTTAAGACAAGAAATAGTTGATCATTTGATAACAAGCTTGATTCATTTTAAAAGGAATGTTTGTCAAAAAAAAAATTCTGCTGCATGAAGTAAAAAAATTGTATTAAATCAATAAATTCAGTAAATGATAAAAAATACAAAACTTTTCTTTTCTTTTACTATAACAATTAGGGTGTCTTTTTGTCACATTTTTAAGAGATATAGATTTCCTATAGTATTTTTTCACAAAGATTCTTTTTAATGATACTTTTGTGAAATTTAAGCGTTTTAATCTTTAATTACCTTTATAAATTTTTATGTTAAAAAAAGGCTATGCAAATGCTATAAAACTTAATTGAAAAGTGGTTCTAATTATAGAACATTAAAATATTGACTCACATGTTACTTAAGAAAGTATTTTATCTCTTGAAAATTAAATATTTAAAGGATAAATCAAATGGAAATTAATTTACATTGAAAATATCGCTAAAAAAACGTTCAATAAACTTAATAAATTTGGTATTATAAGTCATATAACCATAATGGTTTACAATAGAGAGCAATTAACTTTTAACATGAGCAATTTTTTTAACATCTTACATTTCCATGAATATTAATTTTTATTGAAATAAGGAATGGCGGTTTCTTTTTATTTTAATAAAAAACTGTATAAATATCGAATAATTACATTCAGATTAATATTCAGATTTCTGTCAGATATTCTACATTATTTCTTTCAGAAATATGTGCGCCATTACACATAAAACAATGTCTGAAATCTTTTACTGAATAATTAGTTCAAAGTCTTTGTTTTGTTTTTAATCAACTGAAATTTGAAAGAATTGTAAAATAAATCTCACAAAAATCAAAATTTGCAAAAGTAGAAGATAGCTTAAGACAAGAAATAGTTGATCATTTGATAAAAAGCTTGATTCATTTTAAAATGAGTGTTAGTCAAACATTTGTTTTTTTTTTCTGCAGAATGAAATAAAAGATATCGTATTAAATCATTAAATGCGGTGAATGATAAAAAGTTTTGACAAAAGAAACCTTTTTTTTTAACTATAACAATTAAGGTGTCTTTTGTTACATTTTTAAGAGATATGGATTTTCTATAATATTTTTCACAAAGATTCTTTATAATGATACTTTTATGAAATTTAAGCGTTTTAATCTTGAATTACCTTTATATATTTTTTATGCAAAAAAAGCTATGCAAATGTTATAAAACTTAAATGAAAAGTAAGTTTTTTAACTTAATTCAATTAATAGTTCTAATTATAGAATACTAAAACATTGATTCACATATTACTTGAGAAAGTATTTTATCTCTCGAAAAGTAAATAATAAAAGGATTAACCAAAATGTATTTATTTTACACTGAAAATAACATTAAAAAGCACTTTCAATAAATTTATTTATTTATTTTGAATTGTTAAAATATTGCTTTATATAAAACTTAATTATTACTTTCTTCTATCTTCAATAGAATATATAATTCGATTACAATACGATAGAATTCGATTACAATACGATAGTATTGTAATCGAAATTTTTTTCGACTTCCGGTTTTCGACAGATTTACACGTTTTAGGGGTCAGAGATTCCAAAAAACATGTTTTTACAAAATGTCTGTCTGTCCGTGTGTCTGTGTGTGTGCCTGTGTGTATGTCTGTGTGTATGTCTGTGTGTGTGTCTGTATGTCGCCATTCTACCATCAAAAAGTGTATGAAGTTATGCATAGAATTGAACCAAATTTTTTGTGAATGTTTTTGGCTGTGGAAAGCAGGTCCGCTTTCAGTTTTGAAATATTCCGCCGGAAGGGGGCGCTGCAATCGCGATTTTTGTGCCATTTTCAATATTGTACCGACCAAAAGTATATGAAGTTATGCATCGAATTGAACCAAATTTTTTGTGTATGTGTATGAGTATGGGTAGTTGGTCCTCCCTGAATTTGAAAAAAATCCGCCGGAAGGGGGCGCTGCAATCGCCATTTTTGTGCCATTTTCAATATTGTACCGACCAAAAGTATATGAAGTTATGCATCGAATTGAACCAAATTTTTTGTGTATGTGTATGAGTATGGGTAGTTGGTCCTCCCTGAATTTGAAAAAAATCCGCCGGAAGGGGGCGCTGCAATCGCCATTTTTGTGCCATTTTCAATATTGTACCGACCAAAAGTATATGAAGTTATGCATCGAATTGAACCAAATTTTTTGTGTGTGTGTATGACTATGGCTAGTTGGTCCTCCCTGAATTGGAAAAAAATCCGCCGGAAGGGGGCGCCGCAATCGCGATTTTTGTGCCATTTTCAATATTGTACCGACCAAAAGTATATGAAGTTATGAATAGAATTGAACCAAATTTTTTGTGTATATGTATGACTATGGCTAGTTGGTCTTCCCTGAATTTGAAAAAAATCCGCCGGAAGGGGGCGCTGCAATCGCGATTTTTGTGCCATTTTCAATATTGTACCGACCAGAAGTACATGAAGTTATGCATGGAATTGAACGAAATTTTTGTGTAAGTGTATGGCTATGGCTAGTTGGATCGCCCTGAATCTGAAAAAAATCTGCCGGAAGGGGGCGCTGCAATACCGAATTTTATGCTATTTTCAATATTGCACCACATAAAAGTGTATGAAGTTAGTTCTAGAACTGAACTAAACATTTTATATATGATTATTTGTTGGTAAGGCAAATAAGTCCTCCCTGAATTTGAAAAAAAAAATCTGCTTATCATTCTATTGTCCATCGGCTCGTGTAGAGACGGAAATTCATTTTTACTCCGATTAATTGATTGAAGCAGAAATTTAAGATGAAAATGAAAGTTGGTAAGGTATTGAATTAAAATTATTAAAGCATTAAAATGAGTAACTATTTCTTTTTAATATTAAAATGTATGTATGAGATAGAAGAAAGTTTTGGGATTGGCACATCCAACTAGTTTTATTTCTTTATAATTAACTATCAAAGAATAAATCAGTCTATTGAACATTCGTCCGGCAGTCACACATTTTTTTTAATTATGTGTAATATAAAATAAATAATAAATTGGAGAATTTTAGTTATTAGGCATTATAAATTAAGATTAAAGCAATATAAAATTATTAGCATACTTGATGCTTATAACCGTAATCTGCAGATTTGATTGTCAATAAAATTATTTATTTCATTTCAGATTATTAAATTTAACTGCACTTTCTCTTCTTAAAAAGTATTTCATTTGTACTTAGTTTTGGTGACTGCAAATATGAAAACTTAACAAATATGATATTCTATTTCATAAAATCATAATTGATTAGAATAGAAAGATATCAACTTTAACGTGAGCAGATTTTATTAATATATTATATTTTCATGAAATTTAATTTGCATTGAATTAGGAATGGTTTTTTTTTTTCATTTGTATGAAAAAATGTATAAATTTTCTGATAATTACTTTTAGATCAATAAAGTTATTCTGTTAGATATTCTACTTTTTTTTGCAATCTTTGTACCATTAGAGAAATATCAATGACCGAATCTCTTTATTGAATGTTAATTTTACGTTCTTTTTTTATTTCCTATAAACTAGAATATAAAGAAAGAATTTTAAAAGTGTATTTAACAGAAATTAGAAGCTATAAAGAGAGAGATAGCTAAAGATCTGAAATATTTGATTTCAGTAATAATAATAATTGGTTTCTAAAAAATCAACTGAAATAACTGATTTTTTGGATTAGGTTTAATGTTTGATTAGTTCCTGATTAGGTGTGATATTTGATTAAAAAACACAAGACACGCTAAAATTTTGTAGTCAATAATAATAATGAGATAGCTGAAGAACTGAAATGATTGACTTCAGTAATAATGTTAATTGCTT
The DNA here is from genome assembly GCA_964019185.1 of Maratus speculifer. Classification (NCBI taxonomy): domain Eukaryota; kingdom Metazoa; phylum Arthropoda; class Arachnida; order Araneae; family Salticidae; genus Maratus; species Maratus speculifer. The sequence goes on from OZ025290.1 coordinate 416,040,520, forward strand.
TCCAAAAAATCAACTGAAATAATTAATTATTTGGATTATGCCTGATGTTGGATTATGTCTGATATTTCATTAAAAACATATACCAAGTTAATATTCTCTTATCGGTAATTATGAACGAGATAGCTGCAGAACTTAAATAATTGACTTCAGTAATAATGATAATTGATTTCCAAAAAATCAACTGAAATAATTAATTGTTTGGATTAGGTCTCGTGTTAAATTAGGTCCTGATAGGTCTGATATTTTATTAAAAAATAGGATAAGTTAATATTCTGTAAATAATAATAAAATATAAAGTAAGTGTAAAAAGAATAAATACATAGAAGAATAAGTAGTTCTAGAGCATCATTACATAAAGTCGTGTATAATGCAACAATTCTTAAAAGTTAGTTTTCTTTATTCGTCCCGAAAACGTATTTTTTTAATACATGTATAACACAAAAAAATGTAAAGGTGGAATTTAAGTTATTAAATGTTATGTAAATTAAGATAAATGATTAACATACGCCCAGAGAAAGGAATTGCTTAAAATTACAAACTATGTTTTATTGAGTACATTTTGGTTGCTTGAAGCGAATTTTTTAGTTAAAGTAAAAAATCGGTTTTCTTGCTCAGACAAAAAAATATTGTTAACATTCTTATGTAATTTTAACAAAATTTCATCAATTTTATTTGAGTCTTATTACAGTCTTGTATTTTCAATTTGTAATTCCAACAAAATTTTGTTGTTTTTGCAAAATTTAATTGGTGTGCAGTAGCCATAACTCTCGCACATAATTTTGTTTAATTGATTTATATAGCTATAAAGTTTTGACATAATTTTTGAATAATAAAAACTTTTCAAACAGAGACGGATTAATGACGTTTTTATGGATTTCGTATGAAAATTGTGGACAGAAAATTGAAAAAAAAAAATCAACAATATTTTTTCGTTTATTCAAACAAAATTTACATTGACTCATATTTAAACGGAAAGATTTGTTGGACCAAACAAATTTTCGTTTATTCAACAAAATTTTTCTCTGGGTGTAGTTAATGTTGGAGTCCTTGATCTCCTGATTTACTTGTGAATAAATGTTTTTACTCAATTTCAAATTAATAGAATTAACTAGATTTTCACTTCATAAAAATATTTCATTTATAGTTCATTTTACTGTATTTACAGTGATGAAAACTCAATTAAAGATGTGAAGATAACGCATATAAAAATTATGTTTTACAATCGAAAGCAATTAACTTTTAATGTGATTTTTTTTAGTATGAAATAGTTTCATGAAAATTAATTCATATTTAATTAGGAATGATGATTTCTTTACATTTGCAAGAAAAATGTATTAAATTCGTATAATTAGTTTCAAATCAATAAATGATATTCAGTTAGATATTCTGCTTTTTTTCTTTTAGAAATATGTGTACCATTACAGAAAAACCAAAGTCTGAAACTCTTTATTAAATATCCATTTAATGTTCTTTTTTATTTCTCATCATCTCAAATTTATGGAAAGAGTGAAAAAAAGGATCTCATAGAAATTAAATGTATCAAAAAATAAAATAAAATAAAATAAATAAATAAATAAACCAAGATCAAAATCCGAAATAATTGATTTATTGATAATTTGACAAAGTTTGAAGTTTCATTTCAAAATTAATGTTAGTTAATTTTTTTTTGAGTATGATAGAAAACAATGTATAAAGTCAATATATCAGGTGAGTGAAAAATTTTACAAAACCTTTTTTTTATTTAAGTTTAAATTTAGCTTGTTTTTCTGATATATCTTTAAGTCTTATGGATTTCATTTAACATTTTTTCCTTAGATTCTTTTTTAAGATATTTTTATTAGTTGTGAATATTTTAATCTTAACAATGCATTTGAGAAAAAAAAATTCTACCCTCAACAGCACGAAATTTTCTGAGACATTTTCAGGCTCATTCTTCAAAGTAAAAACATGAAATTTGCTAAGGTGATTTGTCGAGAAGATGTATGTTTACAGAGAGACCGTGTGATTTCATTTTTCACTCGATTAATAAGAATTTGATTTATAAACAATTATTCTCTCAATAAGACTATTTTTTTCATTTTCAGAACTCCCACTTTGGAAAATTCGGTTCAAAAAACAAATTCAAACTTCTCATTTAAAACTCAAACTTTGGCCGCATGTTTTGCAGCATTTTCTGCACTTATCAAAAAACAGGCAAACCTGGCACATTATGTAGTTTTTTAATAAGAAGATTTACCAGTTACACGCATTTGAGACTAAAATGAATATAAAAATAAATCAGAAAATAAGCAGTTTGGATTGAAATACACCCTTAATAACCAGTATAATCTTTTTTGCTCAAAAAAGCAATCTAAATAATATAAAATTTTTTATGAAAAGTGACCTTAAAGAGTGGTTATCAAAATATTGAGTCACATATTATTTAACACTAGAACGCCGGACGGTGTCATTTCGACACCGAAGCGTGTAAATTTCTATGTAAAATCTGTAAATTATAAAGGAAATTTTTTATGTCTCTCGACTTTTATTAAATATGTGGGTAGAACTCGCATCGAAATTTTTTTGGAAATCTATTTATTCAAACTTGGTTTACGGGCAAATTTACCTAGAACGCCGGACTGGTGTCAATTGGACACCGCAATAATTTCATTTCACCTAATTTTAATTTCGTTCTTCTGTGCGATAATTCCACACACTATCGTATTCTCAGAATGTTTTTTCAACACCTGGTCATCACGTGATTTGTTTCAGCTGCAACAACATCTGCCACTGAGGTTTTATTTCTCACAAAGATAGTACATATACTGTTGCTTCCGAGTTATGACTAATAAAATTTCGTGAGATTTTCTTTCGTTCTTTTTACATTTTATGAATAAATTTAAAATGTCTCGTAAAAGCGAGCTTACTGTGGATGAAATTACCGCGCTTCTGAGAGAATTGTCAGATAATGAATCAGAAGGTGGAGAATTGTCTGAACTGTATGATGAATCTGATAGTGAAAATTTTTTTCCTGTTGTATCACCTGAATTGGAAAGCGATGAGGATATTGAAATTAATTATTCTCGAAATCAGACTGAATTTATGGCTCGCGATGGCTCACGCTGGAAAGAATGTGGTTCTGGAAGTGCAACCGATAGATTAGCAATACAAAATATTTTGCGAGAAGCTAGTGGTCCAACTAGTTATGCAAAAAGAAATGTGAACTATGACAGTGTTTTGAGTGCTTGGTTCCTTTTTATAGACAAAAGGATTTTAGAGCATATAATTAAATGCACAAACACAGAAGCTCGCCGAATATTAGAAAATGATGCTTGGTCTCTTTCAGAACAGGAACTTTTAGCTTATATTTTGATTTTGTATGCACGTGGAGTTTCAGGAGCTAGTAACCTCGAACTGCATTCATTATGTTCTACAAAATGGGGTATAAATTTTTGTAAAGAAACCATGTCCAGAGACAAATTTTGTGAAATATCAAGATTTTTGCGATATGATATCGAATCAACTCGTCGTAATCGAATTAAAGATGATAAATTCGCAATGATTTCAGAAGTATGGAATCGTTTTATTGAAAATTGCATAAGCTGTTACAAACCAGGCCAGAACATAACAATTGACGAACAATTGTTTCCAAGTAAGACTCGCTGTCCGTTTACTCAGTTTATAGTATCAAAACCTGATAAATACGGGCAAAACTTTTGGATAGCTGCAGATTTAGAAAGTAAGTATATTTTAAACGCATTTCCCTACTTAGGAAAAAGTGAAGAACGAGATCAAAGTCAGAGACTTTCTGAGTATATGGTTTAAAAATTAATAGAATCTTTTAAAAATATGGGAAGAAATGTCACAGTTGACAATTTTTTTACTTCTCTTGAGTTGGCAAAGAAACTAAAGGGAAGGTGCACGAGCTTAGTTGGCACGATAAATTGGGCCAGACGAGAAATTCCAGATTGTGTAAAATCAGGAAAAGAAGAGTTGTACTCAACAAAAATATTGAATAATGAAGAATCGGGCTCAACACTTACAGTTTATCAATCTAAAAAGAAAAAAAATGTGATAATTCTTAGTTCTATGCATTCAAGCATCACAATTGCTAACAATTCAAAGAAAACACCTGAAACCGTCAGTTTTTACAATGAAACGAAATGTGGCGTAGATATTGTTGACCAAATGGCAAGACAATACTCAGTCAAAGCAGGTTCAAGAAGATGGCCAATTCACACAGTCTACAATATTTTACACTTTGCTGCCATAAACGCTTGGATTGTTTTCAAACGTGTAACGAGAAAAAACATAACAAGGCGTGTAATTATACAAACACTAGCTGAAGAAATGCGATCAGAATGCACTGAAAAATCCACTAAAAGACGCAGGAAAGATGAAGAAGAACTGCGGACTGAAAATTCCTCTAAGCGTAGGAAATGCGAAGATAAAAAATGTCATGGAAATGTGACAAATAAAGTATGTTCTTCTTGCAATAGAATGACATGCGGCAAATGCACAAAAAATGTCACCTACAAATGTATTGACTGTTAGTAATGTAAGTAGATATTTCACTTGATTATATTTTCATATTATCTTTCAAAAATATTCTTATGTTATAGACATAATAATTATTTGTGTGTGCCATATGTATGCTAATATCATCAAGCAAAATTGTTCTTATATTATAGATAAAATACAATTTGTGTGTGAAATATATTTCTCTATATCTCGAAAAATTAAGAGTATTATTTTACAAATATGATAATATTTGTGTGTACTTTAAGCATTTTAATTTAATCTTGTAAAAATTTTCTTTCTTTTTCTTTTTAGATTTAACATTATTTGTGTGTTCTACATGTATTTGTAAAAAAGAATATTAAACTGTACAATTTTTTTAAATTTTTTTGCATAATATCGACCGGTGTCAAAATGACACCTGCCGGCGTTTTAGGGGGTAGCAATATTTCAGGCGTTCTAGTGTTAAGTAAGTATTTTATCTCTTGATCATTAAATAGTAATAAGTAAATCAAAATGTATTAACTTTACATTGAAAATAACACGAAAAAACCTTTTCATTAAATTTCATTTAATTTTTAAGTATTTTCCTAATTATATAAATACGTAATATCTATGGTCGTGGTCTGGTAAGTTAGTCTGCTTGTCAATCCGATTTCTGTAATCTATTCGCATATAACAGTGTAAAAACTACCAACCGAATTCCTTGAAAATTTAAATGTATAAAAAATACAGATTTTCTCTTCATAAAAAATATGTCATTCATAGATAATTTTGCTATTTACATTAATGAAAACTTAATTATAGATGTGATTTTAATTCATATAAAAATTATGTTTTACAATCGAAAGCAATTAACTTTTAATATAACAAATATACATACATTGAAAAATTTCGCAAAAATTAATTAGTTATTAATTAGGAGTGACAATTTCTTTACATTTGCGAGAAAAATGGGTAAAATTTCAGATAATTACTTTTACATCAATAAATTATTTTTAGTTTAATATTCTACTTTTTTTAGAAATATGTGTAACATTACAGAAAAACCAAAGTCTGTAACTCTTTATTGAATATCAATGTTCTTTTTTATTACTCATCAACTGGAATTTAATGAAAAAGGAGTAAAAAAAGGGATCGCATAGAAATTAAATATAACAAAAGAACAAGGTGACTCAAGAGCTGAATTAATTGATTTATTGATAATATGATTACGGTTTGAAGTTTCATTTCAAATTTAGTGTTAGTCAAAAAAAAAATTGAATATGATAGAAAAAAATAATTGTATTAAATCAATATATCATGTGAGTGAAAAAAATTATTGTTTCTTTTTAAATTTAAGTTTAATATTTAGCTATTTTCTCTGTCATAACTTCACGCTTTATGGATTTCCTTTGATATTTTTCACTTGGATATTTTTATAAAATATGAAAATTTTAATCTTAATTACCAATGCAGCCTTTTTTGCACAAAAAAGAAATTTAAGCAAAATAAAATTTTTATTAAAAGTAGCTCTAAAGCGCGATTATCAAAATATTGAATTACATAATATTTAACTAAGTATTTTATCCCTTGATAATTAAATACTAAAAGGAAAAATCAAAATGTATTTATTTTAAAAATAACACTAAAAAACCCTTTATATTAAATTTTATTTAATTTAAATTTTTTGTATTTATATAAATACATAAAATCTATGTTCGTGATCTAGTCTGTCAGTCTGTTTGTTAGTATGTGCATATAACAGTGTAAAATCTATACCCAACCGAATTCCTTGAAATTAAATGTGTAAAAACGTAGCAAAATTTTATCGAATTTTTAATTTTATAAAAATTTAATCAAAATTTAATATGATATTAAAGTTAGATGAAATAACGAAAACGTTATCTTCATTCTATTAAATCCTATTATACGTAACTAATTCAATGCTATCTCATGATAAGTACCGTTATAAGGTTGCCATTGGGATTGAGTCATATTTAAAATGGAGTCATGTTATCTCCGTATAAATGAATTTAATGTATGTAAACGAATTTTTATCTTAATGCGTTTTTACAATTGCTACAGTCATTGCACCACTATATTTATAAAACTAGTGGTAGTACAAACGCACCTCATTCGCCACATTTGACGCACAATTTCTGACTTGCCTTTTCTCATTTGTCAAACATGTTTAATAATACAATTTCTATATTTTAAAACTAAGAATTTAACTTTATTTTTATTAGTCTACATAATGGATAATATACAAATTTAATACAGTCGACTCTCATTAATTCGAAATCGCATAAATTGAATCTTCGCTTAATTCGAACTAAACATGAAGCCCAGAAATTTTCAGTAGCAGAATAATGTTAAAAATTTCCATTTATTCGAACTATTTTTCTCTTGCCTTCGTTTAATTCGAATTAAAAATATTCAAATTTTTCACTTTTGCTTACTTTCTCCTGAACTTCAGATTCTTCATCACATCTTTCTTACTTTCATTTTTGTGTTCCGACCAAGTATACATATAGCCCTATCATTTGATATCCGCTGTTTTTAGTGCTCCGTCTTTCCATTAATGACACCCCCACCTGATCTTCGTTTGTGTTTGTTTCTAATCCCTTAATTTGTTTCACTATTTATATCTTTTAATTTAACAGGTAGAACCCGTCGAATTTCGACGAAAGAAAATTTTAAAAAGGAGCTGTTTAATTGATTTATAGTAAACCTACAAAATTAGTTACAGTAAAAATTGCATTTTATATTGGTAAGTGTAACCCTTACACAAATGATATTTAACGTCAAATTAACAAAATACTATATCTATAAAACTCGGTTGTCGAAACTGTTAAAATTAAACTTTAATCGTACATGTAAGCAGTAAAATATAATGAACATTTGTTATTAGGATAAAGTTATCAATTTAGGTTCTTATGCTAGTATTCAAAAATGAAAAAAAGCAAAATTTATTCAACTTTGACTCAATCATAGAATTTTTTCTCCGTGAAATCTAAATCCGGCATCATTATTATCATATCAATATTTACAAATACACATTTCGTATCTGCATTCATATTTTGAGAAAAATTGGCATTTTAGTTTGATCATTTTGATTCAAAACTTGAAGTCTCAATGTTATTAGCTGAAACAGATATTAAACTTTTGGTAATCTTTTACGTGTAAATCAAATTTTGCAAATGAAATCAAAATTCACCGGGTTTTATAACATAATATATTTAAATTTCAATATTTTCCCTTTTAATGAGAAAATGGCAACAAAAAGATACAGTAATCAATTTCTTCCCTTTTTTCTCTTGTTGCCACAATTAGAAAAGTGGTATTAAAAACTTTTAAAAAAATTAATATTTCAAAAACAAATTAAGATACAGCTTTCGAACAAATTTCATTTAAAAGTACAATTTTTTCCCTACACGATGGTGTAAGATTTAAAAATGTGGAATAGTTAGGAGTTTAAAAATTTGTAGTAGCAAAAATTGCAATACCGAAATTTCTTTTAAAATTTGAAAACATTGCCATTTCCATCTCATACTTCCATAATTCGAACTCTGGATAATTCGAACATTTCTTGTGCTTCCGACGAGTTCGAATTAAGGAGAGCCGATTGTATTTGAATATAATTCAAATAATAACTATATAGAAGGATATCTATGAAATAATGTCCCACTGTTAAACTTTATTAACAGCCACTTTACACGCTGTAGAGTGATGGTTCAAGATTACAAATAAAGAGTAATTCAAATAGTTTTAGATATGCTCATGCGCGAGTACTGCTTTTTAGGTGCGTTCGTAATTATGTAAATACGTAGCAACTATTGTTGTCGCTCTGTCCGTCCGTCTGTCTGTCTATCTGTCCGTCTGTCTGTCTGTCTGTCCGCATATAACAATGCAAAAACTACCCAACCGGATCGTTTGAAATTTAAAATACAAAATTATAACATAATTTTGTCGAGTGATTTCAAATTTTATGAAAATCGGATGGATAGATCAATTACAGGGACAATCAAAAGGATTCCGTTACATTACGGTCAATGGGGAAATAAAATTTCAAATGCATTTTAATCGTTTGAAATTTCAAAATATAATTATTACGTAATTTTGACGAGTCATTTCAAATGTTATGAAAATCGGATGCATAGATCAATTACAGGGACAATCAAAAGGATTTCGTTACATTACGGTCAATGGGGGAAAAAATTCAAATGCATTTAAATCGTTTAAAATTAAAAAATATAATTATTACGTAATTTTGTCGAGTCATTTCAAATGTTATGAAAGTCGGATGCATAGATCATTTATAGGGACAATCAAAATATTCCATTACATTACGGTCAATGGGGAAAATTTTTCAAATGCATTTTAATGATGTTACACTCATTCGAACATAATAGAATTGGCATGAATCTATGAAATATATACTAAAATATGCATTCTGTACAATCTGTGATGCAAAGAATTTTTATTATTAAATTACAGGGCCACACAAAAGTATTTCATAGCACACATTTTATGAATATGACATTTCAGATTTTATGAATAAGATATACGTTGCTGAGGTGTAATAAAAATTACTTCCTGCATATTTACAGAAACGTAAAGATTTCGACTACTATACTGTGTCCGGAGTACGCTCTACTATATTAGCAAGATCTGAATATTTTTAAAACTTCGTTATCGTACGAACGCACCTCATTTGCTACGTTCAAGTGCAATTTCCAACTTGTTAGTAACACACTGAATGCCACGGTGACTGACAGTGCAAAATATGATGCTATATAAATTTTAAATACATTTTCAGTATTTACTGAAATCTATATAAATAATTTAGTTTTATATCATATTTTATACTGTTGATCACCGGTGACTGAAGCGGTCAAAAACAGAAAATTCAGTGTCAGTAACAGGTGACTGACATTGCACTCTACATGTTAACTCGCTTTCTAATTCATATACGCAAAAAGGAAACCCCGTGAGCATAAAGCGGTATTTCATGACCTAAGACTTAAAAATTGTTAAATCCATACGAACTGTTTCTTTGGGGGGGGGGAATACGTTATAAAGGTTGTGTCTACGTTCCACCGCTACTTAATAATTTGCGAGTGTTGAGGCATCGAATTGAAGAGGCTAATGTTTCTATTACTCCGTATTTCTTAACCGAAGTGTGGTAAGAAGTGTACTTTAAGTTGAATGTATATCGTATAACTAAAGGTAACAGTATTAATTGCCAGTGCGGACTTTCCTACATTGAAAAACTTAACGCTTTTTTAAAAAAGTATTAATGAACATAAAAATTATATTAGGAGACAAGAAATCAATAATTCCTCCATTGCAAAACATTGCTGGGAGATGAACCATACCTTCGATTTCAGTTCATTTAAAATAATTTCCAAATTTACTACCATTCATGAACTTAACTTCCTTAAGACATTTCATATTTATAAAAAAATTGACAATGTTGTGAACTGTAATTTCGCCATCCTCCCACTATCGAATTGCAGGAAATATTACATTAAAACTTCATTTTCTTAATTACTTTTCTCTCCTCTATTTGACCTACTTCTCTCTCCTTCGGTTCCGTTTCACGTGCGTTCTCCTATTGGCCAGCAGTCCTCTGCCATCCTATTGGTAACCTTCAATCCTTCGTCTTTCCTATATGTACATGAGAAAATTTCTACCTCCCTAAGAACTGACGACGGTAAGCTATATGCTACCGAAACCGATCTGCTTCTAATTTAAAATATTTGGTGCCTTTTAACCTCCTAACTGCCGCGCTCCGATTTTTTCGTTCACTAACCTGCAGGTTTCACAGCAACATGAGCAATATTTAAATTAATATAATTCTACAAATAAAACTGAATTTTGAAAAACTAAATTAGGATTAATGCTCTCAAAGATTATACACCTATACGTAATAACGAAGTTTGTATCAGGTTGGAATATTTTTTTTAAATATTTTAATAAATTACAAAGAAAACAACATTATATTTTTACCCTAACGTTGCTCACTTTTATATTTCATTCTATTGCACAAAGCTCTATCTCGAAAATTATTAAAGGTATACATATAGAATATTTGTAAGAAAAAAAAAGGGTAGTTTTTCTTCAGCTCCTTTAATCCTATTTCAATGGAATAAAAAATAAGTTTATTGTCTTAATGTTGGGATACTCTTCTTTGTACGAATAGATTGTTAATCTTTGTAGAAAGAGATCATTGTACTTTGTAGTAATAAATTCTTTCGTGTTTTCAGAAATAGATCATTCGGCTTTTGTTGGCAGATGACATATAACCAATCATTTGCCAAAATGGACATTTTTTTCCACAGTTGACTAAATATTGAACGAGGCTAACGTTGGCGACATTGATTTAAGCTACTACACCGTAAAATATATATATATATATACATATCTATATATATATATATCCGTTAAATTTACAGCAAAAATTACTGGCAGTTTTCGCCATAAAAATTGCAGTAAAATTAGATGCAATAAACAAATTTACATCTAATTTTACTGCAGTTTTACGGCAAAAACTTCTGGCAACATTGCTGCCAGCAGTTTTTGCCACAAATTTAACAGATTTTTTTTCAGTGTATTTGGAAACAATTTATACTTATTCGAAGTTCATAGTCTTCAGTAACATTTTTATACAAAGTAAATTGAAACATATTTATGCTTACTGAAAGAGATGGTCTAATCTTTTGTGCAATATTTCATTCAACCAAAAACCAACAGTTCATTTACCGTAAAATACCGTTAATCCGCCCCCCTAAACGAAAAGAAAAATCGTACAATAGTTAGAGGGGGGCGCTTACACGGGATTTTTTCGCAATCGATCAACAAGATTTACAGGAATGAATCATCATGAAATGAATGATTCGTTGAATGAATCATGAATTTTGATACTTTAAACATTTGGGGTTTTTTTATTTAAAAACGTAAATTCTGTCGAAAAAACGGAGAATAAAGGAGAAATTAGTAAAAAAAAAAGCCGAAACAAGCATGAAATCTATTAAAAAATCTTGAAAAAACGCACATTTCATCAAAGATTCATGATTCATTCATTTCAAAATGATTAATCCCACTCTAAATTCCCTTTGAGAATCGAGAGGGAGGGCGCTTTCTCGGGATTTTTTGATAAGTTCAAATTCTTCATAAAGTGGGGAGGGGGCGTTTGATCGGGAAGGGCGGATTAACGGTATTTTACGGTAATTTGAGATGATCCGTAAGGATATCACTTTATTATAAATTAATTCAGGAAATTACGTCTACAAACAGAAGAAACCCGCAAAAGGGCTGCGGATTTAAAGATAATAACTACGTGTAACACTTTTTATCTTTAAATAATAAAAATATACGTAACATTCAAATTCCTGAATATCCTTTCATATTTTTTAAGTTAAAAATATACAATAGGCTTCTTTTTTTACAACTTATATCTACAGCGCTAAACATCAAGGCAAATTTGGCAACTACCGTTATAAAACAGTAACTATATGTATACAATAACTCCTTTTGCAATATTTTCCAAATTTCATCTCTTTAAAAACAAAGGTGAAATGACAAAGAATTTAAAGATCTCGCCATCAGTGTATGGTCATGCTAAAAGTAAGTAAGAGTTATAAAATATGTATAAAAAATGAATAGAATAGTGTGAATATTAATTACGTAATAATTCATCAAACAATATAGTTCAATCAAGTTGTACATTCAGTGTGTTCCAAATATTTCCCGAAACAGCCATACGAAAATGATGTCACAATAATTCCTTTCAAAATACATCTTGATTGCTAAAATATTACCTGAGTATTGATGCAATTTTCACACAATACTTTACCCAATCTGGAAATAGTCGCATAATGTAAAATAAGTTCATATCAATATAAAAACCTATTTTTCTTTTAATTTGAAAAAAAAATCAGAAGAAATACCTCTCAGACAGTTCCCTACTTAACTACAAAGTGAAGAATTAATGATTCATAAACAATTATCTGTGCATCTGTCAGATAATTTTAAAATGGTTCTCAGTACATAAAGTATTTTCTTTGAAAAAAAAACAACTATTTTTGGGATAATTAGATAAAAAAGATAATTTTTTAATGCATGTCTTTAAACCGAATAAAAAAACTTTAATTTCTGTATTATTTTTTAACATGATTCAAATTTCAACAATTTTAATTTATTTTTAGAATTAGCCAAAAAATATTCCTATCTAAATATGCCAATCAATGTTTAAAATAGTTTGTTGAAACATTTATTTCAAATAACTTTTCATGTTATAATCTCTATAAAAATTATACTGCATGCACTATTAATTAGAAATTTGTACTTTAAGAACATCAGTTTTGAAATTTTTCAGAATATATTTCAATCACGTACATTTCAGAAAGTTGATTTGAAAAATTAATTAAAATTCATAAAAAATAATTAAAACGGAATTTTCACATTTAAAATTAATCTTTCATATTGAAAATTGATCTGTTTTCATTTGCACAGTATTTCTTTGAAGGTTTTAGTTCTGTCACTAAGATATAGATTTTCTGCTGGTACATAGCGTAAGCCTTACTAAAATTAAAACAAAGCCAGTCAGAAAAAGCGAGCGTCCGCGATGCTTAATTAAAATATTGATTGAAAATAATCTAGTTATTTCGATTGATCACGAAGGAAAACTTATTTTTAGATAAATAATTAAAGAAGTTTAATATTTCAAAATTAATATGTCTTCTGCAAAAGTCACCATCTAATAAAAAACGAAACATCGTTAGATTATGAATATGATATGTTAACAATGCCCGACTAACAAATATTTGTGCCCAGGGTACTTTCAAAATTTTTCGTGAACCCTTAATTTACTTATAACTTATGTTTAATTATTTAATATGTTATGTTGTTCGTTTTTTGACATATTTATTCAGAAAGTGTCAACTTAAAAAATTAAATTTTCCAGAAAATTAAAAAGCAGTTCCAGGAATAATACTAACATATGATTTATTATTTATTGAAATGGTCTTTTAAGCATGTATTGAGATATATTTCTATCCTTTCATGGCATTAATATATCCAATATCACATTTATGCACAATTATGATTTTTTTAAAGTAAATTTAAATGAAATTGAGACAAAATTTATGCCATTAGAATATTTGTGCCCAGGGAAACAGCTCTGGGTGCCCGTGTGATAATCAGGGCCTGTGTGTTAGGGTAATAATGCGAGGTTAGATAATAAAGCGAAGGGATAATATTACGCGTAATTGGCACCTAGGGCTTGTAAACAGAAGGGCTCTAAGTCATTTGAATAACAAAAAAAAAAAAAAAAGCTAAAAGTTTATTTTCTCCATGTGTAGAAATTATCGCTGGAAGAAGTACGTAAGAATCAACACCCGATCTAAAATTTGTGAGTTACGTTTTTTGATCTGAACACAATGTATTTATTAGGTAATATTTTGTTTATTATAAATTTCTAGTGTTTTGGCGTATTTTCAAAAATTTGTGAAAGATTTTGGTTGTGTTTGCTAGGTAGTTTGTAATTTAAAATATATTGTGCAATAAGTATGTCGAGATAACAACGTCATCTATTAATGCTATTATTCCGGTTGATTCTTTTCAGTGTTGGAACTACATCCGGGTTTACTTTTTATTTTAAGCAGGAGAGAGTATTATTGTCGTTGTTGAAAACCAAAAAGGATAACGAGAAATAAGTATGTCCTAGATGCTGTTAATTTTTTATGCCAGAATAATGAATCAAATGATTATCACTGTATCCTGATATCGCAGTTAACGGTAAGTAAGATAAGTTTGTAAATTTCCCGTCTACAGAGTTTGTACTTTAGAATAAGATAATTTGTATGACATCTCATTTTATAATTTTGTTTGCATTGCTCATTACTCTCATTAGTGGATAATTACGCAGGACAACAGTAGTCAAGAAATTAGGCCATAACATTTTATGAATACACAAAATTCTAAAATATTCTTTCTTTTATACATTTTCATTAAAAGGCTGTATCAAATCCAATATTTGTTTGCCGTGGCGTTTATTACCCCGGGAACTCTTTAGTAAAATTTGTTTAAATATTGCCTAAATTTCTAACGTTAATTAAAATTCCATTAAAAATTTCATGACTTCATAGTTTTATTCCCTGTTTTAACTAAAAACGTATGTTTTTGATAGAAACAGTTAAAAGTACTTTCATCAAATACAGACCATTTGTGGTGATACATAGGATGTCCCAAAAAGATAGATGAACATCAAAATAATGTTTAAAAAAAGAGTATACCTACAGCAAAACTAGTTACAACAATACCAAAATAATTAGGGGACATTGTGGTCGTACAAAACAGTTAAACGTACTCTCATCAAATGCAGACCATTGGCGTTAATACATAGGGTGTCCCAAAAAGATCCGTAGAATGTCAAAATTTTATTTTAAAAAAGAAAAGAACTACAGCAAAACTAGTTACAACAATACCAAAATAATTAAAGGATATTGTGGGCGTACAAAACAGTTAGAAGTATTTTCACAGATACAAACCATTGGTGGTAATACATAGGATGTCTAAAAAAAATCCGTACTATGTAAAAATTTTATCTAAAAAAAGGAATATACCAAGAGCAAAACTAGTTACAACAAAAGGTAGAATAACGCAAAAAGTTTTTTTTCCACTGCGTTGAAAAACGTTAGCTGGAGATCTTTTCGTAGCACGAAGAGTTGCGAGACGATATTTTAATTCAATCTACGAACGTTTTTGCATCACCCGTTCAACAATTTCTTTAAATATCGATTTTGTTCCGATAAACCAATCGACACACTGTAAAAAAATCCGTTAACTTTACGACAAAAAGTGCTGGCAGCAATGTTGCCAGCAGTTTTTGCTGCAGAAACTGCAGTAAAATTAGATATAATTGAAAAGATTACATCTAGTTTTACTGCAGTTTTTATGGCAAAAACTGCAAGGAACATTGCTGTCAATAGATTTTACCGTAAATTTAATGGATTTCCTTTCCAGTGCACATTGAGCTTTCTGTAAGAGATACACCGTTTTGAATAACTGAAATATTTAATAATCGTTTAGATATTGCACAGAGCCACCTATGAAAAGAAACATGATATATTAATAAAAAAGAAAAGATTCATTCTAATTATTGCTATAACGAGTTTTTCTGCAGACTTATTTTATTATTATAATTATTTATTTATTTATTTATAGTTCTAGGGAAAATTTTGGTACACCCTGCATTTGAAGGCTTTTTGGCACCCGTGTATATGACATACACATTTTTTAAACAAGCAGTAGTGTATTATGTTTTAATTAAGCTTCAAATAAAAAAAAATACAATTATTTGGGCGACAAAGTTTAAATTTCTACTAGAAACTTAAATAAATATTCTTTTGAATTTTTAGTAAATATTCTTTTTAATGTAAATTAAATTTGTAAATAAAAAATGTAAAAAAAAATTACATTTTGCTCGTCAAAATTTAATTAGACAATACAAAAATAAATAAATAAATAAATAAATAAAAAGTGGATAAAAAAATGCGTGAAAGTTTGCAAATATTAACCCATTTTAAATGTATTTAAGATTTTCTAAGCAGCATGTTTTGAAAAGTCACAGATATTTATATATCACACAATGCTCTAAACAATCCACTCTTATATGAACATTTTCAAATCATTGAAAAAATAATTAGAATAATATTATTCATTAAAAATGTTTCATTCAGAGGCATCGTCAAAGCTTTAAAATACTTCCAAATTAATATAGAAGTCTGACAATTATGAATTTTAAAGAAATATATTTATTAATAAAGCGGTTCAAAGATGAAAAACGAAGGTAAAGAATATATTAAAGATTTATTTCATTCAGTAAAAAAAGAAAAACATTTTAAAACTAAACACTGAATAAAATTTCACAAACAATTTTCGAATGTTTTTAAAAACCTTTTAAATTTTTTCTTCAAATATTGTAATTGCGATTATCGATCATATTTCATAAGCGTTCCATTAATATTCCATTAATATTTGTCAAATAAAAATTTAATAAAAGGATCAAAAAGCAAAATAAAGATAAAACCTTGTAAATTCTATGTCTTTGTTGGAAAATAAATCCATAAATGAAGCGTTTAATTAAGTTTAACAATGCGTATTAAATCAATAAACATAGAAAATGAATGTTGAAATTCAATAGATGAAAAAAAACGTAAATAAAAACATCAAACGCACTTTAAAGATGACTTTTGAAAACTTTTGATAACTTTGTGGTTTTCATCTTCAAGGTCTAAGACGGATGATTACATGTTTTTCCTTTTTTTTTTTTTTTTGTCATAGTATATGATTATTCGTTCATTAATAAATACAAGAATATAGCATGTCCACATTAAAACTCCCTGATTTTGAATGTTAATTGTGCCAAAACTATGAGTCTTAGAGATTTGCACTTGAGTTATTATAAATAAATGCATAACAAGTTTACTTTGCTACTATTGCTTTTTCGAATTAGTTAATTTTTATTGCTTGCATTATGGGTATACATATTTAGTTTGTTGCAAACATTTATTTGTCAGAAAAAGTTACTTATTTATGCATGCACCTTGATTTGGGTGTACGCAGAAGAACATGCTGAAAAACAATAAAGATACATTTTTTAAAAAGTACACTGGTTTTCAAAAATTAAAGAAAAAGCACAAAAATAGCGATAATTCAAAATATTACTTGTAGATTTTAATGAAACTCAGCCACAATATACAACGCATAGTAAGGTATAAAATAACATGAAAAGAAATTACCAGACAATTATGGTGTTTCAAAAAATAGTATAATTATAAAATTAATAAAATCAATTTACCAGTTTGGTATAGGAAAAGTACCTTTAATATGCCGTATGATCACCTCTAGTAGCAATACAGCACATAGAGCGATGTGTCATACTGTCAATTATGCGGTCGATGAGTTCGCTGGGATGTAAGAGCTTTTGCTCTTCCAAAGCAATTGTAAGCGTGGCAAGGGTCAGATGAGGGGGACTGAGAGCAGCGACATGTCTCCCTAAAGCATCCCAAACATGCTCGATGGGATTCAAGTCCGGTGATCGAGCTGGCCATTTCATGCGCTGAATTGTTTGGTGCTGAATATAATCTTCCAAGATGCCAGCCCTGTGCGGTCTAACGTTGTCGTCCTGTCACAGGAACTTACCTATTGCACCGGCATAAGGTCGCACATAAGAATCCAGGATGTCATCTCTATAGACGTGAGCGTTCACGGTTCCATGCGGAAAGACATGGAGGTCTCTGCGTCCACCCAAAGAGATACCACCCCAAACGCAGACACTGCCTCCTCCGTATGACTCTGTTTCACGAATGTTTGATGGTTTATAGCGTGTTCCCTGTTCTCTCCAAATCAAGCAACGCTTACTAAACCGGGTAAACCGGGACTCATCCGTGAAGAGAAAACGCCTGCATTGATCAGCCAACCAGTGTACATGTTGACGTGCCCACATCAAACGTTCCCTCCGGTGACGTGAGGTGAGCGGCACACAAATTCCTGGTCGCCTCGCGTAAAGTCCACCTTCGTGAAGCCTTCTATGCACAGTAGACATTGACACCAACCTTCCAGTGGCTGCAGCAAGGCAGGATCTAAGGTGAGATGGGGTTGCGGTTCTATTCCTACATACACATAACCGCAAATATCGGTTCTCGGCGATTGTCTAAACCCTTGGCCGTCCTTGGCTGAAACTTCTTTAATCCGAACCAGTGGTTTGAAATTGTTGCCAAAGCCTATGAACCACTGAAGGACTCACATTTAGCCATCTAACCATCTCTGCCTGACTTTGTCCTGCCTCTAATCTCCCAATAGCTCTAAATCGCAGTTCTGCAGGCAAGTTATGCCTCGTGGTTATTGTAATGAATTGGCTATCCTAGATTTATAATATCACTATCACAGCGACAATTGCAGCCTTACTCTCTAACATGCATTTTTGTGTGCCTCACGGATGACTCAATGCGATTGCAGTGCCACTAATTTGGATTTGGTATTTTTATTCAGCATCTTTTATTTAAAATCTTTAAATAATTATCTTTAAATAATCATCTTTTAAATCATCTTTAATATAAATTTATTGATGCTACCATCTGTGTAAAATATTAATAATTTTAAGTTTACAATTTGGATTTATTAATTAAAGGATAAGTTGCTTTGGAAAAAAATGTTAAACGAAACCCTCTGTGAGATCTGCGATCATATTTATTTTTAATTCGTTTACTAATAAAAAGTATATGGAACTTTACATTCAAATTACTTGTCTGATCGCATTCAGAAAGCACAACAAAGCAGTCGAAGTTAATATTTTTTAAATCTGGCTATCTTCTGAACAATTAACATGAATTCGACTTCTTTCTTATTTTATCTTTCCTCTTTTACTTTATCAGCTTTTATGCTGTTTTATTTTCTTATTTCTTTTTAAATATCATAAAATATTTTACAAAACTTTTGCAACTACAAAACTATTTGTAGTTCATAAGCATAGTGAAACAGATCGAAGTTTAGATAATTAGCGAAGACATTTTAATGTGTTAATTTTCTCGACCATTTACAAAGGTATATATTTGTCCTTATAAAAGTGTTATAATAAATATGAAACTAAAAAATACTTTTCAAATATAGATGCGATCACTATGCATTTATGTAATTTGTTCTTGTAAAAATTGTGAAGTTTCCATAACAGTATTTTTTGTTAATCTAAATTACGCTTGTAAATATTTAAAAAAATTCTAACCACAGATTTATTAATTGTCTTTTATTTAAAAGACAATCTAAAAATCAAATTGTTATTATACCGTGTGTCCACTCTCAACGGGGGCCAATGGCTAATTTCTAAACCATTAGTCATAGACATATAGTTCCAGCTGCAAAAAAGTTTAAAAAAAGGTAAAGAAGTACTTTTTAAGCGATTTAGTTCAAAAAAAAATATTAAGAAAATACAAAAATTAAATTTTCATACGGTCCAACGGTCGTATAAGTAATATTTAGTAAATTTTTACCCCAACTCTAACAAGTAAGTCAAAAAAGTCCCATTACTCTGCGATTAAAACTGAATGAGCAATAACTATTCAAAATTAGAGCATCTTTTTTGCTGCAAAATAGGGGTCAGACACAATTTTTCTGGAAATAAAAATAAACGTCAGACAAAAAAATTTAACATTAAACAATGACAGTAAAATAATTTTCGCAATATTATTTTTGAATTAATGTTGATGTTTAAATATTAAAGCAAAATATACACTGTGTACTAAAAATATAAGTATAAAAATAACAGAAATTTTGTTAAATTAAATTCTGAAAAGCAATAGTCACTATTCGTTACAAAATAATACACATTTAAAATTCTATTACAGAACTTAACCTAATAGAATTTGGTGTAGTCCAATAAAATAAATAAATGATACGAACTAAAATCGTATTAATATTACATTTTCATTGGATATAAATATATGCGCGAATTGAACATCGATCGGATATTTGGAAGAGATTCAAAACTTTGAATACAAATTTTGAGCTAGGAAAGCATACATACGAACGTTATAAGTAAAATAAAGATTTATCAAAATAACACACATTTTAAATGAAATCCTGAAAAAAAACAGTCTCTCTTCCTTACAAAATAAAACATATGTGAAAATACAGTTGAGGATGTGAATTTCAAAACTCGCCTTATTGCTTTTGTTTTCTTTACCAATCTGCGCTAATGTAACACTACAATCTCCAAATTTATAAAGGAAACCAATTTACGCATTTAAAGGTTTTTTGACATTTCCCAAAATTGGATTTTCTCGATAAAGAGAATTTTGAAACTCATGTCTCCAATTATTTTAACCAATCTAGAAATTAATTAGTAGTAATTAACAGTACCGTAAAACTTATAGGGTCGCAGCACCTTCAGTTAAATTGCTTTAAAAATATTTTTTTACTTCATTTAACACATTTTTGTAATGGGAACTTGTGACAAAAGGTTTAGGAATTAGCCATTGAACAGCGTTGGAAATGTACGGCCTTTATAATACTTTAAATACCTTGTATATGTTCCCATAAGTTTAGTCCAACTGATCCGTTTTCAGTTACAGAAAAGTGGCTAAAGTCATGAAATTTTAAAGTTTCATAATTCGGTCAATTTTAATGTTAGATGAATGGGACCTCTTCCGTATTGCTTGTTAGAGTGGTGGAAACTTTTTACTGAATATCACTTATAGGAATTGGGGACAGTATAAAAATTTAATTTTCGTAATCTTTAAAAAAAATTTTTTTTAATTAATCGTTTAAAACATAACTCATTGCCCTTTTTAAAGAATTTTTGCAACTGCTACTATGACTGGGTCTATGACTAACAATTTAGAAATCAGTCATTGGCCACCGTTGAAAGAGGTATATAAGTAATACTGTATAAGTTGCGTTGAATATCATGAAACATTGGGGGGGGGGGGGGAAATATTCAACAAAAGCAAATGCTGTTTTTTAGCTCACAGGCTATCATAGCCTCAGAGCTTATGTGCCCGCCCGTTCTGTATATATGTTCGTTCGTGCGTAACGCGATAACTCATGATAAAAATATCCGATCCATTTGAAAATTTATATATAGGTATATCCTGACAAGGCGCTTCCCTGATTAGTTTCTGGAGTTCAT
Source organism: Maratus speculifer (assembly GCA_964019185.1). Taxonomy (NCBI): domain Eukaryota; kingdom Metazoa; phylum Arthropoda; class Arachnida; order Araneae; family Salticidae; genus Maratus; species Maratus speculifer. The sequence goes on from OZ025290.1 coordinate 416,061,689, forward strand.
TTGGTATGTATAAGATGGGGAACGGGGGGGGTCATGTCCCTCCTCTTCATTGATATAAATGGGTTTTTCATGCAGAATTAAGTTTTCGTTCGAAATTTAGATATAGGATCATTCTGATGAGGCGATTATGTTATTAGGTGTTCATTGAATAAGTATAAACAGGGGGGACGTGGGTCCAAACCCCCCCCCCTTAATTTATATAAATGGGTTTTTTAAGCAGAATTGTCAGATTTCGTTCGAATCTCTGAATAGTTTTGGAAGTTTAATGGCTAAATATAAAAGAGGGGGATAACTCCTCTTAAATTATATAAATGCTAAATGGGTTTTTATTATTAAGAATTATCCGATTTGCTCTGAATTTTGGATATAGATTTTTTATATGATAAAGCATGTACATGATAGTTCAGGGGGTTCAATGATTAAGTATAAAGAGGGGGAAAGGGTAAAGCCGTTTCCCCTTCTTATTTTTTTTCGAACGGAATTAACCCTTGAAAATGTAAGGCTGTAATGTACAATTAGTATGATTAGCCTGTGAGCTCAATGCCATCAGTTTAACTGGGCGATATTCTTTTTATTTATATATATATATATATATATATATTTTTTACAACAAGGTTTAAACAAAATCTGAGAATAAATTCAATTTCTAACTTTTTATTTATAGGTAGGACTCGATATGTTATTACACAAAGGGTGATTTAACATTCACTATTTTAAAAGATGAGCTTAAACAATAAACACTTGATCTCATAGGAAATTGAATTAAAAAAATTAATAAAAACATCAAGTGCAGCATAAAAAATAAATATTTTAAAGCTTTTTCATTTTCACTACTATGTCTTAAATTGTTTATTATTTCTGTTATTTAAATAAAATCTGGTATAAAGACATTTAGTAACTTTTTATTTAAATATTACATATCGGAAGTATTTAACATTTAGTATTTTAAATTGATGAGCTGAAATAATGAAGACTTAATTTCGATAGGTAAAAGAAATTTAAATAAAAACATCAAGCGCAATACAAAATATATGCATTTTTTAATAGCTTTTCCATTTTCATCTACTATGTCTTAAATGGTTTATTATACATTTTTTGTTCTTTATCACAGGAAGTAATCCTTGGTTTATCGATAAAACTAATTTAAAAAATGATAAAGTAGAGCAAATTAGTTCTGTATTTTATTGAAATAGGTATTTTAATTTTAATCTTTTTATTTTTATTTTACAAAAGAAAGTCTTCTCGGGTCATTAAAATTGATTTTTGAGAAGTATGTACCAATTTTAAATGAGGTGTTGGTAGAAAGGCAAAAATATACAGAATAAAAAAGTGCTTTGGATTAGAAAAAAAAATCCATGAAATTTCTTCATGTGAAAAGAATATTAACGAATTTGAAAATTGCACGTGAAGCGAAAAAAATGAAATGCGTTCGTACAATAAGAAAGATTTAAAAATATAACTCTCATACATCAATCTCATAAAATTATATATAGTTAATTGCAATTAAAATGCGCACCAAACAATGTTCTCCCTATACCATTATGTAACAGAATACTTTTGTGTCGCCTTCTAAATCAATAACAAATGTTCTCTGCACCACAGATTGTGCAAAATGTATATTATAATATGTACTTTATAGATGCATGTCAATTTTATTATGTCCGAATGAGTGTAACACCATTAAAATGCATTTGAAACATTTTTCCCCATTGACCGTAATGAAACGGAATAATTTTGATTGTCCCTGTAATTGGATTATTCATCCGATTTTGATAAAATTTGAAATAACCCGACAAAATTACGTAATAATTATGTATTTTAAATTTCAAATGATTCGGTTGGATACCCGTAAAGCATGGTGACGTCACTGCAACGTCGTTGTGAAGTCACATTGTGACTTTGTGACCATTGATTGTCGATGTGAAGTCACAGTGTTTAAAATGTGAAGTCGTTATGGCCGTTTTAGAGCTCTTTTGTGACGTTTCACAAAGTTGTCACACTGTGACAAATTTGTGAAAAATGTGTCATTTGTGACTAATTTGACATTAACATTGTGACGAAACTGTGACAAAAGCGACGATATTTAAATAGCCAAAAACATGTTTTTAAAAGTAAATAACAAGTTTTGAAGGATATTTATAAATTTCTAAAAATTTTTTAAGTCACATCTCAGTCACAATGTGACGTCACTGAGAGGTGGCATTTTGGTCAGAGATATGATGTGACCAAAGTGACTGGTGACCAAAGTGGCAAAGTGACCAAAGTGACCAGTGACGTCACTGTGACGTCACTGTGACCATGCATACTATTAGAGTAGTTTTGTTATATGCGGATAGTCGGACAGGTGAGGGACTGAACGACAATTATAAGTGCGACGTATTTTACATAATTACGAATGCACATACAAACCCAGAATGTGATTAAATAATGGAAGTGCCGATTTTTTATTATCATTTTTTTTAGAATAAGTATTTGTATGATTTTATTTGTTTTATGTGAATGTTAAATTGTTTGCAAACGCATAGTACCAATGATAAAAATTACTAATAACAATTTTAAATTGAAATTGAAATTTTCTTCTACGAGTTTTCCTTCAGTACTATAGTGTAAATTGGGCCATTAATTATTAATCATGTCTGTTTTAATTTTTTTAAGTTCAATTACGGCTGTTTTCCAAAAAGAAATTCTGTTCCCCAGAAGACATGTAAATAAAAATCCAGTTGTATTTGATAATCCTGTTAAAAGGTTTTGACAATTTGGCGGACTTTTTAATAGTGATATTTACTTTATATTTTTTAAATAAAAATTATTACTTTATTTAATGAAAGTATGTCTTTCGTAAAAACAGATGAATACTTCAATTAGCAGATATACTAAATTTCTCAATAATAATTTATAACACAATGTTTAATTACAGGTTAATGATTACTTATAGTGTAAAGTGATGACATAAAAGAATATTTATACTATGTAAACAGGAAAAAGCTTCAAAGTAAGTAACAAGTTCATACAACAAAGCACGCAAAATTTCTATAGGGGATTTTTATGTGAATTTGTAATTATATAAATATGTAGCACCAATAGTCATTGTCAGGTCCGTCTATCTTCATATATCAGTGCAAAAAACTATCCAACCGAATGGTTTGCAATTTACTATACAGGGTGTCCCAGAAGTAATGGGACAAACTTAAAGGGGAGGTAAGGGACATTACAAGGATTCAGAATTGCATAGTATCCCATGGTCCGAAATGTCTTCGTTCGTAGATAGGTAGTGTTGTTCATCAGAGCATTCGAGAAAAACAGCTTTCTCAGATTCTGGAAGTATTTTATTCATTATTCATACCAGAAATTGTTCATAGCACCAGTTTTTTTTTCTTTAGGGTGCACTGAAAAACGCTGTTTACGCGACGACAGTGGAATCTGAAATGGATCTTGTTCCAAGACTCATCTGTGCTACTGCGGATAATCCAACAAAATCCAGATTTATTTCAGTGAGTCTTCCAATCCATGGTTCGACGGTGTAATACATGCATCACTAGCCATGGTGGAAACTGTGAACATCTTTTGAAAAATTTCACATATCATCTACCACAGTAAATGTAATATTTTTGACCAATACATTATTTCAGATTATCTCAGTCTTGGGTTTCTTCGTCTTTGTACTTGTCATTCTACCTTCCCATGACGTTTCCGACCATGGGTTGCTATGCAATTCTGAATCCTTGTGATGTCGCCTAACCATTTTCAGAAAGAATCACGTTTTGAGCACCAGTCTTGGCGAGTTGGCGAAAGCGAGAACGTTCAGCTAGCTGCATCGCCAAACACAATCGTCGTTTTGTTTTGGTTTTCAAATCCGAAATCATTTTAATCTGAAAAAGCTCTTTGTTTTAAACTATGTTTTAATTGTAAACAACGGTGAATAACATTTCCTCATATTATATTCTTTGCTTCATAACATTTACGGAAAAACAAATGAACAATAAACACGATCTCTTTGCAGAAGGAAGGGTTGCTATTGGCTAGGCGTTTGACGTCACAGACAAGAAAGGGTACATAGCATTGACTTCATCTCCGCGCCAATCGTTGTTCTGGCGATAAGGTGCTCAAAACGTGATTCATTCTGAAAATGCGTCCCCTACATCCCTTTAAAGTTTGTCCGATTGCTTCTGAGAAACACTGTATATAACTGTCTCAGAATTTTGTCGAGTCATTTAAAATTTTTAAAAATCGAATCAAAACTTGAAAAATTTGTGTAACTAAGTTTACGAGATGCTCTAATCATACTTTTAAGCGCAATTTAACATATATTACCGATTTTGATTTATTGAATCTGGACTGTTTAAATACAAAATAATTAAGGAGCAATGCATTAAAATTTAGAATAAAATGTGCTTTTCTTTTAACATAAGTTATACTTTTCTAATAAAAAATCATAAAAGATTTTTTTTTCTTTTTTTAAGTTACATTTCAAATGCTATCTTTTAAAATCAGAAGGAAAAATTTAAAACATACAGTGAAAAAACCTGCTTACCTATAAAGGCTGGTAAAATTCCTGAATAATTAAAAAAGAGATTATCTATTGAAAAGGTTTAAATATTGCCACAAAAGTCACTCAATAATTTGCAAGTTACATTGACTCACAGGTGTAGTGACAAAAAAACTATTTCAAAATACTAACATAAATGTTTTTATTAATCATAAAGAATCTGTTACTTAAATAAAATCTGGTATAAAGACATTTTGCAGCTTTATATATAAGTAATTCCAATCAGATAAATATATTATTTAGTATTTTAAATCGATTAGCTCAAAAAATGAATACATAATATAAAGAGCTAAAAAAAGCTAAATAAAAACATCAAATGCAACATAAAAAATAAAGTTTTACCATTTTAAACTGCTATGTCTTAAATGGTTCATTACTCATTTTACGTTCTTTGTAGCAGGAAGTAATCCTTGGTTAATCATTAAAACTAATTAAAAAAATGATAGAATTGTGAAAATTAATTCCGTGTTTTATTAAAATGTGTGCTTTAATATTTTTTATCTCCTGTCTTCTATTTTAAAAAGAAAAACCGTTTAGGGTCATTAAAATTGTATTTTGTGACATATGTAGCAACATCATCAAAAAACAAAAACATCAAGTGCAACATAAATAAAGAATACTGCCCAGTTAAACTGATGGCATTGAGCTCACAGGCTACAAATACTAATTGTACATTAAAGCCTTATATTTTCAAGGGTTAATTCCGTTCGAAAAAAAAATTAAGAAGGGGAAACAGCTCTCCCCTTTCCTCTTTTTTTTATACTTAATCATTGAATCTCCTATACTATCAAAGACATGCTTTATCATATAAAAAATCTATATCCAAAATTCAGAGCAAATTAGATAATTCTTAATAAAAACCCATTTAGCATTTATATAATTTAAAAGGAGTTATCCCCTTCTTTTATACTTAACCATTAAACTTCCAAAACTATTCAGAGATTTGAACGAAATCTGAAAATTCTGCTTGAAAAACCTATTTATATAAATTAAGAGGGCATTAAGAGGGGGGGGGGGCATTAGAACCCCTGTTGCCCCTATTTATACTTATTCAATGAACACTTAATAGCAGTCACGGAATCGCCTCATCAGAATGATCCTAATCTAAATTTTGAACGAAAATTTAATTCTGCATGAAAATCCCATTTATATCAACTAACGGGGGGGGGGCATTAGAACCCCTATTCCCCCTATTTATACTTATTCAGTGAACACCTAATAACAGTCACGGAATCGCCTCATCAGAATGATCCTAATCTAAATTTTAAACGAAAACTTAATTCTGCATGAAAATCCCATTTATATCAACTAACGGGGGGGGGGGGCATTAGAACCCCTGTTCCCCCTATTTATACTTATTTAATGAACACCTAATAACAGTCACGGAATCGCCTCATCAGAATGATCCGAATCTAAATTTTGAACCAAAACTTAATTCTGCATGAAAATCCCATTTATATCAACTAACGGGGGGGGGGGGCATTAGAACCCCTGTTCCCCCTATTTATACTTATTCAATGAACACCTAATAACAGTCACGGAATCGCCTCATCAGAATGATCCTAATCTAAATTTTGAACGAAAACTTAATTCTGCATGAAAATCCCATTTATATCAACTAACGGGGGGGGGGATTAGAACCCCTGTTCCCCCTATTTATACTTATTCAATGAAAACCTAATAACAGTCACGGAATCGCCTCATCAGAATGACCCTAATCCAAATTTTGAAAACTTAATTCTGCATGAAAATCCCATTTATATCAACTAACGGGGGGCATGAGCCCCCCGTTCCCCCTCTTATACATATCGAATGAACTCCAAAAACTAATCAGGGAAGCGCCTTGTCAGGATATACCTATATACAAAATTTCAAGTGGATCCGATATTTTTATCATGAGTTATCGCGTTACGCACATACGCACATACATACAGAACGGGCGGGCACATAAGCTCTCAGGCTATGATAGCCTGTGAGCTAAAAATAAAGTTTTGCCATTTTAAACTGCTATGTCTTAAATGGTTCATTACACATTTTACGTTCTTTGTAGCAGGAAGTATTCCTTGGTTAATCATTAAAACTAATTAAAGAAATGATAGAATTGTGAAAATTAATTCCGTGTTTTATTAAAATATGTGCTTTATTTTTTTTTATCTCCTGTTTTCTATTTTAAAAAGAAAAAACGTTTAGGGTCATTAAAATTGATTTTTGTGACATATGTACCAATTTTAAAGGAAGTATGTGTAGCAGGGTAATAAATAAAACAGAATAAACAGAATGCTGTGGATGAAAAAAATTTCAGTGAAATTCCTTCTTGCGAAAAGAATATTTAACGAATCAGAATGTGTTTAAAGGAAAAGAAAATGTAGATTTTTTTCCAGTTTTTTTTATGAATAAATGGCTGTATGATTTTATTTTATTAATATAAATGGTAGATTGTTTGGAAACTTGTAGTAACAACGATAATAGGTTGAATAAAAAAATTCACATATAACTTGGATTTTATTTCCTTCTATTATTTCTTATTCTTTGATAAGTATAAATTAGATTGTGTATTATAAAATGTTCCCCTCTTTATTTTGTTTAAGTTAAACGACTCATGTTTTCCACACACAAAAAAAAACAATATGTATAAAAATTTAGTTGTCCTTAGCCAATTGTGTTAGTAAGTTTTGACAAAAAAAAATAAATAAATAAAAAAAAAAATAATTGTAATTTAAGAAATTACCCCAACCATTTGAAAAATGTTTCACTCGATACATTCATCTATCATTTTAAGCTAAATACCAGTTGTTTTATTGTGTATTATCCGTTCCACTGCTATAAATGACTTTATACATGCTGCAATTTGAAGGTACGGTTCGTTTAAGTTATATCACTCTATTGTCGCCAAGCATAAAAGTTGGCGACGAAAGAAACATTTCAAACTATTTAACATTGTTGGTGCAAAAGTAATCATTATTAAAATACAGCTTTGGCATATACTGTTATACTTGTAAGACTTTGGCATATATTGTTTGATTTTACAGAGCAGAATTTTGGTGATGGAGGTTTTAAACCAAAATCGATCGCAGCACATGCATCTGTGAATGGGTCCATCAGACATCGAATCAAAAAAGTTTTTTCCCAGTTTTTCCCAAGCCGATTGCTTTTTAGTTTTCTTTTTAGGTGGTGGAAAATCAAGAGTAATAGCTATAACATTTTCCGGCTTGTTAGAATCACTATTGGCACTCAAATTTTCCTGGTTAGAACCGACCGATAGTAAAACGCCATGGCTAGTGGATTGGTCGCCCTGGCGACATGATGTTTTACAATTAATCGGTTCGGCATTAAATTGCTTCCTTTTTCGTGATCGCCTTTCAACACGTAATTGGTTTTCAGCGGCTCAATAATCTTTTGATTTTATCATTTTCTGCATTGAAAGACGTTTTTGCGCCAAACCAAATACAGTATTACTCAGTTATCCCGTCGACCAATTTCGCCAAATGATACGAATCGCCAAACTAATAAGCAACTTATACATGTTGACTGTGTTTAATATCATTGAATGCGATATTCACGTTCATTCATTTCTTTGGCTTCGGCTTTTTCCGTATCTGTTAATTTCCGTCTACCCATTTTTAAATTTGTTAGTTTTCTCCTTTATTACAATGATTTTAACCATTTTAATTTACTATTCAAATAAAAATTCTTCTAAAAGTAAAGAATTTAATTTAAATTCAAATAAAAACTCTTCTAAAAGTAAAGAAATTAATTTAAATTCAAAAGTGACCACATCATCTAAACATGGTAACATCATCTAAAAGTGGTAACATCATCGGGTCCATTCTCCCGAAAACAACAACCATTTTTCAAATGGTTAAAAACTTTTTTACAAAAAGTTTATATTGTATATTTTATGTTCTGAACAATTTAGTGAATATTTGGATATCACTATTTTAGAATAGAACAGTTTCTTTAACGCAATGTAAATTAGATCATTATTTAAAAATTTAACGTCTGGTTTATTTTTTTAAGTTAAATTACACATGTTCTCCACCAAAAAATAAATAAATAAATAAATAAAAATAGATATATTTGTACAGATTTAATTGTTTCTATATCGATTGCGTAAACAAGAGTTGACAATTTAGAATATTTCTTAATAAAATTATTTCCGAATAATAACATTTATTTTCTGTAACCAGGGGATGTATTTTCAAAAATAAGGTGCATATTTTTATTTGAAGTATTCAAAAATCCGTTAACTTCGTAATATTTGTGTTAATCCATTATTTTTTTTTTCATTTTAATCTTTAGATTTATTTTGAGCACCATATTAAAAATTTTCATAACATATTGGATACGAGATTTATTAAATTTCGTTGAAAGTAGTTTATGCCACTGTTTAAGTGTTTAAACCGTGTTATTTCTAAGTGTATGAACGGTCTCAAAGGAAATGATATTTTTAACAATTTTTTTAAGTATCTCCAAGCCTTTAACCCTTTATCTACCGAATTATTCATCAAGAAATTGAATTATTTTTCCCCTGAATACTATTTTTCTTAAATTTCTGAATGTATACTGTAATTTTTAGATAATACTAATGTGGAATTTAGATATGTTTTGCTTTTCATTAAAACTGATTAAGTACATCGGTAGTTATAATATTTTTTCTGAAACTGCTACAAACAGATTATTTAACCAAAATTACTCTTTTGAAAATATCACAATTCTTAAAAAAGCAATGAGTTTAAATGCATCATGATCCTCTCTATAAATGAAAACGCTTTTGCAGTTTAATATGTCTCATATAATTTAATTTAAAGAAAGAAAAGAAATACATATAAAAATGAATAATAAAATTACCACTTTTTGAAAATATTTAGTTTCGATTGTTTCTCTATTCTTCTAAATTTGATCGAGAACAATGTTTTGTGGGGAAAAAATAAAAAACTTTTGTTAATAGACAGAATAATTAAGTTTAAAAAAAAGTTTTCTTCAATGGTACTTTAAAGTACCGTCGGTGCATAAAGGGTTAACTGGATAATACAAAATCAAAACAAACAGAGAAAAAGTGAAAAACATGTATAAAGGTTCACAATTATTGTTTCATTTCAAACAGATTTAAGAATTTGTAAGCAGCACGGTTTGAAAATTCACAATTATTATTTTTTTTTCACTTTATTTTTTTTTCCTAAACATACCACGAATATGAATATTTTCAAACATTTGAAAAAATAATCACAGTAAACTTATTCATTAAAAAAATTTATTCAAAGGGTCAAAATTTTAAAATATTTTCCATTTAATGTGAAAGCGTGGCAATTATAAATTTTAAAGAAATAAATTTATCAATAAAAAGGTTCAAAAATTAAAAAAGGAAATAAAAATGTACATGATAGAATTTATTTTGTTTGATGGAAAACACATCTTTAAACTAAACAATGCAAGAAATTTTACAACCAGTTTATGAAAGGTTTTTGAAATCTTTTAAATGTTTTCTTCAAATATTTTCATTATGCATTTTGATCATATTCCATTAGCGTTCCAAAAATATTCCATTAATATTTGTCATATAAGTGTTTAATAAATGGGTTATAAAAGGAAAAAAAACAATAAAAGCTTTTACATTCTATGTCTTTGTTTAAAAAGAAATTCATAAATGAAGCATTTAATTAAATTTTTCACAATGCGGTTTTTTTATTCAATAAATTTAAACAATGAATGTAGGAATTCAATAGAATAAAAAAACCTAAATAAAACATCAATTCCACTTAAAAGGTAAAACTTTTAAAAGCTTTACGGTATTGATCTTCAATGTCTAAGACGAATAATTGCATGATTTTCATTTTTTGTCAAAGTATATAATCGTCTGATTAGCAATAAGTACAAAAGTGTAGAGTTTACATATGAAACCTCCCCCATTTCAAATATAAATTGTACACAAACTATGAGTCTTAGAAATTTGCGATTTGAGGTATCGTAAATAGAAACAATTTGCTTTGCCGCATTTTTTATTTTTGAAATAATTAATTTCGGTTGTAAGCATTATTTGTATGCCATGACAACAAGTTTATATTTCTAGAAAAGTTACTTTTTTCCTATGCATGCACTTCGATATGGGTGTATAACGAAGGATGTGTTGGACATGATAAAAAGTAATTGAGACAAATTATTTACAAAGTAGAAAACATAGAACATTATATCACTTGGCACCGAAATTATTCGAATGTACCCTAAAGCGAATAAATAAAATAAAAAAACATATCGAAGAAAATTTATTTCAATTCTTCTCAATAATCATCTGCGGTTGAGAACGACTGAATAGATAAAAAGTTTGCCTTTCGCTTTGCCACACCAGTGGCCAGTAATTCAATTTTTATTAGCATTTTAATTTTCATAGCCAGTTTAATTTCTTAAGCGCAATCAGTGTTGAAATCTGATACTTTTCTCCGAAGGGGATTTTTTTGGCTCCAGGGGAAAGAATGACATTATAGATTTCCGGAGAATGTGGTGAATTACGACATTTCTTGACATTGAAAAAATAAAATTCCCAAATCTTCCGGAAATCTTCCGATTTTTCCGTGGAATGATATGTGCCGTACCAGTGCCACCCCCTTTATTCAGCATTGAGCACAGTATTTAATTTAGTGGCAGTACGTATATTACCAGATATATTCATTTTCGCAAAAAATAGTTCATGTCACTATTTTTAACTACATGCTAGCTTAATTACATGTAATCTAAAAAAATGAAATAAAGGTTTATTTATGCTATATAAATAGAAGATTCGAAATAAGTAACTAATACACGCAACAAAGCAGGGGAGGAACGAATATTTTTCTGTTGTACTTTCTAAAATATCGTTGAATTGTCTCTAACATCATACAAAGATTGTAAAATTCAATCAATAGCTTATAATGTCTTCTTCAGGAAAGATAACAGACTGCTTTTAACCTCGACATGTTAAATTATTCAGTGGTCTGACAGTGACGACGGAGTCGGTATTGGTTGCTGTTGAAACTACCTTCACATGTCAATATACTGTCATTGGTTTAAGACCGTTTCCTATGCGATGTAGTATAATGGTCTCATGAAGAGATCTAATTTAGTTGAAACAACTTACTAAAATTAGAATATAAAAATATTAAATATTTGATAAAATATGAAATTGTTTCTAAAATAACTTTTAATGATCATGCGACAAATATATTTTTAATGCGTATTTTAATAGTTAGCTATGTGGATATTTCAAATAAAAAATAAAGTGCACCAACTTAAAAATTCAGAAAGATGAATTTCAATTTCTATTTAAAAGTAGCTGTGTTGTCCCATGTTACCATTTTTTTATTAATTGACAGTCTTGTGACCATTTTTTAAAAACTGTTACTTAGTATTTAACATACGAGATTAAAGTTCTGAGCCCTGTGAGTCGATTTTTCCCTCAATTTAGAGGTGACGTTTATGTCTGTCGGACGTTCCTCTCAGTCCACACAATTTTAAAGAAAGTCCGTGGTAGTTACAGCTGCCACCACTGATATTACTCCACTGATATTACTAGGTGATATTGGTCACCCACTGTGAGGATGGTGTAAATGAAACACTGACGCTGTCATTTAACTAAATTAACAGTTTATTTAGAATATATGTACACACTAAATACGCTATTTACAATTATATATAATTACAACTCGGATATAGGTGATCCGGTTCAACATTAAATTAAATACAGTAAAGGTTGGCTGTGTACTATTCAAATTACACCTTCCATCTCACATTCAATGCACGTTAGAGTCACGTTATCGGAGGTCAATCTCGAATCTCCCAGCACAGATATACTCGGCAGGCACTTCTCGGCCCAGAGCACTAAACGCCAGGACGTCTGTGCCCTTTGCTCTCCAGATACGCCCTGCTTCCGCTCTACAACACAGAGCACACTCTATCAGGACCTCGGTCTTACACACCTTCTTGGTACGAAACCCAGGAACGAACTGAACTAATCTGAGATCAGACTTGCTCTTCTCAAATCACTGCTTTCCCAATGTCAACCCCCTTTGGAGCTTATCCATTGGACACATTCCATATTCCTTTCTTGATTAGTGACATGTTCCTGGTCTGCGCATCATCCACATACCTCACTGACGGATGAACATGCCCCTCAGTAATCTTCTCTTTCTCCCAACACCACCTGTACATCATTACCTATCAATTTTTTCTTCAACAAAGAAAGAATGTCACCTTGAAAATTCTAGTACACAGCCATACAATACACAAAAGTTTAAGATAGAGAAATAACAGAAATTCCAATCTGTAGCAGGTTTGGTCCCAGAACCTGACACTCCCCAACTTAGCGGAAAATATGCCTTTTAGGGGCTAATTTTCCCCAAACATATAGTAATATCGCAGAAGAGTTCGACAGTCTCTTTACAGATTTCTTCATTATGCTTATTACATAGGTATTTCCAGGTGTCTGAACATTATCTACTGACATCTCTACTGAACCTTGTACTAATATTAATATTACATAAACAATACACGTACTAATACACTATTATAAACACAAAATTCAAAAATATTTACACATACACAGAAAAAAAAATTAAACGTGTGATGACATCCCTTTAAGGTTGTCCACTACTGGGTCGTCGATGCTGATGGGCTAACAACTGGTTGTTCTTCCCAGCTCTTTCTATGTAGCCTAGAAATTGCGTCAGCATTCAAATGTTGAGCTCCTGGACGATGAGAAATGCTCAGGTTCCAGCGTTGCAAGGCAAGAGCCCATCTAGTGAGTTTGGGGGACCTTGGGGTTGTTTCAGTGAGAAATTTTAATGGATTGTGATCTGTAACGATCTCAATTTGAGATCCATAGGTCCACTTTTCAAACTTCCGCAACCCGAAGAGAACACTCCAAGCCTCTTTCTCTATACTCAGCCAAACACGCTGAGCCCCTGACAATTTCTGACTGGCAAAATCTATCGGTTTAAACTGACCCTTTTCATCTTTTTGAGTAAGACAACACCCTACTGCCAGGTCGGAAGCATCTGCGTGGAGCTGATATTCCCGTCCTTCGATAGGTGTAGCCAAACTCGTCACTTTACATAACTCATCTTTAAGAGTATTAAATGGTTTTTCTGCTCTTTCATCCCATGGTACAATATTTTTAACCTTCCCTTTGGTTAATTCGGTTAAAAGTATAGCTATTTCGACATAATTTGGAATATAAGATCGCAAAAGATCGCATCATTAATCCCAAAACAGATCTAACTTCCTTTTTAGTTTTTGGTTTTTTTAAATCCCTTATTGCACCTATTTTATCCTCATCAGTTGCATGCGTTCCACCCCCAATTACATGGCCTAAAAACTTAGTCAATTTCTCTCCAAATCTGCAATTATCCAGTCTAATCCTAAAATTTCTGTTTTTAAGTTCTTCAATGACAGCCCTAACATGCTCACAATGCTCTTCCCAGGTGTTGAAGAAAATGATGACATCATCAATATATGCTTCAGCATACCTCCGATGACCTTGAAGAACCTAATTCATATCTTTCTGAAACGTGGCAGCCGCCCCTGATAATCCAAAAGCATAGTACGCCACTGATAAGTTCCTGATCTCGCCCTTTATTACCATTATTATTTCCCTCATTACCCACTTTATTACAAAAACGTTAGTAATGACCTCTCAAACCACATTTAAAGCATTTAGGAGCTGAAGCATCACTAGGTTTCTTAAAATCTATTTTCCTATCCGAAAAAGAATTAGTCTCATTACTCCCGTTTTGTCTCCAGTTACCACTAACTTTACTTTCCTCCCTCCGTCGCATTTTCTCATTGTTTACATACCTATCTTTACCTTTAAAACTTTTATACATAACTGCATACGAATTATGCTTAGCGTGAAAATAATTGTCACATTCTTTAGCAATTTTAGAAGATTCTAGCCACTTACCCTGGTAAGTTAACCCAATATATGATACAGTATCCCCATCTAAAGTACTTACTAATTTATCAGTGACTATTAACTGGTTGACCTTTTCATAAGAGTCAGCACCTCTAACCTTACAATAATTTTCCCATTAAGCTATTAAACGCGATACAAACAATACATGAGTTTCGTTCTGGTTTCTCTTAGCCTTCTTAAAATTTTCCACACACGGCTCATGTTCCCTTAGAACTAACGCCTTTATCTCCTCATAATTATCCATTTGTTCCGTAGTGGTATAAATTAACAAATTATCCGCCTTACCTCCTAACATATTTAGTAGTATTTCGGCCTGCTGGTTTTCTGGTACATTTTTAGTTTTCAATGCCCTTTCTAAACTGTTGAAAAACAAATTCCATTCCTCATTCCCTTCCGGTACTTTGATAGATAGAGTTTTCACACTTTTGATCAATTTTTCTATATTACTTTCATTATTAGATTCCATAGAGACATTAGAATTATTTGCCGATCCTTGAACTCTTAGTCTCTCCATTTCTAATTCATGTACCAGCCTTAATTTATCAACCCTCTCTTCTCTTTCTAATTTCTCGCGTTTTTCTTCGCGCTCTAATTTTTCCTGTTTTTCTAACTTTTCGCGTTCTAATTTTTCGTGTTCTAAACGTTCTGCAACAATAGCATCAGATAATTCCTTAATAACCCCCTCGTCATACCCATCACTGTCCATTATCTTTGTCCTAAGCTGAATTCTGCTATCATTTTCCGTGAATTCAACACCTAATTCTTCAGCTAACACCTGAAGATCCACCTTTTTTAGTTTCAATAAGAAAGCCATACCTTCTCCGATTGTTATTACCACCCTACAATAATATTTACACCTAGTTACAGTTTAATATAATTAAAATGCGCCTCAAACAATGTTTCCCCCTATACCATTATGTAATGAATTACTTTTGTGTGACCCTGTAAGCTAATGACAAACATTCTTTGCACCACAGATTGTAAAAAATGTATATTTTAATATATATACGTCATAGATGCATATCAATTATATTATATTTCGAAGAGTGTAACATGAATTAAAAGCACTTGAAACTATTTTTCCTCATTGTCCATAATGTAACCGAGTATTTTTATTGTTCTTGTAATTAAACTATAGATCCGATTTTCATGAGATTTGAAATAACTCTATAAAATTATGCAATAATTATGTATTTTAAATCTTTAACGATTCGGTTGGATAGTTTTTGTTCTGCTATATGAGAACGGATGGACGGACAATCAGACAGACGGATGGACTGAACGAAGACTATAGGCGCTACGTATTTACATAATTACGAACACACTTAAAAAGTGAAAGACAAATACAAATCTTAAAAGCAAATTAAAACATTTTAAAAAAACTATTTTTATTTTTCATATAGACAATGGTTGAATACAAGTTTTTATTTTAATTTTTTGATGAAATAAACGATCCTTGGTTTGTCGATAAAACTAATTAAGAAAATGACAAAGTAGTCCAAATAAATTATGCATTTTATTAAAATATGCATTTTCATTTCCTCCTTTTGATATTTATTTCATGAAAGAATGACCTTTCATGTCATTAATATTGATTTTTGTGACATACATTTTAAACTTAATCCTCTTACCAGACGAAGCTTGGAGAATACATAAATGGAATAAACAAAGTGTTTATGATGTAAATATATATTTTAACAAAATATATATTACAAAAAATATTTAACGACACAAAGTGTTTTGACCAAACGCGAAATCAGCTCATTCCTCAGGGTTAAAATCTGCATAGTTAAATTTATGTGATTTTTTTTTTTTTTGTAAAAACTTTTCTGGTATTAAAATAATATGTAATTTTCTTTGAACATTTTAAATAAACATAAATTTCTCATGAAGATTTTTTTGTTTTATTTTTCAGCGACAGACTAATTCTTAATTTAAGGCTGTTCTCTAATCCAAAGGGTAACTTTGCGATTTAATTTTTCATTTATTTTTCTTCAGACATGCATGGAACTAGCAAATGTTGTTGTTCAAAAACTATGTAATTGAAACTATATTCTTTCGCTGTTTTGCAAACGAAATGTATCTTTCAGTTTATAGTGTACATTTTAAGTTCTGAACAATTTAGCGAATTTTTGAATGTCGTTATTTTCGAATAGTACTATTTCTTTAATGCAATGTAAATTAGATCATTACTTATAAACTATGTCTGGTTATTTTTTTAAGTTGAATTACACATGTTCTTCATGAAAAAAAAATACATATATTTGTACAGATTTTGCTGTTTGGTTATCGATTGCGTTCACAAGATTTGGCAACTTAGAAGATTTTTCAATATAATTATTTCCAAATAATAACATTCATTTTCTGTAATCAGATGATGTATTTTCCAAAATAAGGTGTATATTTTTATTTGAGGTATTAAAATATCCATTAATTTTGTAATATTTGTGTTAATCCATTATTTGTTTTTCGTTTTAATCTTCAGATTTATTTTCTCGTTAAGCACCATATTGAAATTTTTCATAACATATTGGATACGAGATATATTAAATTTTATCGAAAGTTGTTTATATCACTATTTAAATTTAAACCTTGTTATTTTTAATTCTAAGTGCACCCTAAAAAACGATATTTTTACAAACTTTTTAAATATCTTCATTTACATTTTGATCCCCAAGCCCTTAACCCTTTATCTACCGAATTATTTATTAAGAAATTGATCCACCTGAATAATTATTTTCATTAACTTCTGAAGGTACACTGAAATTTTAGGATAATACTAATGTGGAATTTAGATAATTTTTTTTTCATTAAAACTAATAATATATATTGGTACTTATAATTTTTTTGTGAAATATTTACAATCAGATTATTTAATCAAAATTACATTTTTGAAAATATCACAATTCTTAAAAAAGAAATGATTTTAAATACATCATGATACTCTCTGTAAATAAAAAAGCTTTTGCAGTTGAATATGTTTCATATAATTTTATTTAAAGAAAGAAAAAAAATACCTATATAAATGAATAATAAAACTACCACTTTTTGAAAACATTTAGCTTTAACTGTTTCTATATTTTATCTAAATTTGATTAAGAAGAGTGTTTTGTGTAGAAAGAATAAAAGACTTTTAATTATAGACAGAATAAATAAGCTTTATATAAAGTTTTCTTCAAAGATACTTTAAAGTACCTTCAGTGCATAAAGGGTTAACTGGATAATACAAAATCAAAACAAACAGAGAAAAAATGAAAAACATGTATAAAGGTTCACATTTGTTGTTTCAACATATTTAAGAATTTCGAAGCAGCACGGTTTAAAAATCCACAGTTTTTTTTTTTTTTTTTTTTTTTTTTTTAGAAAACTCTAAAGAATCCATGAAGATAATGATATTTTCAATCATTTGAAAAAATAATCAGAGTAAACTTATTCATTTAAAATTTTTATTCAAAAGGTCAAAACTTTAAGATATTTTCCCTTTAATGTAAAAGCGTGTCAATTATAAATAAAAAAATGAATAAATTTGTCAATAAAATAGTTCAAAGACTAAAAAAGAAAATAAAGAATAGATGATAGATTTTATTTTGTTTGATCGAAAACACATCTTTGAACTAAACAATGAAAGAAGTTTTACAATCAGTTTTCGAAAGGTTTTTTAAAATCTTTTAATTTTTTTCTTTAAATTTTTGAAGGCATTTCGTTCCTATTCCATTAGCGTTCCAATAATATTCTTTTAATATTTGTCATATAAGTGTTTAATAAATGGGTCATAAATGGAAAAAGAATAATAAAAGCTTTAACATTCTATGTCTTTGTTTGAAAAGACAGTCATAAATGAAGCATTTAATTAAATTTCACAATGCGTTTTATAAGTCAATAAACTAAGACAATGAACGTAGGAATTCAATAGATAAAAGAAATCTAAAACAAATATCAATTCCACTTAAAATATAAAACTTTTAAAAGCTTTATGGTATTAATCTTCACTGTCTAAGCCGAATGATTGCATGTTTTTCATTTTTTGTCAAAGTACAGGGTTATTACAAAAGAATCATCAAGATTCCGAAGCGTTTGTTTCGGAACATAATTGGGTTACAACAATGACTTATGCATGAAAATAAAGCGAAATTATACAAGATTGACGTCCATGGCCTAGTATGGATGGATGTCGTCCATGGTAGTATACAAGATTGCAGTCTTTCAATTTCAATTCATCTTCGGTTTTTTAGGGTTACGGATGAAATTCCCTCTAACTCTTTTTTTCTTCAGTAACGCTTGGTCTGCCGGAACTTTCACCTTTACATACACATCCGTTTTCTTTGAATTGTCGATACCAGAACAGAATGCTTTGTTGGGTTTCATTAGTACGCCTTCCGGGATGCTTTTAGAACGGTTATAAGTGATTCACTGTTTGAAAATACTAGTACACAAAGCGCTTTCTGTTGTCCAGTCGCCATTTTGGATATGACGTTCGCGCAGAAACCATGTCAACTAGACACACATGACACATACGCAGCCCAAAATTGTAATTAATGCCCTCTCGTTTGAGTTGTCATGGAAACATATACGTTTCCAAGTTTGCTCGTAGTAATGTATCAAAACCCGATGATTCATTTGTATTATCCCTGTATATGATCGTTTGATCAACAACAAGTAAAAAAATATAGAGTATACATATGAAACCTCCCCCATTTCAAATGCGAATTGTGCGGAAACTATGACTCTTAGAGGTTTACGATTTGAAGTATCATAATTGGAAATATACTTAGTTGGTTTTGTCTCTTTTTTTTATTTTCGCAACAGTTAATTTTTGTTGTGAGAATTATTGATATGCCATGACAACAATTTCATTTGGTTCGACAAGTTTATATGTCTAGAAAAGTTGCTTTTTTTTAAATGCATGCACTTCGATATGGGTGCATAACGAGTTAGACATGATGAAAAATAATAGAGATAAATTATTTACAAAATAGAAAACATAGAACATTATATGATCTTGGCGCTGAAAATATTCCATTGTACTCTAGAGTGGATAAATAAAAAAAACACATCGAAGAAAATTAATTTCAATTCTTCTCAATAATCAACTGCGGATAAGAATTATTGAATAAATAAAAAGTTTGCCTTTCGCTTTGCCACACGACATCACCAGTGGCCGAGAGGTTCTGACCTCGAAACTGGTAGACGGTAGGTGGTGGGTTCAAACCCAATCGCGGCTGTCGGGCTAATCGTTTAGAGTTTTCCGTTGTTTTCTCCGAAATTTGGATTTCTTGTGTGAATACGGATTAGTTTCCTTTAGAAAGACCCCACGGAGGGTATTCCACCCCTTAATGACTTATATCCCTCGTATAGATAATCGGCCGCCATAAAACAAACCAAACCATCAATTTGCCGCACGATTCCCTCGCCATGGGGAACCAGTGGAAGATGAAAATGAACTTTCCTTCCAGGTTTTGCAGTAACCAACACAGTGCAAAGAAACACTTTTTTCTCGCAAAAGAAAACCAAGTTTTAATTAATCGATATTAAACTTTTCTTGACCATGAACGAAACACAGTCCTTTTCCAGTCTCATTACAGCCTGTAACGATCCCTCATAAGTAGATTGTAGCTAGAGAGAAAACTAGAAAGAAAGACTAGACTAGACAAAACTAGAAGGAGATCTTCGAATCAATCAATTTCATAAGTGAATTCAGGCCTGTTTTAAATGTCGATAAATTCGCACCAGCAAATAATTATATGTGGTGTACATAAAAAAGTCATAGCTAAATTCGAGTATATGATCGAGTAACTTAGTATCTTAAAAAATATAGAAGGGAAGGACCTTTTGGACGGACCCCTCCTGACAAAAATGTGGCTGCAGATATTGAGTTCTTTTGGAATGTAGATTTTCTGCTGCCCATGCCTTAAAGGTTGAACAGATGTTAAAGCACCTATAATTTTCCTGTATAATTTGGGGGGTCTAACAAGGAAGGATCTTCATACAATTGTCCCGGAAGCTGCAAGGACGTTGCATACATTAAGTCAGCTATAGAACAAACCAAGATCATCATGTACTGCAGTTCAGGGACCTATCAAAACTAGAGAGGCAGAACTTCGGACTAAAACATTTTTTAGCAGATTAAGACATGTCGATAAAGTCGCTCCACCAAACAAATACACTGTGGCGTACATGAAGCAGTCTAATCTAAAGTCGAATATAACACCGAGAAGTCTAGCGATAGTCTTAAAAAATGTGGACTTTCGACTCATACCGCATGGTACTCTCTGACGTCTTTGATATTTTATTCGTAGCTGTCACCCCAGTGACGGTCAACCCCGAGGGGTCCTCGTTTGAATCCGGGCAAGACAGGCATGGTGTGTTGTCCATTTGTAGTAAAATAAATAGGTACTGAATATGCGAAATAAAAAGAGATCTCAATTGACTTGGACTCTGTGTCTAACGGATCATTCAAAGCGACAGCCATAGCTGCTATAGGCCTCAAAAAAGTAATGTCAATTCAAAAAATCAAACCATTCGTAGCTCTTAGAATGCATAGTCGATATTCAAATTCAATCAATGTATTGTGTAACAAGTCATTTGTGACTGAATTGATGTCTTCCACAATTTTGCTATAGATTAACGGTTTAAATTTTTTTGGGGGGGGGAAAGGGGTGCAGCAAAATAAACTTGATGTTGGTTTGTTTATGATACCGCAAATTGCAAATCTCCGAGACTCAAATTTAATAATAATCAACACTAACATATATCATGAATTAACCAAATGTGGAGTTGTCTGAAAAAACTCCGCCTGCCTTTTTCTTGAGATAGAGCTATTACAGAAATCGTGAAAAGTTGGCATAGAAGTGTCACCTATTGAGCGATTTACACCCAAAAATAGCAAACAACAATTTATATCATATCGATACTAAGTAAATCTTAAATTTTATTGAATTTTGTCATTAATTTTTTATATAAAATGCCTTCAAAATTCTTGTCACATACAGGCTGACACACTTACAGACTGACATTTTGTATAGAGAGAGTTTTTTGGGATCTTTGACCACTTAAACGTGTAACTCCGTTGAAAATAGGAATCTGGGAATTTTTCCGAATCCAATACTTTCTTCTCATAAAGAAAGAAGAAAGTAAAAAGAGATTTTACAATGAAAATGTTTTTAATATTCTCACAAACTTCATTTATTATTTTCACTGAATTTGATTTCATTTTCATTGACTGTGATGTGTAGAGGCAAAAAGGAAATTTCAAAATATGTATATACATACAATTTCTTCTTATAAAGATAAAAAAAAAATTATAAACAGATTATATGATAAAAATATTTTAATATTCTCACAAACGTCATTCCATTTTTTAACTGAATTTAACTTCCTTATCATTGACTCACAACTGCGGCAAAAAAGAAATTTCGAAATAAAACTTTAAAAGTTTTTATTACCCATGATGAATCTGTTATTTAAATAAAATCTGGTATAAAGGCGATTTTTAACTTCTTATTTAAATATTACATATCGGAAAAATTTTAACATTCAGTATTTTAAACCGATGAACTTAAATAATGAACACTTAACTTCGATAGGTTAAAGAAATTTAAATAAAACATCAAGAGCAACACAAAAAAACATGTTTTTTTTAAATAGCTTTTCCATTTTCATCTGCTATGTCTTAAATGGTTTATTACACATTTTTTATTCTTTGTCACAGGAAGTATCCCTGGGTTTATCGATAAAACTAATTAAGAAAATGATAAAGTAGTCAAATGAATTCTGTATTTTATTCAAATATGCATTTTACTTTTAATCTTTTAATTTTTATGTTACAAAAGAAAGTCGTCTCGGGTCATTAAAATTGATTTTTGAGACATATGTTTCGAACTTAATGGACCAATTTTAAATGAGGTGTTGGTAGAAAGGCAATAGCAAAGAGAATAGAATAAGTACTTTGGACTAGAAAAAAAAATCCATGAAATTTCTTCATGTGAAAAGAATATTAAAACTCAGAATGTGATTAAGGGTGTTCTCATCTGCTCTGCTCAATAAGCGCAAAACATTTTGACATATTAACAAATTCATTTTTTAAATGAAATATATAAAATTGGAAATCTGGAAATGGAACCATTTTCGAATCGAACTTAGTTTTTCCTTTTATGATAATTAAATTACCTACTGAGTTATAAGCTATTTTGATCGCATGATCACGCCACTTTCTACCTTTCGTTGACTGGTTTTTCTGATTTCGTCAGAAAATTCGGTCCAAAACATCATTTTTGGCGGCTTGTCTTTAAATATCTATTGCGTTTGCAGAAAAACAGAAACTTTAGTGCGATTAGATAGTTTCTGAATAACAACACCTGCTTGTTTCATGCATTTCTGAACAAAAATGAATTAAAACTTGTGTCACAAAGTTGCCCTTTTTGATTTAAGAACACCCTTAAAAAATGGAAGTGCCGATTTTTTGTTATTATATTTTAAGAATAAGTATTTGTGTGATTTTATTGCATTTTTTGAAAGTTAAATTGTTTGTAAACACATAGTACTAATGATAAAAATTACTAATGATAAGTTTAAAATTAAGTTTTCTTCTATGTGTTTTTCTTCATTAGTGTAAATTGGGCCATTAATTATAAATCATGTCTGTTTAATTTTTTTAAGTTAAACTACAGTTTTTTTTTCAAAAAGAAATTGTGTTCCACAAAAGATATGTAAATAAAAATTTAGCTGTTTTTGATAATTCTGTTAAAAAGTTTTGATAATTTAGCGAATTTTTTAATAGTGATATTTTCTTTATATTTTTCGAATAGAAATATTTGCTTTCTTTAATCAAAGTATGTTATTCGTAAAACCGGATGAATATTTCTATTTTGCAGTCGTAACAAATCATCTAAGTTTGTAATATTTATGTTAAACCACATTTTCTTTTGCACTTCATCTTTAGTTACTTTAACTCCTTAAGAGGACAGTGGACCTTTATTTGAGCAAAATCGTTGCAAAAAAAGATCTATTTCTGTGGTGTAATAGTACTAAAACAGTTTTTTCTTATTAAAATATCATTTATGAAGGTTTTAAGAAGTAAATAATAAAGGTAAGTGCACTCATATACTTTGAATCTGTTTTTCTCAAAACTAATTTTTCAGCGTTCTTGGATTTTTTAATATTCCCTGCGACATTATTTTTGATCAATATTTATGAAATTATCATACGAATTAAATATTTCCAGCTAAGCGAAAAATTGCCCAGGCCGGGAATCGAACCTGGATACTTGGCTTAAGAGGCCAATGCTTTACTGTTAAGCTAACCTGCGGCTTATTCTGCGAGCTGTTTAAATGACAGACCAGATGTTATGGCCAATAAGGTTATCTGAGCGAAAAATCCCAGCCGGTTATCACCCGGTTAGCTTAGCAGGTAAAGCATTGGCCTTGTAAACTAAGTATCCGGGTTCGTTTCCCGGCCTGGGCAACTTTTCGCTCAGTTGGAAATATTTAACTCGTATGATATCTTTACCAATCAGTTAGATTGTGTTAAAAATAATAATTTATGAAATTGTTAAGGAAGTATCCTGATATTGTTTAGAAAGAAATTGTGTAAGCTTTTTAAAGTTCGTCTTTATTAAGATAATCAAATTTGATTTTCTACTTATTAAAAGGCAAAATTTTGATGAAAATCGATATGGAATTTAGACAAAAATCTGTAAAATATTAACTATTCACGAGATTAAAAAAGTATCACATATATGTGTTTATAATTGAGTTTTAAGTGATAAAAATGCAAATGCAAGAAAATATCTAAAAAATTAAGACACGAGGAGCATTTAAAAATTTCGTTTAAAAATTTAATTTTCAAAAAATTAAAAAATTATAATTGGGTTAGAAATTTTTTTGAAGACGTTCTAGATGCTTTTGGTGAGATGTATACATGCACAAAATTTCATATTGCTATGATAAAAATTAAAGAAAAAAAAATTAACGTCCACCGTCCTATCCAATTTGGTGATAGTAAGCTGATTAGCAGATATATTTAATTTTTTCAAAAATAATTTATAACACAATGTTTAGTTACAGGTGAATTATTACATAGAGTGTAAAGTGATCACATAGAGTTTTATTTATATTATACACATAGGAAAAAACTTCGAAATAAGCAACAAGTTCATACAACAAAGAACGAAAATTTCTATATGTGATTTTTACGTGAATTTTTAATTATATAAATGTATCCCACCTATAGTCATTGCCAGTTCCGTCTGTTCGTCTTTCTGCATATAACAGTACAAAAAACTATCCAACCGAATGGTTTGCAATTTAAGGGTGTATTTCGATTCAAACAACTTTTTTCCTATTTATTTTTAAATTCATTTTTGCTCTTAAATCCATCAAACTAACGAATTGTCTTAATTAAAAAGTACAGAAGTGCCCGTGATTGTCGATTCTTTGATAAATTCAGAAAGTTTTGCAAAAAAAAGCAATCGAAAATGGCATTTTGAACCGATTTTATCGAAATGGGAGATCTGGGAACGAAAAAAAAGGCTGAGAAGGTAATTGTTTATAAATCAAATTCTAATGAATTGAGCGTAAAATGACATCGCACGGCACTTTATACGTCTCTTTAAATGTCCCCTCAAAAAGTTAAAATGTGTGTAAAAATTTAGTTTTCCCTAGACAACTGTGTTAATAAGTTTTGACAAAAAAAAAAAGAAAATAAAATAAAAAACTTTTTTTAAAGTTTATAATGTACATTTTAAGTTCTGAACAATGTAGTGAATTTTTGAATGTCACTATTTTCGAATAGTACAATTTCTTTAATGCATTGTAAATTAGATCATTATTTATCAATTATGTCTGGTTTAATTTTTTTAAGTTGAATTACACATGTTCTCCACAAAAAAATACATATTATTTGTACAGAGTTAATTGTCTGTATATCGATTGCGTTAAATATACTAGTGCGAAATCGTACTAGTCGAAACAATTTCTCTAATGTAACGTAAATTAGATGATTATTTATAAATTGTGTCTGGTTTATTTTTTTTATGTTGAACTACACATGTTCTCCACGAAAAAAATCATATATTTTGTACAGATTTAGTTGTCTCTATATCGATTGTGTTAACAAGAGTTGACAATTTAAAAGATTTGTTAATAATATTATTTCCGACTAACAACATTTATTTTCTGTAATCAGGGGATATGTTTTCAAAAAAAAAAAGTGCATATTTTTATTTGAGGTATTAAAAAATCTTCTATTTTTTAAAATGCGCCTGAAATTGTATCAGAAAATTTCGAGCTGTGGAAGCTGAAAAAGCGTATTTTCAAATACACCCTTAATATAGATAACTGTTTCAGAATCTTTTCGAGCCATTTCAAACTTTAAAAAAATCCCTGTCGGCTGGGCCTATAGGCGGAGGTAGATTTCGAAGAGTGCTCATTTCAACAACAACAACAAAAAAATATATATATATATATATGATTAGAGATAAACCCAGTTTAAAAACTTCATTTGGCCGTTTATGAAAAATTTTTAATTTCATTTTTCTGCAAAAACTGGTTTTATCAGAATCATCTTAAGAAAAATTCAGCTCAAATGCCCATTATGACAACATATTTTGAATTAGATTCTAAATTTATTAAAAAATCGACCAAAACTGTACATTATACAGTTCCTAAATAACAAAAAACTGTCAGTTGAATGCATTTGAGAAAAAAATCGAATTTAAAAAATCGTCATAAAATAACCGATTTGTTGTTTGAATACATCCTTAATTCTTTAATCATGATTGCCTCGGAAAATTTTGTGCGAAATACTCACTTTGACAGCATTTTTAAAAATATATTCTATCTTTATCAAAAAACTGGCCAATGCGTCACAGTATATAGTTCATAAATAAGAGGATCTGTAAATTGGATGCATTTGAGAGCGAAAATGGATTTTAAAACGAGTCATAAAAAAACGTAATTTGCTATGTGAAAACTTCCTTAAATTTTCAAATCTCGAAGACTTGGGGAATTTCTATTCAAAATACCCATTTTTGGTAGTCTTTTTCAAAATATATTCTGTCTTTATCAAAAAACCGATCAATGCATCACATTATATAGTTCCTAAATAAAAGGATCTGTAAATTGGATGCATTTGAGAGCAAAAATGGATTTAAAAACGAGCAGAAAAAAACGCAGTTTCTTATTTGAACACTTCCTTAAATTTTCAGTCACGATGATTTCTGAAAATTCTGTTCAAAATACCCTTTTTGGTAGCCTTCTTTGAAATATATTCCGTCTTTATCAAAAAATTGACCAATGCATCACATTATATAGTTCCTAAATAAGAGGATCTGTAAATTGGATGCGTTTTAGAACAAAAATGGATTTTAAACGAGTCAGAAAAAAACGCAATTTCTTATTTGAATACTTCCTTCAATTTTCAGTCCCGATGACTTTCGGAAATTCTGTTCAAAATACCCTTTTTGGTAGCCTTTTTTGAAATATATTCTGTCTTTATCAGAAAATTGGCCAATGCGTCACTTTATACAGTTTCTAAATAAGAGGATCTACCATTTGGATGCGTTTAAAATCAAAAATGAATTTAAAAATGAGTCAGAATATAAGCCTTTTGGATTTAAGGTTTTTTCTCCAACTCCTATTTTTGTTTAATTTCTTTTTGCTATACGAATTGGTCCTATGAAAAACTTGTCAATATAAAAGTTGTAGATATTTTTGAGAAGATATAAAATAAATTTAATCAGATTTGATATCTTAAAAATTGACGGAGTTATGGATTCTCTTTTTTCAGCGCCCTTTTTCTTTTCGTTTTTAATTTTTTTCATCGGTAAAAGTTGGTCCTATCAAAAACTTGTAAATACAAAAGGTTTAGATAATTTTAAGAACATTTATAAAAAATTTATTTGAACTTGATATCTTGAAAATTGTCGAAGTTATGAATTTTTTTCTCTCAAAAACCCTATTTTTTTCGCCCCTTGAGCCACTTCAAAATTTATCAAAAATCTGTCATGTATATACATTTGGCCCATTTTTAAGAAGTAATATAAACTTTAAACCGATTCGATATCTGCTTTAAATAAGAAGTTATGGCTTTTTTTTGGTTTTCACAAAAACGCCCCCTATTCCGACCCCCTTGGTCCGATTTTGCCCATTAACGAACTCAGCCAAGATTTTATCCCCATTGATTTTATGTACAAGTTAGGTGGAGATTGGTGAAGAATTATAGAAGTTATCGTGTCCATAAAAAAGTGAGATATACAGGGTGTCCGAAAAGTCTGGAAACAGCCGAATAACTCGAGAAATACATATGCGATTGAAAAACGTAAATATACGTGTTAAATATTTTTAAATAAGCTACTCTGTGATACCAAATTTGACCTTCGAAACCGACCCTCTGGGGGTCAGAGGGGGTCCAACTTTGAAATCTTAAATTATAACCCCCATTTTTTATTGCAGATTCGGATTCTACGGACAAAAATACGCAACTTTTGTATTTGATGTTTATTTCAAATTTTCGTTTATCACGGTGTAATCGAGCATATTAAATCGATACATATTCCCGCTTTTCCAACGGGATTTTCCCTAATCGAAACTGATTGGGCGGAATTTTTGACGTCAAATTCCTCGTCTTTTGTAGGAATAGCGTTTCGTGAAAATCACCCGTGGCGATTATTTCAATAGTGCTACACTGTTAAAAATTTGACCCATTTGCTGCAGCGTCACTCCACAGCTATTATAGAGTATCTCTTTTGTGACCAATGAGAATGCTCCATAACACAGTAAAGTAATCGTTTTCTATAAAAGCGGTGGAGTGACGATGCAGCAAAAGGGTCAATTTTTTTACAGTGTACTTTACTGTGTTATGGAACATTCTCATTGGTCATGAAAGAGATATTCTATAAAAGCTGTGGAGTGACGCTACAGCAAATGGATCAAATTTTTAAATGTGTAGCACTACCGAAATAATCGGCACGGGTAATTTTCAGGAAACGCTATTATTGCAAAAGACGAGGAATTTGATGTCATAAATTCTCCCCAATTAGTTTCGATTAGGGAAAATCCCGTTGGAAAAGCCGAAATATGTATCGATTTAATATGCTCAATTACACCGTGATAAACGAGGATTCAAAATAAACATCAAATACAAAAGTTACGTATTTTTGTCCGTAGAATCCAAATCTGCAATAAAAAATGGGGGTTATAATTTAAGATTTCAAAGTTGGACTCCCTCTGACCTACAGGGGGTCGGTTACGAAGGTCAAATTTGGTATCACTGAGTAGCTTATTTAAAAATATTTAACACGTATATTTACGTTTTTCAATCTCATATGTATTTTTCGAGTTATTCGACCGTTTCCAGACTTTTTGGACACGCTGTATATATATATATATATATATATAGATAGATAGATAGATAAACTGGTGCGATTGCAATAGGTAGTAATTCTTACGAAATCTACCTAAAATTGAAAAATTTGGATAAACTAAATTTACGAGATTCCCTAATTGTATTTTAAAGTACTATTTAACATATATTACTTATTTTGTTTTATTGAATCTGGACTGTTTAAATGCAAAATAATTAAGGAGCAATGCATTAAAATTTAAAATAAAATGTGCTTTTCTTTTAACATATGTTATAATTTTCTAATAAAAAATCATAAAAATTTATTTTTTCTTTTTTTAATTTAAATTTTGAATGCTATATATTTTAAAATGAGAAAGAAAAATGGAAAACATACAATCAAGGAACCTGCTTACGTACACTGTAAAAAAAAAGAAAAAGAAAGAAAGAAAGAAAGAAAGAAAACAATCCCACAGATGTAAAGTTGCCAAATTCTGTATGGTTACTAACATATTATCTATGCACTGTACAATAAAAAATTTAAATTTACAAAACTAATTTTTATAAAGTTACAGAAATCTGTAACTTCACAAAGTAGTCTAGTAAAATTACAATTATCTTACTAAAATTTTATCTGTAATCTGGGCTGCTGTTACATAAACAATTCTTCAAATCCCAGTTTCCTAAATAATTCTTTGTAACCTTCCAGGGTTTTTTTATTTTCAGTGCAAATCTGTATTTGGTACATGACTTTTTGCTGTTGCCGTTATATAAAAAGCTCTAGGAATCTCAGTTTCCTAGAAAAATTTTAGTAACTTTGCAAAAAAAATTGTTTACAGTGTATAAGGGCTGGTAAAATTTCTGAATAATTAAAAAAGAGATTATCTATTGAAAATGTTTAAATATTGTCACAAAAGTTATTCAATAATTTGCAAGTTTCATTGACTCACTGGTATAGTGACAAAAAAACTATTTCAAAATGCGAATTTAATTTTTTTTTATTTATCATTATGATTCTGTTACTTAAATAAAATCCGTCGTAAAGGCGATTTGCAGCTTTTTATATAAGTATTTCCAATCGGATAAATGTATTGTTCGGTATTTTAAATCGATTAGCTCAAGAAATGAACACAAACTTTAAAAAGATAAAAGAAAGTAAAAACATAAAGTGCAACATAAAAAGTAAAGTTTTACCATTTTAAACTGTTGTGTTTTAAATGGTTGATTACAGATTTTCCATTCTTTGTAGAAGGAAGTAATCCTTGGTTAGTCATTAAAACTAATTAAAGAAATGATGAAATTGTGAAAATAAATTCCTTATTTTATTAAAATGTGTGTTTTAATTTTTTATCTTCTGTACTCTATTTGAAAAAAGTTGGAAAATGCATGTGAAGCGTCGCAAATGAGGTCGTTCGTACGATAACGAAGTTCTAAAATTATTCAGAACTTATACTTTTGCAGTAGATAGTACTTCAGATACAGTACTGTAGCCAAAATCTTTTGTGTGTCCCTGTAAATTCTATCTGCTTTTTATACGGGAAAAAACTTGTAGTATTCCTGAGCAACGTATATCAATCTCATAAAATGTTAAATAGTTAATTTCAATTAAATTGCGCACCAAACAATGTCCCACATGTACCATTATGCAATGGAATACTTTTCTGCGGCCTTGTAAATCAATAACAAATGTTCTTTGCACCACAGATTGTGCAAAATGTATACTATAATATGTACTTCATAGATTCATATACATTTTATTATGCTCGAATGAATGTAACATCATTAAAATGCATTTGAAACTTTTTTCCCCATTGACTGTAATGTAACGGAATACTTTTGATTGTCCCTGTAATTGATCTATGCATCCGATTTTCATAAAAATTGAAATGACTCCACAAAATTATGTAATAGTTATACATTTTTAATTTGAAACGATTCGGTTGCATAGTTTTTGTGTTGTTTTGTGTGGACGGACGGACAGACGGACGGACTGAACGACAACTATAGGTGCTGCGAATTTACATAATTACGAACGCACCTAAAAAGAAAAACGTTTCGGGTCATTAAAATTGATTTTTGTAACATATGTACGAATTTTAAAGGAAGTATCTGTAGCAGGGTAATAAATAAACAGAACAAACGAAATGTTGTAGATAAGAAAAAATTTCAGTGAAATTCCTTCGTGCGAAAAGTATATTTAACGACTCACAGTGTGTTTAAATAAAAAGGAAATATAGATTTCCCCCTTTTTTTAAAAGAAGAAATGGCTGTATGATTTTGTTTGATTAATGTGAATAGTAAATTGTTTGGAAACTTGTAGTGTCAACGATAAAAGGTTGAATAAATTACGATTGAAAAATTTAAATGTAACTGGGATTTTTTTTTTCTTCTATGAGTTTTTATATTCTTTCTTTAAATGTGAATTGGATTGTGTATTATAAAAATTTGTCTTCTTTATTTTTTTTAAGTTAAACAACTCATGTTTTCCACAAACAGAAAAAAAGAAACAATATCTGTAAAAATTTAGTTTTCCCTAGACAATTGTGTTAATAAGCTTTGACAAAAAAATTAAAATAAAAACCTTTTTTTAAAGTTTATATTGTATATTTTAAACTCTTAGCAATTTAGTGAATTTTTTTAATGTCCAATTTTGAATGTACCAATTTTAAAGTACATATGCGTAGCAGGATAATAAATGAACATAATAAACAAAATGCTGTGGATGAGGAAAAATTTCGGTGAATTACCTTCGTGTGAAAAGAATGTTTAAAGACTCAAAATGAGTTTAAATAAAAAGGAAATATAGATTTTTTTTTCATTTTTTAAGAATAAATGGCTGTATGATTTTATTTGATTAATGTGAATGGTAGATCTTTTGGAAACTTGTAGTATCAATGATGACAGGTTGAATATATTACGATTGAAAATTTTAAATGTAACTTAGATTTTTTTGTTCCTTTTATTAGTTTTTATTCTTCCTTAAAGTGTAAATTACATTGTGTATTATAAAATTTTGTCTGCTTTATTTTGTTTAAGTTAAACGACTCATGTTTTTCACACATAGAAGAAAAGAAACAATATGTGTAAAAATTTGGCTGTCCCTAGACAACTGTGTTAATAAGTTTTGACAGAAAAATAAAGTGAAAACCTTTTTTTAAGTTTATATTGTATATTTTAAGTTCTGAACAATTTAGTGAATTTTTGAATGTCACTGTTTTCGAATAGTACTATTTCTTTAATGCAATGCAAATTAGATCATTATTTATAAATTATGCCCGGTTTAATTTTTATAAGCTGAATTAAATATAATAATTTTCACATGTTTCCCACGAAAAAAATACATGTATTTGTACAGATTTAGTTGTTTCTATATCGATTGCGTTAACAAAAGTTGGCAATTTAGAAGATTTTTTAATAACATTATTTCCGAAAAATAACATTTATTTTCTCCAAACAGGGGATGTATTTTAAAAAATAAGGTGCATATTTTTATTTGATGTATTAAAAAATTCGTTAACTTAGCAACATTTGTGTTAACCCGTAATTTTTTCTTTCATTTTAATCTTCGGATTTATTTTACTCTTTACGCACCATATTAAAAATTTTCATAACATATTGGATACGACATGTATGAATTTCGTCGAAAGTTCTGTATGTCACTAAGTTTAAACCGTGCTATTTATAAAAGCACCCTAAAAGAAATAATATTTTTAATACTCACAAGCTTTTTAAATATATCCATTTAAATTTTGATTCCCAGGTCCTTAATTGGACAATACAAAATCAAAACAAAAAGAGAAAAACAGTAAAAACATGTATAAAGGTTCACTTATTTCATTTCTTTTTCACAAAACTCTAAAGAATCCACGAATATGAATATCTTCGAACATTTGAAAAAATAATCAGAGTAAACTTATTGATTAAATATTTTTATTCAAAGGGTCAAAGCTTTAAAATATTTTCCTTTTAAATTAAAGGCGAGGCAATTATAATTTTTAAAGAAATATTTTTATTATTAAAATGGTTCAACGATTTAAAAAAAATAAAGAAAACATGTAGATTTTATTTTGTTTGATGGAAAACACATCTTTAAACTAAACAATGAAAGAAATTTTACAATGAGTTTTCGAAAGGTTTTTAAAATCTTTTAAATTTTTTCTTCAAATATTGTAATTATGCATTTTGATCATATTCCATTAGCCTTCCAAAAATATTCTATTAATATTTATCATACAAGTGTTTAATAAATTGGTCATAAATGGAAAAAAAAATAATAAAAGCTCTTACACTCTACGTCTTTGTTTGAAAAGATATTCATAAATGAAGCATTTAATTAAATTTCACAATGCGTTTTTTAAACCAATAAACTTAGACAATGAATGTAGGAATTCAATAGATAAAAGAAATCTAAACAAAAAACATCAATTCCTCTTAAAAGGTAAAACTTTAAAAAGCTTTATGTTATTAATCTTCAATGTCTACGACGGATAGTTGCATGTTTTTTCATTTTTTGTCAAAGTATATTATCGCTTGATTAGCAATAAGTATAAAAATGTAGAGTATACATATGAAACCTCCGCCATTTCAAATGTAAATTGTACGGAAACTATGATTCTTAGAGATTTGCTATTTGAGGTATCATAAATAGAAAAATACTCAGTTTTTTTGGCTGCATTGTTTATTTTCGAAACAGTTAATTTTTGTTGTAAGCATATTGATTGGGGTTGATCGATTGTCTATGGCGAAAGAAAATTACCATTCATCAAAACCTACCTATGCGGAAAAGATGTTCTATTGTATGTAAATTAAGGGAAAAATAATTTAAAAAATTAATTTAAAAATTTAATGCTGCCACAAAAGAGTTGAATTTTCGAAAGAAATTGAAAAAAGACCGAATTTTGGTTAGATGATTTTTGTCAAAAAGTAATTATTTTAATATTTTTTAAAATACAAGAATGCGGAAAAGATGTTATATCATACGGAGGTTATGTAAAAAATAATAATATATAATAAATTCAAAATTTAATACTGTCACAAAAAAAAGCTGAAAATTCGATAAAATTTGGGGAAAATTGAAAAAGATCTAATTTTTGGTTAGATTTTTTTTTGACGCAAAATAATCATCTTAATGTCAATCAAAACCTACCTTTGCGTAAGAGATATTATATTGCATGGATATTAAGTGAAAAAAAAACTAATTTCGAAATTTAATACCGCTGCAAGTGGTTTAAAGTTTCGAAAAACTGGCAGTTCCAATTTTTTGAGTGAAGGATTTGTCTGCTTGTATATTGTGTTGCTTAGTGTACTTTGAATATTACCGTGCAATAACGTTGTTAAAAAAAGATATGAATTACCCCCTATTTGGGTCTGGCTTTCCTGTGCCAGTAAATATGCTCCCTATTACCAAATACGTTATAAAATTTATATATTGGTATTTAAAAAATAACCGAATCGGTCTACATTTATTTATTTCCTGCCAGTGAGAAGGAGTTGTTAATAAGTGACCTGTAAGTGAGATTCAATCTCAATAATTTACCACTGCAGCATTTTAAGAAAAATTAAATTGTCTCGCGACAAATAGTGCGCTCTTCTTAATTCTTATAAAACAAAATAAGGTATTGAAAGCTATTATAGTCTTGTGGAAAATTTCCGAAAACACTGCATATTCTTATTTTCAGTTCAATAAATTTGAATATGAATATGAATATGAATATTGGATAAAAACTAAACCGACATAGTGCGAGCAAACTCACTTTTCTGCGACATCAGCTATCATTGAAAGCCAAAATGCTGACAAGCTAGGTCTCACACCACCTGTAGTGACGAAAATTGGCATCAGCCAGAATGTTGGACTGTTTAGGCATTTTCGACCAAGCAGGAGCTGCCATCGTGTCAGGGGCACTTTAAAATGTGGACATTATCTCACAAAACTGTGAATCGAATGCTATTGTCAGAAAAAAATCTCGCATGACAAACCAAACCAAAGACACTCTATCGTTTTAGTCATTCGCTTTAGTCATTTGTAAAAAATTATGATCAAGGCCATTTTCTTTCATTTTTGATGGGTGTTAAGACAATACTACATCACTTGAAGACAACAGCAGAAAAATCATAACAGAAGCAGACTTGAGCTTGAAAAAAGAACTTGGTTCCGAATACATCAGCCAAATATATATAAATTCTGGGAGAGTGCCAAACAGATAGAAAACAAAACGTAATTTTTTTTAATCATGTGTTAACAGTAATATTCATTTAAGAAAGTTGGTTGCGATCGGTTGCGATGGGATGTCTGTTAACATAGATATTAAAGGATGTGTCACTCGAAATATGGAACTGATTTTTAAGCGTCCACTACAATGGTTTTTGTGCTAGTTACACACACCATTAAGAGTCCACTACGTCATCTTTTCACAGCGTGGATGGAACCGCGGCTGAGAACAAATGTTCCGCTGGTGAAATAAAAAAAATATTCACTGCATGTGAGAAGCTTTTTGATTTTTCATTTATGTCAGTAGATTAATTCTAAAAGCGTGCGAGTGAAATCAAACAAACAGTCTGCTGTAATCCTAATCATTACATTAAATAATATCTATATTTTCCATTTACCAGCTTTTGACCTTTTGCGACGGATTACATAGATTTAATTAAATAGGAAAATGTATCGAACTTCCACTAGCTGAGGGATTTATTAAAGACATGATTTCAGAAGCAATAGTAAATCCAGCAATCCATTACAGTGTCAATAGCATCTACTATCAATAATATTTATTCACGAACGCTCATTCTGCAAAATTAATAATCAAAATAGTTACGAAAGCATTTTCTGTTGTGTATGGACTATATATAAGAGACGGTTTTATAAAAATCGAATTGAATTACAAAAATCTCATGTTCGATTTTCAATATCAAACGTCATTATTGCCAATTGTGTTGTTGACGATTTTTTTTTAATTTAATAATAAAGAATCTGTTAAATAAGAAACTAAAGTTTTAATCTTGTAATCAAATACATATCCCCTCATTGCAATAAATGTTAAAAAAATTTTAATTCATATTTTATTTTACAAAAAAAAAACATTGATTTTTTAGCGTAACAACGTTCAAATACATAAATTTAAGCCACATTGCGTCAGATTTAAATTTTGAAGTTAATTTTTTTAATTATTTTTTTCATACTCAGCATATAATATAACATCTTTTACGCTTAGGTAGGTTTGGGATAATTTTTTAAACTATTATTTTGAATCAAAAATCATCTAGCGAAAATTAAGTCTTTTTTTTAATTTTTTTTCGAAATTCAACCTCATTGTCGCAATAGTGAAATTTAAAATTAATTTTTAAAATTATTTTTCCCTTAATCTCCATCCAAGAGAACATCTTTTCCATATAGGTAGGTTTTGAGACTGTGTAAAAAAATCGATCCACCCTATTATTGATATGCTATGACAACAAGTTTATATGGTTTGTCAAGTTTATTGGTCTAGAAAAGTTACTTTTTTTCTATGCATGCACTTCGATATATGTGTATAACGTAGGATGTGTTGGATGTGATGAAAAGTAATTGAGATAAGTTATTTACAAAGCAGAAAATATAGAACATTATGTCATCTTGGCATCAAAATATTCGAATTTGCTCGAGTATGGATAAATAAAGAACACCTCGAAGAGAATTTATTTCAATTCTTCTCAACAAACATTTTCGAATGAGAACGATTGAATAAATAAAAAGTGTGCCTTCAGCTTTGCCACACGGCCCCACCTATGGTGTTGATTTTCGGGTGGCGTATGGTGATCGCTCGTATGAATACCCTTTTTAGGAAAAAGCATTTAAGTTATGCTGTAAATTCCACGAAGTGTTTTGCAATAAGACAGGTCCACCGAAGTAATGACACACACCAGTAATGTCTCTTCGAAGTTCTTTATTGGGATATGCAGGACTGAGCGGAGACTTTGTGACCCAAATCTTCCTTATATATAAAAAAAAAACTCTAAATAGTTTACGAGCGATCACAATCTTCCTTATATATAAAAAAACTCTAAATAACTTACGAGCGATCACCATACGCCACCCGAAAATCAACACCATAAGTCTTGGTGCCGTGACCAGGATTAAATTTTGACCCGAAAACTATATATAATGGAATCTCCATTATACCACCAGTGGCCGAGAGGTTCTGACCTCGAAACTGGTAGACGGCAGGTGTTGGGTTGAACCCAATCGCGGCTGTCGGCCGAATCGTTTGGAGTTTTCCGTGGTTTTTTCCAAACCTTTGATTTCCTTGCGTGAATACGTAATAGGTGCCTTTAGAAATGCCCCCACAAAGGGTATTCTACCCCCTTAAGGTCCTATACCTCGTATAGTTAATCGGCCGTCATAAAACAAATCAAACCATCGCTTTGCCACACCACTCCCTAGCCGTAAGGAACCAGCAAAAAACGAAAATAAACTTTATTTCCAGGTCTCGTAGTATAGGTCTTAGAAACATTTTTTTCTGACAAAAGAAAAACCAAATTTTAATCAACCAATATTCGTAATCTTTTCTTGACTATGAATGAGAAATAGAAAATCCTTTTTCAGTCCCTTTCCAATCCCATCTCCTTCATAAGTGGGTTGTAAAACCCTCTTGTAAAGACCTCTCCTGAAAAAAATGTGGCTGCAGATAGTGAGTTTTTTTTGGAATGCAGATTTTTTGCTGCCCATGCCTTAAAGGTTGAACAGATATTAAAGCACCTATTATTTTCTGTAGTTTTCCTATATATTTTCGTGGGTCTAACAAACATGGATTTTCATACAACTCTCCCTTAAGTTGCAAGGTTGTTGCATACATTAAATCTATAATAGAGGAACCAAGATCTTCATGCACTGCAAAACTAGAGATAGAACTTCTAACTAATCAATTTTTCAGCACATTAAGGAATGTCGATAAAGTCGTTCCACCAAACCATTACACTGTGGCGTACATGAAGCAGTCTGAGTTAAATTCGAGTACATTATGGAGTAGTCAAGTCAGAGTCTTGAAAAAATGTGGACTTTCGACTTACACCGCATGGTATTCTCTGACGTCTTTGAATTTTCCATTCGTACCTCTTAGTTAGAATGCATATTTGATATTCAATCTCAATCAATGTGTTCTGTAACATGTCATTTGTGACTGAATCGATGACTTCCACAATTTTTCTAAAGATTAACGGTTTCAATATTTTTTCGTGGGGAGGGGGTACAGCAAAATAAGCTTGTTGTTGGTCTATTCATGTTATCGCAAATTGCAAATCTCCAGGAGCCACATATAATACA
Organism: Maratus speculifer; assembly: GCA_964019185.1. Taxonomy (NCBI): domain Eukaryota; kingdom Metazoa; phylum Arthropoda; class Arachnida; order Araneae; family Salticidae; genus Maratus; species Maratus speculifer. Next base: position 416,099,807 of record OZ025290.1, read on the forward strand.
AGTTAACACTAACATACATCATTAACTTTCCAAATGCAGAGTTTTATGAAAATGCTTCGCCTGCTTTTTTCTTGGGGTAGAACTATTACAGGAATCGTGAAGAATGTGCATAGCAGTGCCACCTATTGAGCGATTTACATCCAAAAATAGCCAACACCAATTCTATATAAATTGATACTAAGTAAGTCTACAGTTTTATTCAATCCCGTTATTAGTTTTTGAGATAATGTGTTCGTAAAATTTTTCTCACATACAGACAGGCAAACTCACAAGCAGACATTTTGTAAAACCATGTTTTTCGTGACCTACGACTCTAAAAATATAGAAATCCATCAGAAATCGTAATCCGAAAACTTTTACGATTCCAATGTTTTCTTCTTATAAAGAGAAAAGATACTAAAAAGATATTATGCAATCAATATGTTTTAATTTTCTCATAAACGTCATTTAGTATTTTGATTTTATTTTCATTGATTCACAAGTGAAGAAGCAAAAAAAAAGCATTTCAAAAAAATTGATGAATTTGTTATTTAAATAAAATCTGGTATAAAGACAATTAGTAACTATTAATTAAATACTACATATTGGAAAATTTTAACATTCAGTATTTTACATCGATGAACTTAAATAATGAACACTGAATTTCAATAGGTAAAAGAAATTTAAATAAAAACATCAAGCGCAACACAAAAAATATGTTGCGCTCCTGGACAAAACTACAAAACTACTGGACAAAACTTTTAGGGGTGATAGTACACATCAAGGCAAATAATATTAAATGGGAAACTAAGGGTGCCAAACGTCTTCCGAAGGAGATAGGCGCCATCAAAGCTTAGGGTCCAAAATTTGAAATGATTATAAAAAACGGTAAAATTGGTTGATTCGTTTGCGGTTTTCACGGAAACTATTCTTTATGTCAGTATTGTCTTGAAAATAAATTATAAAGATGAATTTTAAAAAAAGCCGATAGACGGCGCTTTAGACTTTGAAGCAACGAACAACTATTTTTTACCCTTATTTTTTGCATCTCATTAATTTTTTTAGAAGTTTAGACATAAATTTAAATTTTGAGCTCAAAATTTGTGGTTAAGTAGCGCAAACTGAACTGTGTTCAATGGCAGTGGGTAGGTTCAAATTTCAAATGATTATAAAAAACAGAATAATTGGTCAATTGATTTGGGGTTTTCACTAAAACTATTCTTTATGTCAGTATTCTCTTGAAAATAAATTACAAACACAAATTTTACAAAATGTCGATAGAGGGCGCTTTAGACTTTGGAGTAACGTACAACTATTTTTTACCGTTATTCTTTTAATCTCATTAAATTTTTTTGAAACTTAGACATAAACGTAAATTTTGTGCTGAAAATCTGAATCGATGAGTGTGGTTAAGTAGCGCTAAGTGAACTGTGTTCAATGGGGATGGGAAGGTTCAAATTTCAAATGATTATACAAAACGGAAAAATTGGTTGATTCGTTTGCGGTTTTCTCTAAAACCATTCTTTATGTCAGTATTTCCTTGAAAATAAATTCTGAAGATAAATTTCAAAAATTCCGTTAGAAGGCACCTTTAAACTTTAGAGTAACCAACAACAATTTTTAACTGTTATTTTTTGTATCTAATTAAATACTTGCAAAAGCTTAGACTTAAATTTTGAGCTCAAATTCTGAATCGTTGGGAGGGGTTAAGAAGCGCAAACTGAACTGTGTTCAGGAGATAAAATGTTACCCTGCCAACCCTATGAACACAGTTCAATTTTTTGCTATTGAGTTACTCACAACGATTCAGATTTTGAGCTCAAAATTTAAGTCTAATCTTTTACAATGTTCATTTAGATAAAAAAAATAACGGTTAAAAATTGTTGTTGGTTACTCTAAAGTTTAAGGCGCCCTCTAACGGAATTTTTTTAAATTAATCTTTAAAGTTTATTTTCAAGGAAATACTGACGTAATGAATAGTTTTAGATAAAACCGCAAACGAATCGATCAATTTTTTCGTTTTATTATAATTATTTTAAATTTGAACCTCCCCACCTCCATTGAACACAGTTCAATTTGCGATACATTACCACTCTCAACGATTCATATTTTCAGCTCAAAATTTAAGTTTATGTCTAAGCTTCTAAAAAATTTAATAAGTTGTAAAGAATAACTGTAAAAAATAATTGTACGTTACTCCAAAGTCTAAGCGCCCTCTATCGACATTTTTTGAAATTTATCTGTATAATTTATTTTCAAGACAATACTGACATAAAGAATAATTTTAGTGAAAACCGCAAATCAATTGACCAATTTTTCTGTTTTTTATAATCATTTGAAATTTGAACCTACCCACTCCCATTGAACACAGTTCAGTTTGCGCTACTTAACCAGAGATTTTGAGCTCAAAATTTTAGTTTATGTCTAAACTTCTAAAAAAATTTAATGTGATGCAAAAAATAACGGTAAAAAGTGGTTGTTCGTTGCTCCAAAGTCTAAAGCGCCGTCTATCGGCATTTTTTGAAATTTATCTTTGTAATTTATTTTCAAGACAATAATGACATAAAGAATAGTGTTCATGAAAGCCGCAAACGAATCGACCAATTTTTCCGTTTTTTATAATCATTTCAAATTTTAGACCCCAAACTTTGATGGCGCCTATCTCCTTCGGAAGACGTTTGGGACCCTTAGTTTCCCATTTAATATTATTTGTCTTGATGTGTACTATCACCCCTTAAAGTTTTGCCCAGTAGTTTAGATACACCCTGTGTATATATATATATATATATATATATATATATATATATATTTATATATATATATATATATATATAATAAATATATATAGTTTTTCCATTTTTATCTGCTATGTTTTAAATGGTTGATTACACATTTTTCGTTATTTGCCACAAAAAGTAATCCTTGGTTTGTCGATAAAACTAATTAAGGAAATGATAAAGTATTGCAAATAAATTCTGTATTTTATATGAATGTATAGATTAATTTTCATCTTTTGACTTCTATTTTCCAATCAAAGGCATTTTGGGTAATTAAAACTGATTTTTGTGACATATATACCAATTGTGAAGGAAGTACATGTAGAAGGGTAATAAATAAACAGAGTAAACAAAATATTATGAATGAAAAAAATTCAATGAACATTCTTCGTGCGAAAAAAAATATTTAACGATTCAGAATGTGTTTAAATAAATGAAATACAGATCTTTTTTAAAAGAATAAATGGCTGAATGATTTCATTTGATTTGCGTGAATGTTGGTTGATTAAATTCTTAAATGGTTGTCTTAAATGGTTGATTACACATTTTTTATCTTTTGTCGCAGGAAGTAATCCTTTGTTTCTCGATAAAATTAATTAAGGTAATGACCTACAGTATCAACGATATAGGATTTAATAAATTACGAAAGGAAAATTTGACGAAAGTAACTTGCATTTTTCTTCCAAGATTTTATGTTAAATTTTTAAGTGAAAATTGGATCATGAATTATAAATTTATGTCTGCTTTTTGTTGTTGTTGTTGTTTAAGCTAAACTACGCATTTTTTTTCACAAGAAAAAGAAATAAGTGTAAAAATTTTATTGTCTCAAACAATTTTGTTATTCAATTTTGTTAAAAAAAGCAAAAACTTTTAAAAGTTTATATTGCGAATTTTAAGTTTTTACAATTTAGCTGTTTTCTTAATATCACTATTTTTGAATAATAATATTTTTTATTGTAATGTAAATTGGATCATTAATTATAAATGATGTCTTTAAGTGTTTTAAGCTAAACTATGAATGTTTTCCATGAACAAACGTATAAAAAAAAATTTAGTTTTCTCTAGACCAATTGCGTTAACAAGTTTTGAAAATTTATATCACCGTTCCGAATTGTAATATTTATTTTATTTAATCAAAGGAGGACTTTACTAAAATAAGTAAATATTTCTATTCTTTGTAATATTAAATAATCCACCAAAATAGTTATAGTTCCGTCTATCCACACTATAAAAAAATTGCATGGGTTCCGTTTTGGAAACGGCAACTAATTGCCTTTTCTGAAACAAATAGAGTCATTTTGAGAATGAAACGTTCTAATTTAATAATGAAAAAAGCTGAAAATAAGGAAAGTAGCAAAAGGATTTCTGATCGTTTTTGAGATGTTCTGTATTCGAAACGGAAAAAAATTAAACCTGAAATTTATTTTCAGAAATTAAACGTTTGCCTTCAGATGTGAAACGTTCCTAAAATTTTTTACAGTGTATTTTTATTCGCATTTTAATATTTATAGCCCTTTTAACTTTTTAAGTATAATCAGTGTTGTAAGCAGACATTTTTTTCTCCGGGGGCAAGGGATATTACAGAGTTCCGGGAAGGGGGGGAAGAGATACTGCACATCTTGACGTTAGAAACACTAAGTCTCAAATCTTCCGTGAGGGACATCTGATTGCTCCAGAGAGGGGGATTCCGCCCATGGTTCACCGCCCCCCCCCCCCCCTGTATTCAACATTGAGCAGAATATTCAATTTAATGATAACCAAATACATTAAATTTCGGGAAAACTCATTATGTCACTATTAATAACTACATGCGATTTATTTAATTTCATATGCTGTAAAAGTCAATATAAAAGTTAAATTGTGTTATTCAATATCAGTTCAAAATTTTGTCGAGTCATTTCAATTTTTGCGAAAATTGAATCAAAACTTTAAAATATATTAATATTTTCAATTTATTAAATCATATCGTATGTATATAACTCAATAATATCCAGTGATAAGTATTAATTCTAGGTTCCTATGGTGCTTATTTTGTAAATTCTATCATACATAACTACTTCAGTGGTATTCTATGTTAGATAATGGTGCGAGGTTGTCATGATAATTATACCTATTTAAGTTGGAGTCATTTTATTTCCGTATTACTGAATTTAATTTATACATATAATCGTAATAAATGTTCTATTCATGCCTTTTTGCATAAGAATGCAACAACATATTCCACTAAAATCTGAATAATATTTATATTACTAGTTATAATACGTGAACTCCTCATTTGTCACTTTTTTTTCCCTTTTTACGCGCAACGATATCTTTCCAGCGATTCGTCAAAATTGACGAACCATAATTCTTGCAAGTCTCTAGTTAGCGGATTGAACTGTAAGTTTGGTTAAGCATAATTTAAGTAAGTCTATTTTTTTTTCGTGTCTATCCTCTTGTATCTTTTTTAAGTTTAAGTGTAAGTTTACAATTTATATTTATTAGAATATACAGGCTGTTTCATTAAAGTTGGGCAATACTTTAGGAGGAGTCTGGACCATCCAACCAAACAATTTTCATCAAAGAAGGCATGGTCAAAAATAGAATGCAAAGGCACTGCTGAATTTGGAAACTTGGTCCATGCAAATGTTAAATCCAAATGCTTGTTGTTAGATATCGGGAGAAAATCACCCTAATAGCATGCAAATGTGATATGGAGAAGAAGAAGTACATGTATGCAAAGTTTCGTCTAGATTAATGCATAAAAGCTTGTTATCCGAGCGTGCAACTGTCAAATGATTGTACAGAAAATGATTGGAAGATGTTGCCCTTCATAATTAAAGAAAAGAGTGATGCGTATTTTATCTACGGAATTGCAAGTGAAAATGGCTCAGAGGCTCAATGTCTGTGCGAAGAGCGGTTTCCCAGCTTTCTTTGGAAATTTAATCGTCCTTTATGTGTTTTCGCCTCGAATAGTAGCATTACACTCAGCGCCATCCAGCTCGTTTACGTTTTTATTCTGATCAAGTATTATTCGATGAAAATTGTTTGTTTGGGAGAATACTGTTATCTCTTCAAGATTTGTCAGTCTTTATGAAACACCCCGTATACATATTATTAAAAAATATTTTTAGAAAAATGTTAATTGCCACCAATGAAATTTTTAGCCGAAATCAATTTCTAATAGTTTTAATTATTCGAAAACAAAATTGCAGCGCAATCGGCCAAGTTGTTTTCTATGTTCGCTTTATAATCTACCCGCATTGAATTTAGTTTTGTAAATATTAAAAAAAAAATTAACTTTAGAAATTCATAACTTTAAACTTTCATAAATCAGAATTTATTTAGCAGTGACGAATGCCATTTAAAAAACTTAACTCTTCAGTCCCAGTGTATTCCATAGGATACACACCTTTAAAAAACTGTCAAAAAAATGTGCTAATTGAATCCCCATGTATCATCAAATTGATTGTGCAAAAAATTTAATTAATTTTTTTTCACTTTTGAATCTTTTATTATTTATCAGTTTGTTAATATAAATCTATAAGGGTTTCTAAAGAGGTTAAGGTAAAATTTGCTTTAGAAAATAAATATTCTATAACTTCTGGGAATGGTAGCGCCATCTTTTATAAAATATTGGTTGGGCTTAAAAACTTTTCAGTAGAATCACTTACAATTTTTATCTTCTTACTGCATGCGTGTGCAGAGGAGGGGGGGGGAGAAAATATACAATTATTATAATTCAATTAAATTATATTAGCACAAGTTTTTCCTTATAAATACATTAATATTTATTATAAATAAAATAAAAAATGTTAACACACAAAAATAGCTATAACTTAAAAATATTAAATTTCAGGCAATTAGATATACATCCGCTAAACAAGTTTTTGGTGTTCCTCTAGGTCTATTTAATCTTCTTAGTATTTTCTCAACAAAATTATTTTGAGAACATCAATAAAACCAAATTTTATTTCTGTGATTAAATAAAAATAATAAATAACGAAATAAAGCAATGGAAGTATTGAAATAGCAAATAAAGCCTTTGTGCACAAATGTTTAAAGATAGAAAACCAACGATTATAAATGCACAAATAAAGTATGAGAAGGTAGCAAATAGCTATTTCGAATCTACTATCGAGATTCTTCATCAGTGCAAAACTCAGCGAGCTAAAAAATAGCAAAACTGAGCAAAGAGACAGCGAGACGCGGGCTTATATACCCGCTATGGGAACAATCCCGCCTAAAGAAAAGCAACCAATGAGAAGAAAGCAGTCAAAACAACCGGGTGGACAAGTAGCGACATCTATCGGAGAACAAGCAAAACAAGAACTAAAAAGTCAATGACTTATATAGTACTCCTTATTTTCCAAGTAGGGTAACATCCCCAGTAATTGGCACATTAAGAATTTGTCGTTAAACTTACTTAAATTTTCATTACAAAGAAATTAGCTATTTACTTGGAAATATTTTTAAATCAAAGAATGCATATCTGTGCATCTATTTTGCCCACTAAAAGCAAAAAAAACTTGAAAAAGTATTTTTATAAAAATATATTTATAAAAAGTTGCTGAAATCACCAGTAATTGGCACCTAGAGCACCAATGTATGACACCTTGTGATCCAGTAATTGGCATATGTTTATAATTAAAAAAAAACTTTACATTTTGCATTGGGTTTAATCGCTTTAAATTGATTTACTGTAGATGAAGATGCCATATTTCAGGTTTTTGAGAGTAAGAAATCAGCATATTAATCTGAAATGTGAACACTTTACAACAATACAATATACTTACATTAATACCCAGTAATTGTCATGCTGTCCCCAGTAATTGTCATATGAAGCTTTAATGGATTCCAATTACTGATAAAATTTATATTTTCAAATAAAAACAAATGATAAACAAAATTAGTCTATAATTTTAAAAGTACTTCCAAAAGAAATGGTTTAATCTCAAATTCCTTGCGAATTCCTTGTAATTGGAATAGGTGCCAATTACTCGGAACAAGCAAAATTGAAGCACCATTAATTGGCAACTACCATTAATTCAGAAATCCAAATATTTGTGTCGAAAATACTTTTACACAATTAAACTAACCCTTTTTAACTAAACAAAACTATTGCCAATTAAAATTTTAAATATATTATAAATCAGATAATAATGAATTGAAAAGCATGCCTTCCTTAAGCCAAAGAACAAGAATTTGCAACAAAATGGCTAATTTGATACAAGCCAGATTTGTTTCTCTTTCCTAGGCTCTATTGTCATCTTGTAAAACAAATCAAAGTTATAATCTTTAACGTAAATGAGCATATAACTGATATATGGTCTTGAATTTTTAAAAGACTGGTTATAAATCTTTTTTTAGGACATGTTTGTAAAATGTGCCAATCACTGGTGCATGCCAATTACTGGGGGTGTTACCCTATTTGGAAATCTTTAATTTAATGCTTTTTTTTTCACTAGCTTTTTAGTTCTTGGTTTGCTTGTTCTCCGATAGATGTCGATACTTGTCCATCCGGTTGTTTTGACTGCTTTCTTCTCATTGGTTGCTTTTCTTTAGGCGGGATTGTTCCCATAGCGTGTATATAAGCCTGCGTCTCGCTGTCTCTTTGCTCAGTTTTGCTATTTTTTAGCTCGCTGAGTTTTGCACTGATAAAGAATCTCGATAGTAGATTCGAATAGCTATTTGCTACCTTCTCATACTTTATTTGTGCATTTATAATCGTTGGTTTTCTATCTTTAAATGGAAATATTGTTGACGTAATGATCAGATTATGGGGTGGGCTTGCAAACCACAGGCCAATATAAGCTATCGCCACTGATTACGAAATCGTGTTCGAAACATAGTCTGATGCAATTTCGCTATGAAAATGACTACCGGAGCATTTGTCCTTTAATGTAAATTGAAAGAAGATATAATTTCAAATTGTTTAGCTACTTTCTTTGTGAAATATCGACTAAGATTTCTACACTGCGAAATTTTATATAAATGTATGCTTCTTAATCTACAAAAATTCACTAAAATAATTAAAGAAAATATACATAATCTCTTCTAAATCATCGAAATATCTGAAAAGCGTTCTTTTACCTTTAAAACTCCCAGAAAAAGAATTATTTTCGAATTTTAAAGACGAATTTATAAAAATTAATTTTTATCAGACATCCTGTCACTTTCGAAACGTTTCTAAGTGTCTTTTACAGTACAGTAATCAGTTTTCTCAAATCAGAATACACTAGACTCCATCAAATACGCATTTGGGATCAGAGGTTGTGCAAATCTTAGAATTTTGCGGATTTCTGGTCTTTACTTAGTTTACATTACTTAAACCTTCATTTCAACATAATTAACAATGCAATCGAAACTATAACGAATGTTTACAATAAAATAAAGAATTAAAATAAGGAAAAAACTAAAATAACAAAAATTTCGATAACTTTTTAAATGATTAAAATATTAAAAGCGAAGGTCATATTAATAATCAAAAATGCATAATTAAATATTCATTACAAAGATAAAGCCAGATTTAATAACCAAAAATGTTTAATTAATACATAAATATATTTCGTAAGAAAATTGTGATTACCAATGATATCAACATCTTTTTGATTTTTTTCAAAACATGTATTCAGTAATATTAAAAAAATTCACAAATTAATATATATGTAATATATATACTAAAAAAGTCAAATTTTTTCACTAAATCTCAGTTGAATGTTTTATTGTTTACATCCGTAAATTATGTGGCGATTTTAGAGAGCTGCGTACTTGACGGTTGCGGATTGAAAAGAGTCATAGCAGTATTAACAGCATTAACATTCATATGAAAATTAACATTATTTTGTTACAGACAAATTCAGTTAAGCAGCTGAGGATGATTGCTTAACAATTGATAGAATACCAAAAATCGATTTCCCGGATACAGAAAATTGATTAATAAGATGTAAAAGTTAAAAAACGCTTCCGAAACTTACAGGCAGCTTATAAAAATTTTCTTTTGTTAACTCCTCTTTAAATTTCAAAAATAAATAATTTTCTGGGATTTCTAAAGAAAAAGTATCATTTATCAGTATCTTGGATGATTTAGTACAGACTATGATGTATTTGCGTTCATTATTATAGTACATTTCAATGAGAAACATCCTTAAATTTTTACAGTATAATCAGTTTTATAAATCAAGTAATCATATACAATAAATACAAACAAATTGGAAATTGCACATTAAACGTAGCAAATGACGTACATTTGTACTGTAATGAAGTTTTTTTTTAATTCATCTTGGCGCAATAGCGTACAGAACTTCGGACACAGTACAGTAGTGAACATCGTTTGTGTGTTACTACAAAAATGTACTATAATAATTAAACAAAATATACATTAACCTCTTCCGGATTAGCGATAATTCTGAAAAGATTTCTTTTACCTTTAACCTCCCCCCCACCTCAGAAAATGAATTATTTTCGAGGTTTAAAGACGAATTTATAAAAAAAATAAACTTTTATTAGCTACTCGTCATTTTCAAAAAACGTTTCTGAATAGCTTTTACAATGGAATAATCTGTTTTCTCAAATTTATTTTCTCAAATATCATTTTTCCGGTCACTATTAATTTTCAGATAAATATTTTGATATTCAGAAAACATGTTTAACAGAGAAACATACAATGTTAACAGCATTAACATTTATATGAAAAATGAACAATATTTTGTTACAATTGCATTTACAAATTCAGTTAAGGAGCTGAAAATGTTTGCTTAAATATTGATAGAATCCTAAAAACCAATTTCTTGGCTACAGAAAAATTATTAATTAGCTGTAAAAGGTAATAAAAAACATTTCCAAAACTTAGGGGCAGCTTATAAAAATTTATTTTGTAAACGGAGAACCGATTTTCCATTTAAAAATTATTGATTAACCTTTTCCAGCGAGGTGTCCTTAAAAAAGGACACCTAATTTTAATTTCATTCACACCAAGAATGTTAAATTATATTTTTTAAACATGTTTGTAACTAAGCAAGTTTGTATTTTCTAATAGATTCGTCTATAAATTCTGGTTAAGTTAGTTATTTCACACAGATTTACTCCCCACCTGATAGGAATAATACAGTGTAAAAGCTATTAAAAATGTTATGTGATTGGTTTGTTATTGTATATTATGTAATGAAATACATTTGCGTGGCCCTGTAAATTATTGACAAATATTCTTTGCACGACAGACTGTACAGAATGAATATTTTCTTATATACTACATAGATACATATTAATTGTATTATGTTTGAAATAGTGTAACGTAACTTGAAGTTTTTTCTCATTGCCCTTAAGTAACGGAGTAATTTTGATTGTCCCTGTAATCAAACTATACATCAATTTTCATAAAATTGGAATTAACTCGACAAAATTATATTCCCATAACTTATGGGCAGCTTATGAATACTTACTTTTCTAAACTCTCTTTTTTTTAAAAAAAAAAAAAAAAGTAAACTGTTTTCTTTGGTTTCTAAAGATAAAGAAACACTTTTCGGAATCGTGGCTCACTTGGAATAGATTATGATATATTTTCATTCATTATTATTGTACGATTCTGTAGATTACGAAACATTCTTCATTTTTTGCAATGTATAATCAGTTTTATAAATCAAGTGATCTTATACAATAAATACAAAAAAAAAATGAAAATTGCACGTCAAACGTAGCAAATGAGGTGCATTTAGATATATTTTAGAAATATTTATATATTGGTGAAATAGCATAGAGAACTTCGGATACAGTATAGTAGTCAAAGAAAATGTAGGTTAACCTCTTCCAAATCAGTGGTAATTCTGAAAAGCGTTGTTTTACTTTTAAAACCACCCAGAAAATGAATTATTTTTGAAGATTAAAGATGAATTTTTAAAGCAATAATTTTTATTACCTACTCGTCCTTTTCGGAAACGTTTCTGAATAGGTTTTACTGTGCAATAAACAGTTTTCTCAAATCGGAATATCACTTTTTCGTTTGCTAGTAATTCTCAGGTAAATATTTTGATATTCAGAAAACCTGTTTAACAGACAAGAATACAATATTAACAGCATTAACATTTATATAAAAAATTAACATTATTTTTTTTACAATTGCACCCAGAAATTCAGTTGTGTAGCTGAAAATGTTTACTTAAGAATAGCTGAAAAGTAGCTGAAAAAGTTTACTTAAGTGAATGCCAAAAATTAATTTATTGGGTATAGAAAAATTCGCCTTTTTTGCACCTGACGAAGAAAGGTTTTGGAAAGGCTTCGCGCTTTTTAATATATTGTATGGTATGTTTAAAATTTGATTTAAAAATTTTATATAACAGTTTGATTGATTAACACCAGTTAAAACTTATTTTCTTGTATAAAAAATTTATTAATAACGTGTGATAGCTAATTAAAAACGTTTCCGAAACTTACAGGCAGCTTACAAAAATTTGCTTTTGTAAACGAAAAACCAATTTCCCATTTAAAGATTAATCATTAACCCTTTCCGCCGCGTCCTTAAAAAACCTTGCGGTGTCCTTAAAAAATGACAACTAATTTTAATTTTATTGACACCAAGAATATTTAATAAATGTTTTTAAATAACTTTATTAATAAACTAAGCAAGTTTGTATTTTCTAATAGATTTGTCTATAAATTCTGGTTTAAGTTAGTTATTTCACACAGATTTACTCCCCGTCGGAAAGGAATAATAGAGTGTAAAAGCTATTAAAAAACGTTTTCCAAAACTTACAAGCAGCTTGCAAAAATTTACTTTTTTAAATGAAAAACCGATTTCCCATTTAAAGATTATTGATTAATCCTTTCCGCAGCCGTGTCCTTAAAAAAGGACACCTAATTATAAATTTATTGACAGCAAGAATATTTAATTAAATTTTTTAAACATGCTTGTAACTAAGCAAGATTGTATTTTCTAATATCGTCTATAAATTCTGGTTTAAGTTAGTTTTTTTACTCAGATTTATACCCACTGGAAAAGACGAATACAGTATAAAAGCTATTAAAAGACATTTTCCAAAACTTACGGGCAGCTTAAAAAATTTACTTTTGTAAACTATTCTTTAAATTTTGAAAATAAATAGTTTTCTGGGTTTTCTAAAGATAAAGGAACACTTTTCGGAATCTTGGTTGACTTGAAATAGATTATGATATATTTACGTTTGCGATTATGGTACATTTCCGTAGAAAAGAATTTTTTTTCATTTTTTACAATGTATGATCAGTTTTATATATCAAGTCATCTTATACAATAAATACAAAAAAATCGTAAATTGCACATCAAACGTAGCAAATGTGGTGCATTCGTACTATAATGAAATTATAAAAATATTGAGATCTTGGTATAACCTCTTCAGACCTGAGCATAAAATAATTCTACAAATACATATTTATTGCTTTTGCTTAATCGAAATGACACCATAGATGACAGAAAGAGTCATTTTTATGAAATCACTACTTTAGGGGATTGGTAATTTAGGTTTACAAATATGGATATAAAAGTACTAATCTCCTTAAAACAGCATTTTAACTATCAGTAATATAAATTTGCGCAATAACAAAATTAAGGTCTTTAAATAAGTAAATGATCAGCAAATTCTCAAATTTTTTTATTGCCAAGCAATTAAGCAAAATAATTATGAATGTTTCCTACTTTCATGGCCACAATGTCTTGAAGGTTATTTTCGAAACTCGAATGAAAATAATATTTATTTTATGATGCAACATTCATCAGTGCTGAAACATATTGGTTTTATTTTAAAGAAAAAACATTCAGCTGAATAGAAGTAAAGTAAAAATGCAAAAAATTCGAACAGTTTAGTTTTTATGAAGAAAAGAATGCAGGTACACATTTGTGTACCTCAGATCTGAAGAGGATAATAGCACACATAACTTCGGACACAGTATAGTTACTAACATTGTTTATATGTCTCTACAAAAATGTACTAAAATAGTTAAAGAAAATATACGTTAACCTCTTCCAAATCAATGGTAATTCTGAAAAGATTTCTTTTACCTTTAACCCCCCACCCCCGAGAAAATGAATTACTTACGAAATTAAAGGACGAATTTATAAAATATATATATGTATATATATGTATGTATGTATATATATATATATATATATTAGATACCCGTCATTTTCGAAAATGTTTCTGCATAGCTTTTGCGGAGAAATAATCAGTTTTCTCAAATCAGAATATATCCGATTTCAGATGATATCCGTTCTCAGGTAAATATTTTGATATTCAGAAAACCTGTTTAACAGAGAAACATACAATGTTAACAGCATTAACATTAATCTGCTTAATATTATACAGGAAGTAACTTGTAATAACCCTCAGCGAATATATCAGTTACATAAAATGTGGAATAGTTTAATATAAATAAAAAGCGCCACAAACAATATTTCCCTCTATATCATTATGTAATGGAATACATTTGTTTGGCCCTATAAATTAATGATAAATATTCTTTGCACAACAGACTGTACAAAATGAAAATTTTCTTATATACTTCATAGATGCATATCAATTGTATTATGTCTGAACGAGTGTAACATAATTTGATTCTTTTTTTTTCTCATTGTCCTTAAGAAACGGAGTAGTTTTGATTGTCCTTGTAATCAAACCTTACATGCGATTTTCATATAATTTGAAATAACTCGACAAAATTATACAACAAATATATTTATTAAATTTCAATTGATTCACTTAAAAAAGTGAAAGCAAAATACAAATCATAAAAGTAAATTAAAACATTATTATTAAAAAAACTGTTTTTATTTTTCTTATATACAATAGTTGAATACACGTTTATATTTTAATTTTTTGATCACAGTCATGATCCTTGGTTTGTCGATAAAACTAATTAAGAAAATGACAAAGTAGTCTAAAAAATTATGTATTTTATTAAAATATGCATTTTCATTTCCTCCTTTTGACATTTATTTCATGAAAGAATGACGTTTTATGTCATTAATATTGATTTTTGTGACATACATTTTAAACATAATCTTCTTACCAGACAAAGCTTGGAGAATACATAAATGGAATAAACAAAGTGCTTATGATGTAAATATATATTTGAACAAACTTTTTTCATGCGTAAAGAATATTTTAAGACACAAAGTTTGTTTAACCAAATACTAAATCAGTTTGTCTCGCAGAATTGAAATCTGCATGATTAAGTTTTTTTTATTTATTTATTTTAGTTTTTTGTCAAAAACTTTGTAGCATCACAATAATATATATTTTTCTTTAAACATTTTAAATAAACTTAAATTTCTCTACAAGATTTTTTTTTGTTTTATTTTTCAGCGACAGACTAATTATTAATTTAAGGCTGTTATCTAATCCAAAAGGGTAATTTTGCGACTTATTTTTTTATTTATTTTTGTTCGGACATGCATGGAACTAGCAGATATTGTTGTTCAGAAACTATGAAATTGAACTATTTACTTTCGCTGTTCTGCAGACGAAATATATCTTTCAGAAAATATTGTCAAAAAAGACGTTTTGAAAAAAAATTCCGAGCGAAAGAAGAACGACAACTCAAGCAATGGTGTAAAACGTATTTATCACGTGATCAAAATTGCTTATAACTCAATAGGAGATTTATTTATCAAAAATGGAAAACATAATACGATTCCAAAATGCTTAATCAGTCAGGCTTTCCAATTTCATATCTTTCCGTTAAAAAAATGGAATTTATAAATGTGTCAAAACATTTTACGTTTGTTGCGCAGAGCAGTTGAGAAGAGTCTTAAAGTAATAAATTAAAAATAGGACATGTTAATAATGAAAAATTTAACAGTTTACATTTCTGCAATTGGACTTTTCCGATAATATATATATATATTTACTTTTGAATGAAAATTCTAATGCACTGCAAATAGGGCATTTTAAATTTAGACACATATCTAACTGAAAAAAAGTTTCCGACATGTAAGTGATTGAATCTGAAAATTATGACATTATAGATGTCTATGTTTAAAACACACACTTTGTTTAAAACAAGTATACACTTTAAATTTCAAACGATTCGGTTGACTAGTTTTTGTTCTGCTATACGCGGACGGACAGAGGGTCTGAACGACGACTATAGGTGCTACATATTTATATAATTATGAACGAACTTTAAAAAGTAAAAGAAAAATACAAATCTTGAAAGTAAATTAAAACATTATTGGAAAAAAAAATTTCGTTTTATTTTCTATAGATATAAAATTGTTGAATACAAGATTTAATTTTCATTTTTTGATAAAAGAAATTTTCCTTCGTTTGTCGATAAAACTAATTAAGAAAATGATAAAGTAATCCAAATAAATTATGTATTTTATTAAAATATGCATTTTCATTTCCTCCTTTTGACATTTATTTCATGAAAGAATGACATTTCATGTCATTAATATTGATTTTTGTGACATACATTTTAAACTTAATCTTCTTACGACACGAAGCTTGGATAATACATAAATATAATAAACAAAGTATGTATGATGTAAATATATATTTTAACAATCTTTTTTTCAGGCACAAAGAATATTTAACGACGCATAGTTTTTTTTAGCCAAATACTAAATCAATACGTTTCACAGAATTAAAATCTGCATGATTAAGTTTGACTTACGAGGATTTTTTTGTAGAAAATTTTTTTACCAATATATAATTTTCTTTGAATATTTTAAATAATTTTTAATTTTTGTTGCATATTTTTTTCTCTCTTAGAGAAAGCCTAATTATTAATTTAAGGCTGTTTTCTGATCCAAATTGGTATCTTTAGAACATAAGTTTTGATTTTTTTTTTCGGAAATGCTTGCTAAAAGCAGATGTTCTCAGTCAAAAAAAATCTAACTGAGCTGTTTTTTGTTTGTTTGTTTGTTTGTTTTGTTTTCTAAACGCAATATATACTTCGGAAAATATTGTCAAAGTGGACGTTTTAAGCCAATTTCCGCTGAAAAGAAGAATAACAACTCAAGGAAAGGTTAAAAATGTCTTCATCAAGCATTAAAATTGTTTATCACCCAATTGCTAACTTATTTATTAAACTAGGGTAGAAAACATGATCTTTACGTGATCAATTTCACCTACAACTCATTAGTTAATTTATTGATCACCAAATGGAAAACACAATTCGATTCCAAATCGCTTCCCCAGTCAGGTTTTTTAATTTTATATCCTCCCGTTAAAAAGGGAATTTATAGATGTGTCAATACATATTCCGCTTGTTAAGGAGATCAGTTGAAAACAACCTTTAGGTAATAAAAATAAAACATAGGATACGTTAATAATGGAAAATTTTACAGTTTACAGTTGTACAAGAGATTCCAAACACCGAACTTCCCCTGTAACATACATTTATTTTTTGTTAACATTTAAATGAAAATTCCAATGCACTATAAACAGAGGCGTTAATAATGAAAAACTTTACAGTTTACAATTTCATAAAGATCAGTTGAAAACAGTCTTATCATTATAAATTAAGATTAGTATTTTTTCGGCGCAGGTTTACAAATAAATAAACTAATAGCGAGAGGCGACTAATTTTAATTAATTTTTTTGCATAAGGTGATTTTAAAATTCAAGGTCTGTAACAAAAATTATGTTTTTTGTAGGGCAAACTGCTTAACTTTCAGCACGGTTGCAGGAAGGTGTATTTTTAAAACAAGACACTCAATTACCTGTTTAAATCCATAGAATTTAACTACAAACAAAGAGATGTAGCATATAAAAGAAACCAAAATAAATACACCAAGTGCAAATTGAAAGATAAACTTTTAAAAGAATTTACAGTTCAGAAATGCTAGATTAAAAGGTTTGTTTTTTTTCTTTGGCAAAAAAAAGTTATACTTAGTAAGTGAATAAAAACTAACAAGCAAATGATAGATAGCGCAAATAAATTAATTGTTTTATTAAAATATATGTTTTGATTTTCTTCATTTGACACTTATTTTAGAAAAGTAAGGCGTTTTGGGCCATTATTATTGATTTTTACTTTACTTGTGTTTCGAACTAAATCTACTTGAAGCTCTAACCTATTTATACTCCAATATTCCTAAGTTATGGTTAGAGTTTATAACTAAATTCCTCGTGAAAGCTTCAACTGGATGAACCAAGTTGATAATTAATTTTGATCATGGTCTATTTTTAATTTATTATATTTACAATAGAGTGCTTGGTTTTTAGCTCACAGGCTCTCATAGCCTGAGAGCTTGTGTGTCCGCCCGTTCTGTATGTATATTTGTACGTAACGCGATCATAATAAAAATATCCCATACACTTGAAATTTTGTATATACGTATATCCTGATAAGGCGCTTCCCTGATTAGTTTTTGGAAATCATTCGATATGTATAAGAGGAGCAACGGGGGGCTCATGCCCCTTCCCTTAATTGATATGAATGGGTTTTTATGCAGAAATATTAGTTTTTGTTCAAGATTTACACATATTATCATTCTGATGAAGCGCTTCTGTGATTCATATTAGGCGTTCATTGGATAAATATAAATAGGGGAAATGGGGGTTCTAATGCCCCTCCCCTTAATTTATATAAATGGGTTTTTCATGCAGAATTGTCAGATTTCGTTCAAATCTGTGAATAGTTTTGGAAGTTTAATGGTTAAGTATATAAAAGAGAAGGCTAACTCTTCTTAAATTATTTAAATGGGTTTTTATTAAGAATTATCCGATTTGCTCTAAATTTTGGATGTGGATTTTTTATATGATAAAGCATGTCCCTGATCAGTTTAGAGGGTTCAATGATTAAGTATAAAAAGAAGAAAGGGGGGAGCTGATCCCCCCTCCTTAATACTTTTTTCGAACGGAATTAACCCTTGAAAGTACAATGCTGTAATGTACAATTAGTATGCGTAGCCTGTGAGCTCAATGCCATCAGTTTAACTGGACAATATTCTTTTTATTGGTTTACATCTCATTTGTCGCGTGCCGTTTGTATTGACCGTGAAACGATTTGTATTTTTATTTTATTATGACTATGGTTCTTATTAGATGGAATCGAAACATGTCAATAATATTTGCTTTTAATTTTTCGTTACACCTCTCTCTAGTGAAATAAAATTATTTATTCAAATGTTATTCAATCTACGAAAATATATAATAAATGACAATATATAATAACTTCTTCCGTCTCCCTTAAAATTCTGCAAAAGTGATCCTTTATTTTTAAAAACCTCATAAAAAAAAGTTATTTTTGAAACTTATAGAAAAAATTATAAAAATTAATTTTAATTATGTGACCGTAATTTTACAGAACGTTTCTTAGTTGGTTTTACAATACATTAAGGTTGTTCTCAATTGCTCCGCTCATCAAGCGCGAAACGTTTTGACACATTTACAAATTCATTTTTTTTAACAAAAAAGATATAAAATTGGAATGCCTGACTATGGAAGCGATTTCAAATGGAACTTAGTTTTCCATTTTATAATAATTAAATAACCTATCCAGTTCTAAGCCATTTCGATAACGTGATCACCCGTTTTTATCCTGCTTTTCGGCCTGTTATTCTGCTTTCGTCGGGAAATGTGCTAAAAACGTCAACTTTGAAGGCTTTTTATGAACGATCTATCACAATTTAAAAAAAAAACAGAAAAGTGAGTGCTGAATAACAACACCTGCTAATTTCATACAGTTTCGAACAAAAATAAATTAAAGCATATGTCACAATGTTGCCTTTTTGATTTAAGAACACCTTAAATAGAAACATGCAATTCAAATTGAAAGATAAACTTTTAAAAGATTTTTAAAAGCTGAAACGT
Source organism: Maratus speculifer (assembly GCA_964019185.1). Lineage (NCBI taxonomy): Eukaryota > Metazoa > Arthropoda > Arachnida > Araneae > Salticidae > Maratus > Maratus speculifer. The sequence continues at coordinate 416,119,332 of OZ025290.1, forward strand.
TTGATTATTATTGTTATTTTAGTGGAAAGAAATGATCCTTAGATAAATCGCATCAAGCAAATGATACCTTAGAGCTAATAAATTCAGTGTTTTATTAAAATATACATATTCTGTTTTTTCGTTTGACATTTTACATTACAAAAGAATGGCGTTTCGGGTCATTAATATTGATTTTCGTGACATATGTTTCGAACTTAATGGAACTACCTAAAGTAGAGTGAAGCATAAATACAGATTATAAACAAAAATTGTATAATATGAAAAATAAAATCTTTAAGCTGTCTTCATATGTACAATTGCTCGTCGAACAATTCAAAAGTTGTTCTTATAAATATAATTTTACAACCACTTTCTTTAGTGATGAACTTAACAAATAAACATGGGAAGTCAAAGAATAAAGGAAATCATATCAATGCCATCATGTATAAATTCAAAGATTTTAAAATGATGAAATTTTTAAATAAACATTCAAAAAACACTACACACTTCATAACGGTTGGTGAAAACAATATATTTGATTGAAACATTAAATAAAATCACAATCATTTGTATAAATCGATGAATTTTAAGAATAAATAAAAGCGAAGCAATGGTTAAAAGAATCCAAAATAAAAACATCAAACGCAAATTAAAAGATAAATTTTTGAAAGGTTTCACATGTATGAAATGGTTTATTAAAAGCTTTTTTGTTTTTTTAAAAGTCAAAAGGAACTTGGTTTAGTTGATCAATAAAATCTATCAAGAAAATCATAAAGTAGTGCAAATAAATTAAGTATTTTATTAAAATATACATATTCATTTTCTTTGTTTGATTTTTTTTACAAAAGAATGACGTTTCGGGTATTTAATATCGGTTTTTGTGACGTATGTTTTGAACCTAATCGAACTACCTGACACATAGTGAAGCATAAATCGAAAGCCTTTATACATATGAAAATTAAAAAGCCTTTATGCATATGAAATGGTTCATTAAAAGCTTTTTTTGTGAAAAGTCAAAAGAAACGAGGTTTAGTTCGTCGATAAAACCTACCAACCAAACGTTAAAGTAGTGGAAATAAATTTAGTGTTTTATTAAAGTATATATTTTCCTTTTCTTTGTATGGCATTTATTTAGTAAAGAACGGCGTTTAATGTCATTTATATTGATTTTTGTGACATAAGCTTCTAGCTTAATGGAAAAACCCGATGAAGAGTAAAGCGTGAATATTACGCATAAACAAACATTTTATAATGTTTAAAAAATATATAAAAGTTGTCTTCGTATGAGAAGAACAATTCAAATGTTGTTCTAATAAATGGAATTTCACAACCAGTTATTTTATTCGTTTAACTTAGCAGGTAAATTCTGAAGTTAAAAGAACAAAAGAATCCTGAAAAAGAACATCAAATGCAAATTAAAAACAAAAAAAGATTTTGCATTCTCTTACAGTTCTGTAAAATATATATTTGAATGAAACATAAAATAAAATCACAATCACCTATTTATATCGATGGACTTTAACAATAAACAAAAAGAGGCAATGGATAAAATAAGCTAAAATAAAAACATCAAATGCAAATTCAAAGATAAACTTTTAAAAGACTTCACATATATGAAATGGTTGATTAAAATATTTTTTGTTTTTTCAAACGTCAAAAGAAACTTTGTTTAGTTAGTCAATAAAACTAGTCAAGCAAATGATAAAGTAGTTCAAATAAATTAAGTATTTTATAAAAATAGACATATTTATTTTCTTTGTTTGACATTTATTTTACAAAAGAAAGCGTTCCGGGTTATTAATATTGATTTTTGTGCCTTATTTTTCAAACTTAATGGAACTACTTGACATAGAGTGAAGCATAAATATAGTGTATAAACAAAAATTTCTTAATAATTAGAAAAAACTATAAACTGTTTTCGTATGAATAGAATAATTCAAATTTTGTTGTAAGAAATAATGAAATTTCAAAATCAGTTATCTTAATCGATGAAATTAACAAGTATATGCTGAAATCTAATATATAAAAGAAACCAGACTAAGAATATAAAATGCAAATTAAAAGATTTTAAAATAATGAAACTTATATATATATATATATATATATATATACATTATATTAAGGTTGCTGGAAAATATATTTGAATGAAAAATTAAATAAAACACAATCACTTATTTAAATCAATGTACAATAACAATAAACAAAAAGGTGTTTGGTGTATTTTTGACGTCCGATTATCTGCACTGGGGATATAGGACCAGTGGGGGATGGTGCCCTTCGTGGTGGTCTTTCTATAAGGAACTTAACCCGTATTTACGCAAGGTTCGAAGAAAACCACGAAAACTCTGAACAGTTAGGCCGACAGCCGCGATTGGGTTCGAACCCAGCACCTGCTGTCTACCAGTTGAGAGGTCCGAACCTCTCGGCCACTGGTGGCGCCAATAAACAAAAAGAGGCAACGGTTAAAATAAGCAAAAATAAAAACATCAAATTTTTAAAAGACTTCACATGGATGAAAGGTTTTTTTGTTTCTTCAAGCGTCAAAAGAAACAGGCTTTAGTTAATCAATAAAACCTAACAAGCAAATGATACATTAGTTCAAATAAATTCAGTGTTTTATTAAAATATACATTTTCATTTCTTTGTTTCATATTTATTTTACAAAACATTATCGTTTCGGGTCATTAATATTGATTTTCGAGACATAAGTTTCTACTTTAATGGAACTACCTGACGCAAAATAAAGCATAAACAGAGAGTATAAACACAAATGTTACAATGTAAAGTAAAAATCTTTAAACTGTTTGCGTACGAAAAGAACAATTCAAATATTGTTTTATTAACTGTATTATCACTGCCAGTTACTTTAATCCATGATCTTAAAAAGTAAACGCTGGAGTTGAAAGAACAAAAGAAACCCGAATAAGAACATCAATGCAAATTAAAAGATTTTAAAGCAATTGATCTTTATAAATAAAACATTCAAAAATAAAAAAGAAGATTCTACACTTCATAGACGTTGCTGGAATATATATACTTGAATGAAACTTAAATTAAAAACACAATCACCGACATATATCGATGGACATTACCAATAAATAAAAAGAGGAAATGGATAAAAAAAAGCTAAAATAAAAGTATCAAATGCAAATTCAAAGATAAATTTTTAAAGATTTCAGATAGATGATAATCTAATAATAAAATATTATTTTTTGTGTACATAATCAATAAGCTGCTGAATCTAGCCCTATATTTGCTTATAAACTAAAAAAATAAAAATAATCCATGGAAATTGGGAAAATCATAACCCTTTAGCTACCGACAGTGTTTATAAGTACTATTAAAATTACGTAATATAAAATTCTTTTAATATATCTATTAGTTGTAATACTGTTTAGAATGAGTTACAGATACAATACTTTATTTTATTCCAAAAGCATTATTGGTTACACAAAAAAAAAATATTTTTAAAAGGATGATTTATTTTACTTTGAATCTTTACAGCTTTCTCGGCGCTGAGGGAGGGGGATGGGGATTTTTCAATTCTGAAATATTTCTATACTTATATTGTAAGAACATCCTATATGTACATTTTAAAATTCTACAAAATACTAAGAAAACAATTTAAAATAAGGATTTGAGTGGGGTTATAAATATTGCACAAAATCAATGTAAATTCATATTTAATTAATCCTTCCAAATCTTTCAATACCTCTAAAATCCGTCAAAAATTTATTAAATTATTATGTAAATTTTAGCTTTAACAATTTACGTAAAATGTTTTAGAATGTAAAATTTTCATGGATTCATAATTATGTAGATAAAGGTTTAACAAGTAAATGCTGATACAAACAGTAAAAGAAACATAAAAAAAACATCAAATATTTCTTAAAAGTTTGTAAAATAATGAAATTCTTAAATAAGACACTCTAAACAACAAAAAAATACTATACACTCTATCATGGTTGCAATAAACTATAAACTTGAATGAAACATTAAAATAAAATACATTCACTTACTTAAATCGGTGATTTTAACAATAAACAAAAAGAAGCAACGGTTGGTTGGTTGATTTGAGTTTTATGGCGCAAGGTCCTCATTAGGACATGCTGCGCCAAGACAAAGTCGAAGAAAAAAAAACTAAGATCTATAAATTAGTTCTCAGTACTAAGGAAAAAACAAAGTAAAAACAGTAATTATAAATAAAGACCATAGCTAAAAAACACTCAGTATATTTTGAGAATAAAAGTTAAAACACAAACAGTGTAAAATATGACAGAAAATACTAGATAAAAACAGAGTTAGAATCAAGTATGTAATGCATTGATGCATGTAATTAAAATATAACTGGTTAAAAGTCAATAAGGGTAAAACAGAAAATTTAGATAAGATGTAACAAGTTGAAAACAGTACTGTCAGAACGTGAAATTAAAAACAATTAAAACCAGTCAAAGACATTTAAAAATGTAAAAAGTTAAAGTTCCAAAAATAGTTAAAATTCTAAAGTAATTAACAACAGTATAAAAAGAAACACAAAGGTCAAATACAACAGAAAAATTTAAACATAAAACCAATAGCCAATAAAAAACAAAACAAGTTCAACCAGGCACATATTCCTCAAACACAGTGTTTTCCTCGGAGTCCGAGCCACTTCCGTAAGCTTCGGACTCCATAGTAGGGTGGGTCGAAAAAAATCGATATTTTTTTTCGGATCGTAATACCGCGGAAAAGTTGCTAAATGGTATGACTAAATAGGGGAAAAAATATTAAAATTATCGGATGTTATCTTCCGTTCGCGCATGAGCTCTAAAGTTTGATTAAATTTTGAAAAAATTAAATTTTTTTGGAAATTTTTAATAATTTTTTTTATTACGATATTTAATATGTAATAGGGGAAAATGTCATCTACGACACACTAATGAATTAATATAAAAATACTGGTATTGAGTTTTAACATCTTCCGTTCGCGCATGGGCTGTAAAAATAGCAAAAAAGTGTTGAAAACCTCAAAAATGTGGACTTAGGAAAAATAAATATATACAAGCTTCAACATATTATTGATGTATTATCCAATAAATACAAAGTACATATTTCACTTACGAATAGATTACATGTCTGGTAGTTTGAACTGTCTTTTGTTATCAAAGGCTGGCATCGTGGACCTTGACTTAAGTGTCGTTCTTATGTACCCGTCTCGAGCTGCAGATCCGCAAACCTTAGCAGAAGCCTCGCTCACCAACTTGACGCTTCTCTCCACTGCTTGAGTATGGACTGGCATCTTCTGTGATAGGATTTCCCACTTCGGTACTTCTTCTGTTTTGATGTAGGTTTTCAGTTCATCATCAGTGACATCTTTCAATAGAGGCGGCGAAGAAAATTCACAGTTTGTCCAATAATTTAATTCCGTGTAGTCTGTTGCGGAAAAGTTTAGCTTAGGTGCCACGTACGTTCGAATTGTTTTCCTCTTTTGGTCTCTTTCTCTTGCCTTAATGATGCGGCGGAGGCCCAGTTCTCTTATATGTTTTCTGGGATCTTGAGTCATAGTAATCATAACATGTTCTGGATGCGCAAAGAACCCATTTCTCTCTATAACTGGGTCAATTACAGCTTTGAGTTCATCTTTAAGATATCTTGAGGTTTCAATACATTGGTGCACGAGCTTAGGGCCATCAGTAAAAAGTTTGGTCTTCTTAATACAAAACCACATCGGCATATATGACTTCAGAATGAATATTACTATTTCCTGGAACTCAGCAGTTGGATTTTCTTGACTAATGTAGAGTCTTAAAGCACGGTTAGCTGTTGTTAGCCACCTGGAGTGAGACAAAGGTCCTGGATCCCTGATTGATAAATCTTTTGGGCATTCACCTGATTTAATCGCTTCTGATATTTCCAGCAAATACTTCTGATCCTTACTAAGAGTTTTTTTGTCTATCTCAGGGATTTGGCAATCAATACTTTCAAACTGCACTACTGGAAGTGTTTCACATTTGATCAATTTCCCACCAATCGGTCCTTTCAAAGAATTTGGCCCGGTCGACTTACCATCTAAATACTGAAATAAATGGCGGAAGGGTAGTTCATTAAAATGAAGAAGACAAACTGCCCATTGCAGAGGCTTACCTAAGTGTGTTTCAATACGGCGTATTATACCGTTTTTCAATCCGGTGTTAACATTGGTGCCATCACAGCCAATAACGACTAATTCGTCCAAAGAAATGTCATTGCTTGTCAAATAGGATATAATAGAGGTCGCAATATCCTCTGAACTTCCTGAATTCGGGGTCACGTGACCCAGAAATATATTACCAGGTTCTTGTATAAGCACGTAATGTTCCTCCTTTACCACTCTTTTAAATCGTTTTGAATGTGCCTCTTGTACCACAATAGTGTCGTCTTTACGGCCATCAAAATATAGCCCAATTAGCTTATTTTCTGTTATAGAACTGGACAAATCAGCCCTAACATTGTGTTTTTCTCTTCTTATTTTACACTTGTCAACTACTTGTGAATTGTCGCTATTAGTTACCACGCCAACGTCCTGCAAAACACTTGAGGCTATTGCTGCTGTAGCACGATCGGAAACACCGTAACGATCACTAGTTAATGCAGTAGATTTAAGGTTAATCCTCATTTGCCAACCGGATTTCTTTTTTGGAGATTCAGGTATGAATTCTTGGTCACTGTCACTGCAATCGTCACTGGAGGTCAAGGATTCATCACGTTGTTCAGTTTCGGAAACTTGGACATCTACTTTTGGTTTTGGACAGCTGGAACGAGATTTCCTCTGTAAAGATTTGGCACGTTTCTTTGTTTCATTTAAGTCCACAGTTCCAATTTTGCCAATGCCGTGAGTGCGTAGTGAATAGATAAATTTCAGCTCAAGTAAAGGTATTTTTTTAAGCTTTTCACAAGTACAAGTTATTGAGCAGATACACTGGCATTGATCCGGTGTTTTATGACAGGTACATTCAAGGGCAATGGGGCATTTGCATGCCGCAATGTCAAAAAGCAAACAGCATTTTTTCTTAAAATCATCAAGGTTTCTCTTAAAGACTTCCTTGTTTTTGTCTCGAGTATGAGATTTTCTTAAACTATAATACTTGTCATGCAGTGCAGTCAACAGTTGTACTACTCTCTTATCACTTACGGTGGGAATTGATGCTCTATTGTACAAACACACTATTTTGCCAGCTACTGTATTGGCTACTTGTCCAAAACTAACCCTTTTGTTGTTTAGTTTAACTGCTAAATTATACCTCTCATTCGATAAACATCGAAGAACGTCCTCTCCTATAGGGAGCTTGTTAGGCGGCAAGTCTCTTGGTGTACCGAAAAACGGACACTGGAATTCTTGTCTAGTGATCACTGTCTTTGATAATGCCATCATTCATTGCACAATTGTTCAAAAAACTACACCAAAATATGAAATTTAGAACACACACTACGCAACACATCCACCGCACTCAAGAGACAACAGCAGACTGGCACACAAAATTGCGCGGCGGACCACTGTAATGACTGCCTGCAGCGGAGAGGGGGTATCACGTGACGCGGCGTGGGTCGTTGACCCGCTAGTGGCGCGCGCTGACAGTAAGTTTTGTATCGCTGTGCGCGATCGAAAAACCAAGCCTAATTACGTCTGAATTTTTTTTCTTTAACTATCAGAACATGTATAATCAGATATTAGGTATTACATTATTGATATCTGTAACTATACATGAAAAGAAAATAGGACAAAAATCCGATTTTCTTGTATTTTGGCTATATTTGGATGTCCATGCGCGAACGGAAGATGTTGAAGTGCAATACCGGTATTTTTATATTACTTTATTAGTGTGTTGTAGATGAAATTTTTCACTATTACATATTAAATATCGTAAAAAAAAATTATTACAAATTTTCAAAAAAAAATTATTTTTTTCAAAACTTTAGAGCTTATGCGCGAACGGAAGATAACATCCGATAATTTTAATATTTTTTCCCCTTTTTAGTCATACCATTTAGCAACTTTTCCGCGGTATTACGATCCGAAAAAAAAATATCGATTTTTTTCGACCCACCCTATAGTCCATAGCTTCTTGAACATAATGCTGGAGTTGCCTGGGATCTTTAAAATTCCTCATGCATGGGCTTAGCGATGAGCTTTTCTTTCTTTTAACAACAGTCTGCCACTTGGGAAATGGTGGAGATGGGGTTTTCTTGATATATGTTTGTTTTTTAAGTATATTTGATTTCTGCAGTGTTTTTGAGATTGTAACAGTTTTGGTCCCAGTCTTGGTCCTTTCTTTTTGAATGGAAGCTTTAACAATTTGATTAGAGTTGGGTATTTTCATGTTTAGAGCAGATGAACTTGGGGCATTTTTTGGAGAAGTATAAGGAGAATTGGATGATCCACTAGATAGAGATTTATGTCGATGTTTTTCTAGATCAATTATTTTTACAGGTTCTTTGGATGGTTGCCAGTGTTCTAATAGTGGTTTTACAAGACATTTAGTAGGGAGACAGATGTCACGGCTTTCTTTAATTGGTGTGCTAGTTGATTGTGTTTTAGTAGATTTATTCGGTAGATATGTGAAATCAGTTTGAGTACTTATATTTCTTACTGTTGTTGATTGTTGCTTGAGTATACTGGAGTAGGAAATTCCAACGGATGGGGTTCTAGATTCAACAGCTTTACGTGCATCGGAATAAGATAAATTTTGAGTAATTTTGAGAGCAAGAATTTCTTTTTCCCGTTTCCAGTTAGGACAAGTGCGAGAATAAGATGTGTGATCACCCTTACAATTTGCGCAGCGTTCGGGTTTTTCACACGATTTGTTGTCATGGCCGACTTCTGCACAACGTGCGCAGGTAACAGATCCACGACATTGCCTATTGGTATTGGTATGAAAATAACGTTGGCATTTAAAACATCGGAGAGGGTTTGGTATATATGGTCGGACTGGGCAGCTTAGATAGCCTGCTTTAATTTTTGTTGGCAATGTGGGGCTATTGAAGGTTAGGATAATGTGTTTAGTGGGAATTATCTGCTCATTTCTACGGATGGTGATACGGCGTACATCTATGATATTTTGGTGTTTTAAATTTTCCAGAAGTTCATCTTTGGTGGAGTATAAAAGGTCAGTTTCAGATATTACACCGCGGCTCGTATTTAAAGTTTTATGAATTTGTACAGCAACAGAAAAGGTGCCAATTGTAGTGCAATCAGAGAGAAGTTGAGATTGTTTTGCTGTAGAAACGTCAACTAGCAGATCTCCAGATTGTAGTTTTTTGAGAGAATGACCATCTCCCAAGACAGACTGAAATGTTTTAGCAATGAGAAAAGGTGAGGTTTTTTTAAAGGAGCAATCAGAGTGGCTATCAGTATGTTTGACGATAAAAAAGCGAATGAAGCAGGAAGTCTGTACACTTTGTTGCTCTCCACTAGGGAGAGAAATAGAAGGAAAAGTTTTTCCATCCATGTTAAAGAAAAATAAAATTCAGACCCCGGCCGCACCACCCACTACCGAGCCCAACAAGGGGATGCACATTCGTGCACCAGTGCTAACCAGGGCCCATACGGTCACAAGACAAACCTATGTCAGTCTCCACCCTTAACGAGATGACTAGTATTTGCTCGATCACTTGATCCCTAAAGCCAGTGACAAAAGTCAGCTGACCAGCCGATTGATGCATAAGGGACCAATATGCACCTCCCGTCTACCTGAATCAGAGGCCAAAGCAGTGTGTTGGTTTCCCTTTACTGCCAGGATCCCCTTTTCCAGGGACACGGGTCGCCACGCACGGCCAACACGTGGGTGGTTTACAATTCTCCATGAGTCGATATACAGGATGACATCGGCCCATACAGAATTGCTCTCACCTCCGAAGAGGAAACCACAATGAGATTGAAACAAAGATGAAAGTAAGACACGAGGAGGAAGAGGAAAAGGAAAAGAGAAAGATCACTCAGGTGCCCCGGGGTTGTGAAGCCCGTGAATACCTAAAGAAGGTATCCCCCTGGGGGGGAAGAAGCAACGGATAAATAAAGCTAAAATGAAAACATCAAGTGCAAATTGAAAGATAAACTTTTAAAAACCTTCACATCTATAGAACGGTTAATTTAAAGGGGTTTTTTTTGGGGGGGGGGGGCAAAAGTCCAAAGAAACGAGCTTTACTTAGATGAATAAAACCTATCAAGAAAATGATAAAGTAGTGCACATAAATTCAGTATTTTGTTAAAATATACTTTTTCATTTTCTTTATCAGACGTTTTATGTTACAAAAAAATTACATTTCATTTCATTAATATTGATTTTCGAAACATAAGTTTCAAACTTCATGGAACTAATTGACGTAAAGTGAAGCATAAATATAGAGTATAAAGAAAAATTTTACAATGTAAAAGAAAACTCTATAAGCTGTCTTCGTATGAAAAGAATAACTCATATGTTGTTCTAATCAATAGAATTACACAACCAGTTATTCTAATCGATGAACTTAATAAGTAAATTCTGAAAATCAAACAATAAAATAAACCTGATTAAGCACATCAGGTGGAAATTAAAAGATTGTAAAGTAGTGAAATATTTAAATAAAACGTTTAAAACTTAAAAAAATGTTTATACATTTTATAATGGTTGCTGGAATATATACTTGAATGAAACATTAAATACAACACAATTACTTATTTAAATCAATGGACCTTAACACTAAACAAAAAGAGGCAATGGAAAAATACCAACATTACATTCAAATTGAAAAATAATTTTTTAAAGACTTCACGTATATGAAATGGTTAATTAAAAGTGTTTTGTTTTTCTAAAATCAAGAGAAACTTGCTTTAGTTGGTTGATAAAACCTATCAAGCAAATGATAAAGCAGTGCAAATAAATTAAGTATTTTATTAAAATGTACATAACCATTTTCTTTGTTTTATATTTTACATAAGAACGGCGTTTTGAGTTATTAATATTGATTTATGGGTCGTATGATTTTAATTTAATGGAACTACTTGACTCAGAGTGAAGCATAGAGTATAAACAAAAAATTGTATAGTAATAGAAAAATATGTAAGCTATCTTCATATGAAAAAAATAATTCAAACGTTGTTATAATAAATGGAATTTCACAACCAGTTATTTTAGTCAATGAACTTAAAAAGTAAATGCTGATTCAAACAGTAACAAAAACATAAAAAAAACATCAAATGCATGTTAAAAGTTTTTAAAATAATGTAATTTTTAAATAGGACGCTCAAAACGAAAAAAGAATATATTATACCTTTCATTACAGTTGCAGAAAAATATAAACTTGGATGAAACATTAAAATAAAACACATTTACTTATTTAAATCGGTAGATTTTAAAAATAAACAAAAAGAGGGCAACGAATAAAATAAGCTAAAATGAAAACTTCAAGTGCAAATTAAAAGATAAACTGTAAAAAGACTTCACATAGATTAAATGGTTAGTTAAAAGCTTTTTTTGTTTTTTCAAGCATCAAAAGAAACGGGCTTTAGTTAGTCGATGAAACCTATTAAGAGAATGATAAAGTAGGGCTAATAAATTCAGTGTTTTATTAAAATATATATTTTCATTTTCTTCGTTTGACTTTTATTTTACAAAAGAATGACGTTTGGAGTCATTAATATTGATTTTCGAGACATAAGTTTCGAACTTAATGGAACTACCTGACGTAAAGTGAAGCATAAATATGCAGAATAAACAAAAATTTTACAATGTAAAAGAAAATTCTGTAAGCAGTGTTCGTATGAAAAGAACATTTCAAATATTGTTCTAATAAATGGAATTACACAACCAGTTATTTTTATCGTTGAACTTAACAAGCACGTGCCGAAATTCAATGAATAAAAGAAACCTGAATAGAAGCATCAAATGCAAATATTTTTTTTTTTAATAATGTAACATTTAAATAAAACATTCAAAACTAATATATATGTACATTTCATAACGGTGCTGGAAAATATATACTTGAATGAAACACTAAATAAAAACACAATAACTTATTTAAATTAATGGACTTTAACAATAAACAAAAAGAGGCAATGAAAAAAGAATCCAAAATACCAACATCAAGTACAAATTGATAAGTAAATTTTTAAAGACTTCACATATATGAAATGGTTAATTAAAACCGTTTTGTTTTTCTAAAAGTCAAAAGAAACTTGTTTTAAATAGTCGATAAAACCTATCAAGCAAATGATAAAGTGGTTTAATCAATATTTTATTAAAAGATGCATTTTTATTTTCTTTGTTTCACATTTATTTAACAAAAAATAGCGTTTCGGTTCATTAATATTGATTTTCGAGACATAAGTTTCGAACTTAGTGGAACTAACTGACGCAAAGTAAAGCATAAATATAGAGTATAAACAAAAATTTTACAAAGTAAAATAAAATTTTCTGATCTGTCTTCGTATGAAAATAAAAATTCAAATGTTCTAATACATGGAATTACACAACCAGTTATTCTAAGCGATGAACTTAACAAGTAAATTCTGAAATTCAAAATACAATAAACCTGAATAGGAACATCAGATGGAAATTAAAAAATTTTAAATAATAAAATTTTAAAATAAAACGTTCAAAACTTTAAAAAAATGTTTATATATTTCATAACGGTTTCTGGAAAATATAAACTTGAATGAAACATTAAAAAAACACAGTCACTTATTTAAATCGATGGATTTTAACAATAAACGAAAAAAAGCAACGGATATGAGAAACCAAAATTAAATTACCTAGAGAAAATTTAAAGATAAACTTTTTAAAGCCTTCACATCTATGAAACAGTTAATTAAAAGCTTTTTTATTTTGCCAAAAGTCAAAGGAAACGATCTTTACTATGTCAAAAAAAAAACCTATCAAGAGAATGATAATGTAGTGCAAATAAATTCAATATTTTATTAAAATACTTTTTTATTGTCTTCGTTTAACATTTATTTTACAAAAGAACGGCGTTTCGGATCATCAGTATTGATTTTTTGACGTATGTTTCAAACTTAATAGAACTACCTGAAGCCAAAAAAAATAATAATAATAAAATAAAATAAAAAATAATATGTAAACTGTCTTCGTATGAAAAGAGTAATTCACACGTCGTTTTAATAAGTGGAATTTCACAACAAGTTATTTTAATCAATGAACTTAACAAGTAAATGCTGATTCAAACAGTAAAAGAAACATAAAAAAGAACATCAAATGCATGTTAAAAGTTTTTTAAATAACGAAATTTTTAAATAAGACACTCAAAATGAAAAAGAAAAAATATACACCTCATCACGGTTGAAGGGAAATATAAACTTGAATGAAACATTAAAAAAAACACAATCACTTATTTAAATTGCTGAAGCAAAACAAAACATGAACAATAAGCAAAAAAAAACGCAAACTTCTTCCCCGAAGAACGGGATTAAAAGAACCTAAAATCAAAAAAGCAAAAGCAAATTAAAGGATAAACTTTAAAAAGTCTTTAGATAGATTAAATGGTTAGTTAAAAGCTCTTTTGTTTTTTCAAGCATCAAAAGAAACGGGCTTTAGTTAGTCGATGAAACCTATAAAGCAAATGCTAAAGTAGTGCAAATAAACTCAGTATTTTATTAAAATATGCATTTTTATTTTCTTCGTTTGACATTTATTTTACAAAAAAATGGAGTTTCGGGAAATTAATATTGATTTTCGAGACATAAGTATTGAACTTAATGGAACTACCTGAGCCAGGTCGACGCTTCACTCAGCACAGATCACCTTGCCTTCAATCGCCGTCAGCGCCATCTATTGTTTGAAATTCGAACTAAATTAAAAATTACGGTAAAAAAACTCCTGACATTATACATAACCCTCCTGCAAAAAATTTTAAATAGCTGCCACCGTTTGCAAGTTATTAAATTGTAAAATTCATCAGTCATTTTTGGGACACCCGGTAAATATATATATATATATATATACATTTCATAATGGTGCTGAAAAATATATACTTGAATGAAACATTAAATAAAAACACAATAACTTATTTAAATCAATGGACCTTAACAATAAACAAAAAGAAGCAATGGAAAAAAGAAGTCAAAGTAACAACAAGTACAATTTGAAAGATAATTTTTTAAAGACTTCATTTATAGGAAACGATTCAATAAAATTGTTTTATTTTTCTAACAGTCAAAAGAAACTTGCTCTAGTAAGTTCATAAAATCTATCAAGATAATGATAAATTAGTGCAAACAAATTCAGTATTTTATTAAAATATATACATTCATTTTCGTCGTTTGACATTTATTTTACAAAAGAATGGCGTTTCAGATCATTAATATTGATTTGTGAGACATATGATTTGAACTTAATAGACCTGACGCAGAGTGAAGCATAGAGTATAAACAAAAATTTTATAATAATAAAAAATATATGTATAAACTGCCTTCGTTTGAAAAGAATAATTCAAACGTCGCTCTAATAAATGAAATTTCACAACCATTTATTTTAATCAAGGAGCGTAACAAATAAATGCTGATTCAAACAGTAAAAGAAACATAATAAAAGAACTTCAAATGCATGTTAAAAGTTTTTAAAATAATGAAATTCTTATTAAGATACTAAAAACGAAAAAGAAAAAATTATATATTACATCACAGTTGCAGAAAAATATAAATTTAAACAAAACATAAAAAAAACACAATTGCTTATTTAAATCGATGCATTTGAATAATAAACAAAAAGAGGCAACGGCTAAAGGAAGCCAAAATAAAAACATCAAGTGCAAATTGTAAAATAAATTTTAAAAGCGTTTATACATATAAATGGTTAATTAAAAGCCTTTTTTGTCAAAAATGAAAAGAAACGAGCTTTAGCTAGTCGATAAAACCTATCAACCAAATGATAAATTAGTGCAAATAAATTCAGTGTTTTATTAAAATATACATATTCTTTTCCTTTGTTTGGCATTTATATTACAAAATAATGGCGTTTCGGATCATTAATATTGATTTTCGAGACATAAGTTTCGAACATAATGGACCTACCTGACGCAAAGTGAAGCATAAATATAGAGTATAAACAAAAGATTTACAATGTAAATGAAATGCTATAAGCTGCCTTATTACGAAAAGAGCAATTCAAATGTTTTTTTAATAAATGGAACTATACAAATAGTTATTTTTACCGATGAACTTAATAGGTAATTTCTGAAATTCAAAGAATAAAATATACCTTAATAAATACATCAGATGGAAATTAAAAGATTTTAAAATAAAGAAACATTTAAATAAAACATTCAAAATTTTTAAAAAAAAGTTTGTACATTTCATAACTATTGCTGGAAAATATATACTTAAATGAAAAATTAAATAGAAACACAATAATTTATTTAAATCGGTGAATTTTAACAATAAACAAAAAGAGGCAACGGATAAAAGAAGCCAAAATTAAAATTTTAAGTGGAAATTGAAATATAAACTTTTAAAACCTTCATATCTATGAAACGGTTAATTGAAAGCTTTTTTGTTTTGCCAAAAGTCAAAATTAAACGAGCTTTACTTAGTCAAAAAAACAATCAAGAGAATGATAAAGTTGGGAAATAAATTCGGTGTTTTATTAAAATATATATTTTCGTTTTCTTCGTTTGACATTTCTTTTACAAAGGAATGTCTTTTCGGGTCATTGATTTTGGAGACATAAGTTACGAACTTAACGGAACTACCTGACGCAAAGTGAAGCATAGAGTATAAATAAAAATTGTACAATTTAAAAGAAAATTCTATATGCTATCTTTGTATGAAAATAACAAGTCAAATGTTGTTCAAATAAATGGAATTACACAACCAATTATTCTAATCGATGAATATAATAAGTAAATTCAGAAATTCAAAGAATAAAATAAACCTGCACAAAAACATTAGATGGGAATTAAAAGATTTTAAAAAAATTAAATTTCTGAATAAAACGTTCAAAACTGAAAAAAAATTGTACATTTCATAAATATTGCTGGAAAATATATACTTAAATGAAAAAATAAATAGAAATTTAATCACTTTTTTAAACCGATAGACTTAAACAATATACAGAAAGAGGCAACGGTTAAAATAAGTCAAAAAATCAAGTGCAAATTGAAAGATAAACTTTTAAAAGCCTTCAAATTTATGAAACAGTTAATTAAAAGTTTTTTTATTTTGCCAAAAGTCAAAAGAAACGAGCTTTACTTAGTCAGAAAAACTATCAAGAGAATAATAAAGTAGGGTAAATAAATTCCGTATTTTACTAAAATACATATTTTTATTTTTTTCATTTGACATTTATTTTACAAAAGAGTACGTTTCGGGTAATTAATATTGGTTTGTTGGGTGTATGTTTCGAACTTATGGAACTACCTGACGCAAAGTGAAGCATAGAGTATAAACAAAAATTTTACAATGTAAAAGAAAATTCTATAAGCTATCTTTGTATGAAAAGAACAACTCAAATGTTGTTCTAATAAATGGAATTACACAACCAGTTATTTTAAATGATGAACATAATAAGTAAATTCTTAAATTCAAAGAATAAAATAAACCTGGATTAGAACATCAGGTGGAAATTCAAAGATTTTAAAATAATGAATTTTTTAAATAAAACATTAAAAAAAAATTACATTTCATAACGGTTACTGGAAAATATACACTTGAATGAAAAATTAAATTGAAACACAATCACTTATTTACACCGATGGACTCAAACAATAAACAAAAAGAGGCAGCGGATAAAGGAAGCCAAATAAAAAACATAAAGTTCAAATTGAAAGATAAATTTTAAAAGCCTTTGAATCTATGAAACAGTTAATTAAAAGCTTTTTTGTTTTACTGAAAGTCAAAAGAAACGAACTTTACTTAGTCGAAAAAAATCTACCAAGAGACTTGTAAAGTAGTGCAAATAAAGTTAGTATTTTATTAAAATATACATTTTTATTTTCTTCGTTTGACATTTATTTTACAAAAGAACGGTGATTCGGGTGATTAATATCGATTTTTGGGATATATGTTTCCAACTTAATGAAACTACTTGACACAGAGCGAAGCATAGAGTATAAACAAAAATCTTATTAAAAAATCGTCCGAAAATAGCATTTCAAACTATGTTCAAATAAATGAAAGTTGGATAATTTAGAGCACAAACTTCATAATTTTATTAGATTTATGGGTTGTTAAAAAAGTTTCAAATACTTATACTATAAAAAATAATGGATTTGATAAATTGATTATAAAAAATTACGAAAAAGAGAGAGATTTTAAGAAAACGCATTATCTGATACAAAACTCATAATGTATTTCAGTTTATTGCTCTTAAGCATTCAATATTTTTATATAAAAAGATAGACAATGAGTTTCGAGAAAGAACAAAGGACAACTTCTTCAAAAGAAATATTTTTTAAAATGTCCTTTTATTAAAAATAATTCTTAAAATCATATTATAAACTACTTTGCCACTTTATATGTAAAAGGTTTCTCTAAAATATTGCCAGTCATCCTATAATTTCGATTAATCGATTCAGACAAGAAAATTCAAACAAGAAAAAATATAACTCAAAGAGAGAAAACAATAAAATTCTTAAGGAATATACACAACATTTGGTGTTTGAAGCATAATTTAAAACGCTTCATTTTACAAATTTTGATACTTATAACATCTTCCTATCTTTTCTAATAACCTCAAAAAAAATTATATCATTTTATAGAAAACATAATTCTTAAGATCAGATTATTAAACAATTTACAGTTTTTTTTTTTTTTTTGCAAAACATTTCACTGAAATGTTGCCTGTGAACCTATAATTTTGATTGATTGAATTAGACTATAAAATAAAAATAACTCAAAGAGAAAAAACAGACAAAATCTATGAGAAATATTCACAATTTTTTGTCATTTTAAGCAAAGTATAAGTAAAATATTTTAGCAGAATATCATGCAATGTTACTTCGAATAACATCTTTCGAAAACCTCATGAATTTATACGCAAGAATTATCTAAAAATTTAAAAATTACAAAACTTCTTATACGTGGGTATTTCAACAATCATTGTTTTTTGTTTATGTAGATTATTTATACTGCGATGGCTGATGTGGAACATCGAAGTTTAATATCTTAGATGCTTATATGCTAAATTTCAGAACCATACACCCAGAAAAAGGAATTGATTAAAAGTAAATAACATGTTTTGTTGAGTACATTTTGGTTGTTTTTAGTGAATTTTTTAGTTAAAGTAAAAAATCGGTTTTGTTGCTCAGATAAAAAAAAAATTGTTAACACTCTTGTAAAATTATAACAAAATTTCATCAATTTTATTTGAGCCTTTCTAAAGTCTTGTGTTTTCAATTTGTAATTCCAACAAAATTTTATTGTTTTTGCTAAGTTTAAATGTAATGTTTTTGCAAAGTTTAAAAGTGTTAAGTAGCCACAACTCTCTCACGTAATTTTGTTTAATTAAGTTATATAGCTATAAAGGATTAATATAATTTTTGGATAACAAAAAATTTTCAAATTGAGACGGATTAATGACGTTATTATGCATTTTGGATGAAAATTGTAGACAGAAAATTGAAAAAAAAAATCAACAATATTTTTTTGTTTATTCAAACAAAATTTCCATTGACCCATATTTAAATAAAAAGATTTTTTGGACCAAAAAAATTTTTGTTGATTCAACAAAACTTTTTTCTGGGTGTAGCTGCATATTTAACATATTTTTGAAAAGAGGGGTGAAAGAGATGGGGTTAGGGTGAAAGACTAATTTGGAGCTTATATCTGTAGATTTATGACAGTGGATGCGACGTAGCTGCTGTCGTTTGGACTCGGGATAATCGTGATCCAGCCATGTTGTACCCACTGTCTCAAATCTGGACCCATACTCCCCAAATCAGCTTTTTTCTCTCATCCCCTTTCAAAAGTCATGCCAAAAATAGGTCTTTAAAACTTCACCCACCCTTCCTTCCGAAAAATGTGTTAATATTGCAGCTATTGTTTTAAAATTGATCATAAAGACATCTAATACATTAGAATACAAATATATTATATACTCTAGGGACAGTAATTGTTAAACAATCCATTTATATATTATTTTCTAACAAAAAACTTGTACGGTAGGGTAAGCCGAGAATAATTGAACCCAGTCCTGGCTAGACATAATAAGGATTCCTGATTCCGCGATTATTTCGTTAATTACACGAAAATGAGAAATTTAAAAATCTATATTTATAAGAAAAAAGAAAAGAAATAAACTCAGAGTTTCAACTGCCATAAGGTGACATGATGAAATTACATATATCTCACTTACAAAGTGGCCCGCTTTTTGGCAGTAAAGTTTTACTGTAGAAATGTAACTTCTTGAAAATTTTCCTCTTCTAATTTCATTCCGTTATTTAGTAACTTCTCGTTTGTTAAATGCATTTCAAAAATCTTATAACGAAAGATTTATAAGATTAAATAAAGATTATAGAGAGTTTTGAATCTTATAATTAAATACCTTTTACTGATTCTCTAAATTTTTCACTTTACAGGAATACAAAATGTAACATTGGTAACTAAGATATGAAATTGAATTTGATTTATAAAAAGAAATTTCTCATTTTCAGTGAAAAGGAAACTTTTTTTTTTAATGCGAAAAATTCAAAATTCACCGTATCAGTTCTGTATCGAAAAATAGTCAACATTTATTATTTTTAACTAGATATTGATTTTGTACACTTTTTATAGGTGGCTCCTAGTCCCCTTGGAAAATTGGAAAATAATACAAAT
Source organism: Maratus speculifer (assembly GCA_964019185.1). Taxonomy (NCBI): domain Eukaryota; kingdom Metazoa; phylum Arthropoda; class Arachnida; order Araneae; family Salticidae; genus Maratus; species Maratus speculifer. The sequence continues at coordinate 416,139,070 of OZ025290.1, forward strand.
TATTCCAGTTAATATAAAATAACAAAAACTTTAACCATAACATCCAAAATCTAAGGTCTCAAAGTTTAATACTGACGAATTTATACTGATATAAAAAATATTTATTGTAAATGAATTGTAAACATAAAGTTTGTGTTAATTTATACTAAAATTAATCTTTAACCCTGTAAGCAACCTGAAGATTTATTCATTCATATTTATTTCATAAAAACAATAACTTTGAGAAGTATTGGTATGAATATTTGTATTTGATAACTTTATATACAATTTTATCTTATACCTTTCAAAAAATTAACATGAATGTAAATCTTGTGTTAAATTAGAATTTCAATAAAAATATCACATGACGAAAAAACACGGTTGGGCCGCTTAAAGGTTAATTATTTTCAAAAATCGATATGTCCTACTTTTAAAATTATCAGCTCGTGTAATTCTTTTTGGACTCGTTTTGGACAAAGTATACAAATTCATTAAAATATGATGTTTAATTAAAAACTTCTGCAAATTTAAAAGGAAATAAATAAGTAAAAATTATTGATAAGTAATCTTACAGCAAACCGACCGAAACATTGGCACTGGTTAACTTGCCAAATACATTTACCTTGTTTATTTTCCATTTGCATAACCTTGTGACTTAAGGATTACAAAACATAACATTTATAAATAAAACACTCGAAAGTAAAAAAGAAAATATTACACATTTTATTTCCATTGTTAGAAAAGACATAATTAAATGAAAATACAATATATATATATAATACGATAAAAACTCACAATCCTTACTTTTTTTATCGATGAATTTAAACACAGAAATCAGGAATTCGATTGATAAAAGCAACTTAAGTAAAAACATTAAACGTGTCTTAAGCGTTAATATTTTGAATTTTATTTCTATCTTTTGTATTTTTTACAGTTCATTAGAACTCTTTATTTTATTTTATTTTTATTTTTTTATTTATTTAATTTTATTATTATTATTATTATTATTATTATTATTATTTGGTGAAAGAAAATTATCCGGGTTTGTCGACAAAACCAATTAAAAAAAGTTATAAATAAAATAAAATAAATGCAGTATTATATTAAAACTTGCATTTTAGCAGAACTACTACAAGATAATAAACTAAATAACCCTCTTGTAATACTTTAAAAAGAACTTCCTACATGTGAAAAATAATACTTAAAGGATCAAAACTTCTTTAATTAAATGAAATGACTTTTTTTAAAGAATGAACATAAAAAAAAATATTTTACTTATCTGTAATTTAATCTGTGTATTATTTTTCTTTCTTTCTTTATCTTTTTCTTGCTTTTAAGCAGTTTGTTAACAAAGATAACGGTTTTAATATATTGTTTATATACAACAATTTTGTTATTGTGTTAAATATTTATACTTTTCTTTTCCATTTAAATAACCATGTCACTGAAGAATTATAAAAAATCCCTTTCATAAATACTCGAAAGTAAAAATAAAAATATTCAACATTGAACTTCCATTGGTGGAAAAGATATTTTTAAATGAAACTTTAGATATAAATTCACAATCTTTACTTTTTTTACCAACGAATCTACACACCGAAAGAAGAAATTTGATCGATAAAGGATACTTAAATACAAACATTAAACATATCTTAAGCGTTAACATTTTGAAAAGGGTTCATATTTCTGTCTCCTGTATTTGTTACAGTTAATTAGAACTTTTTCATTTTTTGTCAACGAAAATAATCTTTGATTTATCGACAAAATCAATTAAGGAAATTGTAAATAAAATAAATAAATGCAGTGCTATATTAAAATTTGCCTTTTTATTTTCCTCGATTGACATTTGTTTTAAGAAAGAATTGCTTTTGGGGTCATTAATATTGATTTTTGTGTAGTCTGTTTCAAACTTAATAGAATTACCAGGCGAAGTTTGCAAAATAAACAAATCTTTTGCAATACTTAAAAGACTTTCTACATATGAAAAAGAATATTTAACTAAAAATATTAAATATTAATAATTTGTTTAAGCAAATGAAGTGACAATTCGTCACCTGAGAATAATAAGATTCCATCTGTTTTTTTGAAAAAAATGACTTATCGATATAAAAATGCTCTATTTGTATGTATGAAGGCATTATTGGATTAAAATAATGTCGTAATATGATTGTAAGATTATACGTAAATTATATATAACATCATTCTGATGCAATAATGCCTTTATAGATACAAATAGAACCTTTCTATATCGATAAGTCAATTTTTTCAAAAACACAGATAGAACTTTATTATTCTCGGGTGACGAATTGTTAAAAGAATGAATAATAAAATATTTTATTTTACATATCTGTCAGTTGTTGGGGTTTTTTTTCAAAATTTTGTTAAGAAACATAATGATTTTTTTTTTTTTTTTTTTTGTAAAATGTTTATATATGACAATTTTCTAATTGCATTAAATATTTATAGTTTTATTTTGCATTTACCCAACCTTTGCACTTAAGAATTGCAAAAAAAAAATCAAGTTTACAAATAAAATACACGAAAGTAAAAATGGAAATATTAAACATTTAACTTCCATTTCTGGAAAAGACATTATTAAATGAAAAATTATATAAAAATTCACAATTTTTAATTTTTCACCAATAAATTCAATAACAAAAAGCAGAAATTAAATGCATAAAACAGACTTAAATAATAACATTTTGAAAAGGGTTCTTATTTCCATCTTCTGAATTTCTTACAATTGATTACAAATTTTCATTTTTTTGTCAAAGAAAATTTTCCCTGGTTTGTCGACAAAACCAATTAAGAAAATTTTAAATAAAATAAAATAAATGCAGTGTCATATTAAAATTATGATATTATTTTCCCCGTTTGACATTTGTTTTAAGAAATAATTTCTTTCTGGGACATTAATATTGATTTTTGGGTCGTCTGTTTCAAACTTAATATAACTACCAGGCGAAGGTTGCAAGATAATAAGATAAACAAACCTCTCTTAATGCTTTAAAAAGAACTTTCTTCTTTTGAAAAAATATGTTTAATTGCTCAAAGGTTGTTTAAGTAAATAAAATGGCATTAAGAATGAATAATAGAAAGATTTTATTTTCTTATCCGAACGTTATTATATTTTTTTTCAGAATTTTAATAACAAAAATAATGGCTTTTATAAATTTTTTATATATAACACTTTTGTTATTGTATTAAATATTTATTGTTTTATTTTTCATTTGCATAAACTTGTCACTTAATAAGTACAAAAAATTAAGTTTATAAATATAACACCCAAAAGTAAATAAAGAATATCTTATACATTTTATTTTCATTCGTGTAAAACACATTATTAAATGAAACTTTATATAAAAATTCACTGTCAGTAATTTTTTAATCGACGAATTTAAACAACGCAAGCAGAAATTCGATAAATAAAAGAGACTTAATTAAAAACATTAAGCGTTTCTTAAGAGTTAACATTTTGAAAAGGGTTCTTATTTCTATTTTCTGTATTCGTCACAATTGCTTAGAACTTCTTTAATTTTTGCCAAAGAAAATTATCTCTGGTTCGTCGGCAAAACCAATTAAGTAAAATTATAAGTAAAATAAAATAAAATCAATGCGGTGTTATATTAAAATTTACGTTTTTATTTTTCTCGTTTGATATTTGTTTTAAGAAAGAATTGCTTTTTGGGACATTAATATTAATTTTTGTGCCGTCTGTTTTAACTTCATTGAACTACCAGGCGAAGGTTGTAAGTTAATAAAGAAAATAAATAAACATCTTGTAATATTTTAAAAAGAACATTCTTCATGTGAAAAAGAATATTTAAGGTCTCAAAATTTGTTTAAGTAAATGAAATGGCATTTTTTTTAAAGAATGAACAATAAAAAGTTTTTATTTTACTTATCTTTATTTTGTCGTTTTTTAAAATTTTGTTAACAAAGATAATGATTTTAGTAAATTGTTATATGTATAACAATTTTGCTATTATATTGTACATTTCTTGTTTTTATCTTTTTACATTTATTATACTTTAAAATATTTTTAAAAAAAGAAAAAAAAGACATAATAAGTTAGAAACTTTCATTCTTATTATACAAACATAAATTTTATGTTAACTTCAACTATTAAACTTCAACTATTTTCAAAATAGTATATGTCCTATATTTAAAATTAATGGCTCATGTAAATGTTTTTGAACTAGTTTTATCCAAAATATACAAATGTCATTACAATGTGTTGTTTAATTAAAAATTTCTGGTAATAAAAAAAGAAATATTTAAGGAAAAAATATTCATAAATAATCTTAACGTAAAACAGGCGAAACACTGGTTCACTTGTAAAATGTATTTACTTCGTTTATTTTTCATTTGCATAACTTTCTCACATAAGAATTACAAAAAATTAAGTTTATAAATAAAACACTCGAAAATAAAAAAGAAGATATTCCATACATATTTAACATTGGTGGAAAACACATTATTATATTAAAATACAAAAATAAAAATAATAAAATAATATGATAAAAATTCACAATCTTCATATTTTTTACCGATGAATTCAAACATAAAATGCAGAAATTCGATAAATAAAAGAGACTTAAATAAAAACATTAAACGTATCTTAAGTGTTAACATTTTGAATAGGGATCTTATTTCTAACTTTTGTAATTGTTACAGTTGATTAGAACTTTTTTGTTTTTTGTCAAAGAAAATTATCCCTAGTTTGTCGACAAAACCAATTAAGGAAAATTTTAAATAAAATAAAATAAATCCAGTGTTACATTAAAATTTGTGTTTTTATTTTCCTAGCTTGACATTTGTTTTAAGAAAGAATTGCTTTTTGGGACATTAATATTGAATTTTGTGTCATCTGTTTCAAACGTTGTTGAACTACCACTCAATGATTGCAAGATAATAAACAAACCTCTGTTAATGCTTTAAAAAGAACTTTCTTCTTGTAAAAAAATATGTTTAATGGCTCAAAACTTGATTAAGTAAATAAAAGGGCATTAAGAATGAATAACAAAATGATTTTATTTTGCTTATCCGTGCGTTATTATTATTATTTAAGAATTTTGTTAACAAAGATAATGGTTCTTGTAAATTGTTTATATATAAAGATTTTGTTATTGTATTAAATATTTATTGTTGGTCGAATCCATGTCAATTCAGGCAGGGGGGGTTACCTTCATAGTCTCAGAAGTTCTTTAATTGAACATATATGGAAATTCAAGGAAAAATAAAATTTCCGTAATTTTTGGTTTTGCCCAAAATACTTTCTGGACCAAGATACAGGATACCAAAAATGACATCCCGAGCAGCATTCCCCAATCGCAATTTTCGAAAAAAACATTTAAGGTGCTCTATCTCTGGAACAGCGCAAGATATTTTATTGTGGTTTTCCTTATTTTAAAGATAATATTTTTCTAAATAAAATGATGTACTCCATTTTTTTTTTTTTTTTTTTTTTTTTTTTTTTTTGCTGCAGTTTTCTAAAAAAAAATTTTTTTATCAAAAATATTTTTTTTTTCAAAAATGCGGATTTTAAAAATTTTGATTTTTATACTGTTAATCAATGTAATTGAGTACTATGTTCATCGTAAAGTAGAACTTCCACTTTTGAGTTTAACACGTTTTAGAAACATTTTTAAATTTCAGAGAATTTTACAGGAACTATACATTAACAATTCCAGTAAAAGACTCGTAATTTTTGTTTATTTGTATCATATATAGACTGCCGCGTATCCTTATATAATTTTATACTCCATAGCATTGAATTAATTATGTATGATAGGATTTAATAGAATGAAAAAAAAACATTATTAATATTTTTTACGTTTTAATTCCATTTTCATATCTGGGTTATTATCAGAATGTGGGATCATTAAACGTTAACTATTAGTGATTTTTTAAATTTTCAATTTTAAGGCCAATTTGTTTTTACAATACAGTTTATAAGTCTATAAACTTATATACAAACATTAAAAGACAGCAATTATTCTGGAAAATTAATTATTAAAGCATTTCATTAATCAATCTACACGTGAAATTTGAGTGTGTTTCTAAGTAAAATTGTATTATTACAGGTACTAAATACGCTTTATTTACACAAAATACATAATTATTTATAATAAAACGTTATAATAAATATCTTATCATAGGTTGCAGGACATCAGATCATCTTTAAAAATAAATTTACGGGGGAAAAATTGGCGTTTAGATCGTTACGCAATTATTTGAGAAAAGTGCATCTATTCCAAAAACATTTTACGAAAATACATATTGATACTTTCAAATTGAACAAAAATGATTTTAGCGATAGATAAAATAGATTAAAGTATTTACTTAATGTGCTTTGCATGAAAATAACAGCTTTGTTTTTATCGTTACTTTTGAACATAAGAAAATACAGAAAAAGTCTTTCTATAAAAGTCCTAATTTCAAAAAGCGATAAATTGGTAGTGCCATTTGTTAACAAAATTATAAAACAATCATCAATTTCCTTTATGCATTCGATGTTTATCATTAGAATCTCCTGGAAACAAGTTAAACCTTTTTTTTCTTGGTACATTGGAACAGTTAACGTTATAAATGTCCGCAATTGGTCACTTTAGTAAAAAAAAAAATTATTTTAGGATATATATATACAAAACATTTAATGTAAATTATATCGATTTTTGTCTCTGAACAGAATTAAGAATTCAGTGAAAATAAAAATTAAAGTCAATGATGATTAAATTTATTTATTCAAAAGCTTAAAGTTATGATGTGAGTTCAGTCCCCACCTTTTGAGAACGTCCCATTTGAAATGGTATCAATTATGATTATCAAAAATATTTTTTTTCCTCAAAAATGCCAATTTTAAAAATTTTTTACAATCTGGCTCAAAGAGTATTTATTATTAAATTACAGGGCCACACAAAAGTATTCTTCTACATAATGCTATACGAGGAAACATCGTTTGGGGCTTGTTTTAATTATATTAAACTATTTCACATTTTATGAATATGACATACGTTACTGAGATGTAATAAAAGTTATTTCCTGTATATTTGCAGGAACACAAAAAAGATTTTGATCACTATACTGTATCCGAAGTACTATCTACTGTCACAGCAAGATTTGAATATTTTAAAAGTTTATTACAGTACAAACACACCTCATTTGCTACGCTTGCTTGTGCAATTTTCAACTTGTTTTAAGTTTGTTTTAATCTAAATTTAAAATTAACTAAATAGTGCTATGTATATAAAGATAATAGGTAAAATACGGGGCTATATAAAAGTATTCAAGTATGCTTCCATCTACTGGTATAAATTTCTGAAAGTCACATTTCAAACAATTATGCGTTTTAAACATGAAAATTTCTATTCGGTTTGTCTGTCTATCTATTTGTTCAAACTCTTACATGCATTAATATAGCTGTATTGCTCTGTAATTTATATATATTATTCAGACTGACTTACTATGCAATGCTCGGTTTGGAAACTGAAGTACCGTAAAATGGGGTGAATCGGAACACTTTTAAACCTTAACATTAAAAAAAAGCAACAACTGATTTTTTAATTTTTTAATTTTTCTACTAGAAACTTCGGTTTTGTTTTGTTCTTTACTTTTTAAGCAAAAACGAAAAATTTTTACTGTTTATATATATATATATTATTTATTTAATTAATGCTGTTCCGATTCACCCCGCAGATAGGGGTGAATCGGAACAAGTGCTATAATCTTTATTTATTCTGATTCAAACTTTAATAGGGTTAATAAAAACAGGTAATAATGATAAGGGAGGAATAGGAACACGTAGTTACGGTGAAACCTTTAAGGTGAACAAGTCTTTTTTTAATATACAAGTAAAGATATGCCTTTTTAAATATTAGAAAACGACTTTTAAATCAAGAAAAATTAAAATTTTTTTAAAGAAATTATATTCGAAGTGCAGAAGTAGAATTTAATGCAAATTTAGCCCTGTTCTGTGTTATCCTTTACTAGCAGTCACTGAGTAAGTGAATCTATTGAGTAGCCCCAATCGCTGGATGTATTAATACGATCTACTAATATGCCCTTATCCCCATCCCTTAGTATTTTTTGCATCCCTCTCTTTTTTAATTGGTTTTTCATTTTGAGATGTTTGTGTAATGTTGTGGATGTCAGAGAATAATTCTGTGTAGTTTTTCTAGCTAATTTGCTGTTTTTAAAAATTTTTATTGTGTGTTCCATGTCTGTTGGATTAGGCGTTGACTTTTTTGTTTAACCAAGTAATTTCACCAGTAATGGTACCTTTAAACTCTTCAAGTAAATATAACAAACAAAATATTGTTAAAATACATATTCATGCATATCTTTTCATATATCACATGAAACTACTACTGTATAGAAAAAGAAAAAAAAACATGAAAAAAAAGTGTTCCGATTCACCCCATAAATTTTAAACCTGTGATGTTGCAAGCCATTTTTCATTTTTTCATTATGTAGTTTAGAAATAAGTAGAATTTAATACAGACTATCGTTTACAGGTCTATTATTAATTAAAAATCCCCTCTCTTAGATTTAGAAAACGAAAAATACTGTAGTTACATACAAAGTTTTGAAGACGTTGAAAAAATGAGGTTTTTGAGTATCCTCTTGAAGTTTTTTTATATACCACAGTAGTTGTGCAACTGAATTTCCGAACTCTTAATGTTATTACCTTCTTATAAAAAAAATTCCAACTAAAAATATCATCACATATATTTATAATGAATTTATTTGTATGACTGGAAAGTTTCGTTCCTATTCACCCCGCTGTTCCTATTCACCCCATTTTACGGTATGTGTCATTTCAAATATTATGAAAATCGAATTAAAACTGTAAATTGAATTAAAATTTAAAAATATTAATAAATGTTTTCTTCGTGCTATTAAATCCTATCATATATAATCAATTCAATAATATGCAATATAACATTACATTAGGATATGCAGTTTGCTACATATGATAAAAATAAACAAAAATTAAGAGACTTTTACTGGAATTGTTAATATATAGTTCCTGTAAAATTCTCTGAAATTAATTTTTTTTTTCTAAAACTTGTTAATTCTTTACTTCTAAAAGTGAAATTTCTCCTTTACAGTGAAGATAGTACTCAATGGTATTGATTAACAGTATAAAAATCAAAATTTTTAAGATTGGCAATCTTGAGGGAAAAAAACATTTTTGATATTTTTTTAAAGCTGTAAAAAAAAAAATACATATTATAAATGAAGTATGTCATTTTATACAGACAAATATTATCTTTAAGATAAAATAAATCGCAATAAAATATCTTGCACCGTTCCAGAGATAGAGCACTTTAAAATTCTTTCCGAAAATCGCAAGTTTACAAATAAAACACTCGAAAGTAAAAAAGAAAATATTATACATTTTATTTCCATTGGTGGAAAAGACATTATTACATGAAACTTTAGATAAAAATTCACAATCTTTAATTTTTTTTATCGATAAATTCAAACAAAAAAGCAGAAATTCAATGGATAAAAGGGACTTAAATAAAACATTTGAAAAGGGTTCTTATATCTATCTCCTGTATTTGTTACAGTTGATTAGAACGTTTTATTTATTTATTTATTTATTTATTTTTATTAGCAAAGAAAATTATCTCTGGCAAATTTGTCGGCAAAACCAATTAAGTAAAATTATAAATAAAATAAAATAAATGCAGCGTTATATTTAAATTTACGCTTTTATTTTCCTCGTTTGACATTTGTTTTATGAAAGAATTGCTATCTTCGACATTAATATCGATTTTTGTGTCGTCTGTTTCACACTTAATAGAACTACCAGGCGAAAGTTGCAAGATAATAAACAAACCTCTTGTAATACTTTAAAACGAGATTTTTTCATGTGAAAAAGAATATTTAAGATCTCAAAAAAATTTTAAGTAAATGAAATAACAATTTTTTAAGAATGAATAAGAAAAAGATTTTATTTTACTTAACATTTTTAATAGAATTTTGTTAAAAAGATAATGGGTTTTGTAGACTGTATATATACAAAGTTTTTTTTTTTTTTTAACTGACGCTATTTAGAGCCGCCGGTAGCTCGTTGTAGTAATTGGAATGACAACCAATTTTATAAATGAATAAATAAAACCACGGATAAAAACATTCCAACAATAAATAAATAATAGTTCCAATCTCCGCCGATAGTGGGAAACTGGGCGATGTACATGGAACGACAAACATTAGAGAATGATACAATTTATTATTTGGATAAAATGCCATGTTATATTCAGCATATTTACTTCCTCGATGAGGAATTCGACCACATTCAATGTGACAAATGTTCTCCTTTGCACCAGACCTTGCATTCTTTGTAAAACACTTTCGATTGCCGAGCGTAACATGTCACGTGGATTAGCCTTTAACGGTGATTGGAACTATTCTTTTTCTTGGAATCATTTTTCACTCGGTTTCATTTGTCATCTTATAAATTTTAAAGCAGTTCCGGTTATTAATATTAGCTAAAGAGAGCTCTAAATAGCGTCACTTAAAAAAACACCCTTTATAACAATACAGTTATTGTATTAAACATTTATTCTTTTATTTTCCATTTGCATACCCTAGTCACTTAAGAATTGAAAAAAAAAAAAAAAAAAAAAAAAAAAAAAAAAAATAAGCTTATAAATAAAACACTCTAAAGTAAAAAAGAAAATATTATACATTTTACTTCCATTGATAGAAAAGACATTATTAAAAGAAATTTTCGATAAAAATTCACAATCTTAATCTTTTTTTATCGATGAATTTAAAAAGCCAAAGCAGAAATTCGAAAGATAAAAGAGACTTAAATAAAAACATTAAACGTACCTTAAGAGTTAACATTTTGAAAAAGGTTCTTATTTCTATCTTCGTATTTGTTACAGTTGATTAGAGCTTCTTATTTTAATGAAAGAAAATTATCTGGTTTGTCGGCAAAACCAATTAAGTAAAATTATAAATAAAATAAAATAAATGCAGTTATATTAAAATTTCCTTTTCTTATTTTCCTCGATTGATATTTGTTTTAAAAAAGAATTGCTTTCTGGGACATTAATATTAAATTTTTTGTCGTCTGTTTCAAACTTCATAGAACAACCAGGCAAAGGTTGGAAGATATTAAATAAAATAATCAAACATCTTGTAATGCTGAAAAAAAAATTCTTCATGTGAAAAAAATATTTAAATTCTCAAAATTTGTTTAATTAAATGAAATGACAATATTTAAAAGAATGAATTGTAAAAAATTTTTATTTTACCTATCTGCATGTTATTTATATTTATTATTATTACTATTATTATTATTATTATTATTATTTAGAATTTTGTTAACAAAGATAATGGTTTCTGACAATTGTTTATACATAACAATTTTATTCCTGTATTAAATATTAATTTTTTTTATTTTTCATTTACATAAATTTATCACTTAAGAAAAAAAATAAGTTTATAAATAAAACACTTAAAAGTAAAAACGAAGATATTATACATTTTTCTTCCATTGGCGGAAAAGACATTATTAAATGAAACTCTATATAAAAATTCACAATCTTTACTTTTTTATCGATGAATTTAAACACACAAATTAGGAATTCGATAAATAAAAAACACTTAAATAAAGACATTAAACGTATCTTAAGCGTTAAGATTTTGAAAAGGGTGCTTATTTCTGTCATCTGTATTTGTTACAGTTGATTAGAACTTTTTTTATTTTTAGTCAAAGAAAATTATCTCTGGTTTGTCGGCAAAACAAGTTAAGTAAAATTATAAATAAAATAAAATAAATGTGGTGTTATATTAAAATTTGCGTTTTTATTATTTACCTCGTTTGACATTTGTTTTAAAAAAGAATTGCTTTTTGGGACATTAATATTGATTTTTGTGTCGTTTGTTTCAAACTTAATAGAACTACCAGGCGGAGGTTGCAAGGTAATAAACAAAATAAACAAACCTGTTCTAATATTTTAAAAAGAACTTTCTTCATGCGAAAAAGAATATTTAAAGTCTCAAAATTTGTTTAAGTAAATGAAATGACATTTTTTTAAAAGAATGAACATTTAAAAGATTTTATTTTACTTATCTTTATATTGTTGTTTTTTAAAATTTTGTTAACAAAGATAATGGTTTTAGTAAGATGTTTTATAAATAACAATTTTGTTATTATATTGTACATTTATTTTATTTTTTGTTTTTTTTCTTTTTTGCATTTATTATACACAAAAAATATTATAATAAAGACATAATGCGTTACAAACTTCATTCTTATTGGACAAACAAAAATTTTAAGTTAATTTATAATGAGATTAAGCTTCAATTATTTTGAAAAATATATGTGTCCTAAATTAAAAATTAATGGTTCATGTAAATGTTTTAGCGCTAGTTTTAGTAAAAATACACACATTCCATTACAATATGTTGTTTAATTAAAAATTTCTGTTAATAAGAAAGGAAAAAATTAAGAAAAAATATTCATAAATAATTTAAAGTATAATCATAAATAATCTTAAAGTATAATCATAAATAATCTTAAACCCTTGTTCACTTGTCAAATGTAATTTCTTTGTTTATTTTCCATTTGCATAACCTTGTCACTTATGAATTACAAAAAAATAAGTTTATAAATGAAACACTCGAAAGTAAAAAAACAAGATATTACACATTTTATTTCCATTGGTGAAAAACACATTATTAAATGAAACTTTATATAAAAATTCACAATCTTTACTTTTTTATCGGTGAATCTAAACACAGAAAGCAGACATTCTATAAATGAAAGAGGCTTAAATAAAAATATTAAAAGTATCTTAAGCGTTAACATTTTCAAAGCGGTTCTTATTTTAATCTTGAGTTTTTTGTTACAATTGATTAGAAATTTTTATTTTTTGTCAAAGAAAATTATCCCTGGTTTCTCGACAAAACCAATTAAAGAAAATTATAAATAAAATAAAATAAATGCAGAGTTGCATCATAATTTACGGTTTAATTTTCTTCGTTTGACATTTGTTTTAAGGAAGAATTGTTTTCTGGGACATTAATATTGATTTTTGTGTCGTCTGTTTCAAACTTAATAGAACAACAATGCGACTGTTGCAAGATATTAAACAAGATAAACAAACCTTTTGTAATACTTTAAAAAGAATTTTCTTCTTGTGAAAAAGAATATTTAAGATCTCAAAATTTATTTAAGTAAATGAAATGACTTTTTTTTTTTTTTTTTTTTTTTTTTTGAAGAATGAATAATAAAAAGATTTTACTTTAGTCATCTGTATATTACTTGTTTAGCAATTTAGTTTACCTAGATAACAGTTTTACTGATTAATTTTTGTATAATATTTTTGTTATTGTATCAAATAATTATTGTTTTTATTTTTTACATTCATTATATTCAAAAAGATTCAAGAAAAGACATAATATGCTCATTCTTATTGGACATATATTTAATCAATTTTTAGGTTAGATGTCCTGGTGTAATAACGCCATGGTAAATAATAAATCCAGGATGTGTAATAATGCCAGGGTGTATAATAACGCCAGGGTATGTAATAATACCAAGGTCTAACATCACGCAATAACAAATTTATTATTTTGTTATACATTAATTGTTCATAATTCTTAAATTTATTTTACATAAAAAATTTCAAGAATGGGCATAATGCGTTACAATCTTTCATTCTCATCGGACATATATTTTATCAATTATTACTTTCTTCTATCTTTAATAGAAGAAAGTATTGCAATCGAAATTTTTTTACTTCCAATTTTCGTCGGATTTACACATTTTAGGGGTCAGAGATTACAAAGAACATGTTTTTTACAAAACGTCTGTCTGTACGTGTGTGTGTCCATATGTCCCCATTCTACCATCAAAAAGTGTATGATGATATGAATAGATTTGAACTAAATTGTTTGTGAAAGTTCTTATTTGGGGGGTTGCATGCAAGGGTACGCTGCAATAGTTATTTTTGTGCTATTTTGAATATTGTACCATCTAAAAGTGTATGAACTTATGCATATAACTGAACCAATTTTTTGTGTGTTTGGCAATGGCTAGTAGGTGATCCCTGAAATTGAAAAAAAAAATCCGCCGGAAGAGGGCGCTGCAATAGCAATTTTTGTGCCATTTTCGATATTGTACCATCTGAAAGTGTATGAAGTTATGCATTGAATTGAACCAAATTTTTTGTGTGTTTGGAAATAGCTAGTTGGTCCTCCCTGAAATCGAAAAAATACGGCGGAAGAGGGCTCTATAATAGCAATTTTGTGCCATTTTCAATATTGTACTACGTAAAAGTGTATGAAGTTATGCATAGAATTGAACCAAATTTTTTCTGTATATGTTTGGCTATAGCTAGCAGATCTTCGTCGAATTTGGAAATATTTCGTGGGAAAGGAGAATTGTGATAGCGTTTTTTGTATCATTTTCTCGATTCTTTATCGTTCTGTTGTTCATCGGCTCATGCAGAGACCAGAAATCTCGTCTTCATAAGCCGCTATCATTATCAAACAGCTGATGATAACAGAATAAGGAAAAACTATTGATTTTAATGATTATCATGATCCACTTTAACTCCTTTTTACTCCGATTAATTAACTGAAGTAGAAATTTAAGATAAAAATAAAACTTGATATAGTATTTAATTAATAATATTAAAGTCTTAACATGTGTTACTAATTTTTGAAATATTAAATGCTGGTATGAGGTAGAAAAAATATTGACAAATCCAACTTCTTACATAAGGTGTCCTGAAATAATAACGACAGGGTGGGTAATAACATCAAAAGCAAATATTGCGCATATGAAGAAATCCAACGAAACATACATCCGAGTTCTACGTAGAAGGACTCGAAGCCATGTGAATCACAAACAACCGCTAAATGTTAATTTGTTCCATCTGTAATCTTATCGCTGAAAAACAATGTAAGACAGAACGCCCGATCTAACATTTGCGAGCTAAGTTCTGCTATCTGAAAACTATGTATTTATTAGGAAATACTTTGCTTATAATATAAATTTGTAGCGCATTTCATGTACTTTCAAAAAATTGTGGGGAAATTTTGCATGTGTTCGTCAGGTAGCTTGTAGTTATACTCTTTCGGGTCTAGTGTACTATGAATAGTACTCCTCTTTTCATTGAGTATTATTTTGTTTTAGCATTTGCTTTTATTCCTTTCTCATAAGAAATGATAGTATATGACAATACCTTTCTTATTGCAATTTCATTGATGTTTTGGAATTTAGTAACAACAATGATAACAAACATTTCCTTAATTTTCTTTGCACTGATAGTAATTCCTTTATTTTATGCCTATACTCCAGTCTTTGAATTTAAAATATAGGTGATTTTTCCAAACGAGTCAGGGGTCACCAAACGCAAAACGAAAAAAAAAATTGAGAGTTGTAATGTCTGTTTAACCCTGTTGTAATACAATATTTTTCAAACATCTCCAAAAACTGTTTCTTACAAGCGAACTACAAGAAATATATGTCACCGATTTTGACGAAAGTAGTATCGTTGGAAAGATCTTATCGTGAGTAGTAAAAAACTCAATGGAACTACCCGTGGAAAATGAGTCATTTTCGAGATATCTGACAATTTATATCACATAGCTAGAGTACACGTAATGGAGGACCGCAGAAAATTTTATTCTCGATTTTAACGAAAGTGGTATCGTTGAAAAGATATCATCGTGAGGATTAAAAAACTCAATGGAATTACCCGTCAGAAATGAGACGTTTTCGCGATATCCGACAATTTGTATCACGTAGCTAATGCACACTTACTGGAAAACAGCATTAAGTGACAAAAGTTGTCGAATGCTTCGAAAATAGCTCATTTCCGATGGGTAGTTACATTGAATTTTTTACCTCTTACAATGCTACCTTTCCAACAATACCACTTTCGTCAAAATCTAAACAAATTCTTTTTGTAATTCCCTAGTAAGTATGCACTAGTTAAGTGACATAAATTGTCGGATATCTCGAAAACGGTTAATTTCCTACGGGAAGTTTTTTTACGGCTCCCGATGAGATCTTTCCAACGATACCACTTTCGCCAAAATTGATGTCTTACACTTCTTGCCGATCCCTAGTTAGACTATTATCCAATCAATATGAGTTGAATAGTACACAAAATAAATATATTCGTTGCATTTCAGGCAACTAGATAATCTTTAAACTTCAGTATATCTATTTGGATAGACACGATTAACGTTTTTTTTAGGAAATATAATTCTGTCTTTAAAATTGAAGAAAAAAATCGAACCCGAAAGGGTTAAAATATATTGCGCAATAACCCCAGAAGCCAAACAATATTGGGTCAATATTGGCTACATCTTGGAGCAATATTGGCACATTGGCACAATACTGGCATGAAATATTGCTCCAGTATTGAGGTGTTTACATTTTGCCCTTATTTAGCCAATATTTGCAACCAATATTATGCCAATGTTGGAGTTTCATTGGAAATATTTCCAATAAAACGCCAATATTTGTTAAGTATTGGGGTTTCATTGGAAATATTTCCAATGTAATGCCAATATTTGTACAATATTGGAAATTGATTGGAAATATTTCCAATGAAATGCCAATATATGATCAACATTGGCATTTTATTAGCAATATTTCTAATAAATGAAATATTGGCACAACATTGATTTGCTACTCAGGAATTATCCTGGGATAATAACGAAGGCGTCATTACTCCGATTGATTCATATAATATAAAATTGATGCTTATAATATAAATTTGTAGTGTATTTTATGTACTTTCAAAATGTTGTGGGGAATTTTGCATGTGTTCTCGAGGTAGCGTGTAGTTTAAAATATACTGAGCAATAATTATCCCAGGGTAATAACGCGATGGCGTTATTATTCCGATTGATTTTTTTTTTCGTGTTAAAAATACATCCGACAACGGTTTCTTTTTTATATTATGCTTAAGTGAACACTATTGTCTTTTATGAAAACCAAAAGAGATAACGATAAATTTAAGGCATATGTCCTAAATGCTGCTTTTTTATGTTAGAAGAATGAAATATCAAATCATTATTACTGCATCCTAATATCACAATTAATGGTAAGTAACAGAAATATGCCAATTTCTTGGACTGTAAAGATTTTATCTTTAGAACTGGACAATTTACAGGTCATTAATCCATCTTATTTTATTTTTCCGAGCATGGCGTTATTAACCACATGAATAGGTAACCACATAAATAATGACGTTAAATAGCATTTGTTAAGAAATCACGCCATTACATTTTATAAATACATATCTGATAATATATGATGATAATGGTGTATAAATACATACCTGATAAATATTCTTTCTTATATATATAGTTAGTAAGCATAATACATTCGTATTATACTTATAGACAAATCCTATAATTGCTTTTAAAAATCTAAAACTAAACCGTGAAAGTTGGTAGAATACATTAACATGGCGTTATTATTCCAAAACACCTTAACCTTTTTTTTTACTGTAATTTTTTTTTTTTAAACATTAAAGAAGTTGTTGTTATAAGATAAAATTGATAAGCAAGAATTTTAATTAAATATTTTATAAAATAAACAGGATTTATTTCATGAGCTCTGTGTATTCTAACCGTTTTTTCACAATCTGAATTTCGAAAATTTTATAAATTAAAATGATAATCTTTTAATGAAATTCAATTAAAATTTTTCAAAGAATGAATAATAAAAAGATTTTATTTTACTTAAGTGTGTGTGTATTTTTAAATTTTGTTAACATAGAAAATGCTTTTAATATATTGTTTGTATATAACAATTTTATTATACATGTATCGTTTATATTTCTGACAAATATTATGCACAAAAAATTCAAAAATGGACATAATGGGCTACAAACTTGTACATTACATTTATTCTTTACGACATTTCATTTGCATAAGAAATCCTTGTCAGATGATTAATGTACAATTTTTAAATGTGTATGTTTTGTTTATGTGTCATGAATTTAAGGCATCATCAGATGAAGAGTGAAATACAAATAAACACAGTTATACAATATATTATTTCTGAAACAAGTAGAAATAAATCAATACATTTATTTGTCTAAAAACAGTTAATGACTCAACATTTATTTATGTAAACAAATCGTATTTATTTACTTTTGGATTAAATAAATAAATGCCTATATGGTTTATTTGAATTATTTGAGCGCTAAATTTTCTTAGAATTCATATTGTTCTTTTTTCTTCGAACTAATATTGTGATTAAATAAATTATTTGCAGAACTACGACGGTTTGTAGATTTTAATCGTCATTTTTATTCTATATTTTAAATTAACTGCAATTTAATGTTATCGATTTAGCGTTATAAAGTTTAAAAGAAAGAAAAAAAAAGTTACAAAATTTTGACACTAAAATTATACAATGAAGAAAGGTAATGAAACAATACGCTATTAATTAGTTATAATTCTTTTTCACGTTTAATTTTTCCACCAACCTTCTCTATAACGAGATAAATTACTTTTAATTTTAAAATGTTTTTCTATTTTCACAAAGTCAGACATTTGTAAAATTAAACGAGTTCGAAGAATTTAAAACGATAATAATATTCATTTAAATTTTTGCCTTTGTAAGATAAGCTTCAAATAATAAAAAAATCTTAAAATACTTATATGAATAAAATATATTTTCGATGTAAAATTATTTACGAACAAGACTAAATTAATAATAAACAGTAATTATAACATCTAGTTCATCTAAAAATTTAAAACAGTTTATCGTATGAAAATGATATTCTAATTTTTTGTTTTCTCAATGAAGTTGTTTAGAATATGGTAAATTAACATAAATAAATTGTGTGTTGCATTTATTTTTTAACGGTTTCTTGATCTGACATTTCATTTACGGAATGTTCGCATGTCATATCAGTAATATTGATTTCTGCATACGCATATATGTTTATGTCTTTATGGCAACAACAGATGCTGTGCTGAGAATAAATAAACACTTCAAAGAAAATGTTCACACTCAAAAAATATCGATAAATTTATTTCGTTTCTACAGATATTTAATGTTTCAAAATGTCTATAAATAAATAAATCATATTTTTCTCTTCAGGAATAAATGGCTGACTAATTTATCTGATTTATGTGAATGCTTAATTCTATTGAAATTTGTAGTTGTTCTTTCTATTAAAAAAATGGCGCAATATTTTGATTTAAGAAATTATTTCCAAAACTATGAGATAAATTCTACATTTTATTCATCATTTTTTATGTACACTCTAAAACTAGGAGGAGTGAAAAGTTCACTTTTTGTAAGAGTGATTTGCATTTTCACTCTTTTTAGAGTGAACTTTATACAAATACACTTTTTAAAGAGTGGAATTTCCGACTCCCTAAAAAGGAGTGAAATATCTGACTCCGTTGTTGAGAGTGAAATATCTCATTCCATGGTCGAGAGTGAAAAATCTCACTCCATTAATGAGAGTGAAAGCCCGGCATTTATACACTTGAAAAAAATACCCGTTAAATTTTGAACCAATATATGGAGTAAAACAATGAAAAGTACCAAAATATGTCAATTCTTAATTTTCAAAAACTACATTTAATAATATAACCTATAAAATTACGCTTCTTTGCTATTAAAACACACTATTTTTCAAAAATGAGTGTCACTCCGCTTAAAAAGTGACTTAGATATGTATTACGCATCAGCCAATCAGAAACCGTCTTCTCGGTTGTGATGATAAAAATGTATCCGCCATTTTACCGTGTCCGTTGTGTGTCCAACCTTCGTTTCCTTGATGTACATATGTGAAGCTTTAATTTGTTTTATTAATACTGAAACGCAGTTTAAATTTTGATCTTGGAATGATATACTCCGATATATTACGATTAAAAAAATAATCCACATAGATTAAATTTCTTGTTCTGGAGTCAAAATGGAGAACAAATAATTCAGTAATAAAAAGCAATAATACTCCATTAATACTCAGTGCACTGATCACATCTTATTTATCAAACAAAGGATTATTATTCATCAAACAAGGGATAATATTTAAAAAAAAAACGGTAAATCAATTTTAATTTCAACTTTTTATTTTCCGAAAGTAAGTTCTAGAATGTTGAGTTAAAAGTTTTACTTTATACAGGAAGCTGTCTCCTATCTTTATATTTTCGGAGAAAAGAAAAAAAAAGAAAAGAAAAATCGCTGAAGCAAAGATTGGTATTTTATGCGTAGTGTATTTCAGATAAAACGGCTTTGGTAATTTTAAAAGTTTGCAGTATGACTTATAGTAGATTAAATTTGTTTATTAGAGATAAATAACTCATTAAAATGTTTTTCCAACAGTAAGTATAATACATATATTTAGTCATTTCTTTTATTCTATATTTTCTTCATGTTTCTTTTTCCTACATGAGTATATTTTTATAAAACTTTAACTCACATTCATAGAATACTATAGGGTAGATGTAGTAGTAATGTACACCCTGAATTGTTTTTGGTTTATATAAAAAAAAAATACATAACTAATAAAAATTTAGCTTTTATCATTATTTTTTTTCGTAACTATCCTTTGCATATTTGATAATTAAGCACTATTGTTTACACTCTTAAATAAACCAATCAGGAAGCAGAAAATAATGTTTTTAAGTTCCACTGTTTTTCAAGGAAAATATGATAAACATGCTATAAGCTGGCTTCATTTAGTAAATTTATATACTCTTTATTTTCTTGCAAAATTTGCAATTTTTTGTTTCTGTGGTTGAAAAAAACTTCATTAATTTTTAAGGTTTTGAGCGGAATGTTCATTACTGGAATACTTAAGTAGTCATTTTCCAGTAATGTACACCTCATATATACACTGTAAAAAATTTTGGTCTGAAATCACGGTGGTTATACCGTCAACGTTGTGACACTTCCTTTTACCGTAATTTTACTGGACGGTATATATACTGCAAAATATTTAAAGTACATGTACCGTAATTTAACTGAACATAAATTAAAATATTTTGTGGTATATGTACCGTAAAATATTTAAAGTATATGTACCGTAATTTAACTGGACGGTATATGTACCGTAAAATATTTAAAGTACATGTATACTCTAAATAAAAAGGAGTGAATAGTCACTCCAGAATAGTGAATACTCACTCTATCGCAGACTCAAAATATGCCGAACCTCTTTAGAGTGACTATTCACTTTGGGCAAAAGTGGAATCATTGACTCTTTGAAAGAGTGAATACTCACTCCTAGGAAGTGAATATTCACTCTACACAGGGGTCAATAATCACTATTTCTGAGGAGTGACTATTCACTTTTACTAAAGGAGTGCGTTTTTTCACTCCTAGTAGGAGTGAGTAGTCATTTTTTCATAGGAGTGAATGCTCTTTTTTTTGGGGGGGGGGCAATGACTTCCCTTTTTTATTGCTATTATGGGCATTTTAAAAGAATCGTGTCTTTTAGAACATAAAATGAAAATAAATACAAACGTGGTAAAGATTTGAATAAAATACTTTATTGACAATATTTATTTAATTCAAAGTATGTAACATTAATTGAACTTTTTAAGGGAAAACGTAATTAAAGTTACACATGAATTAGATTATTGACAGAAATAAACTATTTTATTCCAATCTTTTTCCTTGTGTTTGCTTTCATTGGTAGTCCCATAAATATAGGATAGTTTTAAAATGCCCATAAGCACAAGTTATTAAACAGTTTTAAAATATTAAACGCATTTTTTTTTCAGATATACCCATTAAGTTTTACATATTATTTAAATAAATCCATAATGCACGTTATCTATGTTTTTTTTATGTGTAATTAAAATCTTATTTCTGAAATATATATATTAATACAAGCCGTATTTATAAAATGACATGGTAAGTCATATTTAATTTCAATTATTTATTCCCGTATATAGAGTAGATGTGCATGTAGTACCTGCCGGCGAAGACACTCCCGAGCTAATGCTAATCCTATGGGGAGAGATTTTTTTAATATCTCGTTTGCATTTTGACATTATTGGTTATTTAAAAAAATATCTGCAGACAAAATTGAAAAAGTAAAAATAAACAAATATTTAAGAGAAAATGTGTTTTTGACGACTTCTGTAACTTAAGTGTTTTTATTTAAATGGTGAACGATTAAGCCCTATAAGTCCCTCTTTGACTGTGTCCTTAAACATTTTTTTCGGCTTCATGAGCGGTTTGATTGCCAGATTATAAAATAGGCAACACATCGTTAGATTCATTTTTAAAAAGTAATAATAAAACGAAGAAGATATTGAAATTTTATAAATCACATTAATATAACTTAAAAACGACTGTTCATAAAAATTTTGGTGTCATTACATTTTGGTAAGTGCAATTTAAAAATTAAAATTGATTGCTTAAATTTTTAATTAAATCAAAATATTTTATGCACTATAAACATTACCGTAATTGCTTTTTTAACAGTGCCTATATGAGGTGTACGTTACTGGAAAATCACTGCTTAAGTACTTCAGTAATGGACACTCCTCTCAAAACCTTAAAAATTAATGAAATTTCATAAACGACATTAAATACATAAAATTCAAAGCTTTCTTCAACTACAAAAACAAAAAATTGCAAATTTTGCAATAAAATAAGGAATACATAAATTTATTAAATGAAGCCAGCTCTATGAATGATTTTTAATGAAAACACGATTTTCAATGAAAAACAGTGAAACTTAAAAACATTATTTTGTGCTTCCTGATTGGTTTAATTAAGAGTGTCAACAAAAGTGCTAAATTATAAAATATGCAAGGGCGAGTTACGAAAAAAAAATAAAAGCTAAATTTTTATTAGTTATTTTTTTTTATAAACCAAAAACATTCAGGTGTGTACATTACTGTTACATCTACCCTATAGTATTCTATAAATGTGAGTTAAAGTTTTATAAAAGTATACTCATGTACGAAAAAGAAAAATAAAGAAAATATAAAATACAAGAAATGACTACATATGTATTTTCTTACTATTGGAAAAACAATTTTAATGAGTTATTTATCTCTAATAAATAAATTTCATCTAATATAAGTCATACTGCAAACTTTTAAAATTACTAAAGCCATTCATTTATAAACATCAAGGATAAAACACAAATCTTTGCGTCAGCGATTTTTTTTTCTTCCATGCTCATAAAGATAGCAGAAGCAGATAGCTTCCTGTTAAAGTAAAACTTTAACTCAACGTTCTAGAAGTTACATTCGGAAAATAAAAAGTTGAAATTAAAATTGACTTACCGGTTTTTTATGTTAAATATCCCTTGTTAACCCTTGTTTGATGAATAATAATCCTTTGTTTGATAAATAAAATATGTGCAGTGCAACATCTTCGTCACTGAGTATTAATGGAGTATTATTGTTTTTTACTGAATTATTTGTTCTCCATTTTGACTCCAGATCAAGAAACTTAATCTATGTGGATTATTTTGAATCATAAGATATCGGAGTATATCATTCCAAGATCGAAATTTAAACTACTTTTCAGTATTAATAATACAAATTAAAGATCCACATTTGTAGATCGAGGAAACGAAAGTGAGACACATAACGGACACGATAAAATGGCGGAAACATTTTTATCATCACAACTGAGAAGACGATTTCTGATTGGCTGATGCATAATATATATCTAAGTCACTTTCTAAGAGTGACCGTTGACTCTATCGAAGGAGTCACACTCATTTTTGAAAACGTGTGCGTTTTAATAGCAAATAAGCGTAATTTTATAGGTTATATTATAAAATGTAATTTTTGAAAAGTAAGAATTGACATATTTTGGTACTTTTCATTGTTTTACCCCATATATTGGTTCAAAGTTGAGCGGGGATTTTTTTCAAGTATATAATGCCGGGCTTTCACTCTCGTTAACGGAGTGAGATTTTTCACTCTCGACCATGGAGTGAGATATTTCACTCTCGACAACGGAGTGAGATATTTTACTCCTTTTTAGGGAGTCGGAAATTCCACTCTTTAAAGAGTGTATTTGTATAAAGTTCACTCTAAAAAGAGTGAAAATGCAAATCACTTCTACAAAAAGTGAACTTTTCACTCTCCCAGTTTTAGAGTGTACCTTAAAAAACATTCTTACAGCATTTGTACCGTAAATTATATATACGGTATATGTACCGTAAAAAATATTTATACAGCACATATACCGTATGTTGAATATACAGTATGTATACCGTATGTTAAATATACAGTATGTATACCGTAAATTAAATATATGGTATATGTACCGTAAAAAATAGTTATACAACATATATACCGTAAATTAAATGTGTGGTATATGTACCGTAAAAGCATTTGTAATCAGTATGTGTACCGTAAATAAAATATACGGTATATATATACCGTAAAAATACAGAATGATCCAAAAAAAAACCTCCCACATTTGATAGGATAAAAAAACACAAACGACTCCAGTGAGAAACTTATTTGCTAAAAATATAGAATAAGTATGACGAGAGTTTAAAATGACTATTTTTCAGAAATGACGTCAGGAAAGTGTCTTACCAAGCATCATTTCTAAAACATAGTCATTTTAAACTCTTGTCATAACCATTGTATATTTTAAAACAGACAAGTTTCTCTTTACAGTCCTTTTTTTGTTTTATATTATCCTGTCAAACATGGGATATTCTTATGTGTTATTCTCTAATCAGAATCGCCGAATATACATAGTGAACACAAAGTCTTACTTATTATAAAAATTTATTTTGGCGAAAAATATTAGATATGTGAGGATATATTTAAAAATTTTTTAATAAGATATTTGATAAAACATTGAATATTTGATAAGAATTTTAATAAGACCATTTGTGGGTCACCAAGTTGTGCAAAGATATGTATACTGGTAAAATAACAAAAAAATATATTTTATATTTATTTTTTATAAATGTTAAATTTTCTTTATTTGTTAAGGAAGATTTTTTGTCATTATGTACAATTGTTAAAAGAAATGGTAAAATGTAACAAAAACGATGAATTGCGCAATTATACTTACATAGCTGCCAACTTCTACACCTTTTTATACATTTATTTTTCATACCACTATTTTAAAACCGCTACTGCTGTTACATTTCAGGTTTAAATATATAACAAAAATTATTATTTTAAAATAGAGGTATAAAAATGCTATAAAAGTAGTATGCACTTAGAGAATTTAAAAAAAATTATAAAAAAGTGTTTACATACTTATAGACCGCTATGATAATGTGAGATGACATCTGATAAAGTAAAATGCTAATATTAAATTTCTTTCTTACATTTCTATAAACTATTAAAACTTAAAATAATTTATAGATCTTATATTATTTTTATCAAATAGTAACAATTTATTAAATTTTAATAAATATTAACAAATAATTCATGAATACTGACAGACGAAAAATTATTTCACACTTCTTTTGTTGGTTGAAAGTCATAAGACGAAAGTCATAAAGACTGAAGGATCAGAAAGGTGTAAAGAAAATACAAATCACATACATTTTCAAAAAATAAAGTAAAATTAATGAAAGTGGACAAAATTATATATATTAATATTCTTGTTACTTACTTGGAAATTAGGATTTTTATTTTTTTTTCTCAACACACAAATCTAAATTATCTTACATTCAGTTAAATGTTTAGAATGTCACTGTCTAGCAAATCACCACTTTTGTATTTTTTATTTTATTTATATAATTATTTATTTATTATGGAAATGTGGTATTATAATATTCTTACAAGAATTGATATGTAGTTTATAGCTTACAATCTTAATAACAAGCTTTTATTTTCCACACAGATCAAGAAAAGTAAAAAAAAATAGTTGTTGTGGGCAAAATTGCTTATAACGCGAAAAATAATTAATAAAAAAAGAAAAATGTAATTTAATTCCATATTGCTAAATAGTCAAGACTAAATTCATGCTTAACATTCATGCTTAAAAAAATTTTTAAATTGTATCAAAGCTCTCCATTGTTAAAGAGAGGGTTTGAAAATCACATTAAAATTCAAAATATAAATGTTTTCGAACGTTTACAAAATAAATTAATATCATTATGATCCAGACATATTTAAAACAAGCAATTAAAATATAAAAAAGATATTTTTTACAATGATTAAATTACATTAACACGCTATATCATAATATATAGTTATAATATTTATATATACAATTTATTTTCTTTTACACAGTGTGTCATTTACTTTTATTTACAATTTCCAATAGTTTTGTCCACTTTCAGCATTATGATTATCCACCAACTTATTTGTTGTAGTTTCTACCAAACACAGGGTTGATCAACATAAATATCTTAAGGAAAAGATTCATTCAACATGGGTATAAGCATTAAAATAAATTATTGAAGAAAATACAAAAGTAATTTGTAGAAATGGTTTCACAAAATTATCTTAAGAGGTTATTTCAATATTCAGAAGAAGGAACAAGAATGCTAATAATAATCCTGATTTCAATTTTTTCGCTTTGATTTTAATATATGATGATCTACAACTGGGCTAGTTTTCTTTTTCCTACGTTAATTGTTGATTTTTTATATGTATTTGGGTAGTTTCAATTTCAGAACCAGTTCTGTAAGTGAAGAACATATTAAAAAAAATCTAAAAAATATAAACTACCCTGGGTAGATCGTCTTCATTTATCCTACACAAAAATCATTTAAAAATATTAATATCCATATTGAATATTTGAAAGTAACGTTCCGATAGAATTTACATTAGTGTTTTCGTTTCTTCCCATGACTGGGGTGGGGCCTTCCCATGACTCTTTAGAACCTACACCAGTACCGTGGCTAAATTCCAATATTAATTTTTAAATCACGGGGAAATTTCTTACAAATTTCTCACTTGTATTTTAATATTTTAATATTATTATTGTTTTTTTGGATGTGATACTTTAAATTTATATCTATTGTTGTGTGTATATACTTTTTCAACTTTTGTAACAATTTATTTATGCAATTTAATTATTTTATTTTCAGAACTGCTTTCAAAGTAGAAGCATTTGCATATAAAAAAACTGTAACAAACAGTTGAAAAAATAGAAATGCATAGTAAAAAATAGATACTGCATCCTGTGTAAAAAAAAAAAAAAAAAAATCATTTAAAAATATTAAAAGGGGAGGGGTGGCAAGAGGTCTGTAAATAACGCTACAACAGGATTAATATTAGATTGAACATTTATTACCGAGCCGAGTGTAGGCTATGTGTTTAAACAAAAATGGAAATTTCGGACCTTAAATCCTTCAAGTAACTGTTGTTTATTGAGTTAAAATTTTGAATTTTTTTCTGATGTTTTACCATATAATTTCGAAACAAAAGCACGTGACTTAATTTCTCATAATGTTTTTTAATTTTTAAATTTAATAGTTACTAAAAAGTGGGGGTAATTTAAAATCTTTATAACTCGAAATATTATTCGTAGAATTTCTTATCATTTATATGAACAGAAATATATAAGCTTTAATTCTGATTTAGGAATTTAAAAAATATTAATTTGAATAAAATTTAAAAATATTTAAAATAAAAAATTGAAAAAATGTAATTTTTTAAAATCGTATTTTTAAATTTAAATATTTTTTTGAAATTTGCTGAATTAAAATTAAAATAAAGCAATTGTAAAAAACATATTCCAAATTTAAACAAGTTTTCTTTAACAGTTCTTCAGTTATCGCAGTTTAAATACAAGAAATGGTGAAAAAAACTCATCAAGAAAAAAAGTATTTTCAGAAAAAGTCATTTCTATGAGAACGATTGCTTTGAAAGCTAGATTTTAAAAAGAATCCAAAACGAAAAAAATATCTCTTAATTCAGTTATAAAAGAAACAATGTTTTATCGTTAAAGGTTTTAAAGGTCATTTTAAGAAGAATTTTTTTAATGCAATAAAACTGTTTAATAAAATTTGAATATTTTTGTGTCCCGCACACCCTTAAACACCAGAAGTTACAAGTCGCAGCAAAAAATTAGCCGTGAGTGGCATCTGGCGACTAGGGTCATTCCATGTCAATTCAACCAATTTTTCCCCCATTTGTAACCCGACCGACAGGGATTTAGATGAAACTTTGTGTGCACATTAATTCTATCATGAAATGATTCAATCAGAAATTTTTCCTTCCCAGACCTCATAGTTTGTGAGATATGGGGGGTCCAATTCTTAGGTTTTTCTCAAATCGCACATTTCTCAGTCTGTATTTTGAAATTGCAGTTCCATCTTCAAAAAATTGTTTCTCGGGATCTAAAACATGAATCATCCTAAAAATATCACTATAAGGAGATAAAAAGATGCAGATTTTAATAAAAAATATTTAAAAAATTTACTTTTAATATTTAGGATAAAAAAAGCTCAGCCAAAGTTGAGAATTATGGTTATTTTTCCAAATTTTTGTGACTTCACGAAAAAGGCTGTACACAAAAAGGCAAATTAAATTTCCAATTTCTTTTTGTTTTAAATAAAAGTTTACACTTTGGGCTTTCTATCTATGAAATAAAAATGGTGTGTTTCGCATGGCTTATGCAAAATTTTGGGTACTTTCCAATTAGCCGGATGAGTGCTTTATTTTTACATATTACATATACACACAAAAAAGCAAATGAAATTTCCAATTTCTTTTTGTTTTAAATAAAAGTTTACACTTTGGGCTTTCTATCTGTGAAATAAAAATTATGTCTTTCATATGGCTTATATAAAAATTTTGGGTATTTTCCAATTAGCCGGATGCATGTTTTATTTTTACATATGCACATATGTATACATCTATATAAATACAGATGTATTATACATGTACATATGTATGTATATATACAGTATATTGATATATATAACACTGGTGCCCGTCTAACTGAAAAGTACCAAATTTTGCCTCGTTTTGAAAATCTGCACCAATTAAGGGGGAAAAAAATCTGACTAAGTTTAGCTGTGGTACTTAAATAATTACTGGAGTATCTATGAGTTATTGAATTTAATGTTATTTGATACAAAAACAAATTGGAAATTTCATTTTCCTTTTCGTGTAGAGACTTTTTCATAAAGTCACAAAATTTCGGAAAAATAATCATAATTTTCAACTTTGGTTTACTCTTTCGTCCGTATATAAATCTCTATTAATTGCCCTAATTGCTTTTTTCACTTGCTTTTTATGCCGCTTAAATGGATCTCCACATTTATATAATTCATATTTCATTAAGAGCGAAATTTTGTGATGCTCACATATATTAATCAAACGGTTTTCACTTAATTTTTGTTTTTTAAATGCAATAGTCCTAACTAATAAAAGTTCTTTTTCTGAATCACAGAGATTATCAATGTAGTCTATTTCTCTGTTATTTGTATAGCTAGTTTTTGACATTCTAAACCAGTTAATATTACAATACTACAAGCCTGAAGACTAGTAGAAGGTTTAATATCAGGCTCCATATTAAAAAAATAAAGCAAAAAAATATTTATACATATCACAAACTATAAAATATGTAACAATCAGAATATATTTTTTGTAGCACAGTAAAAGTTAAATCATTCTTCTATGATAAGAAACAACAGAATGACAATAATTTGATTAACTTGATTTCAAAACATCTGCTTTCATACTAACGAACACTATCCTGCCTTTATCAGAAGGTGTTTATACAAGGCAGGTGCAATTAAATCTTTCAGACTATAGAAACAAATTTAAGTTCTGTTAAACAGTTGTGTATTTAAACTTGCCAATATAAATATTTAAACTGATTAAAATTAACCAAGGAAAGGAAATACAAGGTTTTGAACATTTTTTAAACACAAATAATTAATATATAAGCATTCGAAAGAAAGAATGGAAATGTGAGGAGAAAAAAATTTCTATTTTATACTGTACAAAAAAAATCTGTTTTGAGTTTAATTATTGAAAATAAAAGTAAGAGATTCTTTAGATTAT
Organism: Maratus speculifer; assembly: GCA_964019185.1. Lineage (NCBI taxonomy): Eukaryota > Metazoa > Arthropoda > Arachnida > Araneae > Salticidae > Maratus > Maratus speculifer. The sequence continues at coordinate 416,168,989 of OZ025290.1, forward strand.
CAAAAAATGCCCATAAAAAACTAAATTAAATATATGGACCATTCACTAAATTTAATGGGGAAACATATTACAGTCAGATTTTTTTTTAATCAGAAAAAACAAAGCCTAAACTTTACTTTGGAAAAAAAAAAATGCATCAAATAACATTAAATTCAATAACTCATAGAAATTCCAGTAATTATTTACGTATCACAGCTAAACTTAGTCAGATTTTTTTCCTCTTAATTGGTGCAGATTCTCAAAATAAGGCAAAATTTGGTACTTTTCGGTTAGACGGGCACCAGTTTTATACATATATATATCAATATACTGTATATATACATATATATGTACATGTATAATGCATCTGCATTTATATAGATCTATACATGTGTACATATGTAAAAATAAAACACGCATCCGGCTAATTGGAAAGTACCCAAAATTTTTGTATAAGCCATGCGAAAGACATCATTTTTATTTCATAGATAGAAAGCCCAAAGTGTAAACTTTTATTTAAAACAAAAAGAAATGGGAAATTTCATTTACTTTTTTGTGTGCATATGTAATATATAAAAATAAATCACTCATCTAGCTAATTGGAAAGTATCCAAAATTTTTGCATAAGCCATGCGAAACACATCATTTTTATTTCATAGATAGAAAGCCCAAAGTGTAAACTTTTATTTTAAACAAAAAGAAATGGGAAATTTTATTTGCTTTTTTGTGTGCATATGTAAAATATAAAAATAAAGCACTCATCCGGCTAATTGGAAATTACCCAAAATTTTTGCATAAGCCATGCGAAACACATCATTTTTATTTCATAGATAGAAAGCCCAAAGTGTAAACTTTTATTTTAAACAAAAAGAAATGGGAAATTTCATTTGCTTTTTTGTGTGCATATGTAAAATATAAAAATAAAGCACTCATCCGGCTAATTGGAAAGTACCCAAAATTTTTGCATAAGCCATGCGAAACACATCATTTTTATTTCATAGATAGAAAGCCCAAAGTGTAAACTTTTATTTAAAACAAAAAGAAATAGGAAATTTAATTTGCCTTTTTGTGTACAACCTTTTTTGTCAAGTCACAAAAATTTGGAAAAAAAACCATAACTCTCAACTTTGGCTAATTTTTTTTATCCTAAATACTACAAGTAAATTTTTTAAATATTTTTTTATTAAAATCTGCATCTATTTATATTCTTACAGTGAAATTTTTAAGATGATTCATATTTTAGGTCCAGAGAAACAATTTTTTGAAGATGGAACTGCAATCTCAAAATACAGACTCAGAAATGTGCGATTTGAAAAAACCCCAAGAATTGGACCCCCCATATCTCACAAACTATGAGGTCTAGGAAGGAAAAATTTCTGATGGAATCATTTCAGGATAGAATTAGTGTGTACACAAAGTTTCATCAAAATCCCTGGGGGTCGGGTTACAAGGTCTGGTTGAATTGACATGGAATGACCCGACAGTGAATCTGTAATTATAATGAAGAGCAGGGTATCGAAAAGAAATCAATTTAGTAACTCTGTTTATTTGGAGAATGGAGGAAAGGTTAAAAAGTTGTAAAAAAAAATTCTAACTAGAAATAAATAAAAAGTATGCGTTTAACAATGATAATACTGAGGCGCTATTTTAGCTGAATTATGTGTGAATTTAAAGTACCTACAAATAAAATTATGCTATTAGTAATAACTAAAAGTCATTATTTTATCATAAGAATTATGGGTTAGAAATATTACAAGAAATGTATCAAACCGTTAATTTAAAAAAATCAAATATCAACTTTAATTTGTGTTTGATTGTATTTCTTTCTGAAAAATTAAAAAAATAAACTGTGATTAGTATTTATACAATAAAAAAGTGCTAATATTCAGTCATATCCACTATTTGTTGCAATTATTATTCATATAACAAGCCATTTAGCAGAAAGTTAAAGAATGTAGATGGATTTTAAAAATATTTTTTTCTTCTTTGCAGATTACTTTTCATGGATATTTATTTTGCTCTCTATTATATTTAACACTTTATTACTTAATCCAAAAACTTGAGTTAGTAATTAATAGAAGTGAATAAAACGAATAAAATTGCAAAACATTTTACCTATGTATTATTTTCTGTCTCTTTAGCAGTCTATCTGTCGCAGACCATCGAGATATTTTTTGCCACTGGGTAATAGATAGTTCCAAGTCTACTTCTCCATCATACTTAAAAAATGAAATTGAGTAGCCATATTCTTTCTCCATTTCAAATTTCCTGTTATTGAAAATAAACATATATTATTTCTTAATGACTTAAATATACCAAATGAAAAAAAATCTTTATACCAGCCATTTTATTAATAAATATCAATATTTCTTCTGGATTGCTTGTCAAAAACTGTGAAAACATGTTTTAATTCCAAAAAATTTTGAATCGTTTGGACGATAATGACTGTAAAATAAATAAATAAGTAAATAAAATACCAGATGAAGACCCTTCCCTTTTCCGTCATATTAAAATTACTCATTATCGAAAAGAAAATGTAATTAAAAAATATATACATATATATAAACCATATTCTTTCATTTCTTTAAATAATCAATTTGAAAAAAAAATCACATAAGGTTTTGACGTGTAAGAAACTAAATAGTTATGTTGTAAATCAATGGTTTTTACTGTTATTAACACTAGTACATCGAACCCAGGGTTCCCGGGTCACAGTGTAAAGATAATTTTTTTTTTTCAAATTTAAAATTAAAAAGCCTAATAAAATTTTTCAATGTAATATGCTTTTTAAACTGCCAACTAATTCCAAACAGCAATTTTATATGAAACATATTAATTATGTAATCATAAAGCTTTGAAAATTATCGGTTCGTATTAGACGCAAGATGGAAGTTATTTACCAAAGATTTTGCCAAAGAATAAAATCGCATTCGCTCAGTTTTTAAAACAGACTAAGAAAATATGACACACAGATATTCTTAAAAATATATTTTTGTACATGTTAATTAATGTATCTTTTGTAAAATAAATTTACGACGAACTAAAAGTCATTAAATTGCAGATAAAAACTAAACAAAACCAACAACATTCACCCGGTTTTATAACCGACAATATTTTGTCATCACAGGTTTTTAATTATTATTTTTTTTTTCAGTTACTATGAAAAAATGACAACTAAAATATATAGTGAACTGTTATTTTCCATGGAGATGAGAGATAGATGGAGGTGCAATATGCAATTAAAACGATTTGATGGGCGTTATTCTTCCAATTTAAGTCTCTTATTCAACCCAAACAAAACAATCACATGAACAGAGACCGAATTCTTTACCTTATTTTTTTCTCTAAATGAAAAGATCTGATTATATTTTAGCATTCTAAAATAACATTTCATTGTATTATGAATTAAAATTGTATCGCTAAAAGTTTTCCTTTTTTGCGAAAGCACGCGGTTGCGTTTGATGCAATGCAGCGAGTTTCAGGGTTACATTTTTCGTCTCACCTCCAGCTACCAAACTGCGTCTCTATTCTTTTTTTATTAGTCTATGGCTATTTTTCCTTTATTTTCCACATAAATGCGTTACTCAAGTTGCCACCATTAGAGAAATTGAACTAAAAACTACAATTAATAACTCAAAAACAAATTGAGATACAGTTTTCTAACAAACTGCATTTAAAAGTGCATTTTTTTTTCTCTAAATGATGGTATAAAGGTTGAAAACGTGCTATGTCAAAAAGTTTAAAAATTTGCAATAGCGAAAATTGCAAAAGCGAAATTTCATCGGAAATTGTTGCCATTCAAAACATGACGTATGCGTTACGCACAGATACTTTTGACCTTTATTATATAGATTTTATGACAAAAATTACGCAGACTGATTTCGAAGATCCCAAATAGATGATAATTATAATTTACACTTCCCGTAAACCTTCCAATATTGAAAAGATGTGATAAAATGTGGAATGGAAAGTACTGCTAGGGAGTTCTCAACTGCTCCGCTCAACAAGCGCAAAACATTTTGACACATATACAAATTCATTTTTTAACAGAAAGATAAAAAATTGGAAGGCCTGACTATGGAATAGATTTCGAATCGAACTTAGTTTTCCATTTTATGTAATTAAATTACCTGTTCAGTGCTTATCTATTTTGATCACGTAATCACCCTTTTTCTCCTACTTTTCAACTGGTTTTTCTGCATTCGTCGGTGAATGTGTCCGAAAATGTCAACTTTGAAAGCTTGTTATGAAAGATTTATTGCATTTTTTTTAAAACAGAAAAGTGAGTGCAATTAGACAGTTTCTGAATAACAACAGCTGCTATTTTCATGCAATTCCGAAGAAAAGTGAATTAAAGCATATTTCACAAAGTTTCTCTTTAAAAGTCTTTGAGCCAGTTGCTCCCTCTAGTTGCTCCTATGCTATTATTATAAAATTTACTTCGTTTTGTATCATCTAATAATTTGTATACATTTCTTGCTAGAATGCTATTAAATTTTATTGGCGTGTGATTGACTCTGCTGGTACCTATATTTTTGCACCCCTTTTCTAAGATCTAAATATGTAAAACTCTAAATTTTGAATGTTAATTTACATAATCAGACTCAATTTAAAGCAAAATTTGGGGCCTACTTAAAAAAAAATTCATTTAATAATAGGCCCCTTCACAAAATCAGACATTTCATTATTTTTACCATCCAAATTTTAAAAAAAAGGTTTATCAGAAAGTAAACCTTTAACATAAAGATTTAAATCCGATTTAATAAACTCTTTCTGTGTGCAAAAAAGACAACACGTTCGCTGCCGCTTACGTAAAGATGTGATGCTAGATAATGCCACACTGTAGAAGTGGGTTTTTCTCAGAAGCCGATTTACTTTTTATAAGAAAGAATCAGAAAAATATTTTCCCGCGCCAGCGCGTGATTGGCTGTTGGACATCACCCCACATACCGAGCTGCGCGTGAGTGGCCCCTTAACGTTGGCGCCATACCACGCACTTTCGCGCGAACGGCAGCGAACTTGTTAAAAAAATATATATCACTCCAGTAATTAGACTTTAACTACTTGACTTTTTTTTTCCTAGGGAGGAGGGGGAGGGATCAATATTGGCCGTAATTTGCATTTATTTAGCGAAGTATTTGAATTATAAGTAACACGTTTTTAAGTGTTTTTAATTAGTTTAATGACACTTATATTCGTGTATAACATGCTGAATCCCAAAATATCGAATCAACTATTTAATCAAACACTAGTTTAAATGGAATTTAATTGACTTAGAATTTAATAAATAACCCAGTTTCTTACTAGTGAAAACATAAATATTGTTAATAACACGTAGATATGAGCTGTCAGAGAAATGTAATCACAATTGCAAATATGTCAGGTATTTTTAAAAGTTCCATAGAAATTGGTTTAATCTGGTTTAAATTGATTTAATTCCTCCCCCCCTCCCTCTTTTTTTCTGCGTTTTATAAAATTAAACAGGACGATGACTCTACTTTTAAGAGCAATAAATCTACAAGTCTTATTTTATATTTTATAAACATTTAAAACCAAACAAAGTCTTAATATAAACACCATTTCTCACTATTTTAAAAACCAGCATTATGAATGGCATATGAATGAATATGCACGCTTTTAAATAGCAACTAAGGTGTAAAACAATCATGGTTTTAAAAATATCTATGTATATTTTTATTTAAATCAGATTTTTTTTAATTTAAATCGGGAATTTAGGATTTGTTTCGTGTGTTAATATACTATGTTTTCAAGCTTTAATTAAATATTGTTATTAGTAGTACTGGATATATTAGTTAGTACTAGTTCTAATATTAGTAATAAATAGTACTAATATTTATTACAATACTAGTTAGTAAGGAAGAATGGGATGGAATGGGACAGAAATTTTCTCTCGTTATGTATTATTCTAAGCATCAATCACATACTAGATAGACAAAGTGGCCTAGCTAGTGGGGGGCAGTCCGAACCGGGTGTTACCCTTTAAAGGGTGTTACCCGATATTTATGTGCAAATACATATATATCATCTTATCTGATTTTGGAAAAGAATTCTGAAATAAAATTAAATTTCTAGCGTACGACGAAATAGATTTAATTTTCTTTTCTTAGAGAAGTTGAAATTTTATGCAGACTGGAGTGTTTAAATAAGATATATGCACCAGGTAACAAAAACTAACCTATCCAACGAGTGGATAAGAAAAGCAAACGTTAAAAGAAAGTATTTTCTTCTACATACAGACACTACATTGATTTACGTGAATTATGGGTTAAGAAAAAGTCGTTACTCTGTTTTGTTTTTTCATTCGTAGTGCAAGGCAAAAGGTAAATGAGGAATGATGTAATCATTTGTTATAATAGTGTACAATTGTGAATGAAAAAATATAACGGATCGGCGGGGGGGGGGATGACACCATGGTGGCTGGGGGTGGTGTCACCTATCCTAGCTACGCCACTGAGATGCAGCTATATTCTGTTGAAAAAAGTTGCTGATCAACATAAACTTAGATTTGTATTAAAAAAATTGTTTATTAAAAAAAATTAAATCGGCTTCATTTAATTGTAATGTTTGCTGTACATTAATGATTTGTTTACGTGTAGCTGTAATAGTTCCCCTGTTTAGAAAACCTAATATTATATATTATCCATAATTGAAACTAAACTTAACAGCAGCACTGTTGTTCATATAAGCAGTTTAACATAAAAACAATAGTGGAGAGGAATGGGACAATCTAGCAAAAGGAGGAATGAAATAAGTCAAATTCCTTCTTTTAAATAAGATAAGTGTAAATTACTAATATTATGCAAATATTCTAATTAAAAGGATTAAATTTAAAGAGAAATAGTTGAAATGTTGAACAGAAAATATTCTAAAACTTACAGATGTCAGTTTCCTATTTAAAAAAAAAAATAATCCAACGCGCACTTTTCATTAACAAAGTGATTTATTTTCCATTTCTTAGGTAGTGTAGACAAACAAATGAATTACATATTTTTAAGACAAAGAAATTTAAAATATATATAGTTCAATTTATTTATCTAATTATGTAAGTTATAGGGAAAAAAGAAATATAACCGAATAACTCACTTTAATTTGAATACTCAGATCGCAAGCTCCCATTGCTCCACATCAACAAGTTGACACCATTAGGTGGTTGGTTGGAAAACACTGAGACTTATGCTGCTACCCGTAAAGGAGGCTTTTGACTCGAAAATCTGATACCAGTACTTCCGTCGAAAACAAACTTTCGTATACTGCATTATCCTACCTATAATCTGGACATTTTCATGGAAAATGTTTTGATTAGTCAATAATAACGATGGTTTTATTAGAAACAAGAATGATAATTTTTTTATTAGGAGCTGTACATATATAACATTATTATTTTGGGGTGAGGGGTTGTCTGAAAGATAATATCGTAAGATATCTCTAGGGAGAAGGAGGGGGTTGCTTTTTGATATTGATATCATTTTTGACGAAATCAAAACTCTTTTTTTTTTTTTTTTTGTAACGTGGCTTTTTGTTGAAAAAAATTACATTATGTTTTTGTTTTTTTAATTCAGTTATCTATTTTTGTGAAAATACAAAACTATCATTAAAATCACTAAATTATAATAAAATTATCTAATTCTAAAATATGGTATACCCCAACGTTTTGACATTCCTATTCATCTTCATATGTGTAAGCTTATATAAACATGGATCGAGAAACCTTATGTGACGTTATGCAGTTTGTGTTTTCTAATAAATAAAAGTGAAAAAATGTTATCCACTTGTTCTGTTGATAAGGATTTCTACGTCCCCCCCCCCCTCATCCCTCCTTCGTTCGAAGGCAAGTTCAACAAGACTTAATTACTGTTAAATGCACTATCTAAGAAAAAGCTATTATAAAATAATATACTTTTAAATAGTAACTTTTTTAAAAATTTTATTTGAATAAAGCGATATTTTACTAAATTATCTTCATTTGAATCAATAAAGTTTGAGAAAAATAAATTTAACCAGTTTTGTATATAACTCCAAACAAAAGAGCTAAATCCTAAAAATAAAAATATTTTACACTTTGATAACGATATCATTATTGGGGGGGAGTTGATGGATGATAACGTATGATATCTAAAGGAAGGGAGGGGATCCAAAATTAACAATTAGCCCCTTACTGGTCGAATGGAATTTTTGTAAATTAATCGTGTTTCTATAATTTACTTGAAAGATGGTAAAGTGAGTGTAAAATATACGATCAGAGAATCATTATTTTACAGACATCTTTAACAGTGTGTTAAGAAGAACAAGGTCGATTAATCGTTCCATCCGGGTAGGAGCAACACCCACTATAGGGGGTGTTGGTGGGAGCCGTAGGAGGCAAAGCATCAATGGTACTGTTTGCGTCACAACTCGAATGATGACCATTGAAGTAACCTGAAAGTATCATTTACCATCCAGACAGAATAATTTATCCAAGACGGACGGAAGAGCGACCGGGGGAGGGGGGGATTGCCGAAGGTTTAGAGACATACGGATGAGATTGAGAATTTACTTTAACTGTCTAAATGATTTTTAATATTAGAATTCTCCAGAATTTGGGGGGGGGGGCAGAAAGAGAGTCAGTTACCGAACGAGAGACCATTTCATTAACGAAAATAGCAGTCTCGCCGTATCAGTGTTGAATTCATGAGGTGCCCGGAGGGGAAACACCCATTCCCTAAGCAATGAAATATCCCCCGCCGGAAAAATAGAATTTTTGTGTTTTTACTGGTGAAAAAGTGTCATTCCCCCCGGAATTCTATAATCTCCCCCCCCGGAGCCACTAAAGTCCCTCCCGGAGAAAAATGTCTAAATTCGACAATGCACTGTATGGCGAAATAGGATTATTGTCAGTATGTTGAGTGAGATAGGTTGAGTGATTTAGGATTTTTAGAGATTTTGAAATTTTCCCCCTTTTTAAGAATTAGATCAACAGAATTGTTAATTAATAAATCCCTGAGCTCATCAAGATTGTGGCCTGAGGTCGTTAAAATTTAAACAACGTATGCGAAAAGAATTTTTGAATTTTAGCTATTTATGAGAATGGTAGAGGAAAGGGGACCGGTGTTTGTAGTTTTACCAATGGATTATGCATAAATCTAAGCCAACTGACTGTTTGGTATTTTAATATATTTTTCTAATAAGCATGTATTTTTTTCTGCTTTTATGATAATTTTGTCTAAATTTTGAAGAGGGGTTATTCGCTGGAGGTGGGTATTTATCGTCTTCAAAATTTCACCATCTGAGCACACCCGATACCGTTTCCTTTTTTTCTTAAACAGGCAACGTACTAGCCGCCGATCTTCAATATTGAGAAATGTGACTTTCGATGCATTAGTATTGTAAGGAACATTAACATGCATGGCGCTAGTGTGTTGCTGATTACAGAAAAAAAAAGAAACGGTAAAGCGCATCCTGCTGCTCAGCTTGGAGTTTTCGAAAAATAAGAAATACCATATTTTGGTGCTTCTCTTTATTTTGCTTCATGGATTGACTTAACTTTGACAGAAATTTTTAACTTCGTATTATTAGCTTTTTTCAATGAATTTTGAATTTAAGTAATTTTTAGTTGGAAAATTTCTAATTTGTCATACCTAAAAAAAATATTTTTTAGACCTAAAATAAATTACTAAGACAAATATATAACATTAAAGAAGAACTTTATTAAGAATTTATGCAAGTTAAAAATGTAATAAAAATACTTGCATACTAATTACTTTTACTTAAAATTTATTAAAATGTTACATACTCTTTTGTCTCGCACTTCCGGTATGAGAATCCAACTGAATGAAACAAAAAGAGCATACAAAGATGAACAAATCTTTTTAACATATATCACTTCTATATATTCAATGGTACACAATATTATAATTCTAATTACATGACTTTGAATAATTGGTTAATTAAACTAGTTTAAAATAATAGAATTTCACTTCTATGAATGCTATAATTCTTCAATAAATATCAAGGATTGGTTTGACATCATTCCGTATATTAGATTGAAAATTCCCACTAGAAATACGACATCTATTCAGGCTTTCGAGAGCTGTGACATGCTCGGGATCAGTCACACATCCCCTTCCCCCTTATACAGACTCTCAAGACACATAAAAAGCATGAGAATCTTTAATAATACCTCGGCGACTTTGAAGACTACTTTGTTCGTCTCTCATAAATTACACGATTTATTTTCCTGAATTTAAAGATAATAATTAGATATTAAAACTATTTTTAAAAAAAGTAATTACAGACATTTCCTTTTTTATTGCTACATTATGATATACATAAAAATTATAATATACAATGTGTATTGTAAGTGCGTTGCTCCTTTGAGCTCTTTGGGCCCCAAAATAACTTGCCGGCATCACCCCCCCCCCTTATCTCCTCAGATTTCAACTCATTACACAGCAAGAAGAAGAGCATCACTTGATAGGTTACCGTACACCGAGGGGAGAATACCATTTTTTCCCTTACTGAAATCTAATTATTTTACAGTATAAATATCGCGTTTTAATGTAAAAAAACATTTTATGGTATAAATACTGTTTAAAATCGAAATAGCATAGATAATTTTTTTATGCCTACTATACCATAGAAATACGTTACTCATACTGTAAAGAATAAAAACAGTAGAAGCACCGTAAAATTTGGGTACATCAATTTAAATGCTACGAAAAGATTTAGAATGTCATTTATCTTACTGAAAAAATAATTATTTTACAGTATAAATACCGAGTTTTTACTGAAAAACAATCATTTTACAGTGTTAATACCGTTTTCAATCAAAAGAGAACAAAATCTTTTTTTTTTTTTTTTTTTTTTTTTTTTTTTTACGCTTAATATAACTTGTGAAAATGGTGAAAATGGTAGAAGTACCGTGAAATTTACGGTACATCTAATGGAATTTTACAAAAATGTTTTACAGTGTAGATATTGTTAAAAATGCAATTTCGGTTATGTTTATAGCAGTGTTGAATTCAGACACTTATCTCCGGTTGGGATATTTCTGTCTCCTAGGGGGACATTATATAGTTCCGTGGGGGGGGGGGGGGATTGACCATTTTGACCATTGAAAAAGCAAAATCTCAAAATTTCCGGAGGGGAGACATTTCAGTACTCCGGGGCAATGTAACCCCCGACCACCCCTGAATTCAACACTGTGTTTATAATACAAAAAAATATTTTAACTTAATTAAAAACTTAAATAATCAACTTCGATTTTTAAATTGCACTTACCAAAATATAATGACGACAAAATTTTTATAAATAGTTGCTTTTAAGTTATATTAATGTGATTAATAAAATTTCAATATCATCTTCATTTCATTATTATTTTATTAAATGAATCTAACCTATGTTTTGTCTATTTTATAATCAAACCACTCATGAAGCCGAAAATATTATTTAAGGGCACAGTCAAAGAGGGGCTTATAGGGCTTAATCGTTCACCATTTAAATAAAAACATTTAAGTTACAAAAGTCGTTAAAAACATATTTTCTATCTTAAATATTAGTTTATTTTTACTTTTTAAATTTTGGCTGCAGATATTTTTTAGAATAACACTTTCATTTTTGGTATCGGTTTTGAAAGAGAAAGAAAGTTTATAAAAAATATCTGCGACCGAAGTCGAAATAGTAAGAAAGATGCGATATAGAGACGAACTTTAGCTATTCAATGCAAAATAAATAAATAAAATGTCGAAATGCAAACGAGATATTAGAAAAATTCCTCCTCATAGGGTTAGCATTAGCTCGTGAATGTCTTCGCCGGCAGGGATAGATGCCTTAAGGATGTCCATTACATGCACATCTACTCTATATACGGAAATAAAAAAATTTTAATTAAATATGACTTACCATGTAGTTTTATAAATAAGGGTTGCATTAATATATATTTTTCAGCAATAAGATTTTAATTAAACATAAAAAAACACATAACGTACATATGTATTTATTTAAATAATATGTAAAACTTAATGGGTATCTGAAATAAATATATTGATTGTTTAAGATTTTAAAACTGTTTAATAATTTGAGCATATTATGAGCATTTTAAAAGTATCATATATTTATGGGACTACCGATGAAAGCAAACACAAAGAGAAAGATTGGAATAAAATATTTTATTTCTGTCAATAATCTAATATAATTCATAGTAACTTTAATTATGTTTTCCCTTAAAATGTTCAATTAATGTAACATACTATGAATTAAATAAATATTGCCAATAAAGAATTTTATTCCAATCTTTACCACTCTTGTATTTATTTTCATTGTATGCTCTAAAAGATACGATTCTTTTAAAATGCCCATAATAGCAAAAAAAATTTGAAAAAGGGGAAAAAAACATTCACTCCTATGAAAAAGTGACTACTCACTCCTACGAGGAGTGAAAAAACGCACTTCTTTAGCAAAAGTGAATAATCATTCCCCAGAAAAAGTGATTATTGACCCCTGCTTAGAGTGAATATTCACTTCCCAGGAGTGAGTATTCACTCTTTCAAAGAGTCAACTATTCCACTTTTGCTCAAAGTGAATAGTCACTCTAAAGAGGTTGGGCATGTTTTGAGTCTGCGATAGAGTGTGTATTCAAGGGGGTGAATAGTCACTCATTTTTATTTAGAGTGTAATAAAATGAATCTAGTATTATTAATTTAGAGTTGAAAAATTTACAAAGACACATTACAAAGTTCTGGAATAAAAGTTAAAAAATAAATAAAATTAAGACAACGATAAGCTGTAACTCATTTTAATTCATTTTCAAAGTTTAATATATCCGCAAATCTCCCACGTAAATATTTAAATTACTTCCATAGCTCATATTCAAAATATTAGAATAATTGCTCTTTTTTACAAATTGAAAATATCTTTTGGTAATTTGATTTCTTTTAATGCAAATATGCAAACGATATTTCATTAAGAATTTACTGTTAATTAAACTTATTTATTATCTTAAAATTAATATCATTTTTGAAAAGGTTAATTGAGAAAGAAAATTATTTTGAAAAGTCAAAATATTAGGATATTTATTCAAGTTGTTTAAAATATTAGAATATTTAACATTAATTCTCTTTTAATTATCTCTAATTCATAACTGGTGGCATCACTGATTAAATTCAGCCGATTTTATTTTTAAAAAAGTATTCTTTTTGCAGTTTGTTTCCTTTTTCGTCTTAAAATGAGTTGTGTGAGTGTTATTTCTGAGTCTATTAAACTTCGTATGGTTGATTTGTATTAACACGATAAAAATTATTCTTATATAGCGAATTATTTACATTGTTCACAATCAAGCGTTAGTAAAATACTAACATAATATTAAAATTAATTGTCGAAATGGCGGCCAAAAACCAAAAACATTTGATAGAGATGACAGGAAACAGAATCGTATAGTTAAGAAAAACCTTTTTTAGAGTGTGCGAATCAGCACCGAAAATTGAAAGAAGAAAGTGTTGAAGTTTATGCAACGAAAGCATTAAGACGTCTCCCTAAATTTAAGTTTGAATCTCGTGTACTGAAAAAACCATCTAATGACTGCAAAACAAAAGTATATAAGATTGAATTGATGTAAATCAAGATGTTTATGCAACGAAGAAGATTAGAAAAATAAATTATTGAGGGATGAAAGCATGTTTTGTTTCTCTTATGGTATTCAAGGCATTCAAATTAAGAAAATGAAACAAGAAGCATTTGATAAGGATTGGCTTAAATGTTCTGTAAAATTTGCTGCTACTGTCTTGCTTTCTGTTTGCATGAGTATAGGAGGACCTGGAAAATTACGCAGCGTCTACGAATAGGTTATCTCTCAGATATATCAATAATTTTTTTAGGTAGATTTCGTAAGAAATACTACCTATCGCACAAGTTTGTATATCTATCTATCTATATATCTCACTTTTTTAAGGACACGATAACTTCTATAATTCTTCACCAATCTCCACCAAACTTGTACATAAAATTAAAGGAGGTAAAATCTTGGCTAAGTTCGTTAATGGGCAAAATCGGACCAAGGGGGTCGGAATAGAGGGTGTTTTTGTGAAAACCAAAAAAACGCCATAACTTATTATTTAAAGTAGATATCGAATCGGTTTAAAGTTTATATTACTTCTTAAGAATGGGCCAAAAGTATATGCATGACTGATTTTTGATAAATTTAGAAGTGTGCTCAAGGGGCGAAAAAAACAGGGATTTTGAGAGAAAAAAATTCATAACTTCGTCAATTTTTAAGATATCAAGTCCAACTAAATTTTTTGTAAATGTACTTAAAATTATCTAAAACTTTTGAATTTACAAGTTTTTGATAGAACCAACTTTTACCGATGAAAAAAATTAAAAACGAAAAGAAAAAGGGCGCTGAAAAAAGAGAAAAATCCATAACTCCTCAATTTTTAAGATATCAAATCCAATTAAATTTATTTTACATCTCCTCATCAATACCTACAATTTTTATATTGACAAGTTTTTCATAGGACCAATTCGTATAGCAAAATGAAATTAAAGAAAAATAGGAGTTGGAGAAAAAACCTCAAATCCAAACTGCTTACATGCTGACTCATTTTTAAATTCATTTTTGATTTTAAACGCATCCAAATGGTAGATCCTCTTATTTAAAAACTATATAAAGTGACGCATTGGTCAATTTTTTGATAAAGACAGAATATATTTCAAAAAAGGCTACCAAAAAGGATATTTTGAACAGAATTTCCGAAAGTCATCGGGACTGAAAATTGAAGGAAGTATTCAAATAAGAAATTGCGTTTTTTCTGACTCGTTTTTAAATCCCTTTTTGCTCTCAAATGCATCCAATTTACAGATCCTCTTATTTAGGAACTATATAATGTGATGCATTGATCGGTTTTTTGATAAAGACAGAATATATTTTGAAAAAGGCTACCAAAAAGGGTATTTTGAACAGAATTTCCCGAAGTCTTCGTGATTTGAAAATTTAAGGAAGTTTTCACATAGCAAATTGCGTTTTTTATGACTCGTTTTAAAATCCATTTTCGCTCTCAAACGCATCCAATTTACAGATCCTCTTATTTAGGAACTATATACTGTAACGCATTGGCCAGTTTTTTGATAAAGATAGAATATATTTTTAAAAATGCTGTCAAAGTGAGTATTTCGCACAAAATTTTCCGAAGCAATCACGATTAAAGAATTAAGGATGTATTCAAACAACAAATCGGTTATTTTATGACTCATTTTTAAATTCAATTTTTTTCTCAAATGCATTCAACTGACAGTTTTTTGTTATTTAGGAGCTGTATAATGTACTGTTTTGGTCGATTTTTTTTAATAAATTCAGATTTTATTAAAAAAAATATGTTGTCAAAATGGGTATTTTTCTTAAGATGATTCTGATAAAACCAGTTTTTGCTGAAAAATAAAATTAAAATTTTTTCATAAACAGCCAAATGAAGTTATTAAACTGGGTTTATCTCTAATCATATATATATATTTAATGAAATGAGCACTCTTCTAAATCTACCTCCGCCTATAGGCCCAGCCGACAGGAATTTTTTAAGATTACATGATTCCATCATCAGAAGATTTATTTGAATATGATTTCATCTTTCATCAAGATTTATCGTCAATGCATACCTTGTTGTCAACTAAAAATTGCTTCCGCCAACGCAACATTAAGGTACTTTCTTGACCACCAAACTCACCAGACATTAATCCCATCAAAACGTATAGTCCATTATGAAGAAAAATCTCCAATGAAATCCTCCTCAAGTAAAACTTAATGGCACATAAGTCAGTGGTAAGAAAAACTTGAGTTAATGGCACGTATAAAGTCTATTTGAGCTAATAGAGATTAAAATGTTTATAAACACCTCGTTTATAGTATGCAAAATTGATTGCGCTGCTTTGTGAAAGCTAAAGGGGTTGCTAGAAAATGTTACAATCATTGACATAAGATAATATTTTTGCATAAAAAAATAGTATAACATTTTGCACCAATCTAAATTTTATTTTGATATTTTGGTGTGTTTCAGAAAGCTTTATACCTAATTTACTGTGCGAAATATGCGAAATTTATTTTTTTTTCTTTCCTCGAAAATTACCCGTCCCGATTTTGATGAAATTTGGAACCCAAATTCACTGATTTATGCTCAAAACTTATGGCAGACAAATATTTTCTACTACTGAAACTATTTAAGTCAGAGCAATGGAAATTTTCCGGATTTTTTTTTCTTTTTATTATTATTTTCAGAAATGTTTTCATCCTAAACTAATAAATATTTTGTGAAATTGTCTGCCACATGTGGTCTTATATTCATACTCCACTACCAAAAAGATTTTTACCGAAACTTCTCGAGTATTTTAGGGATTAATAGGAGTTTTTGCTGAAAGTTATAATTTTTCGGTGAACTAAACAATTTGCTAGGAAAACTTGCCAGGTGTAAGTTGTGGATTTAGAGGAATGTGGAAAAAAAAAGATCTCGTCATATACGTTAAAAAGTGCAATGGAACTACCCGTCCGAATCCAACCGTTTTCAAGATATCAGTACTAGAAATATGAATGAATAAATAAATAAAATGTTCGCAAGTTAAACATTTATTTGCATTTTTTTAATCCTCCTACCAATACCTTTTTTCGGCCACAAGCAAAATACACTCTTAAAACGAAAGAGCTGATTTGGCTTCTCATGAAAGAGCTGTAAATTTTTCGATCATAAAAGAGTTGTTTTTTAAACGATTAAATCTTCTTGATCTAAATTGGTTATTTAAATAGTTCAACTTCATATAAATTGGTTGAAACTCGAGTTATTTCAACTCTTTTTTGAGAAGCTGCCTTTCAACACTGAGATGAGTGGATTTCAGCTCAACTTGAGCTATTTTGTGGCTGACTTTTTAAGAGAGTACTTTACATGCACTCATTCCCAATTATTTCCTCTCTTTTAGACAGGCACTTCATATTCAATGAAGTTTTCACGTATGGCTGCATTCGTAGAGTTTTTCCATCTGTTTTTGTTTTTTCCAGCACCTTGTTTTATGCAATTTTTTTGACAATTGTGTGGCGTGACGTAATGCATATACTGCATGTGTATATAATGCGTAAAATTGAATGTTTTTCTTGGGCTGGCTTGGCATGCGAACAATTTATATACCGGGTGTCCCAAAAAGGATTGATGGATTTTAAAATACAATAACTTGCAAACGGTGACAGCTATTTAAAAAAAATTGCAGGAGGGTTATGTATAATGTCAGGAGTTTTTTTACCGTAATTTTTTATTTTAGTTTGCAACTCAAACAATAGGTGGCGCTGATGGCAATTGAAGGCCAGGTGATCAGTGCTGAGTGAAGCGTCGACCTGGCCTTCCATAGCCGTCAGCGCCACCTATTGTTCGAGATGCGAACTAAAATAAGAAATTACGGTAAAAAAACTCCTGACATTATACATAACTCTCCTGCAAAAAAATTTTAAATAGCTGTCACCGTTTGCAAGTTATTGAATTTTAAAATCCATCAGTCATTTTTGGGACACCCGGTACCTGCCAGTCATTCCATTTATTTATTCTTGCACATTTCAAATGCTGATATCTCGAAAACGGTTCGATTCGGACGGGTAGTTCCATTATACTTTTTAACGTACATGACGAGATCTTTCTTCTGATACCACACTCGTCTATATCCACAACTTACAACTTGGAATGTTCACTAGTTAGACACTTCTAACTTGTGAGAAAATCTCGCACAATTTTATCAAATATATGCATTAAATATATGCATTAAATTATGTATAAACACTAGGATAAAATAAAGTATAATAACTGACAAGGAAGATTTCCATTCGGGCATACTCAGAAAATTCTGAAAAAATTACAGTGTTCTTCTCATGTAGATATATATGTTTATGTATGTTATTTTGTCATATTGATTTCATTTTCTTCAATGAGTATCTTTCAACTAATTTGTCATGTGAATAGCTTCCAGCCAGTTGGGTGTATTGTGAGTCGAATTCTTAGCTTTCAGCACGACTCATAACAGAAACTGGTTGGATGTTTTTGCTTTTTTGTTAAACTATACACCCCTGAAGAAGTAGTTTAATAGAAAAGCCTTCTACTGTCTTTTTATCCATTTATCTTTCATTATTTTGGTAATCTGCCTTCTATTTCACTTCAAACTTCAACTGTTTCCAATAAGATGATTGTAAAAATACTAGCTTCAGTGGTTTATTATATACTAATATATGAATTATTCTGGTTATATAATGTCCATTTATCCATATATTTCTTAGTAATTTGGTAATCTGCCTTTTATTTCTTTTCAAACTTCAACTGCTTTTATGATTGTAAAAATACTGTTCTCATTAGTTTATTTAATGATATTGTCTGAATAACTTTGGATGTATTTATAAAAGTACATACATATATATATATATAAAACGGCAAAATTTTGGGCAATTTATCACCAGTTGGCGACGAAATAAAATTTCAGAAAATACTTTTTTGGGGGAGGGGGGGCGGTCAAGTACTTTTTAGGGCTAAAATGTTTCATATTGAACTATTTTTTAAAATATTCATTTAAATAACTTTAATTTTGTCGGTTTTATAGCTATAGTTTTGTCATACATACATTTAAATGAAAGTTAAGAATAAAATTTTATGAATTAAAACGAAAATTTTATTAATTAAATTTGTTTCAAACTCATAATTAAGTCCAATTGAGCACCGTCGATTCAATTTTGTTGCTATGGAAACAAAAACTTATCCGATATTGAAATGTCAAATGTTTTATCAAATATGTGAATTAAATTATTCATAACCACTTTTATAAAAATTAATTACGTATAATAAATTAGTGTAAAATGTTACAAAAAATTAATATGAGTGTTCGTGGCATCTCATTCATGTTTTCTCTTAACACTTTACTGCAGATTTTTTTCTATTTTTATGAAAAAAAAATATTCGAAATCTATATATCGGTCTAATAATGGGAAAAATAGTAAGAAAAATTACATTTCAAATTCTCGGCAAAAATTTGATATTTTATGGTGTGTACGATATATATACAATTGGGGTTTTTAGCTCACAGGCTATCATAGCATGAGAGCTTATATGCCCGCCCGTTCTGTATGTACGTTCGTACGTAACGCGATAACTCATGATAAAAATATCCGATCAACTTGAAATTTTGTATATAGGTATATCCTGACAAGGTGCTTCCCTGATTAGTTTTTGGAGTTCATTCGATATGTATAAGAGGGGGAACGGGGGGCTCATGCCCCTCCCTTTAATAGAAATAAGTGGGTTTTTCATGCACTATTAAGAGTTTTTGTTCAAAATTTAGATATAGGATCATTCTAATGAGGCGATTCCGTGACTGTTATTAGGTGTTCATTGAATAAGTATAATCAGGGGGAACGGCGGTTATAATGCCTCTCCCCTTAATTTATATAAATGGGTTTTTCAAGCAGAATTGTAAGATTTCGTTCAAATCTCTCAATAGTTTTGGAAGTTTAATGGTTAAGTATAAAAGAGGGAGATAACTCCTCTTAAATTATACAAATGGCTAAATAGGATTTTATTAAGAATTATCCGATTTGCTCTGAATTTTGGATATAGATTTTTTATATGATAAAGCATGTCCTTGATAGTTTAGGAGGTTCGATGATTAGGTATAAAAAAGGGGAAAGGGGAGAGCTGTTTCCCTTTCTTAATTTCTTTTTCGAACAAAATTAACCCTTGAAAATATAAGGCTGTAATGTGCAATTAGTATGCGTAACCTGTGAGCTCAATGCCATCAGTGTAACTGGGGAGTATTCTTTTTATTTTTCTTTCTTTCTTTCTTTTTGGAGGAACAAATTCTAATTTTTTTGTCGAATGCAGCCATTTGACATGAACAAAATACATTTGGAGTTAAGAACAAAATCAGTGCAGAATGCACGTTTTTTACTAATGTAAAACGTAAAAATATGTGTAACTGTATACATATTACTTAAAAGGTGCATAAGAAAACATATAAAAACTTAAAAATACATTAAAAATATTAAAAGCATTTAAAAAACATTAAAAATTTAATAAACATATAAAAATTTAAAAGTACTTTAAATGTATTTTTAAGTTGTTATATGTTTTATTGTGCACTTTTTAAGTAATATACGTACAGTTACATATATTTTTACGTTTTAAATGGACAAAACAGGTGTCATTCCATTCTTTTTTACTGTACTTCATCAGTTACAGCTATCCCATTGGCCTGATTAGTGGCACATAATGATAAATACAGTGTTTTTATGTATGTGGCATATATGGCGCACGATTCGTGAACTGATAAGAAATTTTATGCAAAACTATGAGATTAGTTTTAGATTTTATTCAGAATTTTTTTGTTAATAATCAAGTGCATTTAATGTTACGAATTGAATATTTCCAACTAAGCGAAAAATTGCCCATGCCAGGAATCGAACCCAGATCCTTGGTCTACAAGGCCAATGGTTTACCTGTTAAGCTAACAGGCCGATAGCCAGATGGGGCTTTTCGCTCAGAAAACCTTCTTAGTAATAACATCTCGCCTGTCATTTAGACAGCTCGGTAGAATAAACAGTAGGTAATGAAACTCTATATAACGATATGTACTAGATAAACTATTATTTTAATTGACCAATAAGGTTATCTGAGCGAAAAATCCCAGCCAGCCATCGCCCAGTTAGCTTAACAGGTAAAGCATTGGCCTTGTAAGCCAAGTATCTGGGTTCGATTACAGGCCTGGGCAATTTTTCTCTCAGTTGAAAATATTCAATTCGTATGATAAATTTACCAATCAATTTGATTGTGCTAAAATAAGGGTGCACTCAATGTTATCAATTCACATGTGCGAAGTTTACAAAGAAACATAATGAGATATTACGAGGTTTGAAATAGATATTATAAAAGGAATAAAGGTAAGACAGCGATCAGTTATTAATTCATTGAAATTCATTTTTGGCGTTAAAGATATACATCAACCCCCCCCCCCCCCAATATAAACAATTAGATTATTTCTTCTTTTAAACTCTTCTTCAGTTTTCGCAGATTTAAGCATTCGTAAAACGTCGAGTTCAAATATTAAAAAAATAATAATCAGTCATTTAAATTTCTTACTTTGTTTCATACATCCCAAATTAAAGTTATCTTAACATGTGACAATGAATAAAAAAATTCAATAAAAAAAAAAAGTCAAATTTGGCAAATTAAAATCATCTTCGTATCTCATACATATTAATATTTCCCGAAAAATGTAGGTAATAGAACCACCACTTAGACATTTATACTAAAATCAATTCAGCCACAACTAATGACAACTTCTAACTAAATCTGAAGTTTGATGAAAATCCGGGCGTTAACTTTTGAGATAGAACTATTGCAAAAATTATAAAACAATTCCACATAGCAGCGCTACCTGCCGGGCGATTTGCACCAAAAACTAATCAGGACGAATTTTTATCAGGCCAAACTGAATCTGAAGTATCACGAAAATGTACGGAATAGAAATGCATTCAAATGCATAATCAATGTATAAATCGTACAATTAATGGCTGTTTTCTGGAAATATAGCTATTGCGGAATACAAGAAAAATGCAGCATAGCAGTGCGATTTGTTGTTCGATTTGCACCAACAATTAAACAGGAGTAGTTTCAAGAACTATCTGAATCTAAAGTTTGATGAAATTTCGTGCATTAGTTCAAGAGATAGAGCTGACACGAAAATCATGAATAATGCAGCACTGTAAAATATTTGTGTAACGTTACTTCATAAAACTGGTGGCAGCCCTGCTGTCTCCAATTTGGTGGAGTATTTTAACCAATATAATCGATGTAATATTGCAATGTTACACCAGTAATGCATGTTTTTATAACACGATTATGTAAATGAAAAATTACTCAATGAAGTGTAAATCGTAGCTGCCACCAATTTTATGGAGTAACGTTACCACAAATGTTTTACAGTGAGCATAGCAGTACCCCTTGTTGAGCAACGTACACCAAAACGTTATCACAACCAATTTATGCTAAATCTAAAATTTTATAATCTAAATCTAATATTTCTAGAGATATAGCTGTAACAAAATCTGTAGCAGACAAATGTAGCAGACAGCCCCACGAGTAAGACGTTTTAAACAAAAAAACAATCAGTACTAATTTATGTCGGGAGTAACTGAATCTAAAATTTTATTAAATTCCGTTCGTTAGTTCTTGAGATAGAGCGCCAACATTTTTTTTTCACATATGCAGACTCACAGAATCACAGAGTGAAAGACATTCATTTTGTAAAAAGATTTCTTTTAGGATTTCTGACCCCTAAAACGGTAAATCAGTCGAAAACCGTAATTTGAAAATTTTCAGGAAACCAACTGTTTCTTCGTGTAAAGATAAAAGAAAATAATAAGATTAAATTAATAGGAAACAGCAATTTAAAAATCAAGTTCATATGAAATTTTAAACATTCTATCGTCTGCATGTAATATTCTTATTTCCAGATGTATTACAACAGAACATTTTAGGTTCGTCAATAAAGTCACTTAAAATGTGATAAATAAAATAAATTGTATCTTTTATTAAAATTCTTTTTCAGTTTCTAGAACTGACATTTCATTTACAAAATACACTGTAAGAAAAAAAGGGTCAATCCACTAAAAAAACTTTAGTGATCCTTGTAATTACTAAAAAATTTTTAGTAATCTTAGTCGGTTACAAGAAAATCTGTAAGAATTACTAGAAAAAAGTTAGCAACGAATAGAGTTAATAGTTTTATATTTTTAATAGCTATTACTAAGTCTCAGTTGGTGTGTTCTGATAGCATAGTGATTTTAGTAAAGGACTCCAGGCTAAAAGGTCCCGGGTTCGAAACTGGCCACCGCCAAATACGCCCCGAATGTATGGAGTGTAAGTACTCGTTAATAAAGGGATTATAAAAATCCTGTCGGAGCAGGTAGCAATGTTTGTTGCTGCCATTTTTTGCGGTTTTGCCGAAAATCTTCCGCTTCAGAAGTCTGGATGCAGCTCGAAACAAGCTCCTGCCCTTCGGGCGCACGTAATGGTTATTAAAAATAATTTTGGAGCTATTACTAAGATTTTCTTGGTGGCTCATACTAAAAATTTTTAAGTTAGTTATACAAAAAATTCTTTTGTTCAGTTTACAAAAGAAATGCTTGTTTCACTTGCAAAAAAAAGCTTGTAATGGTTACTAAAAAATTCTGTGGAACACAAATTTGCTAAGAAATTTTTAGTAACCTCTTGAATTTTTTTTACAGTGTACTTGTATGCCAGGTCATTAATATTGATCTATACATATGTATGTCTTTATGGCAACAGCAGATGCAAAACGAAAAAAAAAATAAATAAACGCTGTAAACAAAATGTTCACACTCAAAAAATGTCGATACATTTATTTCGTTCCATAGACTATTTAATGTTTCAAAAGCTACTCAAATAACTCAATCTTATTTTTTTCTTCAAGAATAAATGGCGGAGTAATTTATTTGATTTATGAGAATGCTTAATTTCCTTGAAATTCATAATGTCTGTGTAAATGATTATGTTATGTTTTTTAAAAATATTTGTAAACACTTATGCTATAATTTATTCAGCATATTTTGTTTAAAATCGAAAAGAATGAGTTAAAAATATTTTTGGAATATGAAACTTACAAATAGTTACATATAATAAATAAAAATAAAATGTTAGATTAAAATTAATATGAGTGAACGTCCCAGTCGCGTCTTCTTTTAATCCTTCACTGCCCGATTTTTTTTTATATTAATGAAAAATAAGATTTCAAATTTATATATCATTCTAATAACGGGAAGTTTTCAGCTGAAATTTGATATTTTACGGCGTGTACACTATATATACAATTGGGGATTTTCAATATTGTATTGCTACTTTTCTCATTTAAATGGGCTTATACATACATGCCAACCTCCGGCTTTTTAAAAATCAAACAATTCTATTTCAAACCAGAAATTTATTTAATTAACGTATTTAAATAATTTTCAAACGGCTAACTTATTCAATCCAAAACACTTCTACTCAAACTATTTTCCTGGTTCAATGTATGTATTTTTAATTTTTAAAAAGCCGGAGGTTGGCAACTCTGTCTTATATTAATTAATTTTATCTGCACAACACTCAGCAACTATCTTTATATTAATACACATTAACATGTAAACATTTTATCGTCTTCTTATGATATTCTTATTTCCAGATGTATTACTACAGAACATTTTAGTTTTGTCAATGAAGTCATCTAAAATGTGGTAAATTAAATAAATTGTGCTCTTCCTTAAAATTCTTTTTCAGTTTCTTGATCTTACATTTCATTTATAAAATACTTGCATGTCAGGTCATTAATATTGGTCTATATATATATATATATCTATGTCTTTATGGCAAGAGCAGAAGAAAAGCGAAAAATAAAAAAACCCTGCAAACAAAATGTTTACATTCAAAAAATATCGATAAATTTATTTCGTTTCCACAGACTACTTAATGTTTCAAAATCTATTCAAATAACTAAATCTTAATTTTTTTCTTTTGGAAAGGGCTGAGTAATTTATTTGATTTATGTGAATGCTTTATTTCCTTGAATTTCATAATGTCTGTGTAAATGATTATATTATGATTTTTAAAAATATTTGTAAATGCTTATTGCTGTAATTTATTCACCATCTTTTGTTTAAAATCGAAACAAATGAGTAAAAAATATTTTTGGAATATGAAACATACATATATGCGTATACGAAATAATTAATATTTTTAAACAAATGATACAGAACCGTTAAAAAAGTGACATATGATATCATTTAAAAAAGAATTCTTTTAGGATCTCTGCCCCCTAAAACGATAATTTAGTCGAAAATCTTAATTTGAAAATTTTCAGGAATCCAAAAGTTTCTGCTTGTAAGGATAAAAGAAAATAATAAGATTAAATTAATAGGAAACAGCAATTTAAAAATCAAGTTCATTTGAAATTTTTTGCACTACTTGGTTATCTTGTCGACCAAAAAATTATCGCCAAATTATAAGATTAAATGCCGATAATGGATGACCGTGAATGTCACATTAATTGATATTAAATAGGATTTACGCGTTTAAAACGTCATTAAGTGATTTTTATATCGACTTATTATTTGTATTTTTATTAATATTCTACTAATTATTTGTTTTTTGGTTATTTAAAATAAAAATTATTTCAATATGTATAATTTGGCGAATTTGTTTGACGGAATAACCAAGTAGTACCAATTTTTTTAAACATTTTATCGTCTGCATATGATTATTCTTATTTCCATATGTATTAGAACAGAACAATTTAGTTTTGTCAATAAAGTCATTTAAAATGCTTTAAATTAAATAAATTTTGTGCTTTATTAAAACTAGCATACCCAGCCCGCTTCGCCGGGCTTAATTTGAAGGTTTATTTAATAATTTATGTGTATGGTACGCTTCCCGGACCATCGGCACTCCACGTGCGTCGGGTGAGCGTCAGAACAAACTTTCAGCATATACATATGGGTGGTTGTACTTGAATGCACAGACCTGCGCGTTTTTTTCTATCTTGCTTTTATACCTCTGGACCGAGTTGGCGCATTGCCAAGATTTGCTTCCTCTGGACCGAGTTGGCGCATTGCCAAGATTTGCTTTCCCCTGTGCCTCAATTAATTAATTATCCTCGGAATTCCTTTTATTTATAGAGATTCTTTTTCAGTTTCTTGATCTGACATTTCATTTACAAAATACTTGCATGTCAAGTCATTAATATTGATCTATAAATATGTATGTCTTTATGGCAACAACAAATGCAAAGAGAAAAATAAATAAAAGCTGCAAATAAAATGTTCACACTCAAAAAATATCACTACATTTATTTCGTTTCCACAGATTATTTAATGTTTCAAACTCAATTCAAATAACTAAATCGTAGTTTTTTTTCTTTTGGAATAAATGGCTGAGTAATTTATTTGATTTATGTGAATGCTTAATTTCTTTGAAATTCATAATGTCTTTACAAAATACTTGCATGTCAAGTCATTAATATTGATCTATACATATGTATGTCTTTATGGCAACAACAAATGCAAAGCGAAAAATAAATAAAAGCTGCAAATATAATGTTCACACTCAAAAAATATCACTACATTTATTTCGTTTCCACAGACTATTTAATGTTTCAAACTCAATTCAAATAACTAAATCGTAGTTTTTTTTTTTCTTTTGGAATAAATGGCTGAGTAATTTATTTGATTTATGTGAATGCTTAATTTCTTTGAAATTCATAATGTCTGTGTAAATCATACGTAATTATGATTTTAAAAAAATTTGTAAGCGCTTATCTTATTATTTATTCACCTTATTTTGTTAAAAATCGAAACAAATGTATTAAAACTACTTTTAGAATATAAAATATAAATATTTTAAATAAATAGTATAAAGTTTAAAAAAGGGATATAAAATGCCATTAATAAGTTGCCTTTAAAATTGTATGTTCTCAAAATGCTCTCTTTTTAAGTGCGTTCGTATTTATATAAATACGTAGCACCTACAGGGTGAGTCTTAAATATCGAAACAATAGGCTATCTCCTTAAATATTGCCCCTAGACCCATACTTCCAGTTGCAAAAAATCATAAAAAAAGTTGAATTTTTTGATAAGATAAGTTGTAACTCCATGGGGGGTCTGTTTTAAAAAATACGAAAATTAAATTTTTATACGGCCCCCAGAGGATAAAACTTCCAATTAGAAAAAATTTCTTTATCCCTTTCTGAATTGAACAAAAAAAATTTCATCTCGATATCTGCAAATCCCCGATAGATATTAATATCCAAAACTGTCCAAAATTCCTGACTTACACCATTTAAGCATGCCTCTGAGCGCAGCAAAATTAGTTCATTTGAAGTACAATTAAGGGATCGACCATAAATTTACGTATTGTTAAATGTCGATCCAAGACAACATTTAAACTTTTAGATATAAAATAAAAGCGTATAGGTTTTTGCTTTAAACTTCGATAAAATATGCTAGATGTCTGCAATATTTCGACCTTGCCGCCAACTTCGTAACTGGCTAGACTCATTGAACGGACCGTCTTATTAAACACTTATTAAAAGTGTTATCAAATTAAGAGATATTAATTAAACTCTCATTAAAAGTGTCTTAAAAACTTATTGGCGCAGGCAATAAGTTTAGTAAATATAGTAATAGCGAAAATGACTCTTCTATTAGCGGAATCAATGGAAATATATTTTAATAAATTACATAGAAATATTTTAAAAAATCTACTTTATACTACAGTTAAACCGCTATAACGGACACTCCCGAATAGCAGACACCTCTGTTTAACGGACTATTTTCCAATCCCCATTCTCAAAACCTAAATTTGTGTATGTTTAACCGCTGAATAACGAACATTCCGAACAGTGGACACTATTTAAGGCGATAAAGGATGAAAAAGTATTTTTTAAGGACAAAAAAAAATGAAAAAAAGTAAAAAGGCCTCTAAATTTATCAGAGAATTTTGTGATAAATGAGCAGGGGAAAATCCCCCTCCCCCACATTCAGAGTTGAATTGAAGGGGTTGCCAAGGAGGGACATCTTCCAGAGCATTGAAATATCCCCTCGGAAAATTGAGATTTTATGCTTTTAACAGCCAAAAAGTGCAATCCCCCTCCCCGACCGGAACTGTATAATGTTCAATAATGTCACTTTGAAAAACAAATTACATGTAATCGCAAGCAAAAGTTAACTTTTATAACAGGGTTTTTTCACAAGCATGTAATGAACAGTGGGTAAAGGTGTGTACAGTTTTATTTAGCCCCATTGCTAAAAAATAATTTTAATTTCTGATTAATCATATAAAAGAGGTTTTAGGACACATAAAAGTCAATTAATAAAATGTTAAACGTTTCTTAGCACTTTTTGAATATCTTTGATTTTCCCAATAGCGGACACCTCTGAATAGCGGAATATTTCTGCGTTCCTGAGGTGTCCGTTATTTAGAGGTTTTACTGTATTCAGTTTCAAAATTTATGAAGGTTTTAAACCTATTTTTGCTTTCTTCTATTTTTACAAGAAGAAAGTATTGGATTCATGAAAATTTTGAATTCCGGTTTTCGATGGATTCACACGTTTTAGGGCTCAGAGATACCGAAAAACATGTTTTTATGAAATGTCTGTCTGTGAGTCACAGCACAATGAAAAAATTTGAAATCGTCGTGATAAAAAATAAAGTTTAAATCAACTGACGCATTTAAACAGTAATTAAAAAAGGTGAAAATGGCAAAACTTAAACAAAATCTGAAATCGAAACTATACAGCATTTAAACGTTAGGAGCCCATTTTTGCCCATCTTAAAACTAAATGCACTTCATTGCATCAAATGTTTTTATTTCAGTATTTCTCATTTTTAAACTGACATACTTCAATAACCGTCGGTTACGGTAACTTTTCAGCTCAGAAAATTTACTTTTAAAAATATGATTTGTTTACAAAAATTTCTTTTTTTTAATATTGCTATTTTAAATACTTTTATTATTTTTTTTAAATACGTATTATTTAAAATGCTGAATTAAAATTGTAAATTAGACATTTTCGTTTAATCAAAAGAAAAAATTCAACGCGACAAATAATATTTTGAGTTATAACAATTTTAATTTACTCAATTTTTTTTTTGAAAAAAAATATTAAGAAGTCTTATGATGTGATAATGCATACAAATTATATGGTTAACCATCACAAAACATTCAAAATTCCAACTTTATAAATAAATAAATAAAATAAATATTTCCTGGACCCATTACAGCAACATTGTTTCTTCAATTACACACATTTCAATTTGTGTCTGATCCCTTGAAGCCTCACGATTTATTAAAATTGTCATAACTCTCTCAGTTTTGAAGATATCAAGATGAAATTTTTTTTGTTCAGTTCAGGAATGAATAAGGAAAAATTTTCTAATTGTATGTTTTATCCTCTGAGGGCCGTATAAAAATTTAATTTTCGTATTTTTTAAAATAGACCCCCCATGGAGTTGCAACTTTTCTTATCAAAAAATTCACCTTTTTTATGAAACTTTGCAATTGGAAGTATGGGTCTAGGGGCAATATTTAAGGAGATAGCCTATTGTTTGGATATTTATGACTCACCCTGTATACCTATCGTTTAGTCTGACCGTCTGACTGTCCGTTCGTACGCATATAACAACGCAAAAATTTCCCATCCAAATCGTGCAAATTTTAAAATATTTAATTTCTGCATAATTTTGTCGAGTCATTTCATATTTTATAAAAATCGGATGGATAATTCAATTACGGCCCAATCAAAAGTATTCCGTTACACAACGGCCGATGGAAAAAATAGTTTCAACTGCATTTTAATGATGTTATACTCTTTTGAACAAAGCAAAACTGATATGCATTTTACAGAACACTTAGTTTTGTCAATAAAATCATTTAAAGTGTGGTAAATTAAATAAATTGTGTTCTTTATTAAGATTCATTTTCAGTTTCTTTATCTGACATTTCATTTACAAAATACTTGCATGTGAGGTCATTAATATTGATCTACATATGTATAAATCTGTTTTATGGCAACAGCAGATGCATAGCGAAAAATAAATAAACGCTGCAAACAAAATGTTCACACTCAAAAATATCGATAAATTTATTTCGTTTTCACAGAAAACTTAATGTTCCAAAATCTATTCAAATGACTAAATCGTTTTTTTTTTCTTTCGGAATAAATGGCTGGGTAATTTGCTTAATTTTCTTGAAATTCATAATGTCTGTGTAAATGATTATGTTACTATTTTTAAAAAATATTTGTAAACGCTTATGTTGTAACTTATTGAGCAACTTGTGTTTAAAATAGAAACAAATGAGTTAAAAATATTTTTGGAATATGAAACTTACAAATATACGTATAAGAAATAATTAATATTTTTTAAACAAATAATACAAAATCGTTAAAAAAGTGATATAAGGTATCATTTATACTTTGCTTTTAATATTCATAATTAAAATTGTATATTCTTAAAATGCTCTTTTTAGGTGCGTTCGTAATTTATAAATACGTAGCGCCTTATTTGTCAGCATTTGTCATTCAGTCCGACCGTCTGTCTCTCCGCTCATCCACATATAACGAGGCAAAAACTATCCAACTGAATCGTTTGAAATTTAAAATATATAATTTCTGCATATTTTCGTAGAGTCATTTCAAATTTTATGAAAATTGGATCTATAGTTCAATTACAGAGACAATCAAAAGTATTCAGTTATATTACGGCTAATGGGGAAAAAATAGATTCAAGTGCATTTTAATGACATTACACTCTTTCGAACATAAAATAATTTATATACATCTATAAAGTGTATACTAAATATATACACTATCTCCGGTGCGCAGAATATTGTTTTTATTAATTTACAGAGCCACGAAAAAGAAGTCCATTATATAATGGTATAGAAATTAAATAAATTGTGTTCTTTATTAAAATTATTTTTCATTTCCTGATCTTACATTTCATTTACAAAATACTTGCACGTCAGGTCATTAATATTCATCTATACATATGTATGCCTTTATGGCAAGAGCAGAAGCAAAGCGAAAAATAAATAAACGCTGCAAACAAAATGTTCACACTCAAAAAATATCGCTAAATTTATTTCGTTTCCACAGACTACTTAATATTTCAAAATCTATTCAAATAACTAAATCTTATTTTTTTTTCTTTTGGAATAAATGGCTGAGTAATTTATTTGATTTATGTGAATGCTTAATTGACTTGAAATTCATAATGTCTGTGTAAATGATTATGTTAGGATTTTTAAAAACATTTGTAAGCGCTTATGTTATAATTTATAGAGCATCTTTTGTTTAAAATCAAAACAAATGAGTTAAAAATATTTTTGGAATATGAAACTTACAAATATGCGTATAAGAAATAATTAATATTTTTAAGTAAATAATACGAAATCGTTAAAAAAAGGTTTTATAAGATATCATATATTTGTTGCCGTTAATATTAATAATTAAAATTGTACATTCTTAAAACATTCTTATTGTATATTCTCTTTTATGTGCGTTCGTAATTTATAAATACGTAGCACCTATAGTTGTCGTTCAGTCCGTCCAACTGTCTGTCCGCTCGTCCACATATAACAACGCAAAAACTATCGAACTAAATCATTTGAAATTTAAAATATATAATTTCTGCATATTTTCGTAGAGTCATTTCAAATTTTATGAAAATTGGATGTATAGTTCAATTACAGAGACAATCAAAAGTATTCAGTTATATTATGGATAATGGGAAAAAATAGTTTCAAATGCATTTTAATGACATTACACTCTTTCGAACATTAAAAAAAATTGATATACATCTATGAAGTGTATACTAAAATATACTCGAAGTAACATTGTTTGGGACGCGTTTTAGTTATGTTAAACTTCTTCTCCTTTTATGAAACTGATATATGTTTCTGAGGTTTACTAAATTTTACTTCCCGTATAATAGAAAACAGATAGTATTTACAGGGACACACAAAAAATTTCGGCTACTATACGGTATCCGAAGTACTGTACACTATTACACCAAGATCTAAATATATTTAAAACTTCGTTATAGTTACGAACGCAGCTCATTTGCTACGTTTGGCGTTTGATTTCCGACTTATTTTTTCTTTTATGTTCTATATATGTATTTATGTACATGCTGTAGGCTAATTAAAAATTCCGGCTCTTTGCAAAGAGCCTTGGCCCTAGGTTAATTGAAGTATCATCTTAGTTTTTCCTATTGGCCTGATATTTTTTTAGGCCTGTTGCAAAGAACTTAAACCGATTTAGTCTAACTGGAAAAGGATCGTTTCTTTCTAAATCAGCTTGATACTTTTTAGACTTATATGAAAACAGTCTACAAAGAATTAGTCTAATTCTCCATTTTTTAACATTTTCATAAACTGTCGATAAGTATTTACAGCTTCAGTTTGCCTGTATATGCTCAAACACTTAATTTGACATCTACCGGACGTCTACCGAAGAACAAACAAACAAACAAAAAAAAAACTCTAAAGCTAGGGGTAAAAAAGTATTTTTTCCCCCTCGCTACTTGTCCACCCCACTCATGACGCTATTTGTCCACCCAGTTGTTCAAGCTGCTTTCTTCTCATTGGTTGCTTTTCTTTAGGCGAGATCGTTCCCGTAGCGGGTATATAAGCTTGAGTTCCTCTGTTTCTTTGCTCAGTTTCACTTTTTCTAGCTCGCTGAGTTTTGCACTGATGAAGAATCTCGATAGTAGATTCAAAACAGCTGTTTGCTACATTTTCATACATTATTTGTGCATTTATAATCGTTGGTTTTCAATCTTTAAATATTTAGTAATGCTTGTAATTAATTACTGCTTTGAACTGGATAATGAAAGGTTATACGAATTTGACAATAATTATGAATATATGATCAGTTGTTAAGATTTTTTTTTTTCTTATTTGATCTTTTTTATGTTCGGTTAGCAAAATTCGAAGCAGGCGAATGTTGCTAATTATAAATATAACTATATTTTGGCAAAAATCGATGCATTCAAATTGATGTTGTCATAGAAAATTTCAAGTCATTTTAATAAATTGTTTGTGGGATAATATTCTTTACTGAAATGCTACTCAGAAAGTGTAAGGTAATTTCTTAAAATATGGATATCTTCGTGTCTTATTGTTGCGCAGTGCTTAGTTCATAAGCATCTACCAACATATCATGCGGATTACACTGTAAAAAAATATGTAAAGTTACTAAAAATTTTTCAGGAAACTGGGATTTCTACAATTTTTTATGTAACTGCAACAGCAAAACTTCATGTAACAGATATAGATTTACTCTGAAAATCAAAAAATCTGTAAAGTTACTAAGAAATTTTCGGGAAACTGGGATTCCCAGATTTTTTCATGTAACTGCAACCCAGGTTACCAATAAAATTTTAGTAGGATAACTGTAATTTTAGTAGCTTAGTTTGTAAAGTTACAGATTTTTGTAGCTTTACAAAAATTAGTTTTGTATATTTACATCTTTTCGTGCACAGTGTACTGATAAAATATTAGTAACTATACAGATTTCGGTAACTTTACATCTGTAGGATTACAAATTTTTTTACAGTGTGTTGTCGCTGTGGGGGTATCTACAAGGGTCGTAAGCTTCTGGTAAATTTTCAGAAAAAATATTTTTTTTTTTTTTTTTTTGTTTTTTTAAACTTAGGTTAAATGCATGAAATTTCGCTT
The DNA here is from genome assembly GCA_964019185.1 of Maratus speculifer. Lineage (NCBI taxonomy): Eukaryota > Metazoa > Arthropoda > Arachnida > Araneae > Salticidae > Maratus > Maratus speculifer. The sequence continues at coordinate 416,202,253 of OZ025290.1, forward strand.
CATTTAAGAAGCTATTTTCTGTAAGTAAATACTGGTACTTAAGAATTTCCTGATCTTGAAATTTGAGGATAAGTACGCATTCTGTAAATCTATCACTTGATGAAAAACATGAATGGAGTCTGATCCTTCATGAATCAATTTTGTCTATAGTGCTACTGTGGAAACGAATAGCACCAAATTACGACGGTTTGTATTCTGACAGTAAATAGTCTCATGGTACGGTCGCTTGAAATGCAGAGAGAAACTGTAAGTGTCCAGAAAATATTCTTATGAAACAACATCTTTTGCGGGAAGGATAAACTGACTAGGGAACCTTTTCAAGTGTAAAATGTGGATTTGGACGAGTGTGGTATCAAAAGAAGAATATCGTCATATACATTAAAAAGTGCAATTGAACTACCCGTCCGAATCCAATTCTTTTCGAGATATCAGCACTCGAAGTGCCAATGAATAAATAAATAAATTGTTCAGAAATTAAAAATGTCTTTGCATTTTCTTAATCTTTCTGCCAAAACATCTTCCCTAGCTACGAACTATATCTTTTACACCCGCTTATTGTTAGTTATTTCCTCTCTTTTAGACAAACATTTCGCCTCCTACGAAGTTTTCTTGTAGAGTTGCACTCGGAGAGTTTTTCGATCTGTTTTTATTATTTCCAGTACTTCGTTTTATGCAAATTTTTCAAAAAATGTGTGGTGTGACATAATGGATAAATTGTATTATATATGAGGAGCCCAGAATCCAAGGGGTACAAGTGACAAAATGTCGATTTGGAGTAAATTGAGTTTAAAGATAATTGATGTTAAATTGGAACATCAATAACAATTGACTAAATTGAAATAGGAAACATCTGCTTGTTGCATTCTAATCTTTGAACTCTCATTTCAATAACTGTTAAAAAAATAGGGTACAATTTTCTTTAAATGTATAATTAATCAATATTGTTTGTTTTTTGAAAAAAGTGGTTTATCTCTTTAACTCCCCAAATAATCAGAAAATGACCTATAATTCTTTATCTGAAATGAAAAAAGCATATTTTCAGATACCCTGTGCACTTAACTCAATTTTTTCAATTTTGTCACTTATACCCCTTGGCTTCTGGGGTCCTCACATAGTGTGTAAAATAGAATATTTTTCTTAGGTTGATTTGACGCGAATAATTTATATACCTGCATGTCAATTTATTTATTTATTCATTCACACTTCAAGAGATTATATCTCGAAAAAGGTTGGATTCGGACGAGTACTTCCATTGCACTTTTTAATGTACATGACGAGATCTTTCTTTCGATACCACACTCATCCAAATCCATAACTTACACCTGGGAACGTTCCCTAGTGAGTTCAAATAATTTAAAATGTTGAGAAATGAAAAAAATCAAAAAGAGATGTTGTACATAGTATAGTTATCAGTACAAAGCATGTCGTATTACACAGTACAAGGATGGAAAAAACTGCTTCCTGAAGGATCAGACTCCATTCATAATTTACATCAGTTGTATATTGTAAAAAAACTGTAAAGTTACAAATTTTTTTTGGAAACTGGGATTCCTAGAACTTTTTTTATGTAACGGCAACAGAAAAAATTCATGTAACAGATACAGAATTGCACTGATATTCAAAAAATCTGCAAGGTTACTCAGAATTTTTTAGCAAACTGAGATTCCAAGAATTTTTCATGTAACAGAAACCCAGGTTACGTACAAAATTTTAGTAAGATAACTGTAATTTTAATAGAATCGTTTGTAAATTTACAGATTTCTGTAACTTTACAAAAATGTTAGTAACCATAAGTGTATAGTAGTAGATAAAGTGTTAGTAACCATACAAATTTTGACAACTTTACATCAGTAGGATCTGCAGATTTTTCTTTACAGTGTTTTTTGTTACCAGGGGACATGAATTTTAAGATGAGGAAATTTTTCAGTACTTGTTTTTTCTTATAGAAAATCTTTTCTTCAAAGAGGTGCAATTTCGTGCGTTTAACGTATTTTTATTTAAAAAAAAATATATACCAATATTTTCCCTGAAGATATCCCAAAAGAATACGAGCCCTGTAGATATCTCTACAGCGACAATACGCTGCATAATATATTGGTAGATGCTTATGGACCAAGGAATTTGCAACAGTGGGACTCGAAAGTATCCGTATTTCCAAAAATTACTTTACTCTCTGAGTGTCAATCAGTACAGAATATTATCTCCAAAACATTTTATTAAGTTGACTTGAATTTTTCTATGTTTACAATAGTTTGAATATATTTATATTTTGCTACTACATTGATTGTATATGATAACGTCCGTCTAAACTATAAATGGTCATCATTTGGAAATAGATGTTATTTTCAGTCAAAATTTACAATACATTTTACGCTGTGATTTTAAACAGAATTAGTAAGGAATATTTAATTTTCGGTGGCACTGTATGCACAGGCATAATTAACGAGAAATCCCTATTTTTACTTTTTGTTCTTCATGCATTTGTTATGCTTCTAATTTACTTCCTTAAACTTTTTATGCAGAATGGATGTTTACACAACCTGCTCTACGTCTTACATTAATGTTATTAAACCTACAATATTTTTACCTATTTGGAAAATATTTGTTGCCCTCTATACAGAAGCATATCTGAATTATTTTATAGGTTGAATTCCACAAATTATTTTATTTTATTCGTTTTCTGATTGGTCCATGTTTAATGTCCAAAAACGGAATACTTCTGTTGCCACGATGACACGTTTTTTTTATTGGTCCATGTTTAAGGTCCAAAAGTGGTGTACTTCTGTTGCGACGATGGCAAAAAATAGTAATAAAAACTTTTTTTAAAAGTAATAATTTTAAAACAGATTGTGATAAAGATTTCAATTAAATTTCCTTTAAAAATGTATATTTTCGTAGCGAAAAAATACATTTTTAGATACATATAAACACATTATAAACATATTTTTACACAATTTTTACATGTAAAAATTTTAAATGCGCGATGTTTGAAGTTTAAAAATTTGCACTTCTGAAAATTGTAAAACCGAAATTTCATTTAAAATTTGTTCATCATGGATCCAGAAATCTTAATGTTTAATCCATGCCGTACGGTACGTAATATGAGGCGTTTGGAAGTCAGTCTTATTAACTCCATCCAATAAAAATGCACATTTAAAGCAGTTAAAGTTGTATATCAACTAATTAGTGTTTTTTATCATTGGTCTGGAAATATTAATATTTAATGCATGGCGTATGTAATAATGACTCGTTATGATCATCCTAAAAATGATGATTATTATCATTATTAATTTAAAGGTAGAGTTTGTTTATAAGTCTTTATAATTTTAGTCTTTGAAAATATCATTTACCAAATAGTTGTTGTAATTTGTTAAATTATTATTATAATTACAATTATTATTATTATTATTATTATTATTATTATTATTATTATTATTATTATTATTATTATTATTATTATTATTATTATTATTATTTAGAGTTAAAATATTTTACTCCCCTTTGGACACCTTTTAATCAATAATGCTTTAAAAATAATGCTTTCCTGAAAGTAGAATGCATTATTTAAATTATATTTTTAGTTAAAATTAGAATAAGTAATTATTAATTTTATTTATACATCTTAACGTACTTCTGACTAAATTCATAATTTCTTTATATTTAGTTTAATTCATCCCAAATAAATACTTTTCTAAAGCTAATTTAAAAACTATATTTAGAAGCCAACACTGATATAAAATACATAAGTATGTGTTTTTAATGTATATATCTGGATAAATACTCGTTTTTAATATTTATTTTTATGTTTTTTTTCTGCAAAATTAAATAGATTTAAAAAATATATATTAAACAATTAGATTTAAATTAAAAAGATTTATACGCATAAAAAATAAATAAATTATTTGATTTGCTTTAAAAATTAGTATGATTAAAACACCTTTGTATTCATAAATCCAATCAAGATTAAAAATAAATTTACTTATTTAACAATGTCAAACAGTTAAAAAAAAGGGATTATTTGAAAAATGCAAAATTTATTATTTTTAATTATAATCGGGTGTAATTTAAAATTATTACATTTTATTAAGTTCCATGCTTTATCTATTTGTGTGGGCTCTTTACTAATAAAAATATAAACACAGCGCCGGCGGCTTAAATCACAAACCATTTTCTGAAATAAAGGATTCACAACGGAAATCATTTGATTTGCTTTAAAAATTAGTGTAATTAAAAACATCTTTGTATTCACAAATCCAATCAAGAATAAAAATAAGTTTACTTATTTAACAATGTCAAACACTTGAAATAAGGAATTTTTGCAAAAATGTAAATTTTTTTATTTTTAATTATAATCGGGTGTAATTTAAAATTATTACATTTTATTAAGTTTCATACTTTAACTATTTTTGTGGGCTCTTTACTAATAAAATTATAAAAACAACGCCGACGGCTTAAATCAAAAAACATTTTCTGAAATAAAGGATTCACGAAGGAAATTGTTTCCCATTTCACTGATTTCCATGAAAAAGAAATTCGGCTAAGCTGAAAAAGATTTCCGGTGCTGAAGAAATCATTATAGTTCTTTATTCCTGCTTGCGGGTTATCATCCATTATTGATATTTTTTAGATTAGTTACGAAATATTATCGAATTCACTATTGAATTGATAGATTTTATTTTATTTTCAAACATGTGTAATTATTTATCTTTCATAATATACTGCAGAACATAAAATAGATTTAAATCGATTGCAATAACAGTTGAAATAGTAAATATATAGCTGCAAACTTTTATCCTTTTACTTTTATTTTATTATTTTTTAAAAGAAAATTTATTTTATTAAATCATCGAAAAAAATAAATAAGGCGTATTTTTTTACTTCGAAATAGTAAAAAAACACCCTAAATGTTCGCATCAGAGGTGTGCAAATTGTAATTGTATTTTTATTAATTAATTACATACAAATTGTCAATGTTTTTTATCTGTGTGCTTTATAGATTTTTCATTGAAAAAAAAATGAGATACTCAAAAATGAGTAAATGGATGTACTCATATCGAAATGAGTATGTTTGGATAAAAAAAAATCACATTGCTTTCTCAATTTTTAAACATCATATATTATCATAATGAAACAAATAAAAATATAAACACATGGTCGACGGCTTAAATCAATAAACATTTTCTGAAATAAAGGATTCACAACGGAAATTGTTTCCCATTTCACTGATTTCCATGAAAAAGAAATTCGGCTGAGCTGAAAAAGATTTCCTGTGTTGAAGAAATCGTTATAGTTCTTTATTCCTGCCTGCGGGTTATCATCCATTATTGATATTTTTAGATTATTTACGAAACATTATCTAATTCACTATTAAATTGATAGATTTTATTTTTTTTAAGCACGTGTAATAATTTATCTTTCATAATACACTGCATGCAATAGAATAGATTTAAATCAGTTGCAATAACAGTTGAAACAGTAAACATATAGCTGTAAACTTTTATGCTTTCACGATTCTTTTATTATTTTTTAAGAGAAAATTTATTTTATTAAATCATCGAAAAAGAATAAATAAGGCGTATTTTTCTATTTAGAAATAGTAGAAAAACATTCTAAGTGTTCACATCAGAGGCGTGAAAATTTGTAATTGTAATTTTGTGTAATTAATTGCATACAATTTGTCAATGCTTTTTTATCTGTGTGCTTTGTAAAGTTTGTGTGTATAGCTTTTTAACTGAAAAAAAAAATGAGTATGTTTGGATAAAAAATTATCACATTGCTTTCGCAATTTTGAAACATCATATGCTATCAAATCCAAACAAACGATAATTTTGTACCCTATATTGGTTTATTTCGTTCATGGCGGCATAACATATGCTTATTAAAGTAAATATTAAATTATATACTGTATTTTTAAATAATTTAATAATGCTTGCAAATATTGCTTTTGTCATAAAAAAATATTGGATTTGGGTATTTTGCTAATATTTTTGCTATTTTTCGTCATAAATAATCAATCAAACGTTTATAGTTAATAATTTTGAGCATGAAATAAATACTATTATATTTTTACTTTAATTTGTAAGTTCAGGGGGCAGTTCATAGCAATTTATAATTGAGCACAACTATGGAATCAAAAATGAGTACACGTGTTTCTCAGTTTTGAGAACATTTGCATCGGAGATATTTTAAGTATGTCAAGTACTTAAAATTGAGTACTTTTTACTGAACTTTGAGAATCCACTTTTCTCAGGATTCATTGTTCTACGGTAAAAAGTCAAGTGCTGCGAATTGCTCTATTACTTTTGGCAATTACTTTTAACGACAATTACTTTTATTTATTTTTTTTTCAGTTTTTAGAAAAAATTACTTTTATGTTAATAATATTAGCACTAGATATTCAAGTAGATTAAATAGTGTTTAACGAATATTTCATTGTTTAATAACGATATAGAACGATATTTCATTGTTTAATAACGATAGAGATAACAAATGTTATCGTTTTGGATAATATTCAATTAATATTTATAGTAAAATAGGCTGAGGAAGTTATTTTGGAGATGTTTAGAAAATATTGTAATTTAAAAAAAAAAGATTTAATTTATGTTACAACTTTTTAATACTTTTTACGCTTTATTAAACATGGTTCTTTCTGGAAAATAACTTTAATTTTAAATTTAAAATTTAAAATATATGTTTAAAAAAAAGAATTGCAAACGGTGCAAAGAGAATTCAGAAAATAATAATTATTATTGTTATTATTATATGCCTAAAAATAAATGAAGTTCTACAGTAAATGCATAGACATATACATACACTACTATATGTAAGTAATCGCAAAAGTATTTCTTAAAACAAATAATACTCCATTAAAAGACAAGTACTATTAATAGTACACCAAACCCGCAAAAGTTAAGCAAATGTCTTCTTCTCATTGTCTTTTGGATTTTGAATCTAAACACTTTGAAGTTTTATCATGTGTAGCTTCACAGTTGTACAAATCGTAATAGTAACATAAATTACTCTAAAATTAATTGCTCATTTATTGTGAGTTCGATATACTATAGTCGAAAATGCAGAATGTAAGTCACCTACAAACTTTTATAATCGACAGTCACAATTTAAATTGTTTACAGTCCTCCATTAGGATAATTTTTCTAACAAAAACCCTCTGAATTTTTTTAATCATTAAATAGACGGCAATTATCACCTTATTCATTTTTTGTTTCTTTTTTACATATCCTAGAAATTCTTTATAACTTGCATATGCTTCAATCTATACCTTCGTAGGTGATTCAGTATGTTTACTAGTGAAAAATGCTCCAAGGAGCAGTGCAAAAGCAGAATATGATTTTAATTGAACATTAAAAAGTAATGGACAAGCTTATTTTTTGGAAAAAGTACACAAACATTTAAAAGTAATGAACAAGTTTATTTTATTGAAAAAATGCCCAAGCATTTAAAAGTGATGGACAAGATTTGAAACTGAGTCAAGAACTAGTAAATAATTTCCTCAAGACTTGAAAATGGCTGATCATGCTCTTATGTGACAAGCATATTCAACGTCCTTTTTTTATCCCTGTCTATCTTAGTATAGGCATGTTGGCAGAATCTAACACTGTGCTTTAGAAAAACTCAGTTTTCACAACAAGTATTAGATACAGTATCTATATTAAACACATCCTGGCCCCTCTTTAACAAAGCCTTGATATTACTGCTTTGCACTGTATTTACTCTTATCACAACCATTTTTTGCACGCAATCTTATAACTAAAAAACAGTTTTTCTATCCAATCTTTTTTCTAAAAATTTTTAAGCGGATTTTTATTAGAAAAAGATAAAATAGTGCTAAAATTTTTATATTTTCATAAGTAATCCATAAGTTTATCAAAAACACTGTATATTTCAAGCAAATTTTGATTTTAATAAAGTTAGAATACCTGATAAGCACGTAACATGTACAACCAAACAGCAACTGCTTTTCCATTTTTTTATGTACTTGGACATAATAAAATTGCCATAAGTGTTACTACTTCACAAGTAAATTGTTAAGGAGCAGCATGTGGTAAATTTAGCTACTTCATCAAAAACTTGCTCTGAAAGTTCAGCTTTTATAGAGCACAATGTTATATTCTGATAACGTGTCAATACTAAGATAGACAGGGATAAAAAAAGGACGTTGAATATGCTTGTCACATAAGAGCATGATCAGCCATTTTCAAGTCTTGAGGAAATTATTTACTAGTTCTTGACTCAGTTTCAAATCTTGTCCATCACTTTTAAATGCTTGGGCATTTTTTCAATAAAATAAACTTGTTCATTACTTTTAAATGTTTGTGTACTTTTTCCAAAAAATAAACTTGTCCATTACTTTTTAATGCTCAATTAAAATCATATTCTGCTTTTGCACTGCTCCTTGGAGCATTTTTCACTAGTCCTTCTATTTTTCCATATTCCATAGGGATACTGCATAACTTGTTTTGTATTTTATATATAGAAAACAAAATCTTATTTGTATTGAAATTAAAAAATGCTACATACTCTAATACTCTGGTGTTACAAATTTAAAAAACTTTTTAAACAGGTTTTTCTATACCAAAATTCTACGGTGGTTTTCAAAAAAAAAAATAATCAGTTTTTTACTAAAGTGAATAAAATAATAAATCCTTTCAAAAAATAGATTTTTCATTCAAATATCCATTATTTTTGCCAAAAACAGGAACTTTTTTTATGCAAGAGTAAAGTTTGACACAAAAACCATGCTTCTTTTTTTTCTTAATCCGTATTTTTTAAATGTGTTACATTTTTCTGCTTACCTTCTTTTAATGAAAGATTTCTTTTTTATACAAAAAAAGGATAGTCTTTTTGAACATTCAGACATTGGATACTCTTCGTCTGGTATTCTAAAAAGTGGGTTGACTTTGATGCAACGTATATTTGAAATTCCCTCAGATAAGCACTATCAAAGAGACAGTGCAGTAATCAGTCAAAGAAGACTGACAGAAAATTATCATCATCGGGAATTCTGAGACAGCAAAACTGCCCTCAGCTGAGACGAAGATCACTACATTTTTAGGCAAAAATGTAGGTAAAAGCACTCAGAACCTTGGTTAGCTCCATTAATGGCAGTTAGGATACCCATAGCCATACCCATGTTACAGTTACACCCCATAATGAGCATGTAAAAGTAGAGTATAAGTACCACTACCAAGGTGATTTCCATCAGGTGCCCTATAATAGCAACACCATCAGGGATCCTTCAGGTGTCCTTCTACAAGCAACACCATCAGGAATTTAAACCCCCACATGGGGGAAGGAAGCCTCTACATAGAGGCAAAAAGACCTTCACAATGAAGGCCAGTAAGAGCGGCTGTGCCTCATGACCGGCACCCACTCTGTGTACTCTTTGGTCCATGAGTGACTCTTGGTACACCCCTTTGAATTATTGTAAACAGGCATGCACAGTAAAAATTTTCCAGGGGAATGTCTCAGCAAAAAGTCTATAGATAAGTTTAATTTAGAAAAATTTGAAATCTATCCAAAATAAACAAAAATATGTGTAAAATTTGAAAAGAAAAACATAAAAGTTTGTTCCCAAAACAGTCTAGAACATTTTTGGTGGCAAGGGGTGGTAGAATCTCCGTGGTGCAGGGTTTACTTCTAAGACTCCTACGTGCATGTATGCTTGTAATCCAGTCATGCCCATCTTAGAGGCAAATGGGCCTTCTTAATGAAGGTCAGTAAGAGTGGCTGTGCCTAATTGCTGACACCCACCCAACGAACCCTTTGGTCTGTGAGTGACTCAAGGTTCACTCCTTTAAAATGTTGTCCTTTATTTCTACTGCAGAACTTTATTACCTATAATTTTTGCAGTTAGAGTGCTCTGCTAGATGAAAAAAGAAAAGTACCATATTTTGCTGAAATTCTTTATGTAAAAAGCAAAGATATGTACTGTACTGCCCAATTGTTCATTGTTCTTCAACCGATGGTTTTAATTGTCTAAAACCACAAAACATCATTTAAAGTTTTTGTAAAAATAACAAATAAACATCTTTTGAGCTAGGTACAAAACGCGTTCTGTACTGAATGTCATCATAATTAAGATCATTAATGTGAATCCATCTGTTAATGTAACCATCCATTAATGTGAATCCAGTTCCATAACACTGTAAAACAACCGTTTTCTATAAAAGCGGTGGAGTGACGATGCAGAAAATGGATAAAATTTTTAACAGTGTCGCCAATTTTTACACTATACACAGTTAAAAAAATTGACCGATTTGGTGCAGCGTCACTCCACCGCTTTTATAGGAAACGATTGCTTTACTGTGTTATGGAGCATTCTCATTGGCCATAAAGAGATATTCTATAAAAGCTGTGGAGTGACTCTGCAACAAATGGGTCAAATTTTTAACAGTGCACTGTTAAAAATCTGCTGCATTTTGCTGCAACGCCCTCCACCACTTGTATATAATATCTCTATTCCAACCAATGAGAAAGCGCCATTTCACGGCCAAGTAACCGTTTTCTATACAAGCAGGGGAGTGCGTTGCAGCAAAATGCAGCAGATTTTTAACAGTGTGCATATCCTTGGAGCTATAGTTTACAGGAGTGGTACACTGTTCAAAATTTGAAACTTTTGCTGCATCGCCACTCCATCGCTTTGATAGAATATCTCTATTTTGATCGATGAGAATCCTCGATAATGCATTTAAGTAATCGTTTTCTACTTATCTACTATATCGTTTCCGTATATTTATTTTTTCAATCAGCACCAAGGTGCGCACTTTATTAGAAGACGCGCTCTATTAGAGGGAGCATTCTATTAGAATAAATACGGTATATACTTATAGTAAATACACTTTGGGGCTCCCAGGGCCCCAATATTTAACAGGTATGCCAGGCATTTTTGCCATTGATACCATTGTGCTAAAAACAAAATATAAATAAATGAAAAAAATGGATAAAATATAAATTTGGCATGGTGCAAAAAATTGCCTAATTTAAAATTAAAAATCAAATTTGACAGCCACCAGGGCTAGACACCGTGCATAATTATTCAGCAAATGATTCATTAAAAAATGACAAAAATCAGCATGTCAAAAATTTCAAAAAAATTCATAATTCGTTAAAAAATTAAGTTAATAATAAGAGAAAAAAAAGCATTCTGTATTTTTTATGCTTAATCGAATGGTGTAACTGTTTTTTCTCTCCGATGATCAGAAGTACCTTAGATTGATGACTGCTATTCTTTTATTTCATCTTGTAAAAAAACTGTTTAACGTAAAGCTATGAATTTTTGCAGGATCAATTAACATCGCAAAATCTTTAAAATAAACTTTACCGCAACATTCTATCTGCAATAGAACGTTAGATATACTCATTTATGACCAAGTTTGGAAAATACGCAATTTCAGAAAAACCGCCCAGCGAAATAACGTTTTCTCGATGACTACCCCGGGATAAAAAGTTTGTCTTTTGTTTAAAAAAAAATTAAGTTTTTATCTTTAGTAGTTTTCGAGAAAAGTGCTGTGACACAAAATTTTTGTCCGATTTTCAGAATACTCTACAGTACACCTACAGTATGCCATAAAAAAAAATAATTTTTGTGCTATGTTGTGCTTCTTGGTCAGACGAACATTTAAAAAAAATCATCAAAATTGGATAAGTATTTAGTTAGTTATTGCAAAAAGAAAAATTGAAAAATCCGTGTTTTTGCGGTTTCCTATGCTTAAGCATTATCGCTCAATCATATTATTGTTGCACGCTGCCGCGCGCACAATGATACTCTATGCATGTGTTAGATTATTTTAAGATTAAATTCTGGAAAAAAAACTATAAATTACACTAGTTTACAAAACTAAACTTTTTGTCTGTTGCTGCGAATTTTGTGACTGATAATGTTCACTTATGACTTATTTCTGTCAAATGTAACAGGAAAATTTTTTGAGCAGCTCGAATTAATTTGTTTTTGATTTTTATCATTTAAGCATATATGTTATTTGATAACAGGCGTATTTTACTGTGTTAATATTAGTTTCTCAAGTTTTTGCGTCATGAGTAGTTCAAGAAGACGTTGTTTAAACAATCCAGATCATTCTTGCTATATATGCGGCGAATATGTGTTTAACAATTGTAGAAAAGTTATATCAGAGTTGGTGAAAAATATCTATTTTGAGTATTTTGGGATGCTCTTGGATAAAAATGAGAAGTCTTCGCCTCCCAATTGTGTTTGTAAACCATGTGTGGAATATTTAAAATACGGAAAAGTGGTAAAAGAAGTGCCAGGAACACCAACTATTTGGCGAAAACCACGAAACCGCCTCGAAGACTGTTGTTCTTGTAGCATGAACGTAAACGATTTAAACACTAAAAATCATGTTAAATTGCAGTACCCAAATACTAGTTGTGTTCCACGCCCACTGCAGCGTTCATTTGACTCTTCAGAGGGTAAAAATATATCTCAACCATTAGAACAAGACATTGAAAGACCAAGCTCATCACAAAAATAATGCTAAATTTGAAGGTATGTCAAGTGAGTCAAAATGCTTTTCCCAAAAATGAGTTAGTTGATCTTGTAAGAGACTAATCTTTCTAAACAAGCTTCAGAATTGTTAGCATCAAGACTAAATAAAAAAATTGCTTTCTCAGATACTAAAATTAGTTTTTATCGGAAATAAAGAATCTGAAAATTATATTGAACTTGTAGAAGACCTTCTGCTACAATTAAAAAATATGGGGCGCACTATGAGTATAAAACTCCACTTCATCCAGAGTCACCTGGACAGGTTTCTGGAAAAATTAGGAGATATGAGCGAAGAGCAGGGAGATCGTATGCATCAGGACTTACGCGTTATGTAAGAGGGTTTCTTGGATACAAATATGATGTCTGACTATTTTTGGTCTCTGATATATTATTTTCCAAAGCCTACGCATCAGAGAAGAGCTTTAAAACAAAGTTTTTTAGAATTCAATGATTAATTATTTTTTCAGTAAGGTTTTTCTTAGTAAATACGTGTTTTTTCTGTTTATTACCTACATAGCTGAAACTCAGAAACTAGAGCTGATTGAAATATTCTAATTATATTTTTGAAAATAGCATATCATATGTAGTCATCAACAGCTAAACTTTTTTTGGCAACAGATGTACTATAAACTAGTGTTATTTATCTGGGCTTTTTCAAGGTATCTCTGGTCAGTTTTTTTTTATTACTTTTCAAATATTTCGAAGTAAAATGCACAATACCTTAAAACAAATTCTCTCTGGTGTTGGTACTAAACATTTCAGGAACCTTCTTCTATCTTTGCAGTCTTCTCTTATCGTGTGACAAAAATTTGACCCGTGAACTAACGTAGAATGATCCAAAACTCCATCGCATTAGTGTATTTCAATCTTCAAAGCTTCAGGAGCACCTTAATTTACGGATATGTGTACGAGAGTGAGAAGCAGAAACTGACAAAAACTCACAAACGTATCAAAAGAACACATAAATAGAAAATAATTCAGATGCATTTGATATTAATCAAATTTTTAAACTGACATGAAACATGCCTAGGAGTTATAAAAACGACAAAAAGATACATAGAAAAATGTGAACTAAAGCAAGTGCACTAATCTCTGCGAATTAGTACTGAAAATCCAGATTTCATGTCCCATAAATTTTTAATTTCAAACTTCACATATAGTGTGATATAATATGAATACAACGATTAGAAACAGCTATAACTATCTAATTAATAAAATATTTATCGACAAAATTTAAACTGGATGTAGCTCAAAATGTAGCTCAAAATGTCATTATTTGTGAAGTAAACCCAGTAAATTGGAAGCCCGCGCATGCGCGAGTTTGCACAACGCAATGGTTACAAATCTCGTTCATTGCGGCCGTATTGTAAATGGAAATGGCGGATCTTGTACAGAAAGCATTCTCTGGATTAGAATTATACAATTGTAATTGGTAGCTTAAATTTTGCAATACATTGGTTTACTATGGCATGTACTAAACTGAAAGTGTGTAGTATTTACGGTTCATTTACAGGTGCACTCAAAATAATTCCACTATGGTATGTGGAGAAAAATCATTTGCGATGTATTTTAATTATGTTACAATATTTAAAATATAAAATGATATAGAAATATATACAGAATGAGCATATAGAAGACACACAAAACAATTTGTATAGAGAAGAAAATGGACAATAATTGTATTAATCAAATCTACAAACAATAATTCTTGGAAGTGTTTGCAGTTATGCAGTTTGCAGTTTGTGGGATGCATTTTTTTTTAATTTAACAATTGTTTAAATATTCTTTGGTTTTTATAAATTCTAAAAGCTAAACACAGTCACACAAAAAATCCGTTTATTGGGAAAATTTTCAACTAACAAGGAAGGTCTCCATTGGGGGCATACTCAGATTTTTTTGAAAAAAATGCGAATTAAACTACTCATGTAGGTAATAAAGGATCAGTGAAAATTAGCGGCGGAATTACATTATTAGATATGTAAAAAAATAAAATAGTTTGGAATAATTGGCGTGAAAAGCTGAAAGCGACGCGGGATTTGGCGAGCTGTGCATTTCCTCGCCAAAAGCAGACGATTTTAATGAATCTGAAAATTGATTTTAATTGACTTCACTGTTAAAAATCTGCAGCATTTACTGCAACGTCACTCCACTACTTTTATAGAATATCTCTCTTCTGACCAATGAGAATGCTCCATAGCACGGTGAATTGATGTGTCATACACTGTTAAAAATCTGCTGCATTTTGTTGCAACGCACTCCACCGCTTGTATATAATATCTCTATTCCAACCAATGAGAAAGCTCCATTTCACAGCCAAGTAACCGTTTTCTATACAAGCAAGGGAGGGCGTTGCAGCAAAATACAGCAGATTTTTAACAGTGTATTTTTCAATTTGGAACAATTTTAATCAATTTAAATTTTGTTTTAAATGATAAAATGTATTAATTTCATTTTGTTATAAGTACATATAAACGTATATGACAAAATTACACTTAAAGTAAAGTAAAAATGCAAAACTAAAATTACTTGAACTAAACTTATTTAACTAAATTGAACATAGAAAGTTTTTTCTTTAAAAAGTATTCGAAGCGTAAAAGCGTATTTTTCAAAATTTCGTTTTTTCGCCAACCGGAGATAAATCGCCAAATAAACGAAATTTTTATTATTTTTTTACAGACGTTATAAGGAGGTTCCGCCGAAATTTTTTTTATAAACATATATAACTATACGAGAAGAACATTCTGTAATTTTTTCAGATTTTTCTGAGTATGCCGGTATGGAGACCTTCCTTGTAAGTTATACATTTGACTGATTAAACTTTTAGCATACTGTGTAGTGTAGTATAGATACATGCTCATAGATCATGAACAGGGCTTTTTTAGATATCACCTTTCACCTTAGACAAAGAGAAATATTTTATAAATTTGTGAATGTGTTAGAAACTGTTTAATAATCAGTGCGATTTGCATGATTTTTCGTTCTTGTTTAATTTTATTTTTTTAACAGCAAGTAAGAAATTGTTTTTTAATTCTCGGAAATCAATTTGTTGCTGAGCTTTTTTGGGAATAAAAGAACTGTTTTTGAAATCGTGAATAACTCGGAGGATGTTATATTATAATTTCCAAAAGTTTTTTTTAGATCCAGAGCATTTGTTTTTTTTATTACACATAAGGATTATTTCATTTTTATTTCACCTTCAATAATGTTAATGTCGATGTGGCGATCAAAATACTTTCTTCTTTCTCATACATATTAATACTACATATTTTACTATCATAGAACCAAAATTTAATAGCCCATCTAAACTAAATTAGATTAATTTTTAACCCGTCAGTAGTCGCGTGTCGGTCTTTTCGCCGCCCGTATAACTTATCTTCTCTTAACTTATATTACATTACAAATACAACGGAGATCTACCACGTAGCTGACTTTGAAGCTTTCTCGAACACCTTAGTGAAGTAACAGGACATCTCTGTTTTTATTTCAGGTACATTTTTAGAAACAAAGTTGAAATTGGCGAAAAAGTCTACGTAAAAATCACTAATGTGAGTTTATTTTTACTTTTTTTCCAATGACTCCAGATCTCATGAATAAAATGCATAATTTAAGAAAACTGCGAATTTATATCTTCTTTGTAATGTTATTTTCGTATATTAAGTGAAAAATATTTCTTATTTTAGATATTTGGTATGCGGGGGGCCAGCGGCGAAAAGACCGAGTGCGACTAATGACGTTGTGAAAAAAGTCGCGACTATTCGCGGGTTAAACACGATTATTCAATCGGTAAATTAATTATAACAGAGTAATTTATTCCATTTTTCAATATTGGGTGAAAAAAGTCCGGTCCCGGACACGAACACTGGAGGACTATTCCTGGCCCGGACTTTTTTCACTCAATATTGAAAAATGGAATAAATTACTCCATCTAAACTAAACCCATCGTGGGGATTCTAGTGATGTGAAAATCCGTGCATTAGTTCTTGAGATATGACTAATGCTAAAATCACGCAAATCATGAAAGGAGAATAGAAGTGTCATTTGCTGGGTGATTTATACGGAAACCCATTCTGCAGCAACTTATGTCAACATCTAATTAAAAATGAAGTTTGATTAAAATCCATGCATTAGTTCATGATATAGATCTATTGCGGAAATCATGAAAAATGCAATATAGCAGCACAGTCTATTGAGCGATATGCACCAAAATCTAGGAAACGTCAATCATACAAGGACTAAAAGTTTCTTAAAAGAATCTAAAGTTTGGAAAAAATATTCTTGGGATAGAATTATTGCAGAAATCGCAAAAAATGTAACATAGCAGCGCCATCAGTTGAAATATGCACATCAAAATGTAAAAAACATCAATTCAAGAGTTAACAGAATCTGAAGTTTGACAAAAATCCCAACATTATTTTTGGAGATTAAGCTGTTGCGGGAATCGTAAAAAATATTGCATAGCAGCATCAGTTGTTGGGCAAATTACACCAACAACTAATCGGCACCAATTTATATTAGAAACCAACTTGATATAAATTTTTACGCTAAGTTCCGTCTATTAGTTCTTGAGATAGAGCTATTGCGAAAATCGTGAAAAATGCTGCATAGCAACGCTACATGCTGAGCGATTTACATTTAAATGTAGAAAACGTCAATTCATGTCAAAGATTAACAGAATCTGAACATTAATGAAAACCACTGCTTTTGTTTTGGAAATTGGGCTATTTTGGAAATCGTGAAAAATGCTGCATAGCAGAACCTCTTGTTGAGCGATTTACACCAAAAACTAATCAGCAGCAATTTTTATCAGGAACTAGCTTAATGTAATTTTTTACAAAGTCTGTTCTTTAGTTTTTGAGACAAAGCTCCCACTAAATGTGTATCACAGACGGACGTCACAGACACACTGACTCGCAGACAAACATTTTGTGAAAACATATTCCTAGATATCTCTGAACCTGAAACTTTTAAATCCGTCGAAAATCGGACATTGAAAATTTTCACGTATCCAGAACTTTTATCTTATAATATTAGAATAAAGTAAAATTAATCATTAATAATAGCGAATACTAAAAAATTATTTCTGCCATTTAAGCAAACAAAAAATCATAAAATAAAACAATAGAAAATACTAAAGACAAATTTTAACGGCATAAAACAACCTTAAAACAGAGTATAAAACACGTAAAGAAAAACAAAAGATTTCCCTGTGAATAATTAAAGAATTTTATACGATTCACCTTGGCATACTATTTTCCCCTTGAGTCACATATAGACAGAAAATAATGTTGACTTCGTGCTTCGTATAGTATTTTTAAATTCTGCAGTAAAGCATAAAAGTATAAAAAAGCATTTTTTCTTTTTAGAAAGTGGAATTTTTTTCTTAAGAAAAGGTATAAATATATATTTTCAGCTTCTTTTTACATCGTTTATAAAAAAAATAACAATTTCCCTTTTTAGAACTTGTATTTATTTTTTAGTATATATTGTAAAGATAAATTGTGAGAAGTTTTCTACATAATGTTTTTTTTTTCTTTTATATTTAATAATATTCTGAAATTTATTTATTTTTTTTTTTTGGTGTTTAATGTTCTGGAGTTTACTTTTTAACTCTTTCTAACGTAGTTGAAAAGCGGTAATAAATTCGGTTATACTAGATTAATTTATTTGGCACATTGGCGGTTTCAGCCAATACATCCTTGGTTCGAATCCTGACCCGGTTTTTTTTCACCCACATGGAAAATTTACGTCTCTTATAAATTCGGTTAGTCTGTTCGTCTGTCTGTCTGTGCATGCTTTAACTGGCGTAAATGCTGTCCGATTTTTATGAAATTGATACATATTATTGGGATTTACTATGACATGTTTTCTATTTAAAATGAAATGAGTAGCGTTTAGGCACATTTACAGGGAAACTGAAAAATATTCCGTTACAATATGGTCTATTTGAGAGCATTTTAATGATGTTACAATATTGAAATGTACCTTGTGTCCCAAAAGTGATTGATGGATTTTAAAATTCAGTAACTTGCAAACGGTGACAGCTATTTAAATTTTTTTTGCAAGAGGGTTATGTATAATGTCAAGAGGTTTTTTTTTTTTTTTTTTTTTTTTTTTTTTTACCGTAATTTTTGATTTTAGTTCGAGTTTTAAACAATAGATGGCGCTGACGGCGTTTGAAGGCCATGTCGGCGCTGACGGCGTTTGAAGGCCATGTCGACGCCGAAACTGACCTCACTCAGCACTGATCACCTGTCCTTCGATCGCCGTCAGCGCCACCTATTGTTCGAGATGCGAACTAAAATAAAAAATTACGGTACAAAAACTCCTGACATTATACATAACCCTCCTGCAAAAATTTTTTAAATAGCTGTCAACGTTTGCAAGTTATTGAATTTTAAAATCCATCAGTCATTTTTGGGACACCCGGTATATACAATAAGAAATAATACAAGGAGTACTGCAATATTTTTTGAGTAATAAGTAAGCCTTAAGCTATTAAAAGGATGTTAAAATAGAGTTAAACAATTTTATATGAAACGCCAGGAAAACAATATTTCTCTTGAGACACATATAGACTTAAAACAATATAAACTTCGTGCATTTAATAGTACTTTCTACCTCGTTTTTTAAATTTTGCAGCATAAATCAAAGGCAGTAAATAAAACTTTGCCTATATATTTCTTCTTGTTTTTCTTTATGATTCTGTACTTAAAAAATATACATGGCAGCATTATAAATTACTTGTGTGTCTATGTCGTCATTTGTCACCGCGCTTTACCTCGTAAACTATGGAATATGAAAAGTTTAAATAGGCTTACATTCACATACTTATAAATTGCAAGTTGCTTAAATATATTTTTTGGAGAAATTTACGCTGCTAATTAAATTACTTGGAAAACAATTGAACCAGTCGTGGGAAAAAAAATAACACCTCCTACTAACTCTTCAAAAAATTATCGTACGAGAAATTTACAGGTACAAAAAGAAGAAAATAAATTCCACTTAACCTTTTCGGGTCTGATATACTATTAATAGTACATGTCTTTTAAAAAATAAACATGGGAGCATTATAAATTTCTTGTGTGTCTATGTCGTCATTTGTCACCGCGCTTTACCTCGTAAACTATGGAATATGAAAAGTTTAAATAGGCTTTCATTCACATATTTATAAATTGCAAGTTGTTTAGATATATTTTTTGGAGAAATTTACGCTGCTAATTAAGTTACTTGGAAAGCAGTTGAACCAGTCGTGGGGGAAAAAAATAACACCTCCTACTAACTCTGCAAAAAATTATCGTACAAGAAATTTACAAGTACAAAAAGAAGAAAAAAAATTCCACTTAACCCTTTCGGGTCTAATATACTATTAATAGTATAGGTCTTTTAACAGGGTATTATTTTGTTTTAAGAAATACTCTCTTAAAAAGTCAGCCACAAAATAGCTCAAGTTGAGCTGAAATCCACTCATCTCAATGTTGAAAGGCAGCTTCTCAAAAAAGAGTTGAAATAACTCGAGTTTTAACCAATTTAAATGAAGTTGAGCTATTTAAATAACCAATTTAGATCAAGAAGATTTAATCATTTGAAAAACAACTCTTTTATGATCGAAAAAATTACAGCTCTTTCATGAGAAGCCAAATCAGCTCTTCTGCTTTTAAGAGTGTACTTCTGTTTTACATGTTGTAATGTTAGTATATATCTATACATTTGCTATATGATAACATTTGCTTGTAGGCATTTTGTAATAATAATAATTATTATTATTTGCTTAATTCTCTTTGCGTCGTTTGCAATTCTTTTATTTTAAACATATATTTCACTCTTTAAATTTAAAATAAAAGTTACTTTCCTGAAAGCGTTTTGTGTAAAAAAATTGCAAAAAGTATTAGAATGTTGTAATATAAATTAAATCTTGTTGTAATGCAATATTTCCTAAACATCTCCAAAAATGCTTCCTTAGCCTATTTTCATATGAATATTTACTTGAATATACGCAAAACAACAACGTTGTATGTGTTTTAGACAATGAAATATTCCTTAAAACTTTTAAAACTTTATAATTCAATTTCAATTACCTTTTTTTTTCTTTCCATTTTTCAATTTTTAAAAAGAAAATTGTGAAAAATCATACGGTACAGAAATTAATTATTTGTTTGAAATTTCACCAAATTATTTCTCCTGAATATTTTGTATTTCAACCATGTCAATGCTTTTATAAACTTTCACCTAGTAAATATCTTCTATATTATAAAGGCCAAACGTATCTGTGCGTAACGTATACGTCATTTTGCGAATGGCAACACTTTCACAAGCAATTCGATTTTTCAATTTTCGGTATTGCAAATTTTATAGTTCTAAACATCGCACATTTTAAATTTTTATACCATCGTATAGAGAAAAATATGTACTTTTAAATGCAATTTGTTTGAAAGCTGTATCGCAATTTTATTCTTGACATATTATTTTTTTAATAGTTTTTAGAACGAATTTTGTAATTGTGGCAACAGAAAAATACCACTTTCTCTTAAAATTGAAAAAAATTAAAGTATGCGCATGTATATTTTGAGAAGATGAAAATTATGACGGGTTTAGATTTCACGTTAAATTCTAAGATCGTGTCATTTTGAAATAATTTTCTTTTTAGTTCATATGCAATTATACCAAAAATAAGATCCTCAATTGATAACTTCATCTTAATAACTGATTTTTATTACTTTTTGCTTCATTATTATATTTTTACATATGCGATTAAAGTTTAGTTTTAATAATTTGTACAACTGAGTTTTATAGTAATAGTATTTTTATTTTTATTTTTTAATTTTACCTTTAAATAATGTTTGTTTGAGAGTTAAACTGATCATTGTAAGATACATTATTTACTGTAGCTAATTTTGTAGGTTTATTATAAATCAAAGAAACAGTTCTCTATTAAACGTTTATTTTCGTCAAAATTCGACGGCTTTCACCTTGTTAATTTAAATCACGTAAAATATCCACAATTATAAAGACATAAGTTGCCTAGGACTGTTTCGTAAATGCTTTTTATTTTCGTTACATAATTTTATATTTAAATATTTAAATCATGTAACTTTCATTGTCATTTTCTTCGTTTCATTTTTGTGAACATTTTTTCATTTTAATGCCTCATAAATTTATTTACATTTCATATCAGATAAGCTATACTAAAGATAGTTCTCACAAATGACAAGAGATGGCAACACTATGCATTTCTTATAAAATTTAGAGGAATATTTCGTTCTTATTTCCAATAGTAAGGCGAAGGTATGACACATATGGTTTTCTTTTTTTCTTTTTTTCTCGTTGTTTTCATTTCTAAGAAACAGTGTGGAAATTCTGAAACCCTTTTTTGAATTTTAATTTTCAATTAGGATTTAAAATCTTCTTGTGCTGCCATCTTTTATATAAAATGAGTACTGCGAAATTATTCTTTGGAACTCAGTTTGAATTTTTTTTAAACACAAGTTGTTCCGTTTGACCAATAAAAAAAGCATAAAAGGCATATAAGGGAGCATAAACGAATATCAGTTGCTCAAATGGCCAAAGAGTAAAAAAAAATCCGTTCAGTGAAAAGAAAAAAAAATCCGGTAATTATTTTAAAACTACGCCATTGGACATTATTTTGGGGGGAAATTGTATGCCATTGGAACGGACATAGCGATAAAAATATTTTTCTATCGGCTGACTTGCTCTTTTATTTTTTTTTTTTCACTCACTTTTTATTAAAGTTAACGTACTACTTAATAATGAATTATTATTTATAATTGAATTGTTGAATTATTGTTTATCATTAAATAATCAATGATAACTCAATAAATGCATGAGAGAATTATCATTTAAAAGTTTCAAATTTAACTATATAAATATTTAATTACCCATATAGCCAAAGAAATATAGATTTAGGTTTTAGTATATGAAACAGTATTTTTTAATACATAAATGATATATATCAATACATGTATAATAAATATTTATATTGTAGTACATAACTTAATAAATACTTGAAAGTATTATTATATTTCTTTCATAAGTTTACTTCTAGTTAGAAATTACGTAGATAGCTTATTAAAAGCATTAATCATAAATCAAAATCTACAAAATCTGAAAATAAGCATCGAATAATAGTGTGATTTTTTTTTTTTTTTTTTTTTTTTTTTTTTTTTTTTTTTTTTTTTGCTAAAAAGTAGCAGTAATGATGTGTTTTACAATACTGAGGTGTAGATTCGTTTTTAAAACGTATTATCCAAAAAATATGATAGGAAATAAAATAAAGGTCAGATTTATTCCTTATGTGTGCTAACGTTACAAAAGTAGACACATGTGCTATCAGATTAACTAATGGTATCTGAAATTAAAAGTAAAGAATATTAAATCATTGTAAACAAAGTTTTACAATATTACATTAAATTTTTGTAGCACCATCTATGGTATAGATCTGTAATTTAAAGTATGTTGACCAGGTTCCTTTTAAATGCATTCGCTGAAGTTGTAGGCTGTGATCATTTTTTAAGAAACTAGATGCTTTTAGAAATTTGTTTATTTGCAGTAAAATTATAAATTTAAAGCTTTCATACAGAAAAGCTAGGGATGGTGCCTGAACGCATTATTAAGAAAACAGTCTTCACATGACTGCCTCGTGAAGCTAGAGGGAGGCAATCAATTCCTCACTCAATAATTCACACATTGGCATCACACAATAGGCGACAAAAAGCATATGAAAAATGACTGATATCATCTACGCAAAATTGTCTGTTACGCCTTAAACAATTAAAAGGATTTTGAATTTAATAGCAGGGCAAACGAAAAATCGCAGTTATAAAAAATACGCCAAAAAGGAATTCGACTGCCAATTGGTACGTTAGGAGTATATTTTCAGAAAATGTTCTCAAAAGACACAACAAACAGCATGTACATGCAAAGACTATTATGCAACCAATAAGTTAGACTTAAAATTACGCAGAAAGGAAAATGAAATTTCACCGCAAAATGCAAACACAGTCGATCTTTATTCTTTTTTTATTTGTTTTTAGCTAGAGTGAATATTCACCTAAAGGAAATCTATGTATCTGAGCACCGTTTTAATGATAAAGCAGATGCGAAATATGTTTTCTTTCTTTTCTTTTCAAGAAAAGTTATTGTGTGATCGAAATAAAACGTTAAGATAAAATAGCTATTTAATTAAAGATTAGTTTTAACTGTAATTTAGAAAAATGTATAATTTAAGAAAACTATATGTGATTCTACATCACACCATCTGCTTTATATAAAATGTTTCAACATTTTTTTCCATTCTGCAGAGTTTTCCCAAATTCATGCCGTAAAAAAAACTATTGAAAATAAACCAACAAGGTAATTTTAAACTTCCTATAACACAGACTGCAAAAAAGTCTTTTTATTTCAAAATCCTTTCATATAAATCTTGAAAATATCTATTTGTTTCTCAGATTTTTGATTGATTCTTTATTTAATGGCATGTGATATGAAAATAACACTAAATCACTGGTAACACTGAAGTTTTGAAACATTACAATAAGGTTTCGAAAATTCTTCTGCTTTATTAAGAAATATTTCATCATGTTTTTGATTTTACATTGTACTTCACAACAAATTCTATGCACAAAATATTAATGATAACTATCACAAAACTAAACATATACAGAAACTTATCATTATTTCTAATTATGCGATGCAAAAAAGAATTTTTGTTTCAGAACTGTTGCATTTAATCTGGCACTTTTCTACTACTATTTTACATAAATCTTTAAAAAGGATTCTAAAAAACTAAAAGGATTCTAAGATTTTAATTGGTTGTTTAACTTTAAACATGCGAAATCAGAAGTAAAAAATAATAAATCATTCCAATCAAAGCTTTTCAATATTATATAAAGTTTTCGTAAACTCTTCTAATTTAATAGGAAACATTTTAGTGTATTTTTACACTGTACTCTGCATCAAACCCATGCTATAAGAAAAAAATCACAAAAAAAAAAAAAAAACTAATATACTAACATTGCTTTTTCCATAATTGCACAGGCTACCGAAAATACTTTTTTTTTTAAATGTTTTTCATAAATCTTGAAAACCTGTACTGATGTCTAAGATTGTGATTGACTTTTTAACTAATGGTATGTGAAATCATAAGAAAAGAAAGCTAAAATATTCTAAAAAAAATTTAGATGATTACATTAAATTTTAGAAAATACTTCCATTTTATCAAAAAAGTTTCAGTATATTACTCAGTATTAGATTATATTATGCAGCAAATTCATGTTGCAAAAAATAATAATAAAATAAAATAAAATAAAAAATACTATCACAAAAATAAACGAATATAGGAACTTCACATTTCCTATATTTATGGGATACCAAAATATATTTTTTCTTCAGAAATGTTTGTATAAATCTTGAAAACGCATATATCTTTACTGTTATTTTTTTCAGATTGTTGATTAGTTTTTTATCTAATGAAAATTACATAATGCTAAATCATTCTAAATCAAAGTTGTACAAGAATACATTAACCTTTTGAAAATTCCTCTGTTCTTTTAAGAAATGTTGCAGTATATTTTTATTCTGTAATACTTTGCATTCAATTCATGTTTTAAGAAAGAAAACGTTACCCAAAATGAAAAAAAAAATACACTAACTTAACATTTCCTGGCTTATGAGGTTCAGACTATCGAAAAGCCTTTTTTCAGAAATATTTCGCATAAATCTTCAAAATATTTGATGTTTTCCCAGATTATTGATTAATCCTTTGTCTAATGTTATGCGAAATTAAAAATAAAGAAAGCTAAACCATTCTAAACAAACTTTTAGAAGTTTTCGTAAATTCTTATGTTTTGTTTCAAAACGTTTCGGTATATTCTTACATTGTACTTATAGTAAATTCATGGTGTAAAGAAAATCGTATCATACGCCCATACACACAAAAAAACTGCAATTTTACATTTCCTATAAATAATGACTGCAAAATATTCCTTTTATTTTGGAAATGTTTTCCATAAATATTAAAAACCTGACGATTTTTTATCAGATTTTGTTTTGTTTCGCTCACTAACAGCACATAAAATCAAAAGTAAAGAATACTAAATCATTGTTATGAATAAAGTTCTACAAGATTACATTAAAATTTTTGTAAATTCTTTTACTACATTAGAAAACGTTTTGTCATTTTTTTATGCATTGTTATTTACAGAAATCCATGCAGTTAGAGAATAAAACTAACACAAAATTAAAAAAATATTGTAAAACCTGTGAAACGGAGCTAATCTCTAACAAAATCCGGATTTAAACTGAAAGTTATCATAGTCTTGCTGAAACGAAAATAGCGTAATTTTAACAGACAGTATGCTTACTACTATTATTATAACACAATCAAGCTGATTGGTAAACTTATCATACGAATAGAATATTTCCAACTGAGCGAAAAATTGCCCAGGCCGGGAATCGAACCCTTATACTTGGCTTACAAGGCCAATGCTTTACCTGTTAAGCTAACCGGGCGATATCCGGCCGGAATTTTTCGCTCAGATAACCTTATTAGTCAAGACATCTGGTCTGTCATTTAGACAGCTCGGAAGACTAAACCGCAGGTAATGGAACTCCATATATACGTAGATATACTTGTAAGGGAGTGACCTTTGTCATAAAGGCACTCTAGTATCTCTGAGATCGTGACGTCAATAATTTAACTTGTGTAAGCGTAAAAGCGACATCTATCCTCTCTTTTACTTTAACTTTCTAGTGGGTGTGTCTCTTTCGGGTTCTGCAGTTAGCTCGCGGTTATTAGTAATATGTTAATGTGAAGTATCTCAGTTTGCAGCATATAAAAGCTTGGAGTTTGAGTGTGTGGGGAGTATCTCTGGCATTAGCCAGCAAGTGAGGGTCTCTGGCATTAGCCAGCGAGTGAGTGTCTCTGGCATCGACATTAGATAGCGAAGTGAATCACTGGCGATTAGCCAGCCGAATGTTCTGGAGATATTAGTCAGCGAAGTGCTAGCAGATTGAAAGTAGCAGCGAGCCTCCAGTGAGTTGTACAGGAGTTTCGGTATTCGACTTGAGAGTTGGCCGTGGTAAGAAAATTCATAGTAATTACATTTTGATTATTTGAAAGTGAATAAAGAATTACACACAGCCACGGGCTGTCTAATTAAGCTTTATCTAGCAGCTTAGCCGAAAGATAGTTGAGAAGTAATAGAAGGTGCCACGATTGAGCTAGTCCGGAGCCTGTGAGTATGCGTTTAGTTTTTTCATAGTATTCTCAGTTGTACAAAAATTAAGACTTGCTCCACTTCCCTTGAGCCCTTATCATTTTAATAAACTGTGTTTTTTTATCTTAATTACTGAGTATGTCTGCATTTAACTCTCACCACGACCAACCAACCGTTACATACTATTATTTAACACAATCAAACTGATTGGTAAAGTTATCATACGGACGTTTTCATGTCAGTATGCTTACTGAAATGAAAACTTGCCTAAAATTATTTTTCTGTTCTCTTCATTATTCCTGTCAAAATTACGTATATATTCTGTCAAAATACCATTTTACCGTATCTAGAAATATTTTCTAACCTGTACTCGGAAAGATTTCATTCATGTACTTATTGTACCACATCTAGAAATATTTCTTAATGTGTGCACAAATTTTTAATTCATCTACTCATTTTACCATAACTAGAAATATTATCTAATATGTACTCTGCAGTTTTCATTTATATACACATTTTAACAAAGATATATTTTCTAATGCGTACTCGAAAAGTTTTTATTCATGAAAGTATTACACTGATCTAGAAATATTCTCTTACGTATAATTGGAAGTTTGCCATTTTACGGTATATATATATATATATATATCATCTGATGTGCTCTTCACCTTCGTCGTTCCAAGCCCAAGCTCGCACTCTGATTGGTTGTTGCTCTCGGCACTGTTTTCACGTAACTTGGCGTAGCGATAGATGCTTCCGTCGAGGAGTTTGATTTCCTTCCGAACCGAGTACAAAGTAAATTTTCCCGTTTATTAGCCATTTTATAAAATAACACAAGATAATAATACACAAGAGCACAAAATGAAGGAAGAATAAGAATGAGTAGGTTAGGTTTTAGGTTTACTCGTTCACTTACGAGCGAAGTATTTTTCGCCAAGTATGGTTATCGCCAAGTTACGTGAAAACAGTGCCGAGAGCAATAACCAGAGTGCGAGTTTGGGCTTGGAACGACGAAGGTGCTTGGAAAAAAAATTTCGCGTGCTCTTGAAAATTTTCATTCAGTTACCTATATATTAAATATGAAAAATGCATAAAAGTTTTCAATTAAAAATAACTTGGAAAGCCTGGGTGGATCCATCAGTTATTATGATTTTCTAAATTTAAATTCTGAGATTGACACATTATCTATTTTCAATGAAAAATTAAATTCTACAACTTCCTCTGTGAAAAAACTACTTAAAAAAAAAAAAAAAAAAAAAAAAAAAAAAAAAAAAAAAACCTTTAGTCACATTCAATTTTGTGTGATTGCTTTTCAAATTTTTTGAAAAACATTGAAAGTATAGGTGCAGATTTCCAGAATTTTGTATGAAGCAATAATTCCAATAAACCCGAATATTCCAATCACCATGGCTTAATTTTTAAGAAGCATTACGAAACAACGAAAAAAGAACGCGAATTTCGTTAAAAAATTGCAGAAAAAATTACTTTTATCAAAGTATCGTAAAAAATGCAGCAACTTTCATCAAAGAATCGCTGAAAAATGCAATTTTGGTTAGAGGACCGCTAAAAAACCCGCGATTTCCGCAGAGTATCTCGAATAAACATGGTATTCTCGTCAGGGAATTGCGGAAATACGCAATTTTCGTCAAATAATTGCGAGAGAAGACGCAAAATTCGCCAAAGAATAGCGAGTCAAACGCTAAAAATTATTCGCCAATACAAAAAATTTAGTCACCACATTGCGATTGACTATGAATCGCACCTATATTTGAAAGACATTCTAATATAAAAAAGAGATAAGATTATTCGCATATTTTGTACTCATAAATTAAAAAAAAAAGTTTGTGTTAAATACTATAACATTTACACTGCACCGCATAGAAAAAGTTATCTAACTTTATTCTTGTTATTAATAAACATAAAAAGAAACATGTTAATTATAGTAACTCTAAAACTTTTCGTCAAGTTATGAGTGTAGTTAACAAACTTTTAACCAATGAAAGAGTAATATTATACAACAATGGCTTGAATAGAATAAATTTACACACGATCAAAAAAGCTTTAGTCTGTCCACCATTATAACTGCACCATCAACATTTATCATATTGCATAAGATTTTGACACTGACATTAATATACCTTCTAGTTAAAAGAAGAATTATAGCATGCTATTTAATAGCATATGGGTTTATGTAAAACTTTTTAAGAACAACAAATTCAAGTTAATCTGAAACTTGATACAACGTCTAGTAATCACGATACATTGCATGCGAAACTACCACTTAACTTGTAGTAAGTAACATTATGGAACATTTTTTTAAATTAACTGTTCGTGGTTAGTTACAATTACATCTTTTACTTGAAAAATGCTATAATTAAATATCATTTTGCATGTTTTCCTGAATAAATGCTTATTATCATTCCACATATTGATCTACATTTATTCACATTTATATTACCATTGGAATATTTCATAGAAAATAGGATTTAAAAGGTTCGAGGAAAGGAAAAAAGTGCACTAAAAAGGAAAGTGTAATCGCGAGCTTATACAGGATGTCCCAGAAGTAATGGGACAAACTTTAAGGGGAGGTAGGGTCAATCACAAGGATTCAGTTTTGCATAATAACACATGGTCTGAATCGTTTTCCTGGCGCGGCAGTGACGACACAAAACACACGAAGGAAAGGACACGAACAGAAAAAGAAAACATGTTTATTACTTTTAGTGCTGCAAAAATACTGAGACAATGCTGCGAAGTGCTGTGGAACTTGTTACGCGCATCGTGGCAGCTGTTTGGAAATGTTCGGGACATTCTTGGTGTTTTCGAGATCATAAGATCATTCATGCGCCGGAAATGCGCTCATTGCATCACGGCCCGGGATCGTAATTTTGAATACCTGTTTTGATGACGATCGTGGTCTCTTTAATGTTCTTTTTTCTTAGTTTTTTTTTGCAGTATTTAGGATAATAAAAAGGTTTTTCTTCTTATTCGTGTCCAATCTTTCTTGTGTTTGTGTGTGGAAAGTGTCAGGAAAACGTTTCCGACCATTGGTTGCTGTGTAAAGCTGAATCCTTGTGATCTCCCCTACTTCCCCTTAAAGTCTGTCCCATTACTTCTGGGTCACCCTGTATAAAGTGTTTAAAAAGTTTTCTGTTACATAACTTTAAACCACAACACATGAAAAAAATTAAGTAACTTTACTGTTGTCATCAATAATCGAATGGAAACATGTAAATTATAGTAACCCTAAAACTTTTCGCCAAATTAAGCGTGTAATTAACATAATTTTAACCAATGAAAGAGAATCATCGTGTTATACAAGAATTACTTGAATAGAATAAAGATGCATATGATCAAAAACGCTTTGTTCTCTCCACCATTATTACTACACTATCAACATTTATCATATAGCATAAGATTTTGACACTGTCATAATTAAACCCTCTAGTTTAAAGAAAAATTAAAATATTTTATTTAATCGCATACGCGTTTACGTAAAACATTTTAAGAACAGCAAGTTCCAAGTTAATCTGAAATTTGATACAACGTTTTGTAATCATGATACATTGCATATGAAACTACTACTTAAGGGTATATTTCGATTCAAACTGCTTTTTTTCCGATTTATTTTTAAATTCATTTTTGCTCTCAAATGCATCAAACTGGCAAATTGTCTTATTTAGAAAGTACACAAGGTGTCGTGATTGTCGATTCTCTGATAAATGTAGAAAATATTGCGAAAAAAGCAATCAAAAACGGCATTTAGAACCGATTTTTCCGAAACATTAGATCGAAAAAAAGAGTCATCCTGGGAAGATAACTGTTTATAAATAGAATTCTAATGAATTGAGCGTAAAATGACATCACACGGCACCTCTTTAAAAATCAACTCATCAAGTTTCATGTTCCTACTTTTTAAAATGCGTCTGAAATTGTATCAGAAAAATGAGTTATTGAAGGTGAAAAAGCGTTTTTTCGAATATACTCTTAACTTGTGGTAAGTAACAATATGCAAAATTTTTTTTTACTAACTACGTAACTTTTTCGTGGTCCGTTACAATCACGTGTTTAACTCGAAGCAGGTCTTAAACTGAAAAGCAATAAGCATGTTTTCTAGAATAAATCCTTATTATTGCTTCACGTATCGCTCTATATTTACTTTTTTTTATATTACGATTCGAATTTATCATAGAAAATAGTATTTAACCCTTTGGCGACGACAGACACGTATACGTGCCGCAAAAAGTCTGTACCTGTAATATCCCCACCAGTAAAATTTTACTGCTAAATTTTCCTTATTTAATCGGTTCATTTTCTGGATTTAATAAAGCAAAAATTTCTGTTTTCAAAAACTGGTGACAATACTTTAAAAATTTCGTAAAAGGCTCCCATCGCGAAGGGGTTAAACGATTTTTTTAAATAGTGCGCTATAGAGGAAAGTATAAAAACAAGTTTATATAAAAGGTTAAAAAGGTTGCACACTAAATATCTTTACACGACAGCACAAACAACAAAGTATGTAACTTTATTTTTGTCATTAATAAACAGAATAAAACATATAAATTATAGTAACCCTAAATATTTTCATCAAGCTGTACTTGTAATTAGCAAAATTTTAACCATCGAAAGTGAAATACCGTGTTATACAACAATTACGTGAATAGAATAAAAATACATAAGATCAAAAAAGCTTTGTTATGTCCGCCATTATTACTACACTATCAACATTTATCATAT
This sequence comes from Maratus speculifer, assembly GCA_964019185.1. Lineage (NCBI taxonomy): Eukaryota > Metazoa > Arthropoda > Arachnida > Araneae > Salticidae > Maratus > Maratus speculifer. The sequence goes on from OZ025290.1 coordinate 416,233,744, forward strand.
AGCATAGGATTTTGATACTGCCATTAATAAACCTTCTTGTTTAAAGAGAAATTAAAGTAAGCTATTTAATAGCATATGCGTTTACGTAAAATATTTTAAGAGCAACAAATTCCAAGTTAATCTTAATTTTGATACAACGTCTTGTAATCACGACACATTGCATGCGAAACTACTACTTAAATTGTGGTAAGTCACATTGTGGAACATTTTTTAAAACTAAATTTTTCGTGGTTAGTTACAATTACATTTTTTTTTTTGAAGCAGGTCTTAAACTGAAAAGCATTTAGCATGTTTTCTAGAATAAACCCTTATTATTGCTTCTCATTTTGCAATATATTTATTTGTTTTTATAGTACGATTCGAATATATTATAGAAAATGGTATTTAGCGATGAACATTAAAAAAAAAATTGCGCTAAAGAAGAAAGTATAATAACGGGTTTATATAAAGGGTTAAAAAAGTAGTGTAATAAATAACTTACGACGGCACATGTAACAAATTATGTAACTTTATTTTTGTCATTAATAAGTGAAGCGGAACATATAAATTATACTAACCCTAAAACCTTTCATCAAATTATGCGTGTAATTAACATAATTTTAACCAATAAAACAGTGTTATACAAGAATTAATTGATAAGAATAAAGATACATTTGATCAAAAAAACTTTGTTCTTTCCGCCATTATCGCTACACCATCAACATTTATCATATACCATAGGATTTTGACAGTGTCATTAATAAACCTTCTTGTTTAAAGAAAAATTAAAGTATGCTCTTTAATTTCATATGCGTTTATGTAAAACATTTTAAGAACAACAAATTCTAAGTTAATCTGAAAATTAATACAAAGTTATGTAACATACATTGCATGCGAAATTACTGTGGTAAGTAACATTGTGGAATATTTTTTTAACTAACTTTTCGTGGTTAGTTACAATTACATATTTTACCCGAAGCAGGTCTGAAACTGAAAAGCATTTAGCATGTTTTCTAGAATAAATCATTATTATCAATTTTCATATCGCTCTATATTCATTAGTTTTTATATTACGATTTTAATATATCATAGAAAATAGTATTTAAACGATTCGAGTAAAAATAAGTAGTGTACTAAAGAGGAAAGTATAATAATGTGCTTATATAAAGGGTTATAAAAATGTGTACTAAATATCTTTACACGACAGGTCATATAACAAAGTATGTAACTTTATTTCTGTCATTAATAAACGGAAAAAAACATATAAATTATAGTAACCCTAAATCTTTTCATCAGGTTGTACTTGTAATTAGACAAATTTTAATAAACGAAATACCGTATTATACAAGAATTACTTGAATAGAATAAAGATATATATGATCATAAAAGCTTTGTTCTGTCCACCATTATTAACAAAATTTATCATATGCCATAGTATTTTGAAAATGTCATTGATAAACCTTCTGGCTAAAAACATAATAATAAAGTAGGGGGAACTGGAGCACATTGATACATAGGGCACATTGATACATCCCCTCTACTGCTCACAGGGTTGTTACAGGAGTTTCAAAACAGCTCCAAAAGCTGATGCCAGCGCACTCAACTACATACAGAAAGTCTTGGAATGAGTCAGTAGTTTGATGAAATGGGAAGGGTGATTTATTGTTTTTGTTGGCCAAAAGTAAATTTGAGTTGTAAAATTGAAATGATATTATACAACTGTTCTAATACTTTCAACCGAAAAAAATACTCTCCCTGGCAAGTAAAGCTACTCTTTATCAGCTTCTCATTCTTTATTGTTAGATAAGTTATGAAGTGTTGTATTTGAGACTCATTATATTCAAAATGGCTGTATAGGACACATTGGTACAGTGTATGTCGGGGCACATTGATACAACCTAAATTCTTTTCTAATTCATTTTTTCATTACCTTTTATTATTTTTTTTTTTACCATACACTCCTTAATCCAACTATTCTTCGCCAAAGATTTCTGATATTAGTTTTTATTGAAGTGAAATAGCTCTAATTTCTTTATATTAGAACATTTTTATAGTATTTTTGCAAACAAAAGACGTACGAACTTACCCAACATCTAGTGCTAGTAGAACTAACAAAAGAAAAGGATGGCAGCCTGGAAATTCTTAAATTTATATCAATTCTCCAGAGAAAAAAGTGTTTTCGACATGAGAAATCTTAAGTAAGAGAAACAAGATGCAGAACAGCACAGAATATTTATATTAGAAACAGAATTTTTAATATGATTATCCTTTATTTTCTGTTTATAAACCGATTTATAAACAGAAAACCTGGTAATTTTTTCATCTTTCCAAAGAAAGGTGATAATGCTGGGGTTTAAATGTCAGATATGACAAAGTTACAACAGCCAACAATCAGACCAGGAATAGCCGGAACATCAGGTCATTATACTTTCATTTTGATTGCTTTAATATTGCTTACAAATAAATTGTGGGTGATTTGAATTTCTATAAATAAATATAAAATGATTTACTAACTATTTTTCTATGAAAAATATGCATTGGTGTTATTTTGTCTCCATTTTTCCCAGACGTATCAAAATGCCCCATGAGGTGTATCAATGTGCACCGGGGATGGGGCGCATTGATACAAATGACTTCTTTTTTTTAATTACATGCAAAAATAATATATAAAACAACGATTGTACATTTTTATAAAACATTACAGACGTTTTGCTGACACTACATGGAAAAATAATTTAAATTTCTGCTTTCTAGACACCAAACAAATTCTTAGAAAAAAGCTGTATCAATGTGCCCCAGTTCCCCCTATGCTATTTAACAGTATATGCGTATATGTAAAACATTTTAAGAACAAGAAATTCCAAGTTACTTGATGCAACGTCTTGTAATCATGATATATTGCATGCGAAACTACTACTTAACTTGTGGTAAGTAACATTATGGAACATTTTTTAAACTAACTTTTTCGTGGTTCGTTACAATTACATATTTTACACAAAGCATGTCATAAACTGAAAACCATTTGGCGTGTTTTCCAGGAGAAATCCTTATTGTTACTTATTGCTTCATGTATTGGTCTACATTTACTTGTTTTTATTTTATGATTCGTATATCATACAAAAAAGTATTTAAACGACTTGAGTAAAAAAAAAATAGTATGCTAAAGTGAAAAGTGTAGTAACGAACTTATATAAAGGGTTTAAAAAATTGTGCATTAAATAATTTTACACCATAACAATGTCACAAATTATGTAACTTTACTACTGTCTTTAATAAACATGAAAATTTTTTTTAATTATAGCAACACTAAAACTTTTCATCAAGGTATGAATATAATTAGCCAAATTTTAACCAATGAAAGAGAAATACCGTGTTATACAAGAACTACTTGAATAGAATAAAGATTCACATGACCGAAAAAGCTTTGTTCTGTCCACCATTATTACTACACCATCAGCATTTATCATGTAGCATAGGATTTTGACACTGTCATTAATAAACCTTCTAGGTTAAAGAAAAATTAAAGCATTCTACTTAATAGCATATGCGTTTATGTGAAACATTTTAAGAACAACAAATTCCAAGTTTATCTGAAATTTGATACAACGTCTTGTAATCACGATATATTGCATGCGAAACTACTACTTAACTTGTGGTAAGTAACATTGTGGAATATTTTTTAAACTAACTTTCGTGGTTAGCTACAATTACATCTTTAACCCGAAGGTGGTCATAAACTGAAAACCATTTAGCAAGTTTTCCAGAACAAATGCTTCATGGTCGTTTCATGAATTGTTACATATTTGTTTGTTTTTATGTTACGATTCGAGTATCTCATAGAATATGGCGTCTAAACGGTTCAAAATGGGGAAGGAAATAATGAGCTGAAAAGGAAAAAAAAAAAAAGGTACCTGTACCCAATATGGACACCCTAAAGAAATTTTTTTTTCAACCCCATGTACAAGTCATAGGACTCCAAAGTTATGTGACCACTATTCTTGGACTATTGACTATCATTATTAAAATTCGCGACCTTGTAATTATTCTGATTTAATTTAAATGATAAATACAAAAAAATTTTACGAGTGTCCATATTAGGAGCTACCTGTCCCTATTATGGACAGGTGTTTCCTTATTGACTTTCTACACAGTGTGTATGGAAGAGCCACTTTTCCAAGGGATTTTAGAGGAGAGAGAATAAAAAAAATGTATCTTAAAGTATTCAGAGGAGGAGGGGGGACAGTAAATATCTTCAGAACATGTATTTTAGAAGGGGGCGGTTGTCATTCTCGGTTTTTACCCTTCGAAGACCCATGCAAAGCCCCTTAGTTACTAGTAAATATTATGAAATAATATTGTTGCTTTTGCTTAGCTTTATTGCATTTGTTTGCGAATTTACATCTATTATTATTCAATCCTCACACCATGGATAAATAGAAATTTTTTCACCATGGGCAGTACATAATCCTCATGAACATATCTGCCACATGTGATGCATAGCTGCATATTTGAAAAAGCATCAATACTGCAAAAGAAGCAGTACCAGCTCTTTTTTGTTGAGGAAGTCATACTATTGGTAACTACGATTTCGCCAACAGATATCCTACCGGGGGGGGCTTCTTTTTATTTTTCTGCAAGGGTTTTTTCGAGGAAGGTTTTGGGGGGGATTGTTCAAATGGCATCTTGTTGAACAAAGATTTTACCACTTTGATGCCTTTTCAATGATATCAATGCTTGGCAACGTTGAAATTTCTTCTTTCTTACAGTTGTTGTCGATGGGGACTTAAGCTGTCCATATTGGGGACCGGGCGTAGTTTTACTAAATCTTGTAACAAATGAATAAGGAAAATATTTTAAAGGAAAATATGCAATAGCAATCGAAAATATGTTTTATTAGCTTTCTAAAATACTCCACTTTTCAACATTTAAAGCAATTTTACCATATCTAATAAGAATTTGAGCTTACAAGTAATTAAGATCAGCACATCTCGAAACAACAAATTTTCTCCTAAATGGCGAACAGCGCGCTTTTTTACACTTTCCAGCCTTAATTATCTTTTCTACTGCTTTTCTTCGCGAAAATGTTGAGCCATATCTCGATCAAAATTATTACCTTTAAAAATATTAGGGGTGTCCATATTGATAATCCTGTCCCTAAAGGGTACAAATACCTTAATCAGAGTTTATACACAAAAGTAAAATAAAATAAAATAATGAGTGTTACTGATTTTATTTGAAATGTAAATAAGAATGTTTTATTCAGAAATTAGTACCACTACAAATAGGAAGCAGGAATTCTGCTTTTTCAAAATTTAGTGTTACCTGCGATAATTATATAGATATATAAATATAGATATAGATATTGCAACGTATTTCAGTTTTAAGACTAAAATGCACGATTTTATTTAATATGAATGGCGAATTAAATGTACGGCAAAAACTACTGGCAACTAAAATACTTCGTTTTTTCCTCAATCCTTAGTCGAGATACTTTATTTTCATACGATCCTTTGATAAAATACTTCGTTTTTTCCTCGATCTTCAGTCGAGATACTTTATTTTCATACGATTCTTTCACAGTTCCCCTTCAAGTTTTTTTTTTCTTGCGGTGATCCTTTTATACAATTTGTGTTTTTCAAGCGATCCTTTACATGAAATACATTTTTTCTTCATATTTTTACAGAATTTGCGTTTTATCGTGATCTTTCGACGTGTTTTTTCCGCAAACCTTTGATAAAATTCCCGTTTTTCTTTCTTTCTTTCTTTTTTTTTTTTTTTTTTTTTAGATCTTTTTGTAAAATTTTTGCTTTTTCTGCTATCTTTCATGATGCTATCTATATATATATTTTGATTTTTTGTTCTGATAAATAATTTTTCACAATTTTCGGAAAAATTCTGAACAGAATCACCTCTGTAACGCATATCAATGAGAGAATATATATATATATATATATATATATATATATATCTTATCCGCCAACCCGGCAGAAGCGCCGCGGTAAGCATATTTATAACTTTTAAAGTTGTATGCCCGCTGCGCTTACACCCGAAAATACGGTATATAATTTAAATGTACTTAAATTAATCACGAAATTGTCTATAATCAGATCTCTTATCGAATTTCTCATAAATAAAAAATATAGAGAATTGGGAACAATGCATATTTTTATGTAGAATTTATGCCTTTATTTGGAGTATAATAGTGTTTATTTTATTTCTTAATTTATTTCAAATTTGAAGTTACATTTCAGGAATTTCCTTAACAAAAAATTCTGATTTCATTTATTATATTTTTTATGTATCATTTATAAATATTGTAAATGCATTTCAATTCGTCATGAAATTGGAATAAAGTCTCTTACATATTTCTCATAAATAAAAATTATAGATAACTGTGAACAATTTATATTTTAATTTAGAATTAATACTTTTATTTGGCGCATAATATTGTTTTGTGTATTTCTTAATATATTTCAAAAATCAAGTCTAAACTCAAGAATATCCTCAACAACAAATCCTCTGAAGTGTCTGATACTCAATAATTTGTGAGCGATCCTTATAAAAAAAAAATCATTTACAAAATAAATAAAACTGCTAAAAAAGCTCAATGAAAACGCATTAAATTTTAATTACTGCTTGAACATCAAATAACATGATAACATGTTTTTATTTTCCACGTAATTTGATGTTTAATATGCATATTAATCATAAACCTGTAGGTTTTTACAAAGCATTTTTCATATTAATAGGATATTCAACTTTTTTTTTCTCTCGAATCTTCAAAAAAGGCACTTTGCGATAAACAGGCCATTACAAAATAAATTAGTTTCTTATACCTCATGTGCTTGCTCCTTTTTCTGCCAATTAATGATCTAATTATTAAATTTTGGCGTAAATTTCAATATAATTGCTTTTATAAAAATTCATTAATTAACCGTATGCAAAGAACTCGCTGTAACTTTTTAAGAATAAAAAAGCCGATAAGTTGGCTTTATAAAAAAGTTTTGATGTTAAGGTCTATTTACATCACCAAGGTTAAGTTTTCCTGGGTAAATACTTTTTTAACCTTCGCATTATATAATAACCTTGAAATAAAAAAATCTCCTATTGATTTTAACGATATAAAAAACATTAAAATTGTGTCTTATAATATGTTTTTTTTTTTTTTTTTTTTTTTTTTTTTTTCAGCAAAATAATAAAATGTTAAACAGAAATATTTTTATTGTCATAAAAATAAGAAAATGATATTTAATGATAGGTTTCTCTTTAATAGTAACTAAGTAACATTATGTAAATGATGCAAAGTAACCATTTTCGTTTAATAAAAATGTTTATTGCTAAAAATATAAGGCGCTACGATTGTAGAAAATTCAGGCGACAGCGCTTGGCGCAAGAGACAAGGTCTGTTTAGGTCGTGGGTAGGGGTCGACGGCGAAAATTGGTTATATATTACATTATTATTACATGTTTTTTTTTCATCTTTGTGTATTTGTATATTTTTTCTTCTTTGTGTATTTGTATATTTTGTTTTTCTGATGATGATTGAGTAAATTCAATCGAAAAATGTCAAATTATTAAGATCTTTCAATGTATTTTATTAACACTTGACGTCTATTTAGCAATTAAATATTTTAATATATATTTTTGAAATGTTTTTGATGGACGTATAAGAGAACTTCTGTTTATAATTTAACGAAACATATGATCAAAAAAGCTTTGTTCTGTCCACCATTATTACTACACCATCAACATTTATCATGTTTCATAGGATTTTGACAATGTCATTAGTAATCCTTCTAGCTTAAAGAAAAACTAATGTAAGCTATTTAATAGCATATGCTTTTATGTAAAATATTTTAAAAACAATAAATTTCAAGTTAATCTGAAATTTGATACAACGTCTTGTAATCACGATACATTGCATGCGAAACTACTACTTAACTTGTGGTAAGTAACATTGTGGAATATTTTTTTAAACTAACTTTCGTGGTTAGTTACAATTACATCTTTAACCCGAAACAGGTCATAAACTGAAAACCATTTAGCAAGTTTTTAGAACAAATGCTTTATGGTCTTTTCATGAATTGCTACATATTTATTTGTTTTTATGTTACGATTCGAATATCTTATAGAATATGGCATCTAAACGGTTCGAAAAGAAAAAAGAATGCGCTGAAAAGGAAAGGATAAGAAATGTTTATACATAAAAAGTAAAATAAAATAAAATAACGTATGTTACTGTTTTTTTTAAAATACAAAAAATAATGTTTTATTCAGAAATTAGTACCACTACAAGCAGGAAGCAGGAATTCTCCTTTTTCAAAATTAATGCTACCTCCATGGTTCGTACGGATACCTTTATTTTTCATGTGGTATACCAGCATTCCTTCACAGAAATATGTATAAAGTTCAAAAGTGCGAAATTTAACCTTATTTAATGAAGGATTTTTTATAAGAAAATACTGGTACCGAAGAATATCCTGGTCATAAAATTCCGGGACACGTACGAACCTTCAATTCCGATAAACATATAGATATTGCAACATATTTCAGTTTTAAGACTAAAATGCACGATTTTATTTAATATAAATGGTGACTTTTGAACCTGCTAAAGAACGTATAGCACAGATGAAAATTTCTCTTCAGTATTTATTATCAGTAAGCGGAGATGTACTTCAATTACTTTTCGCAATGTATATGATCTTTAATTTTTTTTTTTTTTTTTTTTTTTTTTTTTTTTTTTTTTTTTTTTTTTACAGTGTAACAATATTAGAATTCGATGTAATAAGACGAAGAGAAAAACTTTTGTTGTAATTTAGTTATATATTTAATTCCTTCATAGTAACATATGTTAGAATCTTCATAGGTGATTCTGATCTGCCCTAGAAAAAATTAACATTTTATTATTGTATATTAAAAATTCATTTACCATTTAAATTACTAAATATTATATATTGTCTCTCTCAAATCTACAATACTGAGTACAATTTTAGTATTTTAACTACTAAGAATGTATTTGTAAAATGTTCATAGACTTGCTCATTGGTACACGAAAGCAAGAACTTTAATATGAACTTGTACAATGAAAATTAAAATGAAATATAAAATCAACGGTTCGAGCAGTCTTCAGGAAAATATGATGTTGAAAGGAGTGAGAGATAATATTTTTAATAAAATAAAATCGAAATAAATCAAAAATTTTAATATGTTGCCATCCACGCATAAAAAGAAGAAACCCTGAAGTATTGCAATATTATTGCTTATTGCATTTTATTTGCAAATTATAGATTTTAGTTTTGTCAAAAATACAAAATCTATAACGCTTACAAACATAAAACAAAGAAAATGTGTCATAATATGCTCTTCCACCGCCACTAAAAGTAATTTTAAGATTATCTGAAGAAATCGACACTTTCTTCATAAATTCTACCGAAATTTGAAGAAAGTTCACAGATTTAGCTTTATCTTAAAAATTTCTGCAGAATTTTTAAAGATATTCTTAAAACTATCTGCATAATGGGACACATACCGACAGATTTCCCACAAATTTTTGGGCCAAATACCTATAGATTTTCTACAGATTTTTTTAGTGGGGACTAAACTAATCAATTGAAAACCTTTTTCCAGCAGTTATTCCTTAGAAGCAGTGCTGCAACCGAATTAAACAATAAACGCTATTCACACCAGATTCAATAGTCAGTATCTTGTAACACACTTTAGTGATATACATCAAGTTCAGTTTGTTTGAAATAGTTTAACATCAGCAAAATACGCTGCAAAGAATTTTTCACCTTGGATCTAATATAATTCTTTTGAATAACCCTGTAAACAAACAAAAGATGCTACACACTTCATTTTCAATGTCAAACATACCACAGCAAATTCCAAAATCAAATAAAAATTTCATTGCAACCCAAATGTATCTGTGTCAGTAAGACATACAGACAAATGGCCAGAAAATTGTAATTAATAAAAACATTTAAATTGCGGTAGAAACTGTTAAAAAGCTTTACGCTTAACACTGTTATTTTCACAGCATCAATATACGAAAAAAAATGCTACAAAAGTAAGGGCATTATTGACAAGTTTATAGAATACTTATCAATAATCTCGCATCAACTCTTTTTCTCTCTTCAGCTTTATAATGACTTTTATAATTCTTTCCACATTTTTCTTGTCGCTTTTCATCTATAAAAGCTATTTGAGATCTACTAAAGAACATAAACTTCAGGGTAATCTGAAATTTTATATAGTATACAACATCATGCAATTACCATAAAATGCATGTATTAGAACTACTATAAGCTATTACGATAACATTCTTATTCTAAATAACACTTTGCAACTGTTAAAAAAAATCCCTGTCGGCTGGGCCTATAGGCGAGGTAGATTTCAAAGAGTGCTCATTTCAACAAAAAAATATATATATATGATTAGAGATAAACCCAGTTTAATAACTTCATTTAGCCGTTTATGAAATATTTTTAATTTCATTTTTCTTCAAAATCTGGTTTTATCAGAATCATCTTAAGAAAAATTCAGCTCAATGCCCATTTTGACAACATATTTTGAAATAGATTCTGAATTTATCAAAAAAATCGACCAAAACAGTACATTATACAGTTCCTAAATAACAAAAAACTGTCAGTTGAATGCATTTGAGAAAAAAATTGAATTTAAAAATGAGTCACAAAATAACCGATTTGTTGTTTGAATACATCCTTAATTCTTTTATCATGATTGCTTCGGAAAATTTTGTGCGAATACTCACTTTGAATCATTTTTAAAAATATATTCTATCTTTATCAAAAAACTGGCCAATGCGTCACAGTATATAGTTCCTAAATAAGAGGATCTGTAAATTGGATGCGTTTGAGAGCGAAAATGGATTTTAAAACGAGTCATAAAAAACGCAATTTGCTATGTGAAAACTTCCTTAAATTTTCAAATCACGAAGACTTCGGGAAATTCTGTTCAAAATACCCTTTTTGATAGCCTTTTTCAAAATATATTATGTCTTTATCAAAAAACCAATCAATGCATCACATTATATAGTCCCTAAATAAGAGGATCTGTAAATTGGATGCATTTGAGAGCAAAAATGGATTTAAAAACGAGTCAGAAAAAAACGCAATTTCTTATTTGAATACTTCCTTCAATTTTCAGTCCCGATGACTTTCGGAATTTCTGTTCAAAATACCCTTTTTGGTAGCCTTTTTTGAAATATATTCTGTCTTTATCAGAAAATTGACCAATGCGTCACTTCATACAGTTTTTAAATAAGAGGATCTACCATTTGGATGCGTTTAAAATCAAAAATGAATTTAAAAATGAGTCAGAATATAAGCAGTTTGGATTTGAGGTTTTTCTCCAACTCCTATTTTTGTTTAATTTCTTTTTGCTATACGAATTGGTCTTATGAAAAACTTGTCAATATAAAAGTTGTAGATATTTTTGAGAAGATGTAAAATAAATTTAATCAGATTTGATATCTTAAAAATTGACGGAGTTATGGATTTTTCTCTTTTTTCAGCGCCCTTTTTCTTTTCGTTTTTAATTTTTTTTATCTTTAAAAGTTGGTCCTATCAAAAACTTGTAAATACAAAAGTTTTAGATAATTTTAAGAACATTTACAGAAAATTTAGTTAGACTTGATATCTTGAAATTTGACGAAGTTATGAATTTTTTTCTCTCAAAATCCCTGTTTTTTTCGCCCCTTGAGCCCATTTCTAAATTTATCAAAATTCTGTCACGTTCACTTTTGGCCTGTTTTTAAGAAGTAATATAAACTTTAAATCGATTCGATATCTACTTTAATTAAGAAGTTATGGCGTTTTTTCGGTTTTCACAAAAACGCCCCCTATTCCGACCCCCTTGGTCTGCTTTTGCCCATTAACGAACTTAGCCAAGATTTTAACCCCTTTGATTTTATGTACAAGTTTGTTGGAGATTGGTGAAGAATTATAGAAGTTATAGTGTTCATAAAAAAGTGAGATATATATATAGATAAATAGATAGATATATAAACTGGTGCGATTGCAATAGGTAGAGATTCTTACGAAATCTACCTAATAAGACTGGATGTAAAAAAGAAATATATTTTTTAAACTAAAAATACCCTACACTGAAATGTATTTGTACACGTTGTACAATAAATGTTTATTTTGCTATGTTATGATTTGAATTTGCTATATAATATGATTTATAGAGTTCCAATTAAGGGCGTATTCGAAAAAATAATTTTTCACCTTCAATAGCTCGAAATTTTCCGATACATTTTCAGACTAATTTTTAAAGGTTAAGACATGAAACTTGATGAAGTGATTTTTGAAGAGACATATAAGATGCCGTGTGGTTTCATGTTCCACTCAGCTCATTAACATTTAATTTATAAACAATTATTTTCTCAACACGACACTTTTTTTTCGTTCGCCGATCGCCCGCATCAGAATATTCGATTCAAAATGCCGTTTCAGCAGCATTTTTTTTTTTTTCAATATTTTCAACATTTATGAAAAACTCGACAATCACGGCACATTTTGTAGTTTCTAAATATGAGAATTTGCCGTTTGGCACGTTTGAGAGCAAAAAAGAATTTAAAAATAAATCAGAAAATTAGCAGTTTGGATTGGAAAAACCCTTAAGGAAAGGATATTTTATGTCAGTTTTAAGTAAATTCTAAGATTTTTCAAATATTTTTTAAGGATTAGCTAAATATAATTTATATCTTTAATCAAAAAGCTTTATGTTGTCCACCATCGTAATGACATTATCGACATTTATCAAATACAATACAATTTCAACACTGTCACAGATAAATCTCGTAGATTAAAGAGAGTTAAAGCTTAATATAAGCTATTTGAAATCTAAAGGATATAAAATTCAAGAAAATCTGAGGTTTAATATACTATACGGCGTCATGGAAACACGATACATTGCATGTATAAGACCTAATTTAAAACACGATAATGTTGTTGTGCTAATTAATACTTTGCAAAGATTTATCAAAATAAGAATTGTGGTAAAAAACAAATGCACCTTTTACCCTTAAAATACTATACAGTAAAAACCATTTTGCGTGTTTTCCCGAATAATTGCTTTTTCTCGTTTCATGTTATTTGTCTGTATTTAGTTGTTTTTACAATACAATCCAAACATATCATATATTACTGTATGTAAAACGTTCGCAAAAAACTTAGAGAAGAAATGATGAAAATTGAATTACCAGTTTGCTTAAGATATTGTAAAAAATAAAAGTAATTTAGTTGCAAACACATAAGAATATGTATAATAAAGATAATCCCCAATCATTTTAAACTGACGGTTAAAAAAATTCGTATTTCAGTTTCTTTTTAATATAGTAAACATACAAAAAATATATATATAATTTTCCTAATGCGATTGAAAAGCGTCTTCTACATTTAAAATAATAATAATAATAATAATATTAAAAACCTTAAAATATTTAATCATATCTTAATCTGTGTTAATATCTAATTTTATAAATCATAACAAAACGCAAATATCGTGCTGCTAGTAACTAAGTATAATTTATACATTTTATCAAAAATGCTTTTTGTTGGCCACCATCTTTATAACATCATTAGTTTTATTAAATACTAAATGATTAGACGCTTCCACTAAAAAATCTCATAGTTTAAATGGAACAAAAGCTTAATATAAGCTATTTGAGAGCATGTGACTTTTAGTAAAGCACTTAAGAAAAAAAAAATATCGTGCTAATATGAAATTCGATATGTACAAGATATCATTTTAACACGACACATTGCATGCAGAAGAACTACTTTAAGAAATGGCAATACTCTTAAATTAAGTGACACTTTCCGATATTTATGATATAAATTTCGTGCTAAGAGATAAATAAGTCTTTTACCCTAAAAATCCAATACAATAAAATCCATTTCCCATTTTATTTTATAAATATTTTTTTTTATGAATTAAATATGCAATACAATATGTTTGCTAGAAAATTTTAATTTGTAAAAGTCTTATTTTATTTAAATTTTAAATGAATAAGTTTATGTAAAATATCTGAATTAATAATAATTTTATAAAAAGCACATATGCGAATTTGTTGGAACGAGAAATAACAACTTCAGTGCAAAAAAGTTGATAATTAGACATGTTTTTAACAATTACAGATAAAGAATTATGCCTTATATTAAGTCTCATGTGGAATTCTAATAGAAAAAAAAAATAGATTAAAAATTGAAATTTTAATAGCAGCTCTAACAAAGATCTTCTATCTTTGCTTAAGTTTTCCACCTTATTTTTTTAAATTTTTATCCAAGTGCATATAAAAAAAAATTAAAAATCTGTGTTGAACGAAATTCATATAAAGAGCTGTGTACATTTTCGTAGGTGTACAGCATTCAGATGGAGAGGTTGTGGTTGCGAAGAATAGATGAATTTTTTTCAGCAGATTGGATGAAAAGGAAAAATTTTGTTTTTTTAATCATTTAAATTTTTCTTGGTGCTAAACAAGACATTTTTTTTACTCTGAGATAAACATATGATATTGTTACTTTCTAAACAGACAATCTTATTTGACAATGATTGGAAGAATTTGATACATTAACAAAGGGATTCCAACTACACGAAAAGGGTGTAGATTCGGATATGGGAAAATTCTAATGAATAGTGTATTTTTTATCGAAACATGAAAATAGTAAAATTACAGACTTTTATAAAATTAAGAATCTGCAAGAGAGAAAAAGTAATAAGTAAAAGCTATGTACGCTTCAATTTTTATTTACTTCTTTTTATTATAAGTTTTTTTAGACATTTTCCTAATTAAATTTTTACCAAATGGCTGCATTTCATTAAAAAAATACTATCTTTATTAAAATGCATTTATCGAATACTTTAAGTGTATTTTATTACATAAATTTCATAAATTTAAGTTGATTTTTATTTAACGCACTTTTTTTTATAACTAAGTGTGTGTGTGACGATGAAGCAAATTACACTGCATCAATTATCATATTTCTCATACATAAAAAACATAGAGAATAGGGAAAAATGTATATTTTATATTAGACTTTCTGAATTTATTTGGCATACATTATTGTTTACATTATTTCCTAATTTAATTGAAATTTCAAGTTTAATCTCAAAAATATCCTGAACAAAAAACACTCTATGATGTCAACTACTTGATAATTTGTGAGAAATTATTAAAAAAAAGAATCTTTTACATATATATTACATCATTATATATATATATATATATATTATTTATTATATATCTTTATTATATATTTAGTATATATTTTAAATGTATTTAAATTCGTCATGATATTGTCTATAATCAGATCTATTATTAAATTTCTCATAAATAAAAAATACAGAGAATTGTCAACACTGTATATTTTTATGTAGAATTTATACCTTTATTTGACGTATAATAGTGTTTAATTTATTTACTAATTTATTTCAGATTTCAAGTTTAAAGTATCCTCAACAACAAATCCTCAGAAGTGTCTCGATATATATGAGATATTCTTGAAAAAAAAATCATTTACAAACTAAATAAAACTGTTAAAAAAACCATTAAACTTTAATTACTGGTTGAACATCAAATAACATGATAACATGTTTTTATTTTCCACGTAATTTGATGTTTAATATGCATATTAATCATAAAACTGTTGTTTTTTACAAAGCATTTTTCATATTAATGGCATATTTAAAATTTTTTTCTCTTGTATCTTCAAAAAAAAGCAATTTGCGATAAACTGGCCATTACAAAATAAATTAGTTTCTTATATCTGATGTGCTTGCTCATTTTTCTGCCAATTAATGATCTAATTATTAAATTTTGGCGGAAATTTCAATATGATTACTTTTATAAAAATTCATTAATTAACCGTATGTAAGGAACTTGCTCTAACTTTTTAAGAATAAAAAAGTCGATAAGTTAGCTCTACAAAAAAAGTTATGTTGTTAAGATCTAGTTACATCACCAAGGTTAAGTTTTTCTGTGTAATTACTTTTTTAACCTTCGCATCACATAATAACATTGAATCAAAAAACATCTTTTATTGATTTTGAAGCTATATAAACATAAAAACTGTGTCTTATAATAATTTTTTTTTCAGCAAAATGATAAAATGTTAAATAGAAATATTTTTACAGTCATAAAAATAATAAAAGAGAGGAAAAGATTGCAAATGATATTTAATGATAGTTTTCTCTTTAATTGTAACTAAGTAACAGTATGTAAATTATCCAAAGTAATTATTTTCGTTTAAAAAATTTTATTGGTAAAAATATAAGGCACTGCGATTGTAGACCCCGCAGCAACTCACAGCTTTTATTCTTTGCAAACTGAAGACAGCGCTAGAAATTTGCATAAAACTCATAACCGCAGTTAACTGTAGACAAAAATTTTGTTGTATTTTCCAGAAGACAAGAATTCGAGATAAAGGATTACCAATTGAATTTCTAAAAATTTGGTACAATTCAGTGCTAAAGAAACAGATTACTTATGGTTATGAAGTTTTGTTTAACGATTTACGGAGCCCTGGAATTAGGCGTTTGTCTTCATGCCAAAGGCTATGTCTTTTAACTATCATTCGTGCTTATCGAACAATATCAACACAGGCACTTTGTGTTCTTTCGGGAGTTCCTCCAATCGAAATTGAATTAAAAGAACTGGCTTTATGTTATATTGTTTTGAAAAATGATGGTTCAGATTGGATAGACGATATTTATGTTTCAACAGATCTATTAATGAAAAAAGTCCATACTTTTAACTATCCCTACTTTTATTATGATCATCACATCAATTTCGTACGTGCTGTTACAGAGAGAGTCCCCTTGTACAACCACCCAGTTTTATATACAGATGGTTCCAAAATGTCAACGGGTGTTGGAGCAGCTTTTGTGGTATTTTTTAAAGAAAATATTATTATTGAGAAGAGAATTAGAGTAAAAATTTTTAATTCCGTTTACTAGGCTGAACTTACAGCTTTAGATTCTGCAATTGAGTGGTGTAAGAACTCCACTTTCAGTGTTTTCCATATTTTCACAGACGGTTCGTCTTCTGTGCAAGCACTTCAAAATCTTTTTTCTACGGATGAAATTCTTTTTAATATTTACACAAAGTTACGACTACTGAGAAATAAAATTATTAATATTGGATGGATTAAATCCCATGTTGGTTTCGTTGGGAATGAGCGCGCAGATTTCCTAGCCAAATCGGTCATCCAAACTGGTTTATTTGATGCTGAAATGGATATCCCAATTCCAAATTCATTGGTAAAGCAATTTTACAAAAGGAATATTATTAAGAATTGGCAGAATATTTGGTCCTACAGTGATAAAGGAAGAGACACGCATAGTATTATTAAAACAGTGGATACATCTTTTCTGTGTTTCTCGCAAGTCAGTGCTTATTTTATCTCTGCACATGGAGCATTCCCTAGTTATCTTCATAAAATTGGAAAACGGCAAAGTGATAAATGCCTATGTGGAAACATTGGTGATGTCAAACATTATCTGTTTGGAAAGTGTACACTGATGCCTACTTTAACTTTATTCGTAACCGGACACTTAACTGAAACATGCGTAACATATTATTTTCAAAATCAAACTACAACAAACTTAGACTTATTTACAACGAGCTTAATAAACATATTTCATTTATAAAATATAAATTTTGATTTTTGTGATAGCTATTTTTGAAATTTTATAGTAATTTTCATTTGATAATAAGACATTCCACTGTGGTATTTGATTTTGTTACTTCATCCTTATTGTTTTATGTTAAGTTATATATATATATATATATTTTTTCTTCCCGATACACTTGTTAACTTGTGTGGATGGCTTGACTTACCTTTGACTTTTCAACATTCATAGTCTTTTTTTTTTTTTTGTAATTTATTTATTTTATTTCATTTCCATTTGGGTTAATGTTAATGTAGTCATATGTCAAAACTGTAAATGCACCACTCGTGAGTCAGTAAAAATTTCCAAAAAATGGCCAAAAATAAAATCTGAAACAGTCCATCTGCTTTCATTCCTTCACATTGCTACATCATAAATACACTTTAATAGAAAGTTAATAAAGAACATCATCATCCATTTAAAGAAAAGATTCGGTGCTAGCCGGTTTCATACTATAGGAAGGATCTCTCCTCTTGTCCCAGTACCCAGAATCCTTGAACAAACGATCTTTCGTCATCAGAGCTATATGGGGAAGCAACCGTTGACTGCCGTACTTGTAGTCTGGTCCTGAATGGATGCCGTGGGAAATTTGTAGTTTTCATTCGATGACTCCATCCGGATTGGTTCGCTGATGTCACTCCATGGCAAGACTCCTGTCGATGAAAAGTGCCAGACTGCGGACGCTGTCTCCTCTTTCTGGGAGCACCTGAAGTAACCGTCGATGCTAGGCTGCACTTTTGTCCAGACCTACGTTTACTTTTATTCGAAAAACCATAATTAGAATTGTGAGTTCTCTTTTCATTTTACGAATATCCACGAAAGTCTTTTTCGGAGGATTGTGTACCGACGATGTAGAACTGTTGGACAATTTATTCTTCCGAGGTTGATGTCTAAGAACTGGCGGAATGGGTCGATTTACAATTTTCTGCTTTTTAGGGCATACTGAGTCTGACGTAGTCGAAATTGGATTCTTTGTTTTATTATCATACTTTGCTCTCGGATGAACAGTCTTTTTATTTTCAGCAATCATTTATGGCGATGTCTTTCTAGAGTTTCGTTGTGAATTATGAAGATAACCACTAGACGAAGATGAACTAGACTCGGGAAACTCCTAGGATCGGGAATTTAGCGAAACACCACTCGACACATGAGACCCCATTACTATCATTTTTTCTAAACTTATAATTTCTAACCTGATCCAGATTAACTGTTATCCTTTCACCACCTACAATTACAACCAAATTATTTTTTTGAACTTCTAGAACTTCAAAAGGACCCACAAACTTTGCACCAAACTTAGCTACCCTCTTCTGACGACTTGAACTTAACCAATGCTGTTCCACCAAAACAAAATCTCCAACTTTAATTTCTAACTCCCTTCTATGCATATTATAATACTGAGCCTGTTTTTCCTTTGCTTTTATCATCTGAACCTGTGCCTCCTTAACCTACTTCTCAATACCGTGACACATAAATTGACTCTCTGCATACGATACCATAACTAACTTTTGAAATGGAGAAATAACTTTTCTGCCCAAAAATAACTCAGCAAGGTGTTTTCCCCGTTGACTCATGAACTGCGGTATGAAGTGCGTACCCAAAATGCTGAATAAACTGGTCCCAATTTGAATGATGTGAACCCACGTAAGAAGAAATCATTTGAATTAAAGTACAATTTACACGTTCAGCCATATCAGATTGAGGACGGTAAGGAACAGTAAAAGAATGATCAATCTCCAGTTTCTCACACAGAGCCTTAAAAATATCAGATATAAAACAAGGGCCATGATCACTAACTAACCTAATTGGTGCACCATATTTTGAAATATAATTATCAAAAAAGGCATCGGCAACTGCAGGCGCAAAAGTCTCCCTGAGGGGGACTAACTCCACCCACTTACTAAAATAATCTACTATTACTAATACAAATCTATGTCTTTTAGGGTTAGATAATGGATAAGGACCAATGAAATCTACACCTACACATTCATTAGGGAAATTTACTTTAATAGGAATTAATTTCCCGCTGGACTTACGTTTTATAATCATATCGTTGGCATGTGTTACAGCTGGACACATAAGCGCGCACTGCTTTCTGCATTTTAGGGAAGTACCAGGATTCACAAATTCGAGCATAAGTGACTGATTCCTGAGTGACCTCCTAATGGATTATCATGAAATTCCTTCAAGATGGCCTTACGAAGAGTAGCCGGAATGAAGACTCTCAATTTACCACGTGAATTTACAATTTTAGAATAGAAAAGAAGACCATCGATAAGCTTAAAAGATTGGGATCATTTCTCTAACATAGGCACATTTGCACTAGGGACATCATCTGGATTCTCCAAATAACAATATAAACTACCAAACTCCTCATCTTGCTTTTGTTCCCTCATTAACTGTTTCCGTGACTTTAACACTAACGAAGACAATGCACAACACTTAACCTCCTCCTTGAACTCTAAACCACCATGCAGGTTACAAGACAAAGCATCAGCTACCGCATTTTCCTTGCTTGCCCTGTGTTCTTAACAACATTATACTCTACCAGTTTCAAACACCATCTGACCATACAAGAAAACAATCCGTTTCCACTAGTTAACTTCGTCAGAGCTGAATGATCAGTAATGACTTTAACAGGAATATCTGTGAAGAAACAACGAAAATTATTTAAAGCCCAGATTACTGCAAGACACTCCCTCTCTGTAATCGAATAATTCCGTTCATCCACATTTAAAATTCTTGAAGCAAACGCTATCGGTCAACCTTTCTGTGCTAACATTGCTCCAACCCCCCCCCCCCACCCCCAGTGCACTCGCATAACAATATACTTATACAAGAAGAATCAGGATGAGCTAAAACAGGTGGTGATACCAGCGCCTCTTTTAATAATTGGAAAGACTTCTGAGTCGCTGAAGACCATGTAAATTTTAGTCTCTTCCTTTTTAGGTGCGTTCGTAATTATGTAAATACGTAGCACATATTGTTGTCGCTCAGTCCGTCAGCCTGTCTGTCCGTCTGTCTGTCCGCATATAACTACGCAAAAACTACCCAACCGAATCGTTTGAAATTTAAAATACATAATTATTACATAATTTTTTCGAGTCATTTCAAATTTTATGAAAATCGGATGGATAGATCTATTACAGGGACAATCAAAAGGATTCCGTTACATTCAATGTCAATCTTACAGTCAATGGGGAAAAAATTTCAAATCCATTTTAATCGTTTGAAATTTAAAACGTATATTTATTACTTAATTTTCTCGAGTCATTTCAAATGTTATGAAAATCGATTGCATAGATCAATTACAGGGACAATCAAAAGTATTCCGTTACATTACAGTCAATGGGGTAAAAAGTTTCAAATGCATTTTAATCGTTTGAAATTTAAAACGTATATTTATTACATAATTTTGTCGAGTCATTTCAAATGTTATGAAAATCGAATGCATAGATCAATTACAGGGACAATCAAAAGTATTCCGTTACATTACGGTCAATGAGGAAAAAAGTTTCAAATGCATTTTAATCGTTTGAAATTTAAAACGTATATTTATTACATAATTTTGTCGAGTCATTTCAAATGTTATGAAAATCGAATGCATATATCAATTACAGGGACAATAAAAAGTATTCCGTTACATTACGATCAATGGGGAAAATGTTTCAAATGCATTTTAATCGTTTGAAATTTAAAACGTATAATTATTACATAATTTTGTCGAGTCATTTCAAATGTTATGAAAATCGGATGCATAGATCAATTACAGGGACAATCAAAAGTATTCCTTTACATTACGATCAATGCGAAAAAAAGTTTCAAATGCATTTTAATGGTGTAACCATAGTGGACCATTTGAACACAATAGAATTGGCATGAATCTTTGAAGTATGTACTAAAATATACATTCTGTACAATCTGTGATGCAAAGAATATTTATTATTAAATTACAGGGCCACACAAATGTATTCCACTAAATAATGTTATACGGGAAAACATTGTTTGGGGCGTGTTTTAATTATTTTAAACTGCTTCACATTTTTTTAATAAGATATACGTTAATGAAGTATAATAAAAATTACTCCCTGCATATTTACAGGAACACAAAGATTTCGACCACTGTACTGTATCCAAAGTACGCTCTACTATATCAGCAAGTTCTGAATATTTTAAAACTTCGTTATCGTACGAACGCACCTCATTTGCTGCGCTTCACTTATAATTTCCAACTTGTTAAATTATACAGTGGTTCACATAACTCTGAAAAATGAGAAATGCACTTGGAAAACCAAGGAACCATCCCTAGAAATGTAGCTACTTCCTTTCCACTTTTTGGGGGATTCATTGCCGTGATTGCTTCAATTTTCTCATTATCTATATTAATAATATCACGCGTAATCTTTAGTCCCAAATGTTTTATTTCCTTTCGCAAAAATTTGCACTTTTTCAATTTCACTGCTAACCCAGCGTCTCTCAACATTGTAAATAATTCTCTCAGTAGCCTTTAGTGCTCCTCAAACGTAGCTGCCATTATAATTATGTCATCGAGGTAGACCAAGACACCCTTACCAAGTAAGGGTTTTAGGATGTTGTTCGCAGCCTTCTGGAACGTTGCCGGTGCTCCCGACAAACCAAAACTCATTCGTTTGAAAGCAAAACACCCGTCTCGAGTAATAATAAGGCAGTTTTAGCTATATCCTCAGGCTTCATTGCAATTTGAAAATAACTGGAAGTAAGATATAATGTCGACATATAATTTGTGCTTCAATTATTCGCCTAAATTTCACCAATTACTGGAATTGGATATTGAGGGTATTGTGTTATCGCATTCAATTTCCTATAGTCTACTGCAAACCTCCATGCCTCTGGATCATCCAAACTTTTCCCATCATTTTTACGGCATAACACCACCGGCAATGCAAAAGGAGATTCGATCGGCATAATGATATCATCCGCAAGAATTTTCTGAATATGATAGTCAATTATACCTTGCTTTACCTTGTCATAAAGATATGGTTTACTAGCAACGGGTGCGGACAAATCAATATCAACAAACGCAACATCATGCAACATGCGTTATACCCGGTTTATCTGAAAAAATTTCGCCAAAATCAACCAAAAACATATTAAATGCTTCTTTCTCGACTTCACTTAACCAGACTCCCCCAAATCAACCGACACCGAAGCAGACTTTTACTTGCTCACAATCTCATCATTATTTACGGTCAAAGATTTTTTAAAGAAATCCAAACTAATTCCTCTATCTTTCATGTAATCTAAGCCAATTATACAATGCGTTGTTAATCCATCCAGCACACAAAACTCCCAATATGTCTTAACCGAACGAATTTCAAACTTCAAATCCACTGACCCTTTATTTACACACGCTACTCCTTGCGCCGAGTGAACCACCAGATTTGACCTCTTCAACTTTTTATACGAAAAGTATTTACGATAAATATCATACGAAATGAAAAACTTCTCCGCTTCTGTATCGAAGAGACTTCTAACAACAATACCATCTAAAATAATTAATAACTCGGGTAACTCCACAGGATTGATAGTCACACTATTCATATATACAGAAGGCTTCTCCTTTTTAACCTGTGACTGCTACATTCCGAAATACAGCCACCTACCAGTTTAAATTCTCTGACCTCTTAACACTTCTCCTTTGCACCGACCTGCACCCAGAATTCTCATCCTAAGTTAATCACCTTACTCGTGAAGGAGGAACATTCCTTTCACGTACACCCCCTGTCTGACCATAGTCACTACTCCGCCTATTTCTATTAACATTTCTGTCATCGCCTCTAAAATTACTAACACCACCGAAATTTCTATTACCATTACCAACATTTGGCACATTTCAACTAAATCCATAACTACCATTACTCAGATTATTACTCATTACTCGCTGCCCCCCTCTCAAATTTCTATCCCCCTCATTTCTCAAAAGATTTTCCATGATGGGTCTCTGTCGAGGGCTACGTGACTCCGATTGATCCGAGCTGTGCCGAGACTCATACTTCAACAACATTTGATGCATTTTAGAGGAATTGTTTGGTGACCTGAGTTCAATATAGTCCTGCACCCTTGTATTGAAAAGAGGAAGAACTATGTCTAATAATTCCTCAAACGTGACATCCAAATCTAATTTATTTTTCAACACAAGTTTACGTAGATAAAACTTTGAGGCCGGTTCCTATATGTTTTGTTTATTGCAATAAAATTCTCTACGTAAAATACTTTTGTCCTTAACAGGAGGAAACGCTTTCTTTATTGAACAACTGTCTGTTCAAATCGTTTAGTCTCATCACTAATTATAATCATCTGCAGTTAACTGTAGACCGAAGGCGCCACACAAACTCCGGAAAATTAGAGTTGCATAAAGGATAGATGTCGCTTTTGGGTCACACAAATTAGAACCTTGACATCACGATCTCACTCAAAACACCAGAGTGCCTTTATTACAAAGGGACACTCCCTCACACAGTGATAAGTGAGGTGTTTTTTAATTACTCTTTAAAAGCAGGTGTATGAAAAGGGGTTTTTCACAAATTATAAATTTTTATTAACTGAAGTTTAGGATAAAATCAGCATTTAATGAATATCAGTGAGAAGATCTGGAACAAATGCATCAATTTAGGTAAATATTTTTATCATGAAATAGGTTCGGTCTCGAAATTATTCAAGGAAAACTAAAATATCAATAGAAAATTAAAATTAAATATATATATAATAATTGACAATTTGTGGAAAATCCCTTACCATCCAGCTGCTTTTATAGACAACTAGAAATCAGCTCATCTTTCAGAATTTAAACGATATTTGAGTGGATTTTTTCAACTCATATTTCAGGAACAGTGAATTTTATTATGTGAAACATGCCTTTTCAGGCATTGAAAAGATATGGTCAAAATTATTATCTTAAAAAACGACAAAAATGTATTCGTAATAGAAAATCTTAAATCAATCATCAGAAATAATTACCTTATGGACTTTTAATTCAAACTTCAAGTATCATTATTTAAGTTAATTATAAATCTTTAATAATCTTTCTTTAACAAAACTGCTTTGAATATATGAAATATATTCTTTCATTTTTATACGTCAGATACATGAATCCATCGATTCTATTACTGAGTACATTAATGGACACAAGCTTTATTAAGAGAAGTGGTGTAGACCAATTAACTTGGCACAGAAAAGTTAAGAAATAATGAGATTTTTACTTTCTTCTATCTTTACAAGAAGAAAGTATTGGATTCATGAAAATTTTCGACTTCCGGTTTTCGACGGATTTATACGTTTTAGAAGGTCCTGAAGACGTTTTGACTATTTTTAGAAAATGTCTGTCTGTGAGTCTGTCCGTCTGTCTGTCTGTCTGTATGTGACAAAAAATTTGTGGGCGCTCTATCTCAAGAACTAATGCACGAAATTTAATAAAATTTTATATTTAGTTAGACCTTAATATGAATTAAAATCTATTGGTTTTTGGTGAAAATTGGCCTGCAGGTGGCGCTGCTATACTACGTTTTTCATGATTTTTAAGATTGCTATATCTCAACAATTAATGCACAGAATTTCACCAAACTTCAGATTCTGTGACCCCTTGATATACATAGACGCTGATTAAGTTTCGGTGTAAATAGGCCAGCAGGTGGCGCTGCTATGCCACGTTTTTCATGATTTTCATGATAGCTATATCTCAAGAACTAATGCACAGAATTTCACCAAACTTCAGATTCCGCGATACCTTGAGATACATAGCCGCTGATAAGGTTTTGGTGTGAACTGCCCTATAGGTGGCGCTGCTATGCTACATTTTGCACAATTTTTGCGATAGTTATATCTCAAGAACTAATGCAGAGAACTTCATCAAATTTTAGATTCTGTTACACTAGAATATAAAACATAATTACATGCTGATTACATTTTAGTATTAACCTTGCAACAGGTGGTGCAGCAATGCTGCATTTTGCACGATTTTTTCGATAGCTATATCTCAACAACCAACGCATAGAATTTCATCAAACTGCAGATTTTGTTACAAAATGTCATATAACATAATTACACGATGGTTACGTTTTGTTATAAATCCTTCAACTGATGGTGCTGCTGTGCTATATTTTACACGGGTTTTTTTAAACTAGCTATATCTCAAGAACTAATGCACAGAATTTCATCAAACTTCAGATTCTTTTACACCATAACATAATTAGACACTTTTTTACGTTTTGGCATAAAATGTCCAAGATATGGTGTTGCTGTGCTACGTTTTGCAAATTTTTTGTTATAACTATATCTCAAGAACTAATGGACAAAATTCCATCAAATTTCAGATTCTGTTAGGTCTTGACATAAATAGATGCTTATTAGGTTTTAGTATAAATTACCCAACATGAGGCACTACTAAGCTCATTTTCTCAGAATATTAATTAAATTTTGCGTTTTAGGCTTTTCGGATACCAGAATCTCATTAGGCTAGGTCAAATGTTCGAGGAAATTCGATAGTGGGTGACTTTGGGGTCACCACGTTTTTTTTTTAAATATTAAAATGTACTTATGAGATAGAAGAAAGTTTTGGGATTGACACATCCAACTAGTTTTTCTTCATTTATGTTACCATTTTCCTTTTATATATGCCGTAAAAAGTTAACTGAATCATAAAAAATATCGATTATTATGCCTTATAAAAATGCATCGAATGCATCGATAATTCTTCCGGTGAAATTAAATTTGATTAGTCGTGCAGCAATAATTGATTTTTTGAATATTGTAATCAATAAGAATTATCCAAAAAAAGTTATCAAATACAAAGATATTAATAATGCATCTTTTTTAGCTAGTTTGAATTGTAATGCGTTTTGAAATATTTGTTTGTTATTTTAAATTTTGACCAAAGTTGAAATGTTTATATTTTTATGCCTATTTTATAATCAAAATATTATCTTACATACGACAATTTCTTTTTAAGGCGATGAAAAGCAATGAGCTAAATTTGTTGCTTATAAAAAGCAAAATTGTTGTAAAAACCTTGAATTAATGTTCAGAAATAATTACTTTATATACTTTTCGTTCAAACTTCACGTAACAAGACTGACAGATGCAACAGGTGTGGACAAATTAACTTGGCATAGAAAAAGTAAGAAATAATGAGATTTTTTTTTTTTATTCAAGCTACAAATTTCCATTTACCTAAGTCGGAAAAAGTTAATTGAATCATAAAAAATATCGATTTTTATGGCTTAATAAAACACATTGATTGCATCGAGAACTCTTCCGGTGAAGTCAAATTTGATTAGGCATGCAGCAGTAATTGATTTTTTGGATAGTTTATAATCAATATGCAAAATCTAAAAAAATGTTATCAAATACAAAGAAATTAACGTTTCATCTTTTTTGAGTTATAGTGCGTTATGAAATATTTGTTTGATATTTTTAACACTTTTCATCAAAATTGAAATGTTTGTACTTATATGTCTATTTTATAATGAGAGTATTTTAACGACATACACTTTTTGTGGCGATAAAAAACAATGAGATAAATAATGTGTTTATAAAAAAACAAAATCGTAATCGAAAACCTTGAATTAATCTTCAGAAATAATTACTTTGAATACTTTATTTCAATTTTCAATTATCATTATTTAAACTAATTATAAATCTTCAATAATCTTTCTATAACAAAACTTTTTTGAATAAATGGAATATATTTTTTCATTTTCATATTTCAGATACACGAATCCATTCATTCTATTTCTGAGAATATTAATGGACACAAGCTTCATTAAAAGAAGTGGCATAAACCAATTAACTTGGCATAGAAAAGGTAATAAATAATGATATTACATTTTTCATTCATGTTACCATTTTCCATCTATCTATGCCGTAAAAAATTAACCGAATCACAAGGAATATCGATTATTATGGCTTATTAAAATACATCGAATGCACCGATAAATTTCCTGGGAAATTAAATTTGATTCGGCATACAGCAATAATTGATTTTTTGTATAGTGTATACCAATATGCAATATCTGTAAAAAAAAAGTTATCAAATACAAAGAAATTAATAATTCTTTTTTGAGTTAGTTTTAACTATAACGGGTTATGAAATATTTGTTTGATATTTTTAACACTTTTCACTAAAATTGAAATGTTTTTACTTTTATGCATATTTTATAATCTGAGTTTTTTATTACACACAGAATAACTTTATTGAGGTGATAAAAAGCAATGAGCTAAATTATTTGCTTGAAAAAGAAAAAATTTCATAGTTGAAAATTTTTAATTAACCAAGTGAAATAATTACTTTGTATACTTCCATTTATAACTTCAAGTATCATTTTTTTAAAATTAATTATAAATCTTTAATAATTTTTCTTTAACAAAACTTCTTCGAATAAGTGAAATATATTCTTTCTTTTTTATGCGTCAGATATATGAATCCATTGATCTATGACTGAGAATATTAATGGATACAAATTTTTTTAAAGAATTGGCATAGATCAATTAAATTGGCATAGGAAAGGTAAGAAATAATGATGTTACATTTTTCATTCATGTTACCATTTTCCACCTATCTAAGCCGTAAAAAGTTAACTAAATCACAAAGAATATCGATTATTGTGGATTATTAAAATGCATCGAATGCATCGATAATTCTTCCGATGAAATTAAATTTGATTTGACATCCAGCAGTAATTGATTTTTTTGGATATTGGAATAAATATGCAATATCTGAAAAAAGTTACGTAATACAAAAAAACAATAATGCACTTTTTAGAGTTAGTTTTAATTATAGTTAAAATATTTGTTTGATATTTAAAATATTTTGATATTTTTAACACTTTTCAATAATGTTGAAATGTTTTTACTTTTATGTCTATTATATAATCTGGGTATTTCATTACATACAGCATGCGCTTTTTGAGGTGATGAAAAGCGATGAGCTAAATTATTTGCTTAAAAAAGAAAAAAATTCGTAGTCGAAAACCTTGATTAATCAAGAAAAATAATTATTTTATATACTTTCAGTTCAAATTTCAAGTATTGTTATTTAAATTAATTATAAATCTTTAGTAGTCTTTCTTTAACAAAACTTCTTTGAATAAGTTAAATGTATTCATCATTTTTATACGTCAGATACAGGAATCCATTGATTCTATTACTGAGTATATTAATGGAGGCAAGCTTTATTAAAAGTATCATTCTTTAATTTTTAAAAACCTTGAATTAATCTTCAGAAATAACTACTTTGTAACACGCGCCTACCCGTTCCAAAAAAAAAAAAAAAAAAAAGTCTCGCATCACGTGAACTGAGCTCTGTTGAATTAAAAATGGTGCTCTAGTATTTTTTGTTTTTAAAAAAATCTGGCAACACTAGTTCTATTAAAAGTTCTATTCGAATTTATCTCCGAAGTTCAAAAGTTGGCTGTGAGCAGTGAGTTCATATCTTGTATTAAGTATAAAGCTTTGCGTTGTAAATACTTTATGTTTGTGTACTTCTTTTCGTATTAAGTGCCGTCTGTAATAATTACGTTTCATATGAACGTTACTAAACTAATAATTAATAACAGTACAACATAAATTAATAAACGACGCTCTCATACACGATCACATAATATATAATAATAAAACGGATCCAAGTTACAAGATTAGCCGATATATATACAGTTAAGGTTACAGATAATAACAGTTACGTTATAATATCATGACATCCTCCTTTTTTTATAAAAAAGAAACAGTTTTTTTCTTTTACAAGTCAAGTTTAACAGGTTTTTTAACAGTCCTGCCGTAACGGGTTTTTACACCAGTATCAGTTTGGCGCACAGGAGTTTCGATCTTTTGAGCAGGAGAGGACGTCAGTTTTGGCGATAGATTTGAAGGAGCAGCACTTACTGGACTAGCGTCATTGGGTGTTTTTGGTGCTGCTTCACATTGGCCATGTATAGGATCAGAATTATCTGTTTCTTCAAGTATAGGATCGGAGCTATTTGGCACTTCCGGTTTCTCAGGATTAACATTTGGACGGAGAAACCAAGTGTTCCTTCTATATGTTGCACCATCTGGCGTCTTGATAATAAAAGATCTTGGTCCTTGAGCTGGAGAAATTACATCAGCAGGACTCCACTTTCTGTGACCTTTCCGAAACCATACTTTCTGACCAACAGAAATTGGCTTTTTTGCTTTTGAACCTCTATTTCTATACTCTTTCTCTTTTACTCTTTTTTCTTTAAGGTTAGAAGAGACATTCTTTATGATAGCTGGTTTTAACAATCTTGAGCTTGCTGGCAAAATTCCTCTTATTCTTCTTCCCATAAGACGCTGTGCAGGGGATCCTAACACTCCTCTAGGTGTATTTCTGTTATTTAACAATGCTAAATATAAGTCAGAACCATCTGCAGCACATTTAGCAATCAATTGTTTAGCTTCTTGAACATAACGTTCGGCTAGACCATTGGATCTTTTATGTTCAGGACTTGATACTTGCAGATTTATGTTCCACTGTTTAGCAAAATACTTCAATTCTTTAGAAATCAGCTGAGGACCCGGATCTGTGCATAAAGTTTCAGGAATACCATGCGTTGCAAACCAACATTTAAATGCTTGTATAACTGTACTAGATGATAAGTTGCTCAGTACACAAAAATCAAAATAACCCGAATAGCTGTCTGCAACAAGCAAGTAATTCTTTTTATTCAAATGGAAAATATCTGTGCCAACTATTTGCCAAGGTCTTTCTGGTACTTCATTCAAAATTAACGGTTCTTCGGGATTATCTCTTTGACGTTGTTGACAAACTTTACACTGCTTAACATATGAAATAACATCTTTATTCATGCCTACCCAATACACATTTTCTCTAGCTATACTGAGTGAATGTTGTATTCCTTGATGACCAAGATGAATAGCTTTCAAAGTAGGTTCTTTGAGCTTTGACGGGATGACTATTCGGTCACCTCTAAACAGGATATCTTCATAAATGGCAAACTCATCTCGAAAAGTCCAATACTTTCTCAGACTCTCAGGAACTTTATTTAATTCTTCTGGCCAACCATCTTGAATCATCTTAATCAGCAGGCTTAATTCTTCATCATCTTTCAGTGCTTGAATCAGTTCAGTTGTTTTAGATTCTGTCATTGGAACAATTACATGAATTTCCATCTGTAATTCAGGCATTTCTAAATTAGAATTCAGATTACAATCTCGACTCAAAGTATCAGCTATAAACATTTCAGTTCCCTTTTTATGAATAATTTCAGGACGATAAGGCATAATGTCCAACATGATTCTTTGCAGACGAGGAGGAGCTAAATGTAATGGCTTTTTTGAAATTGAAATTAATGGTTTGTGGTCTGTTTCCACAGTTAATTTTCTGCAACCCCAAACGTATTGATGAAAACGTAAACATCCAAATTTGATTGCAAACGCTTCTTTTTCTATTTGTGAATAATTCTGCTGCGTCTTATCTAATGCTTTTGCTGCATAAGCTACAGGACGCCCTTCTTGCATAATTACTGCTCCTACAGAATGTTTGCTTGCATCAACAGACAATGTTATAGGTAAATTCACGTTAAAATACTTCAATACAGGTAAATTCTTCAAAATTTCTTTCAGCTTTTCAAATGCTCTCTGTTGTTCACTTTCCCAAGTCCATTCGGTTTCTTTTTTACATAATGCTCTTAACGGTTGCGTTAATTCAGCCAAGTTCGGAACAAATTTAGCCAAGTAGGTAACCATTCCAAGGAAACGCTGTAATGATGCTACATTTTCTGGAACTTTTAACTGAATAATAGCTTCAATTTTTTCAGGATCAGCTTTCAGTCCTACATCAGTAACAATGTGTCCCAAAAACTTAACACTGTTCTGCGAAAAAATGCATTTTTCTTTATTCAGAGTTAATCCCGCTTCTGTGAGAAATTTTATGACTTCAGAGGTCAGTTCTTCTAATTTTTCTTTAGAGGAAGCATGTATCAAAATATCATCCATTGCACATTCAACATTTTCTATATTTCCTATTAGATGATCTATAATTTGCTGGAAAACTTCTGGTGCAGATGCTAAACCCATTGGCATTCTCAAATAAGAAAATCTTCCCCAAGGGGTGGCCATGGTCAGGTATTTACTAGTACGTTCAGTTACTTTAAGTTGCCAAAATCCTTTTTTACAATCCAATTTCGTAAACCATTTAGAACCATTTATGCGAGCAGCAATTTCTTCTAATGTTTTTAACGGATAATGTCTTCTTTTCAAATTCTTATTCAAACTAGATGGATCCATACAGACTCGTATTTTACCATTCCGATGAACTACAACCATAGGCGAAACTGCAGGTGTTGGGTCACTCACCGGTTTTATGATGCCCATCCGTTGCATTCTATCAAGCTCGTCTTTAATTTTTTCTCTAATGGAATGAGGCACTTTTCTAGCAGGAAATATTTCAAGCTTAGGGTTATCGATTAAATCAATCTCATAAGTAAAATTCTTCAAACAGCCTATTTCCTCTTCATTAGCACTGGTATTAAGAAATTTTTCTGTTAACCCAATACTGTTTATGCGTTTAACTAAACCCATTTCTACACATGAATCTTTTCCCAATATAGGTTGCAACATTTCTTCTATTATTACCAATCTAGTAGTATAAGTTTTCTTTTTAACACTTAACTTGGCAACTGCTTCACCTACAACTTTCATTTTATGATTGGAAAATGATACCAAAGATCGCACGTTAGAATATTTAATGCTTAAATTTGCTTTTTTCGCCAAAGAATACGATAGGACATTGCATTGAGCACCGGTATCCAATTTAAATTTTACTCTATACTTGTTTTCAAATTCAGCCATTTCATACCAATCTAATGATTCCACATTATTGGCTATACTACTTATGACTAAACTTTTTGAATTTTCATTACTTTTGCTAACTTCGCCAATTAAGCTATTTACAGTAGCTACACGTTTTTTACTTTTCTTTGAAGAGCAACAAATGCTAAAATGGTTTTCTTTACCACAAGCAAAACATTTCTTTTTATAAGCCAAACATTCAAATTTTTTGTGATGCGTATTACATCGCGTGCATAATTTACCACTAAAACTTTGCCTTTCTTTAGTATATTTATTTTTCGTACTTGTAACAGTTTTCTTTACGCTTTCAATATTTAATGGCTTATCTTTGAATGTACTCATTTGTGATCGCGCTTGTTCACTAGCTTTACAAATCTTTGTCGCTTTATCTAATGTCAAATCATCTTCTGCTAACAATTTTTCTCTATCGGAATCACTGTAAATACCAATTACAATTCTGTCAGTAACTAAACTATCATGAAGATTACCAAATTGACATGATTTACTTTTACTAAGTACTTCCATTAAGAAATCATCAAATTTTTGATTTTCACTTTGATATAACTTATTGAATAAAAATCTTTCGTATGTTATGTTTACTTTAGGCGTGAAGTACTTTTTAAAAGCTTCAATTAGAACATTTAGCGTTGTTTTCTTATCATCGGTGAAAGTATTATAAATACTTACCGCTTCTGGTCCAATAGCTGACATAAACAAAGCTATTTGAATTTTTTCTGGCTTCTTCTCCAATTCTATGGCTGTAGCGTACCACTCAAATTGTTGGAACCAATCTTGCCACGATTTCGAAACATCGTTGGTCATTAGGCTTAGCGGCGGCGGCGGTCGAATGTTTACACTGTTATTACTGTTGTCATTTCCCGGCATGACGATTTATTATATTCGATCAATTCGGCACCATGTAATAATTACGTTTCATATGAACGTTACTAAACTAATAATTAATAACAGTACAACATAAATTAATAAACGACGCTCTCATACACGATCACATAATATATAATAATAAAACGGATCCAAGTTACAAGATACAGTGACTCGGTGAAGTAATGAAAAAAATATTAAAAGAAGATTGTCTCCCCGAGAATTTATATTTACATAAGTGAAGCTTCTTCTTTTCTTGTAAATAAGTAGAACTAGTTCTTATAACTTTATATATTTTCAGATCAAACTTCAGGTATCATTATTTAAATTAATTTTAATAATATTTCCTTTGCAAAACTTCTTCGAATAAATGAAATATGTTCTCCCATTTTTATACGTCAGATACAAGAACTCATAGATTCTATTACTGAGTATATTAATGGACACAAGCTTTATTAAAAGCAGTGTCGTGAACAAATTCATTTGGCATAGAAAAGGTGAGAATAATGAGATTATTTTCCTCTTTCATTCTACCATTTTCCATCTATCTATGCCGAAAAATGTTAACCGAATAATAAAAAATATCGATTATTATGGCTTATTAATATACATCAAATGTATCGATAACTCTCCCGGTGAAATTGAATTAGACATCCAGCAGTAATTGATTTTTTGAATATTGGAATCAATATGCAATATCTGAAAAAAGTTATACAATACAAAAATTTAATAATGCACTTTTTAGAGTTAGTTTGAATTATAGTGCGTTATGACATATTTGTTTGTTTTTTTATACATTTCAATAATGTTGAAATGTTTATACTTTTATGCATATTTTATTATCTGTGTATTTTATTATACACAGCGTACTCTTTTTGAGGTGATAAAAGGCAATGAACTAAATTATTTGCTTATAAAAAAAAATTCGTAGTCGAAAACCTCGGATTAATCAAGAGAAATAATTACTTTGTATACTTTCAATTCAAACATCAAGTATCATTATTTAAATTAATTATGAATCTTTAGTAATCTTTTTTTAACAAAACATTTTAGAATAATTTAAATGTATTCTTTCATTTTTATACGTCAGATACACGAATCCATTGATTCTATTACTGAGTATATTAATGGAGACAAGCTCTATTAAAAGTATCATTATTTAAATTTAAAAAAAAAACCTTGAATTAAACTTCAGAAATAATTACTTTATATATTTTCAATTCAAACTTCAAATATCATTATTTAAATTAATTATAAATCTTTAATAAACTTTTTTCAACAAAACTTATTTGAAATTTATGTAAATGAAATATATTCTTCCATCTTTCTGCGCCAAACATGAATCCATTGATTCTATTACTAAGCACATTAATGAAAACAAGGTGTTTTAAAAAAAAAAGTGGCGTAGACCAATTAACTTGGCTAGAATTGAATTAAAATGCGTCATGAAACATTGGCTTGATATTTTTAACACTTTTCACCAAAGTTGGAATGTTTTTACGTTTATGCCTTTTTTATAATCAGGGTATTTTATTACATACGACGTACTCTTTTGAGGCGATAAGGACAATGAACTAAATTGTTTCTTAAAAAAAAAAAAAAAAAAAAAAAAAAAAACGAAATTGTAGTAGAAAATTTTGAATTAATCTTCAGAAATAAATATTTTATGTATTTTCATTTCAAACATCAAATATCATTGTTTAAATTAATTATTAATCTTTAATAATCTTTCTTTCACAAAATTTCTTTGAATAAATGAAATATATTCTTCCATTTTTATCCGTGAGATCTATAACTGAGTATATTAACGGACGCAAGATTTATATAAAAGAAGTGGCGCACACCAATTTAATTGGAATAGAAAAGGGAAAAAAATAATGGGATTTTTATTCTCTTTCAATTTACCATTTTCCATCTATCTATGCCGTAAAAAATTAAAAGAATGATTAAGCATATAGATTATTATTAAAATACGTCGAATCCATCGACAATTCTTCCGGTTTAAAAAAAAAAAATTGTCATGCAGTAAAAAGCATCCGAAAAAAGTTATCAAGTACAAATTTATTAATAATGCACCTTTTAGAGTTAGTTTGAATTGTAGTGCATTGTGAAATATTTGTTGGATATTTTTAACAGTTTTCATCAAAAATGAAATGTTTGTACTTTTATGCCTATTGTATAATCAGAGTATTTTATTACATACGGCATACCCATTTTGAGGCGATGAAAATCAATGAGCTAAATTATTTGCTTATGAAAGAAAACCATCGTAAATGAAAACCTTGAATTAATCTTCAGAAATAATTATTTTATATATGGGTGATTCTCAAAATAGGGAACAATTTATGTCTTTCGGCATACAAAAAAAATTGAGAGGTTTTCTGTCATGTTTTTATATTTAGATATGTTTGTCTTAATATTATTCATTATTTTCACTCAAGAATTACTCACTTTTTAGTTAAAAACACCTTAAAATAACAGAATAAATGTTCAAAATGTCATTAGCATGGTTGTCCACAGCAGCTGAGCCTTGTATATACTAGCATTTTTCAAGAGTTAATATCATGTTTATAAAATAAAACAAATGTTATTCTTTCTTTAAATTAATCAAGGAGAGGATTTATCCTATAAATTTCTTTTTAAAAATAAAATTATAGTATATAAAAAAAGAATTAAAGTTTGTCCTCCATATTCTATTTTCAAAACAAGGTGATACTATAACAGCTGGTTATTAATCAAAATCTCATTTTCACATATGACAGTAGTTTGAAAATATAAAGTTTCTCCATGGCAACAAGTAGCCATTTTATTCCAGCCTGAAAATGGAAGCATGTATTGTATTTTAAGAATAGAAGTTGAATATTAGGGCCGTACATCAATTGTATGTCATTAGAATGGATAATAATTTTCATGTTTATTATATAATTAAAATTTTTATTTTACTTATTTGCATAGGACTTTTGTGTTTTAAAAAGCAACAGAAAGGACTATTGCATTGTGATTATATTATGACTTATAATCTTATTTAAATTAAAATTTGTCATTAGCATGGACAAATATCAATGTCATTAGCATGGTTTTTCTGTCCATGCTAAAGACATGCATAAATGTAACCATTGCTTATATTGTATCCTTTATAAAGTTTAATTTTACATTTTAGTATTTTTAAATTTAGGTATTACATTTATTATCCCTAAAATATGCATTAAATCTGTCAGAAAATTACTAAGACAGCTTCTTACATTGTTAGTGTCAGAATGTTGCTCATGTAAACAAAGTTTGCTCTTTGGTAATGTTTTTATTCTCCTTAGATGTATATATGTAAAAATAGAAACCATTTGCTGAAAAGGAAGGCTAATAAATATAGAAAAAATATTTAAACAGGAAGAAAATAAAAATTTCTTAATATATTTATTCCATGCAATTTGTTTTGTCATTAGCATGTCTCAAAAAATACTAATTATTTTTTTAAGTTAATTTTTAAATATTTAGCTCTGCTGACTACATTTAAAGTATACCTAATACTATATTAACAACACCTATTTTTTCAAGAAATTTTGCTAACAGTAATTTTTTTAAGATTTCACTTTCGAAATTGTCCACTATTTTGAGAATCACCCATATAGTCGTTGAGCCAGAAGCCAAAATTAGGGTTTTTGGTTTCATCTCTGGGGACTTGGTGATATATACCTTTTTGTTTTCACAATGGTCCAAGGAGTTCATTTTATGATGATACTATTAAATTTGAGGTAGCTTATAGACGCATTATTGAAAAAATGAGCGCCATCTATCGCACATAGATAAAAAGGATTTTTTTTTCTTTTTAACCATTACCACATAATTAAATTTCAAGGAAAAAATGCAGAGAACAAATAATATTGAACATATAACGTTATACAAATTAGACATTTGTTAAGATTTTATTTCAATATGATTATTAGCATTTTCAACTGGATAAACCTATCAAAAGACATTTGCGATGGATGAAAATCGAAATCTTGTTTTGTATTTTAATGCAGAAAATTTTCATGTGGATAAGACACAGCAATTCAAGAAAAAAGTAGTACTGGTGAAATTTATTTAATTAGTCTGTTAAGAATTAACCCTTTCGAGACCACGGGTGCATATATGCAACTTCAAAATGTGCTTCCATCGCTTTTTTTGGATACTATTAAAAAGGTATAATTTTCCTTATCTAATTAAGACATTCTCTTGTTTGTTAAGCTAAATTTAATTGTTTGACAAAAAATGGTGTCAATTGAATTAATTTTTTGTAAAAGATGCTGGTCACGAACGGGTTAATAAATAACAGAAATCTTAGGCTTCTGCCCTTCTATCATGATTGGTTCACATTCCTGTATCCAAATAGCTTCAATCGTCATAGAACAGTTCTATGATCTGCATATTCAAGAACATTAGGTAATTAAATAGACACACACATAATAGCACATAGTGTAGCACATATTCTTGAACAAAAATATGACACTAGTTCCAAAGCAGCTTCAGGAGCAAGAGGACTGCCATTCCACTGGATTTCTAGAGAGCCTTTTCCGTCACTATCTGTTCCAAAAATCCAACCATATTTATATGGGGATGGAAGATCACGGTCAGCCTGTAGGCATTTCTCCCGAACAAGACCGTGGTAATTGGCTTGGATTACCTATAAGTAGAGTGTATTACTACATGACAAAAGGCAATGCGACTGCAGACTTTTTGTTTTTCAGAAAAATATACAGCATATAGTTCAATTCCTTAATGCTTGAGTATTTTTGCCTTCCATAATAGAGATGATAAAATTACGATTCAAACCGTTTCTTTGTTTCCTGATAAATCAGCTTCAGTATCAAACGCCTTAAGCTCATCCCGAAATTTGTGTTCTGATTCATCATTTTCTCTTGTCTGCAAAAGCACTGACAGTGACTGCATTTCAAGGGAAAATATGGTGTAAGCAAAATATGAATTGTGTACCACCGCTTCTTGAAAGAAAGTCAATTTAGTTGATTCTTCGACTAGTTAGTTCTTTAATTTATAATATTTTTCTTCATAGATAACGTACAGCACTTGTTTATTCAACCATTTCAAATAATGTTCATTTTGCAATTCTTGAGAAATGAAAAGCATAAGTTCATTTTTGTCCTCCTCATCATATAAAATATGCTTCCATTTTCGTACTGTTTGTCCAAGAGTATATAACTTTTATAACATCACCGACAGTT
Organism: Maratus speculifer; assembly: GCA_964019185.1. Lineage (NCBI taxonomy): Eukaryota > Metazoa > Arthropoda > Arachnida > Araneae > Salticidae > Maratus > Maratus speculifer. Next base: position 416,272,371 of record OZ025290.1, read on the forward strand.
TATACTTTTCGTTCATTTATTTTTATTGACAACTGCTTGTATGTATCAAACACAACATCTACCCTTTGAGAGGATATATGATCTTGTACTATTTCCAAAAACAGATTCTTTGCTAGTTGTGCAAAAGATTGTAGCTCCTATGGTAGCTTTGAATAAAGCACATTCTGTCATTTATATTAACAACACCATTATTTGCATTCTTTCAGCAGTCGCAATTTTGTCATAACATCCTTCAGTTTTATTTTTTATTGTTTCGCGTTGAACCATCAAGTGTTGCTAAGGATTATTGAAGAAGCCCTAGATGGTAGGAAAAAACAATTCTTATATCCAAAATTCTTCGTTCTGCAAGGATCGTCATCTGAGAAAACAGATCTCCTTTTGTCATGGCAACTACCTCTGATTTATTTAACCTCAAATTTTCTTTCTATTCAAGTCACAAAATGTGTTTAGCTTATTGGAGGTTTGAAAAATCCTTCTGCCTTTGATTCTTCAGACAGATATTCTCTCATGAAAGTTTGGTAAATTTCTTCAATTATTCCATGAGCTTTGATTATGGCTCCGACAATTTCTGTATTTGTAATTGCTTTAGTTGATTCTGTTAGCCTGTCTTTATTTATTTATTCATTGATAACCATGTTCTGTAAATATGAGATTTTACGTTCGTCTTTCTGGATCTTGCTCAAAGACGGATATGGATGTAGAATAGATTTTTCTGAAAAACTGATTGTGGTTCTTTCACGAATCATGTGAAGAAATTTTGCTTTGGTATCAAAAATATCTTTTAACTGCGGCAGGTCTTTGACTGAACTTTGTTGTTGCTTTTGACTTCTGCGTGTCTTTACTTATTGCCTCTTTAATCGTCCTGTTAATTTTACAGCATGTAAAATCAAGAAATTTTTTCTATCACTGCGTTTATCGGAAGAATTTCCCAATATGACGTTCATTGATTACTCTGTTATTGAAAATATCATAGAAAAATGTCATGTTGTGGCTAATGTGGTGAATCCAAAAATGGTTTTTCAAAGTCTATACTGACATGAAAATACGCCCCCTGGATCTACGACGGAAGCCATTTTCCAATATGGCGCCCATAAGCTACCTTGATTTTGTAAATATGGATAAATATCATTCTGAAGTTTTGGTGAATCCAAAAAATGCATGTGTATGATTTAACAAATCATCTGACATGCCACCACACAAGCTCCCGGCTCAACGGTGGCAGCCATTTTTCAATATGACGTCCATTAGTTACTCTTATTTTTAAAATATTAATGATAAATGTCACGCTGATGCTGTCGTGAATCCAAAATAGTATGGTTTAACAAGTCCGTTTACATGAAATCAAAAGAGTCCCTGCCTCAATGACGGCGGCCATTTTCCAATATGGCGTCCATAATCTACCATAGTATTGAATGTATCATGGTCAAATGAGATACTGATGTTCTGATGAATCCAAAAATGTATGATTTACCATGTCCGCTGACATGAAACCACACGACAGCTTAACTCAACGACGGCGGCCATTTTCCAGAATGGCGTCCAAAAGCTACCCTAATTTTGAAAGTATCATGGATAATTGAAATGCTGTTGTTGTGGTGAATCCAAAAATATATAGTTTATCAAGTCCCCAGAGATAAAACCACACAAGGTCCTGGCTCAACGACCAATACTTTTAATTCAAACTTCAAGTATCATTATTGCCGAAACGTCAGTGAAGGCTTACTTTGGAGACACGAAATTTTTTTGTGTCTGTCTGTCTGTCTGCCCGTCTGTCTGTCTGTCAGTCTGTCTATTCCGCGATAACTTCCGTAAAAAGCATCCGATTGGCTTGAAATTAAGTGGGTATGCTGGTGAGACATTGGGATTAAGCTGTATAGTTTTTTGTAAGATTTGGTTCATTCGTTCGAAAAATATAGAATATTTTATTTTGCGCAATAATGCTTTTCTATGGCAAATCCAAAGATTTCCGTTTTTTTCCTGAGAGAAAATGTCACATTATAATAAATGGATGCTCAAATTTACCGGTTAAATTATTCGTATTGTTTTCAATTTTGTCTGTTCATTTGTCAGATTTTTAAAATTATTACTGTAAATTTTGGAGATTTTTTATAAATGTATTCCGATAATATAAACTAATTTGTTTTAGAGACTTACTTATTTCAAATGTATTTATTTCATTTTCTTTATTTTCTTTTAATGGTTGCTAAGCAACCATTCATCCTAATCCTTATTTTTATAATGTTATAAATTTGAATGCGTGTAATTATTGAACGCAAAAATTTAAATGAAATCAACGTGAAAACTGATGAATTAATGTCTTTGTATCTTTGCGTATAACTATAACATAGCCCAGAAAAGAACATAGGCTATGTTTTATTGATTTTATTCACATATTTTCCTTAATAATTCAAAATTTTCTTCTTTTTCATGCAGAATCAATAGCGATCTTTTAGATAAAATTTAACCCATGGAGGAAGAAGATAGGTGGAGGTGAACTAAGCCTCAAAAAAGGTTTGCAATGTGAATCCATTTATCGCTCAAATTTTAGTGTACCAAATAAAAGCACGTGGAAAATTGGAAAGCTTCCAAAAAAGGAAGGGATTTTGTACTAATAAGACGAATTGAAAGAAATGAATTACAGCTGGAGCATTTTTTAAGAAGAAATAGGAAATTTTTAAAATGATCTTTGTTATATTATTATTTATTAAAAGAAATGTTTAGATTTAAAATAATTGAAATTGGGGAATTATTATTATTATTATTATTATTATTATTATTATTATTAAATGTCATTATTATTATTAAATTTCAAATTAAAATTAAATAAGAAATTGAAAACGTTTGATACGAACTAAAAATTGTATTATTAAAAGTTTTCTTTTTACAGTAATTTTTATTAACACTTTTCAATAAAATTGAAAAATGTTTATGTATTATGTCTGTCCGTTTATCCGCGCTCTAACTCTCGTAAATATACTCGGAATGCAATGAAATTTTGCCATGTTATTGAAGTTTACACAAACACAAACCCTATTAAAAATGAAGTTTCTACCACGATTAGTTTATTTACAGGGACAGTCAAAAAAGCTTTCGATTATATTAGGGCCGATGGGGAAAAATCGTTTCAAATTAATTTTAAAGATGTTGCGCCCGGACAAACATATTCACATTTATTTGCATCTACAAAGAGCACTAAAATATGCAGCTAAAAGAATAGTTATTCATTTACAGGGCCACACAAAATAATTCTAATACATGATAATAAAGGAGGAAATTATTTGCGACATATTTTAAGGATGTAAACGGTATCATGTGTAATCAAATTGATATACGTCGCTGAGACTTAATATGAGTTATTTCACGCATAATACGAAGTGCATAGCATTTACAGGGACACACAAAAGATTTCAAAAAGCCTATTCTATTCGAAGTACTGTATATTACGCATGATAACTGTTCCATGAATGAAATGCATTTTTAATTTTGATATGCGCTTTTAAGTGTCACTAGATGTATTCTCATTATATGGTGTGCATAAATGCTAATAGTTACACAATTAAGATATACAGGGTTACTCAAAAGAACTCGGAAAAGTTACTGAATATGAGTGTAATTTACTTAAAGATTTGCTTTTAAAAAAGTTTTGCATCTTTACGTCGAATTGCATTTAGTTTATCGTGAAATGTTTGTAGAATATAGATTAAATGATATACAGGGTCACACAAAGAACTGTATATAGGTTTGTTTAAGGATGATAATTTCTGGAAATATGATTTAAATAGTTTAAAGAGTATTGTTGTTTGATTAACATTTTTTATTTATTTTTTTATATAATTAATTTTAGCAAAATACTTTCGTGTAATAAAGGTACTAGGTAAACTGCAGGGATGAACAAAAGTATTGAAGTATGTTTTACATCTATTCGTATAAACTGACAAAAGAAACATTTCATTCATCTAGGCATTTTTTTGCTAAACTAAATTTCTCCATGATATAGTATATATATCAACCGACAAATCAAATACAGATCCGTTCAAAAATATTGGAATACACATTTGGTTATGGGCAGTAACACCTATTTCCCTAAATGACGAAGTTTTGTTAAAGAATTAAGGAAATTTGGATAATGTTTTATAATCTATGCTTAACGCAGGATTTTTTTTACTGGTTAATACTTTGTAACGTAGATGAAAAATGTTTATGACTCAGGTTTGTGTGGTTGAGTTCTAACTCTTGTAAATAAACTCTGATGCTCGTAGCATTTTTTATATGTTATTGACGTGTACTACATCGTGATCGCTATTGAAAAGGAAATGTGTAGAATTTATAGTTCATTTGCATAGACAGTCTAAAGTATTCTATTACATTATGGTCAAAGGGAAAAATCGTTTCAAGTTCATTTCAATTTTCGTGATGATATAAAATTTCACGCAAAGGAAAGTAAAAGTGTTTAAAAAGATATAATGTTGCTTAAATTGTAATGTTGAAAAATTATAATATTGCAACATTATAAAAAAATGATATTATAATTTTGCTTATTTGTGCAAAGCTTAAAGCTGCACAAATAAAAATGTATGTTAAATTTGCAGCAAGACTAGATCCTTGAATGGGTCGGGTTGTATTTTACCTGAACACGAAAGTTCTATTCAAATCGGAATCCAACATAAATGTTTTTTATCGATCTGAACCGGTAATATTTGAATTCGAATCCGACACATAAACAGTATTCCGCCTGAAACAGAGCTAATTTCAATACTTACAATGTTATTAAAAAATTCCAAAACATGTTTTAAAACAAATATTGTTAGCATATAGTCATGCCTTACATTAATAAGAACAATTTTTGACAAACATAAAAATTTTACTTCATCAAAATAATAGCATTATCAATAAAAAATTTTGCGAAACAATTAATAAACAAGTTGGAAATTACACGTGAAGCGTAGCAAATGAGGTGCGTTCGTACGATAACGAAGTTTTTAAAATATTCAGATCTTGCTGCTATAGTAGACAGTACTTCGGTTACATTATAGTAGTAGAAATCTTTGTGTTCCTGTAAATATACAGAAAGTAATTTTTATTGCACCTCAGCAACGTATATCATATTCATAAAATCCGAAATAGTTTAATGTAATTAAAACACGCCCCACAAACAATGTTTCTCCGTATAGCTTTATGTAGTGGAATACTTTTGTGTGCTCCTGTACTTTAAAAATAAATATTCTTTGCATCACAGATTGTACAGAATGTACATTTTAATATATATATATACTTCATAGGTTCATGTCAGTTTTATTATGTTTGAATTAGTTTAACACCATTAAAATGCATTTGAAACTTTTTTTTCCCACTGACCGTAATGTCATGGAATATTTTTTATTGTTCCTGTAATTGATTTATGCATCCAATTTCTATAAAATTTGAAATGACACGACAAAATTATGTAATAATCATTTGTTTTAAATTCCAAATGATTAAAATGCATTTGAAACTCCCCCCACCCCCTGGCCGTAATGTAACGGGATACTTTTGATTGCCCCTGTAATTGATCTATGCATAATTGATCTATCATAAAATTTAAAATAACTTGACAAAATTATGTATTAATTATGTATTTTAAACTTCAAATGATTCGGTTAGGTAGTTTTTGCTTTGTTATATGCGAATGGACAGACAGACGGATGGACTGAACGGCAACTATAGATGCTACGTATTTACATAATTACGAAAGCACCTAAAAACAACAGATATAAAGCATAATAAAATTTGAGAGCTTTAAAATAAATGAGCTTATTTTCACGCAATAAAAATTTCGATTCTTATCACGTTTTTGAAATTATTAGAAAATAAATTACACATATTTTAAGATTAATCGCATTTAAATGCGAAAAATGAAGCATGAATACAGGGTTTCGATATCACAAATACATTTATTCTAAATAAATAATTCAGGGATAAAAGAAATCAAGATAATATATATATATATACTTATTTCAAGAATTTTAAAACAATTTACTAGAAGTCAAAGGCTGATATATATATAATATCTAAAGGTAACTGCTTTTTTACTATAGAGAGCAATACAGATATGGATTTTTTCTTTTTTATCAAAATTCAGAGTGCTTAAATTTTAAACATAAAGCTAATGTTAATCAGCGGCTTCATCCTCCATGATAGTCGATGAATACAAGAATTTTGTGAAAATAAAATTTTGTATCGTAAGATCAAAAGCAATTATTCAAATGTAAACCAAGCATTTATTGATAATAATTTCAGTTTTGCAGCTAAACTTTTCCAATCTGATGAACCAGGGCCGTAGCTAGAAGTGTACGATAGGGGGCGCTCAGGGGAATATAAGGGGGCTCAAGGGAATGTAGGGGGTGGGCTCATATTTTTTTTTTCTCTCTCTAATGCAGAAAGATAAATGAGTGCTTATTCACATTGTAGGTACAATGTTTCTCATTAAACTGTTGTAATAACTTCATTCTATGCTAAGAAAAGTATAGGATGATGAAAATTTTGAATGTATAACTGGTGCAAAATTAAACATCCTGTTAGCTTCATATGTACCAATAGGATGAGGGAGTGTTGAAACACGTATTTTAGATACAATTTAGTAACTCTGCAAAACTGTGAAAGGGTCTCAAAACTAAATTAGATTTTTGAACAGAATTTCATTTGGATTTTTGAAACATTTCCCTTGGAACCTTGGAACTTTTCCAGGGGGGGGGGGGCTCAAAATATTTTAGGGGTGGCTGAGCCGCCCAGAGCGCCCCCTTAGCTACGGCCCTGTGATGAACTCATTTTATTTGCAAATAACAATACGCATAAATAATTCAAATATTTCAAAATAATTAATAAATATTCTCTTTTATGGAATGAAATTTTTAAATAGATCTCCATTTTGCCTACGTCAATCGCTGCTAATTTACTTAAACATCTTCATTTGTTTTTCTTAAAAATAAAATTGTTTTGTTACATATAAATAATTGCATTTAAATAATATTTAAAATATAAAAATGAAAACATTCTTTTAAAATCATGTATGAAAACATAAGTAGTAAATATTAATCTAAAATACAGATTTCTGACTGCAAACTATTTTCAGATATTAGCAAAATAATGTTATCTTTTCAAGCAAAATGTTAAAAGATTTTCTATTTTGATATTTAAAACACATATAATTAAATAATCAAAGAAATTTTTATCTGTGAAGCGATAAATTTGTTCCTGCTGCATTTATTGATCGAGTATTACAGCCAATTATCGCATAAACTGTCATTGTTTAGGAAATTTTAATTCGCTGTCTATTAAAAAATATTCGACGATAAAAAACAAGAGCAATCAAATACGGGTTTTAACCGGTTTGAATTGATAGGGGAATCAAAACACGTGGTTTTGTTTGGACTTAATGTGACTTAATGTAGTGTTACGTTTTTGGCATCACCCAAATCATTATAGTTCACCTCCACCTATATTCTTCCTCCATGAATTTAACCAATTTCCTTTATCGTTGCCAAAAAAAATCAATATCTGGAATAATTTGCCAACGGCAATAAGTTTTGATTGAGCAAGTTCCATTCGAAAAATTAAACTAAGAAAAAATAAATATGACGTCAGAATTAAAATAAAAATAAATATAGTAATTTGTTAAATATTAAACACGGAGATTTGTTTCGTTAATAAGAATTTTTCTGACAAAAATGGGGGCATAATTAAAAGTAAAAGAAATAAAAAATAATTATATTTTTAACAAATATTTCACCTGATAAAATTTGACGACATATTTGAAATAAAACAGGTATTTTATAGTAGCCGTTAAAAATATAGGAAACATGGATAGCAATAACTCATGAATAATGACGTCATTGCCAAAACTTCAGTGAAGGCTTATGTACTATGAATTCTTTTTATTATTGTATCTTGTTGGTTAAATATTGTCCATCATGATTAGCTATCAATGCCGTGAAAGGGAGAGCGATGAAAACACGATAAGTAATTAAGGAGTCCAGGTTCATTTAACATGTAATTCTATTTTGCCCTTTCGAGAGATAAAGGTGCCCAACGTGTTACTGGCAAGGACAGCAGAGAGAGGTAAAGTGTCCCTTCTTAGAGTGAGAACTAAGATAACATCCGTTGTCAGTTATCGCCAAATGGTTACAATGTTTGGCATGTATATGATATTTGGCAAAATATAAGTGCAATTTTTTTTCTTCTGAGAGAGAGATTTTATACTTAGCATATTAACAAGATAATCGCTAACTGGCGACAAAAGAGTTTAAAGTTTGATATTGGAATTTGAAAAAGCAAAGGAATTTTTTTGCGGTTAGACCTGGGGCTCTTGAAGTGGGCTAAAATTCGCGAATGGATACCATATAAGGAACGGTAGCATGGGAGAGGCGATTTACTCGAAACATGTACGACGCGCAAAACATCTTATACAGCATTTTTATTATAGAACAGGTGGTATTCAGAAAACCACATTCGGTTTTATGACCATATAAGGTATGGAAAGAGTGAAATACATGTGCCGGCATTTCGGTATCCGTTATATTAAGGGGGGTCGTTTGAGTATTACAAAAATGAGAAAAGGGGCGATATATTTATAACTTCAACTGCAATTTAGATCTTGTTGTGATTATGATTTTTAATTACTTTAAAAAAAAGACTTTTTTTTAATGGAGAAAAAGATAAGTTTATCAATTTGTTATCTTGCATCGTCATATTCAATGATATATGATAATGATATTGATATCATATATCTCCCCCGCTGGTTTGGGTTTGAAAAAAAATTTGGACCAGGTACGAAAATGTCTCTCTCAGAATTACATACGAGAGTGTAGGATTATGTTGGTTAAATATTATGAATTGATTACATATATATATTTGAATTTATACAGTTATACACTATGTCGTCATATGCTTATACATTTTCAGAGTCTCTCTCTTTTTTTTTAACGCTCATTTGTTTTGATGTTGTTCCGGAACATAAATTGGAATTTTATTGCTTAGAGTTCAGGCCTAATTTGTGCTTTCTGTAGCACTTTTCACACAACAAGACATTCTTCCTGTTTTTTTTTCTAGGTATACCATATATATTGTTCCTTTGTAAAGGTTATCTTTTTTTTGTTAATCAAAGATAAGGCGCCAAATGCAATGGAAGTTTGATATGTAAGATACTCATGAAGTTCGTAACATCAATTGTTTATAACATATATGTTTATGAAGAATGTTAGCTATAGTTCACGAATAATATGAAAACATAGGTTATGGATAAAATGAAATCTAGAATAAAATATGAAGAACAAATATGAAGTATATACTAAAAATATGAAATATATGGTAAAAATATGAAATATATAATAAAAATATGAAATGGATAGTAAAAACATGAAATGGAGGTTGCAACCATGTACGTGTAGTATAATGATATGAAAAATTACTGAAATGATATGGATGAAGTGTATTTTGTGACAAATAATTATGTTTCAAAATAGAAAAAAAATGCAAAAATTTGTGTATCCACACAGGACAAGCAAAAAAAAAAAGGAAAGCGACACGCGAACCATAAAAAGGTGCTGCCCTTAATCTTGTCAAGTGACAAGGTGATGGCATCGGCTTATTGCCTAGCCCTATGGGAAGTAGGAATATTGGCGAGATCCCACATTACATGGATTCTCTGCTCCTCCCGAAATCTTTTGCTTTCTCAGAGGAGCGCACGTCGCATTATATAAAAAATAGGGAGTTTAAGTAAAATTGGTGTGAACTGCACCAATCCGAAATTTGTTTCTCACCACAATGAAGTTACAGGTCCTTTGGGCGACTTTTGAACGGGCCTTCACTTCGAAGGGGCATAATTAAAAATAAAAATAAAATAAAATCTGATACATATGGTATTTATATATATCTGAAAGGGAATGTCAATCCTAGAGTAGTGAGAAACATCTTTGTCATAATCGGTTAGAGATTCATTGTGCATCATGATTATGTTTGATATGAATAAAATTTAATGTATGTGCAATGTGATATGTTATTTTTATTACTACTGTTATTATTATGTATGAACAATAAAACTACTGAAAGGGAAAAAATTGGGACAATATTGGCAACACCCCTGTAATTAAGAGACACAACTGTTATGTGAAGGCCTCCTGTGATGGAGAACCTGGACCAGCCATGAACTCCCTCAAAGGAAACTCCAACACAACATGCGTATACAGTGTGATGTACTGCATTTACTCTAAATCTATGTTAACCTAATATTGTGATGGGTTGTGTTACAAACGAGATCTTAGGTTGTATTTTATGGAGCTGTTTCCTGGGTGACTTATATTTTCCTCATGACGCACAAATAAATGATCATTTCTAGGGGGGGCTATAATTAGCCTGTCAATGTGTACTCTGAATGCCGATTCATCGGGCGAGTGTAAACGCTTAATGGAAACAGAAACTGGCGAATATTTATGTACCACAATAAAAGGTCCGGTGTGTTTTGGTTTAAACTTATCCACGGATTTGAGGTACACTATATCCTTTTCTAAGATTACTCTTAGTTTCGCTCGTTTCTGGAAGTGTTGATTTCTCTTTTCTTGTGAATTTTTGATGTTAGTGTATGCTTTTTTGTAAATTGAATTCAAATCATTTAGCAACCGGTAAGTTTCTATGCCCTTGTCAAGGATTGGCTGATTAACAGCTTGATCAAAAGTATCAAATAATAAAGATAGTTCTCTTCCAAAGTGTAATAAGTTGGGGGAATATTTAGTGGATGAATGTGTGGAACCGTTGTATAGTGGTTTATGTATACGTAATGCATTTTCAAAAGAATGGCCTTCTTGAAGTAAGGTGGTAATTGAATATTTTATTTATTTATTTACTCTCTCTGAAATTGCATTACTTTGGGGGTGACATACTGAGGAATGGAGTATTTTTATGCCCAATGTATCGTTGAATCTGTTGTACATGTCAGAAGTCAGTTGCTTACCTAAATCGCTGAGCACAGTGGCAGGTCTGCCAAAGGTAGTTATGTAATCAAATAAACATTTAGCAATTTTGTCAGTTGTTGTTGTATGCAAAGAAAATAGTTCAAGGTGCCGGGAAAATGATCCGTTACATTTAAAACTGATTGTCCGTTTTTAAATGGTCCTAGCAAGTCAATTCCAATGGTGTGTCCTGGGTGGGTTGGTGTGTAAGTGGGCTGAAGCGGAGCAGGTGGTGTTATGTGATGTTTTGTTTGAATACACTTAGTACAAGATGCGACAAAATTTAACGTGTCGGTACACATTCCTTTCCAAAAATATCTATCTATTACAAATGCATATGTTTTAGTTAACCCAAAGTGTGACAGATGACAAATTGTTAAAACTTTAGCCTTAAGTGAGTCTGGTACAATAATATGGTACGAAAATGTGTTATTATATACGTTTTCTTTTTTTGTCATAAGAATCTTACTGTCCGGATGGATGAAGCACATCGAAATTTTTTAGATGATCCATTTCTTAAAATATCATTGTAAATTTCGGCCAATTTTGGGTCCTTTCTTTGCTCACTGACAAATTTGTCGTTTGATATTTCAAATAATGTACCTTGTTTGTATCTATGCCTGAAATTAAATAATTTATTGAGTTGGGTTTGTTGTTATTGGATTCTTCAATATTGTCCGAAACATCATTATCTACAATTGGTAAAGCATGAAGGTCATTAAGGAGTTCAGGATTTGATTTAAGATCTTGGGTATTGTTTTCAAATGTACACCTTGATAGATAATCAGCAAGTACATTAGATGATCCCGGTACATGTTCGAAGGAAAAAGTGTATTCAGAAAATTCAGTTAACCAACGTGTGGTTAAATCCGCAGGGTTACATGTGTTCTTATATTTTTTTAAGGGGGCACTATCTGACAAAATTACAAATTTCCTGTTGTATAAATAGTACTTAAATGCGATTACTGATTTATAAATGGCCATTAATTCAAGTTTTAAAGCCGGGTAACGTTTTTCTGCATGTTTAAGAGATTTAGAAAAATATGCAATAGGAAGTAATTGTCCTTCATGTTCCTGTAATAATGCACCAGCTATCGCTACCTTAGATGCGTCAGTGTTGACGTAAAAGGTTTTTGACCAATCTGGTAAGCGAACCAAAGGGGAACTAAAGAACACTTGTTACATTTTTTTTAATAATTCTTGATGTTTTTGTGTCCATTTAAATGTAGCTTTAGGAGTGGTCAAATCAATGAGGGGTTGAATAATTTCCGAAAATGATGGAACCAATGATTTATAAAATGCTACTAAACCAATAAATTTTTTATTTGTCTCTTAGTTTTTGGTGTGGGAAACGAGTTAATTTTAACAATGTTTGCATGAATAGGTGCAATAGAGTGATTTTCAATATGGAGCCCTAAGTTGTCAACTGCTGATGTATGAAATGTACATTTGTTTGGAGTCAATGTTAAATTATACTTAGTTAGGATTTAAAGTATTTTATCTAACTTTGAACAAGTTTCCTCAAATGAGTTTGACCCAAATATTAGATCATCCTGATATGAATATATTCCATCAATTTGCAATTCATCAATTAAAGAATCCATTAAATTTTGAAAGAACCCACTTGATGACTTTAGACCAAATACTAGGCGTTTATATTTAAAAGTCCCATAGATACTTGTAAAGGTTAGTGGGTCTTGAAATTGTTCCGGAAGATCTATTTGATGATACGCCATTTTGAAATCTAGTGAAGTGAAAAATTTGTAAGCGGATAAATTTAAAATTATGGTTTGTATTTTTGGTAGGGGTATGATGAACCTTGTAACACGGAATTTAACATACGTAAGTCTAGAGCGAGTCTGTATTTCTGTTTTCCAGACTGATCAGTCTTCTTTTTTACAAGCAAAATGGGACATGCCCACTCAGAACAATTTCGTTCTATAATATCTGCTTCAAGAGTTGATTAATTTGCTCTTTCATTTCGTTGTGTAATGCTTGTGGGAGGGGAAACGGTAATGTTTTTATGGGATAGTCATTTATAAATTTTAAATTTGGAACTACCTTGTCTGTGTGGCCTAGTGTTTTTATGGACTTGGAAAATGATGCATAATTATCAAGCAATAATTTTCCTAACTTCTTTGCATTTTCTTCCTGTAAATGATTTAAATTAAAGTCACTAATTTTTAGTTCTTCTTTACGTTGGTTTAATGTTTCATTTGATGCCTGAATATAATTACAAATGTAATCCTTTAAGTTATCCTGAGATTTAAGATTAAAATTCGAAACATTTTCACATGAATTCATAATTTGATGAAAATTTGTGTTTTGTGACGGGTCCATAATGTCCATTGTTTCAAATAAAGTTCCTATTCGTGCATTTTTGTTTATGTGTACAGATTTACTAGATGAATTTTGTATAAAAACATAAAACTGGAAAATTTTTGTGGGGATCTAGTTGTGTTTTGAGTTCCTTCCTTATCTGATTCATAACTTTGACCACCTACAATACTATCGTAAGAAATTATATTGTTTTTTGTTTCACACTGAAAATAGTAATGTTTTCTTGAGTCAATTTTTTATGGAGATCCACCTCTTTTCCTGCGGTTCCAGTTCTGCGGTTTATTCTCCAATCGAATTTCTTTCGGGAATTTTTCCTATTGATGTATTTCATGTGGTTCAAGATTATGTGTTTCATTCTCACAGAAGGCAGAATCAAGTAATGGTATGCTAAATTCATTTGTTGACATTTTATTCTTATGAATATCTATCACAATTCTGTTTTTGTGAATAAAATCAAAGCCTAAAATTCCCTGGAAGTTAGCGGAATTCAATATGTCAACAATGTAGAAATTATGCGAGAATGACTTTTGGTGTATGCGAATAGATGTTTTAATGCATGCAGTGAACTGAACATCTGAATTAACTGTTTTAATAGTGACGGCTGTTCCTAATCTTTTATATTTTAGTTTGTCTTTAATTTTATCAAACAAATCTTGTGATATAATTGAAATGGATGAACCAGTATCGAGCAAAAAGTTAGTTTTATGTCTTGCAATGGAGGCCTTTATGAGGGGGAGTGTTGGGGATGAATTATTTACATTGCAAATAGCTGCAACTTTGTCATCACATATGTTAACAGTTTGTGAAGCTACTTCATTATGGTTTTCAACTGTCTGTGATGCAGAATTTTTGGACAATTTAACTTCACATTTTGTTTGCGAAGCAACGGATTTAACCCTTCTGTCTGGACAGAGTGTAGGCAGTGTTGGGTCATGAGTCCATGGAAATTCGTCTGAAGTTGCTGATGTGTTAGACTTCTTTTGAGATGTAAAGCCATCAGCTGAAGTACATCTCAGTAGTAGTTTAAATTACCATTTCTGTTATCATTTCTTCTTTAGTTATTGTCGTATTTATAATTTTGTTATTTCTATTCGCATTTGCTCTACGCCATTTAAAACAATGTTTTGCTGTGTGGGCACGCTTCGCACATAGCTGGCAAGCGGGCGGTGATATAGATTTATTTTTACGTGTGTTATGTTTAGGTGAAACAGTATGCTTCCTTTTAAAGTCCTTGTTCGCATACTGTTCACGCTGTTTTGAATTTTGAGGGGTTATACTGTGAATTGCGTCTATGTTTTGTTCATTTGAAATACTTGTTAGTGTTGATTGCATTGTTGCATTGACTCTTTCAGTTAAAATTTTTAACTGATGAGCAATAGAGTCTGCTACAGGATTTGTTGTGTTACATGTTTGTAACACATTTTCATTTTGCATTATATCCTGCAACATTTGTGCCCTATCAACAGCAGTGTCATAATCGAGAATGTTTTCCTCTTGCAACTTAATTCTCAGTGGAGGTGGGATGCACGAGATTAATTTCGTGTATTTAATATTGTCTAACGCTTCTTTATCTTTTATGTTATCGTGTACTCGAGTAGTTAGAATATTTATTCGGTGTGCAAGGTTTCTAATCGTTTCTTGAGGCAGCATTATTAAATTGTTAAATTCTACGAGCGCTGTTGTTTTACTAGGGGGGGCAAAGAATTTTTTGAATTCTTTTTCTACAAACTTTAATTTTTCAGCTTTATAAATGGATGGGTTCTGAGTAAAGAAAGTAAGCGCAGGTCCGGATAACTTACTACCTAGAAATTGGATGGTGTCCTGGTCCTTCCATCCGTGCGCTTTGGCTAATGTTTTGATTTGGTTGAAGAAAAAGTCAACCAAATTAGCATAGCCATCAAAAGTGATGGTTTTGAGAGTAATCTTAGAACTAGCCATATCAGTTAAATATGTAGCTGATCCAATGAAACAAATACTTAAAAAAAACTTAAAAATATTTGTAAATGTTAGTTGGTAGGTGTAGGGCTACTATTTAATTGCACACGTATTCCTTTGACTAACTTGTAAAGATTCTAAAGGCACATAAAATCATTTAAAGTCACATAAAATAATAAAAACACAAAATATCACTTAAATAATAAAAATAGATACCATACTAAAAATTGTTAAAGCACTTAGTTAAAAAAAAATCTGTCTCGTAAATGAGATACCATTAAATATGATTATATATGTCTTACTGTATATTTTTTTATCTACTGCTGAAAACATCTATTTGTTATCTCATAACTGTCAACAAAAATATCAATTTCAAATTACTTACTTGGTATCATTTTTTTTCATGAAAAATCACTTTTGTTTTTAAATTAAAGAGTAAGAAAATGTATGTATGCATAATAAAAATATACAGAGTACCTTATTAATGCTTGGATACAGGATTATAATTGAGATGTTTCGATACCGTCAGAAAAAGTTTAATCAAATAAATATTTGAGAAGCATTATTATTATTATTTTTTTTTTTTGGAAATGCTCTCAACAAGAAGGTGTTATTTAAATAATCATGTATCCAAATCAAATAATACTAATAATAATAATAATAATAGCACAATTAAAATCACGGTATCGTGGCATCATGTTGTTCTGGAAAACTTTCACTATTTCTCATATCTTATACTGATTCTGCGTATGGTACTCAAAGAGCACTAAATTAACTTTTTTGTGTGTGTGTTGTTATACACTCTCGTATCACATTAATCGCCACGCACTTTAGGATTTATTTATTTTTTTATATAGCAGAAAATTCTGCTGTAGATGTCATTTAATTTTCAACTCTGCTGAGAAAAGAAAAAAAACATTTTCCGCTTGTATCACATTTTTTGAATATCTTCACAAACACGTAGGACAAGCACTGCAGGACAGATTCCATCAGGACACATTCCAGATCTCGCGATGCATCGATGGAGCAACAATCCTTTGTCGCCGAAAACGCCGCACACCGTGAAGCGCAGATGGGAACCCGCGGGAGTCAGCTTCTCCGGATTTTATGGGCACCCATACCTTTCTAATCGGGCTAAGTACGGTCTTCTGAGCACCAAAATATGTACTATGAATTTTTTTATTATTGTATCTTGTAGGTTAAATATTGTCCATCATGATTAGCTATCAATGCCGTGAAAGGAAGAGCGATGAAAACACGATAAGTAATTAAGGAGTCCAGGTTCATTTAACATGTAATTTTATTTTGCCCTTTCGAGAGATAAAGGTGCCCAACGTGTTACTGGCAAGGACAGCAGAGAGAGGTAAAGTGTCCCTTCTTAGAGTGAGAACTAAGATAACATCCGTTGTCAGTTATCGCCAAATGGTTACAATGTTTGGCATGTATATGATATTTGGCAAAATATAAGTGCAATTTTTTTCTTCTGAGAGTGAGATTTTGTACTTAGCATATTAACAAGATAATCGCTAATTGGCGACAAAAGAGTTTAAAGTTTGATATTGGAATTTGAAAAAGGCAAAGGAATTTTTTTGCGGTTAGACCTGGGGCTCTTAAAGTAGGCTAAACTTCGCGAATGGATACCATATAAGAAACGGTAGCATGGGAGAGGCGATTTACTCGAACATGTACGACGCGCAAAACATCTTATGCAGCATTTTTATTATATAGCAGGTGGTATTCAGAAAACCACATTCGGTTTTATGACCATATAAGGTATGGAAAGAGTGAAATACATGTGCCGGCATTTCGGTGTCCGTTATGTTAAGGGGGGTCGTTTGAGTATTACAAAAATGAGAAAAGAGGCGATATATTTATAACTCCAACTGTAATTTAGATCTTGTTGTGATCATGATTTTTCGCTACTTTAAAAGAAAGGATTTTCTTTTCTTTTTTTTTAATGGAGAAAAAGATAAGTTTATCAATTTGTTACCTTGCATCGTCATATACAATGATATATGATATATTGATATCATAGCTTATTTTGACGACACAAAATTTATTGTTTTACCCCTGTCAGTCTGTTCTGTCTGTCTGTCTGTCTGGCCGCGATATCTGCCACAAAATGCAATCAAAACTTCTTTTTTTCGGAAACAAAATTGTAACACCCTAGATTACTGAGTTTACACTTTCAAAAGGTCCTGATACATCAGATTTAGGTGTGGACAGATATGTAGAAGTATGAGGATAATGAAAAATGCTTATTAAAACTGTTGCTTATCCTTATAAATCATAATGTATACAGAAATGCAAGATGTACGATAACCATTAGCAAATTGATAGTTACAAATTTAAGTTTAATGAGATTACTGGGGGTTCAGGGGGGCGGAGCCCTCCTGTAGAAATCTACTATGTTATAATAAAAAAAACAAAAATAATAGATCATGAAAAATTCAGAATATCCTAACATAACTAAATTTTTAATTTAACGCTTTTGTTGGCTGAAAACTTCTTATTCTTATTTTATTCTTATAAATAATTACGTAATTTGAAAATTTTAAATTACAGTTTCCAGGAAGTTGAATATTACCCAAAGTGTGTTTTAAAAAAGAAATGATGTGCAAAGCTGACGTTGAGGCTCTTGATCTGCAGATTTACTTGTTTAAATTAATTATAAATATTTAATAATCTTTCTTTAACAAAACTTCATTGAATAAATGAAATATATTCTTTCATTTTTATACGTCAGATACACGAATCCATTGATTCCATTACAGAGTATATTAATGGACACAAGCTTTATTAAAAGAAGTGGCGTAGACCAATTAACTTGGCATAGAAAATGTAAGAAATAATGAGATTTTTTTTCCTTGTTCATGCAAAGATTTCCATCTATCTATGCTGTAAAAAGTTAACTGAATCATAAAGAATATCGATTATTATAGTTTATTAAAATACATCTAATCTATCGATAATCCTACCGGTTAAATTATATTTGATTTAAACATGCGGCGGTAATTGATTTTTTGGATATTGCAATCAATATGCAATAGCTGAAAAAAAGTTATCAAATATAAAGGATTTACTAATGCACCTTTTTAAGTTCGCTTAAATTATAATGCATTATGAAATATTTGATTGATTATTTTGACACTTTTCGGAAATAGTTTGATCTACAAATCCCAAAACTTTCTTCTATCTCATACGTACATTATATATTTTAAAAAGTGGTTACACATGTTAATATATCATTAATTCTTTACTATTCCAACTTTGATTTTCACATTAAATTTCTGCTTCAGTCAATTAATAGGAGTAAAAACGAGTTAATTTCCCATTTCATTTTAACTATTTTTTAAATGTTTATGAATTGAACATGCAGTATAATATATTTGTTAGAAAAATTGAAATTGAGAAAATCATATTTTATTTAAATTTTAAATTAATAATAAGTTTATGTAAAATATCTTAATTAATAAATGTTTTATTAAATGCACATACGGAAATTTGTTTAAACTAGAAATAATAAAGTCAGCGCAAAAAAGTTGATAATCAGAATATTTTAATTATCATAGATAAAAAATTGTGTCCGATATTATGTGGAATTTTAATGGAAAAAAACAGATTAACAATTGAAAATTTAAATAGCAGCTTTAACCAAGCTCTTCTATCTTATCTTAAGTTTTTCGCCTTATTTTTAAAATTTTTATCATAGTCCACATAAAAAATTACAAATATGTGTTGAATGAAATTCATATAATGAGCTTTGTACATTTGTGTATAGCATTCAGACGGAGATGTTGCTGTTTCGATGGATAGATGAATTTATTTCAGCAGATTTTATAAAAAGGAAATATTTTATTTTTTTTAATCCTTTAAATTTTTCTTGGTGCTAAACAAAGCATTTTTTTCACACTAAGATAAACATGTGCTATTGTTACTATCTCAAACAGACAATCTTATTTGACAGTGGGTGGAAGAATTCGATGCATTAACACGTTGACTGCTACTCACGCGAAAGCGCGTGATATGGCGCCAACGTTAAGGGGCCACTCGAGCGCCAGCGTGGTATGTGGGGTGATATCCAATAGCCAGTCACGCGCTGGCGCGGGAAAATCTTTCACTGATTCTTTGTTATAAAAAGTAGATCGGCTTCTGGGAAAAACCCACTTCTACAGTGCGGCATTATCTATCATCACACATTTACGTAAGCGGCAGCGAACGTGTTAACAAAGCAATTCCAACTACACGAAAATGGTGTAGATGAATTGTTTGAATATGCAAAAATTCTTATGAGTAGTATATTTTTTATAGTAACATGTACATAATAAAATTACAGACTTTTTAAAAAGTAAGGATCTGCAATAGAAAGAAAATAATAAATAAAAGCTACACTATGCTTTAATTTTTATTTACCTCTTTTTATTATAAGTTTTTTAGACATTTTCCTACTTAAATTTTTGTCAAATGGCTACATTTCATTAAAAAAAATACTGTCCGAATTAAAATACATTTATCGAATACTTCCACTTTACGTTTATTTTATTACATAAATTTCATGAATTTAAGTTGATTTTTATTTAACGAACTTTTTTTTTTAACGAAATGTGTAGTTATAATGATGAAGCAAATTTCACTGCATCAATTATCATATTCCTCATGCATCATTCCTTTAATTTATTTCTGAATTTATTTGAAATTTCAAGTTTAATATCAAACATATCCTGGACAAAAAATCTCTAAGGTATCTAATACTTTATAATTAGTAAGAAATTATTAAAAAAAGAATCATT
The DNA here is from genome assembly GCA_964019185.1 of Maratus speculifer. NCBI lineage: Eukaryota > Metazoa > Arthropoda > Arachnida > Araneae > Salticidae > Maratus > Maratus speculifer. The sequence goes on from OZ025290.1 coordinate 416,292,415, forward strand.
TACATATATATTATATCATTATATATATATATATATATATATATATATATATATATATATATATATATATATATATATATATATATATATATATATAAGTACATATATATATATATATTATTTACTATATATCTTTATTATATTCCATGTGCATATTTTAAATGTATTTAAATTCGTCATAAAATTGACTATAATCTAATCTCTTATCACATTTCTCATAAATAAAAAATATAGAGAATTGTGAACAATACATATTTTTAAGGTAGAATTTATGCCTTTATTTGGCGTATAATAGTGTTTAATTTATTTACTAATTTATTTCAGATTTCAAGTTTAAACTTAAAGTATCCTCACCAACAAATCCTCTGAAGTATCTACTACTCGATAATATATGAGAGATTTTTGAAAAAAAAATTATTTACAAACTAAATAAAACTGTTAAAAAACTATTAAATTTTAATTACAGCTTGAACATCAAATAACATGATAAAATGTTTTTATTTTCCACATAATTTGATGTTTAATATGCATAATAATCATAAACCTGTAGGTTTTTACAAAGCATTTTTCATATTAATGGCATATTTAACATTTTTTCCCCTTGAATCTTCAAAAAAGGAAATTTGCTATAAACTGGCCATTACAAAATAAATTAGGTTCTTATATTTGATGTGCTTGCTCATTTTCTGCCTATTAATGATCTAATTATTAAATTTTGGCGGAAATTTCAATATAATTACTTTTATAAAAATTCTTTAATTAACCGTAGGCAAAAAATTCGCTCTAACTTTTTAAGAATAAAAAAGCCGATAAGTTAGCTTTATAAAAAAGTTTTGATGTTAAAGTCTAGTTACATCACCAAGTTTAGGTTTTTCTGGTAATTACTTTTTTAACCTTTGCGTTACATACTAACCTTTAAATAAAAAAGTCTTTTTGATTTTGACGACATAAAACACATTAAAAATTGTATCTTATAGTAAATACTTTTTTGTTCAGCAAAATAATATTTATTATTAGTTAAATGTTAAACAACAAAAAAAAATTATTGTCATACAAATAAAAAAATATATAGAGAGAGATTATAAATGTTATTTAATGATAGTTTTCTCTTTAATAGTAACTAAGTAATGTATTGTAAGTGATACAGCGTAACTCTTTTCATTTATTGAAAAAGCTTATTATTAAAAATATATGGCACTACGACCATAGAAAAATTTTCATTTTAAGGGTGTATTCGAAAAAATGATTTTCCACCTTCAACAGCTCAAAATTTTCCGATACATTTTCAGGCTTATTTTTAGAAGTAGAAACAGGAAACTTGGTGGGGTGATTTTTGAAGTGATTTAGAAGATGCCGTGTGAAGTAATTTTTCACGGAATTAATTAGAATTTGATTTATATGCAATTATTTTCTCAACGTGATCCTTTTTTTTCGTTAGCAGATCTCCATCTTCGAAAAATTTGGTCCAAAACGTCGTTTTTGACAGCATTTTTTGCAACATTTTGTGCATTTATCAAGGAATTGATAATCACGGCACCTTGTATAGTTTCTAAATAAGAGAATTTGACAGTTTGGTCCATTTGAGAGCAAAAATGAATCTAAAAATAAATCTGAAAAAAGGCAGTTTGGATCGGAATACACCTTTAATTGTAAATATGGAAAGTTTTTGTTCATTTTGATGTTATTTATTTAGATACAAACTTGTTAACAAAAGAAAATATAAAATTTGTGATAAATTTTGTTTAATCCTATTTTCCTTGTTATTATGCTCTCTATATATATGTTATTAATATTGTGTATTTTGCATGCCACTCCACAGAAGTAGAAAAAAAACGATCATGTAAAGAAATAGCCATAAACACTATATGGCTGTTAGCGACCGGATACTTTTTATTTTAGGCCTAAAAATATAATTGTATAACTGTGTGAGTTAAAATAAGTTAACCTTAAAATATTTAATCATATCTTAATCTGTTTTAATATCTAATTTTATAAATCATAACAAAACGCAAGTACCGTGCTGCTAGATAGTAAACTAAGTATAATTTACACATTTTATCAAGAAAGATTTTTGTATGCCACCATCATTATAACATCATTAATTTTTATCAAATACCCTATGATTCGACACTGCCACTAAATAAACCTCATAGTTTAAAAGGAACTAGAGATTAATATAAGCTATTTGAGAGCATGTGCCTTTTAGTAAAGCGTTTAAGAAAAAACAAGTATCAAGCTAATCTGAAATTCGATATGTACAAGATATCATTTTAACACGATACATTGCATGCAGAAGAACTACTTTAAGACATGGCAATACTCTTAAATTAAGTGACACTTTGTGATATTTATAATCTAAATTTTTTGATAGGAGATAAATACGTCTTTTACCCTAAAAATCTCATACATTAAAATCCATTTCCCATTTTATTTTAAAAATATTTTTTTGTTTTTTTATGAATTAAATATGCAATATAATACGTTTGATAAAAAAATTGAAATTGAGAAAATCATATTTTATTTAAATTTTAAATGAATAATAAGTTTATGTAAAATATCTTAATTAATAATAGTTTTATAAAAAGCACATATGGGAATTTATTGGAACGAGAAATAATAACGTCAGAGCAAAAAAGTTGATAATTAGAGATGTTTTTAACTATCACACATAAAGAATTATGTCCTATATTATGTCTGATGTGGAATTCTAATAGAAAAAAAAATAGATTAACAATTGAAAATTTAAATAGCAGCTCTAACCAAGCTCCTCTATTTTCTAAGTTTTTCGCCTTATTTTTTAAATTCTTATCATAGTTCATATAAAAAATTTAAAATCTGTGTTGAATGAAATTCACATAGCGAGCTTTGTACATTTTCGTAGATGTACAGAATTCAGACGGAGAGGTTGCTGTTGCGAAGAATAGATGAGTTTATTTCCGCAGATTGGATGAAAAGGAAATATTTTATTTAATTAATCATTTAAATTTTATCTTGATGCAAAACAAAACATTTTTTCACACTAAAATAAACATATTCTATTGTTACTTTCTCAAACAGACAATCTTATTTGACACTGGGCGAAAGAATTCGATACATTAACTAGGGGATTCTAACTACACGAAAATGATGTAGATGAATTGTTCGGATATGCGAAAATTCTAATAAATAGTGTTTTATAGAAACATGTAAATGGTAAAATTGCAGACTTTTTTAAAAGTAAGGATCTGCAATAGAGAAAAAGTAATAAATAAAAGCTTCGTTACGCTTCAATTTTTATTTACCTCTTTTTATTATAAGTTTTTTTAGACATTTTCCTAATTAAATTTTTGTCAAATGGCTACATTGAATTAAAAAAATACTGTCCTAATTAAAATGCATTTATCGAATACTTCCATTTTACATGTATTTTATTACATAAATTTCATGAATTTAAGTTTTTTTAATTTAATGAACCTTGTTTATAACGAAGTGTGTAAATGTAACGATGAAGCAAGTTTTACTGCATCAATTATCATATTTCTCTTACATAAAAAACATAGAGAATGGTAAAAAATGTATACTTTATATTAGACTTTCTGACATCATTCGGTGTATAATATTGTTTAATTTATTTCCTAATTTAATTGAAATTTCAAGTTTAATCTCAAAAATATCCTGAACAAAGAACCTTCAGAGGTGTCTACTACTAGCTAATTTATGAGATTTTTTTTGTTTTAAAGAATAATTTGCATATATATTATGCCATTATATATATATACAGGGTGTCCCCTCTCAACGGTGGCCAATGGCTAATTTCTAAACCGTTGGTCATAGACATATAGTTTCAATTGCAAAAATGCTTTAAAAAAGGTAAAGAATTATTTTTTAAGCGATTTAGGTCAAAAAAATGTTTTACTAAAAAATTATGAAAATTAAATTTTTATACGGTCCCCCGGTCCTATAAGTGATATTTAGAAATTTTTTACCACTACTCTAACAAGTAAGACAAAAAAAGCCCCATTCCTCTGCGATCAAAATTGGCCGAGTTATAGCTGTTCAAAGTTGAAGCATATTTTTTGCTGCAAAATAGGGGTCAGTCACAAATTTACTGGAAATAAAAATAAACATCAGATAGAAAATTTGACTTTAAACATTGAGAGTAAAAAAAAAATTTACAATGTTGTTTCTGAATTTATGTTGACATTTGCATGTTAAAGTAAAATAGACAATTTGTGCTAAAAATATAAGTAAAAAAATAACAGAAATTTTGTTAAATTAAACTATGAAAAGCAACAGTCACAAATCGTTACAAAATGATACATAGTTAAAGCTCTATTAGATTACTCAACCTAATAGAATTTGATGTAGTCCTATAAAATAAATAAATTGAACGCACCTAAAATCGTATTAATATTACATTGTCATCGGGTTTAAATAAGTATGGGAATTGAACCTCAATCAGATATTTGGAAGTGAGTTAAAATTTGAATATAAGTTTTGAACTAGGAAAATTTACATACGAAAGCTATGAATAAAATAAAAGCTTATCAAAATAACATACCTTTTTAAAATAAAATCATGAAAAGAATCACCTTCATTTGCTTACAAAATAAAACATACGTAAAAATACAATTGAGGATATGAATTTCAAAACTCCACTTAACGCTTTTTGATTTCTCTATCAGTCTATACAAACCTCCACTATTTTAACAATGCAATCTCAAAATTTATAATGAAAACCAATAGATGCATTTAAAGTTTTTTCGTCATTTCCCAAAATTTGATTTTTTCGATAAAGAGAATTTTGAAATTCATGTCTTCAGTTATTTTAATAACCAATCTAGAAGTTAATTAATTATAATTAACACTACCGTAAAACTTATACGGTGACAGCGCCTTCAGTTAAATCGATCATTTAAAACATTTTGTAATTGGAACTATATGTCTGTGACAAATAGTTTAGGAAATAGCCTTTGACCAGCGTTGGAAATCTACTCCCTTTATAATACTTTAAGCACTTAGTGTACGTTCCCTTAAAGCTCACTCGAACTCATCCGTTTTCAGCTAAAGAAAAGTGGTTTAAGTCAGGAAGTTTGAAGTTTCATAACTCGGTCAATTTTAATGTTACATGAATGGGACCTTTTCTGTATTACTTGCTAGAGTGTTGGAAAAATTTTACTAAATATCACTTATAGGACCGGGGGACCGTATAAAAATTTAATTTTCGTAATTTTTTAGTAAAACATTTTTTTGACCAAAATCGCTTAAAAAACAATTCTTTGCCTTTTTTAAAGCATTTTTGCAATTGGAACTATATGTCTATGACCGACGGTTTAGAAATTAGCCATTGGCCACCGTTGAGAGGGGACACCCTGTATATTATTTATAATATATATTTGTTATATTCCATGTATATATTTTAAATGTATTTAAATTCGTCATGAAATTGGCTATAATCAGATCTAATATCAAATTTCTCACAAATAAAAAAATATAGAGAATTGTGAACAATACATATTTTTATGCAGAATTTATTCCTTTATTTTGCGTTTAATTTATTTACTAATTTATTTCAGATTTAAGTTTAAACTTAAAGTTTCCTCAACAATAAATCTTCTGAAGTGTCTACTACTCGATAATATATGAGAGATTATTGAAAAAAAAATCATTTACAAGCTAAATAAAACTGTTAAAAAACCATTAAATTTTAATTACTGCTAAAACATCAAATAACATGATAACATGTTTTTATTTTCCACGTAATTTGATGTTTAATATGCATATTAATAATAAAACTGTAGGTTTTTACAAAGTATTTTTCGTATTAATGGCATATTTAACATTTTTTGTCTTGAATTTTCAAAAAAGGCAATTTGCGATAAACTGGCCATTACAAAATAAATTAGTTTCTTATATCTGATGTGCTTGCTCATTTTTCTGCCAATTAATGATCTAATTATTAAATTTTGGCGTAAATTTCGATATAATTGCTTTTATAAAAATTCCTTAATTAACCGTATGCAAAGAACTCACTCTAACTTTTTAAGAATAAAAAAGCCGATAAGTTAGCTTTATAAAATTTTTGATGTTAAGGTTTAGTTACATCGCCAAGATTAGCTTTTTCTGTGTAAGTACTTTTTTAACCTTCGCATTACATAATAACTTTGAAACAAAAACATCTTTTATTGATTTTGAAACTATAAAAACATTAAAAATTCTGTCTTATAATAAATATTTTTTTGTTCAGCAAAATAATAAACTGTTAAACAGAAATATTTTTAATATTGTACAAACTAAAAAAAATAGAATGATATTACAAATGTTTTTTAATGAAACTTTTCTCTTTAATAGTAAGTAAGTAATGTCATGTAAATGATACAGTGTAGCTCTTTTTATTTATTTTAAAAGCTTATTACTTAAAGTATAAGGCCCTAAGAAAGTATAAAATTTTTCATTTAAATTTTAAATTTGTAAATTTTTTGTTCATTTAGATGTTATTTTTTTAGATACAAACTTGTTAACGAAAAAAGATATAAAATATTCAATAAAATTTGTGATAAATTTTGTTGTATCCTTTTTTTTTTTTTGCTATTATACTCTATATATATGTTTTTAATATTGTGTGTTTTGCATGCCACTCCACAGCAGAAGGAAAGAAATAGCCATATACACTATATGGCTATTAATAACCGGACACTTTCAATTTTAGAGCTTTTGTCGAATATGTAAAAATATACTTGTCAGATTCTTCTGTAACTTCAGAATGAAAAAGATAATGTTTGATCTCATGCTTATAAACGTCTATTTGATAAGGAGGACAATTAGGGGGCTACAAAAAATCAAAGAAAAATAATACTTTTTGGGATCCACCTGTACATCAAAATGCACGAAATGATCTTTCGCTGCAAAACACAACTATGTCGATGTTGTAAAATACGTCCACAAATTTTTGCAAGAAAAGCATATAATGTCATGGAAATATAGCGAGTTTGTTACATAATGCAAGGTTTTTAACCAAATTTAACGTCAGTTTCAAAAAAATTGGTTAAATGTAGTAGAAATAATATAATATAATAGTATAATAAAATAATATAATAGTATAATTGGAATATAAATAGTGTTCTCGCTCACATTTAACCAATGTTAGTTATTTGGCTAATTTAAAAAAAAAAAACATTCGCCAAATGAAAAAAGTATTAGCCAAATAGATTCGAAGTGTAGCCCTAAAAAAGTATGCTTAATTCTTTAATGTTTAAGCTTTTTTTCAATATGTTAAAGAATAACCTAAGTTTTTATAACTGCGACAACGATTGTTGTTAATATAAATTCTACTATCCGCTACAAATCACTTAAAAATAATTATATTCTAAATATCTCGCATAATCAAGAAAAAACTCTAAAACCGATTTAACTCATTAAAATGTTGTGAAATAAAGCTTCCTAAGTCAATTCAGAATTTTATGATATTACACACAATGAATCTGAAAAATCAAGCTGCTGCAGATCGTTTTTATAGATGAATTCGATGGTATCTGCTAAGTTCATTGTTTCGCAACGAGAGTTTAAGAAACTATTAGATAGTTTCCAATCTTACAGTACTGTGTATTTGAATATGATAAGCCACACACACATAGAGAAACAAAAAGAAAAAAGAAAAAATTGAGCACTAGCAATTTGACTAATCTAATCGCTTGTTTACCCGCCAAATAACGGGTTTAGTCGCAATTTGGCGCAATGGCGAGAAACAGCGAGAACACTGAATATAAATATATTAATTATTATATGAAATGTGAGCAGTTTTATGAAATAATTTGTATCTGCACATGGGCGAAAGATAACAGCGATCTGTTTACATAATTTAATATTTAACTCTATGGAGCAACTGATGAAAGAAAATCCAGTCAAATATCTTGCAACTTCAGAAAAAAATATCATTAACTGAGTTAGATTTTTTTTAGTTGCTCTAAAAGAGCTTTTTTGGTTGCTTTAAAAGCAGATGAATTATAATGGATTTTTCACAAATTGTAATTCTCTTTTAACTGAGTTTTATGAAAAAGCAGTATTTAGTGAATATCAATGAGGATATTTGGAATAAATGCTTCGATTTTGATAAGCCTTTTTTTTCGTGGAATAGGTTTGTTTTGGAAGTTATCCAAGAAAAATTAAAACATCAATAGAAAAAAAATAAAAAATATATTGACAATTTGGGGAATTATTTGGTGTGACAATTTGGGGTGACAATTTGGTGTTATCCCTTATTATTCAGCTGCTTTTATAAAAAAACAGATAGCAGCTCACTTCTATCGCCGATATATTTCAAATTTTCAAGATATCTAACTTGATTTTTTCCTCTCATATTTCAGAAGCAGTGTATTTTTTTACATAAGTCATGCATTTTCAGGTATCCAAAAGCAATGTGCTAAATTATTTTTCTATAAACTCGACAAAAATATATTCGTAATAGAAAATTATAAATCAATCTATTGAAAAATATTGCTTTATATACTTTCAATTCAAACTTAAAATAATAGTATTTAAAATAATTATAAATATTTAATAATCTTTCTTTAACAAAACTTCTTTGAACTTCCTTCTTTCATCTTTATACCTCAGATACATGAACCCATTGACTCAATTACTGAGTATATTAATAACCACAAGCTTCATTTTAAAAAAAATTGGCGTAGACCAATAAACTTAGCATAAAAAAGATAAGAAAAAATATTTTTTTCTCCTTTATTCTACCATTTTCCATATGTATATGCCGTAAAAATTAACTGAATCATAAAGAATATCGATTATTATGATTTATTAAAATACATCGAATGCATCAATAATTCTTCCGGTGAAATGAAATTTGCAGTCGATATGCAATATTTAAAAAAATCAAATATAAAGAAATTAATAATGCACCTTCTTGAGTTAGCTTAAGTTATAGTGCGCTGTGAAATATTAGTTTGATATATTTAACACTTTTCAATAAAGTTGAAAAGTTTTTACTTTTACACTTATTTTAAAATCAGCGTATTTTAATACACTCAGCATACCATTTTTGAAGCGATAAAAAGCAATGAGCTAAATTATTTGCTTGTAAAAGAAAAAAAATCGGAGTAGAAAACCAGGAATTAATCTCCGGAAATAATTACCTTATATGTTTTCAGTTCAAACTTCAAGTATCATTATTTAAATTAATTATAAATCTTTAATAATCATTCTTTAACAAAACTTCTTTGAATAAATGAAATATGTTCTCCCATTTTTTTTTTTTCGTCAGATACACGAATCCATTGATTCTATTACTGAGTATATTAATGGACACAAGCTTCATTAAAAGAAGTGGCATAGACCAATTAACTTGGCATAGAAAAGGTAAGAAATAATGAGATTTTTTTTTTCTCATTCAAGCAATAATTTTCTATTTATCTAAGTCATAAAAAGTTAACTAAATCATAAAAAATGTCGATTTGTATGGCTTATTAAAATACATCGAATGCATCGATAAATCTTCCGGTGAAATTAAATTTGATTAGCCGAGCAGCAGAAATTGAGTTTTGGAATATTGCAATCAATATGCAATATCTGAAAGAAAAAAAGTTATCAAATACAAAGAAATTAATAATCAACTTTTTTGAGTTGGTTTGAATTATAAAGCGTTGTGAAATATTTGCTTGAAATTTCTAACACTCTTCATCAAAGTTAAAAATGTTTATGAGTTTCTCCCCTTTGTTTTCCTGGCCTTTCTTATAAACTCGACAAAAATGTATTCGTAATAGAAAATCTTAAATCAATCTACAGAAATAATTACTCTATGTACTTTCTCTTCAAAGCTCAGGTATCATTACATAAATTATTTATAAATCTTTAAGAATTTTTCTTCCACAAAACTTCTTTGAACTTATATAAGTGAAATATATTCTTTTTCTTTATATGTCAGATACACGAATCCTTGATTTTATTACAGAGTATATTAAATCAATTTACATAAATAATTACTTTATATACTTTCAATGCAAGATTCAAGCATCATTATTTAAAATAGTTATAAATCTTTAACACTAGAACCGCGGCGACGGGTCATTTTGACCCGTATCATATGGAGAGATGTCAATTCGAACCAGAAAACTTTTAATAAAATAAGCTAAATAAATGCAGAACAAACACATTTTCAATAAATAACTTAAACAGTTTTGAATGAAAATTCCGGTGGGAAATATTTTTAGAAAACTTGAATGAATTTTCCCGCGGTTCTAATGTTAATAATCTTTCTCCAACAAAACTTCTTTAAAATTTATGTAAATGAAATAGATTCTTCCATCTTTATACGTCATATACATGAATCCATTTATTATATTACTGTGTACATTAATGAATACAAGCTTTATTAAGAGAATTGACATAGACCAATTAACTTGGTATAGAAAAGGTAAGAAATAATGAGATTTTTTTTTCTACCATTTCCCATCTATTAATGCCGTAAAAAATTAACTACATCATAAAGAATATCAATTATTACGGTCTATTAAAATGCATCCAATGCATCGATAATTCTTCCACTGAAAATAAATTTCATTAGACATGCAGCAGTAATTGATTTTTTGGATATTGCAATTAATAAGCAATACCTGAAATAGATATCATGTACAAAGAAACTAACAATGCATCTTTTTGAGCTAGTTTGAATTATAGTGCGATATGCAGTGTTTGTGTGATATTTTTAATTTTTTTTCACCAAAGATGAAATTTTTTCTTTTAGCACCTATTTTATAATCTGGGTATTTTATTACATCCAGCATACCCTTTTTAAGGTGATAAAAAGAAATTAGCTAAATTATTTGCTTATAAAAGAAAAATTTCGTAGTCGAAAACCTCGAATTAATCTTTAGAAATAATTACTTTATATACTTTCAATTCAAACTTCAAGTATCATTTTTTAAATTAATTATAAATATTCAATAATCTTTATTTAACAAAACTTCTTTGAATAAATGAAATATAGTCTTTCATTTTTATACGTCAGATACGAATCCATCGATTCTATTACTGAGTACATTAATGGACACAAGCTTTATTAAAAAAAAAGAGACATAGACCAATTAACTTGGCATAGAAAAGGTAAGAAATATTGAGATTTTTTTCCCTTATTCATGCTAAGATTTTCCATCTATCTAAATCGTAAAAAATTAACTGAATCAAAAAGAATATCGATTATTATGGCTTGTAAAAATTCATCAAATTCATCGATAATTCTTTCGATTACATTAAATTTGGTTAGACATGCAGCACTAAATGATTTTTTTTTTTTTGGATATAACAATCAATATACAATATCTGAAATTTTTTTAAAAATACAAATAAAATAATAATGCAACTTTTAGAATTAGTTTGATATATAGTGCGTTGTGATATATTTGTTTGATATTTTTAACACTTTTCAATAAAGTTGAAATGATTTTACTTTTATTTTATTTTATAATCTGGGTATTTTATTACACACATAATACCTTTTTTGAGGTGATAAAAAGCTATGAGATAAATTATTTGCTTATAAAAGAAAAAATTTCGTAGTCGAAAAACTTGAATCAATCAAGAGAAATAATTACTTTGTATACTTCCAATTGAAACTTCAAGTACCATTATTTAAATTAATTATAAATCTTTAGTAATCTTTTCTTAACAAAAATTCTTTGAATTAGTTAAATGTATTCTTTCATTTTTATTCGTCAGATACACAAATCCATTGATTCTATTACTGGGTATATTAATGGACACAAGTTTTATAAAAAGTACCATTCATTATTTTTTAAAAACCTTGAATAAATCTTCAGAAATAATGAATTTATATATTTTCAACTCAACCTTCAAATATCACTTTTTAAATTAATTATAAATCTTTAATAATTTTTTTCAACAAAAATTCTTTGAAATTTATGTAAATTAAATATACGAGGTGGAACCCGTCGAAATTCGACGAAAGAAAATGTTTAAGAAGAAACTGTTTCATTGATTTATAATAAATCTACAAAATTACTTCCAGTAAAAAAATGCATCTTATATTGATCAGTCTAACTCTCAAACAAATATTATTTTAAGCTAAGATTAACAAAATACTATAAAACTCAGTTGTCCAAATTTTTAAAACTAAACTTTAAAATCAAACTTAATTAGTAAAATATAATATAGATCGGCTATTTATCAATTGTCTCTTATATTTGGTATAAATGAGAATGAAAAAAACAAAATTTATTCTGAATTGACCCAATCATAGAATTTCACGCGAAATTAAAACCCGTCATCATTTTCATCTTTTCAAAATTTTAAGACGTACTTCTCATATCCATATTCACCATGTTTGAAAAAACGGCATTTTAATTTGATCATTTTCAAATCACTTTAACTCAAAACTTAAGTTATTTATCTGATGTATAAAAACGAAATAAAATCGAAATCACGGAATTTTATAACAGACGATATTTTTTGCAAATTATACGCATTTTAATTTCTATTTTTTTTTTTTTTTTTTTTTCTAAATTTTAAGAGAAAATGGAGTGGTTATGTTGCCACAATTAAAAAATTGGACTAAAAATACAAAAATTAATATCTCAAAAACAAATTGAGATAGAGCTTTCAAACAAATTGCATTTAAAAGTATATTTTTTTCTCTATACGACGGTGTAAAAATCGAAGATATGTAATGTTTAGAAGTATAAAATTTGCAGTAGCGAAAAATGCAAAACTGAAATTGCATTTGAAAGTGTTGCCATTCGCAAAATGACGTATGCGTTACGCACAGATACGTTTGGCCTTTATTATATAGATTCTTCCATCTTTCTACGTCAAACAAGAATCTATTGATTCTATTACTGAGCTCATTAATGAATACAAGTTTTATTATAAGAAGTGGTGTATATCAATTAACTTGGCATAGAATTGAATTATAGCGCGTTATGAAATATTGGGTTGATATTTTTAACATTTTTCACCAAAGTTGAAATATTTTTACTTTTATGCCTTTTTCTTAATAGGGATACTTTATTACATACGACATGTTCTTTTCGAGGAGATTAAATACAATGATCTAAATTATTTGTTTATTAAAAAAATCGAAGAAGAAAACGTTTAATTAATGTTCAGAAATAATTACTTCATGTATTTTCAATTCAAACTTCAAGTATCGTTGTTTTAATTAATTATAAATCATTAATAATCTTTCTTTAACAAAACTTCTTCAAATAAGTGAAATATGTTCTTTCATTTTTATGCGTCAGATATATGAATTCATTTATTCTATTACTGAGTATATTAATGGACACAAGCTTTATATATAGAAGTGGCGTTGACCAATTAACTTGGCACAGGAAAGGTAAGAAATAATGAGATTTTTTTTTTCTCATTCATGCTACCATTTTCCATCTACCTAAGTCGTAAAACATGAACTGAATCATAAAGAATATCGATTATTATGTTTTATTAAACTACATCGAATACATCGATAATTCTACCGGTGAAATAATTTTTGATTAAACATGCGACGGAAATTGATTTTTTGGATATTGCAATCAATATACAATATCTGAATTAAAGCTAACAAATTCAAAAAGAAATTAATAATGCACCTGTTTGAGTTAGTTTGAATTATAGTGCGTTATGAAATATTTGTTTGATATTTTTAACACTTTTCATCAAAGTGGAAATGTTTTTACTTTTATGCCTATTTTATAATCATGAATTTTTATTACATACGACATACTCTTCTTGATACGATAAAAAACAATGAGCTAAATTATTTGTTTATAAAAAACAAAATCGTAGTAGAAAACCTTACATTAATCTTCAGAAATAATTACTTTATATACTTTCTTTTCAAACTTCAAGTATCATTATTTATTTTAATTATAAATCTACAAAAATCTTTCTTTATCAAAACTTCTTTGAATAAGTGAAATATATTCTTTCATTTTTACACGTCAGATTCACGAATCCATTGATTCTATTACTGAGTACATTAATGGACACAAGCTTTATTAAAAGGAGAGGCAAAGACAAACTAACTTGGCACGGAAAAAGTAAGAAATATTGTGATTTTTTTTTCCTCATTCAAGCTACTATTTTACATCTATCTATGTCGTAAAAATTTAACTGAATCATAAAGAATATCCATTATTATGGTTTATTAAAATACTTCGAATGCATCGATAATTCTCCTGTGTAATTATATTTGATTAAACATGCGGCGGTTATTGATTTTTTTGGATATTGCAATCAATATGCAATATCTGAAAAAAGTTATCAAATACAAAGAAATTAATAATGCACCTTTGAGTTAGTTTAATTTGCAGTGCGTTATAAAAAATTGGTTTGATATTTTTAATATTATTCACCAACTTTAAAATGTTTGTAATTTTATGCCTATTTTATTACATACGGCATAACCTTTTTGAAGCGATGAAAAGCAGTGAGTTAAATTATTTGCCTATAAAATAAAAAAAAATCATTATAGAAAACCTTGAATTAATCTTCAGAAATAATTACTTTGTATATTTTCAATTTAAATATCAAGTATCATTATTTAAATTAATTATAAATCTTTAATAATCATTAACAATAATAATTAACATTAATCTTTAACAAAACTTCTTTGAATAAATGAAATATTTTTTCTCATTTTCATGCGTCAGATACAAGAATCCACTGATTCTATTACAGAGTATATTAATGGACGCAAGTTTTATTAAAAGAAGTGGCAGAAATTATTAAAAGGTGAGAAATAATGAGATATTTTTTTCTCATTCAAGCTACAATTTTCCATTTATCTAATTCGTAAAAAATTAAATGAATCATAAAAAATATCGATTTTTATGGCTTGTTAAAATACATCGAATGCACCGATAACTTTTCCGCTGAAATCAAATTTGATTAGGCATGCAGCAGTAATTGATTTTTTAGATAGTGTATAATCAATAGGCAATATCTGAAAAAAAAGTTATCAAATACAAAGAAATTAATAATTCATCTTTTTTGAGTTAGTTTCAATTATAGTTAAAACAATATGAAATAATTGTTTTATATTTTTAACACTTTTCACGAAAGTTGAAATGTTTTTACTATAATGCCTATTTTCCAGTCAAGAGTATTTTATTACATATGGCATACCATTTTTGAGGCAAGGAAAAGCAATGAGCTAAATTATTTGCTTAATAAAAAGAAAAAAAATTGTCGAAAACCTTGAATTAATCTTCAGAACTAATTATAAACTTTCAATTCAAAATTCAAGTATCATTTTTTAAATTAAATATAAAACTTCAATAATCTTTCTTTAACAAAGCTGTTTTGAATAAATGAAATATGTTCTTTCATTTTTATGCATCAGATACACGAATTCATTGATTCTATCAATGAGTATATTATTGGACACAAGTTTTATTAATAGAAGTGGCTTATACCAATAAACTTGGCATATTAAAGGTAAGAAATAATGAGATTTTTTTCTCCTTATTCATGTTACGATTTTCCATCTATCAATGCCGTAAAATGTTAACTGAATCATAAAGAATAGCGATTATTATGGTTTATTAAAATACGTCGAATGCATCGATAACTCTACCGGTGTAATTATATTTGATTAAAAATGCGGCGGTAATTGATTTTTTGGATATTGCAATCAATATGCAATATCTGAAAAAAGTTATCAAATACAAAGAAATTAATATTGCACGTTTTGAGTTAGTTTAATTTGCAGTGCATTATGAAATATTTATTTGATAAAAACTTTTCAACGATGTTGAGACGTGTTTATGAATTTGGTTTCTTCGTTTGTCTGACCGTGCTGAAAGAAGTATATTTTGATTTTAATTTTTAAGTGTTGAAGAGGTTTAATACACAATATTCGGCATTGGAAATGTCGAGTTCTTAATTATACTTCCTTTAGAGAGAAACGCACACAGAAAAGAACTTTGTTTTATTACGCCTGTGTAAAAAAATTCTTTTAAGGGGCATTTTGATTTCACTAAAATATTTTGTACATAACGATAATGATATTTATCACAAAGATGTATTACAACATGCTTTCTGATAAGATAGAAAAAGTTGCATTTATAGTTCGTTTAAAATCATGCATGAAAGTTACATTACATTACGATGCATTTGTAGAAATAGGTTGCAATGCGTTTTAAGCATGGTATATTCCTTCAAACATAATGAAATTAACAAGAAGTAATAACTAGGAATCGTTCCCAGGTGTAAGTTGTGTATTTGGACGAGTGTTGAATAAAAAAAAAGATCTCGTCATGTACGTTAAAAAGTGCAGAGGAAAAACCCATCCAAATCCAACCGTTTTCGAGATATCAGCACCTGAAGTGTGAATGAATACATAATTAAACTGACAAGCAGGTATATAAATTGTTCGCAAGTTAAAAGTATATTTGCATTGTTTTAAATCCTCCTGTCAATACTTTTTCCCGAGCTACGAAAAATATCCTTTACATCCACACATTGCTAGTTATTTCTCTCTTATAGACAGGCACTTCGCGTACGATTGTATTCGGAGACCTTTTCCATCTGTTTTTGTTATTTCTAGCACCTTGTTTTATGCAATTTTTTCGGCAGTGTGACGTGACGTAATGGATAAACTATATGTGTAATACAATGTTCTTCTTAGGCTGGCGGTTATGTTAGACGCATAATAGCTCTGTTATTCTTATGGAAGTTAGTGGTTTAACGTAAGAATGTTTATACTATTAAGTTTGTTATCAAATTTTTAACTTTTAACGGATTTTATGTTTTAACATCAAACGTAATGATGCTTATTCTTGTTATTTTAAATAAAATTATGAAAAGGCCAAAGATGATAAAAGATACTGTAGTATCTCTTAACAGGATTGATTTGTTCTTAAAATTCTCCAATCAAAGGAAAATTATTGGAATCCCATTTACAGGGAGATCGCCACTTTAAATATTATTCTTAATATTATTATTATTATTATTATTATTATTATTATTATTATTATTATTATTAAAATTTTATAAAGACGATGAAACTAGCGAGTTTGTAGAATTTGGGGCATCTGAACGGGTGTTGGCGTGAATAACTCTTAGGGAGCCAGAGACAACTAGTAAGGTAAAAAAGAGACATGAAAACAGATAGAGAGATAAAAATATTTAAAAATCTAACAATATTAATACTGAATTATCTACAGAGAGAGCCTATAAACAACAAACCAAAAAAAAGAAAAATTAATCCTCAAGCATAAACTATGACACACATTCTAACGCATTTTCTTTCCAGCTCTGTATGTATTCTATTTATTTGTATAACATATGTACAGCATAGTACGCTAAAATATAATTTAGCTAGAAAACGCACAAAGCAGTTAAAGATTATACTTCAGAAATTTCTATCTATAGACAGAAACGTACTCATGTTTTGGGCTCTCTTGCATATGATCTATGTACATTATGTACAAGGTATATCAATTTTAAATGACATAACACCGTAAAAATATTTTGCAAATTATTTTCCATAATGATTGACGAAATTCTTCTGGATATCTCTGTAAAATAATTATATATATATATATATGTGTGTGCATATATATATATATGTATGTTGCGGCCAATACCCGGAACCTGGCAAATTCTAGAACTGGCCGGCCAATACCCGAACTGGCCAAGCTTTCTAGCCAAAACCCGAAATACATGAAATGAGTAGCGTATTTCGGGTTTTGGCCGGCCAATTCGCGAACTGGCCGGAAAGCCTTGTCCAACACCCGAACTATGATAGATAGGTACCTTTTTTTTTTTTGTAATTAAGATAATGTAACATTAAAATGCACAGTTAAAAAGATTCCCATTGATTATATTTAAACGAAATATTTTTGCGTACCCAGCTAAATTAACCAAAAACAGTACACAATTCCCTTTCAATATCGAAATTAATTGATAAATGAAATAAAATTACAATTACAATTTAACCGGAACCTTTACTCGAGTTAGAGCACGGACAGGCTGACGGCTAGACTATTTGAATTCATAGACACTTTCAAGTATGTTAAAAAGGATTAAGCCGAGTGCCTATATCTATTTCGCGAATTGGCCAGTCATTTTTTAACGTTGCTGGCCAATTAGGGAATTGGCAAATTTCGGGTTTTGGCCGCAACATATATATATATGCTACACACATTTTCTGCACCGAATTGGAATAGTAAATGCCAGCAAATCACATCAATTGCATAAAAAAGCGTAAATAGTTATACGAGGCCATACAAACCAAATTCATAAGTACTTTTTTTAATTATATTGAACAATCTTTAAAAAGAATGAAGATTAGAGCACATGTTCAAGAACTATACGTGGAAATATACACATAAATAAAAAGAAACGAAGATTTTATGTAATACTAGCGGCCTTCGCCCGCTACGCTGGTCGGTTTATCTAAAGAAATCTTGAAGAAGTAGTTAGATAAGGTTCAGACATACATTAAAAAAAAAAAAAAAAGCAAGTCGATCATTCAAAAAACGTTGGGAAATATCAAATATTTACTGTAATTTTTTAAGAAAAACAAAGTTTCGAAAAAAAAATTAAATCGAAAAAAAAATTACACTGACATATTAATGCAAGGAAATTTTCCCAGAGAGAAAATTCGCCTTGAATACAATATTTCAAATTCTTTTAATTGCTTATAGGCGTTAATGCCAACATAGTGAAAAAAAATTCCATGCTGGGAATCGAACCCGGGCCATCAGTATGGCGCACTGACGTTCTACCGACTAAACCACATGGAACGACAGCCAGCTCGAAACTTTCTCATACTTAAGTAGACTGGCGAAAACATAACGATAGCGCGTTTTAAAATCGCACAGTGACATCTATTGGATTTTATATGTACTAAAAAACGTTATGTACTAAAAAACGTGAGCAGCGCACCTAATAGTTTCTTTTGTTTCTTTTTGTTACTTTTTTGTCTGTTGTCCTATTTTGATGAAACAAAGCCTATACACTGCCCGGGAGTGTGCATTCTTCATTAGTGAAAACCGCATAAAAATCCATTCAGTAGTTACGAAGATAACCTCGAACAAACAGACAGACAGACAGACAGACAGACAGACAGACAAAAAATTCAAAAAAATTTTTTTTGTGTTTCATTGGTTTTCTTTTATCGCCCTGACTCCATTTTTGTCAATTATCTTCAATGTACAGACACACCGGGTCCTACTGTTTTATTATATGTATAGATATTTTATTGAAAATTGTTAAAATACAATATTAAAAATCTGCAGCAAACTATCCAGTCCTTCAATTATATTTAAGGGAAACGATTACTTGACAGCATTTAAGGAAAACGGTTACTTGACGCAGTTTGGGAAAACGGTTTCTTCACCATATCAGTCACGACACATCTTGACAAAAGCAAATTTTACAGGAAAATCAATAGAAGATTCCCATGTTTTCGCTCTAACATAAAATTGCGACTTTTAAGTGAAATAGTAAAAACGTATGTAAAAGAGTAAAATCTTTAAGAATGAAAGCATACATTGTTAAAAATCTGTGACAAACTGTGCAACATATCGACCGAGGATAACTATTACTTTTGCCATTTTTTAAGCCCATCGGGCCAAATAACTGATAATATTATGGTTAGAATAAATTTAACTTAAGGTTATGTAACCATTTTTTATAAAAAAAAAAAAAAAAAAAAAAAAAAAAAAAAAAAAAAAAAAAGGGAGAAATGACTGGACAGTTTTGCTGCAGATTTTTAACACTGTAATTGAGTTGTTGTTGTCGTTGAGTAATTTTATATCCCCCCGCAATTTGCTCCCTTATATGGTCTCGAATGGACATGTAGCATAATAAGGTGATTTTCCTGATAACTACTGTAAAAAATACTTTTCCTGTAGAAAGATACGTCTGTGGCAAATCTATTAAAGAAATAAAAATAAAAAATTAATTTTGTAAGTTCTGTCGTTTTTCTTGCGCGTTAGTGATATCATGAAAAGTATCTGGCTAAATTATTCACATTATAATCACAGCAAAATTAAATTAGGATTATTTGGCCGTCTTTTATATAACAGTCTAACAACTGGGCAGATTTTGTGAATTTATACTTGTTTATGTTTATATATTTATTTTAAAAGTATATGAATTTTAGTACGTATGGGAGACTAGGGAGGGTTGATCCACCCATCCATATTTAAAAGAATTTCAGATTTTTGCCAGTAATTGATAGCCAAAGCTTCTGAAATGCCCAAAAAATAGTCTTTGTCTCATGCTAATAATTGGAACAGATAAGAAAATATCAATTGTGGAGAGTTTTCAGCTTAAAAAATGTATTTTTATGAAACATTTAGGAATATTTTCTTAGATAATATATAGCATAGAAATTTAAGTAATTAAGTTATAAGTAATGCATACATATTGATCTTTCATTTCAGGCATAAAGATTCTACAGTAAATTAGGCTAAAGATAACAGTGTGTTATGCTTTAAAAAATGGCATGTAGGGAGGTTAATTAATGGGTGGGAAAGTTGACCAGATGGTCAAAGCTCTCTTAATTTGATGTTTTTTGGAAACCGTCTTGTTATACATTGTACCTAAGCAATGGTTAATAGCTATATTTCAAAAAAGAAAAAAAAAGAAAAAATTTTCTGCAAAGTTTATAATAAAACTAGTCGTTGGGGGCCACCGTAATACTTACCCATCATGGATATGTATATGAAAATAAAACATGTGAAACTATTTATACAATGCATTGCAATTCATAAACAAAATTTAAATATTGTTAACATACATAGTAATGCTATATTAAAGAACTACTGATGTACGAATTTTGACAAATTATATAAAACGCCAAACTACTCAAGTGGTACCGAACTGCGTAAAAGAAATATCCTTATAACTCCAAAAATATTAATTCTATTAACTAATAATTAACTGCGCCGGATTAAGCGTCTCATTTCCAACTAAAGTATACTTCTAAATTGAAATTTGAATGAAATACAGGGTCATGAAAAATCGAAGAATGTGGAAAACAGGATTATAAATATCTCGGCAACTAATAATTCGATCGACTTCGTTCTATATGCAAAATGTGTGTTATTTTATTGCCTTTTACGTCCATTCCTTAGAACAAAAAAATTCGAAAATTTTTATATACCTTTCATCAGAACGAATTTTTCGAGAGTCCGAAAAAAATAGTTCCGGATAATCGAGGTTGCTGATATTAAATAAGATTCGTCTCATTCTTACATGCTAACTACATACAAAATTTCAAGTCTCTATCTCAATTTGTTCGGGAGATAGAGCGTTTACAGACAGACAGACTGACAGACAGACAGACGGACGGCAAAATTTTTTTTCTAAAAATATGTTTTTCGGAATCTCCACTATCTAAAACGTGTAAATCCGTCAAAAAAAATTTTCGATTTTCAAAACGATTGCAAGACTTACCCTATACTACGTATGATGGGTAAGTAATAGGGTAAAATAGTGTAAAGGGAAGAAAAAAGTTTAAAACTGATTAAATGAAAATGTGAAAAACTGCTACGGATGCGCGAAAATATTTAATAAAATAGAAGTTGGAAAGCTGATAAGAATTTTTATTTCATTTAAATAATACCCATTGTTGGTAATTAGAAAGAATGGGAATGACTAGAAAGGATGGAAAGCAGCAGCTTTTAGGAAATGTGTGTCATGCCTATGAAAAAATACATATCATCGACCAAAATACATTAAAAAGGTATGTAAATGAACTTCAGCAAATTGAACACAATGAGATGAATCCAAACTATGTGAGAACTAGTGCTGCCAGGTCAAGTGTCACAAAAAGTGAGTGTTTAAAGCGGATTTTTTCGCCTGTGTTTTGGATTCCATCTAAGTAGATTTGTTTACGCATCACATTTTTCCAAATGATTTTTAATAATAATTAAACAAATAGCATAAATTTTATTCTGCCTAATTAATTTTAATTTCTTTATATTTCAGAGTAAAATAGAATGGGTCAAGCCTTTCGTATGTGGGAGCCTTAGCTAATTCTTTTTTGTTTGATTAAAATAAATTGTTTTTCATGTTTTTTTTTTATATATAATTAACTCATATCGTTTTTTGTTTTTTTTTGGGGGGGGGGGGGTAACTGATTGTGTAAAAAAATGATATATTAAACTTTAATTTTAATTATGGGTCAACCTTCGACAGTTTCTCCTATATATTTTCGTAGTACAGAATGTTGAATTTATATCGAGAATCAAAAACTACATGCACAATCATTTCAAAATTCAAATATCATTACATAAGTTAATTTGAAATTATTGTTAATTTTTCTTCAACAAAATTTCCTTGAAATGTCTATGAATAAGTTGCCTTTTTTCATCTCTTTGTTATTGTTATTTCTGATATCTATTGATACTATTACTCAGTCCATTAATGATTATCAGCTTTAATAAAAGAAATAGCGTAGACCAATTAACTCGGCATCTAAATGGCAAGATCTAATGAGGTTTTTTTTTTCATCATTCATGCCACATTTTTTTTTTAATTATATAAGCAGTAAAAACTTAACTGATTCATAAAGATCATTGATTACTGTGGCTTATTAAAATGCATTGAATGTATCCATGATTCTTCTAGCCTTCTAAATTAAATTCGATTAGCTAACCAACAGTAATTGATTTTTTTTTTCTCATTTTTTACATAATGGAATTACTACCCATTTTCTGGAAGAATTAACAACACATAAACAGATTAATAATGCATTTTTTTTGTGTTAGCTTAAATTCTTGTATTATGTGTAATATTTGCTTGGTTTTTTGTTAACGTTTGTTTGATATTTGTACACACTACGTACGTTTTAATGATAAACCATATAATGTTTTTCGAGAGATGTTAGACGCTAAGCTAAAGACTTAAAATAGTAGAAGAATATTCGTAGTGAAAAGCTTTGAATAAATTTGAAAAATAAAAACTATATTCATTTCAAAATTAAAATATCATTACTTAATAATATATATATATATATATATATAATAACACGTTATCTTTTTTCAAATAAACGTTTATTGATTTTTTTTTTGTATTTATGTCGGCCATGTATCTACACTGCGGGATATAGGCCCTAAGGGGTGGAGTATCCTCCGTGGAGGGTCTTTCTAAGGAAACCTAACCCGTTTTTACGCAAGGAAATCCAAGGTTGGAAGAAAACCGCGGAAAACTCCGAACGGTTAGGCCGACGGTCGCGATTGGGTTTGAACCCAGCACTTAACGTCTACCAGTTTGGTGGTAAGAACCTCTAGGCCACTAAAACATTTATCGAAATAGTGTGAATGAACTATTTTTTTAATAAACCATTTAACTGATCAATATTTTTGAAAAAACTTACAAATAATGCCTATTTTTTAATGTATTTTACAGAATTTTTAGTCTTTTATCCCTGGTTTTCCCAGACAGAAATTTTTGCCTAATCGAATCAGAAAAATTCTTGAATTACATAATGCAAAATTTACAATAAAAATTTACTGGTAATAATGATTTCGAATCATGTGCCCGTATGTGGCACGGGCAAGTCGTGATTGGCAAACAGGCATTGCCCATATGACGTACGGGTGAAACAGAAAATTGTTAATATATGAAACCGCATTTTTTAAAGATATTACACTTATTTTTTTTTTCTGCTTATGTATTTATAATATTCATTTGTTATTTATATTTCCTACATTATATACTTGTAATATTTATTTATTATTTATATTTTCTACTTTTTAGTGTTTGGAATATTTTGCTGTTCCAATTCAGTGCCAGATAACATATTTTCGCGCATAATTAACCAGACACATTACTTTGAAATTGGTTAAAATATCAATTTTATTTTTTAAAAATATTAACTGAAAGTTTATTTTATTGTGAATATTTTGACACCTCATTCTTACCTATACGACAATTATATCGGGAGAAGTTTTGTTAACAGACCCAGCGCAATTACCAATACAAATGAAAACTTAAAACTGGATTTTCTCCCTCTTCATATTTTTATAACTTGCTTATTCGATAAATACTACGGCTTTTTTGCTAAGTTAAAATAAAAATTTGAATTTTTTTTCTTTTTTTTTTTTTTTTTTTTTTTTTTTTTTTTTTACCTTTTCTGCATGGTGTAGTAAATATTTTTGTGCATAGATTTAACATTCAAGTCTGTTGATCTTTAAAAAAACATTCAAATGACAATTTGTTGAATTTTCTTCATTTAATATACACGAGAGAGAAAAAATCATATTAAATGTAGAATCCCATATATCTAAAAATCCATGCACACTTTTATATAGTATATTCTAATGCATGTGGAAAAAATCACAAAAAAAATATTCATAATATAAAATCATTAAAGATTTTTAAAAAGTTTATTTTTTTAACTAAATTTTAGTAAAATAGCTAGTTTTACAAGTTTTTTTTATTATCTAATTTAATTTTAGTATTAAGTACTGTGCCACCATATATCATTGGAGTAATAATGAAAATTAAAAAGATGGTTTCAAAGGTGATGTGTCCCTTAACATACTTTTTTCTCTAAATATACTAAACACACAGCGATGACTGAGGTATTTTTCGAAAGATTTTACAAGCAGCTTTTGAACTAGTATTAAAGGATATCGCTAAACATGTTTAATTTAAAAAAAAACCCTATTGAATGTGCCAATTCCAAAACTTTCTTCTATCTCATACATACATTTTAATATTTCAAAAAGTATTTACACATGTTAATACTTCTTACACATGTTAATACTTCATATTACTATTTCAATACTGTAACAACTTCGATATTCATCTTAAATTTTAGCTTCAATCAGTTAATCGGAGTAAAAAAAAAGTTTATGTACATCATAATATTTTTTAAAATCAATAGTTTTTCCTTATTTTGTTGTCATCACCTGTTTGCAAATAGCTGACTTCGCAAGACGCGAATTCCCGTTTGTGCACGAACCGACGGACAATAGAATTACGAAGAATCAAGAAAATGTACAAAAATCTCTATCATAACGTTCCTTTCTTATGGAATATTTTCAAATTGAAGGAAGACCTCTTGATAATAGCGTGTCCAACTAGATATATAAAAGGCTGCGCATTTCTCTAAAAACCGCCAAAAAAGTGCAGCTGGATTCAGCTCCAAACCCTGAACCGTTTCATTGGGCCACGTGATGCAAACCCTGCCCATTAGGGTGGAGCGAAAAAAATTATTTTTTTAAAATCAAAAACGGGTAGGTGCCAAAAGTTGCCTTTATACAAGTACATAAACTCTGTGAAATTTTACCACTGAAAAAAAAATGGCTTGAGTCTGCGCTTTTGCACCCAAAAATCGAAATATCAAATAAAATTTGTCATATTTTGACATTTTTACAAAAAATTTTAAAATTTTCTACAAAGCTGGTTATTATTTAAAAGTATTACTTAAATCTTTATATTTAGCCGCTTAACATATTTAAACTATAAAGCATTATCTTTATTCCGTATAGCTGGATCAAAAAAGACAGTTTTTGGTAAGAAAACAGCATTACCACTCTATTGGGATATGCAATGAATTGTTGTTTTTAATACAGCTCTTCTTTTCAAAACTACCTTGGACATACGTCGTGGAGGTGGTTATATTTCATATACCACCCGTCCCAACTATTCGATCATCTTAGTACAGTGATTTATTTATATATTGATTTGTGATTTTCTTTAACAAAATTTGGCATGTTTTCGATGGACCCACCTAGTTTATCTGTTCTTTGTATCCACATGCTGCTGTGACTATCTTAATGTATATTTTTACAGTTTATGCAAAAAAAATGACAAGCCGAGTAATGTACGGGAATATTCTTAAAGGGATCTATTCGGCCATCTATTATCTTTATCAAATTTACATCCAATTGATGAAAGTGATTGGAAGTTCTGTTACCACAACATTTTTTCCGTCAATTATATTTTTTTACGTAATAACCTGCTTTAAAGATGATTTCAGGTATTTCAACTATAAGCATGCCATCATTTATTCTGCTTTTGCACTTTTATATGTTGAGAAGCGAGCTGTTATTGGGATTTCTGGTGATCGTCAGAGAGAATTGCAATGGGAATTTGTCCTGCACGTGCAAAGCAACCGTTGTTGCAAATAACTTTATTTTTTGCATTAGTTTTATGGCGTTTTCTAAGTGTTTTCGTAGTAATGTAATTTCCCATTAACTTTTAGATCCCCCATTTATAAGTGAACAGTATTTGATGGTGAACTGTCCTGAGCATAAACTTATAATGCATAGTACTTTTTGAGAGAATGTACAGACTCTAATCGACTATAAGCACTCATTTAAATTTAGGAGTATTCTATTTGTCGCTGTGAACCATTTTGCATTGGGTAAGCTTAGAATTGTGTATAATAATGGATCATATGCAACTTCAACTGCAGGGAATTTCCTCTGCGTCAATTATTAGAGAAGTCGTTGTAAAACATTATAATCTACATGGCTTCACTGGATCAATAAGAAAATCTTTGCCTACATACTATTCACTTCCTATTGCAATTTTTTATAAAATAGATAATAATTTTGAAAAATTATTTTCTCAAATTAAGTAAAAGATACTCAGAACAGACAAGAAATTTCTGTCGGAGAATTGCAGAATTCATAAGGAAAGCTATTTCTCAGAAGAAATGGGGAATAGGAATTTAGAAAACATCTCGCACAAAAAAACAGCTCATAAAGCAAATAAAATTTTCCGCTTTATATAAGCACAGTTTGGCGATCAGAGTCTATAGATTCACTCACAAAATATATAATCAAAGTTTATACCGCGAGAAATTTTATACCAAATGTAATACACACATAAAGAATAGGTCTAAAAACTTATTAGAAATTACTCGACTACGAAACAACACAGGAAACGACATAAAACAAATACTAAAACTTCTTTAGAAGTATTTTTGCTTCACATGCAAATTTTGTTTGAAATCCTTTGTGACGATCGTCATAATATTAAACTGCTAGCTTCTCAAAATATATTCAATGTAATAGGTAAAGTAAATGATGACATGCCAGAAATTGAATTCATACAATCAATTTTTCGGCATATCATATTATACATCATGTAATTGATTGAAAAAAAGTTCTGGTAACACAACTCCCAATCATAATGTATTAATTGTATGAAAAATTAATGAAGATAATAGACTGCTGAATAGGTTCAATTAACAACATACCTAATACATTACTCAGCTTCCTCTTCTGTTACACAAGGTATAAAAATATACGTGCAGCAGGTCACACCAGTAGCATCCAATGTCAGTGAAAACAAAGAAGAGGTAAACTACTTTGATACATAGAAAACTTATGCCCTTCTTCATGAAAAAAATAGCAATTCAATACATAAATAAAACACTGGGCCTAGATTGTTGGGTGGCTGAGATGGTTGGGATATGAAATGCAGCCACATCTACGAGTTATATATAGAATAGTTTTGAAAGCAGATAGGTAAGAAATGCATTCAAAACAACATTTCGTTGTATGCTCCAATAGAGAGGTAACGCTGGTTTTTACCAAAAGTTGTCAGATTTTCTCCAATTATACAGACTACAGATATTGTTTTATAGTTTAAATATGTTAGGCAGATAAATATAAAGGTTTAAATAACACTTTTAAATAATAACCAGCTCTGTAGGAATTTTAAACTTTTTTTTTTGAAAAAATGTCAAATTTTACCGAAAATTTCGATTTTTGGATAAAAAGCGCAGACTCAAGCCATTTTTTTTTTCAACGATAAAATTTCACGCAGTTGATGTACTAGTATAAAGGCAGCTTTTGGCACCTACCCGTTTTTGATTTAAAAAAAAAATTTCGCTCCACCCTACTGCCCATATTAGCACTCAATAAGCTGTTTTCTGTTCCGTGCATTTGGTCATTGTTTTCGTTCAGGTTTTGCACGATTGGTCAGAATAACTTGGGCAAAGTATCAGAGTCCTCTGAAGGGAGGCTTCACACATTAATCTCAAATAGATGAGTCAATAGATATAGTTGGCCATGGTCATAGCTAAAAAAAACTTTTAAAAAATGTTCATTTCTATGAATAACTTTATAAACTTTTCGATGGTACAATAAGGAAAATAGCACGGAAGTCGCTTTTACAATACCTCCTTCCGGCCGGTTTTTTTTTTTTCAAATTCAAGGAGGACCTGGTTGCCATAACCAAAAAATTTAGTTCTATGCATGACTTCATGCACTCGTTGATGGTATAATAATGATAATGACACACACATTGCAATTACAGCTTCCCCTTTCGGCTAAATATTTCAAATTGAAGGGAAAATTGCTTGCCGCAGCCAAAAACATACTAAAAAAATGGTTCAAATCTATGCATATCTTCATACATTTTTGATCATACAATGGCGACACACGTACAAACGGACACACATACACACGGACTGATAGACTTTTGTATAAATATGTTTCTTAGAATCTCTAATCCCTAAAACGTGTAAATACGTCAAAAACAGGAAGTGGAAAGTTTTGATTACAGTGTAGTCTTTCATTCAAGATAGAAGAAAATGAAAAAATGCAGTTAATCAAAAATACTGTCAGAAAATAATGTCAAAGACGGCAACAAAAATCCTAGGCATTTTTTTTTTCTTTTTGGGAAATCTATTTTTTTATGTTAAAAAATAATAATATAAATAATAATATATATACATATATATACATATGTAATGGCCTCTAACAATACCAAAAATCACATTTATATAAAAGATAGCAATAATGAGTTCAAATAAAGTTTTGAAATTTATTAAAAGAAATATTTTCATATTACAAATGCATCAAGAGTTAATATCCGACGAAATAGCCAAAAATCGCTATATAGAATCAATCATTTTAATTCTGTAGATTTCAGTAGTTTCTGCGCAAAATTTGATTAATTTAAAGTTGTATTTTATTTATATTCTGTTGTTTTATTTATTGGTCAATGAATGTTTTAACGTCGTTGTGGAATATAAGCTGGAAACAAATACTGAGCTATTTATATTAATTTAACACGAACAGATTAATCTTTCGTAATCATCTGTCTGTGAAAGAGACCGATATGAGAAAAATTCATGCTTGGAAATTATTAAAAAAGACTACTTAAACTACGACACAGTTTTCTAGGAAATTGTGATATTTGAATTGATTGTACACTGTATTTTATTTATTTATTTTTATCGAAATTACAGAGAATCTGCTGGTAATCCGTTATTTTAAATCTTATGTAAATTTACTTAGATTAGAGAAAGCCAAATTTTGTTAAATAACCGAGACGTTATTCGATAAATTTAGATTCTATAAATTAGCATAGTTAACGATACACAAGACTCTGTAAATTTATTTTTAAATGATAATAATTTAATTTAGTTTTTTAAATTACCGATTCGCGCAATCTTCAGTGAGCTTCGAAGTACTGGAATTTTTCGAGTAAATTTGAGCTGCTGTATCATTAAACTTAAACACAAGTTGTACCTAGTAGTCCTGAGGTTCGAACCCGAGACCTCTTGTGAATGGGAGAATACTTTACAGACTGAGCTATTGCAGAGGTACCATTGAGCACAAAGTATGTCTTTTATGATTCATCGAGTAAAGTGTCCAGTAAATCTGATGAGATGATTTTTCCGTTTCTAAATTACTCTAATGTTATATATATATATATATATATATATATATATATATATTACAAATTTTAATTTTTTTTCGCCAAGATTAACCTTTATACTATATTAATTTATTTGAAACAATATTCTGTACTTACTTCAACTTATTAAATTAAAATCTTGTTTCTAGATCTAATCTGTTAATCTTTATGGAAACGATATAAATTCTTAATTCGCCTTAAAAAGCATTTATTCCAATACGCGTAAATTTAAAAGATGGCTCTAAATTAAAAATATTCTTAATTAAAATTTACTTCTTAATATTACAAATAAAAATTCATTTTTTCTATGTTTTTATCAACCCTTTTTAAGAAAGTCTTATTAAATTTATTCCAAAACCATACCTTTCAAAAAATATCATTATTTTTAATTATCTATTTATTTATTTTCCCTCCTTCAACATTCGATATGTGTGCATGATCTGCAGGGGTAAAAAGCTGTGGCTTACTCCCCATGATCTTGGGCGTATTGCGCCTCAATAACAACAACAACAACAATATGTGTGCATAACAATAAATTCATTTCTTTTCTTTTTCTCTTAAAATTAATCGTCTGCAAAAAATATCGTTTGCACAGGATATTTGAAATTCTGAGTCGATTATAAATTAGTTAAATAATATTTAAAAAGAAAAATAAATTATCGTCTGTGGAATATAGTCTCGACTCTAGGCATAAGTTATGTTTATATGGAAAAATGATGGTTAGAGAGTAGAGAATTTTCTAGAGCTTTCCTTTTAGATTTAAGAAAGGAAGCCTCGAAATGGGAAGGAAGATTCTTGGTTTTTTCTTAGATGAGTACGGCTTACGGCTTGTTGAAGTAAATGATGGGATATTCTTTTTCAGTTAAATATAGCTTGCAAAAGAAGCCTTTCCCTCTCTCATGACTACGGTTTAATAAAGTAACGTGCAGCAGCTAATGAGTAATTTATTGGATCCTCTACATTTATTTACTTATTTTTTTCCTCGCTTGCCATGACTTCTGTGTGCGGTAGAACGGGGACCCAGATGATGATGTTTCTGGCTCCTAACTTAAAAATGTCATATATATATATATATATATATATATATATATATATATATATATATATATATATATATATATATATATATATATATATATATATATATATATATATATATATGTATATATATAGATATATGTATATGTATATATATATATATATATATATATGTATATTTATATATATATATATAATATATATATGTATATATATATATGTATATATACAGGGTTGTTATAATTAAAGTTCGCCTATTCAGAAGGCTCTAGAGCTGGTTCTATTGCTCCAAACGAAACAAAATTTCACTAGTACATAGTTAAAGAGATGCGCTCTGCGAAAATCGAAAAAAAAATTAGTCAAAATTTTTATCACTAGGTAGCGCTAAGCCAATATTTAAGGCGATGTTTGCAGATTCATTATATCAATATCAATCAATCCAGACGAAACACATAAATTTAAACGTTTCAACAAACTTCAACGAGCTGCGAATTGTTATAATTAAGTTCACCTAATAAGACAGCTCTAGAGCCTGACCTATGACTCCAAACAATACAGAAAAATGAATATTATTTCATGTGATGTAATCTGCATCAACAAAAATAAAACATGTCGCTCGACAGTAAGGAAATAACGAAGAATAACATGACGCATGTTCAATGAATCCTCCGCCATTTTTGATAATGCATTCCATTCTCAGACTTGTGCTTTCTACAGCATTGCGAAACTGTCCTGTAAGATTGATCGAATGTGAAGTCTAATGCTGTGTTTCAGAACAGAGTTTGTCTGACATCTGTTTTTAAAAACAGAATCTTTCAAAAATCCCGAAAAAATAAAGGAATCTGCAAATATTTTCGCAGCGCCACCTACTGACAAAAATTTTAACTAATTTTTGTTTTCGATTTTCGCAGAGCGCATGTTTTCAACTACGTACTAGTGAAATTCTGATTCGTTTGGAGCCATAGAACCGGCTCTAGAGCCTTCTGAATAGGCGAACTTTAATTATAACAACCCTGTATATATACAGGGGTTGGACAAAAATATGGAAACACCTTTTGAAATGCATGTTTGAAAAGAAACATTGATTATAATGAACTATGTTGATGGCACTGGAGTTTTTGCCTACTGATGCCACCTATACAACTTCGTAAAATCGCTGCACCCTTCAGTCGTTGTTGGAGCACTGTTAAGTGAGATTATCATTGAATTATGTCAGAGTTAACAGACTTTGAACGTGGACAAATTGTTGGCTCGCGTATGGTGGGTGCTTCCGTAAGCAAGGTAGCCGAGGTTTTTAGTGTTTCAAGAGGTACTGTGTCGAAGATTTATTCCGCGTATTTGAAATGCGGAAAAAACATCATCCGCTAAATCACAGCGTGGACTAAAGTGTGTGCTGAGATCGTGATAGACGATCATTAAGGAGGATTATCGCGAAAAATAAGCAGACCACAGCTGCAAAAGTTACTGCTGAAATGAATGTCATGTTACCAAATCCTGTGAGTGCCAAAACAATTAGAAAGGAGCTTTATAAATAGGGAATTGCTAGCCGTGTTGCAATTGAAAAGCCATCCATCAGTAATGCTAATGCCTGTAACAGGAAAAAGTGGTGTTTAAGTCATAAAGCCTGGACTATAGAGTAGTGGAAGAGCGTAATATGGTCTGATGAGTCTTCGTTCACATTGTTCCCCACTTCAGGCCGAGTTTACGTCTGGAGAACGCCATCTAGAGCCTATAATACAGACTGCTTGTTGCCAAGAGTGAAACATGGCAGGGTATCGGTGATGGTTTGGGCAGCCATATCGTGGTTCTCTTCTGGCCCCATGATAACTATGTAAGGGCTTATTACTGCTCAGACTTATGTGAACATTTTGGCCGATCAAGTCCATCCAATGGTACAAACTTTGTTCCCCAATGATGATGGTATCTTCCAAGATGACAACATCCCCATTCACACAGCTCACATTGTCCAGGACTGTTTTCTGAGCACGAGGATGAATTTTCGCATCTCCCCAGGCCACCAAAGTCATCAGACTTGAATATTATCGAACCTTTGTGGTCTACATTGGAGCGGAAAGTGCGTTCTCGCTATCCACTGCCAACATCATTATCTGAACTTGCCACCGTTTTGCAGGAATAATGATACAATATTCCCCTGGCAAACATACAGATACTGTATTTATCCATTCCGAGAAGACTGCAAGCTGTTTTGAATAACAACGGGTACCGTACACAATACTAGGCAAGGAAATGTGTTTTTTTAAGGTGTTTCCATATTTTTGTCCAACCCCTGTATATACCGGGTGTCCAGTAAATGACTGACCCATTTTGAATGTAAATAACAAAAAAACTGTTTGAGATAAAAATGCGCGGCTTTCTGTATTGTTATTAGAATATAAATAAATTTTAAAATATGCACTTTGTTAATGTAATATAATAATATTTAAAATAATATCTCAGTCTCAAGACTGAGGAGGGGAAATATAATACAGATGGTTCAATCACAAATATTATTTTAAATCACTTTCCAACCAACGTACCCTATTTCTGAAGCTGATTCGAGAGTCGATTCAACATATAGATTCAGATTCGACAACATATAGATTCAGATTCAGCCGAAAATCACATATTTATGAAAATTAATCATGTCTGTATTCAAACAGCCTGTTACCGCCACTGCGATATTTTTTCCCGAAATTTGAACTATATTAACAAAGTACATGTTTAAAAATTTATTGATTTTCTAATAACAATACCGCAAACCGCGCATTATTATCTCAAACCGTTTATTTGTTATTTAAGTTCAAAATGGGTGAGTTATTTACTGGACACCCGGTATATATATATATATATATATGTCACAAAAACAAAACAAAACAAAACAAATCACGGCCCTCAGTTCCCGGTAGTCTGCATGTTCCTGGTTACGGCAGCGATCAGACAGACATGAAGACAGAGGTTTCTAAGAATCACCGGGCTCGGCTTGGCTGCCATAAGTTGATGACCTTGGCTACGTACAATGGACGATCCGTATCTTCTGAAAACCGTTTACAGGAACTTGAAGAAGAGTTAGATAAGATCAACTGGGACATTTTAGGATTATGTGAAGTAAGAAGAAAAGGCGAAGAAAAGATTGATCTTGCCAGCGGACATGTTTTATACTACAGAGGTACAGAAGATGGAAGAACAAGTGGTGTAGGATTTCTGATTCATAATAGATGGAAGAATCATTTTGTAGAATATGATAGTGCATCAGATAGAGTTTCAAGATTAGTAATACAAGTGTCCAAAAGATACAAGCTGCAAATTACCCAAGTTTATGCACCAACAACAAGTTATTCTGATGAAGAAATTGAAGATTTTTATGAAGAAGTAGCTTCAATGCATCAAAAGGGAAATTGCTACATAAAATTAATAATGGGAGACTGGAATGCTAGAATTGGAGAGAAGAAGAAAGGTGAATTATCTGTAGGAAATCATGGATATGGTATGCGGGATGAAAGAGGAAACAGATTGATTGAGTTTGCAGAATGTGAACAGATGTATATCATGAATTCATTTTTCAAGAAAAAGCCACAAAGAAAATGGACATGGCGTTGTGCAAATGGCTCAACAAGTGAAATCGACTACATCTTGACCAACAAAAAGTATCCTATTCAGGACTGCATCGTTCTCAATAACTTCAATACAGGAAGCGATCACAGATTGATAAGATGCAAACTGCTGTTAAATACTAAAGTGGAAAGAATGAAGCTTTTGCTACACTCAAAGAAATCAATCGATATTATAAACCTCCAGAAACATAAAGAAGAATTTCATTTGGAACTTCAAAACCGTTTCCAAGTACGTCAATCAACTTTAGAAGAAAAGCCAGATGTTACAATAGTGAACAAGAAGCTAACCAATACTCTACAAGAAATTGCTAAGAAGATAGCCGGTGATGCACAAGTAAAACAAAGAAAATAACAGAAGAAACAAGAAGATTGGTGAAAAAACGCAGAGAATTTAAAATGAAGAAAAATGATCCTAAATCAAGAGTTGAATATGCTGAATTATGTAAATCAGTAAGAAAATGCGTTACAGAAGTTATCAGAAAATTTAACTGTGATCTTGTTAAAAAAGTTCTGGAAGATAACAAAAGTTTAAAATCAGCTAAGCGCAAGTTATGTGTTGGAAGAAAAGGTATATTTGCGCTGAAGAGAGCAGATGGAACAATCACCAAAATAAGCAACGAAATAGTACATATTGTTGAAAAGTTCTATAATGATCTATATAAATGTGACGATCAGAGGGAAATCAACGTACACGATCAACGAGAAATCTTAACAGAAACTAAAGAGATAATCCCAGTGATGACAGATGAAGTTTTACAAGCTATTAGATTTATGAAAAAAGGTAAATGCCCTGGAGAAGATGGAATTACAATTGACCTTATCAAAGAAGCAGGAGAAGAATTTGCAAAAAAGCTATACTTACTGTTTTCCAAATGTCTCAAAAGGTCAGATGTACCAGAAGATTGGAATAATGCTGTAATGGTACTACTTTACAAGAAAGGAGAGAAGGAAAACATTAAAAATTACCGTCCAATCAGCTTACTGTCCGTGATTTACAAAATTTTCACCAAAGTTTTAACGACAAGACTTGAATCAGCTCTTGACTCAGCTCAACCTAGAGAACAAGCAGGATTCAGAAGTGGATTCAGCACAATGGATCATATCCAAACAGTAAGGGAACTCATAGAAAAGCATAAAGAATATAATTTACCTCTCTGCCTTGCCTTTATTGATTATGAAAAAGCTTTTGACTCCGTCTACACATCAGCAGTAGTAGATTCTCTGGAGGACATTGGTATAGACAAACCTTATATCAATATTATAAAGAAGATTTACAAGAAAGCAACAGCAGCCATCCGTTTAGATAAAGGAAAAGCGAAGATCAAGCTCGGAAGAGCAGTAAGACAAGGAGACACCATTTCACCCAAGCTTTTTAATGCTGTCTTAGAAAATATCTTCAAGAAGCAGGATTGAGAAAACAAAGGGATTAGAATAAATGGAGAATTTTTAAGTCATCTCCGGTTCGCTGACTACATTGTAATTTTCAGTAACAGTCCTGAAGAATTGGAAATTATGCTAAAAGATCTTGCAGAAGCTAGCATCAATGTGATATTAAAAATAAATTTAGAAAAGACTAAGGTGATGTTTAATTCATTTACATCAAAAAAGAAAATTGTCTACAAGAACACTGAGATTAAAGAAGTGCAAAGTTATGTGTACCTAGGACAGGAAATATCATCGGATAATAGTATCTTGAATGAAATCAATAGAAGAATAAGAAATGGGTGGAGTGCTTTCGGGAAGAACAGTATTATTCTGAAGAGTAATATGCCTCTTTGTGTGAAAAGAAAAGTTTTTAATCAACGTATTTTACCTGCATTAACCTACGGAGCAGAAACATGGACACTAACAAAACGGATGATACAAAGATTACAAACAACACAGAGAAGCATGGAAAGATGTATGCTAGGCATAATTAGAAGAGACAGAAAGAGGATAACCTGGATAAGAAATCAAACAAAAGTTTTTGACATCCTTGAAAGAATCAAGCAGCTAAAATGGAAACGGGCTGGGCACATTGCAAGAAGACAAGACAATAGATGGAGCACAAATATACTACAGTGGTATCCCAGAGATGTAAAACGACCAAGAAGACGACCACAAGTAAGATGGAGTGACGAAATTAGAAAAGTGGCTGGTGTAAATTGGATGACGAAAGCAGTAGACAGAAAACATTGGAAAAATCTGGCGGAGACCTACATCCAGCAGTGGATCGAAAACGGTTGATGATGATGATGATGATGATGATGATATATATATGTGTATGTATGTATGTATATATATATATATATATATATATATATATATATATATATATGACGATTTAAGGAGAACTCGAATTATTTCCACTGGTTAAAAAGAAACACACAGTCATGGCAAGCGAGGGAAAAAACAAAATAAATAAATAAATGTAGAAGATCCAATAATTAGTCATAGGCTGCTGTAAATTCATTTATTAAATTCGTAATAATGAGGAAGGAAAAGCTCCTTTTGCAAAAATTCCATCATTATTTCAGCGAGCTGTCCTCATCCAAGAAGCAACCCAAGAAATCTTCTTTTTCATCTCGAGACTTCCACCTTATTAAACTAAAAAGAAAGTTCTGGAACATTCTGTAACCTCAAACCATCATTCTTTTATGTAAACAGAATTCTTGTCCAGCTACGAGATTATTTTCCACAAACGATAAATTTATTTTAAAAAATATATTATTTAACCAATTTATAATTGACTCAGAATTTTAAATATCTTAGGCAGACGATTTTTATAAATGATTAATTTTAAGAGAAAAAGAAAAGAAATGAATTTATTAATATGCACACATCAAAGGTTGACGTAGGAAAAATAAATAAATAGATAAAATAAAATAATGATATTTTTTGAAAGGTATGGTTTTGGAATAAATTTAATAAGACTTTCTTAAAAAGGGTTGATAAAAACATAGAAGAAATCAGTTTTATTTGGAATATTAAGAAATAAAGTTTTAATTAAGAATATTTTTAATTTAGAGCCATCTTTTTAAATTTACGCATACTGGAATAATGTTTTTTAAGGCAAATTAAGAATTTATATAGTCTGCATAAGGATTAACAGATTAGATTTAGAAACAAGATTTTAATTTAATAATTTGAAGTAAGTACGGAATATTATTATAAGAAAATTAAGATAGTATAAAGGTTAGTTTTGGCGAAAAAATTTTTAATTTGTAATATATATATATATGTATGTATATATATATATGTAAGAAAAATTTTCTTTTTAAATATTTTTAGTGAGATCTCAAGAGAATTTTTAAAGTGTGTTTTTGAATTACAAAATTTAACAAAGAAATAAAATACCTTGAAATAAAGACATGGAATTTCCCTACAGAGAATTAGATATAAAATAAGGGAAGCGTATGTAAATTGAAGGCCGAGAAACTCAATTGGTAAATGCATTTAACCAAGAACTAATAATAATTTACAAAGAATTTTGTCTTTTTTTTCTATGTTTTTACAAAAAAATTTAACAGTGTATACCTTTAATTGAAATTAAAATAGCATAATATAAGTTAATTAAAATCATTATTAATCCTTCTACTGCAAAACTTCGGTGAAATATAAATGAAAGAATTGTTTTCTTTTACTTTTATATTTCAGATAGCTACTGTTTCCATTACATGAATCCATTCCTGGTCATCATCTTTATTAAAAGAAGTAGAGCAGGCCAATTATCATCGAATCAAAAAGGCAGGGACTAATGAGATTTTTTTTAATCGTTTATGTTGCCATTTTCTATCTATTTCTGTCATAAGCCGCTTGCTGATTCATTAAGAGCATCGATTATTATGTCTTGCAGCGATATCACTTAAAACTATGACTTATTTTCATACAACGAATGCAACTATAATTTTTCTTGAGAAATTAATTTCGATTGTACATCCACCTGGAATTGATTTTTTGATATTAGAATTAATTTGCTACACCTGAAAAATGTTGATAACATAAAAATAGATTAATATTATAATATTTTTATATTATTTTATACCATAGTCTTTGCTGGCTAAAAAAGAAAGAAAATAAAAATATACGTTTACACTGAGGAAAAATATAATTCTGGCATCTAGAATCTAAATTGCAGCACTAGAAAAAATAGTTCCATGTCATCCTTATAAATTCTAGCTCCGTTTGCTGGAGAATTCTAGAGTCTCCTACAAGAATTCAAGAGTGTTATCCTATTTTCTCGTCAAACTTATTTAAAAATCTCTTCAAATAGATGCGAACACAAGAAGTTTGATTTAGGAACTATAATTCTAGTTAATGAAACCATTCCCGAAATCAAGCGAGTATTTCTCGTTACTGAAAAGATTCAATATAATTTCGTCACCTAAAAAACAAGAGACTAGAAATGCCAGGTCATTTCGTCTATTCAGCTTAGTTGTTTAACCTATTCGCATACTTCGGTCATCTATAGTTCTAGTTTAGGTATTCAGAAAGTGACTAACTATTCATTCTAGGTGAAGGCGGTATATTTTTTTTTCTCGGTGTATCTAATGTTTTTATTAATGTATTTCTCGAAGTTATAATGTATGTTTTAATTCTTTCTCTCTCTTTACTAGTAACACGTGTAATAATATATAAAAAACTTTAACAAAAGCATTTAAAAAATTAAAGATGAAACATGACATGCCATAACTATCATTTGAGCCAAATATTTTTAAAATATATCTGAAACAGCAACTCAATAAATATTACATTTTCTGAATATTAATAGAAAATAAAGCACAAAAGAATGTTTATTTCGAACTGGGAGCCTTACAAGGAAGGTCTCCATACTGCACATAGTCAGATTTTTTTTTTAATACTAATTAAACTACTCATGTATGTAATAAAGGATCAGTAAAAATTAGCGGCGGAATTACATCAGAAAACATGTAAAATATAAAATACTTTCGAATATTTGGCGTGAAAAGACGAAAGTGTCACACGATTTGGCGAGGATCACATTTTCCGCCAAAAGCAAACGATTTTAATGCAACTGAAACCGTTTGGATTTTTAGAATCCGTGTAAATGAATTTAAACATAAACAATGAGCGAGTTTAATATATTATATACATATATATATATATATATATATATATATATATATATTAAATTGCTAGTATATATATTATTTGTTGCTGTTGTTATTTAATTTACCTCTGAAAAAAATATTTTCATATATAAAAAATTCTTATTCAATAAAATTACTTTCATACATTTAGGCGTATTGAAAAATAAAAGCCAGGTTTCCATAGCAACAAAATCGAATTGACAATGCTCAACTGGACTTTGAACTTGAAGCATTTTTTATTAATTTAAACTAGCTAACCCGCCCGGCGTTGCCCGGGTCCGTATTAACAATATTAAACGAACTTGAAATTTGTATTATTTTATCATTAACTCGAAACTTGCAGAAATGCATTGTCAGAAATACGTGGCCACTGACTGTTGTTTTTTAAAAAGAACTAATCTATCGCTTCACCGGTAAAAAATATTAATTATTTTATCATATGTGTTTTAAATATCAATATAGAAAATTATTTTAACGTTTTGCTTGAAAATATAACATTCTTTTGTTAATATCTTAAAATCGTCTGCAGTCAGAAATCTATATTTTAGATTAATATTTACGAGTTGGCGCATTGCCAAGATTTGCTTCCTCTGGACCGAGTTGGCGCATTGCCAAGATTTGCTCCCCTGTGCCTCAATTAATTATCCTCGGAATTCCTTTTATTTATAGAGATTTGAATTTAATTTTAAATCTCAAATTTTGATGGTTAAATTTGAATATAAATACATATAAATATTAATATAACGGAATTATACTTAAAGCAAACTATAGCTGACAAAAGAAAATATATTTAATTTATCTAAACATGCTGAACATGAAACTTTTTTCCTTTAAAATGCATTTGACATGAAAACATTTTTTGAATTTTCTTTTCATTGCCAACCGATGATAAATCGTCAAATAACGAAATTTTCATTATTTTTTTACGGGCAGGGTTAAGAGGTTCCGCCGAAATTGTTTTTATAAACGCATATATCCTCATGAGAAGAACATTCTGTAATTTTTTCAGATTTTTCGGAGTATGCCCGTATGGAGACCTTCCTTGTTAGTGAAATTAAATCTCATCATAGAATTTTCATTGAAATTTTTATGCATTTTTAATGTATTGATAAAACAACTTGGCATTGCAAAAAAAATAATTCTTGATCTTACAGTATTATACTGGAAGCTGGAGTGCTAGTTTATACTGAAAAATCAGCAGTAATATACCGCCGTATAAATAAATTAAACCTTATATTACTGCTTAACGGTATATTACTTGCTAATGTTTATTGCTGTTAATTTTACGGTTTTAAACTTGTGCCCCAACTGCCAGTATAAAACTGCAAAATCAAAAATTTTTTTGCAGTGTAGTGGCTTCAAAACTGTTACATGCAGATAGGAAACGGACAGACAGACAGACAAACAGGTGGACTTACATACAGATGAAAAAATAGGTAACCATATAGATGGATGGACCAAATTACTACTGTAGAGTCTACACTTTTACATAATTACAAACGCACCTAAAAAAGAAGAGAAAAGTAGGCAAAAAAATGACATTATTTTCGGATCTAGTAGGATTTGTTTAGGGATGCTAGAGCAGTTGGAAGAAAAATTCGTGAAAAAAAGTCTTTTTTTTTATTTTTTGTAATTGTAATCCTTTTTTCTTTTTCTTCTTCTTTCGAATGCTGTATAATTTTTGCTTTTACTAAAACGAGAAATTAAAACATTTTATTTAATTCAGTTTCTTTACATCATTACAAACATAAAATTAATTCACTTTTCTCAA
Source organism: Maratus speculifer (assembly GCA_964019185.1). Lineage (NCBI taxonomy): Eukaryota > Metazoa > Arthropoda > Arachnida > Araneae > Salticidae > Maratus > Maratus speculifer. Next base: position 416,333,559 of record OZ025290.1, read on the forward strand.
AATGGTATTTTTTTTAACTTCAATGTACATTTTTTAGAAACGATTACATGCTATAAGCGAGTTCGTTTCAAAAAATCAAAATTATTAAAATTGAAGTGTTCATTAGAACATCATCCCTGGTGATACATTAAAGTTGAAAAAAAAGGGAAATAATTGTATAACATTTCGGATTTCATATGAGTTAATTATTTTCAGAACTATAAATATTAATTTTTTGTTTATTATCTAGCAAATTACTAAATTTGTTTTAATTGCATTCTTAAAAAATAATTAATATACAAGCATTTACAATTTCTTCTTGATGAATGCATACTTCAATATTACTTGTCATTTTTTGTACCTCGTTAGTTTTTTTATATTATAAATTTTAAGAAACTAATAATGAAGCAACCTAAATATAAAATGCAGATATTTTTATCACTTCTGAAAGCTAACAACTTTTATCGATCGCCTATATATATCGATACTAAAAATAGAAAAGTCTATTACTTAAAGAAACTCTAATCGAATTTAATTTCAAATAAAGCTGCATCGAAATATTTTTAATAAGATGTGATAATCGATATTCTCCCAAAATTAGATAACTTTTATGATATAAACGGAATGAAAATAGCATCAAGTACAGAGAAATCTCATTAAATTTTGTCCATTCAGTAAATAGTTCATTTATCTTTTCGCTTTTTTAGACTCATATCATTAATGAACATAGTAATGGAATTTATATAATATTTCAAAAATTCCAAAATGTTAGTAAAAATTCGTTGATTTTCTTTGCTTCTATGCACTCTGCTGAAAGCAGGTTATTAATCCTTTTATGTTTACCTATTCATAATAAAATATAGAATATGTCCTGACTTTAAAAGTAATTACTTTTAAAATTTAAATTAAAGTTTGTAGTCATAATTTCACTAACAATAATTTCCAATCATTTTATGTAGAATGGTAATGCTAAGTTAAAGTTTAATTATAGTTTATTATGCAAATATTGAACTATTTTTCAACAAGATTTGAATAATTATCTGGAATATAATGCCTTTTTAAATTATTTCATCTGTTATGGACGTATAAAGCAATAACAACATTAAGTTGTTAAAAGAATTCTAGGAAAAGAATTATTTTTTAATGAAGAAGAATTTTCTAAATAATTTTTAAAATCTTCTATTTGTGAACTTTCTAAATAAAATGTACATTTAAATGATAATTTTATTTTTATTTGATATTGTGGAACTTCATATAAAATTATTATAGTTTAAATTACAAACTTTTAAATCTAAACTTTATTTATAATTTTTGTTATGAATTAAATATTTCTGAACTTTCGCTTTCGGTTAATTCACAATTTATCATCTTATACTGTCTTTAGAAAATTATTATATGCATATAAAAAAAAAAACCTCTTAAGACTGTTTTTAACTGCTCTGCTCAATGAGCGCAAAACATTTTGGCACATTAAAAAATTCTTTTTTTAACTGAAATATATAAAAATGCACTATGTAAGCGATTTTGTATCGAATTTCATTTTCCATTTTATGATAATTAAATTACCTATCGTGGTATAAGCGATTTCGATCACGTAATCACGCGTTTTTTTTTCTTTTGTAACACTAGCTATTCGGATTTCATCAGGAAATGCGGTTCAAAATACCAACTTTGACGGTTTGTTCTAAAAAATCCATTGCGTTTGAAAAAAAAAAAAAAAAAAGAGTTCGATTAGATAGTTTTTGAGCAACAACACCTTATAGTTTCATGCATTTCCGAGCAAAAATAAGTTAATACTTATGTCACAAGATTTAAGAACACCACTAACCATAGGTTTAAACATTGATAGATATTAGACGAGAATTTAAACAAATATAATGCTCTTTCCCTTTATTTACTTCTCGCGTTTTCCTTATATCTATCTCTCAACTCGTCCATTTCGAAAAAATACACGAGTGTCTCAAAATCAAATTAGATCAAGTCCATTTTGAAAAAAAAAAAAAAAAAAAAAAAAAAGAGAGAGAGAGAGAGAGAGAGTCTATTTAGAAGTTGCATAGAATCTGTTTTATCTACTCCCACAATGCATCAAGTCACGTACTTTATCATGCATGTCAATGGAATTATGATAAGGAGGAGAAGACAAATGAGGACCCCAGAAGCCAAGGGGTATAAGTGACAAAATTGAAAAAATTGAGTTAAGTGCACAGGGTATCTGGAAATATGCTTTTTTCATTTCAGGTAAAGAAATATAGGTCATTTTCTGATTATTTGGTGAGTTATAGAGATAAACCACTTTTTTCGAAAAACAAACAATATTGATTAATTATACATTTAAAGAAAATTGTACTCTATTTTTTTAACAGTTATTGAAACGAGAGTTCAAAGATTAGAATGCAACAAGCAGATGTTTCCTATTTCAATTTAGTCAATTGTTATTGATGTTCCAATTTAACATCAATTATCTTTAAACTCAATTTTCTCCAAATCGACATTTTGTCACTTGTACCCCTTGGCTTCTGGGCTCCTCAAATATTGTCTATCAGTTGCAAATAAATTAACAGAAAAACTTATCACAAGATGATGGCTGTATCTTTTAATCGGATCAACAGTTCTGGTTACCACCAGTAAAAACTTCCACCAGAAAAACCGAATAAAAAATGTCCTCTTATTTTAACGCCTTATTGACGACTGTTCAATTCGGTTTTTGGACAAGTTCTTTGCCACAACCCGAAATGCGAAAACACCTTATTTGAGGTTTTGGCCAGTCACTCTCTGAAGAGGCAGGGAAGCGTTGGTCAACATAGGAATTGAAGATTCGAGGATTTCCGATAGGAGACACTGACTTACACACGTGCTAGAGACATAACGTCATTTTCAGGAAATTATTAATACAGCAGTCACTTTAATAAAAAATTTCTTAAGACAAGGTATTTTGCGTTTAACTTGCATTAACGCATGACATATTTACTAGCTAGAACTTTGCATAGGAGATGATATTTACTTATCATAATCAACCTTCTTTTCTTTTTTGTCTTAATGTTAATACCAGTAGCGTGAAAAACTAGAAAGTTGCCTTTCTTAGACTCGTTTGATGGGAAATATTATCATTTATCAATGAAAATATGAAGTCGCGTATTTTTTAAATAGGTAACTTCTTTTGATAAATTATCATTTTATGTCTTTTTTATTTTAGTGGTCTAATATATCATTTTTACAAATACAATTTTTATTTTTATTTGGTATTGTATAAGAAAATGGCATGAATAAGTTATAAAAATTTCTCATTGCATTCTTTTCGATGAAACCTGATTAACATTTTTCAGAAGATTTTTTTAATGTTTTAAAATAAAAATAAAATTGAAATGGATTTTCTTTTAACAATAAATTTGCCACATCAAAAAATGAATAATTTTAACTTAAAACAAAAACGAAAATGAATCGCTGAATAGATATGAAAACATCTTCCAGTTCTATTGAATGCTATTAAAGAAATTGCCTCATATTCATTTAATGAAATGAGATATTCAAATAAACATAAAAATATACTAAAATCACATTTCAGGAATTCTCTTGCATGTGATCTACAAAACTCGTAATACACGACAAGAAAATCAAATTTTGAAAGCGTATCACAGCTGGAAACATCAAGCAATAATGGCGGATAGCCAATCCATTAACCGAATTATTTGTGTGTCTCTGCAAATAACTGACGAATTCTATCAGGTAAACAATCTATAAAAAAGATTTGTAGATCTCAGTAATGTATAACAGTTTCATTATGCTCCAAGAACTGTAACCTCATTAAAAATACGCTACAAACGATTTTTTCACTTATATCATGATTCTTTCTAGAATTCTTTTGGGCTCCTCCATAAATTATAATAGCTACTTAATTAATACTCCACAAAAAACGTATTGCTTCCCTCAAGAGTGAGGCATATGCATTTCATTATGTTTTAAATTGTGTAACATCATTTAAGGACCCTAGAAAGGATGCTTTACCCTTTGAATTCAATGTAAAAAAACAATTTTGAGTATATCTGTAAATAAACTATAACTGCTACTTAATCCATACACTAAAGCTAACGTTTTATCGACCACCTTAACAATGGATACCGATTTTATAATAAGTGCGTTAATATAGCAACATTAAAATGCACGAAAAAAATTCCATTTGATAATGTTGTAACAAAATACATTTGTGTGCTCCTGTAAATTAACCAAAACTAGTAAACACTTCAGTTTCAATGCAGGCATTACACAGGCGATCAGCAGTTTTCTGCAAGCCAATGTAACATACGATAAACACAAGATCCAAACCGCCTGACTAAGCGGAACTTGATTCCAATAACACTCGAAACACGCACAATCAACTACTCAAAGTGCGAGATCAATTGCACAGGTACAAAGACTGACCCACAGCCCTCCCGCCCTTTATGCAACTCAATAGATACCTATCTCACGTTCTAAAAATAGATAGTCACGTGGTCAGCAAGCTCTGAGTCCGGTCACGTGATCAGAAGGCTGAAAAATTGGACGCGGTCTACGCAGGCGTGACGTCATTCTGGACGTTTCAAAGGTCAACTCTGATAAAATCTGGACGTTTCAAAGGTCATCTGGACGTCGAACGTCTTCCAACTAAGGTAATACTATGCTTAGTTGGAAGAGAGGTCCAAGCCCCTATCAGATTTTCTATACGTCCAAGATGGTGGACCTGATGAGGTGCGACCGGGTCTCGGATATTAAATCCAAGATGGCGGACGTCCAAGAAGGCGGCCATTTTACGGTCGACCTGGGGGTCAAAGGAAGAATATGGCGGACGTCAATTATTCAAAATACATAATTAAAGCCATTTATTGGGTCGACCTGGGGGTCCAAGAAACAAAATGGCGGATGTCCAAAAGAAACAAAATGGCGTCCAAAATCTGAAAATAAAGCCTGAAAATTAATTTTTTTTTTAATTAAATAAACAAACAAACAAATTTTAAGTTTTGAAAGTGCTAGTGCTCGTATTTATTTAAAATATAATCACAATAAATATATAAAATATGTACAAAGTATTTACAATATAAGGCTGTATAAACATAAGATTTTTTTTCCGGAAAAAAAGCAGGCTTGTAAAAAGCAGGCTTGTGTCGCATGTAAGGGTGGTGCGACTAGTTTAAATTTTTAATCTAGCAGGCATATTAAAAAATTTACACGTTACCCTTTGCGAGCGCACCTCATCTACAAGGATATTTTGGACGCTTAGGGCTCGGTTCAAACTCATCTGCGCTGTCCACAACATCAGACGAGTCGGGCCAAAACGAGCAACCAGGCTGCGGAGAACACACACTGGAAACAGAAACTGGGAATATAAGCCCTTGAGCCCTAACCGTTTTAAATAAACTGTTTTTATCTCAGTTCCTGAGTTATGTCTACATTCAACACCCACTACACTGTAAAAAAAAATTCTAAAATAGAACAAAAAATGACACAAATTGGGTTGTAAGATTTTTGGGTCCAGCAATGTCCCAAATTGAAAATGTTTGATTGTGACCCAAAATGGGTAAAAAAAAATGTCCACTTTAGGACCTATTGCAAAACCTAAATTGGAATTCACTGTTTACCCAAAATGGGTAAAATTTTAACTCATCTTGGGCAACACAGTTCCAATTTGGGTATTGCAATAAACCCAAAATGAACACTTTTTTTACCCATTTTGGGTAACATACATTCCCAATTTGGAACATTTCTATACCCAAAAATCTTACAACGCAATTTGGGTCGCTGCTATACCCAAAAACCTTACAGCCCAATTTGGGTCACTGCTATACCCAAAAACCTTACAACCAATTTGGATCACTGCTACACCCAAAAATCTTACAACCCAATTTGGGTCACTGCTACACCCAAAAAAATTACAACCCAATTTGGGTCACTTTTTGTTCTATTTTCTTCTTTCCTGATTTAGAACATTCTTGCATCCAAATATCTTGCAAACCAATTTGGGTAATTTTTTGCTCTAAAAAAGAAATCCATAAAATATTAAAAATTCTGATTATTTTATACATAAATGCAATTTTTTTGTAATCTTAAGTGAAAATATTTTTTTTCCACATGTCTAAGTAGGAAAAACCTTTAGTACATATATTTAATGTAAATGCCAAATATTTTTATGAAGCTTTGAAATTTATAATATACAAATTATCAAAAATTTCTGATTTTTTAGAAAATCAAATAAAAAATTTATTTTTAAAACATTCATTTTTATTTAAAAAAGTTACATATCTTAAAGGAAACTAACTTTATTAAATAAGTAAAATTAACACTAAAAAACTCATTTTTGAAAAAAAAAAAAAAAAAAAAGAAAAAAGAAAAAAGAAAAAAGATTTGTTTAGTTGGTTAATTTGAAATATTTTAATTATATGAACATTTAAATATAAATTGAAAATAAATATAGTTAAATATAAAATTAAACATAAATTGAAAATAAGTAAAGTTAAACATAAAATTAAATATAAATTGAAAATAAATAAATAGAGCAATAAAAACAGATTTATTTTGAAAATGTGAATTAACTTTTCAAAACATGAACCAAATTGTGTTGTATTATATGAGCACTTACATAATACCACATTAAGACTGAATTCAAATCCAAGAGTTTACTTCGACACTTTTTAATTCATTTTTGTTCAGAAACGCAAGAAATTGCGCAGTTCCCCCAGGGTAGTTTTTGGAAGGTGCTGCACAGTAAAAAATGAAACCTATTTCAGGATGTTACCCAAAATCAAATAACACCCATAATAGCTTTCCTATTTCTAATTTGGGTTGTAATACACCTATTATGAGTTTCAGGCACATTAAGGGTCTCAGTATCCCCAAATGTCATAAAATCCAACCCAAAACAGGTCCTTCAGCGAACGTCATTTCTAAATAGACCTCGGTACGACTAATTGGCACTCCATGACACCTGATTTGGGCCGCTGCTGCTCCCAGTTCAATTTGATTTTGAAAAATGGCAACAAAGCTGCACGCACGCGCCAATGTTTTTCTGGAGACAACCTCGAGTTGCTTAACCGCCACTGGATTTATTCAGGTATTTATTTGTTTTTAGTTCTCTAATTTTCGCCCTAACAAATGTTTAATTTTTATTTACACGTGATCCACTATAATGTAGATTTAAATTCGCTGCAACATTATTTGACTGTACGCGAACATATTTAACATTTTTAATTTACTTTATGTTAGGGATGGGACGAATATTCGGTTGGCCAAATATTGAAGGCTTGTTGACCGAATACTTGTAGCTGAATATTTAGAGATATCTTGCCGAATACTGCTAAAATCTCACCGAATAGTGAAAGATATCTTGCCAAATAAATTTCGGTTTTAAAAAATTTCATTCTTGCATTTTTTTTTTCTCTAATCCAAATTGGCTACTTCATTTATAAAGTCATTTTCACTCTTACTTACAAAATATAGATTTATTCAGATACTAAAAAATATACAGCCTTTCTGTATTTTCTATAAAAGTTAGTGATATTCTAGAAAATGCTGCCTAAGTTGAATATTTAATTGTACGGGAAATGTCATCATTAGAGAACGACATATTACAATTCAAGATATAAAAACACTGCCTTATTCTAAAACGCTCGAATATTTATTAATGTCTGCAAGTTCCATGCACATATAAAAAAGGCTCTTATGAAATTCATAACTTATTTTCTATAAAGTAAGAAATGAAAAAAATTTATTCACTAGGTGTGTCAACGAAGATTCATTTTCAAAATTAAATATAATATATCACCATTCCAATTACAACGGTACATCTGAAAGCAGAATTGGTGTCAAACTCGATACACATTAGATGACACAACTTGCTTTATGAAGATGGTTTTATAAATATTTTAATATAAATTTTAAATACTCAACAAAATATTTTTTTCATTCTATAGTTTTTACATTTAAATAATTATTTGCATAATTATTGACTTAAATATGTAACATTATGTATATATTTTTAAGTTAATCTTCCTTCTTTCATGTTATCAATTTCTGTTTATCCTTTTAATGCTTGTTGAATAAGTGGAATATTGAAGTTGAATATTATATGTGCCGATTAAAATGTCAAAGATTTTGTTAACATATGCATTCTACTCTAAGCATAACCTTTTGCTTTAACATAATTTGTAATTTAAAGCTTGGCATCTGATTTCAGAACAGTCTCATTCTTACAAATTTGCTTATCACTAGGGACACAAATTCTAATTCTTACAAACACAAACTAGATCAAATTTACTTCATTATAGTTTATTTCAGAAAATGTCGTTGCGAGTTCTGAGAGAAAGAGAGAGATTAAAAATATTGTTGATTTTGGATGCAAGAAGTATCAATTGATAGTAAAAGTGAAGTACATTCTTCATATTTTAATGGAAATATTTTCCCATCTTGACTTACTGAAAATCAATTTGATCTACATTAGAATAAAGGATATAATGCAATTTCATAATTTTTTGTGTTAAAATAAGTTTTTCAAATTTAAAAATACATTTAAAAAGACATTTAAAAGCACATTTAAGAGTAATAATTATTAATGAGCTCCTATTTTTTAAATTATATACAATCAAAATTTATTTTCTTTTTATTGGAAAAATTTTTTTACTATTCGGCCGGCCGAATATTCAGTATTCGGCCAAATCACTATTCGTCCCATCCCTACTTTATGTGCATAGGCATAGAAAGCGAAAAGATATATTTACAATATTTGTAAATAATGCCACGAATCTTGATTAAAACTTTAGGGTAGACCATCAAGGTAATGTAAAATCTATGCTTTTCCGGGGTAATTAAATCACTCTTATAATTTTCCAGTCAATGAATGTCTATCCAAGTTTTAATCTAGCTAATATTTTTTTATCCTTTTTCTTTGATGAAGAGAGGAAAGTATAATTCTTTCTTACGAATTTTTGAGTAACAAAAATTTTGGTCAGTTCTTTGATTCGTGTATTGACAGGGTTTGACTGTATTGTGAAATTTGACAATCAGCAGACAGAAAAAAAAAAACTCAATTCAGCATTCAATCATGAGAAAAAACAGCAAAATTCTTTATTGGTTGTTAAATGAAATCATTTATTGGGAAATTCAGGTGATTGCGAGAAAAATTGCAATTTCTATATTATTGGACTCTAAACAAACCAGTTCAAAATATTTTTTTTAACACAGTACAAGTGTGTTCCCTTTTTAAGAATAAAAAAGTTGCCTTTTTCCTTCTTGGAAAATTTCTGCCTGGTAGCCCTGTTTTTCTAGAGTCAACACTAGATTTTAATGTTCACAATAAATTTTCCTTAGATAAAGATAATGTATAGTGGGAGATATAATCCTGAAAAAATCCTTTGTGTCAATTACTAAGAAACTGTCCACGCTTGGGAAGGAGGGGGGGGGGGGGGTAGACTTTTGTTTAGACCTTTAATCAGTAGAATTTTGTGGCATTTTCCTATGATTGATTAAATTTTGTGATTTTCTCCACACCCTTCTCAATCTTGATCAGTTGACAAATTTCTTGGGGTTTTTTTTATGATTTTTACAACTTTTGTCATTTGTCGATTAAGTTTTGTGATATATCACTTCTGATATGCAAATTTTGTGTTTTCTTGTGAGCAATTGGAGAAACTTTTGATTTTTTTTTCCCCGTAATCAGCTGATGAGTGTCTTGCATTTTTCTCACATGTCCAGTAAAAAATAATGGAAAGACAGGCAGTAATGGAAACTGGGTATGTAAAATAATTAGAAATGCCTGCTGTTGTGCATAACTTAGTTGAAAAGGTTTACCAGGCACTGTGTCCTGTGAAATTGGCCTATAGTAAGCAGGCCTCGCAGCGTTCCTATATTTCCTATAATTCCTATAAATTTGAAAAAAATTCCTATTTTTCCTATATTTCCTATTTTTTTCTATATTTTTCATCCCTCCACCCAGGCATGAGATTTTTTCGCGGATCTGCGATTTTCCTTTTTGTTATCATTTTCCATTTCTGATTTTTTTTATATCGTCAAAACATCGCGGAAAAACGGGAATTTCGTCGAAAGATCGCGTGAAAAAATACTATTTTCGTCGAAAAGTCTCGAAAAAAATGCCATTTTCGTCTAAAGATCGCGAATAAATGCTATTTTCATAAGAAAAAAAAAGCGATTTTCATCAGAAGATCGCGAGAAAAATGTGATTTTTATAAAAAGATCGCGAGAAAAACGCGATTCTCGTCCAAAGATCCCGAGAAAAACACGATCCTCATCCAAAGATCGCGAAAAAAACTCAATTCTCGTCCAAAGATCGCGAGAAAAAGACGCGATTTTCGTCTGAAGATCGCGAATAAATACTATTTTCATCAAAAGATCGTGAGAAAAACGCAAGTTTCATCTAAAAGTGAAAAAAACGCAATTTTATTCAAAAGATCGCGAGAAAAACGCGATTTTCGTCAGAAATCGCGAAATAATAACGTGATTTTCGTCAAAAGATCGCGAGAAAAACGCGATTCTTGTTGAAAGATCGCGAGAAAGACACGATCCTCGTCCAAAGATCCCGAGAAAAACACGATCCTCATCCAAAGATCGCGAAAAAAACTCAATTCTCGTCCAAAGATCGCGAGAAAAAGACGCGATTTTCGTCTGAAGATCGCGAATAAATACTATTTTCATCAAAAGATCGTGAGAAAAACGCAAGTTTCATCTAAAAGTGAAAAAAACGCAATTTTATTCAAAAGATCGCGAGAAAAACGCGATTTTCGTCAGAAATCGCGAAATAATAACGTGATTTTCGTCAAAAGATCGCGAGAAAAACGCGATTCTTGTTGAAAGATCGCGAGAAAAACGCGATTCTCGTCAAAAGATCGCGAGAAAAACGCGATTCTCGTCAAAAGATCGCGAGAAAAACGTGGCTTTCCTCCAAAGATCGCGAAAAAAGCGCGATTTTCGTCTAAAGATCGCGAATAAATACTATTTTCCTCTAAAGATCGCGAATAGATACTATTTTCCTCAAAAGATCGCGAGAAAAACGCAAGTTTCATCGAAAAGGCGTGAAAGAAACTACAATTTTGTTCAAAAGATCGCGAGAAAAACGCGATTTTCGTCACAATTTCAGAAAAAACGCGATTTTCGCCAAAAGATCGCGAAAAAAACAAGATTTTCGTCAAAATATCGCGAAAAAAAACATGATTTTCATCAATAGATCGCGGAAAACAAACGATTTTTGTCCAAAGATCGCGAAAAAAATTTATTTTTCATCAAAGAATTAAAAAAAAAAACCTTTTTATGTTAAGAGATCACAAGAAGGGTAGAATTTTCCCCTAAGTATTGAAGGGAAAATGCAAATTTCATCAAAGCATTACAGGAAAAAAAAAGACTGGGTATGCCATTGGAAAATGTATAATTTATGTAGGGAAGGATCGCGAAAAAAACAAGATTTTCGTCAAAATATCGCGAAAAAAAACATGATTTTCATCAATAGATCGCGGAAAACAAACGATTTTTGTCCAAAGATCGCGAAAAAAATTTATTTTTCATCAAAGAATTAAAAAAAAAAACCTTTTTATTAGGAGTGGGCGATGTAGAGATTTCTTAAATCGATTTATCATCCATCTAACATCGCGATTTAGTGTTAAATCGCGATTTAGCACTAATTTTACCCTTTATAATACGAAACCTATCATTTAATTTTTAGTAACAAAATACGGGCTTTATGCCCCCCCCTCCCCCCCCCCCCACTTGTATTAATTTAGCATTTAATTGTTCAAATAACTAAAAAATATATATTTTACACACACACACACAAAAAAAAAAAAAAAAAAAAAAAAAAACTGAATGCTTTTTTTTAATTAGTGATCTATTTTAATATTTTTATAAACTCATCCTTAAAGAAATAAAATAAAAAAGGATTTTTTCATTGTGTCTGACTTGTTTTGGATGCTACAATCTAAATTACTTGAGAAGGGGAGCTCAAATAGCACTTCATTGTTTGCATGCACTTGTTTTTACGGACACTGAGCTAAAAACTTATTGAAGTAAGTTAAAAACTTATTGAAGTAAGAAGCAGATTCACTGATAAATTTAGCTGTTCATTTACCATCAGAAGAATAGTAGTTAAAAAAAAGGGGGGGGGGAAGGAGAAATTTGAGAAAAAGGGTGCAATTTTTTTTTTTTTTTTTTTTTTTTTTTTTTTTTTTTTTTTTTAATTTTTAGATTATAATAAAATGTGATTAATATAAATGTTGACATTCATATAGTGAATGGAGAAAGATTGAAAGGCCACATTACCAAAGTTGCTGATTTTTTTGAGATCGTTGGCTTCTGTAAGATTAGTAATAAAACAATCTTAAATATATCTTTTTAATGATAAGTAAATGACAAAAAAAGTAGAAAACCACAAATCTACAGAAAAATCCATTGAATGCTCCCTCATTCTGCTGTAAAAAACAAATTACCTGAAACATTACAGAACCCTCTTAAAATATTTTTAATTAAATAATTAATTAAAACTATTCTAATGTGACACAAACATATGAAAAATAAATTTTCATCAAAATAATGCATAAAAATATAAACTAAGAATGGATTAATTTAGATTTTAACCTTAAGACTTTTTTTTATTTTTCTCAGACATAAATAGTGAATCAGTTACAAATAAAACACAATAAAATGTTATTTGGATTTTAATTGATAAATAAATGTGTTCTTAATGAACTACACACATCAAATACAGTTGGCATCTATACTGGTGAGTGTATTTTGCTTCATTAAACAGTATATCTTGGGGGAAAAAATAATCTAAGAGCCTGACCTTGCAACAGAAATTGAATATTGAAGATACTGAAATGTCCTTAAAATCCATTTGCATCCAGTGTGAAAAAAGGAATAAGTTATTTCAAATGCATGTGAGATCAAAGCTGATGACTATATTTTCCAGAATAAAGCTATATTTCTTGAAAAAATAATCGAACTGAATATACTAAAAGCACATGGCAAAGAACCACCGCAATATTGAAAATACAAAAACGTCATCGAAATCTGCTTGCATCCAATAGAAAAAAGAATTAACCAGTTCTCTAATTAGACATAATCAATGTAGATAAGCATATTTTGATGAAAAAAATTGTATTTCACTTGGCGATCAATAATTATTATTTTCAGTCGCCACTTGGCGAGTGATGACTAGAGTGGCCATCGATGACCAATAAATTACTTGAAATGCATATGGAATCAAATCTGATGAATATATTTTGCAAAATAAAACTGTATTTCTTGAAGAAAAAAAAATCCAACTGAAATAGATAAAATAATGCGGCAAAGAAAACGAAATATTGAAAATACAGCCATGTCATTGAAATCTGTTTGCATCCAGTAGGAAAAAGAAATAACCACTTTTCTAATTAGATGTAATCTATGTAAAGATGTATATTTCCATGAAAAAAAACTTCATTTCACTTGGCGATTGAAAATAGATTTTTTAATCGCCACTTGGTGAGTGACGACTAAGGTGGCGATCGATGTCCAATAAATTTACTTGTGAAATCTAACCTGATGAATTAATATATTTTCCAAAATAAAACTTTTATTTCTTGGAAAAATAATTCCAGCTGAATACACTAAAAGAACATGACAAAAAACCAAAATATTGAAAATACAGCTAAATCATTGAAATCTGTTTGCATCCAGAAGGGAAAAGAAATAACCACTTTTCTAATCAAATTTAATCAATGTACAGATGCGTATTTCCATGAAAAAAGCTGCATTTCACTTCGCGATCGAATTTTTTTTTTTTATCGCCAGTTTTATATCTTTAATTACCGCATGACAAGTGTCAGCCGCTAATTTTTATCTGTATTAAATCAAATCCTGCTACATCTATTTGACACATAGGGGGCGCTATGGGCGGCTCAGCCCCCCCCCCCCTGAAAAAGATTCCAAGGTCACTCAATAAATTTCTATTCCGAAAATGCAAATGAAATTCTGTTTAAAAATCTAATTTAATTTTGAGACCCTTTCACAGTTTTGCAGAATTACTAAGTTGTATCTAAAATAAGCGTTTCAGCACTCCCTCATCCTATTTGTACATATGAAGCTAAGATGTTTAATTTTTCACCAGTTATAGACTCAAAATTTTCATCATCATGTACTTTATTTAGCATAAAATTAAGTTATTACAACAGTTTAATGAGAAACATAGTATCTACAATGTGGATATGCACTCATTTATCTTTCTGTGTCAGAGAAAGATAAAAAACAAATAAGCCCCCCCTACATTTTCTTGACACCCCCCCCCCCCTATTATTCACTTCTAGCTACGGTCCTGTCCTCACCTTGCTAAATCGATATAACACATACTTGCTCTGTTTTCCCTAAATCGTCTTTCTCTTACATCGCCTTTTTCCTAAATCGGAAAGCATTGAGGCTACATCGTTTCGCTACATCGCGATTTAAGAACTGGCTAAATCGTGATGTCCGATGTATCTAGTGAAAACTAATAGTTAAATCGGATTTCCGATGTAAGCGTTAAATCAGGGCTATATCGTTTCGCTACATCGCGACGTCAGATGTATCTATTCAAGACCAATAGTTAAATCGGATTTCCGATGTATTAAAACGATTTAAGTCTCAGACCTGCAAATTTGAATTTTAACTTTAAAACTGCTTCCTCCCCACCCCAGGCATAAATAGTGAATTATTAATAAATAAAACACAATAAATTGTTTTTTGAATTTTAATTAATAAATGCAGTGTTGAATTCAGACACTTCTCCGGGAGGTATTTCCGTGGCTCCGGGGAGGGGGGATAAATTGCACAGTTTGATCATTAAAAACACAAAATTTCCGGAGGAGGGACCCCCTTAATAAATGTGTTAGTAATACGCTACACACATCACATGCAGTTGACATTTATGCTAGCAGTAGATTATCTTGGCTTATCATTTCAGAGGGGGCTGAGATACAGCATACATTTCTGAGAGGGTAGCGCCATGCAAAAGGGTGGGAGAATGGGGGGGGGGGCAAGGGAGCGGTCGCCCCGGCGCGGGAATATAGGAGGCGTCACATTTATACTACCACCGTAATACAGTTGGCATCTATACTGGTGAGTGTTTTTCGCATCATTAAACAGTATTATCGTGGGGAAAAAAATAATCCAAGAGTTCAGCATGCAACAGAAGTCGAAAATTGAAGGTACTGAAATGCCCTTGAAATCCACTTGCATCCAGTGTGAAAAAAGAAATAAGTTATTTGAAATGGATGTGGAATTAAACCTGATGAATATATTTTCCAGAATAAAGCTATATTTCTTGAAAAAATAATCAAACTGAATAAACTAAAAGCACATGGCAAAAAACCACAGCAATATTGAAAATACAAAAACGTCATCGAAATCTGCTTGCATCCAATAGAAAAAAAGAATTAACCAGTTCTCTAATTAGACGTAATCAATGTAGATATGCATATTTTGATGAAAAAAACTGTATTTCACTTGGCGATCAATAATTATTATTTTAAGTCGCCACTTGGCGAGTGATGACTAGAGTGGCGATCGATGACCAATAAATTACTTGAAATGCATATGGAATGAAATCTGATGAATATATTTTGCAAAATAAAACTGTATTTCTTGAAAAAAACATCCAACTGAAATAGATAAAAGAATGCGGCAAAGAAAACGAAATATTGAAAATACAGCCATGTCATTGAAATCTGTTTGCATCCAGTAGGAAAAAGAAATAACCACTTTTCTAATTAGATGTAATTAATGTAGAGATGCATATTTCCATGAAAAAAACTTCATTTCACTTGGCGATTGAAAATAGATCTATTAAATCGCCACTTGGCGAGTGACGACTAGGAGGGTGTTCGATAGCCAACAAATTACTTGAAATGTGTGTGGAATCAATGCCGATGAATATATTTTTGCAAAATGAAACTGCATTTCTCTAAAAAATAATCAAACTGAACACAGTAAAAAAACTCTACAAAAACCAAAATATTGAAAATACAGCTATGTCATTGAAATCTGTTTGCATCCAGTAGGAAAAAAAAAGAAAACACTTTTCTAATTAGATGTAATCAATGTAGAGATCCATACTTCTATGAAAAAAACTGCATTTCACTGGGCGACCAAAAATAGTTTTTTTTTTTTTAACCGCCACTTGGCAAATGACGACAAGGGTGGCAAACGAAGGAAATTTTTTAATTGCCACTTTTACATTTTTAATATCCACATGGCAAGTGACCGCTGCTAATTTTAAATCAAATCCTACTATATCAATTTAACATCAGCTTTCAATGTTTTTCCAAAATAGTCTTTTTCTTAAATCGAAAACACTGAGGTTTGTGATGTGTGTTTAAATCGGATCCTCTAAATCGATTTAACACCAACTTGCTCTGTTTTCCCTAAATCATATTTTTCTTACATCACCTTTTTCCTAAATCAGAAAGCATCGAGGCTTGCAAAGTTTGCTTAAATCGATTTAACACTAGTTTGACATGCAAGCAGTATATACACCAAAGTAGATAATTCAATTTTCTGATGTTAACTCTGAATCATTATTTGAAATCGATTTAAAACCAATGACTAAATCACGATTTAAGACTGACTAAATCGCGATGTAAGACAATGGCTAAATCGCGATGTAAGGCGATGGCTAAATCGCGATGTATAGCAATGGCTAAATCGCGATTTCCGATAATCGATTTAAGAAACTGACTAAATCGCGATTTCCGATGTAAGCTTTAAATCGATTTAAGAGATAAATCGATTTAAGGCCCAGGCCTACTTTTTATGTTAAGAGATCACAAGAAGGGTAGAATTTTCCCCTAAGTATTGAAGGGAAAATGCAAATTTCATCAAAGCATTACAGGAAAAAAAAAAGACTGGGTATGCCATTGGAAAATGTATAATTTATGTAGGGAAGGATTCCCCCCCCCCGCCCCCAACTCCCTCTTCTCTGCTGTAACTTTTCATAAAATTTGCTGTAAATTTCAGGGTTTTTTAAGATCTTTGAATTTTTCTTGCTATTGAAACTTCTTTCATATAAATTTATTGCAAAAAAATCATTTATAACCTTTATTTGAATTATTATTATTTTTTTTAAATGCAAATTCTGCAAGTGATGATGATTCAGAAAATAATTGTAAAAAATGTTGAATATTGGGGGAGGGGGGGGGGGGGGCTGTTCAACTCCTGAAATCGTATTTTAATCCTGAAGTGTGTTAAAAACTTCTGAAATAGTCTGGAATGAACTTAAATAGTCTACGTTAATGTATTAAAACATGTGTTGGTTTATTACATATAAATAAAATTTCCTATAAATTCCTATATTTTCTTCAAAAAAATTCCTATATTTCCTATATTTTTTTTCAAGAAAGTCACTTCTAGGCCTGAGTAAGTTCAATTTCTTCCTTAACTGATTTTTGGTTATGGTCTTTTCACAAGAACACAACCTGCAACCAGATCTGTCAAACTTGTGGGGAAAACAAAAAGCATCTTTTTACAAAAAAAATTTTTTAATCAGCCAAATTTAATTTTGACATTTGACCGATAATTATTATAAGCGTATTATGCAATATATCATAACATCAGTGTACTATAGATATTGTAGATTAATTTTTTTCGATACTTCTTAGTTATGCCGTCGACCAGGGTTGCAGAAAATGTTTTCACACTTAACATTTTCCCAGTGGTGTAGTCCTGGAAAAAAAAGTGAGGGGACGCTCCTAGTCTCGAATGTTAGACTCTTATCACCCATAGAACCAACTTGATTTTGAATCTTGCTTTTAGTTTTGTAATGCAAAGAAAAGTAGTCGAAAAATTAAATTTAAATTAAATTAAAAAATTAAACCTTTATTAAAATTACAACTTTAAAATTTAAAAATTCAAATTTAATTTAAATTTCTTTAAGGAAAGTTTCTATAAAAGTTGATCGTTAAGTATTTTCTATAGAATCAAATATTGAAAACATTGTTTTTTATGTTTAAAAATGTTTTCCCGGTTAATAAATAAATAAATAAATAAACAAATAAATAAATAAAAATAAAAATTCGGTCCGAGCATGGCTGGTAGGAAAATAATGTTGGCCCGGTTCAGCATAAAATTGAAAAGTTAGGCTCGAACCCGGCTCACTGTAAAAGATTATTTGCCTGACACCACGTGACTTACAGTATAACAGCTAAAAGGATGGCCGAGAATAGCCCGGGTGAATTTTTATAAAACATTGATCTTTACGTCCATTTGGTTAAAATTTTGTCTTGTACGAGAAGCTCTGATCCAAAATACTTAGCTTTTTTTTCGTGTTCGTAATTTTCAATTTTATTGAATGTTGTACACTGAGCTACATACTAAGCTGCAGAACACACACTAAGCTACTACACAATGCTACAGAAAGCTGCAACTTTACAAACGAATCTACTAAAACTACAGTTGTCTTACTAAAACTTTAACTGTAACCTGGGTTGAAGTTACATAAAAAAATATAGAAATCCCAGTTTCCTAAAAAATTCTTAGTATCCTTACAGATTTTTTGATTTTTAGTGTAAATCTGTATCTGTTACATTATTTTTTTTCTGTTGCCGTTACATGAAAAGTTCTAGGAATTCCAGTTTCCTAAGAAAACTTTTAGTAACATGGCAGATTTTTTTTTATAGTGTAGGCTGCTATACTTATTTTGTTTTGTAAATGTTTCAGTTTTCATATATTGTTAATTCATATTCCATATATTGGAGACTTAAAAATCTGAAATATGGTATGCAGTAAAAGTATCTACATCCGAATTGCATAAGAAAGAAAAAATATGTGTTATAGACAAGATCCCCTTCTTAGCAAATGTAAATGTGTTACCGTAAAATACAGTTAATCCGTCCGCCCTCCGCCCCCACAAAAAAGGCGAAAAATCGTAAAATAATCAGAGGGGGCGCTTAAACGGGATTTTCCCGCGATTTTTTCACAAAAATTTGACGCATATTTAACGAAATTTGCAGGATTTTTTTCGCGATATTTGATGAAATTTGCGGTTTTTTGCAATGTTTGACGAAATTTGCGGGATTTTTATCGCAATATTTGAGAAAAAGGCTTTTTTTTTCAATCCTTTTACGTAAATCCCATTTTCTCCGCGACTCTTTGTCGAGAAGAGTGTTTTTTTGCTATTTTTTAATGAAATTTGCTCTTTTGCGATTCTTTAAGAGATTCGTGTTTTTCTGTTATTTTTTGACAAAAGTCGCCTTTTTCGTGATTGTTTACCGAAATTCGTATTTTTTCTGTGATTCTTTGCTTTAATTCGTCTTTTTACCTCGATCCTTTGATGACGTTTGCATTTTTAGCGTGATATTTGGCAACATTTGCGGTGTTCTTGCAATGCTCTTACTGAATTTTTTTAGATTCGACATATTCGTTGTTTATCCTGCAATCTTTTGACAAAATTCGCGATTTTTTAACAAAAAGTGCATTTTTTACTATCCATTGACGAAATTCGTGTTCTTTTGTGATTTTTTTTATGAAATTCGCGCTTTTTCAGCGATCATTTCATTAAATTTTCCTTTTTTACGACTCTTTGACGTAATTCCCGTTTTTTAGTTGTCATTTGATCTAATTTACGTTTTTTCGGCGATTTTTAAAAAATTTAAAATTTTTATGAAATGAGGGTGTTATGTTCAGGGATGGGAATTTTCCGCTTTTTGGCGGATTTCCGCTTTTTTGTTATTTTAAGAAATTCCGCTTTTTTCCCGAAATTTCGCGGATTTCCGCCTTTTTGTTATTTTGATAAGTTTCAGATTTTTCCCCAAAAAATTTCCGCGATTTAAAGAAGTATGTAACAGGGATGCCGCGGACGCGTTATAGCGCGTAAAATACGCAAAAAATCGGCGACGGGACGCAAAAAAATTGAGCTTACGCGTCCCGCGGAACGAGTAATTTTCGTCAAAAAATCCGAAAAATGTCAACTTTCGTTAAAAAATCGCGAAATAACGAATAATTCCTGACAAATTCCGTCAAAACGTTCATGAAAAAATGGCTTATTTTGTTACAAAATCCCGAAAAAAAGTCAGATTTCCTCGAAAAATCGCGAAAAAATGACAATTTCGTCCAAAAATCGTGTTAAAACGGCAAATTTTGTCGAAATATTCGCGAAAAACGGTCAATTTTATCGAAAAAACGTGATAAAACGGTAACTTTCTTCTAAAGATCGCAAAAAACCAGAACATTTCGTCAAAAGATCGCGAAAAAACGGCACATTTCGTCCACGAATCGCAAAAAGGCGAATTTCATTGAAAAATCGTGAAATACCGAATAAATTCCGGCAAATTTCGTCAAAAAATTCGCGAAAATGGTTAGTTTCGTTACAAAATCCCGAAAAAAAGGCAGATTTCCTCAAAATCGCGAAAAAACGACAAATTTCGTCCAAATCGCGATAAAACGGCAAATTTCGTCAAAAGATCGCGAAAAATCGGCACATTTCGTCAAAAGATTCGCGAAAAACGGCAACTATCGTCCAAAAATCGTGATAAACGGCAATTATCGTCCAAAAATCGTGATAAAACGGTAACTTTTTTCAAAAGATCGCGAAAAATCGGCACATTTCGTCAAAAGATCGCGAAAAAACGGCAAACTTCGTGAGAAAAAATCGCTTTAAAACGCAATTTTCGTCAAAGGGGGCAAGAAAAGAAAGTTAATGTAACAAAGATAGCTACAAAAATAAAAAATCTAATTTCAAAATTAAAAACTGCAAAATAAATCGTATATCAAAGTTGAGAATCAACTAAAAATGTAGAAAACGGTGAACAAAATTGCATGTCAACTGTAAAATCTGAAGAAGAAAATACTGTTCACCCAATTCAGGTGCCAGAAAGTGCTTTAAAAAGATCTGTGAATAAAGAAACAAGTTCCAAAGGGAGTCAGAACTGAAGATAACTGCATGTCAACTCTAAAATCTACTGAATCTAAAGCAGAAAATACTGCCAGGAACTTCTTTAAAAAGATCTGTGAATGAAGAAGCAAGTTCCCAAGAAACAAGAGTCAAAATTCCAAAATAATGAAATTTGTAGAAATGAAAAATCAGTTCTGAAAACAAAATGTGACAAAAAGAATTGTGGCTATGAAAAATCTGTTCTGAAAATAAAAAGTGCGAAAAAGTATAAATGTGTGTCAAAGATTTGTTTGCTAACCAAAAGCAAATTTGACCAAATTTTTATTTAACAAAAGCAAAAGTTGTAAGTGGAATATAAATTAAAATAGTAATTTTAGAATTTTTTTATCCAATTCTCTCTGTTATTTCATGAGTAATTAATCTTTATTCCAGGGTATGTCTTATGATTTTTTCCCCCAAGGTCCAAAACTAGTTATTTTAAGAATAGAAAAGCTGTCTTAGCTTTATTGAAGGGATGGGAGGGGAGGATTGGAGAGGGTAGCATTTATGGTATTGGGAATAGATATAAAATTTTTGTGATAAGGGGGGGAGGAGAAAATGAGAATTTTTAATTTAGACATTGCCACTCCTGTAATGTAATATACAGGCTGGTGTGCTTGTCTTCATTTGCTTGGAAATCAAGACCTGCTTTTGTTCTTTGAATTATCTTCCACAGACAAAATGTGGTGCAACTTTTCATTCACACGATCGCACGTTTGGTCGAAATGTGGTGCAATTTTTCATTTGTGCGTTTGATCGAAATGTGGTGCATTTTTTTATTCGCGCGTGTGAATACAATGTGGTGCAATTTTTCGTTCACGCGTATTTTCAGTCTTTTTGCTTTTTTGCAGTTCCCATCCCTGTATGTTACATCGGGAAGGGCGTATTAACGACATTTTACGGTAGTATATATTTTTTCTTACGCGTTAGTACATTTGCTTAGTGTGGATCAACATATTTTTAAGTTCAGTTCAGGATTTCATCAGGATTAAGCCTAGCAATCAATTATTCTTTACGAAGAATAAATTTTAATGTTTAATGGTAGAATAATGGCGATTTAGAAATGTATGCATTTTAAAAAAATAATAATAATAACCAGGCCTAATTTTACTGATCTTTGAAACGATCAAGCGACGCCGAGACAATGATTTTTATACGAGCTGGGTCAGAAAGAGTATTAAAATCTGCGGCGTGTGAAAACTAGAAAGAATGAAATCTGTCCTGGCTCGGCACAGAAAAAATAAACTATTAAGTTCAGGAAGAAAGATCAGAGCCTGGACGGAAAAGTGTTGACAAGGCCTGGCCCAAACCTTGAGAAAAAATCATGGCCCGCCCCAGCCTGTAACGAGTTGAGACCGGCATAAAATGGTCCGAGTACTGAGAATGAAAGCAGGCCTCAGTCTGGCCTGTGCAGACTGAGGCCTTCAGACTAGTAGCGGCAACCGAATTTTGATTAGTTTCAGCGTGTATATAGTCATTTTGCATTTTGATACCATAATTTTTAAAAGCCTTTTGCTCTTTAATTGTCTAGGATTAAACAGGACGAAGACATTTTTTATAAATATTGTTGACTGAATTTCGGGGACATACATACGTTTTAAAAAATCAGTCTTTGGCAGCTACCATTTTTGTGTCAGTGCTCAGTTCTTGCGTACTGTTAACTTTCTGCGGCTTATCTCCCTTCTCAATAATGTACAGGTGGTTATCAAAATAATGGAAACACCCTATATTTTGAAGGAATTCTTTATTAATATGGTGTAGGACCGCCTTTGGCATGTAATACAGCTTGGATTCGCATGGGAATCGAATCATACAAATTCTGAATAGTGTTTAGAGGAATATTGTACCATTCTTCATGGAGATATTGTGAAAGTTCCGTGAGAGATGCTGGTGGAGGATATCGATTCCGGATTGAAAGCTCTAAAATAGACCACAACGGTTCGATTATGTTGAGATCTGGGGACTGTGCGGGCAAGGTAGATGTTCCACCTCATTTTCTTTCATGTTCATCAAACCATGATTGGACAACTCTGGCTGCATGAATAGGGGCATTATCATCCTGGAAAATTCCATCTCCTGCAGGAAACAAAATTTGCATCATGAGATGGACCTGGTCAGCTAAAACTTCTCTATACTTCTCCCCAGTGATCCTTCCTTTCAGGGTTATGATTGGATCAGCAGAAAACCATGACACGGCTGCCCATACCATGACCGACCCACCTCCATGCTTGACAGTTGGACGGAGGCAATCAGGATCATACACTTGTGCAGGTGTTCTCCAGAAATGTTCCCGTCCTGTTGTGGGGAAAAATGTGAAAGATGATTTGTCTGACCATATAACAGTCTTCCACTTATCAATCGGCCAGGTTTTGTGGTTGTGGCACCACTCTACACGACGTTTGGCATTAGCATCCGTGACAAGTGGCTTGGGAATTGCTGTTCTGCCGTAAATATTCTCTTTATGAAGGTATCTCCGAACTGTAATTGTTGGCACTGGAGAATCCAGATGCTGATTGAGATCTGCGGTCACTTTGGCTGCAGTTGTTTTCTTTTTAGACATTACAATCCGCTTCAATACCCGTCGGTCTCTTTCACTCAGCTTCTCCTTCCGTCCACTATTTTGCTTTGCTGAGCTTGTCTTTCCGCGCTGTGTGTATGCTGTCATGACTTTAGACACCGTACCTCTAGAAACGCCTATAAGCTGGGATGTTTCGGTCACCGTTGCTCCAGCTAGTCGGGCTCCTACAATTTGGCCTCTTTGAAAATCTGTGAGGTCTGACATTTTACGCTTCTGACAAAAAAAATCAAAATGTAGACAACTCTTCTAGAGCTCTCTCATACTACCTAATACATGTACTTTTTATATTAAAAAAAATCTGGTAGCTAAGATTATATTTTAATGCTTACGAAGGGAATTCTTAAATGTCCCTTTCATTCACAAGTGTTTCCATTATTTTGATAACCACCTGTATATCAATTTTAATAAAACGCTTTTCAAACATTTGCCGTATACCAAGAGTAACACAACGGGATTTCTTTAAGTACCTTGTAAATAAAGGATAGAGACTATACAACTGGTATTCTAATTAAGCCCATTGTTGAGAAATGCAGTGATATACGAGTATTATAGCAATTTGAAGTAGTGTAACATCATTAAAATACAATGCAAGGAATTTTCTCTCCATAAGAGATAATTTGACGAATTAGTTTAATGTATGCCTGTAAATAAACTGCAAGTGCTATACACCTCATTTTCATTCAAAAATATTTATAGTAAATCATAATAGTGTACATAAATAATGTGACAATCCAAGTTTATTTATTAGCAATCGGAATGACGAACCGAAGTTATAATACTTTCATATTATGTTAGAAAATGTTAAAATAATATATTTTAATTTTGTATTTTTTTTATACTGCTGCAAATTTCATAGAGGTAGCAGACATTTTTAAACAATACTGTCATTATTCAATAAAATCTGAATTTTGTTTTAAAAAAATATTTTTTATGTATAATAAATATAACATATTTAAAAACAAACATTAAACATCTATCAGCTTTTTATTACAGAATGAAAACGTGAAAGAAATTGTTATTATTTTTTTCCTGAGACTTCTATTATATTTTAATCGGCGATTACGAAAAAAATATATGTAAATGTAAAAGAAAAACAAATCTAAAACTAGTCTTTAACGATGTCTCTAGATTCGCAGACTCTCCCTGATAAATAATTCTTGGTTGTCCGCTTTTTTCTTTTTCTTTCTTTCTTTTTTTGTTTCTTTTTCTTTTTTTAAAACTATTTAATTACTTTGAATCCTTTGATAAAAACAAACTTTACTATTTTTTTAAAAATTTCGAGGGAGGAAAAAAGAATAATTTTAAAAATCCAGAAAGGAGCAATTCTGCTCAGCTACTATTGATGGCATGTTTCCTTTCTAACCCGTTCTACAAAAGGCATAGTTTTACAACAAAAACTTAGTAGTTCGGGTAATATATAACATTTATAAAAAATTATGGTATAATTTAACCGTACACACAATTTAAAATATTTTTGGTCAAAACATTAAAGATGCAACTCTCTTGGATCGGACTTTTGAACTTTATTTGGGTCCATAATTTCTTATCTATTTTTGTGTAACATTGTTAGGAAGAAATTAAGTAAATTTCAAGCTTCGGTTGCCTATATCGTTTCAATGTTATTTTATCCATCAAAATTTGAACCGATACAAAATACTTATGGCTAAAATTTCAAAAAGAGATACATCAGAAATACTCACTTGAATTCAAACTAATTCAATTATTGTACTTTTTAATTGCTAAAGAGATAATCCTCGAATATCTAATCAGAAATAATTCTCAATGTGAATAATAAATAGAGATGGTAAAAGGAAAGATAATGTTTTTTTTTTTTTTTTTTTTTTTTTTTTTTTTTTTTTTTTTGAAATTCTTGCATTGCACACTATCAGGTGTTGCGAGTCTGCATTGGTGCCCCTTTTGTTGATGTATTCTGCATTCGACAGCAAATACCATACTGGTCATTTAAGGAATCTCACTAAGCAACATATGTGATACCTATGAGACAATTATCCTGAATGCTCTTAAAGATTTTGATTACTGACTAAAGGAAACCTGCTGTTATTAATTGTCATGTGAGATAAATACAGCCAGGCTTTTAAAACTGAAACATCTGTTTATTTTTTAAACTAGGAATGCGGTGTACAAAAGTGTTTTTTGGAGAGTTTGTGTTAGGAACGGGAGGGGAGTAATAGTTTTCGATTAGAAAATTCCAAGTAGAACTAATGTATCTTAAAGAACTAATGTTACAGGAGTAGTTATGATGACACAGCAAGTAAACATCCCTTTATTCCCAATTTCTTTCAATTTTATTTTCAAATGCCCATTGTTAAATAAAACTAAAATAGCTTAAAAAATCAATTCTTTACTTCATAAAATTGTTAATTTGTTTAAAGTATTTTTTTTTTTTTTTAAACATTTAATAAATCAGTAAGGTCTGCGTCCCCTCGCGTACATTGCGTTCCCCTTGAAAAATAAAAGTAAGGGGACGCTTGATGAAAAATAAAAAAGTAGGGGGACGCCGTCCCCCAGCGTACCCCCTCGACTACACCACTGCATTTTCCCCAATCCTTATGAAAATTTCACCAAGATTTTACGATATGTTATATTCATATGTAAATTCTGTATTACCACAGGTATAGAATTGTTGGTTTGATTGACTCTAATTTTTTGCTGCGAATCTGATTAATTGCATCTTTTTCATTGCGGGGCAGGTTGATTTTATTTTTCAGGTTTTCGGTTATATTTTAAAGTCATTCAAGGTTCTATTTAAAAATATATCTGATTAAGAAAATTACTTTTTTTTGTACGGTAATTCATTAAAAAAGAGCTTAGAAATTCGAAGGATTGCGATTGCATAATTACACCGGAAGATCACTGTTGTTCTTAGTTCGAAAGAAAATTTCAATTTTTTGCCTCGCATATGAGTTGACCTGCCCCCACTTTGAAGCAAATTATTTTTTCAAAATTTCTTGACTTCAATAAGCTCATATTCTGGAAACTTACTTGGTGACAGCAATATTCATTGTGCCGAGTTCAAAACATTGTCCTTTTCCTCATTCTTTGGAGATTTAAACTAGAAAAGTACCTGTAACTAGCATATCTTGTACCAGCACAGTATCATCTAGCATATGATATGAACTAGAGACACATTCAACATATTAATTTTTTTGTCTTAATGTTTTAACTGTATTGAAAAAAATTCTGCTTTTTCATGACATTTGATAAAAAAAATTTTTGTTCTGAAGGAAAATGACAATGGATCCACGAGGTGTCAAAAGAGGACATTGTGAAGTTTGTGACTGCGAAAAATAAGAGTACAATTCTGAAAAGGGGCCGGCATGTTTTTATTGCTTATGTCCCCCGACTAAACATACTAAATTAGGTATAGTATAGTTTTTTGAGCTCCTTTTTGTTAATTCAACTAATGAAAACTAAATTACTATTAAAAACTACCTCAGCATTGTGATTAGTTTAAGTTCTGTAATTTGATATATTCTGCTTACAGCTTTTCCTGCTGGTGCTGATGAACTGGTGGTCTCAGACGTCATTGTTACAAATTCAGTAAGTGTAATTTTCATTTGTGATACCAGGCTTTACAAACACATTTCCTATAAATTTGAAAAAAGCTCCCTTTTGTATATACAGTAAACTCCCTCAAATCCGCACAGCTTGGGACCAGAGATTTTGCGGATTTTAGAATTTTGTAGATTTCTGGTCATTGCTGTGTTTACATTTCTAAAACAGTAATTTGAATGTAATTAACAATGAGATTGAAACTATTATGAAGGCTTACAATATAATAAAACATTAAAATAAGGGTCATTCCATGCCAAATCAACCAGTGACTCAACCTGACCCTTTCCGATTTCAATGAAACTGCTAGAGATCATTCTCTATGATGATATAAATTAGAGCATATTTTTATTTTTTGTTTATCTCTTTAAGTTTTTATACAATTAATTATTTAAATTTTGAAAAATCATCATTTTTTGACTTGCATAAATATTTTCAATTTTGAATTTCTCAAGTTCTATCAAACATAGAAAATTTTATGACCACTCATTTGAAAGAGGAGTTTATAAGGTTTAATTAGATATGCAAGTCGACTATGTATAATTAAAATAAATAAAATTTTAAAGTTTTTAAAATTTAAAATTTGAAAATTTTTTAGTTAGTCATTTTTAAAAAATTTGAAAAAATTGTATGTTTGTTGTAATATTAAAAGCTTTAAATTCTGAAATTTTTAGAGTGGGATCTCAATGGGATCAGGAGTTATAAAATAAAAGCAAAAATTACCATAAAAATAGCAATTTAATTCTGTCTATTTTGTTATTTATTTATGATTTGTATGGTAATTTTCAGCTTTTATTTCATAACTCCTGATCCCATTGAGATCCCACTCTAAAAATTTCAGAATTTAAAGCTTATAATATCACAACAAACATACAATTTTTTCAAAAATTTTAAAAATGACTATCTAAAAAATTTTCAAATTTAAAATTTTAAAAATTTTATTTATTTTAATTATACATAGTCGACTTGCATATCAAATTAAACCTTATAAGCCTCTCTTTGAAATGAGTGGTCATAAAATTTTCTATGTTTGATAGAACTTGAGAAATTCAAAATTGAAAATATTTATGCAAGTCAAAAAATGATGATTTTTCAAAATTTAAATAATTAATTTTATAATAATTTAAAGCGATAAACAAAAAATAAAAATATGCTCTACTTTATATCATCATAGAGAATGATCCCTAGCAGTTTCATTGAAATCTGAAATGGTCAGGTTGGATATTGAATTTTTTTGGTTGATTTGACATGGAATGACCCATAAGTAAAAACTAAAATAACTAGTAAATCTGCAGACTGGAGCCTCAACGTCAGCTTTGCACATATATATATATTTTTAAACACACTTTGGGTAATATTCAACTTCTTGGAAACTTTAATTTAAAATTTTCATACTACTTAATTATTTATAAGAATAAAATAAGAATTAGAAGTTTTCAGCCTTCAAAAGCGGCAAATTAAAAATTTAGTTGTTAGGATATTCTGAAATTTTCATGATCTATTTTTTTTTTTTTTTAATTATAACATAGATTTCTTCAGGGGCTCTGCCCCCCTGAACAGGGTTGCCGGCTTTTAGCCGGGCCAAAAAAAGCCGGCCGGCTTTTTTTGGTTTTATCCACTTAAAAAAAGCCGGCTAAAATTGAAAAAAGCCGGCTTTTATTTTTAAAGTGTTAATTTGTATTGAATCCATATTAAATTTGGATTGATTTATTTTTAGTACATTTTTAATAATTTACTACTAAAAAAGTTATTAATTTCTATTTAATTTTTCAAATAAATAAGTCTTTATAACTGCTAGGACTCGACTGTGAAGGCATTATGTCTGAAAAATATAAATCTTGGAAAAAAGAAAATATACTCAAAAAATGTGTTTTAAACTTCTACATTTCATAGTTCTAATATGTTACACATTCTTAAGAATTATATTTAATAGAATTATGACAAAATTAGTGTTCCCTATAGATATAAAGGGCATAGTGCTATTCACTAAAAAGGGCACTACTGCATCATAAAAGGGCACTTTTACAAGAAAAAAAATTGTTATTGCCTTTAGAAAGGGAAAAAAGAAAGCAGCAAAATACATAATTTTTAAATATGATAAATCAAGTAACATTAATTTCAAAATCTCTGGGTAAAATCAGAGGTGCATTTTACTAGTTTTAAAAAGGGCAGGGTGCTGCACCCTTCAAAAATGGCCTAGAATGAACACTAACAAAATGAAACATATCAAAGCATTCATGGAAACATTGTTACAGGTCAATATGTAAAGATTAAGTCATAAAATGAACAATGTTGAAAGAGAAATTAGGAAGGATTTAATATTTGAGGAAAGTTTAATACATAATTACATAAAATTAAACAACAAAAAATGTTCTAATAAAATTTGTTGAATTAAAATTTTGAATAGTTGTTTGTTATTTAAAAGTGCATATATGCCCACTTGCATGAATGAATATATTCATGCATATGCTAATTGAGAATACTGAAATAATTTGTGAAATATAATATATTATGAAATCTGCATAATTCAAAATACTATTTTCAATAGTGAGAAATGTTTTTTTTATATGTATGATTTTAAATGTTTATAGCAAATAAAACATGACATTTTAATAACTCTTAAAATTAGTTAAGTAATAAAACCTGTAACTAAGTAACCTTTAATTTTATAAAGCAGTAAAAATGGAAAAACAAAGGTAGGATTAAAGGTCAATGTAAATCAGAAAAAGCACTTGGTATGCCCATTTTATAATTTAGCTGACAGATTTGCAATTCTGACTATAAACCACTAGCAACTCCATCAATGTGTTATTCTAGTATTAATGTCTTCATTATTGAAAATTTGGGCTAGAACCCAATTTCTCATAATGAATCATAATTAAAATCCCATTTTTCATATTAATAAATAAATTTAATAAACTCAAAGTAAATTAAACATCATTGAAATTAGTTAAAAGACTGTTAAAAATGTGTTGCTTATAATAAAAAGGCTTCACTGTATAAAAGCCAATTATGGCCAAAAAAGGCCAATTTTGGCCAAAAAAAGCCGGCTAAAATCAATAAAAGCCAACCGGCCTGGCTTTTTTTAATTTTAGCCGGCTTTTTTGCAACCCTGCCCCTGAACCCCCCTCCCCCCCATAGCATCATTTGATTTAAATTTGCCACTTTCTAATAATTGTGCTAATGGTTATTGTATATCTTGCATTTCCTTATACATTTTGATTTATAAGGATAATTAACAGTTTGGACAAATATTTTTCATTATCTTCATACTTCTTCAACCACAAACACTTAAATCTGATGTATCAGGAACTTTTGTAAGTGTAAACTCAGTAATCTAGAGTTTTACAATTGTTTCAGAAAAAAAAATGTTTTGATTGCATTTTGTAGCAGTTATAGCGGGACAGACAAACATACAGAAGAACAGACTAACAGATGAAAAACAATAAATTTCGTGTCGTCAAAGTAAGCCTTCGGCAATGGCGTTATTTTTCATGAGTTATTGATATCCATGTTTCTTGTATTTTTAACGACTACTATAAAATACCTGTTTTTGTTCAATTATGACGTCAAAAATTACCAATTGAAATATTTGTTAAAAATATAATTATTTTTTATTTCTTTTACTTCTAATTATGCCCCCATTTTTGTCAGAAAAATTCTTATTAACAAAACAAATTTCCGGATTTAATATTTAACAAACTACTATTTTTATTTTTATTCTGACGTCATATTTATTTTTTCTTAGTTTGGTTTTTCGAATGGAAATTGCTCAATTGAAACTTATTCCAGTAATAACTTTAAAAATCTGACAAATGCATAGACGAAATTTCAAAACAATTTGAATAATTTAACTGGTAAATTTCAGTACCCATTTATCATTGAATTCCATTAAATGAAATGTGTCATTTTCTCTCAAGGAAAAAAAAAATTGAAAATCATTGGATTTGCCATAGAAAAGCATTATTGCGCCAAATAAAATATTCTATATTTTTGGAACGAATGAATCAAATCTAACAAAAAACTATGTAGCTTAATCCCAGTGCCTCACTAACATACCCGCTTAATTTCAAGCCAATCAGATGTTTTTTGCGTTAGTTATCGCGGAACAGGCAGACTGACAGACGGGAACCAAAAAATTTTGTATCTCCAAAGTAAGCCTTCACTGATGTTTCGGCAATAAAAATGTAGATAATTTTTAACAGATTTCACAGAGTCCGCATAATTGAAGATTTCCGCATATTTCATCAAATGGTTGTGGACAAAAATCGTTTGCACTTTAATTGAAAAGTGGCCTATTTGGTCCAGAAATACACAGCATAACAGATTTCGTGCAATTGTTGCCCACAATATCACTCCTAAATCTATCCAGATTACTTTTATTTCTCATCGTTAGAAAAAAAAAAAAAAAAAAAAAACCAAAAAATTCTTAAATTAGGTTGAATTGAAACATGGCAAAAAAGCTGTTCAGGGATGATTCTATGTAAGAAAAGAAAAAATCATTCCCAGCAAATTTTCTCGAAAGTTACAGCAGAGATGGTCCGGGGGAAGGGGGTCCCCTCCCAGTGCTAATTATAAGGCTTTTTTTTGGGAGGGGGGGAACCTCTGACGAAATTAGTGTTTTTTCAGCAATCCTTTGACGAAATTTGCGATTTCTCCATGATTCTTTGAAAAAAATTGAGATTTCTCTGCAATCTGTTGGAAAGATTTTTTTCCCGAATCTTTGATGAAATTTGTGCCTTTCCTGCAATACTTTGGCGAAATTAGTGTTCTTTTCATGATCCTATGGAAAATGCGGTTTTTCTCCCTTTTTTTTTTATGCAATTTGCATTTTTCGAAATCCTTTTACAAAATTGACATTTTTTTTTTTGTATCCGATTAACGAATTTATTTCTTTTTGGCGACCATTTGTGGAAATTAGTTATTTTTTTTGCATCCAAATATTCTGATTGTTGACAAATTTTTTAAAATTTTCAGAACCAAAAGCCTTAAGTTTTCTGAAAATTCAGAGCAGAATCAACCCTGTATAATTGAATTAGATGTTAAAAACATTATTCCTTTTATAATTGTAAAAAAAATATCGCAAAATATAAAAAAAAGCTGAAAATAACATAATTGTAAAATTTTGAACTATTTTTGTAAGTGCAGTGCTTGTGACGAAATTTATTTTATTTTATTTATTATTATTATTTTTTTTAAATGTATTTTCGGAGGTGCGGTGCTTACGGTGGGTGCGTCGCATACTCCCAGAATTACAGAATAAAAGTTCTGATTTTAATTATTTTTTTATATAATGACCTGGAATCAACTCTGCCGTAATTAGTCGAGATAGGA
The DNA here is from genome assembly GCA_964019185.1 of Maratus speculifer. Classification (NCBI taxonomy): domain Eukaryota; kingdom Metazoa; phylum Arthropoda; class Arachnida; order Araneae; family Salticidae; genus Maratus; species Maratus speculifer. The sequence goes on from OZ025290.1 coordinate 416,365,925, forward strand.
GGTACCATACAGTATATTAGGTTCTTTGGGAGAAATTTAAAAAACAACAATGTTTAATTTTCAAGTATCTTTCATGTGTTTGTTTAAAATTCATGATTTTGCATCTTTTTCAAATTGATTCATAAAATCTTGGTAAAGCTTGTTAATGGGCAAAATCTGACGAAGGGGGTAAAAATCGGAGTAGGGTTCTGAAAATAGAAAAATCCCTGTAACTTCTTAAGAGTGTTCTCAAATGAATTGCTCAACAAACCTGAAACTTTCTGACACATTTACTAATTCATTTTTAAACATAAAAGCACAAATTTTGCTGAATTGACTGTTGAAGCGATTTGTAATCACAATCTTTCTTCCATTTTTTGATACATAAATTACATATCCAGTTATAAGCGATTTTGGGTCATGTGATAACTGGTTTTCTCCTCTTTTTGGCTGCTTTTCTTCGTTTCATCTGGCGGTTCAGTTCAAAACGTCAACTTTGTTGGCATTTTCTGAAAGATCTTTTACGTTTATTGCTATTTCAAAGTTTTCTGACAATGCATGTCAGTTTTTAGCATTTCTGACCAAAAAGGAATAACTTATGTCATAAAGTTGCCCCTTTGGATTTGAGAACAGCCTTAGTAGTGACACATATTGAAATGGTTTAAAGTTTGTATTACTTCTAGGAGAAAACAGGGTTTTCAGACGATGTAAATTCATGAATTTACAAGATATCAAATCCACTTAAATTTTTCATGATTCGTCTTAATATTTTCAACTTTTTTATTGACAAGTTTTTGATAAAACAACTCCTGCAGCAAAAGAAAACTAAATTAAAAACAAAAAAAAAGGAAGATTTAAAAAAAAATGTAAATTTTTTTATTCACAAGATAACAAATCTGTTTAAGTCTTTTATTAATTTTCTTGATATTATCTACACTGATATTATCTATACTTATACTGAGAAGTTTTTTATAGAACCAATTCTTAAAGAGCCCCCTCCCCCCCTCCCAAAAAAAAGGAAAAAAATCTTATCTTTATCAATCTGCCACTAAGACAATCAAAACGCATCATTGGTTGAATAAAATTTTTAATAAAAGTCAGAATTCAAAATAATGTGTAGCTCATTTAATGAAATAATCACAACATGGTTTTAATAAAGTATAATGGAAAACAAAACTTTTCAAAAGTGTCCAGATAAAATTGTTAAACTGGGTTTTAACTTTAACTTAATGTACTTTTTGTTTGTGAAATTAGTACTTAAGGCTCCTGTCCTCGCTCGAGGAAACGCTCGCGAGCTAATGCTATTCCTATGGGGAAGCATTTTTCTAATAACTCTTTCGAATTTTGACATTTTTGAATAATTTTTTTTGCATAAGATAGCTGAGGTGCATGCCGACAGCGCACCTTTTTTACTTTTTCGATTTTGGTTGCAGATATTTTTTACAAAGTTAGTTTCACTTTCAAAACTGGTTTTGAAACTGAAAGTGCTTTTTTAAAAAATATCTGCAACCAAAATTGAAAAAGTAAAAAAGGTGCGCTGTCGGCATGCACCTCAGCTATCCAGTGCAAAAAAAATTATTCGAAAATGTGAAAATGAGAAAGAGTTATTAGAAAAATGCTTCCCCATAGGAATAGCATTAGCTTGCGAGCGTTTCCTCGAGTGAGGACAGGGGCCTTAACTTCGAAATGTACCTGCACTTGTAAGCCAAACTGGCAAAGGTTTAAGATTCCAATAAGAAAAAAAAAGTTAAGAAAGGGTGGATGGAGGGGAAGAGTCAGAAGTTTACCTTACTTAAGGGTTGCTTTTTACCAACCAAAAAAAAAAAAAAAAAAAATGTTAAGGCTACAATAGATGCTCTTCAAATAGAATTTGCAGGTCTGGTATAACCTGAACCATGCAGGACTTAGCTACAGGGACATATTTTGGTAAACTGTACTGGCATTTGTACAAAACTACATTATGTAATAATTATTTGTAAGTGTTTGATTAAAATGTTTCAATTTTTAAGCATGATGAAAGTGTACTTTTTTTCTTTTCTTCAAATAAAAATTATTCTCCATTAAAATAAATGTAATGTACATTCTCATAATACAGTTGAACCTCGAAAATCCGGACCTCCAAATTTCGGAAATCTCTAAAATCCGGACATTTTTCCGATTTCAGTTTTATTAATTTTTAAAATAAGACATATTTGAAATTTTCATCAATTGCAGTTAAATTCTGATAACTACCGTAAAATCCCGTTAATCCATCCTTCCTGATCAAACGTCCCCTCCCCACTTAATAAAAAATTTTAAATTTTCAAAAAATCAGGAGAAAGCGTCTTCCCTCTCAAAAGAATCGCTGAAAACGGATCGCTTGAGAACGGTTGAATCATGATGAAATGAATGAATCATGAATCTTTGATGAAATGTGTGTTTTTTCGAGATTTTACAAGTGATTTCATGCTTTTTTTTTTTTACAAATTTCTCCTTTTTTATGCTTTTTTCGACAGAATTTACCTTTTTTTAAAAAAAACGCAGTTTTTTTCAAGCATTGCTTCAAGTATCAAAATTCATGTTTCATTCATTTTATCATGATTAATCCCTGCAAATTTTGGGAAACGGTCGCGAAAAAATCCCGTTTAAGCGCCCCCTCTAATTATTATACGATTTTTCATCAAGTTTGGGGGGGGGGCGGATTAACTGTATTTTACAGTAGCCATAAAAAAAAGATTTTTTAATAAACCTCCAAAATCCAGAAAATTCGAAAATCCGGAATCGCCACAGTCCCGACGGTTCCGGATTTTTGAGGTTCAACTGTAGTTACAAGTTTTAGATTTAATGATTATTCCTTAAAAATCACTGACTAGTTTTGTGTAGTATTCTTTTATTTACAGGAATCAATGCAGGATTTCTTTCTTGGCCCATTTTGTAAAAATTTAAGTTATTTTTGTGAAATATTTTATATTTTTGTGAAAAATACATTTTATAATGAAATCCAATTACTCAAATTTGAAGTATTAACAAACAATTACTTTTAAGTCTCTGCTAAAATTTTGCTTTCTAGTGAACTTGTTTTGTTTACAAAATGCACATTTAAAACCTAACAAAATAAAAGTAATTAATGTAGAGTATGTTTTTATGAAATATAACTTTGTGAAGGGGACCATCTTATTAAGAATAATTTTGTGAAGGGGGCCTGTTTTATTAAATTGATTTTTATGAAGGGGACCATAATAGGTCCCAAATTTTTCCTGGATCAACCCCTGACTTAATCAGAAACTAAAACTGGTGAGCATTGCTAAATGGAAATACAGTAAAATCTAAGCCTGACTCTGTGTAAGGCTGAAATCAGTCCAACTCTGAAATATTTTCAAGTCCTTGTGAACCCATATACATAAAGTGAAATTTGTCTAAGGCGGAATGTTGTCTACTACGAAAAATTTTCTGTCCCGAGCGATTCTGCCTCGGAGTTTACTGTAGTGATATTAAGAGATTACTTGAGTCAGGCGAAAACACTCGTTCGCTAATGTTAATGCAATGGCGGAAATTTTTGAAGATATCTTGCTTGCATTTCAATATTTTTAAACATTTTTTTTTGCATTGGATAGTCGAGATCGATCTATACATCGGCCCTTTTTTACTTTTTCGATTTTGCTTTTTGGACATTTAAATTTCAAAACCGCTTTTGGAAATAAAAGCATCCTCATAAAATTCCTGTAAACAAAAAGTAAAAAAGGGCTGGTGTATAGATCAATCTCAGCTATCCAATGCAAAAAAAAAAAAAAAATGAAATGCAAGAGAGATATCTTCAAAAATTTCCACCATTGGATTAACATTAGCAAACAGGTGTTTCCGCCTGACTCAAGTAGCCTCTTAAATAGCTTGAAAACTGTCATACCTGGAAAAAATAAAAATATGAAAAAGAGATTTTGGTTAAAGTGACAAAAACAGTCAAATCAATAGTTTTTTTCAAAAGTGGTAAGAAACCTAATAAAAAAAAAACATGTTTTTTAAAGATGATAAAAACCATCAGGCAGTAAATACTGTTCAACCCTGCTATACTTTGATGATATTTTGTTTCTTTTTTTAGATTTTATAACCATAAAGATTCTGCAGAAGCTGCCAAATATATTAGTCAGAAAAAAGGACTAAAGAAAGTGTCAAATATGTGTTACAGATGTTTGAGATGATTAAATCTTTAAAAATTCATTATTAGCAATTTCTTTTACATCTTTTTTTTTTCTTTTTTTCAAACACATAAATTAAAAACAGATCAGTTTGCTTAAGAAGTGAAATACATGTCATCTTTCCTCCTTGAAAGTCAGCACATGTGTGGTTTAAAAGTCTCAGGAGCCATCATGTATTTCACCTTTTTAAGTAAACTGATATGTAGAGTGAAATTTGCATTTCAAAAACTATTACTTGTGAAAAATGACTTTTTTAAGAGACTAAATTTGAGATTTAATCTTTTCGACTTTAATTCACATTTTAAATAAAGAAAACTGACTATTATGAAATAGTTTTAAGGTGTAATAACTATAGACAACATTTGGAATTTTTACTGGTAACCAATCACATCATAGTGAAATAATTTCTCCAGTTTATTTTATTTTATTTAATTTTTTTTTATGCGACTCATACATTTTAAAATTTCATATTGTGTTTAACATGTTTTGTCTTGCTTACAAGGTAAATTTTATGTGCGAAATGATCTTGCAAATCTTTATTTTTAGGGTTGTAAAGATCTTCTACTGTAGTTATCACTTTTTTTATACTAATTAACAGTAATAAGATGTTAAAACTGACTTTTTTCATTTTTGCAGGAAAACACTACCATTGAAAGCACAATGCCTCAAAAAACTGATCCACCCAGGTTAATAGGAATTGTTAATGAAGAAAATTTATGCTTATATTGTTATGTGGATGGCATTCCTGTATTCATGACGAATAATATGAAAGCTATGTTTTTACTTATGGCAACATATTGAATTTTTAACATCCAATTTCCTGCAGAAAGTAAACCATCCTTCTTGCTTTTAAGCAGAGTATTGTTGAAGGATAAATTTAAAACAAAAATGTGAAGCAGTAGTTGATCTGCTGAAGCAATTGAATTTATAATTCTATTGTATGTTTCTCATAAAATAAAATTGCTGGATTCTTTTTTGTATGTATGTATGTATTTTTTTTTTATATATATGATTACAATATTTTCAGCTATATCTTGATTTGTTGTGTACCATACTTCTTACTATACTTCATGTCAGTGTATGCGTAACAAAAGTTGTGTAGCCGGAACTAATTGGATTTACTAAATGATTTTTGAATTAGGATATATATATAATCAGCTAAATTAGCGATTACACCTAAAAGTATGAAGTTATTCAACATACAAGGAAGTCTCTCTCCCCAAACATTTCTGACTATTGTTACACTCGGTAAATTTACAAACTTAGTTTGCAAATTTGTTTCAAACTTTAATAAAAACTAATTTATTTTCTATTTCTGTAGCAAAAATTACAAGACTAATTGAAAATATTCTACATATATATTGCATTTTCTAATTATGGTAAATTGGCAAATTTTGAAATTTGACTTGGCAATTTAGGATTCTCTCCCCCATCAATAAAAAATCTTGGTGATGGCACTGTTGACATAAGTATACAATTATAAATTTTAGATAATCTATGAAGAGAAGTGATGAAATAGTTAAATTTAGTTTCGACATTTCTATTGGCAATCAAGTCAGCAGGAGAAAACAAAGTTTGCCTTTTCAGACATCCCAAATTAAAGATTTCTGAAGTTAAGCTTCATTGATTTGTACTTTTGAATGCTGATCTGATCAAAAGGTCATATGCTGAACATCTCTCTCCACTGTTCAACAAGTGCAAAATAAGATATTTGAAAAAAAATTAAAAAAAAAAAAAAAAAAAAGCTTATTGCAGCAAAAATTAAGTTGGATTCCTATTTCATTAAAAATATAGCCATCATGTAGTTTCTTTCTTTAATTGCATACTGCAATTAAAAAATTTAATCATATTCACTAATTTTCAGAAGATAGTAAGCATAAAAATTTTAAGTTGTTTTGCATAAGAAAGTTTGTTTTAGCTTTGTTGTACTATACTTGTCACAAAATTATTGAATCTATGAATTCAAAAAGTGTATTGGCTCCATCAAAACAAATTTCATTTCTGAAACACAATAATAGAGATAAATGAATCCTGAGCAACCTGTTTTCAAATAACAATGTCTTTTCAATTGCTTATTATTCTGTTTAGGAGATCACTGTTTTTTCTTTCTTTATTTAAGAAATGGGTATTTAATTTTTTCATTCATTCAGTTGTGACAAAAATATTGATGAAAGAAAAAAAATGGTGGATTATTAATTGTCAAATGAGCATAATTAATCTTATTTTATTTACAAATTTAAAAAGTTCTTGTACTTTACTTATACCTGGATTTGAAATATAGTAACATTGCTCTTGTGCTGATTTTATTGCATGCTTGGTTCTTAACACTAGAAAGATCAAGATGTTTTATCTACTGGAAAGTTTAATTTTAACCCCTACATACGAAAAATGCTGTTGATGATTTAATGTAATTGTCAGCACGAATAAAACATAGACCAAGTGGCGATTGTACAGACCATCTCTCCATTTGAGAGCTGATATTCCAAAATTAGACAGAATTTGATGAGCATATTAAACTGCAACTGCTCTAATATGTAAATCTTGTTTTAAGTAATCTTGTAATTTCAGCCCTCTCACCTCTATTAGATGATTGTCTGTGCAGCCGCTTCTTTGTCTAACATAATTATCCGAAGATAGCATTAGAATAAACGATAATGAACTCCCGTGTTATAATGCATGATTAACTAACTAGATTCTATTTTAAGTATGGATAATGACAAAATGCCTAATTATATTCACATGTAAAATATCACAACCAAGAATGCAATACATAAGTTATGCTTTTGATATTCAAAATGGCTCTAATCAGTTTTCCTACTGTTAAGTTTATTGCTTGCAGTGAGAATAATATTCTAAGAATTTGACAGACACTCCCCCCCCCCCAAAAAAAAAAAAAATAAAATAAAATAAAATAAATAAATAAAATAAGTTAATGACAAAGCAGTAAAATTTGATAGCGTAACATATTTAATTTAATAGTTTAACTCATAAAATTGTTCTAAATTTGTTACAAATCAAGCTCTTGTATACCAGAAGAGTTCCAAATCTGACAGAAAATTCCAAAAGTTGCTGAAGAAATTATTTATTATTGTTATCCCAATAATAATATATAATCATCTATCAATAACTGATATTCAGCTATTGTCTTATTTTAAATATGAATAATTTTTTGAAGTAATATTTTAACTTTAGAATTTGAAAGTAATGCTTTAATAAAATCAATAAGTATATATAGAAAGTTCAAACGCTTGAGATGATTGTGCAATGTTCAAAATTATAGATGAGTGTGCAAAGAAAGATATTTAAATTTATCTAAATTGATTGTTGAGTACTAATGTGCCCTAAAAGACATTTAAAATTGTGGAAAACAGCTGTTGGCATAGACAAAATGTGTATTAAATAATCTCCAAAATGAATTGGTGACTGATCCAGAATGGGTCTTAAAGCATTCAAATTTGGTATTAAACACTGCCTAAAAAAGGCTTGTCAGTGGTGTCAAGAATGGGTCTTAAGATACCCAAATTGGGTCTTGAACAATGCCTAAATTGGATTCTCAGTGGCGTCCAGAATGGGTCTTAAGATGTCTGAATTAGGTATTAAACACTGCCTAAAATAGATTCTCAGTGATGTCCAGAATGGGTTTTAATGTATCCAAATTGGGTATTAAACGCTGCCTAAAATGGATTCTCCCTAGCATCCAGATTGGGTCTTAAAATACCCAAAATGGGTATTTAACAGTTCCCAAAATGGATACGCAGTGATAACCAAAACAGGCATGGATCATGACCCAATTTGGTATTAACCCAATTTGGGTTACCCCATACCCAACAATCTTTCAACCCAAATTGGGTTTTTTTTTTTTACCCATTTCAGGACTTTTTTTTTACTGTGTGCATACCACCAGCCATTTGGTTTACAAAATAGTACCCTCTTATCCCTCATTCAACAAATTAGCACCCATCTTGCCCCACATCCAAAAAATTAGCCTATTTCTTGCCTCTCAAATAAAAAAGTGTCAATAAAAAATTTGCTTTGAATAATCAAAATTTACTCAGTATTGTCTCCAGGTTTTAAACATCACAAGAATGAAACTAAAAAAAAAGAAAAAACAACAACTTAAGAATCCAAAAAAATGCCCTAAAAAAATAAAAAGTGCCCTTTCTCATCCACAGTGGCCTGCTTTTTTTTTTTTTTTTTTTTTTTTTTTTTTTTTTTTTTTTTTTAACCTAGGAGAAACTCTGAAATTGCACGAGTTCTTTTTTAGAAATTACATAAACAAGGCATATTTTTCATTTTTTTAGTACAGCCAATATTTCAGAAAATACTGTTAAAGATAACAATGTAAACCAAATTCATGTTATAGTGAATGAATATACATGTATTAATCATTAAATTTTTCACAGACAGAAAAAATAAAACACACATACTAAAAAATACATTTATTTCTTTACAAAACTATTTCTTTAACAGATCACTTACAACATTACATTCTGAAATTGGTGCTAATAGCATTTCATTTTTTAGAACCAAAGTACTGATTAATAAGGCAGGCCTTGGATTCTGTCCTGAAGTATGTTAAAATTACAATACATGCTAGCAGTTACAAAATTGCTATAATCAGACATTTTTTAGAAAACACTAGCATGTCGACAAGAGAAAGAAATAGCACAATGTCTTTTTTCACATCCTGAATAATAAGAAGTAGTTTAAGCGAATACATCCAGGTGAGAACATCAATCACAGCATTATTATCCTGTAATAATAATAACATTAATAGTAATTTCTTTATTGCACCAATTACTAGACAAAAAGTATTCTAATAGAGAAATAAAAAGAGCAAATATATAACTGTTTAAACATTTTTAGAATTAGAATGTTTACTTTTACTACATACAAGAAATTATGCATTTTTGAAATAAAAACACAGCAATAGGTGATTAATAGGGTGGAGCGAAAAAAAAATTTTTTTTGAAAATCAAAAACGGGTAGGTGCCAAAAGTTGCCTTTATACTAGTACATCAACTGCGTGAAATTTTACCGCTAAAAAAAATGGCTTGAGTCTGCGCTTTTGCTCCAAAAATCGAAATTTTGGGTAAAATTTGTCATTTTTTGACATTTTTTCAAAAAAATTAAAAAATTCCTACAGAGCTGGTTAGCATTTAAAAGTATTGCTTAGACCTTTATATTTATCTGCTTAACATATTTAAACTATAAAACAATATCTGTAGTCTGTATAATTGGAGCAAATCTGACAACTTTTTGTGAAAAATCAGCGTTAACCTCTGTATTGGAGCATACAACGAAATGTTGTTTTGAATGCATTTCTTACCTAGCTGCTTTCAAAACTACTGTGTATATAACTCATAGAGGTGGTTGCATTATACCACCCGTCTCAACCACCCAATCATCTAGGCCCAGTGTTTTATTTATGTATTGAATTGTTATTTTTTCCCCCGAAGACGAGTATAAGATTTCTATATATCAAAGTAATTTATCTCTCCTTTGTATTCACTGACTTTGGGTGATTTGGATCATGCTGGTGTGACCTGCTGCACGTATACCATGTATAACAGAAGAGAAGCTGAGTAATGTATTGGGTATGTTCTTAATTGAACCTATTCAGCAGTCTATTATCTTCATTAAAATTTCATGCAATTAGTACATTATGATTGGAAGTTCTGTTATCACAGCATTCTTTCAATCAATTACATTTTATATGCAATGATTTGCCTAAACATTGATTGTATGAATTCAATTTCTAGTATGTCATCATTTATTGAACCTATTACATTGAATATATGCTGAGAAGCTAGCTGTTTAATATTATGACGATCGTCACAGAGGATTGCAAACAAAATTTGCGTGTAAAACAACAATATTTCTAAAGAAGTTTTACTATGCTTTATGTCGTTTCCTGTGTTGTTCCGTAGTCTAATAATTTCTAATAAGATTTTAGATCTACTATTTAGGTGTGTAATACATTTGGTATAAAAGATCCCGCGGCATAAACTTGGATTATACATTTTGCGTGTGAACATATAGACCCTGATTGCCAATCTGTGCTTATATAAAGCGGAAAATTTTATTAACTTTATGAGCTGTCTTTTGTGTGAGATGTTTTCTAAATTCCTATTCCCCATTCTTTCTGAGAAATAGCTTTCCTTATGAATTAGCTTTGCAATCTCCGACAGAAATTTCTAGTGTGTTCCGAGTATCTTTTTCTCAATTTGAGAAAATAATTTTTCAAAATTATTCTTTATTTTATATAAAAAAAAATTGCAAAAGGAAGTGAATAGTACGTGGACAAAGATTTTCCTTATTGATCCAGTGAATCCATGTAGCTTAGAACGTTTTATATCGACTTCTCTAATAATTGACGCAGAGGAATTTCACTAGATTTGAAATAGCAAATGATTCAATATTATACACAATTCTAAGCTTACCCCATGCAAAATGGTTCACATGGACAAATAAAATTCTCCTAATTTTAAATGAGCACTTATAGTCGATTAGAATCCGTACATTTCCTCATAAAGTACTATGCATTATAAGTTTATGCCCAGGACATTTCACCATCAAATGTTGTCCACTCATAAAAAGGGGATCTAAAAGTTAATAGGAAATTACCTGGATACGAAAACACTTAGAAAACGGCATAAAACTAATGCAAAAAAAAGCTATTTACAACAGCGGTTGTTTTACACATGGAGAACAAATTTTCATTGCAATTCTCTCTGATGATCACCATCACATTAAACAGCTCGCTTCTCAACATATAAAAAATGCAAAAGTAGAATAAATGATGGCATACTTATAGTTGAAATATCTGAAATCATCTTTGAAGCAAATCATTACGTAAAAAAAATACAATTGACTGAAAAAAATGCTGTGGTAACAGAACTTCCAATCACTATTCATCAACTGAATGTAAGTTTGATAAATATAATAGATGGCCGAATATTAATCCCTTTAATAATATTCCCGTGCATTACTCTGCTTGTCATTTTTTTGTATAAACTGTAAAAATATGCATGAAGATAGTTACAGCAGCATGTGGATGCAAAGAACAGATGAACAAGGTGGAAGTATCGAAAACATGCCAAATTTTTATAAAGAAAATCACAAATCAATGTATAAATAAAACACTGTACTAAGATGATCGAATAGTTGGGCCGGGTGGTATAGGAAATATAGCCACCTCCACGACGCATGTCCAAGGTAGTTTTGAAAACAAGAGCTGTATTAAAAACAACAATTCATTGTATGACCCAATAGAGTGGTAATGCTGTTTTCTTACTAAAAGTTGTCTGTTTTGCTCCAGCTATAGGGAACAAACATATTGTTTTATAGTTTAAATATGTTAAGCAGATAAATATAAAGGTCTAAGCAACAGTTTTAAATACTAACTTACTCTGTAGGAATTTTTTAATTTTTTTGAAAAAATGTCAAAAAATGACACATTTTACCCAAAATTTCGATTTTTGGAGCAAAAGCGCAGACTCAAGCCATTTTTTTTTCAGCGGTAAAATTTCACGCAGTTGATGTACTAGTATAAAGGCAACTTTTGGCACCTACCCGTTTTTGATTTTCAAAAAAAAATTTTTTTCGCTCCACCCTAGTGATTAAGTATTTTTAAACACTAGATCTCTATAAACAAAGTAGTAATTTGTACGTTGAGTGGTAAAGAGAGGTACCTAGTGACCTTTTCTAAGTTATTTATTATTTGTTTTGATTGTTTTTTCAATATTGTTGATGTTCAGTTACATTCACTTTTTTTGTTGTAAAAAGGATATACATAATTAGAGCTATATCAAGTACTCGATAAATACTCTGTATTCGGCCTACTCTTCCAATTTGCTGAGTACTCGGCACACGACAAAATCTTGGACAAGTACTCGGCTAAGAATTTTATTTTTTAAGCATATGAATTTAAAACTGATCTGTAAAAAGTTATTTGAATATCAATGTATAATATATGCAGTGCAGTAATTCATAAAACTATTTACTTGGTATTTAACAATATGTCTGCAAAATAGAGAAAAAGTTAAGAACAAAAAGCCACAAAATAATTAAAGATTAAAATTTAGTTTCACATTTATACAAATAAAAGTAAATACTTTTTTGACATATATAGGAAAACAGAAAAGACTATTATTTTGGATAAAGAAACTGAAAACACAATAAATGCAATAAAAAATTAATAATTAAACTTGTAATATTTCAAATTATGGTACATAACCACCAAATGTTCTACATTATCAGTAGACAGGGCATTTCCCTTACTACTATAAATTTGGTCTACCTCTGAAAATACGTTCAGAATAAACAGTTGTAAAAGGTGCACATAATCTAAAAAGTTATTTTTTTTTCCTACTATACAAATGGAGTGTCAGTTACATGAGTCTTTTGTTAAGAAAGCCTGTACCAATTCTTCATGAGGAGATTTGAAACTAGTACTAGTGCCACAAACTTTTTGCTCATTCGCAATCTCCTCAAAACAGTGCCAGAAAATAGATGAACTTTTTGCTGGTACCGTCTACTTTTGGTTTGTCTATATTATTATTCTCGTGTATTTTTTGTTTCGTTGTTTGATCTTCAAGTTCTAGATCATCTACACTCATCAATTTTAGAGCTTGCTTTTTAAGGCATCCTTTAATCAAACACTTATAATTTTCATAGAAAAAGGTTAGTTTATAGCGAGGATCAACAGCAGTTGTCATAAAACAATCAAAATTATCTTGGACTTCATTTTCAATAATCCCTGCGATTCTGTTTTTTATTTTTTACAATTTTCTTTTTTTTTTAATGAGTTAATTTATTTATACTACCGTATTTACTCGTGTATAGGGTGCACACGTATATAAGGCGCACCCCTACTTTACAAGTAAAAATGGCGATTTCTTAAAATCTCGTGTATAACACGCACCATAAATTTAATACGCTAATGAAGAATGACCAAATGAATTTTAGTAAAAAAAAAGTCACAACAAACATTACAGCAGACAAGAAAACAAGACGAAAATGCATTTTTAGAATTCGGGTTGTAAGAGAATGATGAGAAATAGGAATGAGTGATGGTAAAGAGAATCGCTAATTAGTGTTTAGATAATGTCACTAGTTCTGTTGTATAAAAACTGCAAGGAATGAAATAAATATGCAGTAATACTTCAATTAAGTAACATTTTCAGAGTTTTAATATCTTCTTAGAATATTTTCTTGTTTCATATGTATATCGTTCGACTGCATCCAACAGTAAAAAAATATTCCGTGTATAAGACGCACCTAAGAGTTTTGCCCAAATTTTTTGAAAATAAGTGTGCCTTATACACGAATAATTACGGTATATATGTACATTATATAGATATGTACACATGGGTATAGATAAATGCAGACTTGTATAAAACCAAAAACTTTCTGCGCACGTAATATCGGGTCAAAACTTTCTGCAAATTTAATGTTGGGTGTAATTTGCATTTTTTGTGCACTTCATGATCGTGATTAGTGTTTTTAATGCGATTTATGAATGAAAATTGCGTTTTTAGAGCGATTTATGGAAGTAATTCACGTTTTTTACGCAAATAATGAATCTAATTCACACTTTACGCGATTCATGGACTAATTTGTGTTTTTTGAGCTTTCTGTCGACGAAATTACCGTTTTTTGATCGATTTATTGACGTAATTTGTGTTTTTATGCGATTTATGAATGTGATTCACTTTTTTACACGATTCTTGGTTGTAATTCGCATTTTTTTGTGATTTATGAACATTATTCGTGTTTTTTTGCACAATTCATGGAAGTTATTTGCGTTTTTTGAGCAATTTATGAACGTAATTTGCATTTTTTAAGCGATTTATGAACGTAATTCACGATTTCTTATGCAAGTCGTGAACTCATTATGCAAATTATTAATGCAATTCACTATTTTTTATGTGATTTATAGGCGTAATTCACGTTTCAGCTTTCTGCCGACAAAATTTGTGTTTTTTGAGTGATTTATGATCGTAATTCACATTTTACTGCATGATTCATAGACATAATTTGCATTTTTCATGCTATTTATGAATGTAATTCTCGCTTTTTTACACGATTCATGGACGTAATTCACGTTTTAAGCGATTTGTGGACGTAATTCGTGTTTTTTATGCGATTTATGGACGCAATTCGCGTTTTTTGAGCGATTCATGGATGTAGTTTGAGTTTTTTATGCAATTTATGTATGTAATTTGCATTTTTTACATGATTTATGCACGAAATTCATATTTTTTTACACGATTTATGGATGAAATTTATGTTTTTAACGCTGTCTTCAGACGAAATTCACATTTTTTATTCAGCCTTTGCACGAAATTTACTTTTTCATGCGATATTTGTAAAATATTGGTTTTTTTAACAAGATTCTTTGTTAAGATGCACGTTTTTTATGCAATTATTTGTCGAAATGCATGTTTTTACGCGATTCTTTATTAAAATTCACGTTTTTTTTTTTAAGGTTTTTTTGACGACATTTACATTAACAGTAAATAATTTGTTCATAAAATTGAGGTAATTTTTTTTTGTTGTTGTTGTTTTTTTTTTGTTTGTTTTGTTTTTAAAAAAAAAAAAAATACAAAAATAAAAATTGTTTTTTTCTTAAAATTTTCTGCAAACTTCATAAAATTTTCTGCGCACGGCGTGTGTTTATATTATACAACTCTGGATAAATGTAAACAGGTAAAAAATTACTAAATTTGTCAATAAATTGCAGGGAAAAAAGGGCAAAATTCATTAATGGTCTGAGTAACATCACAAAAATCATTTATCATTCAGGGGAAAATCACTAAATTCCTCAATCAATCACACGAAAAAAGTGCAAAAGTTTCTACTGTAGTATGAAAAAGTTAACATTATTAGTTGGATTAAACTCTCGTCAAAAAAAAATAATAATTAATTAATTAAAAATAACACTTATCTTTTCCAAACAATCTTCTTGGTAGATTTATCTAAAATGGTCTGAAAATATGTCATGAAATTTTGTTGTTTGAAAATACTACTGTAAATTAAAGTAATGCAACTGAAACATGTAAAACATATAATTACCTATCTATTGATGCCTTGTGGGCAGACAGAAAAAAGATAGCTCGGAGCTCCATTACTTTCTTCATACTCCAATGATGCACAATTGCAACATTTTTTTAAGTAGTTACAACATCGCTCAACACCTCTTAGAATAGCATTCATTTTCTGAAAGAATCACAAGTAGAAATCACATTTTCAATTTTGGCAGTATTGTTTATTTTCAGAAATTGCATTCCATTAAAAAATAATAATAACAATAATCAGAAATAAAACATTCTATAATAGGGGTGCACAAACTTTTCAAGAGGAGGGCCACTTACAAATATATCTAGGTGGTCGAGAACCACATCATTAACATGGAGGAATTTCGAAGAGGTCATCTACTGACTTATAATCTGATAAAAAATATGGTTTCAGAGGGGAGTGGGAAGTTTTTTATTTTAAGTTTGCTTACCCAGTCAAAATATCCAATTCATTGGTAAGAATATATCTGCAGTTTTGATGTTTGTACACATAACAATTAAAGCAAGTATTATTTTCAAGATATAATAATATTCCTTGACTTTATTTAGGAGAGTAAATTTAGGGTACTTAAGTATTAACGCCACTGTAGCAGAACTTGCGTTAATGCGCCAATAACGAGCAATCTTGTAGTTATTGCATGTGCACAAAAATAATAGCGTCAAAAATGAGCAAAAAAAAAAAAAAAGCACTAAAAAGTAGTAAATGGCGTCAGAAGTTAGCAAAAAACAAGGCAACAAAGAATCCAAAAGTTAACTGCGGTGGCGTTAATACGTAAGTACGAAATTTAGTTTTATTAAAAGTGTTAAAAAATAAACGTAAGTGGCTAGTGCCGAAAGAAAAGTGAACTTTCACAACGAAGGAGCCGATGATTAAGATTTTTCCATTACTGATCAATGAAATTCCTGCTTCTTCTGCACCCAATTAATAAAATTAAAAAATTTTCCATTTTTGATTGACCAAATTTGCGATTTTTGTGAAACCAATTGTCAATATTCGCGATTATTCGAGGCTGATTGCTGAAATTCACAATTTTGCTGAACCTGATCAACAAGATCTGCAATTTTTACAAAGACAATTGAGAAAATTCACGAGTTTTATAAAGCAAATTGAAAAAATTCATGAATTTTATGAAGCCAACTGAGAAAATTCATGAATTTTATGAAGCCAATTTGAGAAAATTCATGAATTTTATGAAGCTGACTGAAGAAATTTGTAAATTTTATGAAGCCGGTTGAGAAAATTGACAAATTTTAAAAAGCCGATTGGCAAAATTGACAAATTGTATGAAGCCAATTGAAAAAATTTAAACTTAAAATAAAAAATTTGCAGAATTTTGAATTTAAAATCATGTAACGAGCAGTTTTGCTAAAATAAACAAGTAACTAATACTAGAACACGTACAAATATCAAATAAGAGCATGCAAGAAAAAAAAAGCATAATAATAGAAGCGAGCTTAGAAATAAATACTCAGAAGATTATAAGAATATTCTTATAAAGCAATAGCATATTGATTTTTTTTTTTTTTACTGCTACTGTTAGTACAGAAAAATAAATTTAGCAGCTTTATCAGTCGATTTCTAATTTTCAACAATACAAAACCAAAAGGCGGTTAAGCATTCATTCCACTCAGGGTTGGGTTTCTGACGTCAGAAACTGGTTTTTGACGTGACAAGTGTCAAAAACTGGTTTAAACCATCAAAAACTGGCTTAAAACGTCAAAAACGTGTAATGCGCTTTAGACATTTTAAGAAGAAGAGAGAAACATTGAGTAATTTTTTATTTAAAATTTAATTATACTGTAATTTAATAATTACAAAAAAAACTAAATTACTTTAATTGCAATAAAACACTGTTTTTTAGAATGTTCAAACAGAAGAAAATGATTTTGTACAGTTAATAATCTGGATCAATTTTACCCCACAGCATCCTATAGCACTTAACCAATTTAGCACATTTATTTACACCCAAATGGTTTATGAGGTTAGAGTGTATGAAGCCAAAGTTACAAAATACTATCTCAATTGGTGCTGAGCTAGCAGGGCTTGATAGCAGAAGCACTGCTAGTTGAGCAAGTTTAGAGGCAAGCCAAATTTTCAGATTTATGACAATTTTTTTTTCTTTTTTTTTCAGAAATGATAATATACAATACAGTAAAAGTTAATTTTTAATATTACATCTAATATTGTATATTTGTGATAGATGTTTAATGTGAAATTTTACAGATCAGTGTAGTATTTGAGGTTTCTGACAAGAGGTTTTAGCCATGATGGTTTAAACCACGGTTTTAACCGGATAAAACCGCACACTGTCAAAAACTTGCCAACCCCGATTCCACTATTGCAGTAAAAAACTAGCTGATCATTAATTCTACAAGTTTTTCCGCAGCGTTGAAACCAGGGAGTGACCTCCCCCCCCCCTCCCACACACCCTGCAACAATGAGAAATTTCTCAGAAGATTTGAGATTTCGTGCTTTTATTGATAAAGAAGTTCCCCCGATATTTCATCCGGAGCCACAGAAAGCCCTCTCGGATGCACACATGCATGTCGTAATATCAATGTATAATAATATCACATAATTTACATAAATGATTAAAAGGTAACATTTTAGGCAATAGAAAAATCTATATTACACAAAATGCTTGAAAAACAGCAAATCAGATGTCAAAAATTAATATTAGCTGTACTTTAGCTCAAATAAAAATAATTGTAGGACACAACGTTTTTAAACAAACTTGGGAACAAACTAAGATGTTAATTTTTCTTTTTTCAACTGCTAGTACAGAAAAATAAATTTAGCAACTTTATCAGTCGATTTCTAATTCTCAACCTTGCCAAACTAAAAGGCAGTTAAACATTCGTTTCATTATTGCAGTAAAAAGTTAGCTGATCATGAATTCTATAAGTTTTTCGGCAGTGTTGAATTCTGGGAGTGACCCCCCCCACACACACACACACACACCCTGGAGCAATGCAATATTTCTCCAGAATATTTGAGATTTCGTGCTTTTACAGATCAAAAAGTGCTCCCCACCCCTCACACAGAGCCACAGAAATCCCTCCTGGATGCACATATGCATTTTATAATATTAACAATATAATAATATCACACAATTTACACAAATGATTAAAAGGTAACATTTTAGGCAATGAAAAAACCTATATTACACAAAATGCATGGAAAACGACAAATCAGACATAAAAAAATTAATATTACCAGTGCTCATAAAAAAATAATAACAGCAGGACACTACATATTTAAACAAACAAACTTAGGAACAAACTAACTGCTAGTACAGAAAAATAAGTTTAGAAGCTTTATCAGTTGATTTCTAATTTTTAAATATACCAAACCAAAAGGCAACCATTCGTTCCACTATTGCAGTAAAAAGCTAGTTGATCATGATTAAAACAAAGCTAATTTAAATTAACAAATACTAATGCATTCACAATGTTAAAAGCAAAAGTTCTGCACCACACAGTTGTTTAGTTACCACATTTAGAAATTTTTTACATAATATAAAGCAGCAATAATTGAAAAATTAAGAATTTACAATTAATAAATTATTTTACAAAACCAAACTACATCTATTACATATATACCTATCGAAACAATGCATTATTCGGCATTGGAAATCGTTTAAAATCTGTTTACGCTTCATATGACATTATTCATATACTAATAAATGCATTAAAAACGTTTAATGTGTTCCAGGCAATCCAGAATACTGCTGCAAATTTAAAATACATTTTCTAATCAGTAAAAAACAAACATAACTTTGGACATGGACCGAAAAGTTTGACATGAAAAAACATGTTTATAAAGTGATTACTTAAAATGATTAAGATTTCATTAAGTATAAAACAGAAAAATACATACCTAAATAAATCCATTTGTTTCACTTTTCAGGTAACTATAGCACGAAATACACATTCTTTTCCTTGGGAACTGCGGCAAACAATCATTTCATCTTCAATTCACACGCGGCGATAATGTCTGTAATGTAAACATCCGGCGTCCCGTTCAAGATGGCGCGTCACTTGTTGCCATCTCTTGAATATTAAAAAATGGATCATCGGCGGTTCTATTCTAGGGAATTTGAGTATCCAATTTGGGTTGACGTATGGGGGGGGCCATTTGGGTTACAATTTTTGCTCATTTTGGAATCATTTTTGCCGAAAGATCTGATTTGGATATGATTTTACCCATTTTGGTTATTTTATAATCTTTTTAACCTAAATTGGTTACTAGTTCAATTTGGAGTTGTTCTATTTTGGTATTTCATTTTTACAGAGTACGAGCACACATCCGTTACAAATTTTCTTGTGTAACTGAAACCCAGATTACAGATAAAATTTTAGCAAGATTCCTGTAATTTTAGTAGTTTTTATTGTAAAGTCATAAATTTCTGTAGATTTATCAAAACTTGTTTTGTAGATTTGCGTCTTTTTCTATGCAGTGTACAGAAAACATCTTAGTAAGCATACAAATTTCCGTAATTATACATCTGTAAAATTAAAGATTTTTTTTTTTTTTTTTTTTTTTTTTTTTTTTTTTTTTTTGTAGAAAGATTGGTAACAATGAAACAAATCGCTTTAAATTTATTTACAATAGTGAAAAAAAATTAATTTCTACTATCTAGATGATTTTTATTGATATTGAAATGGTCTTAAAAAGAAAAAAAGTGTGTATTTTCCGCATGTCAGCAAGCTAAATGTTTCGCCGTGGTTTGGGATGTTATTCAAAAACTAAGATCAGAATTGATTTTTTGAAGGCTAAAAAAGGAGACATATTTTCATTGACATGTTACAACACCACTGTTTGAATACGAGTGAAACATTAGACAGATTTAACTATATTTTTAATGAAGACAAAAACTCAATTCAATCCTAAAAATAAGAAGAAATGATTTGAATGTAATAGGATTTCCACACCTGATCGATCAAACCAAAATCCTATAGGGAATGTTTGCACCATTATGATGCGCAGTATACTGGGTGAGCAAAAAGTTCCTGGAAACTTAAAAAATTCGTAACGGCCGGAAAATAACCGAAATAAAAAACGGTTTGCAGGGTAAGCATCTGAAGATAACGGGATTTTTTTAAGACAGCAAAAAAAATAACTCAAAAAACATCCCGCAGATGACGCTGGAAACATTCAATGGGAATAGGAAAATGACACATGTATAAGAACCTGCGCTGCTAATCCACAATTAGTCACGATTGAGAGCCATGTACATGATCATGGATCGGTCGCTGGTTCCTGGTTTACGAGAAATAACTTCACCAACAAAGTTTTATCCTTCACACTCAGTAGCCTTGATCAAGCATACAGCTGTTACAATTTTTTTAAGTTTCTACGGACTTTTTGCCCACCCAATATACCGAAATAATTTCTAATTTTAAAATTTAGTTTGGGAATTATCACATTGCCTTCTAATGAATGATTCGATAATTTCAATCTTGATTTCTCTGATGAAAATTCATTGAAATGAATTAAATTTAATTAATTGATGAAAATTAATTCAATAATTTGCGACGCAATTTCTCAGATGAAAATTAATTGAAAAAATTAATTAAAAAATAATTGCTAAATATACAATATAACTCGAAATTCATGATTCAATAAAATTTACACACAAAAAGAACAATCTTTATAAATCTATTTTATACATTGATAACATTTTCCAGCATTGTGTTATTAATTCTAATACCGAAAAGAAAAAAATTACTACCAGCTATCTAATCTATTTCACTACACAGAAAAATTAGCGATGCATTCCGTATATTCTAAAGATATATATGATAATAATAAATATATTTTATGAATCAGCTACTTTTTATACTGCATTGATAAATAGAAAAGGGTTACCATAAAGAGAAAAAAAAAACCTCATTAGTTTTTGCCTTTTTGTACCAAGTTAATTGGTTTACGTTGCTTCTTTTAATAGAGCTGATGCACGATTGTAGGCTCCGTAATAAAATCAGTAGATATTGTGAATAAAAGGAGTGATTCATGCACATTTCAACATCGTTTTATTGTAGGAAAATAATTAATGTTTTTGATCTAAAGCTATATTTGAATTTAAAATCGGTTATATATACATAGTACTTATTCATCAAAATTAATTTCAAGATTTCTTCTATTTGTATGTTTTCGTTTAAAATTGACAAATTTGCATCGCTTCAAAAATATGCATTAAAATATAAATATAATGCATATAAATTTGCATCGCGGTTCCAGTTGACAGAAAACATAATTTTATTTATTCTTTAAGCGCCTTCACAATAAAAAAATATCAAATATACGTATGTGTGTAATATTAAAAAAAATTTCGCCATTTTCTCGTTTCAGTTTCATTCTAAATTCTTTCATTATTCTTTCATTATTGTTTTAGTAATTTACTAATACTTAATTATCGGCTAAAGTTCCCCTTTTTTCTTTAATTCAGCATAATATATTATTTATTTTCCTAAAAAGAACTCAACTGTATTACTTAAATGTCAATCCCTTATTTCCCTGTATGATCAAAACTGGAAGACGGGCGGGAAAAAGGCAGAATGGACTGACCTTATAATTTTAAACAAACTTCCGCCGATTATCAGATTATTTTCGAACCTTTTTTTGGAGTTGCGTTGTATTCCCAGCGGTGTATTTTCAAAGACCCCTTTCAGTTTCCTTATTAATTGCGGTGACACTGATTCAGAAAGGAAATGATTATCTGTGTAATGCATTTTTTTGACGAAAATGATTGAAATAAAAGCATTTTTGTATTTATTCTCGAATTATGGGGATTAGAATAATGTGTGGATTAGCAAGTGAAATTGGGCAATAATAAAGATTTGATGTCGCTCATTCTCGTATATTTTTCATTTATTGAAGAAAACACCAATTAAATTCTCCCATCTGCCGTTGTATGCCAGCCACGACATGGATGGAATTCAATTGTTCTTTAACTAGTAATAATCAAATTTAAATTTTGATGAAGCCTGTGATCACTTTTCATGTTATACACCTCCCCCATTTGTGCTCTAGGGGAGGGCATTTATATGATTAAAATCGATACCTCTCAGGTGGCATATGGTTGGCAAAGCTTGTGATCACTTATTGAAGTTATACACCTTCGGCGAATCCTTTGTCCTCTCAGGGACACTTTTCTAAATTTTGCCAATACTCCTCATGTGATATATAGTTGGGATGCAGTATGCCCACTTTTTCATATTATGCACCTCCTATGCCCCTTTCCCCACCTTTCACACCCCCATGGATCCGGTCAAAGGTTCGTTCGGTTCGAGATTTTTTTTTTTTTTTTTTTTTTTTTTTTTTTTTTTTTTTACAAAATTTTGCTGTGCGTGCACACCGCGTATGATATATGATGCCGTTTACAATGAGGACCCAGTTCGAGATTTCATATTATAAGACTGCATATAAATTAGAGACACCAATGAAAGGAGGGGCTTACTAGAGAGTGAATCCGTCGTGTCTTTATTAACACCGACTCATTCATCTGCAGACGACACTTGATAAAATCGAACCATATATGGTATAAAAGTAATTGCAAACTGGAGTCATCTAGAAACAATTTACATAATCGAAAGTTATCGAGATGGTCATACAATCGAGAAAATCGATGAACACTTCTCGTTATCGCCCATCACTACTTCGGATAAAAAAAGCAAGGACTAATAAGAATTTTTTTTCTATTTATGAACTTTTTTCTATCTATCTATGTCACAAACAGCTTGCTGCTTCATTAAGAATATCGATGATTATGCCTTACATCGATATCACTTACAACTATGATTTATTTTCATAACACGAAAGCATCTATAGTCAGCATTAAACTGTAAATTCAACAATTTTTTTGCAGTGTAGTGGCTCCAAAACTGTTACATGCAAATAAACAAACGGACCGACGGACAGACAAACAGATGGACTTACAGACAGATGAAAAAATAGACAAACATACCGACAGACTAAATTACGACTATAGAGTCTGCATTTTTATACAATTACGAACGCACCTACAAAGGAAAAGAAAAGTAGGCAAAAACGCACACCATTTTCGGAATTCATTTAGGGATGCTAGAGCAGATAAAAGAAAAATTCGTGAAAAAGTGTCTTTTTTTTTTTTTTTTTTTTTTTTTTTTAATCCTTCATTTTTTCTTCTTTCGAATGGTATATAACATTTGCTTTTACGAAAACGCAAAATTAAAACATTTCATTTAATTCAGTTTCTTTATATCATTACAAACATAAAATTAACTCGCTTTTCTCAAAATGGTATTTTTTGAACTTCAATGTACTTTTTTAGAAACGATCACATATTATAAATAAATTTGTTCCAACAAAACAAAATTATTAGAATTGAAGCGTTCATTAAAACATTATTCCTGGAGATACATCAAAGATGAAAAAAAAGAAATAATTTTATAACATTCCGAATTTCATATGAGTTAATTATTTTCAGAACTATAAACATTACTTTTTGTTTACTGTATAGCAAATTACTATATTTATTTTAATTTCAGTCTTAAAAAATAATTAATATACATGCATTTACAATTTCTTCTTGAAGAATGAATACTTCAATATTACTGGTCATTTTTCGTACCTCGTAAATTTTTATGTATTATAAATTTTAAGAAACTAATAATGAAGCAACTTAAATATAAAATGCAGATATTTCTATCACTTCTGAAAGCTAACAACTTTTATCGATCGCCTATATATATCGATACTAAAAATAGAAAAGTCAATTACTTAAAGAAACTCTAATCGAATTTAATTTCAAATAAAGCTGCATCGAAATATTTTTAATAAGATGTGATAATCGATATTCTTCCAAAATTAGATAACTTTTATGGTATAAACGAAATGAAAATATCAGCAAGTAGAGAGAAATCTCATTAAATTCTGTCCATTCAGTAAATAGTTCATTTATCTTTTCGCTTTTTTAGACTCATATCATTAATGAACATAGTAATGGAATCTATATAATATTCGAAAATTCCAAAATGTTAGTAAAAATTCGTTGATTTTTTTTGCTTCTATGCACTCTGCTGAAAGCAGGTTATTAATCCTTTTATGTTTACCTATTCATAATAAATATAGAATATGTCTTGACTTTAAAAGTAATTACTTTTAAAATTTAAATTAAAGTTTGTAGTCATAATTTCAGTAACAATAATTTCCATTCATTTTATGTAGTATGATAATGCTAAGGTAGAGTTTAATTATAGTTTATTATGCAAATATTGAACTATTTTTCAACAAGATTTGAATAATTATCTGGAATATAATGCCTTTTTAAATTATATTATCTGTTATAGACGTATAAAGCAATAACAGCGTTAAGTTGTTAAAAGAATTCTAGGAAAGAATTCTGTTCTAATGAAGAAGGATTTTCTAAATAACTTCTAAAATCCTTTATTCGTGAATTTTCTAAATATGATGCATATTTAAATTTTTTTGATATTGTGGAACTTCATATAAAATTATTATAGTGTAATTTACAAACTTTTAAATCTAAACTTTATAAAATTTGTTATGAATTAAATATTTCTGAACTTTCGCTTTCAGTTAAATCACAATTAATCATTCTATACTGTCTTTACAAAATTATTATTAAAAAAAAACTCTTAATGCTGCTCTCAACTGCTCGGCTCAATAAGCGCAAAATGTTTTGAAATATTTACAAATTCCTTTTTTAACGAAAAGATATAAAAATGGAAAGATTGACTATAAAAGCGATTTGGAATCGAACTTTGTTTTCCATTTTATGATAATCAAATTACCTATCGAGTTATAAGTGATTTCGATCACGTAATCACGCGTTTTAATTAAATTCCGTGCATTAGCTATTGAGATAGAGTACCCACAAAATTTGTGTCACATACAGACAGACTCACATATAGACATTTTGTATGTCTGATCCTTAAAACGTGTAAGTCCGTCATAAACTGGAAGTCTATCATTTTTACGAATCGAATACTTTCTTTTTGAAATGATAGAACAAAGTAAAAGAATGTGTTTTCTACGCGTCAATAAAGTATATAATACATAAAGTTATCATTATAGGGGAAAAAGAGGAGTCTGACACATGATATCGTAAGATTTATCTAGGGGTAGGTGGATTTGCCTTTTGATATCGATATCATTTTTGACCCAATCAAAATAATCTCTATTTATTTGTAACGTGGTCTTTTGTTCAAATTACTATACCATCATTTTTTTATTCCCTTATCTATTTTTATGAAAATACAAAGCTATCATTAAAATCACTAAATTACTATAAAATTATCAAATTCTAAAATATGGTATAGCCCAATGTTTGACATTTCTATTCATCTTCATATGTGTATGCATATGGTTCGGGAAACCTTATGTGAAATTTATTTGAAATAAAGCTTGTGTTTTCTAATAAATAGAAGAGGAAGAATGTTGTCCACTTGTTTTGCCGATAAGAATTTCTATGTGTCCCCCCCCTCATCCCTTCTTCGTTCGAGAGGCAAGTTCAACAAGATTTTATTACTGTTCAATGCACTATGTAACAAAAAGCTATTATAAAATACTTTTAAATGCCATAATTTCGGGTGTATAAGCCGCGGATCAAACAATTCTTTTTCGACCCAGAATTTTTTTTTTAAATGAATGTTACTACTTAGATCGCCGTAAATATTTGTGTTCAATCACTAAATAAGATTTCTGGGTCCAAAAAGAATTGTTTGAGCCGCGGCTTATACACCCGAAATTACGGTAGTAACTTTTAAAAAAAGTTTTATTTAAATACAGCGATATTTTATTAAATTATCCAACTTTGAATCAATAAAGTTTGCGAGGAATAAATTTAACCAGTTTTGTATATTACTCCAAAAAAAAAACTAAGTTCGAAAAATATTTTTTTAGACTTTGACATTGATATCATCACCGGTAGGGGGGAGGGTAGAATGGATGATAACGTATGATATCCATAGGGAGGGAGGGGAACAAAAATTACCAAAAAGTTCATAACGTTATATTTGCACATTCCCTCACTGTAAAAATTATCCGTTAATATGCACAAATTTTACCGTAAAATTCTACGGAATACTTTCATTTTTCCGAAAAAACAGTAGAACTTCCGTTAATGACATTTTCATATTATGAATACAGTAAGTTTTCCGTAAATTTTCTGGAAACAGAGAAGTTTCGTATTAAAACAGTATAAATTCCATAAATAACTCTAGTGGCGCCATCTATATCTGGGATAGAAAAACATTATAGAGTTGATTTATGAAACACTTTCTATAATAATTTTCTTTATTCTTTTCTGTTTTAATAGCTTATGAAGCTAACATATTTTTATAATATTAAAAAATAATAAAAACTATAAAATTTTATTAATCTTTTTTAAGTTTGAGATTAGTTAGTTAGTTTATTTTCAGTTAGTTTATTTCTATTATGATTTTTAAATAATGTTTATCTCATTTATAGTATAATTTTTAGAAAGTCCGTAGGATATTTTAAAATGGAAAAAAAATTCTACTTTTAATTTTAATATATTTTTTAATCTATCCACTTTAAGAAATTCGCACATAAAATTTAAAACATCTGAATTACATTAAAGAAACTATTATAATGTTGGTGTTTATCTATGTTATAAAAAAACAATAAAGGAAATTTATTTTAATAACCCGTAGTAATTATCTTTATTGAGATTAAAATCGATCGTCATACAAATACTTTGTAAAATAGATGTTTTTTTTTTTTTAAGTATGTTAGTATCCTTTCAAAAATAAATAAGTAAATAAATATGAATAATATTACAATAAACTTTTTAAAATCTTCTTAAAATGAAGGAAACAAAACTTTATGCATTCAACTCTTAATACATGTAATATTTTAAAGTCTAAAATTATTTTTTTATAGAACTGATATTAAAAACTAAATATTCGAAATCATGGAAATAAAATATGTTAAGTATTTAGAACTGCACACGCAACAGAAAATAATTCTCTACAAAAATTAATGCCACGTTCAACATAAAGCTTTTGCTTTATAAAATCATTCAAAATAAGTAAAGATATTTGCAAGCTCTGCATGTATAACTGTGGCGTAATGGTACTACACTACTGCAAGCTGCTATAGGACAGGTGCCTGGTTCGATCCCCATCGAAGGTAAGTGACATTTCTTCACTGTTGTTTAAATTAAATGTATGTGATCTAACCTGATGTCTATTTGTCAAAAGAATAAAAATCATAAACATGCCAGTTTGTCCTTGAAAATTCTTTTTTGGCTTTCAAGCGAAAATTTTTATATAAAAAAATTATGTAAAAAACAGAAATATTTTGCAAAAAAAAAACGAATTTTTTTTTTCCTTAAGAAAACGGAAATAGTACTGGCGTTTAGATTACCAGTACTATTTCCGTTATTTAACGGAAAAAAAATTTTACTGTGCTGAACACTCTGCAATGGTTTGGAATGCTTTTTATACAAAAAGTATGCTTAGAATTGACTTTCTTGAAGGCTAACAAAAGAGTGATACTTCCATTCCATTCACATGTTACAACGCCACTTTTTGAATCAGAAAGAAACATTTGATTCACTCTTAAAGATACACTGTAAAAGAAAAAGGGACAATTTCACGGAGATTGTGTCCCTAATAGCATGCATGGTCACAATGACGTCACCGTGATGTCACTGTGAGTCACTTTGGTCACATCACATCTGTGACCAAAATGCTAATACTCAGTGACATCACATTGTGACTGAGATGTGACTTTCTTAAAAGTCTTTAGAAATTTATAAATATCCTTCATAACATGTTATTTACTTCAAAAAACATGTTTCTGGCAATTTAAATATCGTCGCTTTTGTCGCAGTTTCGTCACAATGTTGATGTCAAATTAGTCGCAAATCAAATCACACATTTTTCACAAATTTGTCACATTGTGACCACTTTGTGAA
Organism: Maratus speculifer; assembly: GCA_964019185.1. Lineage (NCBI taxonomy): Eukaryota > Metazoa > Arthropoda > Arachnida > Araneae > Salticidae > Maratus > Maratus speculifer. The sequence goes on from OZ025290.1 coordinate 416,394,107, forward strand.
ACGTCACAAAAGAGCTCTAAAACGGCCATAACGACTTCACATTTTAGTCACTGTGACTTCAAATCGACGTCACGTGACGTCACATCGACAATCGATGGTCACAAAGTCACAATGTGACTTCACAACGACGTTGCAGTGACGTCACCATGCTTTACGGGGTTAGAAAATGTTAGTCATAACAAGGTAATTGCGTGAGAACATCCTCATTTGTTTACTATGTACATTCAATATAAATAGATAGGTAAGTAGGTAAGTAAGATTGACTTACCTTCATATTCTTTTATATCAGAACAGTCCATCAATAGCATCATTTTCAAGTATTCATTGATCGTATCATCTTGCTAAAATGTAGTCTTTTCATTTAATGAAGGCACAAAACAGGACATCATTGGAAAAAAGAATATTGTATTAAACCTTGATTAAATATATATTGAGCACTCATAAAAAGCTCCTTTCTGTATCGTTACATTTTTATATCTGTGAAATGTACAAGAAAAACATTATTATCAACATCAAAATAAAGATTTATGAGTTAATAGTTTATATCATGTAAAACAGTTAATTAAAAGACATACATTGTTCCTAATGTTGTTTTTGACAGTTTTCCTTACATTTGAGTCTTAAAAATCATATTAATGATCTGTAGATTACAATTATATAAACTGTGTGATGATTTGTTTACATTATGCCGTTCACTTTTGATCATAAATGTAATTGTTCAAAATTTATTGCTTCTTTCTTACATGCTATTTAAAATTATATTTATGGATTAAATTAATTTACAAGCTTGATTTATTTTACTGAATATTCATTTGGAGATTACGTTGCGTAACATCTGACAAGAAATTGTCCAGGCAATCGGGGCGCCAGAACAATTCACTGCTTTTTTAACAAAAAAAATTCCAGAATTTTTTTTTTTAGAAAAAAAGGAAACATTTCTAAAATTTACGAAAATTTTTCTGTTAAAAAACAGTGAAATGTACTGACGTCCCGATTGTCAGTACAATCTAATATAAAATCGTCCTTGGATTTTTAGTGTACACGGAAAAATGATTTGAATGTAATAGGATTCATACACTTGATAAATCAGACAAAAATCTTACTAAACAAAAACTAATTTGCTGAACAAATTAAAAAAAAATTATTTCCTACACTATTTAAGCCCAAGAAGGGACAGATATTTGTAGGATTATAGGGCAACATGAGATTTCTCAGCAAATACACAAACATTGTGAGGTATGTGAAATTTGCACTGATCCATTTTCCTTCAGAGTCATCTCACTAGAGGGCAGCACTAGAGCTGTCCCATGCAACTGTACATCCAACTATGATAGTGAACTTTAAGCAAGTAAGTATGGAGACTAGCGCCAGATGGCAGCACCAAACATTTAAAATCTCCATACATATGAACATAAATGCAAGCTCAGCTGATTGCCTTTGTTTCAAGAGGTTGAGAACTTTCAGATACTTTTGAAGGACCCTTAGTTTTGAAATAGGTCCTCAGAGGGAAAGACATGCCTTCCCTTTCTGTGTTTTACCTTTATGTAACAAAGGAAAGCTAATCCAGCTTCCTGAAAAAAATACACTGAGAGGACCTGTCTTAAAAATTCAATATTACTGTTCTTAACATTAATCTAACTACATTTTATTTTGTTTGTTTTAGTATAATAATCAAGAAATAAATTTTTCAAGTGTGTTATATGCGTGTCAACTGGATTTTCTTGTTCCACCTTCTACACAAGTACAATGTGTCTTCCATTATTGCCTTCTGTTTACTATCTACTGTGATCAGGTAGGATCTATCCAATTTTATACTTAGTGACATTGTGGAATAATACTGAAATTAACAATAATTTCTTCTATCACTGTTCCCACATTCAACAGATTATGAGACTGAAAAGGGAACGTGATAGACTTTTTTACCTTTAATAAATAAACAAAACAAACCCAGTAATAAAAAAAAAACTGATTAACATTTTATTTTCATGTATGATATATTATATATAAGTTATATGATTAATACTGAAAAATACTGAACTGATATTATATAAAATAAATAAGTAAGGAAAGTCACGGAACTTCCTTACAAGAGCAATCAATTTATATTATATATTTATATATTAATTATATGCTAAAGTGTATAAATTGCTGAGTAACTGATTTATTATTGATTTATCAAGATACATTGTTTAATATATATATACACAATGGCCATGAGTAGGGATCTCACCTCCATTGAGAAACTAAATAATTCTAATTATTCAAATTGGTCCTTTAAGATTCAAAATTTGCTCATCAAAGATGATTTATTTAAATTTGTCCTTAATGATCCACCTGAGACACCAGACGAAACATACATACGTGACAGCGCGAAAGCAAAGGCCATTATTAACTTAAGTATCGAGGACAACCAGATAATTCACGTAAAGCACTTAGAAAACCCCAAACAAATTTGGGACAAATTAAAAGAAATTCATTTACGTGCTAATTTGAGCTCCAAGCTCTTCTTACTGAGAAAATTTTATTCTCAGAAATTACCTGAGAATGGCAACATGATAGATCATATCAACGAAATACTCACGATCAAAGATCGTCTCTCTGCAATAGGAGAGGATATTAAGGAGTCTCACATTGTTGCTATCCTCTTGTGCTCACTCCCACAGTCTTACGCACCATTGATAACTGCACTCGAAAGCAGAGATCAAGAGGATTTAACAATTGATCTCATTAAAAATAAATTAATTGGAGAATTTACGCATCGGGTTGAAGCTAAAAATGCAAATTTGCACCCCAGAGACACAGCGTACAACGCTGAAACCAGATATATGGGTTCCCGTCCCAAAGGTACTGCATACAAAAATAATAATTCAAACAGATCTAAAAAATTCTGTAACTTTTGCTCCCGTAACGGCCACATCAGAAGCGAATGTTTCCAATTGAAAAATAAAGAAAAACAGAATTCACAGAAGAATGCTTATAAAAACGAATTCAACAAAAATAAAACTTACAATAATAACAATAAAGGCCAAGACAATAAAGACCACTCATCCAACTACTGTTTCAACAGTAAGATAGAAATTATGGATGAGAAAAACGAATCGGATCTTCCTCCTTCCCCGATAGAACACACACTTAAAAATGAACTGGTACTAGTAAACAAATTACATGAAACTAACCCTCATTCATACATAATCGACTCAGGTTGTACTAGACATGTTACGTCCACAACAGAGCACTTCACAACATTTAAACCCGGAAATTTCGGTAACATTACCATTGCTAATGGGAAAAGATTAAACTCTCAAGGTATGGGCGATGTAACACTTAACTCAGGTCTAAAAAATAGCATAACTCTCAAGGATGTTCTTTATTGTCCGGAATTAAAGGGTAATCTTTTGTCAGTTAAAAAGGCAATTGATAATGATATAAAAGTAATTTTTGAAGGAGAAACATGTTTATTTGTCAAAGACAACAACACTATCTTGACCGCAAAATTGAATAATAATCTTTATGAGATAAACCCAACGGACGAATATGGTTACATTTTAAGTACACAAACATCATGCGATAATGAAAATTGCATTTACATTTGGCATCGCAGATTAGGTCATAAAAATTTTGAAGCAATTAGACATTTAGTTAACCATAAGCTAGCAGAAGGGATAACCATAAACAATTGCAAACACAAAACATACTGCACTAAGTGTATCGAAGGTAAACTATCAGTTTCGCCTTACCCTAAATCGGCTAAAAACAGAAGTGTAGAAATCTGTTCCCGAACACATTCGGATATTTGTGGACCCATGGAAACAATGACCCCTGGCGGGAAGCGCTATTTCATAACATTCACAGATGATTATAGTAGATTTACTGTAACGTATTTGTTAGCACATAAATCTGAAGCGGTAGAAAAGCTAAAGCAATATGTAGCCCTTACGAAGAATAAATTTGGAAAAACAATTAAATCTATAAGATCGGATAATGCCAAAGAATACCTTGGTGAAAATTTCGAAAAATACTTAGCTGAAAATGGCATTGAACGGGAATTAAGCGTACCTTATTCAAGCCCTCAGAACGGCGTCTCAGAGCGGAAAAATAGGACAATTGTGGAAATGGCACGTACTATGCTTTCTGACGCGAAATTACCTAGGCAATTCTGGGGCGAAGCAGTAATGACGGCCACATACCTAATTAACCGACTACCTACTAATGCAAACGAGAATCGCGCAACACCATACGAGTTATGGAATAACCGAAAGCCCGACCTATCTAATATCAAAACATTCGGATGTAAGGCATTCGCCTACATAGATAAATCAAAAAGAACCAAATTTGACGAGAAGGCTATTGAAGGAGTATTTATGGGTTATGATTTTCGTAGTAAAGGGTATAGAATTCATACCGGAAATAATAACATAATGATCTCGAGAACCGTTAAATTCCTTGAAGAGGGCATTGATCGGGAAGAAATTAATGACACGACAGAAATCGAAAACAGTGCGCGATTACCTACCGAAAGTATCGAATTTGATTTAACGAATGAGAACGAAGAGAAAATCGTAAATCCAACGCAAAATGATCCCGAACCTAGAAGGTCGCTAAGAGAAAATAAAGGTATACCACCGAACCGTTTTGGAATAACAGCTAACCTATGCAAAATTGAAGAACCCAGGTCGTGGGCTGATTTACAAAATATTGAGGACACTGAAATTAAAAATAAATGGTTGGAGGCGACCGATGAAGAAATAAAATCATTGCACAGAAACAAAACTTGGAAATTAATTAAAGCCGTACCCGGTAAACGCATCATAGGTTCGAGGTGGACCTTTAAGGCAAAAAGAGGGGCAGATGGAACCATAGAGAGATATAAAGCGAGATTGGTCGCTAAGGGATACTCTCAAAAATATGGATGCGATTACGACGAAACTTACGCTCCAGTCGTGTCACATACCACACTCAGAGCGTTTTTAAATGCAGCTGTTTATAAGAATCTAGAAGTGACACATTTAGACGTGAAAACTGCATTTCTACACGGCGATCTTGAGGAGGAAGTATTTATGCATCAACCGGAGAGATATGTACAAGTTGGGGAGGAAGAGAAAGTATGTAAGCTAAACAAAGCAATTTATGGCCTTAAGCAGGCAGCTAGGGCATGGAATTTGAAAATTAGTCAGTCGTTAAGAAATTTAAAATTTACGGAATGTGAATCAGACCAATGTCTGTTCAAAAGGACTAAAAACGGAAAAATCGCTTACGTAATTGTGTACGTGGATGACATTCTTGTAGCGGGAAATAAAGATGACACACACGAGATTTACACCCAATTATCTAAGGAATATGAGATTAAAAATTTAGGACCGGTTAATCAATACTTGGGTATCAATATAAAAAGAACAGAAAATGGGAATTTCGAACTTGATCAGGAACATAAGATAATTGAAATCGGAGAAAAATTCAATTTAACCCTTAGTAAACCCACTTACACACCGATGTGCACAAATTATTTCAGTTTAGATCCCGACGGAACACTATTAGATGATAATAAAAAATATAGACAGGCAATTGGGGGGTTACTATACATCGCAACACTGACTAGGCCCGACATATCGGCAGCAGTAAACATATTGGGGAGGAGGAATGAATCTCCAAGACAAACTGACTGGGAAGCTGTTGAAAAAGTCATTAGGTATCTATTGACTACCAGACGAATAAAATTCGTTATTGATAAGTCGAAACCGCCAGTGTTGACAGTCTATAGCGACTCAGACTGGGCGAATGATCGGGACGACAGGAAGTCAACGACGGGGAACCTATTCATGTTGGGCAATAATGTGCTAGCCTGGGCCTCTAAGAAACAATCCAGCGTCGCACTGTCTTCCACTGAAAGCGAATATGTTGCACTTTCCACTGCAACACAAGAAATAAAATGGCTACTCACAATACTCAGTGACTTGGAACTTAACCAAGAATTACCCATAACCGTATATGAGGACAATTTGCCTGCCATTAGATTGACTAAAATCGAAAAGGCACATACCAAGTCAAAGCACATTGACGTGAAATTTCATCACATCAAACACCAGCACGAATGTGGCATAATTAAAATTATTTACTGTCCTACGGAAAAAATGCTAGCTGATGTTCTCACCAAGCCCGTCTCTAAAATTAAACTGGAGAAGCTTAGGCTTCAGTTCCAATTAAAGATGTTGTAGATTTGCTTCGAAAAGGAGGAATGTAGGATTATAGGGCAACATGAGATTTCTCAGCAAATACACAAACATTGTGAGGTATGTGAAATTTGCACTGATCCATTTTCCTTCAGAGTCATCTCACTAGAGGGCAGCACTAGAGCTGTCCCATGCAACTGTACATCCAACTATGATAGTGAACTTTAAGCAAGTAAGTATGGAGACTAGCGCCAGATGGCAGCACCAAACATTTAAAATCTCCATACATATGAACATAAATGCAAGCTCAGCTGATTGCCTTTGTTTCAAGAGGTTGAGAACTTTCAGATACTTTTGAAGGACCCTTAGTTTTGAAATAGGTCCTCAGAGGGAAAGACATGCCTTCCCTTTCTGTGTTTTACCTTTATGTAACAAAGGAAAGCTAATCCAGCTTCCTGAAAAAAATACACTGAGAGGACCTGTCTTAAAAATTCAATATTACTGTTCTTAACATTAATCTAACTACATTTTATTTTGTTTGTTTTAGTATAATAATCAAGAAATAAATTTTTCAAGTGTGTTATATGCGTGTCAACTGGATTTTCTTGTTCCACCTTCTACACAAGTACAATGTGTCTTCCATTATTGCCTTCTGTTTACTATCTACTGTGATCAGGTAGGATCTATCCAATTTTATACTTAGTGACATTGTGGAATAATACTGAAATTAACAATAATTTCTTCTATCACTGTTCCCACATTCAACAATATTAAGATAATTGATTTAGTTATTTCTACATTTATTTATTTTTTTTTTTTTTTTTGAAAAAAATAAGTTAAACCAAGTGAGCATTAAAAAATAAAAATGAAATTCAAACAATATGATACTTAAACATCTTAGATTTTAGCGTCCGCCCAAATGATATCGAAATAAATAATCGATAAAGACTTTTTCAGAACATTTGCTTTTTAGATTGCCTATTCATTTTGTTTACACTTGCTATAAACATAATACAAAATCTACAATACAAATATTTGCAAGTTGAGTTTGGGAAAAGAAATCTTAGATTTATTTCGATATCATTTGAGTGGACTCTAAGATCTAGGGTGTTTAAGTATCATATTGTTTGAATTTCATTTTTATTTTTTAATGTTCACTTGGTTTAACTTTTTTTTTCAAAATATTAATATTAAATGTAGAAATAGCTAAATCAATTATCTTAATATCTGCCCCCTCTTGGGCTTAAATAGTGTAGCAAATAAATTTTGTTTTTTTAATTTGTTCAGCAAATTATGTTTTTGTTTAATATCTCAAGTTTTTTAATAACTACTGCATTCAGATGAACTCATTTCAAAATTAATTGAAAATACCTTCATCAGGACTTCCTTTATATGGTATCGTATCACATTTACTGGCGTAATTTACCCAGGGCCTTACCAAATCTTATGTCTCATTTCCAAATCGTTAGTTTTTTTTTTACATATAGAACTGAAATTTGTACATGCTTCCTGTCTTCCTACCAAATATTTCAAAATTTCTGTTTCTTTTCCAATATGACGTCATAAATGTGCACCTTTTAATTCTTAAAATCAATTTCATTTTTTACGATGTCAAAAATCAAATGTCACTTTTCTTCTCGGAGAATTCTTTTCTTATGAAGTATGACGTCATATTCGATAAAAAAACCTCTTCTCTATACAGAGATGTAGTGGAAGGTATATGGAGGTATCTGCCATATGCCTTCTGGATATTTTTAAGGAACACCGTATACCCTCTGTTTCTCAAGAAAGCTAATAGTATCTGCACTGTATATTTTATGACTACATCACTGCTTGTATATAACTGATATTTATACTTAACAATCAGTACTGATACATTGCGTAGAAGTACAGATCTAGACATTCGCTTCTAGACATTATAATATACCTCCAAAAATACCTTAAGACATAGTATCAATAAATGTTTTTGTTTTATGTAAGACATCATATTTATTTATTTTCTGTATTTCTTTAATTAAAAACTTCTTGATAAATTAATCAATGTTTGAGTTGAAATTCTGCCCAAAATTGGAATTTAACTTCAACAGAATTTCAACAGTGAAAAACATTCATACCGCTATCACAGCTCTGGGCAAGGTTCGACGTAAAAATGTTGGGGACAGATGTAATATATGCAGCACGTTGGCACGATTGGAACAAAATTGCGATTATGTGTCTCACATGCTAACCCGGCTATCATTGTACATTTTTTAATAAATTATTTTTTTGCATTTTCTTTTTCAAAATAGTATAAATTGTTTTGTTCTATTGTTTTTAATGAACTTTCTTTCTATTTATCACTATTTTTTAAATAATAGAAAATGATTTAAAAATATTTATGTGACTGGTATTTGAAAACGAAATTTTCGCCAAATTGGCGTAAAAAATTGCACCAACATGGTAGGTATTAGACATCTGTGCCAAAAGGCAGAGCGTGATGAATATTTTAAATGAGTCTACATTTTATAATTTTATACAAATAATTAATCAAAAGAGTTTTATAAAAATATTAATTAGAAATATAAAAAAAAAGCTACATTTCAACAGAAACTCTTTGAGATGTTTTAAAAATTAAATCGTGTAGTGTGTTATCATTTGAACAATCATTGCAATAATAAATTTAATACAAGTTAATTCAAAATTAAATTTTATCCAATGACTAAATATTTGTAATGTTACAAGTTTAGAAGCGATTTTAAAAACTCGCCAAATTGGAAATTTAAAAAAAAATTATTTGTAAACATTATTGTTTATATTTGTTCACATTTGATTTGAATGATTAGGTTTTTAGAAATGGCTAATTCATTGCAATACCGGCCAAGTAGTCGTTAATTTCTGCCTTAAAAATTGCTAGGAATTGAGTTTGAAGGCCTAGTTCTTCAGATTTACTGATTTCATTACGTACCAATAATGATATACTATTATTCTTTAATACAGTGAAACCTCCAAATAAGGGAAATTTATGGGCCGCAACTTTCGTCCCTTAAATAGAGGTGTCCCTTACTCGGAGTTCCTTACTCAGTGAAACCTACAAATAAGGGACATCTTTGGGACCGCTACTTTTTTCCCTTAAATAGAGGTGTCCCTTATTCGGAGTGTCCCTTATTTGGAGGTTTCACTGTACTATTATTTTTGAAGACTTTTATTTACGTTAATTTATTTTTATTTTCTTCAAACATATAAGGCAGTGAAATTTTAAAAATGTGGTATGGGTACAAAATCCCGGCATAGATATCATATACGCACTGGCTTTGTCGCGATTTTTTCCTGATGCCAATGTGTCAGAAACCTCGCTTTCAAATACCATTTACGTTTATATTTTTAAGTTATTTTCTATTATTTTGAAAAAACGATAAATAGAAAAAAGTTTAATTTGCTTATTTTCTACATTTCTTCAATTAAAAATCATTTTGATCCATTAATCATTATTTGAAAATGTCTATTATAAAAATCATGCATCATATTTATTATTTTCTGCAAATGTTTCTTTTTCTTGGTACCAAATGCTTCAAAATCTCCGTTTCACTTCCAGTATGAAGTCTTAAATATGCTGTTTTTAACTCTTACAAAAAAAATAATAATAATAATAAAATATATATATATTTCTTTTTAAATTACGTAAAAATGATTAAATGCTACAGAAAATATGTCCATTAATCCCTAGATTTTTTTTTATATATTAGAGGAATTTTTTTTTTTTTTTTTTTTTTTTTTTTTACTCAATTAGTTGCTTCGAAGAAAATTTGTGGCAGTGCGTACAAAATGTGGGAAAATGTCAAGTAAAAACTCGTTCAATGTTAAATTCTGTATTAAATTAACATTAAGGAGTCGCACTGGAAATAAATAAGGCATAGCACTACCGTGCTATGCTTTAATAGGGAGCGTTTGCAACATCATGCACATTATTTGCCGAAACAAATGTTAAATGTCCGAAAAGGAAAAAAAAAGAAAAAAGGAAAAAATTCTGAAATTTGCGAAAATATTTCTGTTAGAAAACAGTGAAATGTACTTGCATCCTGATTGTCAGAACATTCTACGTAAAATGGTCCTTTGTTTTTTTAGAATGTATGGAAAAATGATTTGAATGTAATAGGATTCCCACGCTTGATAAAATCGGACCAAAATCTTATAGGAAACGTTTGCAACACCATGCACAATATCTGCCGAAACAATTGTTAAATGTCCAGTATAACTTGAAATTTACAATGCAATAAAATTTACACACAAAAAAAGCAGTCATTCCGAATATACACTGCTCAAAACAATTAAACGATATTTCAAGTTTTGTATCAAATAAAGATATAAACGAAATTTTTTTGCCGAAAATAGAAGAAGAGAATCACAAATGCAAATTTTTCTGGTTTTCAAACTGTGGAGTATGCAAATTTTGAGTTCGACGTCAAAAACGTCGCTTCAGCGACAGCGAATGAAATTTGACTTTCAACTGGATAAAAGAGAATGAAGACAAGGATGATCGGCATTCAGTGATTGGTTTGTTTCGATGAGTACGATGTCTCAGCGAAGTCATTTGACAGATTCAGAAGCTTGGAGAATTGTTGGTAAGTTAGAAGGGGGCTAAACTCAAGCCAAAGTAGCGCAAGCCATTGGAGTGTCACAAAGTGTTATTTCCAGGATCTGGAACCGTTTTTTGGAGAGTGGATGTGCAGGCCGAAGACAGGGCAAGGTCGTAGACGGGCAACAACGCCCAATGAAGATCGGTATTTAGCGTTAACAGTTCGGAGACACCGAAACATGAACGCTACTCTTCTCCAACAACACCTTCGCTCGGCTACAGGCACCACGATTTCAACTCAGACTGTCCGAAACCGGCTCCATGCTGTAGGTCTGTATGCTCGCCGACCGATGGTATGTGTTAGATTAACATCAAGGCATCGTCGCGACCGCAGAGAGTGGGCAACCGACCATGTCAACTGGAGGAGAAATGAATGGAGCAATATTCTGTTTTCTGACGAGTCCCGTTTTTCTGTGCATTCGGATAATAGGCGTATTTTCATCTGAAGGGACCGTGGCAGTAAGAATAATCCTGCGTTCGTGCACGAAAGTGTCAGAGTTGGCGGTGGAGGAGTGTTGGTGTATGGTGGCATCTCCATTGACGGGCGCACTGACCTTTACATCATTCGAGATGGAGCTCTGACTGGTCGCCGATATAGGGATTAGATCCTCAGACCTATTGTAGTCCCTTACGCTGCAGCAATCGGAGATAACTTCATTTTAATGGACTATAACTGCAGGCCACATCGTGCAAACCTGGTGGAGGATTTCCTTTTCGAGGAAGGAATCGTTCGAATGGAATGGTCAGCGTGTTCTCCAGACATGAATCCAATCGAGCACGTTTGGGAGGACGCTCTAGGAAGACAAGTTTCTGGCCGCCAACAACCCCCACAAACTCTCCAAGAACTGGAAAGAGCTCTTCTGGAAGAGTGGGGCATAATACCCCAACTCGTCATTAATAGCCTCATTGAATCCATGCCTCAAAGGTGTTCAACGTTGCTGGCCGCCCGTGGAAACCATACCCCCTACTGAAAATGATTTTCTTTGAAGAAAACACCTTTTCTTATTTTTTTTTTCTCATATGCACAAATTGTGTTTGTTTCCTTTTGTACACAAATGCGCAATAAAATGCATTTTTTTCTGCCAAACATGTGTAATTTATTCTCATATAAACTACTATGTCTGTCGACCATGTATCAATCAGCTAAAAAGTTTCCCATATACAAAATCCACCTAAAATTGCAATATCCTTTAATTGTTTTGAGCAGTGTATTTTAAATATTGATAACATTTTCCAGCATTGTTTCATTAATTCTAATACCTAAAAAAATATAAAATTATTTGCTGCTAAATTTCTAATCTAATTTTATTATACCAGAAAAATAGGCAGTGCATTTTATGTATTTTAAGGATATACAATAATAGATATATATATATAATATGAAAACATGATTTTAAAATATCAAATTATTTATAAAATGCTTATAAGTGATACATTAAAAATAAAATGGCAAAATACCTTTAAAATTTGCATGTTTCGTTTGCTCTAACGGCAACTTTTTCAAAAACAAAAATGTTAAAAGAAAATTTTATTATAAGAGGTAATAAAATTAGATAGTCTCAGATGTCAATTTAATTTTATTGTACCAGAAAAATTGGCAATGCTTCTATGTATTTTAATGATACATAATAATATTCTATGTATAACAGCTGCGAAAGTAGCTTCATTTTGAAGCTATTAATAAAATATTAGATAATAAGCTAATGTTATAATTTAACAATAGATATATTTTATAAATCAGTTATCTTTTATGCAGCATCATGAGTTCCTCGTAGTTCAGGGCGCCGAATGCTTTGGCCACCACTAATATCTTAAAGTTTATTTCGCCATCTTTTATCATAGATTATTCGGCCATTAGTTAAAGCGAAGAAAATTAATTTAAAATACCGGTATCCGGAGCGATTGGAACACACATTTACGCGGGGCACTAGCGGTGAGTGAGAATTACCTCTCCAATGCAAAGGGTTCATTGCTCTATATAACTCAAAATTCATGATGCAATAAAATTTACACAGAAAGAAAACAGTCTTCATAAATCTATCTTGTATGCTGATTTGCATGCTGTGTACACAATTTCATATTTCTTTAATAATGCTTTTGTAATAATATTGTAGAGACTATAAATGACTCTTTATGGTTATTTATTGCTTGATTCATAGCTTCAAACATTTTCCTTTTAAATAACATTTCATCCCAATATCAGGTCTTCATCTTCATTTTTTTCTTAATTTTTACACACATGTTCTACATTATTTCTTAAAATTTCATGAAACGAAAAGAAAGACGCGAGAAATCTATTTTAAATTCTACAAGTTACATAATTAACACATTCTTGAAAAAATAATAGTGTAACACGCGCTTTCCAAAGGAATAAAAGAAAAAAAAAATAGACTCACGCGTCACGTGACCTGAGTTTTGCTAAATTAAAAAAAAAAAAATGTAGTTGTAATATTTTCTCGTTTAAAAGAAATCTGGCAACACTAGTTCTATTAAAAAAATGTTCTTTTCTTAGTGATATTGGAATGTTGGTTGTGAATTGTAGTTCATATCATGTGATGGTGGCGTGCGCCAGAATTATGTAAAAGCTTTATTTGTATATAATGTGTGTGCGTTAGTGTTATATTTGTAAGTGTCGTCTTTTCAAGTAATAAAAAGTTTATAAAGAAGAATGCAACCCCGAGATATTTATTAAGATAAGTTATCACTTCTTTCTTCTCTTCTACATTTGTAAGGCGACTTCTTACAAAATGGCTACCCAACTTCGGGCTACGAATCAATTCCAAAGTATTCAGCAATCTTAGTTCCAGAAAAGTTCGATATTTTGATAATGAAATATGATAAAAAGAATGAAAAAAAAAATGGCTCGAGCGGTCGTGCTCGTCTTTTGTGAAGTATATTTTAAATGATTAACATAGTAAGTTTGTTTCGTTGATGTGAAATCATTCGATTGTGAAATATGTACGAAATAAAAATGCATGCATGTTTAATGCAAGAAAATGGCACGAGCAGTCGTTGCTCGTTTGTTTTGAAATGTGTTCTTCAAAGCTTGCATGTTCTGTGCCTTTAAAGTTCTCGTTCTTCGTTTGTGAAAAAATTTCTACGGAATAATCTTATGCCAAGCGCCATTTTCATTTGTGATATATGTTCTACGGACTGAATTTGTTTAATTTTCTTCTTCAGTCATCGTCGTTTCATCTTATATGTGTTTATTTTGGAACATTTTAAAGTTTGATACTTTTGTCATATATTTTCAATAAGTAAGCCAAGTTTTAAAGTATCTATAATTCTTTTCGCAAGTTACCACATTTTACCTGTCTGTAACATTTTGCATACCACATATTAGTTTTAATTTATTGATTACTTTACAATTTATTTATGTATTGTGTAATTCCCCTTCCCTCCCCATGCTTATATTTTTTATTCTTTTGTTTATTTTCATTCTCTGCATGCATGTTTTTTTTTTATCTTGATTAAATAACAACTTTCCTTACTTCGAATAAAAAAGAAAAACAATAAAAAAAAAAGTTGAGAAATAATGAAATAAGTAATTATTTGTGTTGATATTATTTTTCTTTTCTTTTTACAAAAAGGGAAATAAGTTGAGAATGAAAAATATATTAAAATACATTGATACCATCAATACAAGTGTCATACGGTATGTGTTTATTAATTATTTTTTGTTTGTTTTGTTGTTGGTTTCGCAAGGTAACAGAATTTAATTAGAAATTTTATTTGAGTGTTCTATTGTTAGTTGTTTTAAGCATTTAATTTAGAGTTCTTGATATATTGTGAAATAGCATTGAATACGATTTTTAAAACAGATTGAGTAAGTTTTTGCATTTATTTATTTATTTATTTTTATGAAATAAAATTTTCTTTTCTTTTAAAGTTATATTGAAAAAAAAACTATATTACGTAGTCTTGTCTTGATAATATGATAATAATATTGCTTGACATTTTAATTATTCAGATATGTTTTGACTTACTTAGAACATTGTTTATGAATGTTGCCAACAATTCAGTACTAGTTTTATATCAGTTAAAATAATGTTTTGATTAAATGACACGTAATGACAAACTAGTTTATTTATATCAGCAATAATTTAAAGTATATTTTCTTTAAAAAAAAATAATAAAGTTTAAATTTTAAAGATATTTTTATGACGTTTTATGAAGTTTAATTATTTTAAAAGTATATTTTGTTAACGTTAAAGTTCACTGTTTTGTTTTATTAATGTCTTGTTTATATGAGTTGTAAAGCAAAACTCACGTCCGGGGAACAATTTATTTAAATCGAATTTTTAGCATTTGTGGGGTATATATTTTGTTGTTTTGCTAAAGGTAAGAATGTCCGACCTCAATAAAGCACGAAAAGAAGACCTATTTCAGGTCGCTTTAGAAATGAATTTAGATGTACAACCCTCTATGACTGTTGTCACATTGCGTGATAAGATTAAATCCTCTCCCTCGTATGAAGTTGATTTCGTAAATTCGTTAGTCAGAAACCAAATTGCGACTCGCGAGGAAGAACAGCGTAAACGAGACTTAGAGGAAAAGCAAAAAGCAGCTGAATTAGAACAGCGTAAATTAGAAGTAGAAGAAAAACGTCGTTCGGAAGAACTGGAATTTAAAAAGTTTGAGATGAATTTTGAGCTTGAGAAGCTTAAGTTACAGGCTCAGAGCCAAAGTGTTTCCAGTGGAGCGGTAGGTAGTAATGCGGCAGGGATAATGTCTCATCCAGAGAGTAAAATAGATATCCAGAAGCTGTTGCCTACATTTAAACCAGAGACAGATGATGTAACATTGTTTCTGGTGCTCCTGGAACGACAGTTAAAGCTTTCGAAGGTACCAGAACACCTCTGGGTTTCTTATTTACTAAGTGTTGTACCCTCTTCTATATCTACGCTTATTGCTCGTGAAAAAGAAGAAAACGCTTCAGATTTTTCACATGTTAAAGGTCTACTTCTAAAAAGGTTTAAAATTAGCGCTGAAAGGTTTAGGCAGCTGTTTTTCACGCATTGCAAAGATAAAGAAATTACTTGGAGAGATTATTACTTCGAGTTACGTGCTTACTTTGAAAACTGGCTTAATGTAACGTCTTTTGAAGCTCTTCAGGATCTGATCATAGCGGATCAGATGAAAAGGCGCGTGCCTGTCGAATTCAAACAACATATGTTAGATGATTGGGAACATTTAAATTCACCAGTCGACCTTGCCGGAAAATTAGATGCGTATGATACTATCAGGTCTACGTTTTCTAAAAAAGATTCGGTTGTACCCCAGGAGAAAAAAGCGTATTTTCGCCGAGAAAATACATGGAAGCAGAGTAAGCCTCCAAAAGAAGACAGATCTTCTCCTAAGGTTGCTAATAAACGTTTAGAATCCGATATATTTTGCTATGGTTGTGGCAAAGTGGGATTTATAAAGAAGAAATGCCCAAATTGTTCCCCTACGATTGAGAAACAAACAGTGCAAGCTCAACGTCTTGAGCTGTATAGTTTAAATACATCAACAGTTTCAGCTCTAAATGTACCTATTACGATCTGCAATAAGAAGGTATTAGTCTGTGCAGATACAGGAGCGAATCGTTCTATTGCAGGAGAACGAATGTATAAATTATTTTTGAAAACTGGTGATGCAATGAAACCTCATACTCATGAAGTAACATTAGCTGATGGAACTAAGATGGCTGGTAAAACTCTTTCTGCCACTGTGCGTGTAAAGATTGAAGGCCGAGTTTTCCAGAGTTTATTGTATTACCAAATGCCAAAGGTAATAGAACTCTTTTAGGAATGGATTTCCTGCACAAAGCTAACATAGTGTTAGACGCTGCAAGTAAAACATGGCATTTTAGTGACAAACCTCATAAAAAGTTTTATTTTGTAGAAGAACATGAAGTACAAAATAATACGTGTACTGATGCGGACAAAGTGTGTCCGTATGCCTTACGTAAAGATGAAGGCAAAAAGTTAAATTCCGATGACAGGAAAACACTTAAAGATATTCCAAAAAGGTTTCAAAAGTGTTTTCGACCAGGGGGAGAGACAACCCCAAATCTTAAACGTTTTGTAAATATTTCAAAAAGTGTGAAAGAACGTGTTGAAATGAAACAAGATCATAGGAAGAAATATTATGATAAAAACCATAGACGAATATATTTCAAGCCTGGTGAAAAGGTATGGATTAACCTACACCCAGTTAGTAATGCAAGTAGAAATAAAACATCAAAATTAATGCCTAAAACAGATGACCCATACATAATTTTGACTCAAAAGTCACTAGTGACATATGACATTGCTAGTCTAGAAAATCCTACTAAACGAATTGGATCTTACCACGTTTCTGCCTTGTTGCCTTTCCAAGAATCTGAAACTATTCCAGTTGCACCCTTGAGAAAAAGAGGAAGACCAAAAAAGCATCCTGTTTCCTCTCCGAGACGTAGATCGGAAACAGAGGGGGAGGATGTAACACGCGCTTTCCAAAGGAATAAAAGAAAAAAAAATAGACTCACGCGTCACGTGACCTGAGTTTTGCTAAATTTAAAAAAAAATGTAGTTGTAATATTTTCTCGTTTAAAAGAAATCTGGCAACACTAGTTCTATTAAAAAAATGTTCTTTTCTTAGTGATATTGGAATGTTGGTTGTGAATTGTAGTTCATATCATGTGATGGTGGCGTGCGCCAGAATTATGTAAAAGCTTTATTTGTATATAATGTGTGTGCGTTAGTGTTATATTTGTAAGTGTCGTCTTTTCAAGTAATAAAAAGTTTATAAAGAAGAATGCAACCCCGAGATATTTATTAAGATAAGTTATCACTTCTTTCTTCTCTTCTACATTTGTAAGGCGACTTCTTACAATAGTATTTTTCAATAATTTTATAGATATGTCTAAATTACTAATGCATAATGCAGTAAAATTTAGACCCAGAAAAAAAGTAATATTTATCAATCTGTTTTATATATTGATAATATTTTCTCGGCATTGTGTTCTTAATTCTAATATGAAAAAATATATAAATTTACTGCTGGATTTCTAATCTAATTTTATTATACCAGAAAAATTGGCGATGTTTCTATGGATTTTAATGATACGTATTAATAGATATATTTTATGAATCAGCTACCTTTTATACGGCATCGACAAATAGAAAAGAGTAGCATAAATGAAAAAAAAATCTCATTAACTTTTGCCTTTTTGTACCAATTTAATTGGTCTACGTTGCTTCTTTTAATTTAGCTAATGTACAATTGTAGGGACTATAAATGATTATTTATTCATTATTTGATTCAGAGATTCAAACATTTCCCTTTTAAATGATTTTTCAACGCAATATAATGTTTTCATCTTCATTTCTTCATTTTTTATAGATATGTTCAATATTATTTCCAAAAATTTCATTAAATTAAAACTATTTAAAATTCTAGAAATTACATAATTAAAACGTTCTTTTAGAAATAATAGCATTTTTCATTAATTTTATAAATATCTTTAAATTACCAATATTGCATAATATATTAATATTTAGACACGAAAAAGGAGTATTTACAAATCTATTACGCATATTGATAATATTTTCTCGGCATTGTGTTATTGATTCTAATATCTAAAAAAAATTTATTTCTGAATATCTAATCTAATTTTATTATTCCAGAAAACTTGGCGATGTTTCTGTGTATTTTATATAATAATATATATATTTTATGAATCAGCTTTCTTTTATACGGCATTGATAAATAGAAAGGTTTGCATAAATGAAAAAAATCTCATTAGTTTTTGCCTTTTTGGATCTAGTTAATTGGTCTAAGTTGCTTCTTCTAATAAAGGTGATGTACAAATTGTGGACTCAGTAATAAAATCTGTAGATATTTTAAATAAAGGAGTGATTGATGCACGTTTCAACTACGTTTTATTGTAGAAAGGTAATTGATGTATTTGAACTATATCTAAAGCAATATTTGAATTTAAAATTGGTTGTATGTACATAGTACTTATTCATCAAAATTTATTCGATAATTTCTTCTGTTTATATGTTTTCTCTTAAAACTGATAAATTTGCTTAGTGCTTTTAGTTGACAGAAAAACATATTTTTATTCATTCTAAAACCACCTTCACAGTTAAAAGTATAAAAAAAAAATTACTGTTAAAGGAGCGATCATAGTACATTTATATATATTTATAGATACAGGGTGGTTAAAATTAAGATGAAGGTACTTAGTGACTCAAAGCTCCGAATCTACTGAACGGATACGAAAGAAGCGTCAAATATACACTTACATTATAAGTCAAAATGTAAATGGTATTCCATAATACGCTAGCTTCCTGTTTAAGGTAATTTTCAAGTATATTAAAATTTTGAAACAAGGTTCTGTTCATCTATTAGTATAAAATGAAACAAAATATAGCTTTTAAGTTTGTGCATATTAGTGTATTTAAGAGGCTTTTTTAGTAAAACAACCATTTAAAAAAATCATGTTCTGTATACAAAATTCGGTGTATGTTAGTAAATTTAAGAGGTTTTGCAAATCTTTTGTATGCGTGTGTTACTGTGCATGGTTTCATATTTTCTTAATAATGCTTTTATGATAATATTGTAGGGATTATGAATGACTGTTTATGGTTATTCATTGTTTGATTCATAGATTGAAGCATTTCGCTTTTAAATGAATTTTCATCCCAATACAATCTATTCATTTTTATTTTTTCCTTCTTATCTTATACACAGGTTCAATATTATTTCCTAAAATTTTATTAAACCAAAAGAAAGACTCGAGGAATCTATTTTAAATTTGTGAAATTATATAATAAACACATTCTTGTAAAAATGAGAGTATTTTTCATTAATTTTATAAATATATTTAAATTACCAATGTTACGTAATATAATAATATTTAGACACAAAATAGGAATCTTTATAAATATATTTCACATATTGATAACATTTTCCCGGCATTGTGTTATTAATTGTGTTAAAATATCTAAAAAATCATATTTATTGCTGAATGTCTGATCTATTTTTATTATGCCAGAAAAATTGGCGATACTTCTATGTATTTTAACGACGTATAATAATAGATATATTTTATGAATCAGCTTCTTTTTATACGGCATTGATAAATAGAAAAGAGTAGCATAAATGAGAAAATCTCATTAGTTTTTGCCTTTTTGGATCTAGTTAATTGGTCTACGTTGCTTCTTTTAATAAAGGTGATGTACAAATGTGGACTCAGTAATAAAATCTGTAGATATTTTAAATAAAGGAGTGATTGATGCACGTTTCAACTATGTTTTATTGTAAGAAGATTAATTAATGTTTTTGAACTATCTAAAGAAATATTTGAATTTAAAATTGGTTTTTGTACATAGTAATTATTCATCAAAATTTATTACTGGATTTCTTCTGTTTGTATGTTTTCGTTTAAAATTGACAAATTTGCTTTGCGCTTACTGTTAACACAGACAACATATTATTATTTTCTATCAAAGCACCTTGAAAATTAAAAATATTGTTAATATTTTATGTTAAATTATGAAACTAGGGAAATATTTATGGAAATTAAAGTCTCAACATACTATACTTGTGCTATAAAATTTAAACAAAAAATACATTTCAACTTCAATATTACATGCTTAAGCTTGATTACATTACAATTAAATCTACGGCAATCTGAAACAACAACTGTTATACTATTAAACATGAAAAATCCATATTATTAAATTACTATAACTATAAAAAATACTTGCTTAAAATACTCTATCTTACTTAAAAAATATCTCTTTAAAAAAATCTTGCTTAAAATACTCTATCTTACTTAAAAAATATCTCTTTAAAAAAATCTTGCTTAAAATACTCTATCTTACTTAAAAAATATCTCTTTAAAAAAATCTTGCTTAAAATTCTCTATACTATTAAAAAATCTCATTAGTGCCTGGAAAATTAAAAATATCAAAAAAATTTTATACCATTAAACATTAAAAAAATCCATATTTAAGTTTCAATATTATATAAATAATGCAATAATATTATGTAAATAAATCTCATAAGCCCCTAGAAAATTAAAAAATCATACAGTTTTTATATTATTAAACATTAAAAAACTCAATATCATTAAAATACTTAAATAATTTACTTAAAATAACTATTTTAAAAAATCTTGCTTAAAATACTCTATAGCAGGGCTGTCCAACGCGGCACCCGTGGGCGCCATGGCGCATTTTGGAGGATTTCTTGGCGCCCTTTGAAGATTTCCTGTTATTAAACATTTTAAAAGTAAAATCCAAATATAAAGAATACTTTCTTTAAAATCATTAATATTTTATCAGAGGTATTTTTAAAACCTGTATTTGACATGTTGTTGACTTGCCATCGCTCATTAAAAATTATAAACATACTTTAAAAATTTAAACATGCATATTTTTGCATTTTTTAGTTATTGTTTATGTAGTGTAAGATAAATAAATTTCTTAATAGATGGAAAATTAATATTAAGATTTAACTTTAAGAAGTAAGAGAGAGAGAGAGAAAAAAAGAAACGTTTTCACTTGTCCTCCTCCCCTTTGAAGTCGGACCTCTCAACTGGTAGACAGCAGGTGCTGGGTTCGAACCCAATCGCGGCTGTCAGCCTAACCGTTCGGAGTTTTCCGTGGTTTTCTTCGAACCTTGCGTAAATACGGGTTAGGTTCCCTTAGAAAGACCCCCACGGAGGGCACTATCCCCTGGTCCTATATCCCATTAGCGTAGATAATCGGACGACAAAAATCGACCAACCAACCTCCCCTTTGAAGATACATGTGCATGAAAGCTCAGCATTTTTATATTTACTGTTGTCACACTGGCTCATTGGCTGTTTTATATGAAGTATGAAAGGGCTTAATTTTACTTTCCTGACTTTTGAAAATTTAAAGGACTTTTTTTCAAGAAATAAAAATAAAAGAAATAAAAATTCTTAGAAGGGGGAAAAAATATAACATGAAATGATGCATTTTTTTAATGAAATAAATTACCGAATGTAATGAGTATTACGAATGTGGGATATGAGTATTTTGAAAATATTTAATAGTTTTAAAATATTTTTGACATTTTTTTTATGTTTTTTAATAAATCTTTAATATATTTTCAAAAATCTCAGAAGGAACAGGCGAAATGATGGAATTTTTGAACGAAAGTGAAATTATCGAATGTAATGTGCATTCGGAATTTGGGGTATGAATATTCCAGAACTATTTAATAGTTTTAAATATTAACAATTTCTGTCGATCACTTTTTACATTGTTTTATGTTTCGTAATATATTTTTATTTATTTATTTATTTTTAGAAAGGAAAAATACAGCACGAAATGAAGCAATTTTTGAACAAAAGTGAAATTACCGAATTTAATGAGGATACCGAATGTTGGGTATGAGTATTCCAAAAATATTTAATAGTTTTAAATATGTTTTAAGGTTTGTTATAAATGTTTAATAATTTTTTAATTCTTACAATGGCCTTTTTTGTTTTTACGACGGCCAATCATCAATTCCGTGCTCTCCGTTGGGGTCTTTCTAAGTAAACCTAATCGTATTTATGCAAGGAAATCCAATATTCGAGGAAAACCTCAGAAAACTCCGAACGTTTAGGCCGACGACCGCTATTGGGTTCGAACCCAA
This sequence comes from Maratus speculifer, assembly GCA_964019185.1. Lineage (NCBI taxonomy): Eukaryota > Metazoa > Arthropoda > Arachnida > Araneae > Salticidae > Maratus > Maratus speculifer. The sequence continues at coordinate 416,416,532 of OZ025290.1, forward strand.
CATCTGCCGTTTACCAGTTTCGGAGGCCGAAACTCTCATCCACTGGTGGGGCAATTCTTAAAAGGGAAAAATACTGCACGAAATAATGCAATTTTTGAACGAAAGTGAAATTACCGAATGTAATGAGCATTGCGAATGTAGAGTATGAATATTCTAAAAATATTTTAAATATTTTTTTTTTACATTGTTTTATGTTTTGTATTAATCTTTTAATTTTTTAAAAAAAATTTCTTAGAAGGAAAAAATACTGTGAGAAATTATACAGTTTTTGGACGAAAGTGAGTTTACCGAATGAAATGAGTAAACCGAATGTGGGGGAGTCGCACCCCCCCCCCTCCCCCCTCTGTAGCTACGCCCCTGGTTTGATGCGCTTGAGATCAAAAATGAATTTATAAAATAAATGAGAAAGTAAGCAGTTTGGACACTCTTAACTTTGAATTTTAATGACATTTGGGAGCATAACAATAAAAATGATTCGTATACTTATTTTGTATGAAATAAGATTATTGTTTACAATAAAAAACATAATGTATAATAACAAGAAAATGTTAATATGAAATGTTAATATGGTCACATATATATGCATGTGTAATGCATAAACATATTTTCGCAACTTGGATATAAATAGAAGAAAATTCTTATCTCCGCCAATTCTTACCTTAATTAAGAAAACGACGCCTTTCTTTTTCCTTAGGACAGAACAAAACTTTTTTGTATAACTTTAGCAGTACTATTCATATATAATAATATGAATTTAAGAATTTCAACATTGAAATTGGGAAAAAGAAAGTAAATATTTTATAATTTATTACATGGATTTGGGGGTCCTTTAAGGTCCGGGCACCCATTGGTTAAAACGTGAGTTAAAATTGTTGGAAACAACTGTAGTGTCTTTTTTTTTTTTTTCAAATATTATTTCAAATTTCTGTTTTCCTTTTTTTTTTTTTTTTTTTTTTTTGCAAACTACAAAAGAAAATTAGAATTCCATTGTTTAGGAATTTTCTTATTTAGTACAAAGTTGGAATTTAATTTTTGGTGCTGCCATCTAGTTCGTATATTTGAACTTTATTCTAAAATTCATTCTTCCTTGCACAAAAAAATGAAAAAGCAATTGAGTTTTCAATAAGACAATGACTAAAAATACTTTAAATATTGGATTTTTTCTGAGTTTTAAAAAAATATATCAGTATTAATCTTTTTACGATTATTTGTTTGATAACTGATAGATTTTCTTATCTTTATCTAAATGTATTATCTAAATGTAAATGTATTAAATGTAATAAATTATACGAATAGTGCTGCCATCTGTACATGAATTTAGAAAACAATAGTCATTTTTCTATTTGGTGATATTGATATGAATGATTTCTTTTTTAAATGCAAAAAAGAAAAATAACAAATAATACGATAATTTGATGGCGAGGCTATCATGTAGTATTCGCCTGGAAATGGCGGCCATTTTTTGTCACTTTTAAATTTTTGTATTTGGATTTATTCATTTATTTTTGTTGTTCTTTTTTTAAATGTATAATCCCTGAAACATTTTTAACTGTAATTTCGGAATATATATATTTTTAAATGAATGTTTGCTTTATTTAATTGCTTTAAATTTATGTATATGTTTGCTAATTATAAATACCTCCTCTCTGAAATATTTTTAACTGTAATTTCGGAATATATATATTTTAAATGAATATTTGCTTTATTTAATTGCATTAAATTTATGAATACGTTTGCTAATTATAAATACCTCCTCTCTGAAACATTTTTAACTGTAATTTCGGAATATATATATTTTAAATGAATATTTGCTTTATTTAATTGCTTTAAATTTATGTATGTGACATTTTAAAGTTAGGAGCCAAAAACATCATCGCCAGGGTCCCCGTTCTTTGCACAGAAGTCATGGCCAGCGAGGGAAAAAAAAATAAATAAATAAATAAATGTAGAAGATCCAATAAATCACTCATTGGTAGCTGTAAGTTTATTTATTCAACTGTAGTCATTATAGAGGGAAAAGCTCCTTTTTGCAAACGATCTTTTACCGAAATATCCAAAAAAATATTCCATCATTTATTCAACCAGCCGTACTCATCGACAAAAGAACTCAAGAATCTCCCTTCTCAACTCAAGGCTTCCACCTTTTAAAACTAAAAAGAATATTCCAGAACATTCTGTAATCTCAAACCATCATTCTTTTATGTAAACAGAATTCTTGTCCAGTTACGAGACTATTTTCCACAGACGATAAATAAATTTTAAAAAATATATTATTTAACCAATTTATAATCTACTCAGAATTTCTTAGGCAGACGATTTTTATAAATGATTAATTTTAAGAGAAAAAGAAAAGAAATGAATTTATTAATGCACACATCAAAGGTTAACGGCGGAAAAATAAATAAATAGATAAAATAAAATAATGATATTTTTTGAAAGGTATGGTTTTGGAATAAATTTGATAAGACTTTCTTAAAAAGGGTTGATACAAACATAGAAGAAATTAGTTTTATTTGGAATATTAAGAAATAAAGTTTAATTAAAAATATTTTTAATTTAGAGCCATCTTTTTAAGTTTACGCATACTGGAATAATGTTTTTTAAGGCAAATTAAGAATTTATATCGTCTGCATAAAGATTAACAGATTAGATCTAGAAACAAGATTTTAATTTAATAATTTGAAGTAAGTACGGAACATTATTATAAGAAAATTAAGATAGTATAAAGGTTAGTTTTGGCGAAAAAATTTTAAATTTGTAATATGTATAAGTTTGAAATTATAAATACCTCCTCTCCTTTTTTTTTTTTTTTTTTTTTTTTTTAGAAATAATGTTTGGAATGCTGATTTTCAGTTTAAAAATTTGTTGTATTTTTTTATGTTTAATTTCTGAATAGTTCAAAAATAAATGTAAAATGGTCATAAATATGCATCAAAGAAACAAGATAGCGGACTCCAGGCGATTACTACATCTGTTCCGATGACGACAATTCATATCCACTGCAAAGAAATCTGTAATATTTACAAAAAACTATTATGAAAATTAATAGTAATAACAATATTGCATTTTATTTCCGTTAAAGAAAAAAAAAAGTTGATTTTGCAATTTTTACAAAAAAAAAAACTAATGTACGTGATTTTTGAAAATTCAAACATGTCCGACTTTATTTGTTAATTATTTAAAGATAGGCTTGATTTTTGACCACAAATGAATGCTTTTCTGCAGGCCCTTATTACCGAATGGGCAAATCTGGACTTTGCGAATGGACCCCCAGACCTGAAGGGGCCCCCAAATCCACAAATTAAATTGTAAAATATTCACTTTACTTTTCCAATTCCAAATTTTCTATATGTTCAAGTTATTAAATTCATCTTAAAATATGAATAATTACCAACCAATAATGATACCAATCTATATTATAAAGGCCAAACGTATCTGTGCGTAACGCATACGTCATTTTGCGAATGGCAACACTTTCAAATTTTAAATGGATTTCGGTATTGCAATTTTCGCTACTAAAAGTTTTTAAACTTTTTAATGTCGCACATTTTCAATTCTTGCACCATCGTGTAGCCAAAAAAATGTACTTTTAAATGAAATTTGTTTGAAAGCTGTATCTTAATTTGTTTTTGAAATATTAATTTTTTAGTAGCTTTTAATATCTTTTTTCTAATCGTGGCAACAGGAGTACTCTATTTCTATTTAAAGCAAAGGAAAAAAGGGAAAAAATTGAGTGTTGTATCTTTACGTTGCCATTTTCTTATTAAAAGGGAAAAAATCGAAATTTAAATATCTTCTGTTATAAAACCCGGTGAATTTTGACTTCATTTACAAAATTTGATTTACACGTAAAAGAATATCAACAGTTTAATATCTATTTCAGCTAATAGCATTGAGACTTCAAGTTTTGAACCAAAATTATCAAATTAAAATGCCAATTTTTTTTAAACGTGAATGTACATTTGTAAATTTTGATATGGTGAAAATGGTGCCGGGTTTAGATTTCACGGGGGAAAAAATTCAATGATTGAGTCAAAGTTGAATAAATTTTACTTTTTATCATTTTGGAATACTAGCTTAAGAACCTTAATTGATAACTTTAACATAATACTTTATCATAATCTTTATTATTTTTTACTGCTTACATATACGATTAAAGTTTAATTTTAACAATTTCTACAACTGCGTTTTATAGAAATAGAGTATTTTGTTAATTTGAGGATAAATATCTTTTTTTTAAGAGTTAGACGTACCAATATAAAATGCATTTTTTTGTAGGTTTTGTAGGTTTTAATTTTGTAGGTTTATTACAAGTTAATTACAAGTTAATGAAACAGTTCCTTCTTAAACACTTTCTTTCGTCAAAATTTGACGGGTTCTACCTTGTAATAATAATTACCAAAAATTTGCTGGAGTTATATAAATGAGTTTTGTTCTATACTAAGATGGAAAAAAGGTACTTTTATTAATTAAAGTATTTAAAGTATTATAATTAAAGAATTATAAATAGAGAATTTTCTTCTATTTATATCCAATGTGCGAAAATATGTTCATGCGTAACACATACGCATATGAATAACCATCAGTTCTATTTGAATAACGTTGTGATGATTTTAAAGTGCCCCCTAATTTACCATTGCCCAGGGCCCCAGTTAGTCATAATCGGGGCCTGCATTTCTGCGCTAATTTCATCCATTATTAATTACTTATTTGAACAAACGTTACGATGATTTTAACAGGACAATTCATATTTCTTGCAAAGAAATGTGTAATTTTTACAGGAAAAAAACTATTAAAAAAAAACAGTTAAAGAATGTTGATTTTGTAATTTTTCTAGGAAATATCCACATTTTTTACAAAAAAACACTATTATAATGAAAAATTAGTGATTTTTTTCTGTAAATTAAACAGTTTTCCATTTGCACCAAAATTGGCGGTTTTTTTTTTTTTTTTTTTTTTTTTTTTTTTGCCCATTTGAGAAGGTTTTTTTTTTTTTTTTTTTTTTTTGTGTGTGTGTGTGTGTGTCAATTAAATACCATTTTCATTCATATGCATACTTGATTTTACTTTGACTTTCGCGCAAACTCTTTATTTACATATAACCAACTTGAAATTTTCTTAATTATGTAAAAAAAACTATCAAACAGTCAATCTTTTTTTTTTTTTTTTTTTTTTTTGAGATTTAAAAAAATATTTCACAAAAAAGTCACTCCATAATTATCTTGCGATTTTTCCACGCTTCTTCTGTTATCCTGTACCTTTTCATGTGACATCGTGTATCTAATAAGTAAACCCCTGAGTTTGTTATTTTGTATTATTGAGGATATTTGTTATCCAAGATGCATACACTGTAAATAAAAAAGGGTCGATCTACCAAAAAAACTTTAGTAATCCTTGTAATTACTAAAAAATTTTTAGTATTCTTAGTCGGTTACAAGAAAATTTGTAAGAATTACTAGAAAAAAATTAGCAACGAATAGAGTTAATAGTTTTATATTTTTAATAGCTATTACTAAAATTCATTTGATGTGGCCTTGATAGCATAGTGGTTATAGTAGCGGACTCCAGGCTAAAAGGTCCCGGGTCCGATACCGGCCGCCGCCAAATACGCCCCGAATGTATGTAGTGTAAGTACTCGTTAATAAACGTATTATGAAAATCCTGACGGAGCAGGCAGCAAAATTTGGTGCTGCCATCTATTGCGGTTTTGCCGAAAATCTTCCGCTTCAGAAGTCTGGATGCAGCTCGAAGGAAGCTCTTGCCCTTCGGGTGCACGTAATGGTTATTAAAAATAATTTTGGAGCTATTATTAAAATTTGCTTGGTGGCTCATACTAAAAATTTTTAAGTTAGTTATACAAAAAATTCTCTTGTTCAGTTTACAAAAGAAATGCTTGTTTCACTTGCAAAAAAAAAAAGTTTGTAATGGTTACTAAAAAATTCTGTGGAATACAAATTTACTAAAAAATTTTTAATAACCTCTTGAATTTTTTTTTTTTTTTTTTTTTTTTTTTTTTTTTTTTTTTTTTACAGTGTATGAATTTAGTGCAGTGCATTAAAATTTAATTCAAGAAAAGCATATAAAATGGGTACTATTTGGTTATTCCGTCAACCCAAAAACCTCGCCAAATTATAAGATTAAATGCCAATAATGGATGATTGTGAATGTCTCATCCAATGTTATTAAATAGGGTACACGTGTTCAAAACATCTATAAGTGATTTTTATTTCGAATTTTTATTATTCAACTAATTATTTATTTATTTTTTGGGGGGTTATTTAAAAGAAAAATTATGTCAATATACATAATTTGGCTATTAGTTTGGCGATGTGTATAATTTGGCGAAATTGGTCGATGGGATAACCAAGTAGTACCCCAAAATGTTTTTCCTGAAGTTACAATCCATAACCAATTGTGCCACTCTGTTAAATGCATTTATTTCTGTTATACATGCACCACTTACTTATATGATTTACAGATATTCATACATGTAGGATTTATTATGTGAATTACTTAAAGATTGATTGACTTGTGGCAACGTATGAATGCACTTCTTCGCTTTCTAATTTTATACAATTTTTATTGCTAGTTTGAAAAAACTGTTCAACGATTTAATCATGGCAAATCCTATACACTGTAAAAAAAAAGGGTCGATCTACTAAAAAAACTTTAGTGATCCTTGTAATTACAAAAAAATTTTTAGTAATCTTAGTCGGTTACAAAAAAATATGTAAGAATTACTAGAAAAAAGTTAGCAACGAATAGAGTTAATAGTTTTATATTTTTAATAGCTCTTACTAAAACTCAGTTGGTGTGTCCTTGATAGCATAGTGGTTATAGTAACGGACTCCAGGCTAAAAAGTCCTGTGTTCGAAACTTGCTACCGCCAAATACGCCCCGAATATATGTAGTGTCTCGTTAATAAAGGGATTATGAAAATCCAGTCGGAAAAAGTAGGAATGTTTGGTGCTGCCATCTATTGCGGTTTTGCCGAAAATCTTCCGCTTCAGAAGTCTGGATGCAGCTCGAAGGAAGCTTCTGCCCTCCGGGCGCACATAATGGTTATCAAAACTATTTTGGAGCTATTACTAAAATTTGCTTGGTGGCTCATACTAAAAATTTTTAAGTTAGTTATACAAAAAATTATTTTGTTCAGTTTACAAAAGAAATGCTTGTTTCACTTGCAAAAAAAAAGTTTGTAATTGTTACTAAAAAATTCCGTGGAATACAAATTTACTAAGAAATTTTTAGTAACCTCTTGATTTTTTTTTTTTACAGTGTACACCGAAAAAAAAGTTTAACAAGTTACAGTGACTATTTGAAAATGATATTTTCAAAGACTCAAATTTTAAATACTTATAAATAAATACTACAGTTAAAGTAATAATAATTATCATAAACATCCTTTTTTATGATGATCAAAACGTGGTTTGCGTAATAACAGAGTTCTCTATTACGAACGCCATGGGTTAAAAATTAATATTCCTGTACCCATCATATAAAAATTTTAAATGAAATTTTAATTCTACAATTTTTGGTACTGCAAATTTTTAAACTTCTAAATATTTTCAATTTTTACACCGTCATATAGAGAAAAAAAATTAATACAATTTGTTTTTGAAAGCTGTATCGCAATTTGTTTTTAAGCTTTTATAATACATTTTTATCATTGTGGCAACAGAGGCATTCCATTTTTGGACATTAAACACGGACCAATCAGAAAATGAATCAAATATAAAACAGAAGTATTTCATTTCTAAACATTGGCCATTCACCAATCATAAAATGAATAAAATAATAAAATAAAATAAGTTGCGGAATTGAACCAATAAAAAGATTCAGATAGGGTTCAGATTTCCTAACTCTTTACCGAGGACAAAAACTACTTCCCAAATAGTTAAAAAAAAGTTTTTTTTTTTTTTTTTTTTTTTTTAAGATGTTGATTTTGTAATTTATACAGAACTTATGTATATGATTTATAGATATTCAAATATATAGGATTTCGTATGATAATTACTTAAAGATAGGATTGAATTGTGACAGCAAATGAATGTATATCTTTGCTTTCAAATTTTATATGTTTTTTATTACTTGTTTTAAAAAAATCATTCGATAATTTGATCACGGCAGTTCATGTTCATTGTAAAAATAATCTATAAATTTTGCATTATTTTTTTATTTTATTACAAAATTAAAAATTTTTAAAAAGAAAAAAAATGATTTTTTTTAAATTTTTATTGAAAAATTCTTTCTTTTTTTCACAGAAAAAACTGTTTTAATTAACCATTACTAAAATTTTCTGTAATTTAAACAGTTTTTTACATACGAAAAACCTGTCAGTTTTTTCTGTCAATTTCAGAGATTTTTATTTATTTATTTATTTATTTTAAATTTTATATAATGTACATCAATAACACAACATATTCGGACATATGCATACTATATTTAATATTGTCTTCCGCTGAAACTCTTTATTCACGTATAACCGTTTTTAAACTTTCTTGATTCGATAAAAACTATCAAACAGCCAATCTTTTTTTACAACATCAAGCTCCTGCAACATACGCGTATCAACCCACAAATAATCTGACAAGACCAGGAGCTAGATTAAATACTAATTAAAAATACAAAGAATTTTTAAATTATTAAAGATAAAATTATATATATATATTCCCTTTATTAAAGTAATCATAAATGCATGTTTCAGACAAAATATGTTCAACATTATAAAAAATATATTATAAACACAATATAATGTAGAAAAAAATGCAAAATTCCATTAGATATTAAAACTATATCAGCTTTTGGACTATGATTGAGAAACATTCAGCAGCATTTGCAAGCTCCTGAAAATCGGGCCCGTGCCCCGAATGCCCGAGGCACTGCCCCTGTGTGTGTTTTAAAAAGCCCAATACAGCAAACCTTTATAATTTTTCGTTTTTTTTTTTTTTTTTTCTTTCTTTCATTCTTTTTTTTTTCAGTCACAAAAAAAGAGTTAGTGCCAAGAATATAGCTGTTATCGAATGGTTTAAACTCATAATTCGCTTTCGGACAAGAATGAAAAACAAGTGGGTTAAATACAGTGAGCTAGAAGGTGGAGTAATTTAAATTGTATTTTACAAGACACAATATCCATCTGGTGTCGTTAAAACAACGGAACTCATTTTCGAGAAAGTCCTTAAAATATTTATTTCACAAGAAATTCACTCCATAACTATATTTGCAATTTTTCCACATTTCTTGTGCTATGCTTTATCTTTTCACATGATATTGTGTACCTTTTAATTAAGGCCCTTGTCCTCGCTCGAGGAAACGCGCGCAAGCTAATGCTATTCCTATGGTGAAGCATTTTTCTAATAACTCTTTCGCATTTTGACATTTTTTTTTTTTTTTTTTTTTTCATCGGATAGCTGAGGTGCATGCTGACAGCGCACCTTTTTTACATTTTCGATTTCGGTTGCAGATATATTTTACAAAATTAGTTTCGCTTTCAAAACCGGTTTCGAAACAGAAAGTGCTTTTTAAAAAATATCTGCAACCAAAATCGAAAAAGTAAAAAAGGTGCGCTGTCGGCATGCCCCTCAGCTATCCAATGCAAAAAAAAAAAAAAAAAAAAAAAAAAAAAAAAAAAAAAAAATTCAAAAATGTCAAAATGCAAAAGAGTTATTAGAAAAATGCTTCCCCATAGGAATAGCATTAGCTCGCGAGCGTTTCCTCGAGCGAGGACAGGGGCCTTAAACCTCTGAGTTTGTTATTTTGCATTATTGAGGATATTTGTTGTCTGAGATACGTTTCACAAATTTTAACAGAATTTAATTCAGGAAAAGCCCAATCCTGAAGTTACAATCCACGTCCAATTGCGCCACTCTGTTAAATGCGTTTCTTTCTGTTATACTTGTACCATTTACGTATATGATCTATAGATATTCATATGCATGTGGGATTTGGTCTGACAATTATTTAAAGATTGATTGACTTGTGACAACAAATGAATGTATCACTTCGCTTTCTACTTTTATACATTATTTATTATTTGTTTGAAAAAAATAAATAATTCGATGATTTGATCATGACAATTCATATACATTGTCAATAAATGTGTAATTTTTACATTAAAAAAATTGCTTTTTTACCGAAAAACCTGTTATTTTTTTGAGGGGGGGGGGAAGGGCAAAAAAATGCTAATTTTACAACATAAAAAAACCATGCTATTATTATTATTATTATTATTATTATTATTATTATTATTATTTTACAGAAAATCTTTTTTATGAAAGAATTACGCATATTTTCAGTAAATTAAAATGTGTTTCACTGGCGTCAAAATTGGCGGTTTTTTCTGTCAGTTTGAAAGATACGATTTTACAGATTACATGATATATAGCATAACATACATAGCTTCACATCATATTACTACATAACATGTTCGTCCGTATATATACTTGATTCTACCTAGTATTCCTCATAAACTCTTTGTTTGGCATATAATCAATTTTCCAACTTTCATAATTAGATAAAAATTATCGTTTTTTTTTTTTTTTTTTTTTTTTTTTTTTTTTAACAGAATTTTTTTTTTTTTTTTATGAAAGAATTACACATATTTTCACTAAATTAAAATGTGTTTCACTGGCGTCAAAATTGACGGTTTTTTCTGTCAGTTTGAAAGATATGATTTTACAGATTACATGATATACAGCATAACATACATAGCATCACATCATATTACTACATAACATGTTCGTCCATATATATACTTGATTCTACCTAGTATTCCGCTTAAACTCTTTGTTTGGCATATAATCAATTTTCCAACTTTCATGATTAAATAAAAACTATCATATATATATATATATATATATATATATATATATATATATATATATATATATATATATATATATATATATATATATATATATATTACAGAAAAAAAATTTTTATGAAAGAATTACACATATTTACAGTAAATTAAAATGTGTTTCACTGGCGTCAAAATTGACGGTTTTTTCTGTCAGTTTGAAAGATATGATTTTACAAATTACATGATATACAGCATAACATACATAGCATCACATCATATTACTACATAACATGTTCGTATATATATATACACTTGATTCTACCAAGTATTCCGCCTAAACTCTTTGTTTGGCATATAATCAATTTTCCAACTTTCATAATTAGATATAAACTATCGAATACTTTTTTTTTTTTTTTTTTTTTTTTTGTCTTGTCTTGAGAAGATTGTTTTATAATTATCCAGCTACGTTTGCACACTACTATAGCTGTGTTTTACCTTTTCACGTGATATCGTGTATCTAATAATTAAACCCTTGAGTTTGTTATTTTGTATTATTGGGGATATTTGTTTTTCTTCATGCATATTACAAATTGTATTAAAATTTATTTCTGTAAAAACATAATACCACTAAAATGTTTTCCTTGAAGTTACAATCCATATCCAATCATGCCACTCTGTAAATACATTTATATCTGTTATACTCCCGCCACTTACGTATATGATATACAGATACTCATACATCTAGGATTTGGTTCTATAATTAGTTAAAGGCTGGCTTGGCTTGCGACAACAAATGAATGCATTTCTTCGCATTCTACTTTTATTCATTAATTATTATGAGTTTAAAAAAAATAATTTGATGATTTAATCATGACATTTCATAAACGCAGTAAGGAATTATGTAGTTTTTACAGAAAAAAAAATTATAAAAAAAAAATTCTGTACAAAAAAAAAAAAATAATAATAATAATAATTTTGCAATTTTAGAAAAAAAAATTAACGCATACCAATATAGAGAGATCAAATTCTTTACATTTTGTTAGCATTAGTATAATGTGTATTACTAAATTTATTATTAACATATTAATGGGTTAGTATATTTATTTTTAGAATATTTATTATTAGTACATAAATATATTAGTATATAATTAGCGTAATAGTATATTTATTATATTGCAAAATTTTAGTGTACAAAGTTTATATTTCTAAATTTAAACTAAAATCAAATTTAATTTTACGAATAACGATAGAAATTATCGAAACCGTTGCCTTCTATTTGTTCTGTTAAAATCTTCAGACTCTACATTTTAGAAGCATCCATACCTTATAAAGAATTTCCAGACTTCTTCAGTTTGAAAATATCTGAATTTTGGTATATTGCTTTGGAAATAGGATATGTTTTGTCTTTCAAAACCTTTCCTAAATAAGAAAAATCCTTTTGAAAACGAAATCTAAAAGAAGAAGCATTTTCATCTAGAAATATATTCGCGTTCCTACTTTACAGACGATTGGCAGAAGAGATTTTCATAATCAAATGTGTTTTTTTCGATATGCGTTTTTCCTAAATGTGATTGTTTCGTTTTGAATTGGAGTTCCGAGTGAAGTTTTCTTATCGAATAGAGAGTAGAAGAATAATATAAAGTTAGATTTCGCATTTTCTACTGTTTGAACATTTTTCGAATTTGAAACCGCGAACCATCCGTGTAAAATGAATAGTACTTGCTCTTTTTTTTTTTTTTTTTTTTTTTTTTTTTTTTTTTTTGGAAACGATAAATTTCTTAAAATAGAAAAAACATACTTATATAGAGAGATCAGATTTTCTGAAATTTTTCGTACATTAAGTTTATGCAAAAAAAAACAGTATTTTTAGAAATATTGCAACGTAGTTTTATTTTTTATGAGAAATAAAATTAATAGAATTTTTACTAATCTAAATAAATCGTTTAGATTTTTTTTTTTTTTCAAGATTCTGTTTTTATTACAATTCAAAGTATGCTTATTAGCGTTTTAATTCAAACTTATTTTGAAGAAGAAAAACGTATTTAAAAAATGCACATATTGTTGCAGTATTACATTACTTTTCACACATTTAAAAAAACAACAAAACTTAAATCTGAAAGCATGTTTATGCAAAGAGATTAGAATCTTTGCAATTTTTCATGCACTCAGTTTAAGTACAATAACTTTTTTTTTTTTTTCAAAGATATTATCAAGTAGTTTATGTTTTATATGAAATAAATGGATAGAATATGTACTAATCTAAATATATTATTCTGATTTATATCAAGATAATATTTTTATCAATTAGATTTCACATTTTCTACTGTTTGACCATTTTTCGAATTTGAAACCGCGAGCCATCCGTGAAAAATGAATAATACTTGTTCATTTTTTTTGGAAACGATAAATTTCTTAAAAGAGAAAAAAATCATATTATACAAAGAGATCAGATTTTCTACAATTTTTCGTGCATTAACCCTTTGCGGCGCAGAGCAAATTCATTGCTTAAGTATTGAAATTAATGATTGACACCGGAATTCGAAAACAGCTTTTTTATGAAAAAGCTATATTACACGCGTTCAATAAACCGTATTTTTTTTTAGAAAAGTTCTGGTGCGAATGAGGGCGTTCGGGAATTAAAATTAAGTGGATTCATAGATATATCAGCGGGCCACAAGGGGTTAAGTTTATGTGAAATAACAGGATTTTTCAGAGATATTACAAAGTAGTTTTTTTTTTTTTTTTTTTTTTTTTTTTTGAGAAATAAAATTAATATAATTTTTACTAATCTAAATAAATCGTTTAGATTTTTTTCAAGATTGTGTTTTTATTACAATTCAAAGTATGCTTATTAGCGTTTGAATTCAAACTTATTTTGAAGAAAAAAAATGTATTTAAAAAATGCACATATTGTTGCAGCATTATATTACTTTTCACACAATTATACAAACAGCAAAACGTAAAGCAGAAAGCATTTTTATACAGAGGTATTAGATTCATTGCAATTTATCATAAATTCAATTTATGTACAATTTTTTTTTTTTTTTTTTTTTTTTACAGAAATGTTATTAAGTAGCTTATGTTTTATAAAAATAAATGAATAGAATTTTTACTTAGTTTTACTTTTAATAATTTAATCTAAATTTATTATTCAGATTTATATAAAGATAGTATTTTTACAATAAAGCAAAGATTGCATATTTGAGTAGAATTGAAATTTACGTTGAGGTATTAGATTCTTTGCAATTTATCATAAATTCAGTTTATGTACATTTTTTTTTTTTTTTTTTTTTTTTTTTTACAGAAATGTTATTAAGTAGCTTATGTTTTATAAAAATAAATGAATAGAATTTTTACTTAGTTTTACTTTTAATAATTTAATCTAAATTTATTATTCAGATTTATATAAAGATTGTATTTTTACAATAAAGCAAAGATTGCATATTTGAGTAGAATTGAAATTTACGTTGAAGAAGAAAAATGCACATTCTATTTTTTTTTTTCATTTATAATGTAATATGTATAAGTGTTTTTATTATTAATATATTAATGTATTAGTATATTTATCATTAGTATAATACTGTGTTAGTATATTTTTATTAGTATATTAATATATTGGTACTTTTATTAGTAGTATATTAGTGCATTGGGATATTTAATATAATGCAAAATTTTAATGTACAAAACTTAATGTTTTCAAATTTAAACTAAAATCAAACTAAGTTTTAATGAATATAAATTATTTAAACAGTTGACTTCTATTTGTTTTGATAAAATTTCCAGACTCTACATTTTAGAAGCATCCATATTTTATAAATAATTTTCAGACTTCTTCAGTTTGAAAATCTCTGAATTTTCATACATTGCTTTGGCAATAGAATATGTTTTGTCTTTCAAAACCTTTTCTAAATAAGAAAAATCCTTTTGAAAACGATACCTGAAAGAAGTAGCATTTTCCTCTAGAAATATATTCGCGTTCCTACTTTATAGGAGATGGGTAGAAGAGATTTTCATAATCAAATGTTCTTCTTTCGGTTTACGCTTTTCCTAAACGTGATTGCTTCACTTTGAATTGGATTTCTGAGACAAGTTTTCTTATCGAATAGAGAGTAGAAGAATAATATAAAGTTATATCTCACATTTTCAACCGTTTGAACATTTTCGAATTTGAAACCGCGAACCATCCGTGGAAAAACGACTAGTACGTGTTCCTTTTTTTTTCAAGCGATAAATTTCTTAAGAAAAAAGTATATTTATATAGAGAGATCAGATTCTCTGCATTTTTTGTACATTAAGTTTATGTGAAATACCGGTGTTTTTTTTTTTTTTTTTTTTTTTTTTTTTTTTTTTTTTTCAGAAATATTATCTCGTAGCCTTATGTTTTATGAGAAATATAATTAATAGATTTTTTTCTGAATCTTTAAATGAATCATAATTAATCGTTATGTTAATTATTAGTAATCGTTGTTGTTATTTTATTCATTTATTTATTTATTTAATGAAAGCTGCCATTTGTAGGTGTTCTTGAACTAGTTATTACAGTAGAACCCCGCAAATCCGGACCCCGTAAATCCGGATCTCCGGATAATCCGGATCGGTTTGGTCAAGCGATTGAGAAACGATTTGGTCAATTTCCATGGCATAAACTTGTTTCATCGTCGTATTCTGAATAAAAAAAAACTTTTTCTGAAATATTTTCGAAAGAATACCTTAAGCTTTCTTATTTAAACTCTTATTTAAACTACACCCAATGAACTACTTTTGCTCAATCGGATGCATGACCGTACGGCTCACAAAAGTTATAGAAAACTGGCACAGCAAAAAATTACAAACTTTTTTATTACAAAGTAAACATTTTTACTGTCTCTAAATAATCAATAAGTTAAACATAAAGGTGATTTTCTGTACGTATGTTTTATTTTATTTCATTTTTTTCTTATTCTCCGGATAATGCGGATTTTCGATAATCCGGATTGGGTCTGGTCCCAATTAATCCGAATTATCGGGGTTTCACTGTACTTGAAAAACTAGTCGTTGGGGACCACCATAATACTTACCCATCATGGATATGTATATGAAAATAAAACATGTGAAAACTATTTATGCAATGCATTGCAATTCATAAACAAAATTTAAATATTGTTAATATACATAGTAATGCTTTATTAAAGAACTGCTGATGTACCAATTTCAACAAATTATATAAAACGCCAAACTACTCAAGTAGTACCGAACTGCGTAAAAGAAACATCCCAGGGTCGTGAAAAATCGAAGAATGTGGAAAACAGGATTACAAGTATCTCGGCAACTCATAATCCGATCGACTTCGTTCTATATGCAAAATGTGTGTTATTTTATTGCCTTTTACGTCCATTTCTTAATACAAAAAAAATCGAAAATTTTTATCTACCTTTCATCAGAACGAATTTTTCGAGGGTCCGAAAAAAATAGTTCCGGATAATCGAGGTTGCTGATATTAAACAGACTTCGTCCCATTTCTACATACTAACTGCATACAAAATTTCAAGTCTCTATCTCAATTTGTTTGGGAGATAGAGCGTTTACAGACAGACAGACAGACAGACAGACGGACGGCAAATTTTTTTTTCTAAAAATATGTTTTTCGGAATCTCCACTATCTAAAACGTGTAAATCCGTCAAAAAAAATTTTTTCGATTTTCAAAACGATTGCAAGACTTACCTATACTACGTATGATGGGTAAGTAATATTCCCATTTTTATATTTTAATTTTAATTAAGGGTGTTCTTGCATCAAAAAGAACAACTTTGTGACATAAGTTTTAATTTATTTTTATTCTGAAATGCATGAAACTAGCAGGTGTTTTTATTCAGAAACTATCTAATCGCACTCACTTTTCAGTCTTTTTTCACAGGAAATAGATATTTAAGAACAGGTTTTGATGACGTTTTGAACCGACGAAAGCAGAAAAACCAGTCAACGAAATAGAGAAAATTGCGTGATCACGTGATTAAAAAAGCTTATAACTCGGTAGGTAATTTACTAATCATAAAATAAAAAACTTAGTTCGATTCGAAACTGCTTCCATATACATGTCTTCCAATTTTATATCTTTCCGTTAAAAAATGAATTTGTTAATGTGTCAAAACGTTTTGCGCTTGTTGAGCAGAGTAGTTGAGAACAGCCTTAAATTTTTTTATGTAATTTTTTTTCTAAGGCGTGGTAATCGGATTACTTCCATTGTTTCAGATAAAAGAGAAATAATGAAAAATATTCAGACATAGACGTATTTCTTTACTTGCAAGTCATTTTCGCTTAAAAAAACTGCTTTTTTTTTTTTTTTTTTTTTTTTTTTTTTTTTTTTTTTTTTTTAAGCGAATAAAAATTCATGTTTACTGCGACATCACTGAAATATTGTTTGCTGGGATTATTTTATCTTTATAGATTGTGACTTTATTAGTTTTTTTTATTATTGCAATTAACATGGAAAAAAAAATTATTATTTGAATATTCTGTGGTAAGAATTCGAAAAAGTGTGTTTTAAAAGTTTACACTGCACTGTAAAAAAAAAGTGTCGATCTACTAAAAAAACTTTAGTGATCCTTGTAATTACTAAAAAAATTTTAGTAATCTTAGTCGGTTACAAGAAAATCTGTAAGAATTACTAGAAAAAAGTTAGCAACGAATAGAGTTAATAATTTTATATTTTTAATAGCTATTACTAAAACACACTTGGCATGGCCTTGATAGCATAGTGGTTATCGTAACGGACTCCAGGCTAAAAGGTTCCGGGTTCGATACTGGCCACTGCCAAGTACGCCCCGAATGTATGCAGTGTAAGTACTCGTTAACAAAGGGATTATGAATATCCTGACGGAGCAGTAGGAATGTTTGGTGCTGCCATCTATTGCGGTTTTGCCGAAAATCTTCCGCTCCAGAAGTCTGGATGCAGCTCGAAGGAAGCTCCTGCCCTTCGAGCCCACGTAATGGTTATTAAAAATAATTTTGGAGTTATTGCTAAAATTTGCTTGGTGGCTCATACTAAAAATTTTTAAGTTAGTTATACAAAAAATTCTTTTGTTCAGTTTATAAAAGAAATGCTTGTTTCGCTTGCAAAAAAAAGTTTGTAATGTTTACTAAAAAATTCTGTGGAATACAAATTTACTAAAAAATTTTTAGTAACCTCTTGAATTTTTTTTACGGTGTGGTAATACTAGGGAGAGAAATTTATACGATTGCCTCAACATGATTTAATTTTCTATGTCTTTATTATTATTATTATTATTATTATTATTATTATTATTATTATTATTATTCTAAAGATTTGAATAGGAGCCACTATAGAATGTTGAACTATTTCAGAAATTGTACATTGAGTACCATAAATATAATCATCAATAGTATTTGTAGGAATTATTTGTCATTTACAAAATGGTCTTTTCTGCAATGCAATGCTTTCAATAATAATAAATTTCAAGCTTTTCTTTTAGGTTGAGATGAAAATAAAAAGCAAGATCCAACAGCGTTGCGTCATGTTTCTTTTTTATATGCTAGAATTAATAAAATTTGGTACATTTCATAAACACGTTTAATATACTATATTTCAAGCTGAAAATGCAAATTATGTTGCAGTTTTCAAAAACTAGACTGATATGTAAAAAACCGATTACCCTTCACAAAAGGATTAAACTAACTTTTAAATAAATCGATGTGACGTTACGTCAACTTGCTGATCTATTAGAGTATTATGTGATTCGGGATGAACCTAGAAATAAATCTGCATCAATAATCAAATATTTTATAAGTAATTAATATGGACACAATATGCGCAATTTTTTAATATATTTTTCTTTTTCAAACTAAATTTGAATGCTAATTCGAATAAGCAAAATTCCCTTTGTGATAAAGGTAAAATCTTTATATAAATGAAAATAATAAATTTAGGTTAGTAAAAATTCTATTCATAATTCTATTCATATTTTAAACAATTCAATGTGACGTCGCATTAACTTGCTGTTCTATTAGCGTAATATGATATTTGGAATAATCATAGATATACTAATACTTCTAGAAATACTTCAATAAGTACATGTTTTAAAAATAATGCAATATTAAAACAATCTGTGTAATGTTTTAACACATTTTTCTTCTTCAGAGTAAATTAAAACTCTAACACAAATAAGAAAAACTTTGATATGTGATAAAAGCACAAACATTTTGTAAATAAATATCGTTGATTTAGGCTTGTAAAAATTATATTCACAATTCAGAAAATTTTGTTTTGTGGTAAAGCACAATCTTTATATAAATCAAGATGATAAATTTGGACTATTAAAGTTTTTTTTAGTTTTATTTTTCATAGAACATAAAACTGTGTTAATATTTCTGAAAAATATTGTTATTTCAAATAAACTAAATGTAAGAAAAAATTCAGAAAATCTGATCTCTCTATAAAAGTATGCTTCTTTCTTTTAAAAAATTTATTGTTTCAAAAAAAAAAAAAAAAAAAAAAAAAAAAAAAAAACAAGTATTATTTGTTTTTTCACGGATGATTCGCGGTCTTAAATTCGAAAAATTTCCAAATTGTAGAAAATGTGAAATCTAACTTTATGTTATTCTTCTACTCTCAATTTGATGAGAAAACTTGACTGTGAACTCCAATTCAAAGCGAAAGAATCACGTTTAGGAAAAACGTATATCGAAAGAAACACATTTGATTATGAAAATCTCTTTTACCAATCATCTATAAAGTAGGAACGCGAATATATTTCTAGAGGAAAATGCTTCTTCTTTCAGATTTCGTTTTCAAAAAGATTTTTCTTTTTTAAGATAGGTTTTGAAAGACAAAGCATCTTCTCTTACCAAAGCAATATATGAAAATTCAGACATTTTCAAACTGAAGAAGCATAGAAATTCTTTATAAGATATGGACGCATCTAAAATATAGAGCCTGAAAATTATTTCTAAACATTTAGATGGCAGCTATTTCAACTATATGCGGCATGATTAAAAGTAAATTTAATTTTGGTTTAAATTTTGAAATATGAAGTTTTGTACATTAAAATTTTGCTTTATAATAAATATACTAATGTACTAATTATATACTAATATATTAATATATTAATAAAAAATACACTTATATAAATTATAGTAAAACTAAAAGAAAAAAAAATATTTGTGTTATTTGTTGTAAAACATAAACTGCTTCATAATATTTCTAATATAAAAATAAAATAAAATAAAAATAAAACAGTTACCGTACATAATGCACTATGCAAGTATTAGCGTTGATAAGCACACTTTGATTTGTAATAAAAAAAAAAAAAAGAAAAGAAAAGAAAATCTTCAAATAACCCATAACGATAAATTTAGGTTAGTAAAAGTTCTATTAATTTTATTTCCCACAAAAATTAAAACTACGTGGTGACATTTCAGAAAAATACTGTTTATTCACATAAACTTAATATACAAAAAATTTCAGAAAATTTGATCTCTTTAGAAAAATAAGCTTTTTTCTTTTAAAAAATTTATTGCTTGCCAAAAAAAAAAAAAAAAAAAAAAAAAAAAAAAAAAAAAAAAAAAGTACTATTTGTTTTTTCACGAATGATTTGCGGTTTAAAATTCGAAAAATGTTCAAACAGTAGAAAATGTGAAATCTAACTTTGAATTATTCTTCTACTCTCTATTCTATAAGAAAACTATACTCAGAACTCCAATTCAAAACGAAACAATCATATTAAGGAAAAGCATATATCAAAAGAAACACATTCGATTATGAAAATCTCTTCTACCAATCGTCTATAAAGTAGGAACGCTAATATATAATTGTAGAGGAAGGAGCTAGGCTTCTTCTTTCAAATTTCGTTTTCAAAAATACTTTTCTTATTTAGGAAAGGTTTTGAAAGACAAAACATCTTCTATTGTTAAAGTAATATATAAAAATTTAGATATTTCCAAACTGAAGAAGTCTAAAAGTTCTTTATAAGATATGTGTCAGGTTCTGAGACCACCTCTGCTAAAGATTGGAATTTCCGTTATTTCTCTATCTTAATATTTTGTGTATTGTACTGGCTGTGTACTAGAATTTTCAAGGTGACATTCTTTCTTTGTTGAAGGGAGAATTGACAGGTAATCACGTACGGTGTTGGGAGAAAGAGGAGATTGCTGAAAGGCGTGTTCATCCCTCAGTGAGGTATGTGGATAATGAGCAGACAGGGAACATGTCACAGATCAAGAAAGCAATGGGGATTGCATCCAAAGAATAAGCTCCAAAGGGGGGTTTATATTGGGGAAAGCAGTGATTTGAGAAGAGTAAGTCTTGTCTGAGATTTGAGCAGTTCTTATCTGGGGTTCGTACCTAGAGAGTGTGTAGGACAGAGGTCCTGGTAGAGAGTGCTCTGTGTTGTAGAGCGTAAGCAGTTCATATCTGGGGTTCGTACCTAGAGAGTGTGTAGGACAGAGGTCCTGATAGAGAGTGCTCTGTGTTGTAGAGCGTAAGCAGTTCATATCTGGGGTTCGTACCTAAAGAGTATGTAGGACAGAGGTCCTTGTAGAGAGTACTCTATGTTGTAGAGCGTAAGCAGTTCGTATCTGGACAGGAAGGGACACAGACGTCCTGGTGTTGTGCTCTGGGCCGGATAGCATAGGCCGAGTATACATGTGTTGGGAGATTCGAAATTGATCTCCAATAAAGTGAACCTAATGTGCATTGAGTGTGAGGGAGAAAGGTGTAATTTGAACAGTACACAGCCAACCTTTACTATAGTTAATTTAATGTTGAACCGGATCACCTATATCCGAGTTGTAATTGTATATAATTGTAAATAGCGTATTTAGTGTGTACATATAGTATAAATAAACTGTTAATTCAGTTAATTGACAGCGTCAGTGTTCATTTACACAATCTTCACAGTGGGTGACCGATATCACCTAATAATATCGGTGGTGGCAGCTATAACTACCACGGACTTTCTTCAAAGTTGTGCGAGCTGAGAGGAACGTCCGACAATATGGATGCTTCTAAAATGTAGAGTCTGAAATTTTAGCAAAACAAAAAGAAGGTAGCTGTTTCAACTATACACGGTATGATTAAAAGTAAATTTGATTTTAGTTTAAATTAAGAAATGTAAAGATTTGTACACTAAAATTTTGCATTATAACAAATATACTAAACACTAATTATGTAATAATAATGAATATACTACTATGTAAATGTACTAATAATAAATATACTAACAATTAAATTTACTAATACACATTATACTATGACTAAAAACAAAAAATGTTCATGGTATTCATATATATTTATATGTAATGGATTTGAAAAATAAAAAAAACAGTTTTTGTACATAAATTGGATGTATCAGAAATTGCAAAGAATCTAACCTCTCTGTATAAGTATGGTTTCTGATTTAGGTTTCGTAGTTTGTTTAAATGTTTTAAAAGTAATGTAATACTGAAACAAAATTTGTGTCTTTTATATACATTTTTTTCTTCAAAATAAAATTTATATTTATGCATTTTTTAATGCATTTTCCGTCTTAAAAAAATATTTTGAATTCAAGCGCTATTAAGTAAACTTTATTTTGAAATAAAAACTCAAACTAAATGATAAATAATAATGATGAATTATGATTTTTTAAAGATTCCGTAAAAATTCTATTAAATATATTTCCGTTAAAACATCACTGAAAATCACTGTTATTTCGCATAATTATAATGTAAAAAAAATTCAGAAAATTTGATGTGTCTATATATTTATGTTATGTTTTTTTTTTCTCTTAAAATATTTATCATTTAAAAAAAAAAAATATATATATATATATATATATATATATAAACATATGTTGCGGCCAATACCCGGAGCCTGGCCAATTCTAGAACTGGCCGGCCAATACCCGAACTGGCCAAGCTTCCTGGCCAAAACCGGAAATACATGAAATGAATAGCGTATTTCGGGTTTTGACCGGCCAATTCGCGAATTGGCCGGGAAGCCTTGGCCAACATCCGAACTATGATGCATAGGTACCAATTTTTTTGTAATTAAAATAATGTAACATTAAAATGTATAGTAAAAAAGATTCCCATTGATTATATTGAAACGAAATATTTTTGTATACCTAACTAAATTAACCAAAAATAGTGCACAATTCCCTTTCAATATCGAAATTAATTGATAAACCAAATACGAAGACAATTACAAGTAACCGGAAACTTTACTCGAGTAAGATCACGGACAGGCTGACGCCTAGACTATTTGAATTCATAGCCACTTCCAACTACTATGTTATAAAGTATTAAGCCGAGTGCTTACATCTATTTCGCGAATTGGCCAATCGCATCTGGCCAGTTCGCGAATTGGCCAATTGCATCTGGCCAATTAGCGAATTGGCTGGCCAATTCTAGATTTGGCCAGTCATTTTTTTTAACGTTGCCGGCCAATTCGAGAATTGGCCGGCCAGTTCTAGAATTGGCCATTTTCGGGTATTGGCTGCAACATATATATATATATATATATATATATATATATATATATATATATATATATATATATATATATATATATATATATTATTATTATTATTATTATTATTATTATTATTATTGTTGTTATTTATTTTTAGCTCACAGGCTATCATAGCCTGAGAGCTTATGTGCCCGTCCGTTCTGTATGTATGTGCGTATGTGCGTAACGCGATAACTCATGATAAAAATATCGGATCCACTTGAAATTTTGTATATAGGTATATCCTGATAAGGCGCTTCCCTGATTAGTTTTTGGAGTTCATTTGATATGTATAAGAGGGGGAACGGGGGGCTCATGCCCCCCGTTAGTTGATATAAATGGGATTTTCATGCAGAATTAAGTTTTCAAAATTTAGATTAGGATCATTCTGATGAGGCGATTCCGTGACTGTTATTAGGTGTTCATTGAATAAGTATAAATAGGGGGAACAGGGGTTCTAATCCCCCCCCCCGTTAGTTGATATAAATGGGATTTTCATGCAGAATTAAGTTTTCGTTCAAAATTTAGATTAGGATCATTCTGATGAGGCGATTCCGTGGCTGTTATTAGGTGTTCATTGAATAAGTATAAATAGGGGGAACAGGGGTTCTAATGCCCCCCCCCCGTTAGTTGATATAAATGGGATTTTCATGCAGAATTAAGTTTTCGTTCAAAATTTAGATTAGGATCATTCTGATGAGGCGATTCAGTGACTGTTATTAGTTGTTCATTGAATAAGTATAAATAGGGGGAACAGGGGTTCTAATGCCCCCCCCCCCCGTTAGTTGATATAAATGGGATTTTAATTGAAAATTAAGTTTTCGTTCAAAATTTAGATTAGGATCATTCTGATGAGGCGATTCCGTGACTGTTATTAGGTGTTCATTGAATAAGTATAAATAGGGGGAACAGGGGTTCTAATGCCCCCCCCCCGTTAGTTGATATAAATGGGATTTTCATGCAGAATTAAGTTTTCGTTCAAAATTTAGATTAGGATCATTCTGATGAGGCGATTCCGTGGCTGTTATTAGGTGTTCATTGAATAAGTATAAATAGGGGGAACAGGGGTTCTAATGCCCCCCCCCCCGTTAGTTGATATAAATGGGATTTTCATGCAGAATTAAGTTTTCGTTCAAAATTTAGATTAGGATCATTCTGATGAGGCGATTCAGTGACTGTTATTAGTTGTTCATTGAATAAGTATAAATAGGGGGAACAGGGGTTCTAATGCCCCCCCCCCCGTTAGTTGATATAAATGGGATTTTAATTGAGAATTAAGTTTTCGTTCAAAATTTAGATTAGGATCATTCTGATGAGGCGATTCCGTGACTGTTATTAGGTGTTCATTGAATAAGTATAAATAGGGGGAACAGGGGTTCTAATGCCCCCCCCCCGTTAGTTGATATAAATGGGATTTTAATTGAGAATTAAGTTTTCGTTCAAAATTTAGATTAGGATCATTCTGATGAGGCGATTCCGTGACTGTTATTAGGTGTTCATTGAATAAGTATAAATAGGGGGAACAGGGGCTCTAATGCCCCCCCCCCGTTAGTTGATATAAATGGGATTTTCATGCAGAATTAATTTTCGTTCAAAATTTAGATTAGGATCATTCTGATGAGGCGATTCCGTGACTGTTATTAGGTGTTCATTGAATAAGTATAAATAAGGGGAACAGGGGTTCTAATGCCCCCCCCCTTAATTTATATAAATGGGTTTTTCAAGCAGAATTGTCAGATTTCGTTCAAATCTCTGAATAGTTTTGGAAGTTTAATGGTTAAGTATAAAAGAGGGGGATAACTCCTTTTAAATTATATAAATGCTAAATGGGTTTTTATTAAGAATTATCTAATTTGCTCTGAATTTTGGATATAGATTTTTTATATGATAAAGCATGTCTTTGATAGTATAGGAGGTTCAATGATTAAGTATAAAAAAAAGAGGAAAGGGGAGAGCTGTTTCCCCTTCTTAATTTTTTTTTTCGAACGGAATTAACCCTTGAAAATATAAGGCTTTAATGTGCAATTAGTATTTGTAGCCTGTGAGCTCAATGCCATCAGTTTAACTGGGCAGTATTCTTTTTATATTTTGTATTATGGTTTAAAAAATTATATTCTATTTTAGATTTTGCTTTTTTTACACGCTATATATATATATTGTATTCAGATTTTATTTTTTTTTCAGATGATTCTCGGTTTCAAATTCGTAAAATGTCCAAACAGTAGAAAATGTAAAATCTAACTTTATATTATTCTTCTACTCTCTATTTGAAAAGAAAACTTGACTCAAAACTCCAATTCAAAACGAAACAATCACGTTTAGGAAAAACTTATGTCCAAAGAAACACATTTGATTATGAAAATCTCTCCTACCAATCGCCTATAAAGAAGGAACGCGAATGTACTTCTAGAGGAAAATGCTTCTTCTTTCAGATTTGGTTTACAAAAGGATTTTTCTTTTTTAGGAAAGGAATTGAAAGACAAAACATCTTCTATTGCCCAAGCAATATATGAAAATTCAAATATTTTCAAACTGAAGAAGTCTGGAAAGTCGCTATAAGAAATGGATGCATCTAAAATGTAGAGCCTGAAACTTTTATCAAAAGAAATAGATGGCGACGGTTTCAATAATTTCTAACCTTAAAAGTAATTTTGATTTTAAAAGTTAAAGCTTAAAAGTAATTTTGATTTTAGTTTAAATTTAGAAAGATAAAATTTTGTACACTCAAATTTTACATTATAATTAATATACTAATACACTAATTATATACTAATACTAAATATACTAATATATTAATATACTACTAATAACATACTAATACTAAATATATTAATATATTAATATACTACTAATAATATACTAATAATAAATTCACTCACACACATTATACTAAAACTAAAAACAAAATGTGGTCGAAATATTTATACATATTTTTAAGAAAATTTATATGTAAAATTTTTATATATTTAATAATATTGAAATCGAAATCCAAAAAACAAGTTCTGAAAAATACTGTCATTTCGAAAAATCTTAATGTACGGTAAAATGCAGAAAATCTGATCTCTCTATATAAGAATGCTTTTCTCTTTTAAGAAATTTATCGTTCCCAAAAAATGAACTGAACAAGTACTATTCGTTTTCGAAAAATGTTCAAACAGTAGAAATTGTGATATCTAACTTTATATTATTCTTCTACTCTCTATTCGATGAGAAAACTTCACTCTGAACTCCAATTCAAAACGAAACAATCACGTTTAGGGAAAGCGTATATCGAAACAAACACATCTGATTATAAAAATCTCTCTTACCAATTGTCTATAAAGTAGGAACGCGTATATATTTCTAGAGGAAAATGCTTCTTCTTTCAGATTTCGTTTTCAAAAGGATTTTTCTTATTTAAGAAAAAAAGAACAGAAGGTTTTGAAAGACAAAGCATCTTCTATTGCCAAAGCATTATATGAAAATTCAGATATTTTCAAACTGCAGAAGCCTGGAAATTATTTATGAGATATGGATGCTTTTAAAATATAAAGCTTTGAAATTTTTTCAAAACAAACAGAAGTCAACTGTTTCAATAAATTATATCCATTATACTCAAAAAAAATATGATTTTAGTTTAAATTTAGAAATTTAAAGTTTTGTATAGTAAAATTTTGCATTAGAATAAATATAATAATTCACTAATTATATACTAATAATGAATATACTAATATATTAAAGCGCTAATAATAAATATATTAATTATAAATATACTAACACATTAATAAACTAATAATAAATTTACTAATACACATTATACTATAATTAAAAACAAAAATAATCAGTGTATTTATATATATTTATATTTAATGGTTTTGAAAAGCAAGAAACAGTTTTTGTAGATAAATTGGATGCATGAGAAATTGCAAAGAATCTAATCTCCCTATATAAGTATGCTTTCTAATTTAAGTTTTATTGTTTGTTTAAATGTTTTAAAGTAAGTAATACAGAAATAATATGTCAATTTTTCAATACATTTTTCGTCTTCAAAAGTAAATTTGAATTCAAGCGCTAATAAGTAAACTTAGTTTTGAAATAAAAACACAATCTTTAAATAAATCATAACGGTAAATTATGATTCATTTACAGATTCAGTAAAAAATCTATTAATTATATTTCCCATAAAACATAAAACTACTTGGTAATATTTCTGAAAAAATTCATATAAACTTAATGTACGAAAAATTGCAGAAAATCTGCTTGCTCTATAAAAAGTATGCTTTTTTCTTTTAGGAAATTTATCGTTTCCAAATAAATGAACAAGTACTATTATTTTTTTCTCGGATGATTCACGATTTCAAATTCGAAAAATGTTCAAACAGTAGAAAATGTGATATCTAACTTTATATTATTCTTCTACTCGCTATTCGATAAGAAAACTTGACTCAGAGCTCCAATTCAAAACGAAACAATCACGTTTAGGAAAAACGTATATCGAAAGAAACACATTCGATTATGAAAATCTCTTCTACCAATCGTCTATATAGTGGGAACGCGAATATATTTCTAGAGGAAAATGCTTCTTCTTACAGATTTCGTTTTCAGAAGGATTTCTCTTATTTAGAAGAGATTTTGAATGTCAAAACATCGTCTATTCCTAAAATAATGTATGAAAATTCTGATATTTTCAGACTGAAGAAGTCTGGAAATTCTTTATAAGATACGGATGTTAAAATGTAGAATCTGGAAATTTTATCAAAACAAATAGATGGCAACGGTTTCAATAATTTATTTGCAATATGCTTAAGAGTAAGTTTGATTTCATTTTAAATTTAGAAATATAAAGTTTTGTCCACTAAAACTTTACATTATAAAAAGTATACTTATACACAATACTAACACACTAATTATGTACTAATAACGAATATACTAATATATTATTATACTAATATTAAATATACTAGTTATAAATATATTAGCGCATTAATATACTAGTAATTAATTCTCTACTGCACATTGCATTAAAACTGAACACGAGCTAGTCAGATCTGGCAGTCCGAAAAATTTCTTCTCTTTTATATGAGTTAATATTTCCTGAAAACTGCAGCATTGCAGTGCCACCGTTTAGGTGGTTTAAACCAAAATTTATTCAGCAACAACTTATATCATCTTGTAACTGAATCTGAAGTTTGATGAAAATCCGAGCATTAGCTTTTGAGAAGGAGCTATTGCAAAATCTTTTTAAAAAATCTGCATAACAGATCCACATGTTGGGTGATGTACACCAAAAACTAATCAGGATCAATTTTTTATCAGGTACTAACTTATTGTGAAGTTTGATGAAAATCCATGCATTAGTTTTTGAGATATACCTATTCCGAAATCAAGAAAAATGCAGCATAGCAGGGCTACAAGTAGAATGATTTACACCAAAAACTAAACAACTTTAATTCACATCACGGACTGACGGAATCTGAAGTTTAAAAAAAAAATTCATGCTTTGATTCCTGAGATAGAGCTATTACGATAATCACGATTAATGCACCATGGCAGCGCCACCTGTTGAGCAATTTGCACCAATTCCCTGCCATTTTTGTTGTTTTGTCAGCCTTTCTAGCTGTCACCTAGTCTGTCTCTCCCTTTCTGGATCCGTCTTTCTGTATATTTATTTGTCTGTCAGTCTGTTATTACAGACTGACAGACTCGTTTGTACGGTGTCATGTCTTGAGTTTGAACGAGTTTGTACGGTGACTTACAGTATGTCATTAAATTCAAATTATATAGATCTTAAAATTTTCTTTTCTACCACTATTGGAATTCTAGGCCTAATTAGCAAGCGTTAGATAACTCAATAACAGTATATTAATTTTCAAAAAATATCAGAACAATAAATTTAAAAAATTGGAATTTCTTTATTTATTAATATTTTCCAGTAACATAAAATAGCATGATGCTATTATTGAGAAATAATACGTTCTCACATAAGCTGAAATATTGTAATCATACTAAAAAGAATATGGTCTGTATGTAGGAACTATATTCATAAAAAAAAACTCATTTTTTAAATTATTTCTAAGAACAATAATTATTTTTCTTTTTTCCCCCAAGAATAAGCTTGGTTTTAAATTTGAAATTTTTTTAAAAATTAGAAATTTAAATCCAACATTATTCTTTTCTTGTATTTTAATTTAGAGGAAAAGTCTTGGAATTCAATTTACAACGAAATAATGAAGATTAGAAAGAAAAATAAACGCAGTTGATTATCAAAGTCTCTTCATCCAATCATCTATATGAACAAAGAATCATGATTGTCTCCGAAGACTTTGTACAGAAAGAAGTTCATTTTATGAATTTGGTTTTTAATTTTTTTTTTTTTTTTTTTTTTTACATATAGCTTCTTTAAAAATTTGTGCAATGTTTTATTTTGGCATAGCAGTATGTGAAAAAATGAGATGTTTTAAAAATAAGAAAAACCACAAAATTTCTAAAAATATGTACTAAAATAAATACAGATTACTAAATGGTACACCTATAAAAAGAATATATTTAAAATGCACTTAAAAATTTATCAACGTTTCATTCGCCTCTGTGAACGTCGTCAGGATATTTAAGCATATTATAAATATATTTTTTTTATAAGTATACCATTTAGTAACCTGTACTTATTTTAGTACAATTTATGGTGCAATTGTCCAATTCATAGTCGCAAAATTTTTTTGTGATATTAACACATCTAAGTATGGATTCTGTAAAAATACAAATTTATCTAGCTTCTGATAACTTTTCATTATTGTGGTTTTGATCTAATTCAAAAAATACGTTTGTGTCAAAACAAAAATTCTTTATTTATAAAATATTTTTTTACTATTTCTGAGAATTATTTTTGTTTCACATAAGTTTAAATTTCGCAGAATCTTACCTCTAAAAAAACGCTTTTTATTTGCCAGAAAATATTCATTTAGAAAACGAAGAAAAAATACTACTTAGTTTTTATCCAATATAATACTTGATTTCAAACTCTTTCAGCAAATATAGAAAATATGAAATGCATTTTTATATTATTCATATATATATATGAATATATATATATATATATATATTTCGATAAAGAAACTTGAACTCCAATTTTGAATGAAACAATCTCGCTTAGTAAGAGTGTATACTTTGAAGAAAAAAAAAACAAAAAAAAAACACATTTGATTTGAAAATCTTTTCTACAAACAGATCTCTTCTACAAAACAAAAGCTTCTAAAAATATTTCTGAATATTTCTAATGTTTCTAAAAGAAAACGCTTCTGCTTTCAGATTTCATTTTTCAAAAGAGTTTTTTTTTTTTTTTTTTTTTTTTTTTTTTTTTTTTTTTCATATAGCTGCTTTAAAAGTTTGTTCAATGTTATATTTTAGCAAAGCACTATGTGAAAAATCTGATAATTTAAAATTAGAAAATCTAAAAAAAAAATCTTTTTATGTTATCAATTCATCTAAATTTTGAGGCTGTAAACCTGTCACAAAACGAATTTGCCTACCTTCTGAAATGTTTTTAATATTTTAATTTTGATCTTAATCAGAATAACAAACTTGTGTCAAAATATAAATTCTTTATTTATTTATTTATTTATTTATTTACAAAATATTTGATAATATTTCTGCAAATAATTTATATTTAACTTAAGTTTAAATTCATTAAAATTTCGAAGAATCTTACATCTAAAACAATATGCATTTTTTTTTCTAGAGCATGTTTATTTAAAAAGTCCTTCCGGCAATGCCGGGAGGAAGAGGTAGCTTTCATATACTTATACATTTATTTATTTATTTTAAAGTAAGTTACATTGTTCAAAAATACTAAGCTCAAATTAGTGGAAATAATCTTATAAAATTAGTGATTTTATGAGATTGAATACTAGTTTTTGTCAAGACTAATTATTAATAGGAATTTTTAGAAATTAGTCATCTTTTATTCAACCTGGTTATATTTTAAGCGATTTAGAGAGTCACCAAATTCCGCGATATCATAAAGTGTATGCCATTTTAAAGCAACATGATGGATCGTTCAGATCAGACCGTTTCAATACGTCAGCCATAAGCAAAATTCAAAGTGCTATAACTCAATCAGTTTAAGATATAGACAAAACATAAAGTGTTCTGGAATCATTGTTTTAAGTTCTAACACGTAAAAGAAAAATATTTTTCAACTTTTAATTTTTTCGCATTTAATTTTAAATTTTAAATTTTACAAAAAAAAATTAAAATGGCCACCATTTTGAAACAAAATGGTGGATGATGCTGGCCAACGAACTCGGTCGAGACATTTGTATGTACTGTGTAAATATCAAGTTTCATTGAAATCGGTTCATAAATGCGTGTGTTATTACATGACAAAAATCAGATCGTTTCAAAATGTCAGCCATAAGAAAAATTCAAAGTGCTATAACTCAATCATTTTTTAAGATGTAGACAAAACAAAAAGTGTTCTGGAATCTTTGTTTTAAGTTCTAACACGTAAAAGAAAAATATTTTTCAACTTTTAATTTTTTCGCATTTAATTTTAAATTTTAAATTTTTTAAAAAATTTAAAATGGCAGCCATTTTGAAACAAAATGGCGGATGATGCTGGCCAACGAACTCGGTCGAGACATTTGTATGTACTATTTACATACCAAGTTTCATTCAAATCGGTTCATAAATACGTTAGTTATCGCATGACAAAAATCAGATATATATATATATATATATATATATATATATATATATATATATATATATATATATATATATGTCAACATTTGGACGGAGGGTGGTTTTGGGGTCTAGGGGTCATGATCGGTGAAAATATACCAAAATTTTCCGGAAGTGCTTTCCTCCGGACGGCTGCAATAGGTAGCTTTTTAGCTCACAGGCTATCATAGCCTGAGAGCTTATGTGCCCGTCCGTTCTGTATGTATGTGCGTATGTGCGTATGTGCGTAACGCGATAACTCATGATAAAAATATCGGATCCACTTGAAATTTTGTATATAGGTATATCCTGATAAGGCGCTTCCCTGATTAGTTTTTGGAGTTCATTCGATATGTATAAGAGGGGGAACGGGGGGCTCATGCCCCCCGTTAGTTGATATAAATGGGATTTTCATGCAGAATTAAGTTTTCAAAATTTAGATTAGGATCATTCTGATGAGGCGATTCCGTGACTGTTATTAGGTGTTCATTGAATAAGTATAAATAGGGGGAACAAGGGTTCTAATCCCCCCCCCCGTTAGTTGATATAAATGGGATTTTCATGCAGAATTAAGTTTTCGTTCAAAATTTAGATTAGGATCATTCTGATGAGGCGATTCCGTGGCTGTTATTAGGTGTTCATTGAATAAGTATAAATAGGGGGAACAGGGGTTCTAATGCCCCCCCCCCGTTAGTTGATATAAATGGGATTTTCATGCAGAATTAAGTTTTCGTTCAAAATTTAGATTAGGATCATTCTGATGAGGCGATTCCGTGACTGCTATTAGGTGTTCATTGAATAAGTATAAATAGGGGCAACAGGGGTTCTAATGCCTCCCCCCCCTCTTAATTTATATAAATAGGTTTTTCAAGCAGAATTTTCAGATTTCGTTCAAATCTCTGAATCGTTTTGGAAGTTTAATGGTTAAGTATAAAAGAAGGGGATAACTCCTTTTAAATTATATAAATGCTAAATGGATTTTTATTAAGAATTATCTAATTTGCTCTGAATTTTGGATATAGATTTTTTATATGATAAAGCATGTCTTTGATAGTATAGGAGGTTCAATGATTAAGTATAAAAAAAGAGGAAAGGGGAGAGCTGTTTCCCCTTCTTAATTTTTTTTTCGAACGGAATTAACCCTTGAAAATATAAGGCTTTAATGTACAATTAGTATTTGTAGCCTGTGAGCTCAATGCCATCAGTTTAACTGGGCAGTATTCTTTATTACTTTTTGTAATGAAAGCTACCTAAAAGTGAGATCAAATACTAATAAGTTTTATTTCTAAATAACTCTCTGTTTCAAATTAGAAACTTTCAGCAAATATAGAAAATATCAACTCCAATTTTTGTTATTCATAGACTTTCTTTTTGATAAGGAAATTTAAACTTCAGTTTTGAACGAAACAATCTTGTTTAGGAACTTTGAATGAAACATATTTGATTTTGGAAATCTCTTCTTCAAATCGTCTATAAAACCAAAACGCGAATATTTTTCTAAAACAACGTACCTTTTCTTTCAGATTTCGTTTTTCAAAAAGGTTTTCCTTTCAAATAACTTCTTTAAAAGTTTGTACACTGTTTTATTTTGGAAAAGCAATATGTCAAAAATTAAATGGTTCAAAATAAGAAAAACCGCAAAATTCTTTTTGGGATATTAATGCATATAGAATCGGAAATTTGAAGAAAAACAAATTTACCTATTGCTGAAATGCATTTAAATTAAAAAATTTACATCTGAACTAAGATGTATTTTTTTCTAGAGAATATTCATTTTATTCATTTATTTATTTTTTTTTTATTTAATTCTTTTTTAATAGTATTCACTTTTTGTCAAAATAATTTTTCGTTTCAAACTCAAAAATTTTAGCAAATGTAGAAAATATCAAATGCATTTTTATATTATTCATATACTTTCTTTTAGATAAGGAAACTAAAACTTCAATTTTAGCCGAAATAATCTCGTTTAAGAAGAGTGTACTTTGAACGAAACACATAATGCCTTTTCTTTTAGATTTCGTTTTTCAAAAGGGTCTTCCTTTCATTAAACTTCTTTAAAAGACTGTGCACTGTTTTATTTTGGCAAAGCAATATGTCAAAAATCAGATGATTTAAAATAAGAAAAACTACAAAATTCTTTTTTAGGATATTAATGCTTATAGAATCGGAAACGAAGCAAAACAAATTTACCTATTGCTGAAATGCATTTAAATTAAAAAATTTACATCTGAACTAAGATGTATTTTTTTCTAGAGAATATTCATTTTATTCATTTATTTATTTTTTTTTATTTAATTCTTTTTTTAATAGTATTCACTTTTTGTCAAAATAATTTTTCGTTTCAAACTCAAAAATTTCAGCAAATGTAGAAAATATCAAATGCATTATTATTTTATTCATATACTTTCTTTTAGATAAGGAAACTTAAACTTCAATTTTAACCGAAATAATCTCGTTTAAGAAGAGTGTACTTTGAACGAAACACATAATGCCTTTTCCTTTAGATTTCGTTTTTCAAAAGGGTTTTCCTTTCATTAAACTTCTTTAAAAGACTGTGCACTGTTTTATTTTGGCAAAGCAATATGTCAAAAATCAGATGATTTAAAATAATAAAAACTACAAAATTCTTTTTTAGGATATTAATGCATATAGAATCGGAAACTTGAAGCAAAATAAATTTACCTATTGCTGAAATGCATTTTAATTAAAAAATTTACATCTGAACTAAGATGTATTTTTTTCTCGAGAATAATCATTCTATCCATTTATTTATTTTTTTATTTAATTCTTTTTTTTAATAGTATTCA
Source organism: Maratus speculifer (assembly GCA_964019185.1). Classification (NCBI taxonomy): domain Eukaryota; kingdom Metazoa; phylum Arthropoda; class Arachnida; order Araneae; family Salticidae; genus Maratus; species Maratus speculifer. Next base: position 416,451,322 of record OZ025290.1, read on the forward strand.
CTTTTTGTCAAAGTAATTTTTCGTTTCAAACTCAAAAATTTCAGCAAATGTAGAAAATATCAAATGCATTTTTATATTATTCATATACTTTCTTTTAGGTAAGGTAACTTAAACTTCAATTTTAACCGAAATAATCTCGTTTAAGAAAAGTGTACTTTGAACGAAACACATAATGCCTTTTCTTTTAGATTTCGTTTTTCAAAAGGGTTTTCCTTTCATTAAACTTCTTTAAAAGACTGTTGTCACAAGTTCACTGTTTTATTTTGGCAAAACAATATGTCAAAAATCAGATGATTTGAAATAAGAAAAACTACAAAATTCTTTTTATGATATTAGTTCATACAGAACTAAAATTGGAAACTTGAAGCAAAACAAATTTACTTATTTCTGAAATGTATTTATATTTAAAAGAATTTTACATCTAAAATAAGATGTATTTTTTTCTTGAGAGTTTATTTCATGTATTTATTTTTCTTTCTTTTTTTTATTTTAGTTTAAATACTATTCACTAAAATAATTCTTGGTATCAAACTCCAAAATTTCCGCACATGTAGAAAATATGAAATCCAATTTTATGTTATTTATACATTTTCCTTTCGATAAGGAAACTTGAATTCCAATTTTGACTGAAACAAACTCCTTTAACACTAGAACGACAAAGACCGTCATTTTGACGGTTTTCAAATTTCATGCTTAAAAATTTTATATAATTTATGGCGAGTTCCAAAATTTTATGATCCGACTTTTAATGAAACATAATAATATTTAAATATCTCTATTTAATTTCATCTCAACCATTTTAATTTCCGTAATCAGTATGACCTATACCTATTTATACCATGACCCGTCAAATTGACGGCTTTGGCAATTAACAAACTCATTCCGAAATGGTGCGGACTTCCCCATTTTTACATGGACTAGCCCTTTTCGCCTATGTTCAGTCCTGTCCAGGCTTCATATCAAACGTATCAGTAACTGGTAAAAGTTATTAGGACGCGATCATTATCAATTGTACTTCTAATGTGATAACGTTCTTAGTGAAAAGTGCAGTCTGTGAATAGTGTAATCTGTGTAAAGTTCAACCTGGAAAAAAAGTATGAATATATTTTTATGAAAAAAATAACATTTATTTTTTGTAAATTCTTGTCAAAAATGAAACGATTTCGAGGAAGAAAAAAATTATTCGGAGAATACAAAGAACTCGCTAGTATAAATGAAGACTATTCAGACACTAATTCAAGTAATAACAATGACTCTGAAAATTCTGGAGATTAACTTGAAGTACGAGATATTGAAGAAAGTGAAGAAGAAGAATATGAAAGTGAAGATTCAGGGAGTGAAGATGAAATTCCCCAAAAGAGCCACATTCGCAGAAAGCGATTGCGAATAAGTTCAGATGCTGAATCGGACAGCCAAATAGATACTGAAAAAAGACAGGAAAAAGAAACTGCTCTCGATGGTACTGAATGGGAAGAAATAGGGAATGGTTGTGTTGGTAGACTCCCATCACACACTATATTCAAGGATACTTCAGGCCCAACTGGTGATGCGAAACGAAACATTATGCTTGGTAATGTTAGCAGTGCATTTAGACATAATTGATAATCGAATGATGAAGCACATAAAAACTTGCACTGAGCTTGAGGCCAGAAATGCTTTACAGAAGGACGATTGGAAAATTACTATTGAAAAATTGTATGCGTTTGTAGCTATTTTGTATTCTCGAGGAGCCTATGAAGCCAGAAATTTGAAATTATCCTATTCGTGGTAAAAAAAAAAGGGACCTTCTTTCTTTCGCGAAACTATGAGTAGAAATAGATTTATTGAAATTACGAGATTCATTCATTTTGTCAAAAAAAGTGAAAGGAGTGTCCGCTTACGAACTGACAAATTTGGATTAGCTTCCGAAATTTAGAAGTCCTTTATTGAAAACAGCCAAGCTTGTTACAAACCAGATCAGAATATAAGCGCAGATGAACAATTTTTTCTCATAAAGGCAAGATGCAGATTTCTGCAATATATGCCCAAAAAAACAGACAAATTCGAAATTAAATTTTGGTTAGCTGTAGACGTGAGAAGTAAATATCTTATAAATGGCTTTCCCTATTTAGACAAAGACGAACGTAGACCATCAGGAGTACCTTTGAATGAATTTGTAGTTTTGAAACTTGTAAAAAACTACGTAAATTGTGGGAGGAATATAACAACGGATAATTTTTTTTTACAAGTATGAAGCTCGCAAAGAAGCTACTGGCCAAAAGAACAAATCTTGTTGGAACTATACTAGCAAATAAAAGAGAATTGCCGAAAATAGCTCAAGTTAGAAAATATAACATGGCTGTTTTCTCCACAGAACTCTACAAATCAAATGATATTGTTTTAACAGTTTACAAAAATAATCCTCGTAAAAAAGTACTCAAAACATAAATCTGTAAAAATTGCTTATAATCGAAAACAAATTCCTGCAACTGTGTCATTTTACAATGAGACTAAGTTTGGAGTAGATGTAGTTGACCAAATGGCCCGCAAATATAGCGTAAAAGCAGGGTCACGTAGATTGCCCTTGCAGGTATTTTATAATATTTTGGACTTGGCAGCAATCAATGCGTGGATTTAATATAAAGAGACTTGTGATAAAAATATAACTAGAAAACAATTTTTATTTCAATTATTCGCAGATCTATCCAGTGAATATATGTGTGGCAGAAAAGAAGCCTCCTCCCAAAAACAAGATCGGAAATCAATGGATTGTGTTCTAGAAAATTCACAAAATATTCCTTATGATCGAAAATCTTGCCAAATTCGATTATGCAACAAAAACAAAGCGATTTATACTTGCAATATATGCAACAAATATGTTTGTGGTAAGTGTTCATCTAAGATAACATGTACTTGTAAAATATGTGCCTCATAATTATTTTATTCATATCAAATGTGCTATACTATAAATGCAAATAGAAACTGGTGTTTTATTATTAATAATTAATGCATTAATACTTTAAATGTTACTTTTGTTAAATTATATATTTCTTTCATTTTCATTAACTAAGTCAAATATATTTGCGGAAAGTGTTAATCTAAGATAAGAGACACTTGTAAAATATCTGCCTTATAATTATTTCGTGCATATCAAATGTGCTATACTGTAAATACAAATAGAAACTGATTTTGTTTAGTTTCTTTATATTTATCATTTATGAATTATTATATTAAATATTGTTTTTGTTAAATTATATTCTTTTATTTACATTAACTAAGTTTAATATGTTCGTTGCAAGTGTTAATCTAAGATAACATGTAAAATATGTGTCTCATAATTATTTCATGCATAGCAAATGTACTATAAATGCAGATGGAAACTGTTTTTTTATGGAATTTTTATTAATAATTAATGAATTATCATATTAAATGATGTTTTTGTTAAATTATATATTTTTATTTACATTAACTAAATCAAAAGTTATAATGAAAGCCGTTATCGAAAATGCGTCAATTTGACGGATGCGGTAAAACTAGGTTTATATGAAATGCCGGTAGTTCTAGTGTTAAAAAACAGTGTACTTTAAATGACACACATTTGATTTTGAAAATCTGTTCCTCAAATCGTTTCTAAAATAAAAGCGCTAAATTTTTTCTAGGAAAAAAAATGCTTCTTCTTTCTGATTTTGTTTATAAAAGGATTTACCTTTTGGGGGTATACATTTAGAAAACTTTTGTAAGTCAGAACACGTTTTTTGGCGAAGCAGTATACAAAAAAAATTGATATTTTCAATCTATTAATAGTACCACGACTCTTTATGTTATGGGTATAAAAAAGGAAATCTGAAAAATTTCTCCCTATTTTAAAAAAAAAACTGAATTTCGCTTAAAATTAATTTTTCTTTATCGTTTACTTTATAATTGCATTAAAATTAGGAATACAACAAACACTGGTTATAACGCAGGAGGAATGTAAAATACATTCTCGATAACATACTCAGAAACTTGGTTCTGGTTGCAATCTTATGTAACGTTATAAGTCTAAAAAATATGTCAGTAGAATGTCATTTTAATTACTCTCTATTTAAGCATCAGAAGTGCATGAAATGTCTATTGTAGCATTTTCTATCATGTGATTTTCTCATTATGCTGATTGTATTAGCAGTATTGCTTGTTGCGTACCACATTTACAATTTCCCTGACATTATCCCGCTATCTGCAGCACAAGTTTTTAAAAAAAGGAAACAATAATAAGAAAAGTGAAAAAAGCACTGAAATAAATTATAAAACGGTTTTTGCATAACTATCAGATTAAATTTAATAAACCCTTGCTTTATAAATGATCAAATCACATTTCATCATTTAGGGAAAAAAATAAAATTCAAAAATTTTGGCAGTTTTATAGAAGAGTAATGTCTAAATGAATATAAAAAATAATAATACATTTGTCGATTTTGTGTACGCACTAGTGAAATTAAAATGAACTTTTTAATTTTAGGTAGATTTCGTATGAAGTACTACCTGTTGCGATCGCTCCTATGTTGGAACTTCTTAAAAATTTTTGCAGGTCTACATCGATCGTGTCTCCTAAACCCCAAACTATCATCAGCAAAAATCTCTGTATATCTATCTATATATCGGTCTATATCACTTTTTTATGGACACGATAACTTCTTTTTTTCTGCTCAGATCTCTTTCAAACAGACACATAAAATCAAGGGGTATAAAATCTCGGCCAAATTCGTTAACGGACAAAATCGGACCAAGGGGATAGAAATAGGGAGGGTCTTTGTAAAAACCGAAAAACATCATAACTTCTTTATTAAAGCAGATATTGAATCAGTTTAAAGGTTATATTATTTCTAAAAATTGGGCCAAAACTTTCTGCATAAGAGATTTTTGATAAAATTAAAAATGGGCTCAAAGGGCGAAAAAAATAGGATATTCAGGCGTTAAAAATTCATAGCTTTGTCAATTCTCAAGATATAAAATCCAACTAATTTTTTTTTTTATAAATGCTCTTAATATTATCTAAAACTTTTGTTTTGGCAAGTGTTTGATAGAAGCAACTCTTACTTCAAAAAAAAAAAAAATTAAAACGAAAACGAAAAAAGGGGTGGAAGAAGAAAAAAATCAATAACTTCGTCAATTCTTAAGATATCAAATCCGATTAAACTTATCATACATCTTCTCAACAATATCTGCAACTTTTATAATAAGTTTTTCGTAGGACCAATTCTTATATTAAAAATAAATTAAACAATAAATTAAACAATAATAGGAGTTGTAGAAAAAATTCAATCCCAAACTGCTTATATTCACACTGAACTTGCTCTCAAACGCATCCAATTGGCAGGTTTCCTTATTTAGGACCTATATAATGTGAGGTATTGGTCAGTTTTGAGATAAAAGCAGAATATATTTTTTAAAATGCTGTCAAAATGGCACTTTGAACAGAATTTCCTGAAGTGATCGTGATTGAAAAATTGAAGAAATATTAAAATAACATATTGCTTATTTTTCTGTCTCATTTTGTAATCCATTTCTGCTCTCAAACGCTTTCAATTCACAGGTTCGCTTATTTAGGAACTGTATAATGTGCCGTATTGTCCAGTTTTTCGATAAAGGCAGAATGTATTTAAAAAAAGCTGTCAAAGTGGATAATTCGAGCAAAACTTCCCGAAACGATCATGACTGAAGAATTGAGGATGTATTCAAATAACAAATTGCTTATTTTATGATTCATTTATAAATTCAATTTTTCTCTCAGATGTGTTCAACTGACAGTTTTTGTTATTTAGGAGCTATATAATGTGCCGTATTGGTCGAGTTTTTTATAAAGCCAGATTATATTTCAAAAAATGCTGTCAAAGTATACTGCACCGAATATCGCTTAAGATGATTCTAACAAAAGCAGCCCTTACAGAAAAATGAAATTAAAAGTTCTTCAAAAGCGACCAAATAAAGTTGTGAAACAATGTTTATCTCTAATCATATTTTATTTTTTGTTGTCGAAATGAGCACTTAAATTCGAAATCTAACTCCGCCTATAGGCCTAGCAGACAGAGATTTTTTTTTTCAATTATTTTCATATTTATTACATAATTGACTCCTTTAGGAATTTTTTCTTTAATCACGGAAGATGTTATATTAAACCAGACAAGTTTATATTCCAAATTTGTGTTTAAAAATGGTATTTTTACTTCAGAAAGTATGAAACCAAAAAAGTGGAAAAGTTGGCTGTAGTGTTTGATGACATGTATAATTTCTAATACCTTTGAGATCCGGTGTAACTTTATCACCAGGTTTTCAGACGGATTTATTATTTTTTATGTATATTTATTCATGTGTTTTATTTAAATGATTAATCCTAACCTTCCTTAGAGGTCTTAGGCAGTAAATGAAAAATGTGCATCTACGGAAAAACACCAAGTGCCAGGCATTATCGCAATTTCACTGAAGAAAACGTGGCAAAAGCAGTGGCAGCTGTCAATAATGGCACAAGCAAGAAACTAGCTACCACAATATTCCAAATACCACATAGAGCTCTCGTCAATAAGTGCCTTGGTAGAGAGCCTGTGGGTCGTCCGGCAATCCTTACTTATGAAAAAGAGCAGTTGATTTCCATGACCTTAGAAATCGTGGTTGACTCGGGTTTCTCTTAACCAGCAAAATGACAGTTAAAAATTACCTTGACTGGAAAGTGCTTAATATCCATTATTAGCTAACAACACTGTAGGTGATGATATGATCAATGTTTGAATCCAAAAAAATCGTTTTTAAAAAATTGTGAAAAAGATATTTTTTAAAATAAATCATAAAACAGAATCGTTTAAGCACCCCTAGGTAGTCTTTGGGATGTAGTTTTATATTTTACTTCGATATCTGAAGTAACTTTTCATGAATCGCCTATTGCAAGTATTTAAAGCATTTACTGAATTTAATTAATTAATTTTATTTTATTTTATTTACAATAATCTGCGCATAATCAAGGCTTTTTACATCCAATACACTTCAATACAAAAGTGATAAGGAAAGAATGAAGACTAATACTTTCTTTAGTTAGACCAGCAGCTAATAAGGATTAAATTTGATCTGAAATTTCCCTTTCCTCTTCTATAAAAGTTCAATAAGGCTTCATAGTTACAGGTAGGCCAGATTTTAAAAAATTCGTTGAGTTTTAATGCTTATCTACATATGTCATATTTATTTTTAGAAAAGAAACTAAATATCTAAATATTATAATTATTAAAGTTTCATTTTCTATAGAACTCATTTAAAAGTAAATAAAAATCATCAGCATTATTTAGGAAATATGACACCTCTATACTCCGATTGAACTCTTTGATACTCATTTTTAAATTTAAAATGAAAAGATCTAGTTAATATCCGGTTATGCATTAATATTTATGTTAAAAAACATGACGTAAAAATTATCAAAGGAGTGAAGACAATCTATTTATTTTACATAAAAATGCTACATACATAAATATTCTTTTACATAATTATTCTACATATCAATATGTTGTAGAGGAATTTTTATACGGGCTAAAAAACTGCGGAATTTACAACTGATAAAAATGTCAATGAATGCGCACAAAAACTTTTCTAAAAATATAAAACGACCCTTACGTAAAAAAAGAAAATGCTTTATTATGAGCCCTTTTAATACTAAAATCAACATTTTTTCGCGAATATTTCATTTTAAAATATAAATATATACATAAAAGAGCTAAAGATATCAAATCGTAGAAATTTCAGCTTTATTTACAGTTATATCAAGGGCTCAGGCAACACTGGTCGTGCCAGCAATGAAGAACAACGTGTAGCAAAATCAACATTTCTTCATCTTACAAAAAAAAATAATGATGAAATCAAAATGTTTATCATTTTCTTCTTAATACAACTAAAAAATTTATATAATAAATAAAGTAAAACTTCGAATAGCTTATTTTCGACTAGAATATATTAAAATCAAAAGACATACATCGAAGAGTAAGATACTTAAATTGTCATTTTTTTAACTTTATAAATTTTCATTAAATATTCAGATTGATATTTTTTAAGACGATGCAGATCAAGAACTGATATTTAATAAACAAAAAATAGATAATTTCGATCTTTTATCAGAAAATGGCGCCAGAAGATACGGAGCTTATCGCATGACTAACAATAAGCACACTGATAACAAAAATTTTGTCGTGTTTTTGTTATTAAATATTGACTAAACATTGCTACCTTCAGAAACTAAGATAAATATTAAAATTCAAGTGATTTTTATTTGCAGAAGAATATTTATGTAATAATAAGTTACCCTTTCAAGTTCAAATCAAGGCTGTTTTCAAATACAAACTGACACTTTCTGACACGTTCCCGAGATCGATTTCATTCGTAAGTGCATTATGTTTTCAGACGTCCTTATTCAATTTTCAGGAAATCGAGCAGTATTTCTCATTTTTTTTTATAAAATTTTATAATGCTTCGTAAAAATGTCAGAATGGACTAAACATTCTTACCTTCAGATAGAGGTCTGCACGGACCGAAATTTCCAGGCCCGGGACCGGCCTGGTGTAAAACTCACAAGTTCGGCCTGAGCCCGGTTCGGCCAGTTTATATTTTTATATTTCTAGGCCCGGTCTGTACAGAAATCAGTGAAAACGGACCTGGCCTTGCCGGACACTATTTCCACTGTTTCGAAAAAAATCAGATTTTTATCATTTCATTAAGAATCCTTTAACGATTATTGCATAAATATTTATGGGATAATTTTATTGTATATTTTACTGAAAATACACAATAGAAACATTAATGATGACACACAGTCTTAGAATTTCAACATTCAAACAAAGATTCATAAAAATTTAATATGGTTTAAAAAAGAAAAAAAGAAAGAAATTTAAAAACATCATAACATTTGAAGCTGTATAATAATAACAAGTAGGTAAGTGCGACAGCAGATTGCAAAGAGGGTTTCATTTAATATCTCCTTCAAAATACTTTACCATTAAATTAACAAACAAAAGAAAAATGTCAATAGAAAATTAATCATTCCCTGCAAGTTTCGAACCCGGGACCTTTTAGCCTGGAGTCCATTACTATAACCACTATGCTATCAAGGCCACATCAACTGAGTTTTAGTAAGAGCTATTAAAAATATAAATCTATTAACTCTATTCGTTGCTAACTTTTTTCTAGTAATTCTTACAGATTTTCTTGTAACCGACTAAGATTACTAAAAATTTTTTAGTAATTACAAAGATCACTAAAGTTTTTTTAGTAGATCGACCCTTTTTTTTTTACAATGTGCATCAATGGCAGCAACATTATATTTACGAATACGCCCCCTGGAAATTATCCACCATCGTAACTGGTCACCAGAAGTGGCTAGTAATTTAAATGAATAGGAATTTAATAAAAAAAAAATAAAAATTCCCTTCGCGTGTCAAAAAAGATGATAAATGTGATGTAATATGATAAAATAAAAACAAGTAAGCGCGTTTTTCACGGGAATTTTTTCATCCATTAATTTTTGTTACATACATGATAATTTTTATATCCAGATAAGCTTGCATGCAACAATTAGAAGAAACAAAACAATAAAAAAATGAACTGATAATACAAAAAAAAAATATTTTAATTAAAATTATGCTCTTTTACAAAGTTTTATGATTTGTTGTGTTACAAGAGGTATTCAGCTGAGCTGTAAGTGCACAAAAATTTGAACTCTTGTTTGTTTGTTTATTGAACAACATACGTTTGACTTGTGTGCTCGACTTGAAGCCTGCTTATAAGCCATCGTCAATATACAGGGACGAGATAGCACACAAGGAAATATTACAACACAAGAGAAGCACAACCAGGAGCACCACACAAAGAGTGCGTGCAATGGAGCCAGTGGGATTCGAACCCACAACCTCACGATCAGCGGCGTGATGTCTTAACCACTCAGCCACGGAGGCCCATTTGAACTCTTTGACTTATATAGTTTTTGTTTACAAATTCTGTGACAGACAAACGGACAGACAGACTGGGGACAAAGACGAATAGGCTTTCGTCAGATGAACAAAAACCTAAAAAGTAGATTTATGAAAGTATTTCTATATCATTTTATCAAAGATTTCCTCAAAATCCAATTGAGCTACTTTCTGATACATTTCTCGATTCATTTTTTTTTCAGAATCGCATAATATTAGCAGATATTCAGAAACTATGTAATCGAATAGCGTTATCCATTTTCATACAAGCAATTTAAGAAAATACTGTCAATTTAACGTCTTGAATCGAATTTTCGGAAGCGACAGCATCGGAAGTGAGGGAAATCTGCAACCACGTGACAAGAATCCCTTATGTCTCAACAAGTTTGTATCTTATTTACCAAAAATGGAAAATAATAATCGATTTGAAATCCCTTCAATAGTCAGGCTTGTAAATTTTATACTTTTACAATTAAAAATTATTCACAAAATGTGTCAAAGTTTTGCATTGTTGAGAAACGTATTTAAAAACCACCAAGAAGTATGTTCCCGAAAATTACGGACACATAAGTTCTTTATCGCTATTAATGTTTTTACAAATCATGTTGTCAGCCCGACGCATCTTGAGAACAATTAAGTCTAGTCTCGTCCTGCCTCAACTATATATAGAAAAACAATGCAAGTCGCATATCTGCCCGGTTCCAGTCTGTAAAAAAATACTAACCCCGGGTTATACACCAAGTAATTGTCGATGCCGATCTCAACACAATGCAAGTTACACTTCTGTACTGATGTTGTCCAACTAGTATCGGTTCATGACGCACATTTATACTTATTCTTATTAAACCCATATTCATTGAAAATTGTTCATATTTTATATTTTTTGCATAAATCTTTATAATGAGCTGATAGGCCCCTCTGTACTGATGTTGTCAAACTAATATCGAATCATGATGCACATTTATACTTATTCTTGTTAAACCCATATTCATTGAAAATAGTTCATATTTTATCTTTTTTCCACAAATATTTATAACGGGTCGGTAGGCCCGCTAAACTGTTTACCGGCCAAGCCCGCATTGCCCGTTCAATATTTTTACCTGCCCAAAAATTTTGTTTGTTGGCCAGGCCCGCTGAAAAAAGTATTCTATTTCTGCCGGCCCGTTACAAAATTTGGAACAATCCGCCGACCCGGTCCTGTCTCGTGCATACTTCTTACGTTCAGAATCAAAAGTAAACATTAAAATTCTAGTGATCTTTGTTTGAAGAAAAATATTTATGAAATATTAAGTTAAGTTTTCAAGTTCAAATCAAAGCTATTTTCAAATACAAACTGGTACTTCTTAACAAATTCACCACGCAATCATTTTCTTTCGTAAGTGCAATATATTTACAGTCGTTTTTATTCAATTTCCAAGAAATCAAGTATAATTTCTCATTTTTCTTATAAAATTTGATAACGTTTTGGGAAAATGTTTCCAAAATGGACTAAACATTGCTGCCTGCAGAACCTAAATATTAAAAGTCAAGTGATTTTTATTTCAAGAAGAGTTTTTGTGCAATAAGTTGCATTTTCAAGTTCAAGTCAAAGCTGTTACCAAATACAAACTGCATCTCAAAAAAAACTCTTTCTGACAAATTCATGCCATCATTTTCATTCGTAAGTGAACGGTACCAAGCAGGGAGTTCACAGAAATGAATGTAACCATTTGGTACGCACGGATGATCGTCGTTGGATAGTTTATTCTGCCAGTTTCGAAGAAATAACGACATCTGTGGGTTTTTTACGAGCGAGTGTTCTGGAACTTTTTGAATAGACTGTGTATAAAAAAGGGCTATTTAACCCTTTATCTACCGACGGTACTTATAAGTATCATTAAAATTATTTATTACAAAAAAAATTTAATGCGTCAATTAGTTTTAATACTGTTTAGAATGAGTTACAGATACATTACTTTATCTTGTTCCAAAAGCATTATTGGTTATACAAAAAAAAATATTTTTAAAAGGATGATTCCTTTTGCCTTTGCATCTTTTCAACTTTCTTGGTTCTGAGGGTGGGGAATGGGGATTTTTCAATTCAGAAATACTTTTGTATTTATATTGTAAGCACATCATTTTTGTACATTTTATAGTTCTACAAAATACTAAGGAAACAATTTAAAATAAAAGATTTGAGTGGGGTTATAAATATTGCACAAAATTCCTGTAAATTCAAATTTAATTAATCATTCTAAATCCTTCAATCCTTCACAAATCCCTCAAAAATTTATTAAATGATTATTTAAATCATTTAATAAATCATTTAATAAATAAATTATTTAAATCATTTAATAATTTAGTTTAACAATTTACCAAAATGCTTTAGAATGTAAAATTTTCATGAATTCATAATTCGATTGATAAAGGGCTAAGCTGGGAATTGGGCAGATAAATATCGTATTTTAGAACTTCTATAAAGTTATCTTTACAGTTGACAAAAAAAGTATTAGAACAATGTGAAAATTGTAGTTTTCTAGGTAATAAAATGAAATAAATGGTGAAATTAATTTATATATAATAATATTTTTTACACAGTATTCAATAAGCAATCAAAAATTATTTAAACAGAATATGTTTTTTTTATAAATTAAAAAAACGAGATTCGCACCGCAAAAATGTATTAGAACAAATTAAAAACCAACATGCAAATTGTAATTCAACCTTGTTAAATTTTCAAAGTTATTTTCAAGTGTCAAGGTCATGCAAAGGATACTTAGTTCATTTGTTGATAATCAATTCAAAATAATTTACGTGCAAGTTTTTCGTCGTGGCACCCAAAAGAAAAGAGATTTCACTTGCAAAAAGAGAGCAAATTGTTTTTCTGCATCATAGTGGAAAAACGTTGCGGGAAATTCCAAGTATGTTAAATGTGTCATTGTGTGCAATTCATAATATTCTTAAAAAGAAAAAAAGAGACTGGTATTGTGGATAACAAAGAAAGATCAGGGGGACCAAGCAAGCTGACTGTGAGAGAAAGGCTACAAGTGATTAAAGATGCTAAAAAAAATCCAACTGGAAGTGCAAGGATGTTGGCCGTAAATATTGAATCAATATCGGGAACAGACTGTGAGAAATGTTTTGCATAGGGCTGGTATAAAAGGAAGAAAGCCAAGAAAGAAACCGTTTATTCCAACAACAGAAAAAAAGTCCATAATTTGCCAAAAAATATAAAAGCAAAACATTAGATTTCAGGAAAAGTGTAATTTTCTCTGACGAAAGCAAGTTCAAAATTTTCAAAACAAAACACGTACTCACTGTTTGGAGAAAAGAAGGTGCTGCTTTAGAATCTCAAAATTTACTGAAGATGGTAAAGCATGGAAGGGGGAATGTCATGATCTGGGGGTGCATGGCTTAAAATGGAGTTGGAAATATCCAGTTTATTGATGGGGAAATGACAGCTTTATCACACATTGATGAGTTACGGCATGATTTGAAGGACAGTGCAAGAAAATTAGGGTTGGAGAAGATATTTTTCTTTCAACAAGATCAAGATCCCAAACATACAGCCAAGAAAACCAAAGAGTGGCTTTTATATAATGTTCCCCGAAAATTAGAAACTCCACCACAATCACCAGACTTGACTCCTATTGAGCATCTATGGCATCTACTTGATCAAAAAATAAAAAAATCTCAATAACAAGCAAATCAAGCTTTAAACAAGCATTGCAAAACGCATGGAACACCATGTCCTCAAAAATCATTAATGATTTAGTAGAATCTATGCCGAGACAATTAGAAGCAATAATTGCAGCAAAAGGACTGCATAACAAGTATTAACTTCATATTTCAGTCTTCAACTATCTTATTTTTTCTATGTTTCAACATTGTAATCTGATGTTCTAATACTTATTTTGCAATGCAAAATTTATTATTTTTACTTTTTTTTAAGTTTTGTTAATTTTTTAATCTGTGTTTGTTACAAAAAGGGGATATTTTTGTAAAAACTTTGCTTAATATATATCTTTTATAGCAATTAAATAGTTTTATTACTTAAAAGTCTACAAAATTCACACTGTTCTAATACTTTTTTTGTCTACTGTATGTGTAACACATTATTTCATTCTAAATCGAAGACGTGCTACAACTTTGTAATTGACAATTAAAATATGTCATATAGTTTCCGATACATGAACAATAACTCTGTAGTATTCCGGTAGGTTTTATGTTAGGGATACCATTGTTTAGCCTATAAACATTTTGTTATACATAGACAAAATGTTTACGGTTGTAGTTATTTTAGTTCACAAACTATTTGAGGCGAAACGAAGCATTTTGTAACCTTAAAAAAGCAAGTGATTGGACAGACTGGATCGTTTCGTTGTGATATAATAATTTAATTTAAATGCAGTTAGTTTTTTGTACGTTATTTTAAATATCGTCATGAACATGCTTTTGCTATAAAAAAACAGTATTAGAATATCATAATAGGCCTGGAAACGGCAGCACAGACAATCACCTCATCTAATTTATGGAAGAAAATTTAGGATTAGTTAAATCTCAATTCGCATATTAAAATGCAATCGGTCTGCCAAGTCATATGTTGGTGGAAAACATCAAAAAACTAAATTTTGACAGTTTACTCGTAGGTTTATCAGTGTGCTTTCTTAACACCCAAAAGTACAAAAATATTGAAGATTGCAAGCACGGAAACATGATGATAAACGTATGAGTCAACCTATAAAATTAGGTTTATCGATGTTTTTTCCACTAAGATATGACTCTGGAGACCAATTGCATTTTAATATGCGAATCGAGATTTAACTAACCTTGATTTTTATCCGACTGTCTATGCTGCCGCCTTCCAGTCTGCAATAAATATGTTACATTTATTCGTGAATATAAAGACAAAATTTTGGACCGTTTCATTAACATGGGAAATGTGGTCAGGACTAGGTTCGTAGAGAAAAACTGTTCATCATATGAGGATATAAGTTTCAAAACTCGCAATATCCAAAAAATCAAATTTTGGAAAATCTCAAAATTTGATACGAATTCCATTGATTTTCTAAACCAAGATTTATAAAAAAACCAAGGTGCCAAAATCTCAAAATTTTACAAAGCTAGACATACACGATAAAACTAGATTT
The DNA here is from genome assembly GCA_964019185.1 of Maratus speculifer. NCBI lineage: Eukaryota > Metazoa > Arthropoda > Arachnida > Araneae > Salticidae > Maratus > Maratus speculifer. The sequence continues at coordinate 416,466,404 of OZ025290.1, forward strand.
TAGCAGAATGTACTGTTTTTGCGACGCAGGTTCATATAGATATAAAAATAAAAAATAAGAAAACCTTTTTTTCTTTTCATGTACATATATATTTATATATACATAGAGTACTTAATGTTTAAAGTGTATCGGCTGATCCAGAGTCCCGTACCATAATAGAACTGAAGTCAAACAAACAAACTTTAAAGAAGATATAAAAATTCCAAAAATTAAAAAAATAAAAATGCCGTTACATTTTAAACATTACGTGCTATATGGGTGATTCGCAAAATAGGGGACAATTTCAAAAGTGAAATCTTAAAAAAATTACTGTTAGCAAAATTTCTGAAAAAAATAGGTGTTGTTAATATAGTATTAGGTATACTTTAAATGTAGTCAGCAGAGCTAAATATTTAAAAATTAACTTAAAAAAATAATTAGTATTTTTCGAGCCATGCTAATGAAAAAACTAATTGCATGGAATAAATATATTAAAAATTGTTTATTTTCTTCCTGTTTAAATAATTTTTTCTATATTTATTAGCCTTCCTTTTCAGCAAATGGTTTCGATTTTTACATATATACATATAAGGAGAATAAAAACATTACCAAAGAGGAAACTTTGTTTACATGAGCAACATTTTGACACTAACAATGTAAGAAGCTGTCTTAGTGATTTTCTGACAGATTTAATGCATATTTTAGGGATAATAAATGTAATACCTAAATTTATATCTAAAATTAAACTTTATAAAGTATACAATATAAGTAATGTTTACATTTATGCATATAAGAGTCTTTAGCATGGACAGAAAAACCATGCTAATGACACTGATATTTGTCCATGCTAATGACAAATTCTAATTTAAATAAGATTATAAGCCATAATATAATCACAATGCAATAGTCCTTTCTGAGGCTTTTTAAAACACAAAAGTCCTATGCAAATAAGTAAAATAAAAATTTTAATTATAAAATAAACATGAAAATTATTATCCATTCTAATGACATACAGTTGATGTACGCCCCTAATATTCAACTTCTATTCTTAAAATACAATACATGCTTCCATTTTCAGGCTGGGATAAAATGGCTAATTGTTGCCATGGAGAAACTTTATATTTTCAAACTATTGTCATATGTGAAAATGAAATTTTGATTAATAACCAGCTGTTATAGTATGACCTTGTTTTGAAAATAGAATATGGAGGACAAACTTTAATTCTTTTTTTATACACTATAATTTTATTTTTAAAAAGAAATTTATTAGATAAATCCTCTCCTTGATTAATTTAAAGAAAGAATAACATTTGTTTTATTTTATAAACATGATATTAACTCTTGAAAAATGCTAGTATATACAAGGCTCAGTTGCTGTGGACATCCATGCTAATGACTTTTTGAACATTTATTCTGTTATTTTAAGGTGTTTTTAACTAAAAAGTGAGTAATTCTTGAAAGCAAATAATGAATAATATTAAGACAAACATATCTAAATATAAAACATGACAGAAAACCTCTGAATTTTTTTTTGTACGCCGAAAGACATAAATTGTCCCCTATTTTGAGAATCACCCATATATATAATTTATGTGATTATTTGCAGCTATAGCGCTGGTCACGTAAATTTTGAGATGTTTAAATTTTACTTAAAACTTATTTAAAGACTTTTTGGATTATATATATATGTATATATGTATATAAAAAGCAAGTTTTTAAACTTACCTCTATTCCCATATATTAAACATAAAAGATTAAACATATTATATTATATCATTAAAGAATTCTGTCTTCTTATAACTTCTTAACTTCTAATTGCAGTAAAATTAGAATATTATGAAGTGAATCACACTTCATAAAGAAGTGTAATGAAAAAAAAATTATAATCGAGTTTATTCTGAGTATTATTATTAGTATTTTTTCATGAGTATTATAGTTAAGTATTTCAGAGCTATATATGTTTCTTATATTTCCATACATTAAAATTGTGGTTTAAAACACATGCTTTTATTACCTAAGCTAGCAACAAACTATTGCCCATTGAGATCTTAATAAGAAACTAACCTGTCAAAATCAAAGCATTCACCAATACCTTATATTTCTCTGAAGAACTCTGCCAAGCGTATATATTTCATTACAAATTGCAGGTACTCCAGTTATAAGATCTCATTTCCTGAATCAGACTACCGACGTTTATTGTCACGGAAACAAACGTGTCAAGCTGTTATTGAGATTACACCTATTTCGGTAAGTCATGTTCCCCACAAAATTCACATTTTTATTTGAAGGATCATTATGAAAATAGTGCATAATAATAGTCTATTTTGATGTAAAATTTACTCATTATAACAAAAACAACGAGAATAAAGGCTCTGCTTTTTGAGTTAACGTTAAATATAATTCTTTTCTTAAATATCGCATTTAAAAAAAGTAAAAATGTGAATTATCTTTCTGAATTAGTTTCTCATATGCAAGACACTGTCCCTATCTCTATAATGCTCAATTATGACTTATTTGTGCCGTTTTGTGTATGATCACTGCAAATTTTTGGCAGATGTGAATCACCTCGCAATTCTCGTTAATAAACTCTTCGATTCATTAAATTTCTTGATTATAACAAAAACAGCGAGAGTAAATTCTCTGCTTTCTACGTTAACAATAAAAAAATTCCTTTTTAAAACAAAGCTATTTAATAAATGAAAAATGATATTTATATTTCGAAACTAGTTTTCCCATACAAGACTCTTACCCTAAACCCTTTCTCCAAAAAATGCTTAATTATGGTTTTCTTGTGCCATTTTGTGTATAATCACTGCAAATTTTTTGGAAGATGTGGAATGCATCACAAACCTCATTAATAACTCTCATATTCATAAAATTCCTTGATTATAACAAAAAATAACGAGAATAACTTCTCGGCTTTTTGCACTAACGATAAAAATAATTCTTTTCTTATGTAAGGTAGCAGAAAATTGCTGCCCATTAAGATTACTGTAAAAAAAAATCCATTAAATTCACGTCAAAAACTTCTGGCAGAAATGTTACCAGCAGTTTTTGCAGTAAAAATTGCAGTAAAATAAGATGTAATTTTTTTTTATTACATTTAATTTTACTGCAATTTTTACGGCAAAAACTGCTGGCAACATTATTACGCCGTAAATTTAACGGATATATATATGGGTGATTCTCAAAATAGGGGACAATTTCAAAAGTGAAATTTTAAAAAAATTACTGTTAGCAAAATTTCTGAAAAAAATATAGGTGTTGTTAATATAGTATTAGGTATACTTTACATGTAGTCAGCAGAGCTAAATATTTAAAAATTAACTTTAAAAAAATAATTAGTATTTTTTGAGCCATGCTAATGACAAAACAAATTGCATGGAATAAATATATTAAGAAATTTTTATTTTCTTCCTGTTTAAATATTTTTTTCTATATTTATTAGCCTTCCTTTTCTGCAAATGGTTTTCATTTTTACATATATACATATAAGGAGAATAAAAACATTACCAAAGAGCACACTTTGTTTACATGAGCAACATTCTGACACTAACAATGTAAGAATCTGTCTTAGTGATTTTCTGACAGATTTAATGCATATTTTAGGGATAATAAATGTAATACCTAAATTTATATGTAAAATTAAACTTTATAAAAGATACAATATAAGCAATGGTTACATTTATACACATAGGAATCTTTAGCATGGACAGAAAAACCATGCTAATGACACTGATACTTGTCCATGCTAATGACAAATTTTAATTTAAATAAGATTATGAGCCATAATATAATCACAATGCAATAGTCATTTCTGGGGCTTTTTAAAACACAAAAGTCCTATGCAAATAAGTAAAATAAAAATTTTAACTATAAAATAAACATGAAAATTATTATCCATTCTAATGACATACAATTGATGTACGCCCCTAATATTCAACTTCTATTCTTAAAATACAATACATGCTTCTATTTTCAGGCTGGGATAAAATGGCTATTTGTTGCCATGGAGAAATGTTATATTTTCAAACTATTGTCATATGTGAAAATGAAATTTTGATTAATAACCAGTTGTTATAGTATGACCTTGTTTTGAAAATAGAATATGGATGACAAACTTTAATTCTTTTTTTATATCCTATAATTTTATTTTTAAAAAGAAATTTATTAGATAAATCCTCTCCTTGAGTAATTAAAAAAAAGAATAACATTTGTTTTATTTTATAAACATGATATTAACTCTTGAAAAAGCTGGCATATACAAGGCACAGCTGCTGTGGACATCCATGCTAATGACATTTTGAACATTTATTCTGTTATTTTATGGTGTTTTTAACTAAAAAGTGAGTAATTCTTGAGTGAAAATAATGAATAATATTAAGAGAAACATATTTAAATATAAAAACATGACAGAAAACCTCTCAATATTTTTTGTATGCCGAAAGACATAAATTGTCCCCTATTTTGAGAATCACCCATATATACTTTTTTTTTTAACAGTGATTTTAATAAGGAACTAATCTGTCAAAATCAAAGCGTTCACCAAAACCTGAGATTTTTCTGAATACTTCTGCCAAGCGTATGTATTTCATTATACAAATTGCAGGTACTCCAGTTGTAAGATCTCATTTCCTAAATCCGACAGCCGCCTTTTATAAGTCACGGAAACAAACGTGTCAAGTAGTAACTGAGATTACACCGATTCCGATAAGTCATGTTCGCCACAAAATTTTCATTTATATTTAAAGGATCATTATGAAAATAGTGCGTAATAATAGTACGTTTAAATGTAAAATCCCTTTATTATAACAAGAATAATGAGATTTATTTTTCTACTTTTTGCGCTAACGATAAAAACAATTCTTTTCTTATGTAATGTAGCAAAAAACTGCTCTACATGAAGATCTTGATAAGTAACTAACCTTTAAAAATCAATGCGTTCAGAAAAACCGTACATTTTTCGTAACAATTCTGCCAAGCGTATACATTTCATTACAAATTGCAGATACTCCAGTTGTAAGATCGCATTTTCTAAATCCGACAACAGCCCTTTATAGTCATGGAAACAAACGTGTCAAGTAGTAATTGAGATTTACACCAATTTCGATAAATCATGTTCTCCACAAAAATCCCATTTATATTTAAGATATCATTATAAAAGTAATATATAATAACAGTCTATTTAAATGAAAAATTCCTTGATAATAACAAAAACAACGACAATAAATTCTCTGCTTATGTACTAACGATAAAAATTACTATTTTCTTAAATATGGCTATTTAACAAATGAAAAATGCGATTTGTCGTTCTAAACTTGCTTTCTTATACAAGATTCTAACCTTGATTTCCTTTTTCTAGGAAACATTTAGTTATGATTTATTTTTGCCATTTTGTGTATCACGTACACTGTAACTCTTTTGACCATCAGAGCAAATTTTTATAAATTATTCCCATTATTTTACTGCAAAATGTAATTAATATAAAAATTGATATAACCAGCTAAATGATATTATGTTCCGTTCCCATAATATGCATCTACTTTGAAACAAAATGCATTTTGCCTGTCTATATATTCAATGAAAATGTTGCCACTCTTGTGACAGAATGTCACAAGAGTATCAATTTTTCGGTAAAGGCGCAACACTAGTCACAGAAAAAGACCCGGATGATAATGTAAAGTCTATGGGAGCGTTCTTTTCAAATATCTCGCTCAAATTTTTATTATTTTTCATGACTTTTTTTTTTTTTTTTTTTTTTTGGACAAGATAGCAGTTAACGATCCATAACCGGCCAAGTTTTTACTTTTTCAGTTTTGTTTTCAGATTTTTTTTAATTACTTTATTTTTCAATTCCGTTTTAAACCAGTTCTAAAATTGAAACTATTATAATATAAAATATATATAAGCAAAATTGAAAAAGTAAAAACTAGGCCTGTTGTAGATCGTCCTCAACCATCCTATGCAAAAAAAAAAAAAAAAAAAAAAAAAAAAAAAAAAGTTTTAAATTGCACGTAAAGCGTAGCAAATTAGGTGCGTTCGTACGATAACGAAGTTTTAAAAATATTACTTTCATATATCAATCTCATAAAATTGTAAATAGAGAATTACAATTAAAACGCTCATCAAGCAATGTTCTCCCTATACCATTATGTAATGGAATACTTTTGTGTGGCCTTGTAAATCAATAACAAATGTTCTTTGCACCACAAATTATGTAAGATGTATATTATAATATATACTCTATAGTTGCATAAAAATTTTATTAAGTTCGCATGAGTGTAACACGATTAAAATACATTTGAAACAATTTTTCCCATTGACCGTAATGTAACGGAATACTTTTGATTGTCCCTGTAATTGATTTATGCATCCGATTTTCATAAGATTTGAAATAACTCGACAAAATTATGTAATAATTATGTATTTTAAATTTCAAACGTATAGAATATATTTGAAACTTTTTCGCCATTGACCATAATGTAAATGAATACTTTTGATTGCCCCTGTGATTGATCTATGCACACGATTATCAAAAAATTTGAAATAACTCGACAGAATTATGTAATAATTGCGTATTTTAAATTTCAAACGATTAAAATGCATTTGAAACTTTTTTCCTTATTGACCGTAATGTAACGGAATACTTTTGATTGTCTCTGTAATTGATCTATGCATCCGATTTTCATAAAATTTGAAATAACTCGACAAAATTATGTAATAATTATGTATTTTAAATTTCAAACGATTCGGTTGGGTAGTTTCTGCGTTGTTATATGCGGACAGACAGACGGGCGGACTGAACGACCACTATATAGGTGCTTACGTATTATATAATTACGAAAGCACCTAAAAATCATGTAAAATATTGAAATTTGTGAGAGATATTTGTAAAGAATGCTCCTATTGACTTTATATTATCATCCGGATCTTTTTCAATGAGTATTGTGAGGCCTTAAATATACAGATAAGTTAAGGGTGTTCTCAACTGCTCCGCACAACTAGCGCAAAAGGTTTTGACACATTTACAAATTAATTTTTTAACGGACAGATATAAAATTGGAAAGTCTGTCTATGGAAATGACTTCAAATCGAAATTAGTTTTCCATTTTATGATAATAAAATTACCTATTCAGTTCTAAGCTATTTTGATCACGTGATCACCCGTTTTTCTCCTGCTTTTCGGTTGGTTTTTCTGCTTTCATCGGGAATTTTTTTCAAAAACGTCAACTTTGAAGGTTTCTTATGAAAAACCTATTGCGTTTAAAAAAAAAAAAAAAAAAAAAAAAAAAAACTTGGAAAACTGAGTGTAATTAGACAGTTTCTGAATAACAACTCCTGCTAGTTTCATGTATTTCTGAACAAAAATGAATTGAAACTTATGTCACAAAGTTGCCATTTTTGATTTAAGAACACCCTTAAATGTTTCTTTTCTTTTATTAAGTACTAGCTGACCCGCCCGGCGTTGCACGGCTAAATAATAATAATATTAAAGGAACATGAAATTTGTGATTTTATCTCTAACTCGAAATACGTGAAAATACGTTGTCTGAAATACACGGACACTGACTGTGTGAAAATTTGGTTTAAAAAAATTAAAAAATAATATTTAGTGGTAAAAATGTTCAAAAGGACTGCAATGGGAAACGGGAGAGGAACTACTCAAGTAATAATTAGAATTTTGAAAATCTGAATGTCAGATATATCAGGAGACATTTTGGGCTACTTTCAAGAAAGTTTTGAGCCTCGTAAGGGCCGTAGATTTTGCTAGCCATCTCACAAAAACACACAACACACAGACAGAGCGTTTAGTTATTTTATTAGTGAAGGTTACTTTGGATATTCAAAGTAATTCCTTTACTGCTAATTCATTAGTTTTATGGTTTTTGCCATTTTTACATGCAATTTAAAAACAGATAAGACCATGATGCGTTCAAAAAATCTGTAATATTCACAAAATTGACAAAAAACCGATGCTAAACGCGCAAAAAACCGTTAAAAACCACACCGAAAATCGTACTGAAAATCGCAATGAAAATCAATGAAATTGAAAAATCATACCAAACAAAATTTAGTTAATTAGGCTTTGAAACAATTTTATTTTTATGATTCTCAAAAAATAGCCCCAAAATGTGAAAAAATACTAAAAATCGCAAAAAAATCGTTAAAAGTTCCAAAAATGGCGGCACGAATTCCGAATAAACTTTATTGAAAAGAGAAAAAAATTACTATATTGAGTGAAAAGAATGAAACCGTATTCCTTTCACTAATATGGAAAAATCGCCTAAAAAATTAAATTAAAAAATTCTAACCAAAAAAATCAAAAATCGGGCTTCGAGGTGCAAAACTACATGTATAGAAGTACCTTCCTTTGAAATTTTATAACTCTACATTCAGCGGTTTCTTCAGAACAGCGCTGACACACACACAAACTTGTCTCTTTATTATTATAGATATGTTGCGTGAGGGAACATAACGGTAGTACTTAGCTGGTTATATCAATTTTTATATTAATTATATTTTCTAATAAAATAATTGGCATTATTTATGAACAAATGCTCTAATTGTCACAAGAGTAATATATGGACGTTCCCATAATCATTGCAAATTTTTGGCAGACATGGATCTTACATCTCAATAAAATTTGCATTTTAAAATCAAATACATTTTAAGATAATAAATGTTAAATGTAGAATTTTTTTTTTCATTTTTTTTCTTATTTTAAGAATCTTGAGACCCTTTTAAAGGATAATACATGGCATAAATATAACCAGAATCATCGCTTAATTAAAACCTAATGTACGAAAACACCCACCATTTCGCACGTATGTGAAACTTTGAACTAGAAATTCATTAAATACTAAGGAAATGAGTCGAGAGCCCACACTTCGACAAGGGTGTGGATTTTTCCGGAATTCATGCAATAAGCCTAGAAGCCGGATTCGGAATGCGAATTGAAACGGAAATCATAATTTAAACGCCGGTGGCAGCAGGGTGAATTGTTGTCACGTGAGGTGTCCAATGTCCTTTGTCACTTTAGTGTGATTTCAAAGCATATTGTATTCACGCGTTAATTCTGAATATGGTGAAAGGCACGCGAAACAGTGTTCCACTTGAGAGCTGCGTGATCATTAAATCGTTTAAAATGACCTGTAATTATACATGACTAATGCAGTTAGAAAGCCGAGATGTCTTGAGTGACACAAAATGGAAAATGGAACTGTAATATCTTATTTTAATGTTATTTCAATCAAGCAACATTTAGTATTATTGAATTGGTGATTGTAATATAAAATTAAACTAATTTGAAAAAAAAAATAGAATAAATCAAATTTTATGCTTGAGAAATTTATATGTTTTTACCACGCTTTTATTAGCTTCACCTGTATGTTTATGAGTTTGTGGGTTTGTGAGTTTGTGAGTTTGTAACTCTCCTTATTTTATGTATGTTCGCCGATTACTCCGAAACCATGCAACCGATTAACTTGGTTTTGGTGTTAAATGAAAGACGATGCTCTCGAATTGGTACCACTTCAGTTTCATCGAAATTGGTTCAGTACTTTTTTAGTAATTAGGCAAAAACTAATAAAATTAGTGATTTTTCGCTAATTAAAAGTGTTGAATACCTTCACTGAATGGAGTGTAGACAGCATAGCCGAGCGGTCTAAGGCGCCGGATTGAAGCTCTGTTTTTCAAAAGAGATTGTGGGTTCGAACACCACTCCTGACGTTAATTACATTTATGTAAAATTAAAAAAAAAAAAAAAAAATTATGTATTCCAATTTTTATTTTTAACCGGCTTTAGAAAAGGAAGAGGAAGTTATCAATTCGACGCGTATGTATTTTTTTTCTATGTGTGTTCACCAATTACTCTGAAACTATCCAACCGATTCATCTGGTTTTTGTGTTAAATATAAATATAGTTTAAAAAAACTAAAAACCACGCTTTTAAAGTAATCAAACTAAAAAGTGAAAAATAAATATAGCTTAAAAAAACTAAAAAACACGCTTTTTAAGTATATCAAACTAAAAAGTGAAAAAAGTAATTCGTACTATAAGCTGAAAACGAAAATAGATGAAAAATACTATATTACTATAAAATCATTGTTATTATAGAAATCAATTAATAAGCAATAAATAAAATTATCGTGAAAAAAAGCAAATCAAAAGCAAATCGTGGGGTCCTCCATCTACCATGCTCCATCTATCAGTTCTTAAGAAGCACCCCACGCTTTTTTTAAAGTTTAGTTGTACACATCAACTAAACTTAAGTACATATTTAATTAATTTCATGCGTGTTTTAATATTTACTGTTACACCGGTTTTAACACTGTAAAGTCTGAAAATTTTAAGTAACTTTTATATAATATTTCACGCCAGAATTTTGATTTAAAACAGTTTAACTTTTTAATTTAACATTTTTCTTCTTTGTTTCCTTTAAACTTATTTTATAACGAAATTTCTGGTTTGAAGCAAATTATGTTCATATAATAATGGTCAAAATGAAGGCTCAAGGCCGTTCTAGGGTTGAAATTTTGGCAGCATACTTCAACTAACTGCAAGCTCTTTTTTTGTAAATTATCTGAAAAATTGCATATTATCTTCTTTTAAGTCCACATTTTGGTGCACACTGTTACATCGATTTTAAAATTTTGAATGTACTACCTCTGCAAAAAAGTTTGGTGAATGAATTCAGAACTGCCGATCTGGCAACACTGGGGAAACAAAATGCTGCACCTGCATATAGACAAGTGTTGACCATCTTCCCCCACCGTTGTTCAGTTGAGCGTCGCTTATATTCTGTGTAAGAGGTGTTTTACAAAGTGCTTGTTCAGTGTGATCGTTCTTAACTGAGAACAGGAAAATGAACGAACAAAAGACCAGTTTAATGTTTGGTTTTAAGCTTTGCAAGACACCAAAAGAAATTCATGAGGGGTGGTGCAAATTGAACATCCACCGTACTCACCAAATCTCAATTCTCCAGACTTCTTCCTATTTCCACGACTCAAATTCTCTTTGAAAGAGATTTGATCATATTGCTGACATCCAACGAAACGTGACAAATCTTTTAAACTCCATCCCAAAAGAAGACTTCTTGTGAATTTCCCAGGACATGTATAGCAGATCTCAGCGGTGCACAGTTATAGGAGAAGACTATTTCAAAGGATGGTATCTTAACTTTCGTTAATATTTCGTCTACATTAATGTTACAGGACTATACACCGAACTTCATTGTCAGCGGTTGTATATTTCAACTAGTTTCAAATTTTTTTTTCCAAATTATCACAAAATTATACTATCTTACCTATCTTATTCGATCTATAATTATCTGAGTCCATTTTTATATTAAAATATTCCATTGTTTTTTCTCTGTGTATAAAATGTATATTTCTGTCTCTATGTAGATTTCTGCATTGTTGCCAATCTCCTAATTTTGTTCATACCAATATTGTTGCGTGTATAGGGTTCTTTTGATCTTATGCTTAGACGACTTCAAACTCTTGTCTCTTAGAAAAGTAGAAAATAATTTATTTACAGATCTTCAGAACAACAGAGTCTTCGAAACTCACAAATATTACTAGATATTCAAAAATAACTGTTCAAATCTATCGTACAAGTACAGATATAGGTTCCAGAGACTCTTTATACAATGTCTCAACGCTAAATCACATTCAAATCAATGTCGAGAAAACTCAAGCAAACTTGCTTACAATCGCAGCTCACTCACTGACTGACTGATGAATAATAACCACAACAGCTCGTATTGCTCTCCTTAAATAGGCTCGCAGCATGCGCCGGAAATTTCCACAGGCTTCTCGAAAAATCCAGAAACCAAGGAAAAACATTCAATGTATCAGTAGACCTAAGGGGAGGTTACCATAGAGAGGGAAGGGTTACCATCGCCAACAATCGCCAAGTTTGTCGCCAACTTGGCGATATATCGCCAAATTTGGGGACCAAAATTAGTCGCCAAAAGTGACGCCAACTTGGCGATATCTTTAATATTTCGTCAATCTGCCGTAGACATACACTGAAAAATATTAGACAAGTTTGCTTGATAACAGAGACAATGTAACAAAAACTAATATTAGTAAAGGAATGGAGCTTAATAAGATTATTTACATTATTTTACAGTACAAACACTAACTATTTACAATATTTGTAACACTACCCCTTCCTCAAAGACTACACGTCCCGGGCAGTGCGATCCTTGAGTTAGAGGAAAACACTTAAAATAAATAAACGAACAAATAAATAAATAAATAAATAAATAAATAAATAATAAGATTTACATAAATAAGAACTAATTACTATTTACATATTTACAAAAAAAAGTGACTTTCATGACCATGGTCTGAAATTCCAGTTTTGAATTTCTAATCACTTTGGCCAAAATAAGGGGTTAGCCGGTTATAAAGTATGACCTTGGGCTTGGTGTGTGGCGATTTTTGTATACGTACGACTACGTCATTCAGCCTGTTGACGACTGTGTAAGGACCGTTCCCAGTTTCTTTGTAATTTAGGCGACAGTCCCTTACTCCGTATGGGATTCCACAACCAAACTTTGTCACCTTCGTTGAACTCATGTCCAGTTGCCTTCATGTCGTACCGTGTCTTCATCTTTTCCGATGCCAATCCGATTCGGTTCCTCGCTAGACGATGAATCTTCTCGATCCGTGCCTGGAGTTTATCCACGTACTCCTCGGGCGATAAAGGAGCATCAGGAGGACGGCCAAACAAAAGATCCGCAGGTAGACGAAGATCACGACCAAAGAGCATTTGTGAAGGGGAATAACCAGTGGCCTCATGAGTGGCACTCCTGTAGGCAAGCAGGAAAAGAGGCAATTTCTTGTCCCAGTCCTGTTGATCTCTAGACACCAGGAGAGAGAGGCTATTTAGGATGGTACGATTGAACCGCTCCACCATGCCGTCCGATTCAGGATGTAGAGGTGTAGTTCGAGTTTTGTCCATGCCGAGTAGTGCGCAGATTTCTTTAAACACAGCCGAATCAAAGTTTCTTCCTTGATCGGAATGGATTTGAAGAGGAACTCCGTATCTGGAAACCCAGTGTTGAATTAGTATGTCTGCTACGGTTACCGCCTCTTGATTAGGAATGGCGTAGGCTTCAGGCCACTTAGTGAAGTCGTCCATGACAACGAGGATGTACTTGTTACCATCAGATGCTCTAGGAAGAGGACCCAGGATGTCTAGAGCAATTCGTTCGAAAGGAGCTCCTACATTATAACGCTGCAATCGTCCACGGGTACACCTCTTTGGACCTTTACATGCTACACAGGTGTCACAAGTTCGATACCACTTCTCCACATCACTGCGAACATTATTCCAGTAAAAACGCTCTTGAACTTTTTGAGGGGTCTTCATTACACCAAAATGACCTCCTGTGGGATTACCATGAAGTTCTTGAAGAACCATAGAAATTCTCGACTTAGGGAGTAGTAGTTGCCATTTACATGTCTTTCCATCGTCAGACCTCCATTTTCGGTACAAAATACCGTTCTTCAAATGTAGGGAATCCCAGAGGGCCCAGTAACGTTTAGTCGTAGGATGGTAATGGGCCATGTCTTGCCAGCTGGGCTTCATTTTGGACTCCTCTTTCAGCTCTAGAATTGGCTTAATTTCAGGATCAGCAAGTTGATCTTTACGCAGGCTCTCGTCACTCCACGGATCTTGCGATGATGTAGACCCAGTTGTAACTTGTCTTACTATAGGACCTTTGACATTAAATTTCTTCTCAACCCGGTCGCAGTATCTACAATTCTCTGAGCAGGGTCTTCTTGAGAGAGCATCTGCATTTCCATGTGATGAGCCTTTTCGATGGCGTATCTCCATATCGTACTCTTGAAGCTTTTGTATCCACCTGGCTATCTGGCCTTCAGGGTTCTTAAAATTCAATAGCCAAGTTAGAGAAGCATGATCAGTTCGGATCGGGAATTTTCGACCATAAAGATAGTGATGAAAATGGTCTATGGCTTTCACTACAGCAAGAAGCTCTTTTCTTGTTACGCAGTAGTTTCGCTCTGCCTTTGATAAGCACTTGCTGAAATAGGCGATAACACGCTCCTGTCCGTCGATTTCTTGGGACAGTACAGAGCATTTCCCGTACATTTGTTGGGCAGTCGCTGAATGCTAAATTAGTCAGCTTTTCTATTTCTGAGGCAAACTCTTGAAGGGTTTCACTCGATTTTTGATGGCGGCTCTTCATTTGTATTCTCGTATAATCTTTGAGGAATTTTTCTCCGAATCTCATTTCAAGTGCACAACTTAAAGTCTCAAAATTGAATTGCGTCATATCGGGCAATGTTTGCAGCACGTCGGCGGCTTCTCCTCTCAAAGACGCTGCCAGTTGATAAGCTTTCACCTCGTTACTCCATTTGTTCGCTTTGGCTACAATAGTGAATTGGGTCTTGTAAACTTTCCAGGAACTCTTTCCGTCGTATGTCGACAGCTTAACGTGCACAGGAGAAGCAGACAGATTCCTAAATTCTTCATAATTACCACTGGACGCTGAAAGCTTCTTCTCAAGATCTTGTACTTTTTTATTTAGCTTTTCATCTATTCAACTATTTTCTTGTCAATATTACTAACTTCATTCTGAATTTTCTCTTCTACTTTACTAACTTCATTCTCTATTTTCTCTTCTACCGAATCTATTCTTCTATCTACCGACGAGAACTTTTCTTCTAAAGTTTTCTTCATTTCTTCTTGACTTTTATTAACTTCCTTCTTCAATTCTTCAGTCAACTCTTTCATTCTTTCTTTGTTTTTATTCATTTTATCCGCCAACTCTCCTTGGCCTTTATTCATTTTATCCGCCAACTCTTCTTGGCCTTTATTCATTTTTTCCGCCAACTCTTCTTGACCTTTCGTCAGTTCTGTCGTAGACATACACTGAAAAATATTTTAGACAAATTTGCTTAATAACAGAGACAATGTAACAAAAACTAATATTAGTAAAGGAATGGAGCTTAATAAGATTATTTACATTATTTTACAGTACAAACACTAACTATTTACAAAATTCGTAACAATATTTTTATGCAGAAATATTTGGTTTATATAATAGCACAATTTACGTAACAAAAGTAAGGGAACATTTTTGTGAAATTTTACTGGTATACGAAAAATTGGCATATTGGCAACTATGTTTCAGAAAATAAAATAAATCAAATTTCGCGTATTGGAAATGTAATGATCTTTAAATAAATGCAATTATATGTCCTCATATCATATTCAATTAAATTAATGCATGTTTTAATCTAAAATATTACACCGATTTTAAAGTTTCGCTGTATTATTCAAATAATTTGAAGTTTTCTTTTCCAAATTATAAGAAACTTGCACTTTACATTGTTTTAATTCCATATTTTGATCCATTTCATACATCGATTGTGAGGTTTTAGTTGTATATTTCAATATTAATATTTTTTTTTCAAAATAATAACGAAAATTATGCTTTATCTTATATTAAGTGAAATTTTTACATTATATATTCTGTATATTTTTATATAGATACTAGCAAAACCCCGCGGCTTTGCTCGCGTAATAGTTGAAATATGCCAAATGATATTTGTATGCTTAATTTTTATTATAAGAAATTATAAATTTAGGAATAATTCAAAATTACCATTTAAGCCCTAGTTTGGCTAAACTTCATTATTACCCTGCATTAGGCGAAAATAAGACTTAAATTAGTAAAAAGAATTAAAGCTAATACTAAATGAATGATAGGTTAAAATAATTTTGAAACTTTTTTGATCTATTCATACGTTTATATCAGTATTCATTAGAAGTTTTGAATTTTTTAGAAACCATCTACTTAGTATGCAATTACATCTCAAAATTAACTATCATGTTAAATTCCAAGCTGAATTCCAAATTTGTTATTGCTGTTTCATGTACTGAAACCCGATCATGGAAAAGGAGACAACTTCAATGGAGGGAAAGAAGAGGGGGGGGGATTGTCCCGAAAATTAGATTTTTAGAGGCACCAAAGAGTTGTTGCTCCACCAGTGGCCGAGAGGTTCTGCTCTCGAAGTTGGTAGACGTGAGGTATTGGGTTCGAACCCAATCGCGACAGTCGCCCTAATCGTTCGGACTTTTCCGTGGTTTTCTTGGAGCGCTACAAGAATATTACTTGTTTTGGGGAGTTTTTGTGGTTAAATTGAACTCCTTATGCAGGCATAAGGTGTACACTTTGATTGTAAAAACTTACAATTGATGTTGATAAATTAATTTTAAGTGTATTTAAGTCTAACTATATTTACTCATTAATTTGACAATAGTATTATGCTATTTATTCAGCAGATATTTATGTGATAGCAGTTATAAAATGATGATTCTACTCAAACCTATAACATGATCCAAACGATCTATCATCTCTCTAAATGTAAAAGCACAAACATAAAATGACCATGTTGAAACAGGGACTATTCCCTTTAATTTGCCAACATTAATTTTGAAATCGGTTTGGTATTTATATTAATTTATGCCTTTTAGACACATCTGTGGTAAAATAATTAGTTTTATCTAAGTAAATGGATGGTCGTTTTCTTTTAAATATTATCTCATGTTCACTTATTTGAGCATTTCTTCAGATGCTTTATACTCAGTATCAGGAGAATAAAAATAGTATGGAATTTCAAGTTCATGAGGATAAATGTGTGTTTTAAAAAACAATACGTCATTTTCCGTTTAAAATATTATTTTGGGGCGAACATGACCCTAATGGGTTTTTGCGCCACTAAATGCGCCCCCGATACGACAAACTCACCATTCAAAATTGAAACTTTAAAACAATGAAAGTAGTCCAATCATCACCATTTTGAAGAAATTTCATAAAAAAAATATTTTTTTAAGTATAAAAATGGTGATAGCTTAAAAAAAAAAGCTAGTGCTGCCATATCTACAACTGAACAGCTTTCAATTAAAGTAATGATTAGTAAAATTTGTTCAGCTACTCAGGATAAATTGACTTGTGAAAAAGAGGCTTGTGTTTGTAGATTATATATTTGTTTCCATTGTAAATAAAGACAAAGTGTCATATTTAATATTCTGGCTAAATTATAATTATGAAAAATTACAGTAAGCAAATATGTTATTTTGCAAAAAATTTAGTAGAATGTCTTGTAGAAAATCAATAACATTTGATTAGTTGAGCAATTCTTGGACAAAAATTTGGGGAACCTGACATTATTTTAAATCTGGAATTACTGAAATGAGCATCTTTGTTTACTTGTTTAACTCAGTGAAGCGAATTTATCCATTTGAGAATCGCTGAGTTCTATAACATGAATTGTTGTTTTTTGGACAAAGACTTCCGATATGAGCATGCACACAATATGTCACTGCTCTCCTATAAATATGGGCTAAATTTTTGTAAAGCATTGCATTTTCTCAGTATGTGATTTCAATTACGTTATTTCAAAAGTGAAGTATTTACACCTGTGAATAATTTCAAAATCGCTGGAGAGTGAAAATGACACACTTCTACAAAACCTATCTAATATTTAAGAATTTAAATACACATTTTTATTATTATTATTACATTTTCTTTTTAATATAGAATTATATTTCAAAAAGCTGCCAAAACAGTCTTTTGAGCACCGGAATTACATTAAGACAAATAACTATATTACAATTATGTACATCTAAAAATATAATGCATTTATAAGTCAATAGAAAGATGAAGGCCAAGCAAAAATCGGATTTCGAATAACTAAAATTTTCATACATGTATATAATGGAAATTATTTTTAGTGCGGCATTGAGTACATTCAAATACGATTGACTTTACAGTACAATACTGGCGGCTGGGGCACCAGTTTATAACTGTAAAATAAGGTTTAATATACCATCGTGTAAATGATATCAACAGGATATTATTTTTTTTTACTGTGAAATCAATTTTTTTTTTTTTCAGCGTAAAAGTGACTAATGACCTTTATTTGGAAGTACAAATAGAAAATATTTGAAATCTAGTTTTTAAAAACCGCTTTTATTATTTTTAAAATAAATGAAATATTTAGCATATTTTGGAGGGATCTACAGTAAGTCTCGACATCGATAGCTCCCCTGTGAGGCAGAATGCGACCGGCGAAAGGTTAAATAATATGAATGGTTTGGCTGTTCAAATCTTTTAATTTTACTAAGAATAAAAGTAAAAAACTAGTCCCCATATCACCTATTTTCATCACTGTATATTATTATGAAAATATTTTATTACAGCACATCATTTAAATATCATTTTTTTAAAGAAACCCTAAAATGGTTCCTAATTAAAAATAAAACCGTATTAAAAATATCTTTTTTTTTTTTTTTTTTTTTTTTTGTAATTATGAAAAATGATAATAAATATAAAGAAAAAAAAAGATAGACACTTTCAAAATTATAAATGGATAAGGGAACGTCCACTGTTAGTCTTGTGACCATTCGAGCAAATTTTCAAAAATAATCCCGATTATTTTATCAAAATATATAATTAAGATAAAAATTAATGTAACCAATTAAATATCAATGTAGTCGACTCTCATAAATTATATCTTGTTACAAAATGTATTTTACTTGTCTATATAATTAATCAAAAATTTTTACTCTTATTACCAGAATGTCATAACAATAAAAAATAATAATAATAACAATAAGACAAGTATCTTTTTTTTCAAACTAGGTACATGTTACGTGAGTGAAACACAATTTTATTCAACTGATTATATCAATTTATTATTTTTTGCAGCGTAAAATTGATTAATGACCTTTATTTGGAAGTACAAATAAAAAATATTCGAAATCTAGTTTTTTAAACCGCATTTATTAATTTTAAAATAAATGAAATATTTAACATATTCTGGAGGGATCTACAGTAAGTCTTGGCATCGATAGCTCACCTGTGAGGCAGAACGCGGCCGGCCAAAGGTTAAATAATATGAATTGTTATTCAAATCTTTTAATTTTCCTAAGAATTTTAAAAAATAGTTCTGCTATCTCTCATCATCATTATTGTGTATTATTATGAAAATATTTTGTTACAATAGATCATTTAAATAGTGTTGAAAAAACATTTAAATATTGTTGAAAATGGTTCTTTATTGGAAATAAAACCATACTAAATATATATATATATATATCTATATCTATATATATATATATATATATATATATATATATATATATATATATATATATATATATATATATATATTTGTAATTATGTAAAAAAAGAAATTTTCAAAATTATTAATTGATAATCACTATTATTTTCTCTGCAGAGAATAATATAAATATTTTAATGTGAGATCTACTCATAATGCTCAAACTTTATGTTGTAGAGAATCTTTCAGTTTATCTATACTAGCTGTGTGCTACACTATCTAGTAAAGATATCTCAATAAACTTCCTAAAATCTGATAACTATATTACAGGAAATGGTTTTCCAGTTTTAGTTTCCTTTTAATAAGTTTTTTTTTAACTGTTAAGTTTTCCGAAATAATACCTGTAAAAATCGAAATTTAGATCATTTGTACACACACACACATATATATACATACAGAGTGTCCAGCAAATGACACCCTGATTTCAAAATTAAATTTCTCAAAAACAAAGATCAATAGAATTATGGAGTAAACGGTTTGTTTATCAGGTAAGCTGTAAAAATCTTATACAAAAGTTTCGAACGGTAAATATTTTGAAAAGATTGCGTTCTGATTGCAAAGAATGCTTTGATTTGACATTTTTCTTGCTTTAAATTGCTGCCAGAGAATGTGTTTTTCGGCTTAAAGTGCCATATTTCATAGTTTTTTTAAATTAAATTTTTGAAATTTCGATATTCTAAAAATTTACTTTGAAAAATCTTTAAAATATTGCGCTGTAAGCTGATTTTTTTTTCTGCAGGCAATCTAAAACAAGAAATATGTCAAATCAAAGCATTCTATGCAATCAGAATGCAATTTTTTTAATATATTCACTGTTTGAAATTTCTGTACAAGATTTTTACAGCTTACCTAACGAAAAAACCATTTACCGCATATTACTATCGATCTTTGTTTTTGAGAAATTTAATTTTGAAATCAGGGTGTTATTTGCTGGACACCTTGTATATATATATATATATATGTATATATATAAACACTAAAATGATTACTTTTTTTTGGGGGGGGGGGGGTAGAACGCAATTAAAAAAATCATTTTTTTTATTAGTGTCATTTAGTTTATTCAATTTTTTATTGGTAGTTGCTATTGTTTTCTCATCATAGTATATTTAATTTTTTTACTATGCAATCTACTGTATATTTATATATTTGTCAAGGAACTTTCAGTTTATCTATACAAATAGCGTGCCACACTATCTAATAAAGATATCTCAATAAACTTCCTAAAAATTGATAACTATATTAAATGTAATGGTTTTCCAGTTTTAATTTCCGTTTAATAAGTTTTTCTTTTAACGATCCAGTTGTCCAAATACAACCTATAAAAAGCAAAATCAGATCAATCGTAGACAAACACACCCATATATATATATATATATATATATATAAACGTTAAAATGATTTTTTTGGGGGGGGGGGGGTAGAACGTAATTAAAAACATAATATTTTTATTTGTGCCATTTAGTTCATTCACTTTTTTATTGGTAGTTGCTATAGTTTTCTCTTCATAGAATATTTAATTTTTTTATAACACTATCTATTATACATTTACATATTTCTCAAGAAGATTTCAGTTTATCTATACTAACAGTGTGTCACACTATCTAGTAAAGATATCTCTATAAACTCTCTAAAGACTGATAACTATATTACTCGGAATGGTTTTCCAGTTTTAGTTTCCGTTTACTATGTTTTCTTTTAACTGTTCAGTTGTCCGAAATACAACCTATGTAAAGAAAAATCAGATCAATCGTAGACATATATAAAACATATCATTGTGAGAAATGAAACATGGGGGATCAAAGATCAGTTTGGTGATTCGGATAACTTGCGAAACTTATCTCTAAAACCATTGTTCCAGCCTTAGTTTCTTCCCTATCTTCCCTTCCTTGAGTCAACAGATCAAAGATCTCCCGCAGACATTATGTATTATTGGTGGCGACCCTCCACGTGATTAAATATCGCTGATATTTTTATCATTTGAATGCTAATAGAAACTTCTACGAAATCGAATGTTTAATTTAAAACAAAATCAGCTACTGTGCTGCGTAATAATTGATAAATTATTTAGTCCTCAGGGTTCGTACGGATCAGAAAATTTTATACCAGAATTTTTTTTTTTTTTTTTTTTTTTATAGAAAAAAATTTTAGGTGAAATGCACAACATTTCTCCTAATATTAAACAGAGATTCTCTATAAGAAAATACTAGTGCCAAAGAATTTTCTGTGTGCAAAATTTGAGGAGTCGTAAGAATTCTGGTCATGTTATTAAATTTAAAACTGGACGAATATAAAAATAGTCCTTCCGGCAATGCCGGGAGGAAGAGGTAGCTTTCATATACTTATTTATTTATTTTAATTTCAGTTATATAAATTAAATATACGAAGCTCAAAATAGTAGAACACGATTATGTAAGATTGAATACTAGTTTTTGTCGATACTGAATATTAATAGGAATTTTTAAAAATTAGTCATCTTTTATTCAACCTGGGTTTTTTTTAAAGCGATTTATAGGGTCGCCAAATTCCACGATATCCATTTTAAAGCAGCATGATGGATAAAAAAAAATCAATGAGCTTGATCGAAATCTTAATTCATGTGAACATGCACACTCACATCGAAATCGATTAATATATACGAGTGCTGTCGCGGGCAAATTGACTTAAAAAAAAAAAAAAAAAAAAAATGTCACCCACATTAGAAATTCAAACTGCTATATCCCAGGCGTTTTTCAAGGTAAAGACAAAGCAAAAAAATACTCCGGAATTCATTATTAAGATAAATAGTTTAGAAAGAACCTTTTTCCAATTTCTAATTTTTTGTTTATACATCATTATACATTTAAAAGATTTTTGACAAATTTAAATGGCCGCCATTTTGAAACAAGATAGCGGATAAAGTTGGTCCGTGAATTCGGTCAAGACATTGGTATGTACCATGAACACACGGAGTTATATCGAAATCAGTTTATAAATATGCGTATTAACGCGTGACAAATTTCAGACTGTTTCAAAATGCCAATCTCACTGGAAATTGAAAGTGCTAAAACTCAGCCATTTTTCAAGATATAGATGAAACAAAAAATGCTCTGGAATCTTTGTATCAAGGTCAAAACACAAAAAAAAAACCTTTTTCAATTTCTTACTTTTTTGCACCTAATTTTAAAATTAAAATAAAAAAAAATTCCGCCATTTTGAAACAAGACGGCGGTTGGAACTGGCCAACGAACTCGGTCCAGGCATCAGTACGTCCTATCTGCGAAAAAGAGTTTCAACCGATTCGGTGTATAAATACGCGTGTTATCACGTGACGAAAACCAGATCATTTCAAAATGTGAGCAACACTAGAAAATAAAAGTACTATAACTCAGACATTTTTTATGATACAGACGAAACAAAAAATGCTTTAGAATCTTTGTATCAAGGTCAAATGCATAAAAGAAAAATCTTTTTCAATTTCTCACTTTTTTGTGCCTAATTTCAAATTTCAATTTTTTTTATTTAAATGGCCGCCATTTTTAAACAAGATGGTAGATGGAACTGGTTAGCGAACTCGGTCCAGGCTTTATTAAGTAGTATGTACACACCAAATTACATCCAAATCGATTTATAAATACAAGTGTTATCACGTGACAAAAATCAGATCATTTCACAATGTCGGCCATAAGAAAAATTCAAAGTGCTATAACTCAATCATTTTTTAAGATATAGACAAAGTAAAAAGTGTTCTAGAATCGGTGTTTTAGGATTTGACACATAAAATAAAAATAATTTTCAACTTTTAATTTTTTCGCATTTATTTTTAAATTTTAAATTTTTTAAATTTTTTTAAATGGCTGCCATTTTGCAACAAGATGGCGGATGATGCTGGCCAACAAACTCGGTCGAGATATTTGTATGTACTATGTACATACCAAGTTTCATTCAAATCGGTTCATAAATACGTCAGTTATAGTATGACAACAATCAGATCGTTTCAAAATGTCAGCCATGAAAAAAATGCAAATTGCTATAACGCAATCATTTTTTAAGATATAGACAAGATAAAAAGTGTTCTGGAATTGGTGTTTTAATATCTAACACATAAAATAAAAATATTTTTCAACTTTTAGTTTTTCGCATTTAATTTAAAATTTTAAATTTTAAAAAAAAACTTTAAATGGCCGCTATTTTGAAACAAGATGGCGGATGATGCTGGCCAACGAACTCGGTCGAGATATTTTTATGTACTATGTACATACCAAGTTTCATTCAAATCGGTTCATAAATACGTTAGCTATCGTATGACAAAAATCATATATATATATATATATATTTAAAAATGATCAAGTTATTGAGGTAAGATATGGTTGTCTATTGCATTTGTCTTAAAGAAATTATTTGTAAAATATTGGAATAGAAATTATTCTTGGAAAGTCTTAGCTATTAAATAATTTCTTTTCCCTATAATAGAGGGTAGCACCATAAGCATATAATTTAATTAATATATTAATCCTATAGATGGTAGCACTAAAACATTTTTCTACTAGAAGCTGTAGTAATATATTATAATTAAATAATTAATATAATAATATTAAAAATTGTTTAAAAATAAAAATTTAATACTTCTAACAGTAGCATTTTTTTTTCTAAATACATTATGAATTATATAGTATAATATATGTTCTACTAATTTTTATAATTATTGTTACAACTTTATTTTATTATCTATGTGATTTGTACTATGACCATAACCTTGACTGTTAGTAAGTCACATGTAATTTCTATCTGATTGCACTACAAATCTTGCTAGGATTTGGGTAATGGTAAATATTTTAGTATATATATATATTTTCTTTTTTTAGGAATATTATATTATTGTTATTTTGTCATATTGATTTTATTTTCCTCAATGAGTATCTTTCTACTAATTTGTCATGTGACTAGCTTCCAGCCAGTCGGATGTATTGTGAGTCGAATTCTTAGCTTTCAGCACGACTCATAACAGAAACTGGTTGGATGTTTTTGCTCTTTTGTTAAATTATACACCCCTGAAGAAGTAGTTTAATAGAAAAGCCTTCTACTGTCTTTTTATCCATTTACCTTTCATTATTTTGGTAATCTGCCTTCTATTTCACTTCAAACTTCAACTGTTTTCAATAAGATGATTGTAAAAATACTGGTTTTATTGGTTTATTGTATGGTAATATATGAATTACTCTGGTTATATAATGTCCATTTATCCATATAATTCTTAGTAATTTGGTAATCTGCCTTCTATTTCTCTTCAAACTTCAACTGTTTTTAATAATATGATTGTAAAAATACCGGTTTGATTGGTTTATTTAATGGTATTGTCTGAATAACTTTGGATATATATATATATATATAATATACCAAAATTTCCTGGAAGTGCTTTCCTCCGGACGGCTGCAATAGGTAGCTTTTTATTTTTTGTAACGAAAGCTACCTAAAAGGAACTTGTACAAGATTCAATGTTTAATTCAAAACAAAACCAGCTACTGTCACTTGTAATAATTAATAAAGTATTTAACATTGTTAATAAACTTAAAACTAGTCGTAAAATAATAATAAAAAAACCCTATTATGAAATCGAATGTTTAATTTAAAACAAAATCAGCTAATGTGTCTCGTAACAAGTGATAAATTATTTAACCTTGTTTAAAACCTTTGTTGTAATAAGTGATAAATTATTTAACCGTGTTAACTTAAAACCTGGACGCCCCAAAACAGAAGCTTCTACGAAATCGAATATTTAATTTTAAAAACAGAATAAATAAATAAGCCACGGTACCTCGTAATAGATGATAAATTATTTAGTCTTGTTATTTAACTAACGTTAAAAAAAAAAAAAAAAAAAAAAAAAAAAAAAAAAAAAAAAAATCTGTGAAACCGTATGTTTAGTTTGGAACAAAATCAACTAATGTGACTCTTTATAACAGATTAATTATTTAGTCTTGTTATTAAACTTAAAACTTGAAGTCCAAAAAAAGAACCTACAACAAAATTGAATGTGTAATTTAAAACAAAATCAGCTACTGCGCCTTTTAATAATTGATGAATTATTTAGACTTGTTATAAAACTCAAAACTATATGGATACCACGTAGTGTTTACCATATCACCCCCCATCCCTTTCAAAAAAAAAAAAAAAAAAAAAAAAATCAAAGTTTGAAACTGAATAATAAGTATTTTAGTTTTAAAAAAAAATATTATTCTATTCCATAAAATTCTACATTCAGATGTAGTGTAAAACATTTTAATGAAATATAATGTCTCCACACACACACACACACAAAAAGAAAAACAAAAAGTAAAAATATTCAAGAAAAAATATTTATTGCAAAATGTTAAGATATTCAAACATAAAATAATTAAAAACCTATTTATATTATGCGAAATATAATAAAATACAATTAAAGTACTAGAAAATGTAATAATAAAAAAAGTAATGTCATGCTTTGAATAAAATGTTAATTGCGACGAATTCAGATGAAAGGAACTTTTCATTATTCCACAGATATGTTATAATTTGAGATACCATAACTGCTTGATTCACATACATATAAAAATTTTTAGAAATGTTTCAATTAATTTCAGTAATTATTTCTTTAAAACTTTAGTTTTATGACATCTTTATCTTGTGGTATTTTTGTGGAATTCATAAAAATTCATTTTCATTTCTTCTATTTTTAATTGTTTTCTTTACTAACAAAAAATTTACGAAATTAAATGCTTAAAATTTGAAAAATTTGTATTATTTAATAATTGATAAAGTATTTAATCTTATTACTGAATAAGAAAAAAACTAAATTCAATTATATTTTATTTTAATTAAAACAAAATTTCAATCCCATAATTTTTTTATAGTAGGAAGTTTGTGTAAAAAGTTTTAAGCCACACATTTTGGCCAGAATGAAAAATAATAATACATAATAACGCGTCGAATGTAGAAATCCCAAAAGTGTCTTCTATGTCATACATGTTAATACTTTTAAATTCGCTGTCACAGTACCAAAATTAAATGATAATCTATGCCCATCATGAAAAAACTTAAGATATGAAATTGCATTAGTTATTTATATATAATCATCGCTAAAATCGTGCAAGTACTGAGAATGCAGCATAGCAATCTTTTGACCGATTAACACCGACACATAATCATTTTATTAAATTTAGATGACACCACTCATGTTATATATCGTTGGAAGGCCTTGGGCCACTTTTCATATTGCACTTTCCATGCCCATCCTCCATTTTGCCCTTTCCGGAAGGGAGTACGTTTAACGTGTACGGTTAACTCCAGTAGGAGATCCTCCAATAACGGAAAAATTATGAAACTGATCTCAAACGCCGTAGAAAAATCTATAAAAAATATTGATCCGATTTACTATCATTTTATTTCCTGTTTTCATCACCGAAGGGGAGTTTTATTCTTATTTCATTGGCCATTTTGCTACTTATTGCCAAAAAATTCCACTTTTTGATATTTAAACTGATCTATATTTTTATACATATTCGCACCTTTTCAACTTTTTACAACCAGGTTACCTCGTCACATGATGTTTCCACTATTATTGTTCCCTTTTAACCTCAATTTTGTTTGTTGTTTTTAATTCCATCTGTTTTTAGTTGCCATGTATTTATTAAAGTCTTCTTTATAAGCATGTAAAAATAATAATTTTAATAATCAACTGTAGAACACCTGGAGTGTAGATTCTCGGAAGTAATCGGTAACTGTATCGTTTGTGTTTTTACGATGACACTTTTTTTCGATTAGGAAATTTTCGAGAATCGGTTATCATTAGCCAAATTCCAGCAGCAGTTTTAGGTAGAAGCGTGGAATTCAAGATAATATGCTTATTAAATTATTATTAATCATTTATTTCAGCGATTTTAGAAACTCCTCTTTCCCTTACAAAATGATTAACGGGAGATACGAATATTTTAGACCATTACGCCATACTTCAGTAGCAGTTTTCGATAGAGGCATGAATTTTAGAATAACTAATCTACGAAAACAAATTTAAACATGTATTTTATCTATTTAGAAATTCCCACCTAATAGGGTTAAATAGGGTGTTCGCATTTTTAGGATATTTCGACATATGTTTGCAGCAGGTTTAGGTAAAAGCAAGAAATTCAAGATAACAAACTTACTTTAAACAATAACTGAACATAGATTCTTCAGTTATTTTAGATCTATTTGTCCTATGTCATTAACATCGACTGTGATCCGTATAATGTAAGATTGTATGAATAAGGTAACAATTATGAATATTTAATTAAATATTTAAGTCTTCACGTTCAGTTTCTTTAATCTTATTTCTTATTCTAAAAATCTTAATATTCTTCATAACAAACTAAATTATTTATTCGTACATAGTTTGAGATATTTTATATTTGTTTTTTTTATACCTTTTTTTATTTGTATTAAGAAGCATTATTCGATAGCCCAGCATTCATTGCGTTTCGCACGCAGTTGTCTGGCGTAGCCTTTTTACTTCGAAGTCATTTCGTCATCTGATTTTTGGAAATCTTTCTCTATTGTGCTCATTCTCAACCCCCAATGGTTAAGAAACCTCGCACTTTGTAGGTAAAAGTCGATAAGGGTGTATTCGAAATTTTCCGATACAATTTCAGACACATTTTCAAAAGTAGAAACATGAAACTTGCTGAGGGGATTCTTGAAGGGACGTATGAGTTTCCGTGTAATGTCTTTTTACGCTCAATTCATTAGAATTTGAATTATAAACAAATTACCTTATCAGTATGACCATTTTTTTCGTTCCCAGGTCTCCCGCTTGGGATAAATCGGTTCGAAATGCCGTTTTTGATTGCTTTTTTTTCCGATATTTTCTGCATGTATCAAAGAATCGACAATCACGGCACCTTGTGTACTTTCCAAATAAGAAATTTTGAAAGTTTGGTGTATTTGAGAGCAAAAATGAATTAAAAAATAAATCGGAAAATAAGTACTGAGTTCCTAAGAGTTCTTACTATAAAACCATATTACCCAGTCTTGGAGCGGACATATTGTATGTTTTTTGATCTGCTTAAAGAATTCACGTTATAGGGAGGAGTTTTTTGTGAATAGTTGATGTGCGTATCTAATCATTCTAACATCTTAATTCTGGTGTTTAAGACATAACAAGGCTCAGATATGAATCAAAAGTTCACAACTGAGTAGAATTGTTTCCTCTTATTTGACGTCAAATAAACTCATGCTGTTTAACGCAGATTGTTTATTTATTACGGGAAAATTCCTAAAATGGAATTCTAACATTATTTCCACAACAATCTACTATGTTCGAGTTCAATTTGATAATTATAGCAATTCATCGCTTGACATGGAATAATATTCCATGAGTTATCAACATAAATTACACATGATTGGAGAAATTATTTCATATATGTCCTTTAATGGCAGTCGATTGATTTCTACTTAAAATTATTATTGAAAATATTATAAGTCCACAGAGATCCACAGACGGAGAAATTCAGTATGCAATGATACCTTTCTTCGAATTATTCAAAATTTATGTGTAATATCAAAATTTTATGAATATTAGATATATTTTGGGTAGAAGCATCGAATTCAAGATAACATGCGTATAAAATTATTATTAATCATTTATTTCAGTGATTTTAGAAAATAGATTGTAGAAGATACTAGAACTAGAATTAGAATTTGTACAATCTTAGAATTAGATTGTAGAAATTCAGTATGCAACGATACCTTTCTTCTAATTATTCAAAATGTATGGTTAATATTACTATATAATTAAATATATATGTAAAAAAACATGAATAAAGGAACCTACACAAAAGAAAAAATATACATAAATTATTGTCTATTTTATTTATTTATTTATTAAAGATTGAGAATAGAAGATATATGGGTTTTGTATGTGTTCACATTCAGATATGAATGTTCAAGTTTCACGGAATTTTCTTCGGTTTTGATGAAACCGTTTCCTGAGAAATGCTCCGAGTGAATATTTTGTCAAAAAGACGAAATTAGTTTCTTCGCCTGTTTGTCGATACAAATTTCTTCAAAAGTTTCCTAAAAGAACGTTGGTGGTACCATATATCGAACAGTTTCGAAGTACCCGTATGTATTGACAAAGGGGGAAAAAATGTTTCAATCCGCTGCCTTAGCTATTACACCACAGTGACAGAGCAGATGTGTTTTTAAAGGCATATAATAGATTCTATATGTGTTTATATTTTTATAAGATAGATTGTAATTTTATTGATGTTGTTATAATTCTTGAAAGTTTTAATAAATAAAACTAATTTATTATTTTCTTATGGTTAATGAATAAATATAAAATGGCTTGACTAATATAATTTATTAAAGCATTTTTCTTTGCTCAATGAATGATTAGAATATGGTTTGGATAATTAGTTGCTCAGAAATAACAAATTTTGAAGTGAATATTTGGGAGTTTTTTATCACTTTGAATTGGTGATTAAGATTCTGACACTAGATAGTTTATAAAGGAGTATAGTTTATAAAGTTTATAGTTTAGTATACAGGGTGTTTCGCTACCAGACCGACAAACTTTGAGGGGTGATAGTAGACATAAAGACAAACATTATTAAATAGGAAACCATGGGGCGCAAACGTCTTCTGTAGGAGCTAGGGGCCATCAAAGTTTGAGGTCCAAAAATTCAAACGCTGATAAAAATTAGAAAAAAGGGTCGATTTGTTTACGGTTTTCTCTAAAATCATTCTTTATATCACGATTTTTTATTTTTTTAATTTTAAAGGTTAAGTTCAAAAATTGTCGATAGAGGGCGCTTTAGACTTTAGAGTAACGAACAAATACGTTTTGCCGTTCTTTTGTGCATGGGGTTGAAATTATTCTATAGTTTAGACTTTAACTTAAATTTTAAGCCCAAAATCGGAAACATGGATATAGGTTAACTAGCGAAAATTTAACTGTGAACCGAGGGGAAGATTTTAAATGCTCATAAACAGTGAACAAACTAACCGATTTTGTTGCGGTTTGCGTGTAGGTAATTCCCTTAGTAATTATTTTATTCAAAATGACGTACATCTGTGGTGTCCTCATTTTTTCATAGAGGGCGCTTCCGACACATCTCAGACATTTCAATGGCATTACTCCTGGGTGTTTTACTACCAGACTATCATACTTCCAGGAAGTGTTAGGGATGCAAAAGCGACTTGGAATCACATAGGAATGCAACGTTGAAAATGTCTTTTTTGCGAGTTATGGTTAAAGGAAGCATAGAAAAAAACAACAGAAACAAGCAGAGAAACAGCAACACGTTAATATGACATAAAACAGTTTATTTAAAGGTTTTACTAGAAAAGATGTTCGAAATTACGACCAGAAGTAATTCAACATGCTTGACAGTGGAGTAGCATGTAATTCCTCACGCTTTGAAAGCTTCCTGGAATCTTTGATAGATTTCCGGAAGCTACAGAAATACGAGCTGCTAAGTCTTTAATTGATGGCACGGGATTCTCATACACCCAACTTTTCATGTGACCCCAGCAGAAGAAGCTCATACTTGATAGGTCCGGTGATCTGGCAGGCCAATAAATCGGGCCACCACGAACTATCCACCGCTGTCCATATGTTATGTTGAGGTATCGGTGAACATCATTGGTAAAATGTGGAAGAGCCCGATCGTGCTGGAACCACATAGAGCTGCGCAACGAGAGAGAAACTTTCACGCCCATTATCGTTCAGTGCCATCTACCGCAAGATAATAGCAGCGCCATCTACTGTCGCTGTCAAGTTTGCCGGACTTTTTCTGGTCGTAATTTCGAACACTTTTTGCAGTAAAACCTTTAAATAAACTTTGTTCTGTCACTTTAACATGTCGCTGTTTCTCTGCTTGTTTCTGTTTTTTTTTCTCTGCTTTTTTTTAAACGTAACATGCAAAAAAGCAATTTTCAACGTTATATTCCTGTATTTGTCTTTGCATCCCTTACATTTCCTGTAAGTATGATGTTCTGGTAGTAAAACACCCAGGAGTAAGGCCATTGAAATGTCGGAGATGTGTCGGAAGCGCCCTCTATGAAAAAATGAGGACACCACAGATGTACGTCATTTTGAATAAAATAATTACCAAGGGAATGACCTACAAGCAAACCGCAACAAAATCGATTAGTTTGTTCAATGTTTATGAGCATTTAAAATCTTCCCCTCGGTTCACAGTTAAATTTTCGCTAGTTAACCGATCTCCATGTTTCCGATTTTGAGCTTAAAATTTAAGTTAAAGTCTAAACTTTAGAATAATTTCAACCCCATGCACAAAAGAACGGCAAAAAGTATTTGTTCGTCACTCTAAAGTCTAAAGCGCCCTCTATCGACAATTTTTGAACTTAACCTTTAAAATTAAAAAAATAAAAAATCGTGATATAAAGAATGATTTTAGAGAAAACCGCAAACAAATCGACCTTTTTTTCCAATTTTTATCAGCGTCTGAATTTTTGGACCTCAAACTTTAATGGCCCCTAGCTCCTACAGAAGACGTTTGCGCCCCAGGGTTTCCCATTTAATAATGTTTGTCTTTATGTCTACTATCACCCCTCAAAGTTTGTCGGTCTGGTAGCGAAACATCCTGTATAGTTTATAAAGTTTATATAGTGTTTATAAAGGAGAGAGGGATGAATTATACATATTTTTAATTTGATTGAAAAAAAATATATACTTCTTAAATCAAAAAGAGATCCTGGAATTTAAAAATATAATTGGCGAAATTTTCTTTTTGAACAATTTTGTAGCACACAACATTTTTTTTTTCAAATTAAACCAAAACAAACTCCAAATAAGCAAATAATAATTACAAGAAAATTCCTAATATTTTAATAGCTTGAAAAAGTAATTAATGAAGAAACAATAACTACCTATATTTCAGTATTTTCTTAAAAGCGCTAAAAAGTACTATTTTAAAATAAATTATTACAGGACAGACATAAATAACCAAACATCTGCTTGCAAAAATCGGAGGATTTGAGGAAGTTCAGTAGTGCGCCGCTTGACCAACAATTTACCGTAACTACTTCTTTAAAATGCATTGAGTCTGGTCAGGATTGAGAAAACAGTTTCGTCAAATACTACCTTTGACAATAAAGTTCGGTGAATAGTCCTGTAACATTAATGTAGATGAAATATTAACGAAAGTTACCATACCACCCTTCGAAATAGTCATCTCCCATAACTCTGCACCGCTGAGATCTGCTATACATGTCCTGGGAAATTCGCAGGAAGCCTTCTTTCGGGATGGAGTTCAAAAGCTTCGTCACGTTTCGTTGATGTCAGCAATACGGTCACATCTCTTTCAAAGAGAGTTTGAGTCGTGGAAATGGGAAGAAGTCTAGAGGATTGAGATCTGGCAAGCATGGTTGATGTTGAATTTGCACCACCCCTCATGAATTTCTTTCGGTGTCTTGCAAAACTTAAAATCAAACTTTAAACTGATATTTTGTTCGTTCATTTTTCTGTTCTCAATTAAGAACCAACACACTGAACAAGGACTTAGTAAAGCACGTCTTACGCAGAACATAAACGACGCTCATCTAAACAACGGTGGGGGAAGATGGTTACACTTGCTTCTATGCAGGTGCAGCGTTTTGTTTCTTCAGTGTTGTTAGATCGGTCGTTCTGAATTCATTCACCGAACTTTATTGTCAGAGGTAGTATTTAAATGAAAGTTAAATTGTTTCTTTAGTAATTATTTTTTTAGTTGTGAAGATAAATTGCTTTCTATATTGCTCCAATGGGAATATCTTTTATAGATAATTCAAGAATATTTTATGAACACGCAAACAAATCGTAGAAATCGACGCATAAAGTGCAAACATCGACATTTATTTCGCTCTCTGCGTATGTGCACACATCATAACTCTAATATATTACTTTGGAAGCTGAAATATACATGATTTATTGACTTCCTTAGAAGACTCTTAAAATCTAAGTCCTGAAATGTTAAGTATGCGTCTAATGTTAAATAAATGCTATCAAATTTAGATGGAATTCAAAAGCTTCGTCACGTTTCGTTGGATGTCAGAAATAGGGTCAAATCTCTTTCAAAGAGAGCTTGAGTGGTGAAAATAGGAAGAAATCAGGAGGCTTGAGATCTGGCGAGCATGGTGGATGTTCAATTTGCACCACCCCTCATAAATTTCTTTCGGTGTCTTGCAAAGCCTAAAACAAAACTTTAAACTGATTTTTGTTCGTTCATTCCCCTGTTCTCAGTTAAGAACCAACACATTGAACAAACACTTAGTAAAGCACGTCTTACACAGAACATGAACGACGCTCAACTGAACAACCGTGGGGGAAGATGGTCAACATCTGGCTCTATGTAGGTGCAGCGTTTTGTTTCTCCAGTGTTGCCAGATCGGTCGTTTTGAACTCATTCACCGAACTTTATTGTCAGAGGTAGTATTTGAGCGTTTACGTTTCGTTAAATTCACTTGATTTTAACACGAAATAATCGTCAAAAAGGACGAAAAATAGTGCAAGGGTTGGTGAATCGTCAAAAGTGAGAGCTTTGTTTCTCAGAGTGTTTAGTATATCATATACATTGCACTGTCCTGAGTCATTCCTCTGGGGACAAATTTTATACAATATGGACAAATATTTTAAAGTTACTTTCACTTTTAGAACCGGTTCAGAAAGGAAAAATAACTTTATATATTATACTTGCGACCAAAATTGAAAAAGCAATCAAGGAGCGATCTTGAGAAGGACCTCATCTATACAATGCTAAAAAAAAATATTTAAAAATGTCAAAATGCGAAAGAGTTATTAGAAAAATGCCTTCCCTTAGGAATAACATTAGTTCGTGAGTGTCTTCGTGGGCAGGGACAGGAGCCTTAAGTAAAAGAGTTTTTATGAATTTGTGTGTTTATAAAAAGAGGCGCACAACTATAACTCCTCGAATCCTGCGATTTTAGCAAGCAGATATTTTGTTGTTTATGTCAGTCCTGTAATAATTTATTTAAAAAAAATACTTTCTAGTGCTTTAAAGAAAATATCGAAATATAGGTAGTTACTGTTTCTGCATTAGGTATTTTTTTAGCTGTTAAAGTTTAGGAATATTTATTATTAATATTATCCTTTATACATTTAAACACTTTAAAAACATTTTAAAAATATGTATAAGATTTAACAACTAATGTTTATTTAATCAAAATAGTTTTACATTTCCTTAATCTATTTCCTGTAATCTTTTCCTCTAAATTTTAATATTTTATTATTAAATTTTATAGCAATCATTAAGATTTTATCCTAGCTATCGGTTTTACCTTATATTTTCATTATTCACAGCAGTTGCGTGTTTGAAGAAAGCTGCGAACATTCACCAAACGGATTCTCCGCGAAGGAAGCAAAAGATAAGGTAGCAAGGCAGTTGATAAGATAAATAGAAATTGACTGAACAATGCTAAGATATGAATTTCATGAATGAAAATAACAAGAACAAAAGTGAAAGACAAATTATGCTTCCAGAATTTAAAAGTTTTCTACAACTTTTAATTATTAATGGAACAATATTTTTGCTATTTATATATTTTTTAAGCTGCTTACTTAAATGAATAGATAAGTTGCTAACTAATTATACACTGTAAAACATTTGTGTAACGTTACTCCATAAAACTGGTGGCAGCCTTGGTGGAGTATTTTAACCGATATAATCAGTGTAACATTGCAATGTTACACCAGTAATGCATGTTTTTGTTACACCATTATATAAGTGAAAAATTACTCAATAAAGTATAAATCGTAGCTGAGCTGCTTACTTAAATGAATAGATAAGTTGCTAATTAATTAAACACTGTAAATCATTTGTGTAAAGTTACTCCATAAAACTGGTGGCAGCCTTGCTGCCTCCAATTTGGTGGAGTATTTTAACCGATATAATCAATGTAACATTGCAATGTTACACCAGTAATGCATGTTTTTGTTACACCATTATATAAGTGAAAAATTACTCAATAAAGTATAAATCGTAGCTGCCACCAATTTTATGGAGTAACGTTATTACAAATGTTTTACAGTGTAATGGTAGGTAAAGATAAATAAATACAATCAGTTTTATTTTCTTCGAAAGCGTGTGACATCACTAAAATGCACTTGAAACTATTTTTTCACATTGGCTGTAATGTAACGGAATAGTTTTGATTGTCCCTGTAATTGAAACATACATCTGATTTTCATAAAATATGAAAAGACTAGACAAAATTAAGCAACATTTATATATTTTAAATTTATACATAAAAGGATTCGATTGGGTAATTTTTGCTTTGTTATATGCGGATAGACAGACGGACAGACTGAACGACAACTATAACTGCTTCGTATTTACATAATTATGAACGCGCGATTGGCTAATGCAATGTAATGTTATTTTTTTGGAACGACACTTTAATTTTTGCCAGAAAGAGACAGAGTATGCATAACAGTTAATAAAAGATTTAACCCTTTATCTACCGCACTATGAATTCATTAAAATTTTACATTCTAAAGCATTTTACGTAGATTGTTTAAACTAATTTAAAAGATTTACATAATCATTTAATAAAATTTTGAAGGATTTTAGAAGAAGCAAAGGATTTAGAAGGATTAGTTAAATTTGAATTTAAAGGGATTTTGTGCAATATTTATAACCCCACTCAAATCTTTTATTTTAAATTGCTTTCTTAGTATTTTGTAGAATTATAAAAAGCACAAATATGATGTTCTTACAACATAAATATAGAAATATTTACGAATTGAAAAATTCCCATCTCCCTCCCTCAGAGCCAAGAAAGCTGAAAAGATACAAAGGCCAAAATAATCCTCCTTTTTTAAAAATATTTTTGTTTTGTGTAACCAATAATGCTTTTGGAACAAAATAAAGTAATGTATCTGTAACTCATTCTAAACAGTATTACAACTAAAGGATGTATTAGAAGAATTTTATAATAAGTAATTTTAATGGTACTTATAAGTACCGTCGGTAGATAAAGAGTTAAAAACAATTGTTAAAAGTTTTATCCAAAATTCTAATATCCTCGTGAAAATTAACTAAAATCTGGAGCATACATGTGGGATATTAAGTGATTAACTCATGATTTAAGCAAAACTAATATTCTTGAAAATATAAAAAGGTTTAATAGACATAAAATATGTACGTAACATTCAAAGATAACAGTAGAACTGAATAATATTTTACATAAATAAGCTTCCCTGAGCTTTGCATTAAAAATCCATCAAACTCGCCATCGCTGAAATCTATAGAACACCTCGTTCTTTCCACACATCATCACATGAGTCTCACTTGGGATATCACGTTCTTTAAATCATTGAGTTTATTATCTTTTATTGCTGAATACTTCATTCTTTAATCCCACATACATATTAATTATTCTGGTACAAGTAATGCGGAAAGATCACGAAACAATTTATGCATAATTTATAAGTAAAAGAAACATGGGTCTGGGATATCATCAAGGGTTTAGTGACTTCAAAAATATTTATATTAAATAATTAACCCTTTCGGGTTTCGTGAACTATTAATAGTACATGTCTTTTAATGGAGTATTATTTTGTTTTTACAAGTACTTTTTTGCTGTTTACCTGTAGTAATGTTAGCATGGTCTATACATTTACTATATGACATCACATTCAGTAATATTTAGGCATTTAATAATTATAATAATAATAAATATTTGCTTAATTATCTTTCCACCATTTGCGATTCTTTTGTTTTAAACACATATTTCACTCATTAAATTTAAAGTAAAGGTTATTTTCCGGAAGAATCATATGTAATAAAGCGCAAAAAATATTAGAAAGTTGTAATATTAATTAAATCGCGCAGTAATATGTTATTTCTAAACATCGCCAAAAAACTCTTTCTTAGCCTATTGTCATATGAATATGAATTCAATAGTACGCAAAACTACAACATTCATTTTTTATATTATATTATTATAAATTATTGACGAATATTCATTATAAATATTCTTTAAACTCTAATTAATCTATTTAGATAGCTATTACGCATGAAGCTGAGTAGGCTGAAGCCTTAGGAATCCAGAGAAGTAGGCTGAAGCCTGAGAATCCAGAAGAGTAGGCTCTGTGCTGAGAAATTTATTCATATTTAACATTTATAACTTGCTAATTCATCATGCAAAAGAAGAATGGCGCGCTGTATTCATTGTTTACTCCATTAATGAACCCTGTAGTTCGTTTACATATAAATTGTATTTCAATAAAACGCTAAAATTAATTTTTTTTCTTATATTTCTATAAATTATTAAAACTTAAAATAATTAATAGATCTTATATTATTTTTATTAAACAATAACAAATAATTCAAGAATAATGACTGCCGAAAAATTATTACACACTTCCTTTGTTGTTTGACAGTCATAATTATAATAAAAAGAATATTGCCCAGTTAAACTGATGGCATCGAGTTCACAGGCTACGCATACTAATTGTACATTACAGCCTTATATTTTCAAGGGTTAACTCCGTTCGAAAAAAAATTAAGAACGGGAAACAGCTCTCCCCTTTCCTCTTTTTTATACTTAATCATTGAACCTCCTAAACTATCAAGGACATGCTTTATCATATAAAAAATCTATATCCGAAATTCAGAGCAAATCGGATAATTCTTAATAAAAATCCATTTAGCATTTATATAATTTCAGAGGAGTTATCCCCTCCTTTATTCTTAACCATTAAACTTCCAAAACCACCCAGAGATTTGAACGAAATCTGACAATTCTGCTTGAAAAACCCATTTATATAAATTATGGGGAGGGGTATTAGAACCCCCGTTCCTCCTGCTTATAGTTATTCAATGAACACCTAATGACAGTCATGGAATAGGCTCATCTGAATGATCCTATATCTAAATTTTGAACGAAAGCTTAGTTCTGCAAGAAAAACCCATTTATATCAATTAAGGAGAGGGGCATGAGCTCCCCGTTCCCCCTCTTATACATATCGAAAGAACTCCAAAAACTAATCAGGGAAGCGCCTTGTCAGGATATACCTATATACAAAATTTCAAGTGTTTTTTCATGAGTTATCGCGTTACGCACGTACGAACGTACATACAGAACGGGCCGGCACATAAGCTCTCAGGCTATGATAGCCTGTGAGCTAAAAACCACTGCTTTTTTAGTTTCTTTTATGTTTCTAAAAAAAAAATGTTCGGTTCAATTTTTTTTTTTTTTTTTTTTTTTTTTTTTTTTTACATTTAGCGACATTAGCCGGATCAGAGGATAAATACAAAAACTATTTATCTATCAATAAAAATAAATAAATAAATATTCTGTATTTTTAACATAAAGAAAAAATTGCTTATATTTTCCAAATTTCTTTTCGGAAGTACGGAAGAAATAAAACATCTTAAATTAAGACATGTTTGAATTAAAGAAATGTCTTAAAGTAAGACGTTTGCGGATATTTTAGACACTATTCTCAGTTAGTTTACATCATGGTCATAGTATGATACTTGTGTGTCTTAAATTAAGATATCTATAATGTCTTAATTTTCTGATTAACAAACTTAAGTGTCTGAAATTCCTTTTCAGTCACATATGTGTCTAAATTTAAAACTCGTCTAGTTGCAGTGTGATTATTTACTGTATTCCAAATGTGAGCGATGCATTTAAAATAGAGTAGAGCCCCTCTAATTCGAACCCCGTTAATCCGGATCGTTTTGGTCATTTTTATTTTTTTTAAGTTTGAGAAACGATTGGCTAATTTCCATAACATTAACTTGTTTCATCGAAGTATTCTTAATAAAAAAAAAAAAAAAAAAAAAAAAAAACTTTTTCTGAAATCTTTTTGGAAAAATACCTTAAGCTTTCTTACTTAAATCCTTTGTCTTTCAAAAAACAATATTGTATAACTATGATTTGAAAATTCCAATTTTCCCAATTTTTTATTTAAACCACTTAGAAATGTTATAAAAAATCACTGCACAATAAATTTTTACTTAGACCATTGCAAGAAAGCAAGGTAAAATATTTCCTATAAGACCCTTTGTCTGATAAGGATCCTTTCCGATCTTTGTCAGCCCATAGGTCTGTTTCCTTGTTATTGTGACAAAACGCTTTTACAATGTCACTCGTAGAAAATTATTTATATTTATAAAGATGCAACGTTGAATTCAGGCACTTTTCAGTTTAACATAAAGTTGATTTTCTGTAAGTATGTTTTATTTTAATTCTCCGATAATCCGGATTGAGTCCGGTATCAATTAATCCGAATCAATTAATCCGTTATCTGGATTTTACTGTACCGTTATTTTCTGGATTTTACTGTACCGGATTTTACTGTCCCGGATTTTACTGTACCGTACCCATTTATATCAATTAAGGGGAAGGGCATGAGCTCCCCGTTCCCCGTCTTATACATATCGAAAAAACTCCAAAAACTAATCAGGGAAACGCCTTGTCAGTCAGAGAGGTGGCATACGAAAAATAAAATTGAATTGGTGGAAAGTATTTTCTTCAAAATTTTGTTCAATGAGCTACAAACGAATAAGAAAGGGCTGTCATACAAAAAGTAAATTTTTTTGCTTGGGAGTTTTTTAAGCAAAAACTTGGCTAGCCTGCTTTCATGTTGTAAGTAACTGTTTGTTGACTGCAAGTAATTGCTTGCTGACTTGTCTCACTGATTCAAAATCTCGAATGTTTTATTTGCGCATTTTTTTAATTAAATTTGTGATATTTTGGTGAAACATTATCGTTTTCCCAAACTCAATTCAGTAAACTATTAATTTTATCGCTTACCAGTTTTTAGCTCACAGGCTATCATAGCCTGAGAGCTTATGTGCCCGCCCGTTCTGTATGTATGTTCGTTCGTGCGTAACGCGATAACTCATGATAAAAATATCCCATCCATTTGAAATTTTGTATATAGTTATATCCTGATAAGGCGCTTCCCTGATTAGTTTTTGGAGTTCATTCGATATGTATAAGAGGGGGAACGGGGGGCTCATGCCCCTCCCCTTAATTGATATAAATGGCTTTTTCATGCAGAATTAACAGTTTTTGTTCAAAATTTAGATATAGGATTATTCTGATGAGGCGATTCCGTGACTGTTATTAAGTGTTCATTGAATAAGTATAAATAGGGGGAACGGGGGTTCTAATGCCCCTCCCCTCAATTTATATAAATGGGTTTTTCAAGCAGAATTGTTAGATTTCGTTCAAATCTCTGAATAGTTTTGGAAGTTTAATGGTTAAGTATGAAAGAGGGGGATAACTCCTCTTAAATTATATAGATGCTAAATGGGTTTTTATAAAGACTTATCCGATTTGCTCTGAATTTTGGATATGGATTTTTTTATGATAAAGCATGTCCTTGATAATTTAGGAGGTACAATGATTAAGTATAAAAAAAGGGGAAAGGGGAGAGCTGTTTCCCCTTATTTTTTTTTTCGAACAGAAGTGACCCTTGAAAATATGAGTCTGAAATGTACAATTAGTATGCGTAGCCTGTGAGCTCAATGCCATCAGTTTAACTTGGGCGATATTCTTTTTATTTAATATGTATTATTAAAATAGACAAACATTTTTGAGACGCCGCCCGGGAGAACTTGTTCTTTGAAAAAATTTCAGTTCTCGAATAAGGATTGCGACAAATTCAATACAAACTTCTAATATGATCGTGAATGATGTGCATATGCGATACATCGGAATGGAGTCAAATAAATGGTACAATGTTATGAAAACACTCATCCGCTTTAAAAATATAGTTAACTTTATCATTTATTAAACGCAGACTTAATCTTACGCTTTCTTAAGGGTGTTCTTAACTGATCCGCTCAACAAGCGAAAAACGTTTTGACACATTTACAAATTCATTTTTTAACAGAAAGTTATAAAATTTTAATGCCTGACTATGAAAGCGATTTCAAATTTAACTTAATTTTCCATTTTATGATAATTAAATTACTTATTGAGTTATAAGCTATTTCGATGACGCAATCATCCGTTTTTCTCCTCCTTTTCTACCGGTTTTTCTGCTTTCGTCGGGAAATATGCTCAAAAGTGTCAACTTTGAAGACTTGTTATGAAAAATCTATTGTGTTTTTTAAAAAACAAAAGAATGGGTGTAATTAGACAGTTTCTGAATAACAACACCTGCTATTTTCATGCATTTCCGAACAAAAATAAATTAATGCATGTGTCACAAAGTTGCCCTTTTTGATTTAAGAACAACCTTTAAAAAACTCCATAAGTATTGTTTGGCGAACTAAGGCGTTTCGTTTCTTTTCGGCAAATTGTTTCACACTAGCAATATGGAGTAGATGAACACAATCTGAATCATCTTGCCTCTCTATCCACGAAATTACCTTCGTTAAGTATGAAATGACTTCACTAACATGTGTCACGTCGTCTTTCATTACAACATCATTTTCGAATTCATCATCATCATCTTTCTTATTGTAATTTTTATGCATTGCAGCATCAATGATATCCTCATCTTTTATGAACTCTGAAATTAATAGCCGATTT
Organism: Maratus speculifer; assembly: GCA_964019185.1. Taxonomy (NCBI): domain Eukaryota; kingdom Metazoa; phylum Arthropoda; class Arachnida; order Araneae; family Salticidae; genus Maratus; species Maratus speculifer. Next base: position 416,508,064 of record OZ025290.1, read on the forward strand.
TAATAAAATTTGAGATACGCGTTCATTTCATATTCAAATGTATGTCTGCACAATATTTTGACGAAAAATAAATTTTTTTATCAGTTTTGGACATTTAAAAAACTTGTGATATAGAATAGCTTGCGGATAATCGTCGAAAGTTGCAAGTTTCAAGTTCTATATTTTGAAAATTATTAAACAAAAATGAAGTTTTTTTATAATATTGAAATATCTGGATATCATTCTTTATATTTATTGAGTAATAATAATCTGGTAATATCATAATTAATCATAAATTGGTTGTAAATATTGAAATTTTGTAATTTTTTAAAAATTTTGAAACGTTGTAAAAATCAAAGAATTTAAAAAAACATCTGTAAAACTGATGCAAGATGTAGTACTATGTATGAAGATCGAATTCTCAAAGTTTCAAAGTTGTTATTTATTTTCTTCATCTTCAAAAAATCATAGAAACTTTAAAAAAATTTGTCAATTTGTCAAATTTGTCAAATTTGTCAATCTTTATCCAGTCATTTAAATCATTAATAGAGATATCGAAATGCATAGCACTGTAAGTCCCTCATACTGTTTGTCTGAAATTTTAAGCGCAAAATTTATCCTAAAATTGTTCATTGTTTTTCGGGGGATATAGTTTTTACCGCGTTAAATCCGAATTCGCGGTATATCGGACAACGTTCTTTAAGGCTTCTACTGCTGTTTGCATACTATTAATGCTTAATGAGATAACATCTTGGTTAAAATTAATGAGTCGTTTAAATATTTTTCTAACTGAGATAAAAGAGCAAATACACTTCCTCTCGATCGCTGGCAGGCTATTACTATGATTTCTTACGTATAATGAAAGATATAGGATAGACATACTAGCATCCATCAAGACAAAATATCGGAGCACGGAATCGCGTAATCTTAAAAGATAATATATTAAAATAAAGAAGAATGTAATTATTGTGTTTACTGTTTAATAGCATAAACTAGTTTGAAATAACAACCGTCAAATCCTCATTTTCAAGTGCTTATTAATTCTTTATCTATCGACAGTACTTCCATTGTATTAAATTCTATAGAAGATTAAAGTATGTTAACCCTTTATCTAACGACGATACTTATAAGTACCATTAAAATTACTTATTATAAAAAAATTTTAATACGTCTATTAGTTGTAAAACTGTTTCAAATGAGTTACAGATACATTACTTTATTTTGTTACAAAAGCGTTATTGATTGCACAAAACAAAAATATTTTTTAAAGGATGATTTCTTTTCCCTTCTTTTCAACTTTCTTAGCGCTGAGGGACGGGGGTGGGGATTTTTCAATTTGGAAATATTTCTATTAAATTTTATAATTCTACAAAATACTAAGAAAATAATTTAAAATAAAAGATTTGAGAGGGGTTATAAATATTGCACATAATTCCTGTAAATTCAAATTTAATTAATCCTTCTAAATCCTCCAAAAATTTATTAAATGATTATGTAAATTTTTTAATTTAGTTTAAACAATTTACGTAAAATGCTTCAAAATGCAAAATTTTCATGAATTCAAAATTCGGTAGATAAAGGGTTAAATCTTCAGTTGTCTCAGGTAATGCTCAAATATTAATCTATCAGCAAGTGCTCCCATTCTTCTAATTTTGTCGAATCTAGCCTTTGCGGAAAGTGCTACATTGAAAAGTTCCTAAAAACGACAAATTTTACCAGAAGTGACAATTCTTTTAGACTAATGTCAAAATTTTCAGTTTTTAACAGTATGGAAGTTAAACTCTTTGATCTGTGTACGGTGGCAGAATATGCAACTGTTAAAGAAAACTTTTTTTTTCTTTTTTAGCTTGGCGTATTTTCCTCTTTTCAAGACTAAAAAACAAATTTGATTCACGAAAGTCTTGCAGTTTAAAAATGTCCTTGATAATCATCAAAATTTTCTATTACAGCCTGCAGCATACCTGGAGTCTTAAATTCTGAGATATGGACGATATATTTTATGGTACTCTGTGCACCGTTTACCAATCTTTACTCTGTCCAGAATATTGGTGCGTAATAATCTGCATCCAACTGCTAAGAAAAGTTCAATCTGAAACCCCGATGTGTGATCATTTTCAATCATATTGTTATTTAACTAATGCGACCAGCTTATGTTCAAGTCACTGCCCATTTTGAAATAAATATTTCTTAATAATTCTCATAATGCTCTATAACTTGCTTTTTTTTGGGGGGGGGGGGGGGGGAGAAGACATCTTGAAATCATTCAAGTTCAACCATTACACTGTTAAAAATCTGTAGCATTTTATCTAGTCATTTGACCATTTTCTACAAAAAAAGTAAAACAACCGTTTTTTTACGTTATTCTGAACATATTACTACCAATTTTATGGTCAGAATAGAGTTAAATTACGGTTATGTTACTGTTTTTTCAGAAAACGGTGACATGACTGTACAAAATGCTGCAAGATTTTTAACAGTGTAGCAGTATAGTTTTGGGTCGTTGCATGAGGGATGAGTGATCACCTGCAACTTTATCAACGAAATTAATAGTTTTTCGAAACTGTCTTTGCTGATTGTTGCTTTGTCTCATTTACTCTGTAAAGGTGAAATTTCTTTCAAACGCCCTAGACATTGTTTGTAGATGAAAAGCCGAAATGCCTTTTTTTATAGAAGGTCTCTTACATAGAGATGCATCTTTTACAGGCTGTAATTGCCTAATATTTCTTAGGATTTGAATAAACAGCCTCTAAAAACCAGAATTCTATCTGTTTTACCTTAGTGACCTCTTTTTCAATCAGCCATCATACGACAATCGACGACTGAAAATTCTAAAATAATGAGAGGTGACACTGGATCCATAAGAGCTGTATATTTCTTGCTGTCTGACTTCCTTGTCTGATTTCCTAAAACAATGAACCATTTATAAAATTCGATATTTTTAGTGCAGAGTGAATTTCCTTGCCCTCGACATTAATAGCTGTATCTGTTAAGCTGTTATCTAATTCACGAATTTTACACGCGAGAAACTTTTCAGCCGATTTTAACCAAAACTTTTTTCCGTTCAAAGAGAGAAAAGGGTTACAAATGTTTTGTAAAAAGTTGGAGGAAAAGGAGGAAACCAGTTCTACTAGTACCAGGCGTTAATATTTATCTCCTATATGAATCAATCGCTTATCTCTGATTCATTGAAATGTTCGATGTTGGATGAAAAGTCTTGCCTAAGGGATAATTTTTTGGACCTGCAGAAAAAAGTTGGAGGACAATTGCTGTTTGCTATCACACTGAGTTTTGGGCGGATATTTCGCCAAAAGTTGGAGGAAATCATGTGTTGGCTCAAAAGTCTTTCGAAATGTTGGTGAATCTAATAGCAGCTTTAGTGCCAAAAGCATAACAGTCTCAGGTCCTAACTGCTCAGTGACTCTTTTAAGAATTTCTTTGATTACCATACTTATTCCAGCTCCTCTTTTTCCAATAAGAAAAAATTGGTTTTTATTAGTAGGTTGACTTTTGAAAAAAGGAAATTTGTAACTTTTCTTTGGAAAGACGGACGTTGTTCTGTGCACAATTGAAGTTTCTTCTGTAAATCTGTAAATTTCATGTCAGAACTATCATAATTTTTATGCACTGTAATTTTTTTCTGTTTACAGAAATTCAAATATGCTGAAAAAGAAGAGAAACTACTGGATAAGTCAATATATGGTAATGAAAAAAACAATCAAATGTATTTTAGCCATTAATATTTGTTCAATGTATCTGTGATATTTGAGGCAACCAAGAACTGGAAATAGATCCATCGAATTAGGGCAGAAAAATTCAAAGCTCCTTAAACGACTTGAATGCCAGTCAGAATACAGAATTACTTAATTTGGTATCAGGGAAAGTTTACAGCATACATAGGTAGTCTGGTATATTCCTATATCAAAACTGGTAGCTTTATTCATCTGAGTTTTTTTTTTTTTTATATCATTACTCTGCAAATATTCGAAAGGCAGATCGCTTATTCGTATGTGACTTTCCTACAGATACTTACGTGAAATAACATATATTTCATTGCAATTATTTTCTTTTAAATGACATTTTAGATAATATAAACGTTACACGTATAAAAAAATTTACATTTTTAATGTATTTACTAAATTTAGGCAACAGAATTATCATAATTTTTATGCTTTGTAATTTTTTGTATTTACAGTAATTCAGAAATGCTGAAAATAAAGCGAAACTAGTGGATAAGACAGTGTATGGTAAAGAAAAAAGCAACCGAATGTATTTCAGCTGTTAATATTTGTTCAATGTATCTGTGATATTTGAGACAATCAAAAACTGGAGCTGCAACTATCGAGTTAGCGGCAGAAAAACTCAAAGCTCCTTAAGGGTGTTATTAAATCAAAAAAAGACAGCTTTATGACATAAGTTTTAATCCATTTTTCTTCAGAAATGCATGAAACTATCAGGTGTTGTTATTCAGAAACTATCTAATCGCACTCATTTTTGTTTTTGTGCAAGCGCAATAGATATTTCAGAACAAGCTGTCAAGAATGATGTTTTGGACCGCATTTTCCAACGAAAGCAGAAAAAAACAGTCAAAGAAAGGTAGAAAATGGCGTGATCACGTGATCGAAATAGCTTATAACTCGGTAGGTAATTCAATTACTATAAAATGGAGAACTGAGTTCGATTCGAAAGTGCTTGCATAGCCAGACGTCCAATTTTACATCTTTCCGTTAAAAAATGAATTTGCTAATTTGTCAAAATGTTTTGCGCTTATTGAGCAGAGCAGTTGAAAACACCCTTAAGGGTGTATTTCGATTCAAACTGCTTATTTTCCGATTTATTTTTAAATTCATTTTTGCTCTCATATGCATTAAAATGGATAATTGTCTTATTCAGAAAGTACTCAAGGTGCCGTAATCATCGATTCTTTGATAAATGCAGAAAATATTGCAAGAAAAGCAATCAAAAATGGATTTTTGAACAGATTTTTCCGAAGCGGGAGATCAGTGAACGAAAAAAAGGGTCATACTGAAAAGATTATTGTTTATAAATCAAATTCTAATGAATGGAGCGTAAAATGGCATCACACGGCACCTTGTATGTCTCTTCAAAAATCCTCTTAGCAAGTTTCATGTTTCTACTTTTAAAAATATGTCTGAAATTGTATCGAGTTGTTGAAGGTGGAAAAGCATTTTTTCGAATACACCCTTAAAAGACTTGCATGTCTGACAGAATCCAGAATTATTCAATGTAGTATCAGGGAAATGTTTAATGCATACAGAGGTAGTCTGATATATTCCTCTATCAAATTTCATAGCTTTATTCATCTGAGTTTTTCTTATATCATTACCCTGCAAATATTCAAAAGGCAGATGGCTTATTCTTATGCGACTTTCCTAACATATACTTACGCGGAATAACACATTTCATCGCAATTGTTTTCTTTTAAATGACATTTTCGCTAATATAAACGTTATGCATATAAAAATATTTACATTTTTAAAATATACACTAAATCTAGGCAACAATTTTTTTAAATGTTGACTTTAACTTATGAGTTTAATGAACTTGATTTTTTAATTACTATTATTAATTACTTTAAATGGTGTAATTTATTGTTTATTAAATAAATAATTAATTACTTTAAATGTACTTTAATATTTTAAACTCCATTGTTTAAATTTACACCAATATTCTTTTTTTTTTTTAAATTATATGCATTTCAATCCAAAATTGAAATAATATTATTTGGATTTTACTCTTTCGGGTAAATAATAATGTTAGCATTATGTCTATGCATTTACTACACGACTTTATTTATGTTTAGGTATTTAATAATAACAAAAATAATAATTATTTGTTCATTTCTCTACGCGCCGTTTGCGATTCTCTTATTTTAAACACATATTTCACTCTTTAAATTTAAAATTAAAGTTACTTTCCGGAAAGAATCGTGTGTAATAAAGCACAGAAAGTATTAGAAATTTGTAATATAAGTTAATTCTTGCTGCAATACCACATTTTCTAAACGTTTCCAAAGCTTCTTCCTTAAGTTATTGTCGCATAAATATGATTTAAGTAGTACAAAAACAATAACATTCGTTATCGGTCAGACAGTGAAATATTCGTTAAATACTAATTAATATATTTGGATAGCTCTTGTTCATGTTATTAACGTAAAAGTAAATTTTTCTAAAAATTGAAAGTTTTCAGAACTGAAAGGGTTAATAAAAACATAAAAACACTCAATGCAAAACATCTTCTGTAAGATGAATTATCATATTGCTTATATCTTTAAATATTTTACAACGAAAAATCAAACAATATAAGAGTTTCTATATTATAAAGGTCGAACGCATACGTCATTTTGCCAATGATAGCACTTTCAAATTTTAAAGGAAATTTCGGTTTTTCATTTTTTGCTACTGTAAACTTTTAAAATTTTTAAACATCGTACATTTTCAATTTTTACAGCATCGTATAGGGAAAAATATGTACTTTTAAACGCAATTTATTTAAAAAATATATCTTTATTTGTTGTTCAAATATTAATTTTTTGTAGTTTTTAATACCGTATTGTTAATCTTGGCAACAGCAGTACTCCATTTCTATTTTTAAAGTAAAGGAAAAAAGAGAAAACATTATTACTATGCCTTTATGTTGCCATTTTCTCATTAAAAGGAAAAAATTGAAATTTAAATACTCGTTGTGTCAAGTTTACAATCAAAATGATTTAATTAAATTTTAATTTTTTTTTCAAAGTTGAATGCAGATATGAAATGTGCATATGTAAATTTTGATGTGGTGAAAATGATATCGAGTTTAGATTTCACGGGGGAAAATTCTATAATTGAGTCAAAATTGTTTTTTTTTTTCATTTTGGTATACTAGCATAAGAGCCTTAATTGATAACTTTATCATAATAACATATGTTTATTACTTTTTACTGATTACATGTACGACTAAAGTTTAATTTTAGAGATTTCTACAACTGATTTTTATAGAAATAGTATTTTGTTAACTTTAGTTTAAATATCTTTTGTTTAAAAGTTAGACTTAACAATATAAGGTGCATTTTTAATTATAACTAATTTTCTAGGTTTATTATAAATCAATGAAACAGTTCCTTCTTAAACATTTTCTTTCGTCGTAATTTGACGGGTTCTACCTTGTTAAAATAAAGTTGATACTTTGATTGTTCTTAAAGTGGTGATCATTTGTTGCTTCATCATACAAATTCGGGTCTGGATTTCATTCGAAATTGAAATTTTTGCAACATTTATTCTCATATCTGTATTTTCTGAAAGAAAAAAAAACATAAATACAATTAAAATTCTATTCACGTGTTAAAAAAATAACTAAATAAAAATAATAAAAAAACAATAAATATGTTGCTTTATACTCTTTAAAGAAACCTCTTTTCATACGCAGTAGAATGTTTGTTGAAAAATTAACAGCAATAATAACATCACAAGATCATAATAGCATGTAATAATGTCACATGTGCGATAACCAAAATGATTTTCTTGTTTCTGTATCTGTAATTTTCATCATGTTCAAATGACGTTTCCTTTATGACGTTCTTCATTCATTCATAGAAATTCGAGTGGTTCGTAAATTGAGATATAAACATTGTTTATACTTCAGATAGTAACACGTTTATCTTGAAATTAGGGTTTATATAATTTATTTAGCCTCCATGATACATTTTTATTTGTATCGAATTTTGAGTTTAGATACATTAAGTACTGTTGTTTTGATTTATCTATTTATATATATATAAAATACAAGCTGAAAATGTCAGTTTTCCGCTTACTCCTCTGGTTCTGCTGATGGGATTTTGATGAAACTTGTACTGTTTTGATAGATATTATTTCAGGGAAGGTTTTCATATGTAGTACATTATTCTACGTAGATTAGTTGTAAAGTTATGAAGTTTATTTTAACTGACATGGTAACCTGGATATTGTTGTTAATTTATTAATAAATTGTTTATTTACTTTTATTTTCTTTTTTTAACGGAATACAAATATAACATTTATAACATAAAAATACATGTTTATAACACTTTTAAAAAGATGTTTTTGTGACACCTGGAAAAAATTGGCTGATGTTAAAACGGCATTTTGCCTCCATTTTGGATATTTTTCGTCAATCATGCGAATCGGAATAGGATACTAAACTCTTTTCTTATTGTTTTGTATTTTTAATGAAATGTGTGAAAGGCGTGTGGTACAGATGTCATATACGCACCACATTGGCACGATATTTCTCTGAGGCAAATTTGGTGAACACTTCGTTTTCAAATACTAGCTACATATATATTTTTGGCACAGATGTCATATACGCATCACATTGGTGCGATATTTTTCTGACGCCATTTTGGCAAAACCTTCGTTTTCAAATGGCACTTACCATACATATATATTTCTTAATTATTTTCTATTATTTTAAAAGGGAAATAATAATAAATAAAAAAAAGTTCGGTTTTTAATAATAGAACAAAACACTTTATATCGTTTTAAAATAGAAAATAAAGTAAATAAACAGTTTATTAATAACTGAACAACAGTAGGCAGGTTACCATGTGAGGCATAAAATTACCATTTTGTTGAAATCGTGCCGATGTGGAGCGCATATGGCATCTGTGTCAGACATGTATTTTAAATGCATGTAATGTGGATATTTTCCTTGTATGTTTAAAATGAAATGAGGGAAAGGTTTATATTTTAAAGGAAATGAATACAATAAGAATGACGAAAATGAAACAATGTTTGGAAATTAATCACATACGTCAAACTAACAAAAAATATCGCTTTTCGTCGAAATTTCTTTAGCAATCTATATTAAGAATAATGAAATATATATTGGTAGACAAAAATGACAGCCACGAGGTCTGTTTATAATGTTAGAAATATTTCTAATATTGAATATTAAGATACTATTCCTCAAATCAAACAAAAATATCATCACAATGACAGACATATTTGTCTAGCTGTAACAACTGATCATAAAATCAGTAAACTGGAAAGATATAGGTGTTGTTTGTTACTTGTGTTTTAAGGGTGTATTCCAATCCAAACTGCTTATTTTCGGATTTATTTTTAAATTTATTTTTGCTCTGAAACACATCAAATTGACAAATTCTCTTATATAGAAACTACACAACGTTCTGTGCTTCTCAATTTCTTTATAATGCAGAAAATATTGCAAAAAGAGGCTGCTAAAGTTGGCATTTTGAACCGAATTTTCTGAAGCGGGAGATCTGGAAACGAAAAAAAAATAGTTATACTGTGACAGTAATTATTTATAAATCAAATTCCAATAAATTCAGTGAAAAATGAAATCACACGGAATCTTGTACACTTCAAACATCACCCCAGCATGTTTCATGTTTCTACTTTTAAAAATCAGTCTAAAAATTATCAGAAAATTTTGAGCTGTTGAGAGGGGAAAATGTTATTTCGAATACACCCTTATTTAAAATGTTAAAATTAAATAATTGAATCAACCGACGATTGGTCGAAGTTAATTGGCGTTGTTTGGCATATAATGAACCTTAAAAAGGAAGGGTTAAATTAATCCAACTTATTTCATAACCGACTCTGCAGAAAATTAGCGTAATTTGGAACAGAGTTGTTTTTTTTTGTTTGTTTGTTTGTTTTGTTTTTTGTTTTTTTGATAAATTTTGATATATTTTCGTTGTATGAACAACATGCAAAATGTATATTAATTCGCTATTTATTTCAACTCAAACGTGCAAATAGTTTTTATTGCAAAGATTGTATAACTTGCTATTTATTGATCCCGCTTTTTTCTCTTTGATTATTATTTAACCGTAAGCATGCAAAACTGTTAACTTTACTATTTTTTTAATCTACTTATATATATAAAATACAAACGGAAATTTCGTGTTTTCCGCCTATTCCTCCAGTTCTACTGAAGGGATTTGGATGGAACTTATACCTTTAGATAGATATTATTTCAAGGAAGGTTTTCGTATATAGTACACCGTTCGATGTATATTGGTTATAAAGTTATCACGGAAAAATATTTTATTTTGGACAAAAGGGTTACCATTTGGCATATGTTTATTATTTGGCGCGGCATATTAAGCTATTTTTTAAAAGAATTGAAATGTTTTTATTAACTAGAAATGAAAACAATACAAACATCCCTAAAAATAAAATAAAAAACTACTACTAATTTTATTTAAAATACAATAAAGAAAAAAATTCAATTAAAAATAATAGTCAGTCAAACATTGAATCAATATCTGGCATTTTATCACTTTTTTGCCTATATATTTGGCTCCAAAATAACAAAAGAATTAACTGAAATTAAATAAAATATAAATGACGAAATTTTTTAAATAGAGTTTTTTTAAGTATGTCAGGATTAATTACAAGAACTGCAGGATGCATTTTTAAAAATTACTTACATCATTGAAAATATGGGTGGCGTATTCATACACTAGTGTCCAAAAGTTAAGCATAATTGGTAATTAAGTAAGTAATGAAAGAAATATAAATCGAAATGTGATGAAACTCCAGGTGTGTCAACAAAATAGCATGCGTCATATATTTTCGCAAAGAGTTTTCCCCGAAATCGAACAGGGGACCGTCAACAAATTGAAAAATAACGAAGATCTTTTGGATAACCCTGTCAAAACTAATGTAGCAAAAGCGTTCAAACTGCACATTATGATTAAGTGGCTTATTGTAATGTACTGTGTTTATTTTTATAAGGATAGCATCTATACTCGTAGAGAAATTAAGGTTTTTATAAAAACAGTCCTAAATTTTCCAAGTTTTTTGCTTATAATTTGTAGAGTTCTTAATATAAAATAATGTTATTTTCTGAAAATATGACAAACATCATTGTACATAATACCCTGTCATCAGAATTAAAAAATAATAAAAATTGTATGACAAAGGAGCAGGTTTACTAAATAGTTTTTTACTGCGCATGCGTGAACACTATTAAAATTTCATTTGCATATTATGTTAGATAAATGTAAAGAGCAACTTTTGTGTAAGTCTCAAAAATATAGCTTAAAAATTCTGAAAATTATCGTTGATAGAATGAGATCAAAATCCTTTATTCCCTAAATGAAGCAAAAAGATGAGGGGCTGTATCCATATTCCATTGTTTAGTGCCTACACAATATTGCACGTACAACTATATTTGGATACAACGCCTGATTTTTTTGCTTCCTTTTAGGAATAATGGATTTTGAGTTGATTCTATAGACGATCATTTTCAGAATTTACAAGCTATGTTTTTGAAACCTTTACAAAAGTTGCTCTATACATACACAATATGCAAATGAAATTTTGATATCGTTGACGTATGCGCAATAAAAAATTATTTACTAAACCTACTCATTTTTGATACAATTTTTATTATTTTTAAGTTCTGATGTCAGGGTATTGTGTAAAATGATGTTTGTCATAATTTCAGAAAAGAACATTATTTTATATTAAGAACTCTGCTAATTATAAGCAAAAAACTTGGAAAAATGTAAGACTGTTTTTATAAAAACTTTAATTTCTCTACGAGTATACATGCTATCCTTATAAAAATAAACACAGTACATTACAATAAGCCACTTAATCATAATGTGCAGTTTGAACGCTTTTGCTACATTAGTTTTGACAGGGTTATCCAAAAGATCTTTGTTCTTTGTCAATTTGTTGACAGTCCCCTGTTCGATTTTGGGGGAAACTCTTTGCGAAAATATATGACGCATACTATTTTTTTGACACACCTGGAGTTTCACCACATTTCGATTTATATTTCTTTCATTACTTACTTAATTAACAATTATGCTTAACTTTTGGACACCAGTGTAATACAATGGTGTAATACACGGTGATTCTATTTTTTTTTTTTTTTTTTTTTTTTTTTTTTTTTTTTTTTTTAGAATAAAAGAGGGGTGATAGTATACATCAAGACAAACAATATTAATTAGGAGACCAAGGGTCCCAAATGTTTTCAAAAGGAGATAGTCGCCATTAAAATTTAGGGACCAAAATTTCAAATAAACATTAAAAACGGAAAAATCGGTCGATTGATTTCCGGTTTTCACTAAAATTATTCTTTATGTCGGCATTTACTTGAAATTAAATTATAAAGATAAATTTCAAAAAATGCCGATAGAGGGCGCTTTAGACTTTGGTGTAACGAACAACTATTTTTTGTCGGTATTTTTTACATCTCATTAAATGTTTTCGTAAGCTTAGACTCAAACTTAAATTTTGAGCTCAAAATTTGAAAAGTTGGGAGTGGTTAAGTAGCACAAATTGAACTGTGTTCAGAGGGTTCAAATTTCAAATGATTATAAAAAAAAACGGAAAAATTGGTTCATTGATTTGCGGTTTTCACTAAAACTATTCTTTATGTTGGTATTTTCTTAAAAATAAATTTTAAAGATAAATTTCAAAAAATGTCGATAGAGGGCGCTTTAGAATTTGGAGTAACGAACGACTATTTTTTGCCGTTATTTTTTGCATCTCATTAAATGTTTTCGTAAGCTTAAACTTAAACTTAAATTTTGAGCTCAAAATCTGAATAGTAAGGATTGGTTAAATAGCACAAACTGAACCGTGTTTAAGGGCGGGGGGGAGGTTCAAATTTAAAATAATTATAGAAAATCGAAAAATTGGTAGATTCGTTTTTGGTTTTAAATAAAACTATTCTTTAAGTCGGTATCTACTTGAAAATAAATTTTAAAGATAAATTAAAAAGAAATCCGTTAGAGGGCGCTTTAAACTTCAGAGTAACCAACAATTAATTTTAACCATTATTTTTTGGTTCTAATTAAATGCTTGCAAAAGCTTATTAAATGTTTTCGGAAGCTTAGATTTAAACTTAAATTTTGAGCTCAAATTCTGAATCGTTGGGAGGGGTTAAGAAGCGCAAACTGAAGTGTGTTCAGGAGTTGAAATTTAACCCTCCCCCCTCCTCGAACAAAATTCAGTTTTTCGCTACTTACACACGCCCAACGATTCAGAATTTGAGCCCAAAATTTAAGTCTATGCATTTGAAAGCATTTAATGAGATTAAAAAAATAATAGTTAAAAATAGTTGTACGCTACTCCAAAGTCTAAGGCGCCCTCTATCGGCATTTTGTAAAATTTATCTTTAAAATGTATTTTCATGAAAATGCTGATTTAAAAATTAGTTTTAGAGAAAACCGCAAACGAATCGACCAATTTTTCCGTTTTTTATAATCATTTGAAATTTGAAGCCTCTTAACACAGTTCATTTTGTCTACTTAACCACTCCTAACTATTCAGATTTTGACCTCAAAATTTAAGTTTAAGTCTAAGCTTACGAAAGCATTTAATAAGATGCAAAAAATAACGCCAAAGAAGAGTCGTTCGTTACTCCAAAGTATAAAGCACCCTCTATCGGCATTTTTTGAAATTTATCTTTATAATTTATTTTCACGAAAATACTTACATAAAGAATAGTTTTAGTGAAAACCGCAAATCAATAGACCAATTTTTCCGTTTTTGATAATCATTTGAAATTTGAATCCTCTGAACGCAGCTCAGTTTGTGCTACTTAATTACTCCCAACTGTTCAGATTTTGATCTTAAAATTTAAGTTTGAGTCTAAGCTTACGAAAACATTTAATGAGATGCAAAAAATACCGGCAAAAAATAGTTGTTCGTTACTCCAAAGTCTAAAGCGCCCTCTATGGACATTTTTTGAAATTTATCTTTATAAAATAATTTCAAGAAAATGCCGACATAAAGAATAATTTTAGTGAAAACCGCAAATCAATCGACCGATTTTTCCGTTTTTAGGTGCGTTCGTAATTATATAATACGTAGCACCTATAGTGGTCGTTCAGTCCGTCCGTCTGTCCGTCCGTCCGTCTGTCCGTCCGTCCGTCTGTCCGCATAAAACAACGCAAAAACTACCCAACCGAATCGTTTGAAATTTAAAATACATAATTATTACATAATTTTGTCGAGTCATTTCAAATTTTATGAAACTCGGATGCATAGATCAATTACAGGGACAATCAAAAGTATTCCATTACATTACGGTCAATGGGGAAAAAAGTTTCAAATGCATTTTAATCGTTTGAAATTTAAAATACGCAATTATTACATAATTCTGTCGAGTTATTTCAAATATTTTGATAATCGTGTGCATAGATCAATTACAGGGCCAATCAAAAGTATTCAATTACATTATGGTCAATGGGGAAAAAGTTTCAAATGTATTCTATACGTTTGAAATTTAAAATACATAATTATTACATAATTTTGTCGGGTTATTTTAAATTTTATTAAAATCGGATGCATAGATAAATTACAGGGGCAATCAAAAGTATTCCGTTACATTACGGTCAATGGGAAAAAATGTTTCAAATGCATTTTAATCGTGTTACACTCATGCAAACTTAATAAAATTTATATGCAACTATAAAGTACATATTATAATATACATCATACATAATTTGTGGTGCAAAGAACATTTGTTATTGATTTACAAGGCCACACAAAAGTATTCCATTACATAATGGTATAGGGAGAACATTGTTTGATGAGCGTTTTAATTGTAATTCACTATTTACGATTTTATGAGATTGATATATGAAAGTAATATTTTTAAAATTTCGTTAGCGTACGAACGCACCTAATTTGCTACGCTTCACGTGCAATTTTCAACTTGTTTATGTTTATTTGAAGTTTTGGTCCCTATATTTTAATGGCGGCTATCTCCTTTAGAAAACGTTTGGGACCCTTGGTCTCTTATTTTATATTATTTGTCTTGATGCGTACTATCCTTCTCATTTATTGTAAAAAAAATTAGAATCACCCTGTATATATATTTTTTTGAACAAATTTAGATTTTTTTCTTTGTTTTTGGTCTCAAAGATTTGTTATTTCTAAATGTTTATCAGCTGTGCAACTGAATCTTATGCTGCTAATGATTAAGTAATCAAAACTGCTATATTATTTGGGGAAAATATGAACAGAGAGAAAAAAAGTTAGTAATTTGATTTAAATAAATATACAATTTAAAAAATAAGAGAACTTACGATTATTCACATGGAGATTTATTAGGATATACACATCGGGACACCTAATTGTCGCTAAAATGGCATTATGGTAATCTGGATATTGTTGTTAATTTATTAATAAATCGTTTATTTACTTTTTTTTTTTTTTTTTTTTTTTACGAAATAAAAATATAACGTTTATAATATGAAAATACATGTTTATAAAAATTTAAAAATAAAGTTTTTCCGATATTTTGAAAAATTTGAGAAGATACTAAAACAGTATTCGGCCACCATCTTGGATGTCTTTGTCAATCGTGCCAATCAGAAAATTACATGGAACTCTTCTCTTAAACTTTTGTATTTTTAATGAAATGTGTGAAAGGCGTGTATTTTAAATGCATGTAACATAATTATATTGCATGTACGTATTCTAAATGAAATGAGAGAAAGATTTATATTTTAAATGAATACAATAATAAGAAATTACATCATGCTTTTGTGTTTCCTTGTAAAATTTGACAACATGCTTAATCAGCATTTAGCCCCATTTTGGATTTCTTCGTCAATCGCGCACACAAGAATAGGATACAGAACTCTTCCCTTTATTGTTTTGTATTTTTAATGAAATATGTGAAAGGCGCGTAGCTCAGATGTCATATACACATCTCATTGGCGCGATATTTTTCTGATGCCAATTTAACAAAACCTACGTTTTAAAATACCAGTTGTATATATATATTTTACTCGTTTTGTATTATTTTTAAAAGGAAATAATAATAAATACAAGTTGAATGTAGATACTGCCATTGCAGAATTCAGTTTCGCCTCCGATTAGAAAAAAAAAAAATAAAAAAAAATCGATAGAGGTTTTTTAGAAGGGCAAACCGTTTAGAATGCAATGAACTAACTTCATTTTTCTTGTGTTTATCAATATAATAGCAAACAGAACGGCGTGAAATACCCAGTTGATTAGCAATTTCTCTCTGAGATTTTGGAATTGCAGAATAATAAAGAGATACAATTTGATGCGCTACTTCTTCATTGACTAGATTCATCAAAAACGGATTTTTTCTTTAGTTTAAACGCTTTTTTATAGACTCTGGGAAAAAGGAAATGCATTTTAACAATAAAACGAGTGCAATCCCGTCGAATTCGACGTATGAAATGTTTAAAAGACCCGATCGATTTGGCTTTAAAAAAAAAGCAAAAGTAATTACATTATTGAATCAATATATAATAAATATATTTCCAAACTTAATGTCAAGTTTGCCAGTTACAATTTTGCATGCAAATATTTGCACATCTTCAGTTAAAATTGTAATCTGAGTGCCGGCGAAATTCATAAATTTTATTTTATATGCACTACAGAAAAAGTACTACAGATTTATTAAAAAAAAAAAAAAAAAAAAAAAAAAACTAATTTTTTTTTTTTACTATGACATTATTTTCACTAACTGAAGTCATTTGAAAGTAAAATCTCAATCTCAGTGTCCATAATAAAAAGAAATATTGAAATGTAATATCGTTATATGAGTAAAAATGCGATGTTTTAAATAGTGACGTCATTTTCTCTTCAAATGTTTTTTAAAAGTTACTGTTATTAGTAATATGAAAAAGGTGTCCGTAATAATATTGTAAATTCATTTTATCTGGATGCCGAATGCCATCATTTTCTTCATTTGAAATAGTTCTTTACTTTGTTTTAGACATTAATTTTTATCATAAATTATTTTCTGTTATTTTATTTACATTATTAATATTATTTCTCAGTAAATATATTTTTTTTTACCTCAATTAGTGCATAATTATATGCAATCATTTTATTGTGGTTAAATTTTACGAAAACAATTAACTTTTTTCTTTTAAATGAGAGGACATGTTCACTGATGAAATAAAGTTTCTGACTTGTGGAAAGTAATAATGGAAAATAAATTTTTATTATCGAGAGAAAAGCTAAACTAAGTTGCCACCATTTTGAAGAAATATCGTAAAAAAGCATTTAAAATTAAAAATAAAATATAAAAATGGAAATAAATTAAAAAATAGCTAAAATGGGCACAACTACAAATAAATAGCTTTCATTTAAAAAATAATTATCAAGATCGGTTCAGTAGAAAATTCAGGGCTGATGATACGACATTTTTAGCTTGTCCGAAAGAAATAGCATCGGAGGCTAAAAAAAAGTTAATTAATAATCACAGAACAAAACAATTTACATCATTTTAAAATTGAAAATAAAAGTAAATAAACATTTTATTAGTTACTAAACAAAAATAGCCGGGTTATCATATGAGGCATAAAACCATTATTTGTTTATAAAAACATGCCAATGTGAAGCACATATGACATCTGTGTCAGGCGTGTATTTTAAATGTATATAATATGGGTATTTTAATTTTACGTATGTGTATTCTAAATGAAATGAGGGAAAGATTTATATGTTAAAGGAGCTGAATACCATATGAAAGACGAACACGGAAACAACGGTAAAATGTTAAATTTATAACATACGCCTAGCTAACATAAAAATATCGCTTTTCGTTGCAATGTTTGTAGCAACCTACATTAAGAATAATAAAATATATATTGGTAGACAAAAATGACAGCTATGAGTTCTAATTATAATGTTGCTAATATTGAATATTATGACACAATTCCGCAGGTCAAACATAATTATCTTCACAATGACAGACATTTTTACGTCTAGCTGTAAAAACGGATCATAAAATCTGCAAAACTGGAAAGCATAGGTGTAGTTTGTTACATATGTAGTAATTGAGAAGGAAAAATTAAGTAATCGATTCAATCGATGATTGGCGTAAATTAATTGGCGTGGTTTGGCGTATAATGAACTTTAAAAAAGAAGGGTTAAATTGATCTGACGTATTGCATAATCGAGTCTACAGAAAATTGGCATGAGTTGTATTGTATTGTAAGTTAGATAATTTTTCAGGATTGTTTTTAGTATATTAGATAGCTTATTGCTCTATAATGCTCAGTTATAGTGTTAGTTATTTTGAAGTAAATTTCTATAAAAATTTAAACAGGATTATTTAAGATTAGCCTTTATAAAAACTACTAATGGACGGATTTTGATGAGATTTGCATTGTCAGTTTGGTGAATTTTCAGGCATGGTGTTTGTAAATTGCATATTGTTATGTCGTTTTATATTTGAACTTATTTTAAAAAACAAGGATTCGTCTGAAAAAGAGGACCAGCGTATGCGGGCGACGCCTGGTAGTAAATAAATAAAAAAAATTTTTGAGTTATAACTTAAAATTTTCCCTGATTCAAAAATGAAAATGTTTACTGCAGTTTAGTTATACTAATAAGCAATTACGTTTTCATGTCTGCTGTTTAAATGGAGCTTTTGAAAAAATGTAAATATTTGTTTGTTCTGTTTTTTTTTTTTTTTATATATTCTTTGCTTAATAAAATAGTACTCGAAATTCTGTAATTTTTAAGTGCAATATTTTAAAAATTATTACTTTCGCACCAACAATGTTAATTTGTTTGAAATATTTCACTTGGCCCCAACTTTTATGCTTGGCGGCAAAGGAGTGATATAACTCAACCGTACCGAACTTTTAGATTGCAGTATACATATTTTCATTCAGCAGCGGCAGGGATAATACGCAATAAAACAACTGGTACACAGCTTTGAATTAGCACATCAGTTCTGACAGTATTTTTTGAACGATCTATTGTGTTTACTAAAGAAACTGAAAACGTCTTTCGATTACATAGTTTCTGAATAGTAATAAATTCTACTAGTTAGATTCTTCTATCTTCAGTAGAAGAAAGTGTTGAACATAGTTTCTGAATAGTAATAACTTCTACTACTTACGTTCTTCTATCTTCAACAGAAGAAAATACTGTAATCGAAATACTTTTCGACTTGTGGTTTTCGACGGATTGACACGTTTTAGGGATCAGAGATACTAAAAAACCTGTTTTTACAAAACGTCTGTCTGTCCGTATGTCGCCATTTTACCATCAAAAAATGTATGAAGATATGCATGGAATTGAACGAAATTTTTTGTGAATATTTTTGGTTGTGGCAAGCAGGTTCTCTTTCAATTTTGAAATGTTCCGCTGGAAGGGGGCGCTGTAATAGCGATTTTTGTGCCATTTCCAATATTGTACCCCATAAAGTGTATGAAGTTATGCATAGATTTTAACCAAATTTTTTGTGTAGCTGTTTGGTTATGGCTAGTTGGTCCTCCCTGAATTTGAAAAAAAAAAATCTACTGGAAGGGGGCGCTGCAATAGCAATTTTTGTGCCATTTTCAACATCGTACAATCGAAAAGTGTATGAAATAATGCACAGAATTGAACCAAATAATTTGTGTGTTTTGCTATGGCTAATTGGTTCTATCTGAATTTGAAAAAAATCTACCGAAAGGGGGCGCTGGAATAGCGATTTTTGTGTCATTTTCAATAGTTACCCCCCCAAAAATGTAATGAAGTTATGCATACAATTGGACCAAATCTTTTATGTAAGTGTCCGTATATAGTCAGCAGGCCCTCCCTGAATTTAAAGGAAGTCCGCCAAAAGGGGTCTCTATAATCGAGATGTCTGAGTCATTTTCATTATTGTGCCATCAAAAAATGCATGAAGTTACGCATAAAACTGAACTAAAATTTTGGGTATTATTATATTTTTGGGTATGGCAAACAGATCCGCCCTGAATTTGAAAAACATCTGCTATCGGTTTATTGTCCATTGGCTCGTGCAGAGACGGGATTTCATGTCCTTCTAAGCCGGCTATTTGTAAACAGCTGATAATAACAAAATAAGGGGAAACTATTTATATTAATAACTATCATGATCCACATTAACTCGTTTTTACTCCGATTAACTGTCTGAAGCTGAAATTTAAAATGGACATCAAAGTTGGTACATTATTGAATCAATAATATTAAAGTATTAACATGTGTAACTATGTATTTTTAAACGTAAAGGTCATAAAATTGACAGATTTAATTACTAAAGCGTTTTGGTATCAAATAACATTTTCACTTTTCGATAAATAATTTTCTTTTTCTGTTTTAAGCGGTTCTTGTCGTATCACGGCATGCTTTTCTTCTTTCTCGAACTGTTTTTGCGAGCATTTAACTTCAAAACGCCCACTTTAACAGTAATTTTTGAAAGATTTCTGTACGTCTACCAACAAATGGAAAACATCATTCAATTACATCATTTCTGATTAAGAACACTTACCAATTTCATGGATTTCCAAACAAAAAGGAATTTAGAAATATATAAAGAAGTATACTGCAAATTGAAATATCTGAACGTCAGACACATGGGTGTCTTAAACAGTGATCACTTTTTAGATATTTTTAAAGTGGCTTAATTTTTAGACATTTTGAGTTGAAAATAACTCATGTTTTTTAAATAAAAATAAATAAGAAGTTTAATAATAAATATTTATTTACATTGATTTTAATGAAATCCTTTTTATTACGGTATGGTATTTCTGAACGGGAAAATAGCCGTTTATACAGGGTGTCCCAGAAATATTAGGAAAATTTTAAGGGGAGGTCAGGAACATCACAAGGATTCAGAATTACGTGGCAACCCATGGTCGGAAACACTTTCCTGGAGCAGTAGTGATGACACAAAACACATGAAAGAAAAGACACGGACAGGGAGAGAAAATATGTTTATTATTCTTAGTGCTGCAAAAATACTGGGATAACACTGGAAAGTTCTGAGGAACTTGTTGCACGCATCGTTGAAGCTGCAGGGGAAAGTTCGGAACATTCCTGGTGTTTTCTAGAGAACATTAGATCTTCCATGCACCGGAGATGCGACTATATGCATCAAAATCCGGGGTCGTAATTTCGAACACCTATACTTTGATGACGATCGCTGTTTATTTCATGTTCTTTTTTCTTACTTTTCTACTGTACTAAGGATAATAAAGATATTTTCTCTTCTTAGTCATGCCCCGTACTTCTTGCGTTTTGAGTCCTCATTACCGTGTCAAGAACACGTTTCCGACCATGGGTTTGCTATGCAATTCTGAATCCTTGTAATGTTCCCTACCTCCCCTTAAAGTTTGTCCCAGTACTTCTGGGAACCTTGTACTTCTGTCTTATGTACTCTCCCAACATCCTTTCTTCTTTAAGCGTCTGTATATTTCAGCTCTGACAGTTTTTCAAGAGTTTTTTTTAAGGTGGATCTAGGACACTCGTAAGGAGGGAGCCTCCCACCACCCCCCCCCCCCAAAAAAAAAAAAAAATACGGAAACTGTCGTACTTGACAAATTTACAAAGTTAATTGGCAAATTTATTTAAAACTTTAATAAAACTATAATACATTTTCTATTTCTGATAGACTTGGCAAAAATTACTAATCTAATTTAGAACCTTATTAAACTTTTTACAAATAAGAAGTGTATTATATTTTCTAATTGTGGTAACTTGGCAAAATTATGAGTATAAAACGAGTTGGCAAACGTCAAAAACTATGTATTTTTGCTTCTCGGTGATTTGGCAAATTCTGAAATTTGACTTGGCAGCTTAAGATCCTCTCCTCCTCTCCCCCCCCCCCTCTCCAATACAAATTCTTAGTGATGGCCCTGGGTTGTTCTCAAAATCCTTGCTCCTGAAACTTCCTGACTAATATTTTGATACTTTATTTGAAGGTGAAGGCATAAAATTAGCAGGTGCAACGACTGAACCGATCTACTATCAAAGCGTTTTCCTTTTATTATTATTACCATAAATAAATATTTGATTGAGTTATAAGCAATTTTTTCAGTTGGCAACAAGTTATTCTTTCTCACGCTGTCACATCTAAAAATTCGGTTCAAAACAATAACTCAGACAGTATTTTCTCAGTGATTATTTATTTTTAACAAAAATGCGGAAGCGTATTTCGATTACATAGTTTATAAATAACAACACCTACGAATATCATGCGCTTCTCGACAAGAATGAATTAAAAAATGTGTTAGAAAATAATCTCTTTCAATCTAAGAACTATCTGATCACTTTATAACCTGAATTTTGAATAAAAAATAATTGCTTCACCTGAATAATTATTTACTTTATGGCCTAAAATAGTCGGAAAAACATATACACCTTTAAAAACATCTCTGAAATTGACAAAATAAAGCTGTAAATTCTGGCGCCAGTGGAAGACTGTTTAATTAATAGAAAACGTGTAGTTTTTCTTTAAAGCACTTTTTTTTCTTTTTTTTTAGTACAAAGTATTGATTTTTTATAAAAATCACAAAATCCAGCTCTTTTTTTTTACAGAATTTTTTTTTTTTTTTTTTTTTTTTTTTTTTTTTTTTTTACAATCTTTCTCTCTAAAAAATACCATTTTTTTCCTGTAAAAATTACAGATGTCATTTACTATGCATAATAATAATTTGACTTTTAGGTGTTTTTTTTTTTTTTTTTTTTTTTTTTTTAATTAAAAGTGATTTAATAAATCGGTACACTGTAAAAAAAAAAATCTGTAAAAGTGCTAAACATTTTCTAGGAAACTGGGATTCCAAGAACTTTTCATGTAACGATAACAGGAAAAATCCATGTAACTGATTCTAAAATTTTAGTTTTTGTTGTTACCGTTACAGGAAAAGTTCTTGGAATCCCAGTTTCCTAGATAAAGTGTAGTACCTTTACAGATTTTTTTTTTTTTTTTTTTTTTTTTTTTTTTTTTTTTTTACAGTGTAGTTAGAGCTCTTTCTTTGCAAGATATTTAGAAAAGAAATTAGATTAGTTGACAAAAAATACCGGTATGGAAATCTTACAACTTTTATAAGAACAATGTAAATAAAAGTATTGTAACCCTATCTGTAACAGAGAAGTGTTTTGTTGTTTCATATTATTAGTAAACAATTTTAATAAAATTATACTTAGATAAATGGTTAAGAAAAACCTAAATTAAAAAATATTTAGCTTCGGTTTATTCCCTGTATTTTCTAAATATGATCGAGAAAATTATTTTTTATAAAATGTGCAGTGTAATTTTAGTAATAGACAACATTAAACAAATTTTACATTGAATTTTATTGAATAATGGTACATAAAAGTACCGCCAGTATATAAAGTGTTAAGACATAAAGGATAATTTTTCCAAGATTTGACCTTTAAAAATGATCGTGAAAAAGAAATTTGAGCTGACGATTCTCACAAATTTCTTATATAAATATTCTTTAAAAATATTTTATAGTTTTCATTTAAAAAAATAAAATCGCGCAAATTTGAGATTTGTGTGCACGAAAACAAATCAAAGTGCGTGTAGTACGCCCAGTGTGACCTGCCACAAGCAGTGGTACCCTCTAAATCTATATAATTTTGATAGATTTTCTTAAAATATTAATTACTATTAATTACTTATTTTAAAATATAATATAAAGCAATTTCAGTGTTGCACGTTGCAAATTCTTTTGGGAGCCCCTCATATCTTGTGCATTTAGTTTCTATTTATAAAACTGTGGCGTATTCGTCCTAATTACTATTTTAATATATCTGGAATTCAGAGATGCAAGCACTGCATCTCACCGTTAAATTTTAATAGCGTTTTTCGCTTCATTAAATTCAGTATGATAGGAATTGACTATTTGTTTCCCATTAATTTCATCTATAAGCTTTTTCGCTCCTTTATCATTTAGCTTCACTTTTCCAAATTAGGGATTTTAAATACCATAGTAACAAGATTTTTTTAATTCTTTGTTCTGTTATTAAATATATCTATTCCCTCATTATGCGCATTTTTTTTTTTTTTTTTCAAATTGCTATTATTGGCTACCTTAACTGCAGCAAACATGACCAGATGGTCCAGAATCTAGGATTTAAAAATAAAAATAAAAATTCTAATTACTCGCTTCAAGAAACCTACATAATCAGAGAACATGTGGGGTTAGGCGATAATCACCAAGGCCACTATCAGCTCCTATCATATCACCGGAACCCAAAGCCATTCTTCTCCTATGCGACAGTTATCGAAAAAGTGTAAAATTTTTGATCGTACCAATCTGATTTGTTCATTTTTCTCGTAAACAAGACTTCGTTTTGAATAACCTTTTGTTTCGACACGTGCTCGTTGCGTTTTCATATGAGCTCCAAAATGTTTGGTGAGAGGCCGTGGACAGATTGTATATATGGTTCGAGTCAAGATGGTTCGCAGTATGCAACAAATACGTTACATGACTTCGGAGCTGTGAGTGACCCCTTAACGGACTATCGGTAAGAATTAACTGATAAGACAAATTTATTTTGACATACCCTTTTCTTCTTCTATAAATCAGCGTTATCACAGTCACATCTTATCATGAAAAATCCTTATCATGGCTGACCACTTCACTTGTATTTTAAAAACTCTGATTTCGGCTTAATTCGATATTTTGTTGTCGGTTTTTGGAAGGAAATATTTCAAATTTTCTTCTTAGTTTTTACGCTTTAAGAACTTTCGTGCATCTTTTACCAGACTCGTTTTTTTTTTTTTTTTTTTTTTTTTTAAATACAAGTGAAATGATCAGTTATGATAAAGCCTTATAAGTTTATGATATTGCAATATTAATCTAAAATCAAGGATAGAAAAGATTAAATAATTATAAATTCAAGTGATTAAAATTGATATCCGATTAGGATTTGTGATATAAGTTGATTCCGACAATACATGTTCGTAATAATAATAATTAGCCTTTTCATATGAGCTCCACCATGATTGGTGAAAGGCCGTGGAGAGATTGTATATATGGTTCGAGTCAAGATGGTTCGCAATATGCAACAAGTACGTTACATGACTTCGGAGCTGTGAGTGACCCCTTAGCGAACTATCGTTAAGCGTACGTGATAAAGACAAATTAATTTTTGGAGAAAATTGCTATGACATACCCCTTTCTTCTTCTGCAAATCGGCGTTATCACAGATATATCTTCTGCAAATCGGCGTTATCACAGATATATCTTATCATGGAAAGTTTTTATCAAGACTGACCACTTCATTTGTATTTCAAAAACTCTCATTTTGGATTAATTCGATATTTTGTTATCAGCTTTTGGAAGGAAATATTTCAAATTTTCTTCTTAGTTTTTACGCTTTAAGAAATTTCGTGCATCTTTTACCAGACTCTTAAAAAAAAAAAAAAAAATACAAGTGAAATGGTCAGTTATGATAAAGCCTAATAAGTCTATGATATTGCAATATTAATCTTAAAATTTGGATAGAAAAGATTATATACTTATAAATTCAAGTGATTAAAATTGATATCCGATTAGGATTTGTGATATAAGTTGATTCCGACAATGCATGTTCGTAATAATAATAATTAGCCTTTTCATATGAGCTCCACCATGATTGGTGAAAAGCCGTGGAGAGATTGTATATATGGTTCGAGTCAAGATGGTTCGCAATATGCAACAAGTACGTTACACGACTTCGGAGCTGTGAGTGACCCCTTAGCGAACTATCGGCAAGCGTACATGATAAAACAAATTAATTTTTGGAGAAAATTGCTATGACATACCCCTTACTTTGTCTGTAAATCGGCGTTATCATAGATATATCTTATCATGGAAAGTTTTTATCAAGACTGACCACTTCACTTGTATTTCAAAAACTCCCATTTTGGATTAGTTCGATATTTTGTTATCAGCTTTTGGAAGGAAATATTTCAAATTTTCTTCTTAGGTTTTACGCTTTAAGAAATTTCGTACATCTTTTACCAGACTCTTAAAAAAAAAAAAAAAATACAAGTGAAATGGTCAGTTATGATAAAGCCTAATAAGTCTATGATATTGCAATATTAATCTTAAAATTTGGATAGAAAAGATTATATAATTATAAATTCAAGTGATTAAAATTGATATCCGATTAGGATTTGTGATATAAGTTGATTCCGACAATGCATGTTCGTAATAATAATAATTAGCCTTTTCATATGAGCTCCACCATGATTGGTGAAAAGCCGTGGAGAGATTGTATATATGGTTCGAGTCAAGATGGTTCGCAATATGCAACAAGTACGTTACACGACTTCGGAGCTGTGAGTGACCCCTTAGCGAACTATCGGCAAGCGTACGTGATAAAGACAAATTAATTTTTGGAGAAAATTGCTATGACATACCCCTTACTTTGTCTGTAAATCGGCGTTATCATAGACATATCTTATCGTGAAATGTCCTTATCATAATTGACCACTTCAATTCTATTTTAAAAACTCCGATTTCGGGTTAATTCGACATTTTGTTGTCAGTGTTTGGAAGAAAAAGTTTAAAATTCTATTCAGGATTCTTTCGCTTCAAGGATTTTAATTCATCTTTGACCATTTTTTTTTTATTTATTTATTTTTGATTATTTTTTTAATGCAAATGAAGTGGTCAGTTATGATAAGGATTTTACATGGTAACATAAGTCTATGATATTGCAATATTAGTCTTAAAATTAGCATAAAAAGGATTAATTAATTACAAATTCAAATGATGAAAATAAATATACAATTGGGGTTAGTGATATAAGTTCATTCCGACAATGCATGTTCCTAGTAATAATAATTAGCGTTTTCGTATGAGCTCCAAGATGTTTGGTGGAAGGCCGTGGACAGATTGTATATATGGTTCGAGTCAAGATGGTTCGCAATACTCAACAAGTACGTTACATGACTTCGGAGCTGTGAGTGACCACTTAACGGACTATCGGTAAGAATAACTGATAAGACAAATTTATTTTCGTAGTGAATTTCTATGATATACCCCTTTCTCCTTCTGTAAATCGGCGTTATCATAAAAATATCTTATCGTGAAATGTCGTTATTATGACTGACCATTTCACTTGTATTTTAAAAACTCTAATTTTGGTTTAATTTGGCATTTTGTTCTCAGTTTTTTAAAGGAAACTTTTAAAATTTTATTTAGAACTTTTACATTTCAAGGACATATATGCATCTTTTACCTTGATTATTTATTTATTTATTTATTTATTTATTTATTTCTGTAACATCTGTTTTTTTTTTAAGGAAAGTAAATTTTTTCTTCAGATATAGCGACCAGTACTTTATGAAATTTCTGTAAAGTAATATTTGCCTTAATTAATGAAAATAAATTCTTTACTCAGATATAGCGACAAGTACTTTATAAAATTTCTGGCATTAAAACAATTAAAATCCCAAGAATCCCTTGTTGAGTACGAACTCTGTTAATATATTAAACAAGTTGGAAATTGCACGTAAACTTAGCAAATGAGGTGCGTTCGTACGATAACGAAGTTTTAAAAATATTACTCTCATATATCAATCTCATAAAATTGTCAATAGTGAATTACAATTAAAACGCTCATCAAACAATGTTCTCCCTGTACCATTTTGTAATGGAATACTTTTGTGTGGCTTGTAAATCAATAACAAATGTTCTTTGCACCACAAATTATGTAAAATGAATATTATAATATGCACTTTATACTTGCATATAAATTTTAATAAGTTCAAATAAGTGTAACACCATTAAAATGCATTTGAACCATTTTCCCTCATTGACCGTAATGTAATTGAATACTTTTGATTGTCCCTGTAATTGATCTATGCATCCGATTTTGGTAAAATTTGAAATAACTCGACTAAATTATGTAATAATTATGTATTTTAAATTTCAAACGTATAAAATACATTTGAAACTTTTTCTCAATTGACCACAATGTCATTGAGAAAATCAAATACTTTTGATTACCCCTGTAATTGATCTATGCACCCAATTACCAAAAAAATTGAAATAACTCGACAAAATTATGTAATAATTATGTACTTTAAATTTCAAACAATTAAAATGCATTTGAAACTTTTTTCTTCATATACCGTAATGTAATGGAATACTTTTGATTGCCCCTGTAATTGATCTATGCATCTGATTTTCATAAAATTTGAAATGATTCGACAAAATTATGTAATAATTATGTATTTTAAATTTCAAACGATTCGGTTGGGTAGTTTTTGTGTTGTTATATGCGGACAGACAGACGGACGGACAGACGGACGAACTGACGGACGGACTGAAAGACCACTATAGATGCTACGTATATACATAATTACGAACGCACCTAAAAAGCGTAATTGTGTTGTTATCTATTATTATTACAAACCAACTTTGACGGACTCATTGCATATCATTGATCCGAATATGATATGAATTTTAATGACTCAGATTTAGTATTAATTAATTCTTTTTCTGTAAATTTTTAGCTTAATATTGCAATATCATAGGCATATCTTATTGTAAAAAGGCCCTTATTATGATTGACTACCCTATTTGTATTTTAAAAACTCTGATTTTGTGTTAATTCAATATTTTGTGGTGAGTTTTAGAAAGCAATACGTTTATAATTTTATTAAAATATTTTAAAAAGTTAACTGCATTGTCTATTATTATTAGCATTAGCAATCGTTTGAAAAAATAAGCTCATATCATTAATCCCAATATGATATGTGTTGAATTATTTAATATCCTCTCAAAATTTTACGATTAATATTGCAATATCTTATAGACATACATATATTATCGTGAAAAGTCCTTATCATGAATGACCACTGCATTTGTATTTTGAAAACGCTGATTTCGTTTTAATTCAAGATTTTGCTGCCTGTTTCAGGGAGAAAGCACTTAAAATATCATTAGCAATTGTTAATTATTATTATTGTTTTGTTAATTGTTACTTTATTAATTTTTTTAATTATTCATAGTCGAAATCATCTTATATCACTAATCCCAATTCGATATCTATTTTAATCACTTGAATTTTTAATTAATTAATCTTTTCCATGCTAGTTTTAACATTAATATTGCAATACTATAGGCTTGTGTAATCGTGTAATGGCCTATTATAACTAACCTCTTTACTTATATTATAAAAAAAAATGAAATGAAATGAAAAAAAAAATCAGTCATTGTGTTACATTTAAAATTTTATCAACATAAAAAAAGCAATTGGTTTGTTAATTATTATTAGTATTAGCAAACGTTGACAAAATAAGCACATATGACACTACACATTATCATTTGTATTTTAAACATATGAGTTTTGAATTAATTTACCCTTTCTCTGCCAATTTTAAGTGTAAGATTGCAATATCATACGCTTAAGTGGCCACTTTAATCATGTCATATTATTGTGAAAAGCACTGTTTATGACAATGTTAACTAAATAAATAGAGATTAAAAACAAGGTGCTTGATTTCAAACATGCTGTTAAAACTTCCAATTAATTTCCATTACAAAAACATTAGAGAAATAATAATGAATCCTAAATTTAAGCTTTTAAATTTTAAATATTCGAGGACATTTATTTTAAGAAAAATTCTGATAAATCATGTTTATGACAATGTAAAATAGATTTAAAAAATTATTACTCTTTTTTCCAAATTTCTAAAAATTTTGATGGTGATAAATGATTTTTAAATTACGATAATATCTACCAGCTAAAACATTTATTTTTTCATGAAACTGATAGGTAAAATTTTAATTAATTCTAAATATGAGTCTATTAAATACAGATCATAACGGTCTTTAATGATAAAACTTCATTTCGACAAATTCTTTTTATACTAATACTAACTTAGAAAAAAATCGATCCTTTATAAATTTTGCGTTTGATAAAATTTTTAAATCTCTACCATCGTTGACAGAGACGAATAGAGTTTCGACAAATAAACAAAAACCTTAAATAAACAAGTTGGAAATTGCACGTGAACGTAGCAAATGAGGTGCGTTCGTACGATAACGAAGTTTTAAAAATATTCGATCTTGCTGGTATAGTATAGCGTACTTCGGATACAGTATAGTAGTCGAAATCTTTGTGTTTCTGTAAATATGCAGGAAGTAATTTTTATTACACCTCAGCAACGTATATCTTATTCATAAAATGTGAAATAGTTGAATATAGTAATTAAAACACGCCTCAAACAATGTTTCCCCGTATAGCATTTTGTAGTGGAATATTTTTGTGTGGTCCTGTAATTTAATAATAAAAATTATTTGCATCACAGATTGTACAGAATGCATATTTTAGTATATATTTCATAGATTCATGCTAATTCTATTATGTTCGAATGTATGTAACATCATGAAAATGCATTTGAAACTTTTTTCCCCATTGACCGTAATGTAACGGAATCTTTTGATTGTCCCTGTAATTGATCTATGCATCTGATTTTCATAACATTTGAAATGACTCGACAAAATTACGCAATAATTATATGTTTTAAATTTCAAACGATTAAAATGCATTTGAAACTTTTTTCCCTATTGACCGTAATGTAACGGAATCCTTTTGATTGTCCCTGTAATTGATCTATCCATCCGATTTTCATAAAATTTGAAATGACTCGACAAAATTATGTTATTATTATGTATTTCAAACGATTCGGTTGGGTAGTTTTTGCGTTGTTATATGCGGACAGACGGACTGACAGACAGACGGACAGATAGACGGACAGACGGACGGACTGAGCGACAACAATAGGTGCTACGTATTTACATAATTACTAACGCACCTAAAAAAGGAAAGTAGACTCTTTGTAGTTGATCAATCTTGAAAATGTCCTGATAAACTGTAGAGTCATTCTATGGTAACTTACGTTACATTTAGAATAATTTTCAGTAATTTTAGTACTATAACACGCGCAAAAAAATTATTCTAAATGTAAATTTGACATTATTTGCTAATTAAACTTATTCAAAAGCCCAATTTAGATGAAGATTACCTAATTTTAATGTTATTTCTTAAATTTTGGTAGATATATTTATTATAGTAACTGCAATCCCTGAAAAAGGAATGTAAGTTATCATATAAAGTTTAATTTTCACTATCATTTCTTAGGCAATTTTCATCCAATTTGACACTTAGATATGTTTCATTGACAAACCATGTGAATTTTACTTTTGAATACTTTTTAGTGTTATATTACTAAAATTACTGCAGTAAATTGTTCTAAATGTAACATAAGTTACCCTGGTATGACCCTGTAAAACATGTTATTTTTCGAACAAAATTTCTTTGTGGTTGATATACATAAGAGATGTCCTAGTAAACTGTAATGGTACATTATTTGAAAAAAAATGAAGTCTCATTATGGCTGGTATATCTTGAAAATGTCCTAGTAAATTGTATGGCATGTTAGCTTGCAAAAAGTGGTATGAATAATTCAACAGTTTGGAAGTTGCAGGTCTAGCGTGGCAAATGAGGTGCGTACATACTATAACAAAGTTTTAAAAATATACAGAATTTATTGTAATAGTATACTGTACGTCAGTACAGTAGTGGCCGAAATTTTTTGTGTGTCCCTGTAAATATTATCTGCTTTCTTTTATACAGGAAGTACCTTGAGGCAAACCACAGCAACGTACACTACATGACCTTTGATGACCGTCCACTTGCAATTTTAGACATTTTGTTAAATATCTAGAAAAATACGTGAGAAATTATCCTGAATCTCAAAGTATATAAACATAATAGTACAGGTCATATATTTCCGTGAAGATTTTTTCCCGAAAATTTATAGGGGACCGTCAACAAATTAATAAATAATGAATATCTTTTGGATTTCCATGTCAAAACTAATGTAGCAAAAGCGCTCAATCTGTAGATTATGATTGTCGATAGCATGTATACTCTTAGAAAAATTAAGGTTTTTATAGAATCAGTCTCAAATTTTTCCAAGAATTTTGCTTATAATTTGCAAAGTTCTTAATATAAAATAATATTCTTTTCTAAAAATATGACAAATAACATTGAACATAATACCCTGTAATCAGAATTAAAAAATAATAAAAATTGTATGAAAAATGAGTAGGTTTACTAAATAATTTTTTACTGCACATGCGTCAACGATATCAAAATTTCATTTGCATATTATGTTAGCTAAATGTATAGAGCAACTTTTGTGAAAGTCGCAAAATCATAGCTTAAAAATTCTGAAAATAATCGTCAATAGAATAATTTGAAAATCTGATATTCCCAAAATGAAGCAAAACCAAAAGGGGTTGTATCCATATATTCATTAATTAGTGTCAATATCGAATACACAATATGGGACGTACTACTACATTTGGATAAAATCCCTCATTTTTTTGCTGCATTTTGGGAACAACGGATTTTGTGCATATTCTATAGACGATTACTTTCGGAATTTTCAAACTATGATTTTAAGACTTTTACAAAAGTCGCTCTATACATTTAGCTAACACAATATGCAAATGAAATTTTGATATCATTGACGCATGGGCTGTGAAAAATTATTTAGTAAACCTACTCATTTATCATGCAATTTTAAATATTTTTAAATTCTGATTACAGAATATTGTGTGCAATATTATTTGTCATATTTTCAGAAAATAATGTTACTTTATATTAGAACTCTGCAAATTATAAGCAAAAAACTTGGCAAAATTTGGGAACATTTTTATAAAAACCTTAATTTCTCTACGAGTATACAGGCTATTCGCATAAAAATGAACACAGTTTATTACAATAAGCCACTTAATCATAATCTACAATTTGAGTTCTTTTGCTTACATTAGTTTTGACAGGATTATCCAAAAGATAATCATTATTTTTTAATTTGTTGACGGTCCCCTATGGAGTTTCGGGGGAAAAATCTTCACGGAAATGTATGACTTGTGCTTTTATATTTATACACTAAGAGTTTCGGGACAATTCCTCATATATTTTTCTAGATATTTAACAAAATGTCTAAATTCGCAAGTGGACGGTCATCAATGGCCATGTAGTGTATATCAATTTCATGAAATGTGAAACAGTTTTATAGTATTAAAACGCGCTTTAAGCAAAGCTTCGCCCAATACCATAGTATAATGGAATATTTTTGTGCGGCTCTGTAAATTAACATCAAATATTCTTTGCATCACAGATAGTGCATGTATTTTTTAGTATTTGCTTCATAGATGCATATCAATTCTATTATGTTCGAAAGATTATAACATCATCAAAATGCACTTGAAACTATTTTTTTCCCATTGACCATAATGTAACGGAATGCTTTTGATTGTCCCTGTAATTAAACTATGCATCCATTTTTCGTAAAATTTGAAATGACTTTTAAAATTTATGCAGAAATTATATTTTTTAAATTTCAAGCGATTCGGTTGGATAGTTTTTGCTCTGTTACATTCGGACAGACGGACTGACTGAGCGACGACTACAGGTGCTACATATTTATATAATTACCAACGCACCTAAAAAAAAAACAAGTTGGAAATTGCACGTGAAGCGTAGCAAATGAGGTGCGTTCGCACGATAACGAAGTTTTAAAAATATCACTCTCATATATCAATCTCATAAAACTGTAAATAATTACAATTAAAATGCGCACCAAACAATGTTCTCCCTATACCATTATGCAATGGAATACTTTTGTGTGGGCTTGTAAATCAATAACAAATATTCTTTGTACCACAGATTATGCAAAATGTATATTATAATATCTATTTTATAGATGCATATCAGTTTTATTACGTTCAAATGTGTGTAACACCATTAAAATGCATTTGAAACATTTTCCCCCATTAACCGTAATGTAACGGAATACTTTTGATTGTCCCTGTAATTGAACTATGCATCCGATTTCGATAAAATTTGAAACAACTTGACAAAATTATGTAATAATTATGTATTTAAAATTTCAAACGATTAAAATGCATTTGAAACTTTTTTCCCAATTGACCGTAATGTAACGGAATCTTTTTGATTGTCCCTGTAATTGATCTATGAATCCGATTTTCTTAAAATATGAAATGACTCGACAAAATTATGTAATAATAATATATTTTAAATTTCAAACGATTCGGTTGGGTAGTTTTTACGTTGTTATATGCGGACGGACGGACAGACAGACAGACGGACGGACTGAATGACAACAATAGGTGCTACATATATACATAATTACGAACGCACCTAAAGAGTCTAAGATAAATGGCCTCTAGTTTGGTCCCAGACGGGTAATTAAAAGAAAAAAGAAAGAATCGCTGTATTTTATATTAAGTTTGTAATATACTTTTTATGTTATTTTATTTTATCTTGCTTTGCATTTGTAAATAAGTAGGCTAAGAAAATACATCTTGGGATTATTCAACACTAACAAATTTTCGCAAATGTTCACATTCCCTCATATTATTTTTATCCGTTAATCCTCGTTGATTATATTGTGCATGAGGATGTACTAACTAAAACCTCCTTTTCTAGCCGTTCACCTTTTTCTTTCTTTTTTTTCCCCCTGTTGCGTACTATCGCTGCTTCCATGGTTTAATTTAATCGTTTTTACTTTGCGCCTCGCGCAAACGATTTTTTGTTGTTGTTTACATTATGAAATTGCTAGAACTTTTTTGAATGGAATTTTCTTTGAACTGAAAAATGCAGTATGTATTGTATTAAGATATTATAATGATGAAAAGATATGATATGTGCACAATAATGGCCTTATTTGTAATGTGAAAGTTAATATATGTTTTTTTTATACATCTGTGCTTGAATTTACTCTGAAGACACGAAAATTTATTTACTTAAGATATAGAATTAGCTTGATCTCCCGATACATGATAAGGTAAGATTAATACATTCATGCTGTAGTTAAGATATTTTAATTTTGAAAATGAATACTGACATTTTAAACATCAGTATTAAATAATATTGAAGAATTTTATAAACAGGGATAGATTCAATATTATTTTGGCATCCAACTGCTGGGATATTTTATTATTTAAGAAGTAATATAAGATAATGGAACAAATTAAACGATTACGCACGCCATTAAGAAGTGCTTTTACGCGAATCGCTAATTTACTTGAGAATAAATTAAATGATGAAAATAGAAATATTGAAGAAATTGAGATTTTATATGCTCAATTAGAAGAAAAATGGGTAAATCTAGAACCAAAAGAAAAAGAAATGTTAGATCTTCTTTTAAACGATAAATCATGTACGCAAGAAAATTATGATACGGAATACGAAAGTTTTAGCATGTATGAGGAAAAATTTATTAAGCTAAAAACGAAAGTTCAAAAATTTTTGAAAGTTTCTGAAACTGAAAATATTACGAAACGGAAGTTTAAACTTCCTAAGATAGAATTTAAATTATTTGGGGGAGATATTAAGGAGTGGTTGGCCTTTTGGGCTCAATTTGAAAAGATACATAACGATTCTGATATCGCGAAGGAAGATAAATATCAGTACTTGTTGCAAGCGACGCTAAAGGGTTCTAGGGCAAGAGAAATTGTCGAGTCGTACCCCGCTACTGGTGATAGTTATGAAAATGTTATTGAATGTTTAAAAGCTCGTTTTGGTCGCACTGATATGTTAATTGAAGTATAGGGGAGAGTGGGGATACTTGAGCATAGGGGATACTTGAGCCACCCCTATTATCTCTACAGTTGGTTAATTTTTCTTTCTAAAACTACCAATATGATAACATATTTATAGTTCTGAACATGTAAAAAAGAAATCACACATCTTGGTACCATTTTGAAAATATAGTAATTAATAGTTGTCTTTTCCCTACCTGAAGTAAATATTTGGGTGCATGGCTTTTTTGTTTTTTTGTAATCAAAGTTTTGTTTAAAGTTGCAACTATATACATACATTTAATAAGCATAATTTCAATTGTATTTTGAGTCTAAAATAGTTCTAATAGCTGCATGCTTTATTTAGTAAAACTCTGGGAAACAAAAATAGTGATAGTGGGGATACTTGAGCCAATGAGAGTGGGGATACTTGAGCCATGCCTCAACCATCCCCACTAGAAATTAAACATGGGTGAAACAAACAAAAAATAAAATTCCATCCTTATATTCACTAATAGATATTTTTCTGGATAAAAGGGAGAATAATTTTTCATTTTTTTTTTTTTTTTTTTTTTTTTTTTTTTAATGACCTAAAAATAATTAAAAATGTATATTTTTTAAATGAAAATATCTATTTTATTTTTCATTTTGACTAACAAAATAGCCTGTCTAGATAAATGTAAACATAGTTTTCAATTTAACTTTCATTAAGTTAAAATAACTTTTTAAAACGGTTTTACAGGCTATAATCTCTAATACTTTAATTAATTAGGTCCAACATATTAAAATATTTATTTTTTAATATAACATATTAAGATTAATATTTTATATTGAAATCGTAACCTCTGTTGCTGTAACTTTTTTTTAACTAAGAAAATTGAAGAAAAATTGGTAAAACGAGCGCACAAAAAACAAGAAAAGCAACAAAAATCCCAGTTCAAACTTACCTGCATAGAGCCAAAGAGGAAGAAAAATCTTTTCCTCTGAAATCAAAAAAGTGTTTGAAACAGTAGAATGATACATCTGGCTTAAATTCCGACAGCTACTAAATTAAAAGCACAAGTTCGACAATATAATTAGAGGAAAATTCTGTCAATGATGGTGATGACGTGAAAAGAAAATCTTCTATTGATGGTTGGTTACTAATAAAATATGCCAGAAAGAAAACTGTAAAAATATTTGTTGGATAAGTGCTTAATATTTTGAAAATGAAATTTGCCCGAAGAATTGCAGATTACAAATTTAAATGGCTCTGAACTGAGGATGTTTCTACCGTCGTTATAACTCAAGTTGAAATTATCATCCGACAACCAGTTTTAACGACAAAAAATGATCGTATTACTAGCTTTGTTTTCTCAATTGGTTTTGAATGACTTTACGTTTCATAATTTATCATTCTGTAAAATGTTTGTGCAAAAATAAAGCGAAAAAAATTACTTTTGTAGGTATTTTTCCTTAGTGGCTCAAGTATCCCTTCACTATGGCTCAAGTATCCCCGCCATGGGGATACTTGAGCCACGATGTAAAACAAAATATAAACATTTATTATACATAGAAAAATAGTTCAAAATTAATTGAAAGTGGTTTTTAGTTGAAGAAAAAATATCAAATTTTCATTTTCAATATTTTATTTTATTCTAAAAAAATATAAAAAATTTAAAAAAATTAAAATTTAAAAAATGGCTCAAGTATCCCCATCTTCCCCTACATAAGAGAACTACTTGCTTTAATGATGAATAACACAACAGGAAAAGGTCCAAGAATTCCTCTTTTTAAATTATACGACAAAATTGAAACGTATTTAAGGTCATTAAAAATGTTAGGTGTTTCAAGCGAACATTATTCTGCAATTCTTTATCCATTGATTGAGTCGTGTTTGCCTGCTGATATATTGAGAATTTGGGAAAGAAATTTAAATTCCATAACCTTGAATTCAAAAGATGAAAGTAAAAATAAATTAGATTCTTTGATGAAATTTTTGCAGCACGAAATCGAAAGCGAAGAAAAAGTCCGTTTGGCTAGAAGTGGGTTTAATCTAGAAAATGAAAACCAAAATATTCATACCGCGACAAGTAGGCGAGAAAGAGTTCTTCCAACGGCTACGGAATTACATAATTCATCGAAAATGAAAAGGGAAATGTGTATTTTTTGTAAAAAGTCACATTTAAGTACCGAATGTAGATATGCTAATAGTTTATCTCATGAAGATAGAAAACAAATATTGATGAAAAAGGGTGCTTGCTTTAAATGTTTAGAAACAAGAAAACACATATCACGTTTTTGTAGAACGAAAATACCACCCTGTGATTGCGGTAAATTGCATTTTAAAATAATGTGTCCAACGAAAAATGATAAGGAAAACCCGATTACAGAAAAGTCGGATATCGAAATTAAAAACGACACTGCTTTATCCAATAAAACAAGTACTCGCCATGTACTTTTACAAACGCTTATTGTCCGACTTAGATGTAATAGTAAGATGAAATATATAAGAATATTAATTGACTCAGGTAGCAGTAAATCCTATTTGTCATCTTTTGCACTGGCCGAAATGGGATATGAATGCATAGGGGAAGAAAATTTGACACATAGTTTATTTGGAGGCACAGAAACTGTATCATCACATAAGAAATATTTGATTAGTCTGAGTGACTTCTTTGATAATTATCGCTGTTGTTTCGAAGTGTTAGATCAAGAAAAAATTTGTTCGGACATTCCAAAAATTCCCCGCGGCTCTTTTATGAGTGAAATAAAGAAGCATAAAATTTTTCTATCTGATTTGAATAACCAGGTTGAGTTACTGTATGAATTTTCACCTAACGAAATTCATGGGCTTATAGGAGCTGATATAGCAGGCAAATTGTACACCGGAAAAATAAAACAATTGATTTCTGGATTAGTAGTAATGGAAACACGTCTTGGTTGGACTTTGATGGGAAAAACCGACATTTTTAACATATCAGATAGCACAAACAGCGTCATGTCACTTCATGTAAATGATGCAAAAATTACAGATTTATGGAGGCTAGACACGCTTGGAATTCTCGATCCTGGTGAAAGCGGAAACAGAAAAGAAATCGAAAAAGTAATTGAAGAGCATTTCAATAGAAATATAAAATTAGATGCAGAAGGAAGGTATGAAGTATCCCTCCCATGGATTGAAAACCATCCTCCGTTACCAACTGGTCGGAAAATTGCTGAACGACGATTAAGAAGTTGTGTTGAATCACTAAAGAAAACAGGAACTTTAGAAGAGTATGAAGATATATTAAAAGAATGGATAGAAGAGGATGTTATTGAAGAAGTTAAGAATACTTGTAATGATGAAAGTGAACACTACTTGTCACATAGAGCTGTGATTAAAGAAAATTCGACCACAAGAGTTAGACCAGTCTTTGATGGTTCAGCAAGACAAAAGGATTCACCTTCAATCAATGACTGTTTAGAAAAAAGTCCTAATATAGTACAACTCATTCTGACTATATTGAATAAATTTCGTGAGAAGAAAATAGGCGTAATTGCGGATATTCGAAGAGCATTTCTGCAAATAGGTTTAAATGAGCGAGATAGACCATTTCTGAAGTTTTTATGGTGGGAGGAAGGCGATCCCGAAAAGTTGAAAATTTTCCAGCATAAAAGAGTTGTTTTTGGTCTTACATGTTCACCTTATTTGCTTGGCGCAACTATCCGATATCATCTGAAGAACGCACCTTCTAGATTTAAAGAAACAGCAGAGAAATTGATGAAGTCTTTTTACGTAGATAACTGCGTCACTAGTGTTGATAATCATGAGCAGCTTGAAAAATTTATTGAAGAATCCAAACTTATTCTCCAGAGTGCTAAGTTTAATCTTCGAGGATGGGAATATAATATCCATGAAACAGTAGTAGAAAACTTCCCAGAAGAAAAGATTATTCCAGTTTTGGGACTAATGTGGAATTTAAAAGCTGATACTTTGAAAATAGATTTGAGAAAATGTTTTGAAGATTCCACTGTTTTAACAAAAAGAAATATTCTCAGTGCTGTTCATAGAATTTTCGATCCCATTGGCTTCACATGTCCTGTCACCTTGGGTCCAAAGATTCTTCTTCAAGAATGTTGGAAATTGAAAGTTTCGTGGGATGCTGAATTACCTGAATCTATTGCCAAGAAATTTGAAAAATGGCGAAAGGATGTTTCTAAATTAAAGGAAATAGAAATCCCTCGATGTATTATTTCCAATTATGAAGCTACAAAGAATATTTCATTGCACATATTCTGCGATGCAAGCAAGAATGCATATTCTACATGTATATTTTTAAGATGTGCGACTGAAAACACAATATCTTGTCAGCTTGTACAGGCTAGGAGCAGAGTTGCTCCAATGAAAACCATTTCTATTCCTCGATTGGAGCTGCTTTCCTGTAATATCGGAGCTAGACTAGCACAGAGTGTTATAAATGATCTTCAGTTGAAACATATCCCGAAATTTTTCTGGTCCGATTCAGCAAATGCTCTATATTGGATCAAAGGAACTGAAAATTGGGCTCCTTTTGTTTTCAATAGATATAAAGAAATCCGATATTTGACAGAACCTGAAAATTGGTATCGCATCCCAGGATCATTAAATGCTGCAGACCTCCCTTCTCGTGGTTGTAATGCAGAAACTTTAGCGAAATCTAAATGGTGGGAGGGCCCAGAATGGTTACGAAGACCAGAACATGAATGGCCAAAATCCAATGTTGTTCCTGATTTCAGCGTAGTATATTCAGGAAAGAGAAAAACTGTTATTAGCACTACAAATCATGAAGAATCAAAAGAAAAAATTTATAACAGATTTTCATCGTACGACAAATTGATCCGAATTATTGCTTGGATTTATAGATTTTTTACTAACTGTAAAGTGAAACTTGCCAACCGGTTTTCTGGACTCTTAACGCTAGAAGAAATAAACAGAGCTGAAATATCTTTGTTAAAAATAGTACAAAATGAATCATTTTCAGGAACTGAAGATAAACGCTTAAAATCACTTCAATGTTATAAAGAATCAAATGGACTACTTAAAGTTAAGACTCGTATTCTGATGAGAGAAGATAAAAGAAATTTCCGATTTCCAATACTGTTACCCTGCAGTCATCCAGTTGTCGAAATACTTATTCGGACAAGACATCTTAGTTTAAATCATGCTGGCACCCAGATATTAATGAGTAACTTAAGAGAAGATTTTTGGATTTTGAAATGCAGGAAGACTGTTAGAAAGGTAATCAGAAGCTGTGTACGCTGTAAAAGATTCAATTCAAAACCTAAACCAATTATAGAAGCCCCCCCTTCCGGAAGATCGTATAAAAGAAGCTGCAGTATTCGAAGTTGTAGGAACTGACTACGCCGGTCCTTTACTTCTTCGAGGCGGTCAAAAAGCTTGGATTGTTATTTTCACATGCGCTGTCTATAGAGCAATACATTTAGAGATAGCCACATCCTTATCTACTGACAACTTTTTGCAAGCTTTTAGAAGATTCATAGCACGAAGAGGTAGACCTGCGATAGTATATTCGGACAACGGAAAAAATTTTACGGGTGCTGAAAATTTGTTGAAACAAATCGATTGGGATGTCATTTCTCAGTACAGCGCAGCTCAGAAAATAATTTGGAAATTTAACCCTCCATCTGCGCCGTGGTGGGGTGGATGGTGGGAGCGTTTGATAGGCATAATAAAAGGGATCCTTCGAAAAGTCTTAGGACGAAGCTCTTTAAATTTAGAAGAAATGCAAACTGTTATTTGCGATACTGAAAGTATTGTTAATCAGCGACCTTTGACCTATGTTTCAGAGGAAATTGATGATTTAACACCACTTACTCCTTCTATGTTTTTACAAGACATCAGAGAATCAGGTATTTCTGATCTTGACTTTTTGGATTCATCGTCTATAAATAAAAGACATGCTTATAGACAACGACTAAAACAAGATTTGCGAAAAAGATTCCGTACTGAATATTTGGGATTTTTGAGACAATCCTCGAAATTTGATAAAAATCCGAGACCTATCCAAATTGGTGATGTTGTTCTAGTGTCCAGCGAGAATGTTAGAAAACTTGAATGGCCGCTTGCCAAAGTTATTGAACTGTATCCTTCCAAAGATGGAAATGTGCGATTAGTGAAGGTTAAAATGAAAGGTGGTGAGTTTCTACGTCCTGTTCTGAGATTGATTCCTCTAGAAATAACTCAAGAAAAAGGTACAGAACTGCATTCTATAGCTCAAAACTCAACATCTTCCGAACAGACTGTTCAACCATATAATAAAGAACTCCCTTTAGATCCTGTTCCTTCTAAACCGACGGTAAAGCTGAATGGGAAAAACTGTTATTTAGATCCTTCTGCGAGTAAGCCGATGAACCAGCATTTTGTTAAAGACTGTGTTAGTGACTCTCCTGTAGTGACTGTTCCTGAAAAACGATCTAAATATGGTCGTTTATATAAACCCAAAGTAAAGTTTGAGTTTCATTGAATTCGAAACTCAAAGGTGGGAGTGTGTTGCGTACTATCGCTGCTTCCATGGTTTAATTTAATCGTTTTTACTTTGCGCCTCGCGCAAACGATTTTTTGTTGTTGTTTACATTATGAAATTGCTAGAACTTTTTTGAATGGAATTTTCTTTGAACTGAAAAATGCAGTATGTATTGTATTAAGATATTATAATGATGAAAAGATATGATATGTGCACAATAATGGCCTTATTTGTAATGTGAAAGTTAATATATGTTTTTTTTATACATCTGTGCTTGAATTTACTCTGAAGACACGAAAATTTATTTACTTAAGATATAGAATTAGCTTGATCTCCCGATACATGATAAGGTAAGATTAATACATTCATGCTGTAGTTAAGATATTTTAATTTTGAAAATGAATACTGACATTTTAAACATCAGTATTAAATAATATTGAAGAATTTTATAAACAGGGATAGATTCAATACCCCCTTTACTAGCCGCTTTTGGCGACCAGTTTGGTCTGCCTTAAATGCATGCTAAGCATTAAATTATATTGCTTTTATTCATAATTTATTTTAATTGCTCATTTTTTTTTTCCAAATTAAAAGATTCTGCTAAAGAATTAGGCGCAGCTGTCATATACACACCACATTGGCGGAATTGCACAAAAAAGCAAATTTATGCCTCACATGATAACCCGGGATTTAATATTTATTCTTTAAATAAACTGTTTATTTACTTTTATTTTCCTTCTTTTTAATGATATAAATTGTTTTGTTCTATAATTATTAACTAAACTTTTTTTTAATTTATTATTATTATTTTTTTTTTAAAGAAAAGGGTTAAAAATTATTTATGTAACTGGTATTGAAAACGAAGTTTTTTCCAAATTGGCATTAGAAAAAAAAATCGCATTAAAGTAGTGCGTATATGACATCTGTGCCAATAAATCAAGAAATAGGTATTTTTATGCTAAGTTGGTGCATCTCATAATATTGTACCGGTGGCATTTTTTTTTTTTTCATTTCATTAGTTTCATTTAAAATATATTTAATAATAATAATACTTTCACTCATTACTTTTATAATAGCATAACTTTAATTTGGAACTGAAACGTTTAAATTCGTGATTTTTATTTATTTTTTAAGCCAATAGAAAAAAACAACAAAAATAACGATATTTTGCAGCTCCATAATTGCAGCAAAAGAACAATAAATCCAATTTACCACGGCCTAGAAGCGTTTCGTTGAGCGTTGCCATTAAACAATTAACAAATAACCTCCATTTTTGTGCCACATACATTAGCCTAATATATACATATAGAGTTTTTTTTTTCTTTTGAATAATCATGAATAGAAAAATTGAACTAGAAAGTTATACTCGATAAAATTTCAAAAAGTCCAGTAAAAAGTCCTCTATCCAATAAAATTTCCAATAATGCAAGCAATTCCAATCTCACAATTTTGACAAAAGAGTAAAAGTTCCACAAACTAAAATAATCAATTTATTGCTAAGTTTATAAAAATAAAGAGATATTACTCAAAATAATTAAATATATACTCATTTTCTAATCGAGTAATTTTTTAAAGTAGAAATGGAAAAATACCAGAACAATATAGGAACATAAATGTTGACAACAGTTGTTGTTTTATACTCTCAATTTAAATATTTGCGCGTTTTGTATCAATGTCACAAAATAAATCTAAATACCAATTAGTTAGTTTATTCTGCTATCAAAATAGCAAAACAAAAAGCTTTCCGATTTAAAAATACATTACATTAATTATTTCAGCTAGTTTTTTTAGAATAAATTTGCATATCATTTAACATAAAAAAAGAGACTCAAAAGTACTGATGTTAAAAATATTATTTATAGATTAATTAATATAAAAACATAAAATATTAATATTTAACTGAAAAAAATTATAAAGACACATAACGGAAAAGTTCTAATTTTAGAGAAGAGAAAGTGAAAAAATGTTATTTTCTATCTATATGTATAGCTTGTATTGTTACCAGTTATCGGCCTGTTATTAAAGAGACCGCCTAAACAATAACACCGCTCCTTTTATTGTTTTATGCAGGAAGTCGGTAGATATTTGTTTGCGGATTATTTTATTTATGTAGATTATTGTTTCTGATTTAAATACTGGTTTTTCTGATACCTCCACATTGGCAAAAGCTATCTTTAATATACTTTAAATATTATCAGTGCAAGTGTACTGGTGACAAGATTCGTCATTCTTCTTCTTTAGTTCAGGGCTGAGGAGTCAGAGTTGGAGTCGTGGAGTTGAAATTGGAATCGGGTCCATTTTGAGTAAAAGAGTCGGAGTCGGTAAAAAACAAGCGGACTCCGACTCCGGCTCTTTTTTTTAGGTAGTTTGAAGTTAATTTAAACCAGTTACAGTCGACTCTCGTTAATTCGAACTCGTCGGAACCACAAGAAATGTTCGAATTATCCGAAGTTCGAAATATGGAAAACATGCTTAATATGGTACTATTACAAAGGAATTAATGTTATAGTGTTTTTAAACTTATTTCATCTGTTACCATTAGAATATGACTTAGTATTAAATTAGAATGTTAAATACGTAAACTAATTAAAAGATTAGAAACAAGCACGATTGAAAAAAAATTTAAAGCGTCACTGACGGACAGACGGGGCTCTAAGAAAGTGGATATCAAAGACATTGTATTGTATGTGTACTCGTTCGGAACTATTTTCACAAAAATCAAAGAAAGAAAAGTTATTCAAATGATCTGAAATCTGTGAAAAAGAAAAGAAAAATGAAAAATCTGAATTCTCGTTTGTTCGAATTAAACGAAGTCAAGAGAAAATGAGTTCGAATTAATGAAAATTTTTAACGTTATTCTGCCATTGAAAATTTCAGAACTTCATGTTTAGTTCGAATTAAGCGAAGATTCGAATTATCCGATTTCGAATTAAGGAGAGTCGACTGTATATGTAATTATAAATCCTTAAGATGACTTACGATTGTTATTTTTGAATTATATCGGGCTACTCATGTTAAAGATTCCCAAATTCGGCTCGGCATACCCAGAAGATGAAAATGATTTTTAATTTAAAACTCT
The DNA here is from genome assembly GCA_964019185.1 of Maratus speculifer. Taxonomy (NCBI): domain Eukaryota; kingdom Metazoa; phylum Arthropoda; class Arachnida; order Araneae; family Salticidae; genus Maratus; species Maratus speculifer. The sequence continues at coordinate 416,552,933 of OZ025290.1, forward strand.
AGATAATTTCGAATTATTTCCGATCTAGTAAAAATTTCATCTTTATTTTATTTTCCTTTACATCGAAATTTTCCTGCTCTGGAGGACACAAATTAACATAAAAATTGTAAAGATTTAATTGTAAAGAGTTCCCTTTTTCAAGACCATGGATCCGAAATAGTAAAATTTCTGTTTGTTTTCTTTTACTTACCCATCATACGTAGTATAGGGTAAGTCTTGCAATCGTTTTGAAAATCGAAAAAAAATTTTTGACGGATTTACACGTTTCAGATACTGAAGATTCCGAAAAACATGTTTTTAGAAAAAAAAAATTTGCCGTCCGTCCGTCTGGTGTCTGTGTATCTGTCTGTCTGTCTGTAACCGCTCTATCTCCCGAACAAATTGAGATAGAGACTTGAAATTTTGTATGTACTTAGTACGTAAGAATGGGACGAAGCCTATTTAATATCAGTAACCTCGATTATCCGGAACTATTTTTTTCGGACTCTCGAAAAATTCGTTCTGATGAAAGGTATATAAAATTTTTCGAATTTTTTTATTTTAAGGAGTGGACATAAAAGGCAATAAAATAACACAAATTTTGTATAAAGAACGAAGTCGATCGGATTATTAGTTGCCGAGATATCTGTAATCCTGTTTTTCACATTCTTCGATTTTTCATGACCCTGTATTTCATTCAAATTTCGATACAAAGATATATTTTAATTGGAAATGAGACGCTTAATTCGACGCAGTAAATTTTTAGTTAATATGATTATTATTTTTGGAGTTATAAGGATGTTTCTTTTACGCAATCTGGTACTTACTTGAGTATTTTGGCGTTTTGTATAATTTGTCGAAATGGGTTCATCAGCAATTCATTATAGAGCATATATATAGAGCTATGTATATTAAAAGTATTAAAATGCATGTTTAAGTTTTGTTTTGGAATTGCAATGCATTTTATAAATAGTTTACACATGTTTTATTTTCATATTTTATATTATGCATATCTATGATGGGTAAGTGTTACGGTGGCCCCCAACGACTAGTTTTAGATTTCAATAGTTGGATATTTCAGGTTTGTGGGATGCAAAATTAAAAAACTTGTAAAACAGAAAATAGTTTTTTTTTTTTTTTTTTTTTTTTTCCAAAGTTCTAAGAACTGAATTAATACTGAAAGAGTGAAATTTTGTCTTATTTTTTTTTTTCGTTCCCTCGTAAATTTAACCAATTGCAAAACTAGTATATTAGTCAGCCCGGAGTCGGAGTCGGCATCGGAGTTGGAGCCGGCCAATTTTCTTTCGCAGCCCTGCGTGTAAATTTTTTCTACACCATGCACTCGAACTCATTTAAGGAGGCTCAGGGGTTGAAAACTTTTCAAAAAATCGATTTTTTTATGATCTAATTTGATTATTCATTGAATTCTTAACTCAATGCAAAAAACCGCATAAAAATATTTGCATTTTTAATGGAGTTATAAGCTTTTATGTATCAACACTTTCATAGCCACATCCATATAGTTTCAACTTTAAGTCGCGTTTTCTCAAAACTTGATTTTTGACGACTAACACCAAGATTTTAAAAAAGCTATTTGATAAAATGACTTTTTTTTTTTTTTTTTTTTTTTTTTTTTTTTTTTTGCATGCATGCATGCATGCATGCATATAACATCATTATCTAGATTATGAATTAATATATTTTAGATAGTTTAATATTTTGAGTATTTTTAATGGAAAAAAAGTTGTCGTTTTTAGGGTTTTTTTAAATTTTCAACTTTGAGAGGTTTTTTAATAAAGTTTTTTTAAGTGATAGTGATATCCTTAATTCATAATCTAGATAATGATGTTATATGCATGCAAAAAAAAAAAAAAAAAAAAAAAGCCATTCCATCAAATAGTTTTTTTTTTTTTTTTTTTTTTTTTTAATCTTGGTGTTAGTTGTCAAAAATCAAGTTTTGAGAAAGCACGACTTAAAGTTGAAATTAAATGGATACGGCTATGTAAATATTGATACATAAACGCTTATAACTCCGTTAAAAATGCTAATATTTTTATGCGGTTTTTTGCATTGAGTTAAGAATTAATTGAATAATCAAACTAGATCATGAAAAAAATCGATTTTTTGAAAAGTTTTCAACCCTTGAGCCCTCTTAATATGAACACATCTAGAACAACATCACAGTTAAAATAGGCAATCTGCGCATTAAAAATGGCTTATCATTTACATTACATTAAGATTATCATATTTTCTATTAGCTGCTAATACGATCCAATTACGGCAGGATCATTGTTGATGTTTTTTTAAGTGCCTCGTCATTTTGTTCAATTTTTCAAGATTTTTAGTTTATTCAGGAGCATTGTAAATAACATGTAATGCAAGAAAATTTATATTCTATTTTCTTCTCGTTTTTAAATCCTTAAAGGGTCTCATACTTTCTAAAATCTCCGTCACCACACTGTAAAAAAAAAATCCGTAAAAGTTTCAGCAAAAACTGCTGGCAGCAATGTTGCCAGCAGTTTAAGGTGAAGAAATATAAGGGATTTTCTAATTATATGCTGCGTTCTAAAAATTAACCACTTTTGCCGAATAATAGTCAATATTGATTAATTATATATTTAAAGAAAATTGTACTCTACTTTTTTTCACAGTTACTGAAACACTGTATTCACTGTAGCTAAACATAGAAACTAGCTGCAATTTCCTATTCCAATTCAATCAATTATTATTGAAGTTCAAATTTAAGATTGCTCTCAACTGATCCACTCAACAAACTCAAAATATTTTGACACATTTACTAATTTATTTTTTAACAGAACGATATAAAATTGGAACGCTTGACTATGGAAGCGATTCCGAATCGAACTTAGTTTTCCATTTTATGATTATTAAATAACCTACCGAGTTATAAGCCATTTCGATCACGTGATCACTCGTTTTTCTTCTGCTTTTCGACCGATTTATCTGTTCTCGACGGTAAATGTGTTCGAAAACGTATATTTTGAAGGTTTGTTATGCAAGATCTATTGCGTTTAAAAAAAAAAAAAAAAAAAAAAAAAAAAAAAAAAAAAAAAAACAGAAAACTGAGTGCAATTAAACAGTTCCTGAGTAATAACGCCTGCTAGTTTCATGTATTTCCAAACAAAAATAAATTAAAACATATGTCACAAAGTTGCCATTTTTGATTTAAGAACACCCTTAACGTGGACCATCTTTGAACTCAATTTACTCCAAATATAATTTTTGTCACCTTGAACCTTTGACTTCTAAGGACCTCAATTAAAAAAAATTCGAAAATTTTTTTTTTTTACCTTTCATCAGAACGAATTTTTCGAGAGTCCGAAAAAAATAGTTCCGGATAATCGAGGTTTCTGATATTAAATAGGCTTCGTCCCATTTTTACATACTAACTACATACAAAATTTCAAGTCTCTATCTCAATTTGTTCGGAAGATAGAGCGTTTACAGACAGACTGACTGACAGACAGACGGACGGCAAATTTTTTTGTCTAAAAATATGTTTTTCGGTTTCTCCACTATCTAAAACGTATAAATCCGTCAAAATTTTTTTTTCGATTTTCAAAACGTTTCCAAGACTTACCCTGTACTACGTATGATGGGTAAGTAATATATATTTTACTTGAAATTAGGCTTTACCGAAATACCCAGATATTTAATGCAGTTTTATCAGTACCAAAAGATTATTACTTTCCAATCGTTTCAATAATCTGTATCTGTTCCAGTTATCAGTGGATCACTAAAGGGACCGCCTAAACAATAATACCACTCCTTGTATTGTTTTTTGCAGGAAGTTTGTAGATACTTTTTGCGCAATTTTTGCTGTACAAAGCAATTGTTTCTGGTATATTACATGATTTTATTTTGCAACCTCCACATTGCAGAAAGTTTTCTGAAAAATTCCTTGTATATTATCAGTACAACTCAATCGGGGACTCATTTATTTATTTAGATTGATTTATTTAGTTTTATTTTTTTATTTTACTCTTTTCATACATGAAGACCCCAAGAAGCCAAGGGGTATAAATGACAAAATTGAAAAAATTGAGTTAAGTGCATAGGGTATCTGGAAATATGCTTTTTTCATTTCAGGTAAAGAAATGTAGGTCATTTTCTGATTATTTGGGGAGTTATAGCGATAAACCATATTTTTCGAAAAACAAACAATATTGATTAATTATACATTTAAAGAAATTGGTACTCTATTTTTTTTAACAGTTATTGAAATGAGAGTTCAAAGATTAGAACGCAACAAGCAGATGTTTCCTATTTCAATTTAGTCAATTGTTATTGATGTTCCAATTTAACATCAATTATCTTTAAACTCAATTTACTCCAAATCGACATTTTGTCACTTGTACCCCTTGGCTTCTGGGCTCCTCACATATAATGTTTGTCTGTGTAAAGCATTGCTTCTGATTTATAAGGAGATTTTTCTTTGCAACCTCCACACTGCCAAGCCTAACCTGGAATATTACCAGTACAACTAAGCCAACTTATATTTTTATTTATTTTACTTTGATGATATTTCGTATATAATGTTTGTACTTACCATATTTCAGTTGTGTACGTATCACAGTCACAAAACATTTAAAATGTTATTTGAGAAGATTCTTTTTTTTTATTATTATTATTTTCAGAGTTACGGGAAAATTTATAATAAATTTTTTAAGAAAAAAAAATACCTTTAGCAATATAAAATTTTAATTTGACTTTAAAATGAGCACACTGAACAACTAATCTGAATTTTATACAGTTTATATATACAAATTTAATTATTTTTTAGCCCTTTCTAAACTACATGGCCAAAGGTGACCTGCCGCGTGCAATTTTAGACGTTTTGTTAAATATCAAGAAAAATACATGAAGAATTATTCTGAAAATCCAGGTGTATAAACAGAATAGTACAAGTCATGTATTTCTGTGAAGATTTTTCCCCTCGAAATCTCAAAGGCGACCGTCAAAAAATTTAAAAAAAAAAAAAAAAAAAATATTTTTTGGATTGCCCTGTCAAAATTAACATAACAAAAGCGTCCAAACTGCAAATTATGATAAGTAGCTTAATGTAACAAATTGTTACATTTTTATGAGAATAGAATACTATCGTGCAGAGAAATTAAAGTTTTTATAAAAAGAGTCCCAAATTTTGACAACTTTTTTGCTTATAATTTGCAGAATTCTTAAGGGTGTATTCCAAACCAAACTACCTACTTTCCGATTTAGTTTAAAATTTATTTTTTTATCTCAAACGCATCAAACTGGCATATTCTCTCATTTAGAAACTACACAAATTGCCGTGATTTTAGATTTTTCTTTTAATGTAGAAAATATTGAAAAACAAAGCTGTCAAAAACGGCGGTTTAAACGGAATTTTCCGAAGCGGTAGATCTGTGAATGAAAAAAAGGGTCGTACTGAGAAAATAATTGTTTATAAATCAAATTCTAACGAATTGAGCGAAAAATGAAATTACAAGGCATCTTATACGTTTCGTCAGAAATCACCTCATCAAGTTTCACGTCTTTATACATATAAAAATTAGTCTGCAAATGTATCGGAAAATTTCGGACTGTTGAAGTTGGAAAATTATTTTTTCGAATACATCCTTAATATAAAAAAATATTTTTCTCAGACAATATGACAAACAACATTGTATACAATATTTTATAATCAGAATAAAAAATAATGATAATTGTAAGAAGTTTATTAAGTAAGCAAGTTTATTAAAAAATGTTTCACTGAGCTTGTGTAAACGCAATCAAAATATTATTTGCATAACGTGTTAGCTAAATATACAGAGTAATTTTTATGAAATTCTCAAAAATGGTATCTACACGGATAAATTGAACTGGGCCAAAATATTAAAAAGAATTCCGAAGAGATTTTGAATGGAAAAATAAATATCGCAACTTCAGTTTAGCGTGTAAGTAAATCAGTCTTTTTTTTTTTTTTTTTTTTTTTTTTTTTTTAAACACATGCAAATAAATGTTTGATGTGTAATGATACAGTAAACAGTGATGCTAAAGTATCCGCAAAATCAATGCTGAAACTTTTACTGAAAAAGACAAATGTGGTGAAATTATTTAAGCAGCTTCATATTATAAAACCTCTGTTTTACACAAAAAAAAAGACAGAGCAAGAGAAAGAAATTTTAAGGGTGTGTATCCTCAACTGCTTTACTCAACAAGCGCAAAACGTTTAGACAGATTTACAAATTCATTTTGTAACGGAAACATATGAAACTGGAAGGTCTGACTATGGACACAATTTGGAATCGAACCGTTTTCTCCATTTTATAATTATTAAATTACCTGCCGAGTTATGAGCTATTTTGGTGATGTAATCACGCGATTTATCTATCTTCCGTTGACTGGTTTTTCTGTTTCAGTAGGAAAATGCGTTCAAAACGCAAACTTCGGCGGCTTATTTTGAAATACCTATTGCGTTTACACACACACACACACACACACACAAAAAAAAAAAAAAAAAAAAAAAAAAAAAAAAAAAAAAAAGATTTTTGAACAAAAATGAATTAAAACGTATGTAACAAAGTTATCCTTCTTTTTTCTTTAAGTAAACTCTTAACACATAACCTTAACCAGTTTGGCACCTAAACAAATTAGCCCCCCTCCCTTTTTTTTTTTTTTTTTTTTTTTTTCAAGAAAAATGGTATCTACAAGGATAAAGGAACGGCGCCAAGAGTTCCAGAAAAATTACAAAGAGATTTTAAGCGGAAAAATAAATATCGCAACTTCAGTTTGGCGTGTAAGTAAATCAGCCATTTTTTATTTGTATATATATATATATATATTTTTTTTTTTTTTTTAACACATGCAAATAAATGTTTTGATGCGTAATGATACATCAATCAGTGATGCTAAAGTATCTGAAAAATTAATGTTGAAACTTTTACTGAAAAAGACAAATGTGGCGAAATTATTTAAGCAGCTTCAGATTATAAAATCTCTGTTTTACCGAAAAAGACGAACACATCGAAATTTTTTAACCCTTTATCTACTGATGGTACTTATAAGTATTACCATTAAAATTACTTATTATAAAATTCTTTTAATACGTCAATTACAGTCTTCCTCACTTAATCGGGTAACGGATAATCGAATACCCCGCTTATTCGAATAAAATCCTCCGCAACCGAATTTAATCCCATTGGGCTAATGTTATTTTACCCCGCTTAACTGAATATTTTTCTCGAAATGTCCTCGATTAATCGAATAACAAATGATTGAGACAATTTGAAAAATGGGTGAGAAAAACACGTTTCAATGGAAAATTTCTCCACACTTTTTGTCATTTTCGGTTGTTACACAGAAAACAAATTTCCCGAACTCCCAGCATGGATTTTGCCCGGCAGGTGTATAATGGACTAGCCAATTGAGTTCCCTTCCTTGTTCATTTTTTCGAATTAATTTCAAAAATAATGAAATAAATTGGACAGTAATTCCCATCAATTTTGTATTTTATTTACTTTCGTTTGTCAAGGGACTTTTTTTTTTCGATTTTTTTACAGTTATTTTTAATGGAGATACTTTCATTTTCAAAACGGGTTCCGAAGCTGAAATCATCCTCATTTAAAATATCAGCAATAAAAATCGAAAAAGTTTAAAACGACGACGCCCTTTGTACAGATTGATCTCAACTATCCATTGCAAAAAAGATCATTTAAAAATATTGAAATGCGATAGAGATATCTTTATAAATTTCTTTTATAGGATTAGCATTAGCAAGCAAATCTTTTCGAGTGATCGAAGTAGCCTTTTAATAATAATGTGTTGTTACTTAGAGGCTCAAGATGGTAAAATCTCGTCTTTTTTTTACTCTAAAATTTCACATAAACCACTTTCTTCTATTTTTTTAAACTTGTATAATACGTAAATTAAATTAATAACAAAATAAACTAATAACAAAATTTGGACCCAATTCACACGATCTGCATTAAATGTAATATAAACGAAAAGCATGTTTACTGTCATTGAACTATTTCGCATTTACTTGTCATTTTTTTTTTTTTTTTTTTTTTTTTTCAGTTTGTGTTATTCTATTAAAGTTTTTAACGATTCTCTTACTCTGGTAGTTAAATATACACTATTTAATAGTTTTGACATATTATTACACCTTAAATATTGCATTTATATGTTACTCCCCGTTTAATCAAATACCCCGCTTAATCGAATATTTTTTCTGGAACCGTCAATATTCGTTTATGCGGGGCCGACTGTTGTAATACTGTTTAGAATGAGTTACAAGTATACATTCCTTTTTTTTTTTGTTCCAAAAGCATTATTGGTTAAATAAAGCAAAAATATTTTTAAAAGGATGATTTCTTTTGACTTTGTATCTTTTCAGCTTTCTTGGCACTAAGGGAGGGGGATGGGGATAAATATTGAGGGGGGATTATAAATATTTCACAAAATCCCTGTAATTTCAAATTTAATTAATCCTTCTAAATCCTTCAATCCTTCTAAAATCCTTCAAAAATTTATTAAATCATTATGCAAATTTTTTCATTTAGTTAAAACAATTTACGTAAAATGCTTTAGAATGTAAAATTTTCGTGAATTCATACTCGGGTAGATAAAGGGTTAAGCGGTGTAATGCTTTAGATTATAAAATCTCTGTTTTATCTCCCCCCCCCCCCCCGCCAAAAAAAAAAAAAAAAAAAAAAAAAAAAAAAAAAAAAAAAAAAAAGACAGAGCAAGAGAGAGAAAAATTTTGAATGTTTAAAGAAAATTACAGTAGTCTTTCGTAACGTTAGTATCTGAAACACAAATTCCCTTTTTAATAACAATTTTAATTTTTCTTAAGAAAGGTGTTATAGTAAAAATAAAATACATTGACATGTTTCGGAACCGTCAAATAAGTTCCATAGTCATAATATAAATAAAACAAAATTTCAAAATATTTCTCGGAAAATACAAATAACACGCGACAATGAGATATAAAAAAAAAAAAAAAAAAAAAAAAAAAAAAAACACGCGCTCTATTGCAAAAAATTTAATCTGGTTTGCAATGATACCGCTTCTTTTATTATTCCTAAAGTTATGGTTAGAATTAATGAATAAATTCCACGTGAGGGCTTGAATGGGATGAACCAAGTTGGAATTTCTTTTGATCATGGTCTATTTTTATTTTTATTTAATTTTTTACAATAGCGCACGTGTTTTTTGGTGTTTTTTATATCTCTTTGTCGCGTGTCATTTGTATTGACCGTGAAATAGTTTGAAATTTTTATTTTCAGTTAAGTTTTAGATCATGGTCTATATTTTTATTTAATTTTTTGCAATAGAGCGCGTGTTTTTTTTTTTTTTTTTTTTTTTTTTTTGTTATTTATATCTCATTGTCGCGTGTCATTTGTATTGTCCGAGAAATATTTTGAAATTTTGTTTTATTTATATTATGACTATGGAACTTATAACACCTTTCTTAAGAAAAATTAAAATTGTTATTAAAATGTTTATATAAAAGGTGAATATTTTAAAATCTGATGATTTAAAAAATCAATTGGATTTAATTAACTTTTTATCACAAATTCCCTGATTCAAAATAAAACATCACCCAGACTCCAAATTACACGCTCGTCTGCGGCAGTGGCGTATTCAGCAGGTGGGCTGATTTGGCTGCAGCCCCTTCCGAAATTTCTAGTAATCAAAATTTAATTACGAAAAATTTTCAAAACATTATGAAATCAGCTAAGATGGAATTTTTAAAAAGCTAGAAAAATATTCTATTTTAGGCGGGTTTTTTTTATTTTAAGAAGTGTTTGCTCACAAAGACCACAAAATAACAATTTCCAACACATACGTTGGCTCTCTTTACACGCCGTAAAAATTATACTAGTTAAGTCGAAAGCCTGCTTAGAACGAATATCCGGTTCCATGCAATTCCATCTTAACAGGTTCTATTGTATAATGCATGCGTTACCTGCTGTGATAAAAAAACCTGTTTAAAGAAAAAATGATTGTGATTTCCTCTCAGAAGTTTTTACTGCATCTCAGCTCCCTCCGAAATGACAAATCTAGATACGCCAACGCCACTGATCTGCGATATTGTACCAACATCCTTCGCGTTTCTCCATCCATCGCTCAGTTATATCTTTGATAATCCTACTTAGGAAAATGGGATTTTGAATCACATTGCGCTCAACAGAGGGCGCTATATTTTCAGTTTTAGGATAAGTAAGCTGAATGAGGAGAAAACAAGAAAAGTTTGCTCATGAAGAGAAATGATATTTTCAGATCCCGAGTGAAGGCAGAAGGAGATGCGGAAAGTTGCTTTTGCGGGACCTCAAAAGCTTGATTAGTTTGGTGCAGGCCCGTAGCTAAGGGGGTGCTATGGGCGGCTCAGCCCCCCCCCCCTAAAATATTTTGATCCCCCCCCTGGAAACTATTCCAAGGTCACTAAATAAATTTCTGTTCCGAAAATTCAAATGAAATTTTGTACAAATTTTAATTTATTTTTGAGACCCTTTCACAGTTTAGCAGAAATACTAAATTGTACCTAAAATAAGTGTTCCCTCATCTCCCTCATCTTATTTGTACACATGAAAAAAAAAAACATGATGTTTAATTTTGCTACAAGTTATACACTCAAAATTTTCACCATCCTGTATTTTTCTAAGCATAAAATGAAATTATTACTAAAGTTTAATAAGAAACATAGTATCTACAGTGTAAATATGCACTAATTTATCTTTCTGCATCAGACAGAGAGAGAGAGAGAGAAAGTTATGACCCCCCCCCCCCTACTATTTATTTCTAGCTACGGCCCTGGTTTAGTGTACCCAAAAGAATTTTTTTCTTCCCTCCTCAATAACTCGAAATTTTCTGAGGTAACTTCAGACTCATTTTTAAAGATGAAAGCATGAAACTTGCTAACGTGGTTTTGAAGATTATGCATTGGCGGCCGTGCGTTGTCAGTTAATTAACTTGATTTATAAACAATTATTTTCTCAAAAGGACCTTTTTTTTTTCCTCTTAGCTTTCTCCCTTAGGGTAATCGGTTCAAGTTGCAATTTTGACAGCATTTTTAGAAGTATATTTCGACTTTATTAAAAAAAAAAAAAAAAAAAAAAAAAAAAAAAAAAAAAAAAAAAAAAAGAATGAAAGAAAGAAAGAAAAAGAATAAAGAAACGAAATCTACAAGCACGATACATTATATAGTTTTTGAATTAGAGAATTTGCCAATTTGATGCGTTTTAGAACAAACGTGAAATTATATAAAATTCAGAAAATTTGCAGTTTGGGTTTAATGCCCTTAAAAACTAATAAGTTTTTGAAAGCACCCTTCAGGGTGTATTTGAAAAAACACTTTTCCATCTTCAACAGCTCGAAATTATCTGATACAATTTCAGACATATTTTTAAAAATAGAAACATGAAACTTGCTGAGGGGATTTACGAAGAGACGTATAAGGTGCTGTGTGATGTCATTTTACGCTCAGTTCATTAGAATTTGATTTATAAACAATTACCTTCTCAGCATGACCCTTTTTTTCGTTCACAAATCTCCCGCTTCGGAAAAATTGGTTCAAAATGCCGTTTTTGATTCCTTTTTTTTAATTTTATTTTATTTCATTTATTTATTTATTTATTTATTTATTTATTTTTTGTGCAATATTTTCTACATTTATCAAAGAATCGACAATCACGACACTTTATGTACTTTCTAAATAAGACATTTTTCCAGTTTGATGCATATGAAGGCAAAATGAATTTAAAAATACATCGGAAAAAAAGCAATTTGAATCGAAATACAACCTTAAAAACTTGAACAGTTTGGTTTAGAAAACAACATGCAGTCTTTAAAGGTGTATTTGAAAAAAAGTTTTTTCACCTTCAACAGCTCGAAATTTTCTGATACAATTTCAGACACATTTTTAAAAGTAGAAACATGAAAAATGCTGAGAGGATTTTTGAAGAGGCGTATAAGGTGCGTACTGCACATTACTGATTATTTTCAATCACTAAAATTTAGATATGATTTAAGTTCATTGCTCATTGCTAATACAATCTATTAAAGTCAGAATATTGTTCTTTATTTAATAGTGGTTGAGATTAGCCTTTCCGAAAGCATTGCTTTGTCAGTTCAAAATGAAATTTTTGTCCGGGGCTCAAGGTCAAAGTCCCGATTTGGTCATGCGATAAAAAGGGCTTATTAAAATAGTGCTTTATCATTAAAGAAACCGCAAACTATTTTTCCCGTAATAAAAGTAACGGACCCTAATGTAGCAGAATTCTTTTGAGTGTCTCTGTAAATTAAATGAAAATGCTACACATTTTTTTTTTTTCAATTTCAAACATTCCATGGTAATACTAATAAAATTTATGAATTTCACGACAATAGGACAATATTTAAATCAATTAGAGCTAGGATTGACGGACAGACAAACCCAATTCACAAACACCAGTTTTCCAAAATGTTCCAAAGTAAAAAAAAAAAAAAAAAAAAAAAAAAACCTAAGAAAATTGAGCTTTTGTGTAATTGTATTTTTTGTATATTATACCGCTAAATTCAAAACTTATTTCCTTTTATTATTATTATTATTATTATTATTATTATTATTATTATTATCACGTAAAGAATTTTGCAAATCATAAATTTTAAAGTTTAAAAAAATCTAAAAAATTGTAATTTAACAAATTACAACCAATACTATTTGGAAAATAACCTTTTCAAGGACTGTAATTTTAAACTTATAAATGATTTCTATATTTAAAATAACATCATTTTTATGATGATCAAAACGTAGCTTACGTAATAACAGAGTCATATTAATATGTCTGGACCTCTAGACTCACGTTAATATTCCTGGACTAATCATAAACAAATATTAAATGAAATTTTAGTTTAACAATTTTTTGGCACTGCAATTTTTAAAACTTTTAAGCATCGCACATTTTCATTTGTTACACCGTCGTATAAAGAAAGAAAAGTACTTTTAAATACAACTTGTTTGAAACCTCTATCTAAATTTATTTTTGCGTTACTAATTTTTTTAATAGTTTTTAATACTTTTTTTGTCATTGTGGCAACAGAAGTGTTCCATTTTTGGACATTAAATGTGGACCAATCAGAAAATGAATAAAATAAAAAATCAGAAAACGAATAAAATAAAATAAGTTGTGGAACCAATAAAATGATTCAGCTATACATTAGATTTCCCAATTCTCTACCGAGAACAACAAATATTTTTTCCAAATAGTTTTTTAAAAAAACGAAAATCTGATACTATAAAATAGATGTGTTTTTAACTTTTGGAAATCATTTTTTATGCATTTTTTGCCGCTGAAACCGAAAATGACCTAAATTTTTAAGCCTCATATCAGGATCTTTCGCAAAATTTAAAATTAAACTTCCATTCTCCATTCATCAGACTCCTCTGCTGTTTATAGCTGTAAGAATCCGAGTATAAGCCAATAGTTGAATAAATTATTGAATTAAATAGAGTTAAATGGTATACTAATTGGTTATCCCGTCAACAAATTGGCCAAATTAATCAAATCGCCAAACTAATAGCCAAATTATACATATTGACATAAATTTTATTTTAAATAACGAAAAAATAAACATTTAGTATAATATTAATAAAAATACAAATAAAAAGTCGAAATAAAAATCACTTAATGACATTTTAAACACGTGTATCGTCCGGACCCAGGATACGAACCAAAGATGTATTGGCTGAAGCCGCCAATGCTCTTCCAACTGAGCCATCCCGGACACGAACTCTGAAAGACTTTTCACCCAAATAACCTCAACGATTACACATTCTTTTCTGATACTGTGAATCAACTCAACAGAATAAATCGAAGGTCAATACATGGAAATGCCGAAAACGCTGCATACGAAATTATATTAGATTAATTTATAACATTAATAATATATATATTATTAATTTATAATACAATCAGTAAATGAATTATAACAGATGTAAATATTCCAAGTGGGTGAAAAAAGGCCCTGTCCCGGATTTTTTTTTTTTTTTTTTAACAGATCTTTAATTAGCAGGTAGACACACCCCCTCACTTTCGCCTAACATAGTGCATGTCATACTACTTATGTTACAAATATTTTTTTTTCCTTTCAAAGAAAAAAAATCAATTTTGAATTGAACTGATCTATTGCACGTTACATAAATTATTATTTATTGGTGTTTTATACGTGAATCTGAATTGTGCGAATTCGTTCTTTTAATCCTTAGATGGAGAGTGAATTGACTCAATTTTTGTGAAAGGCACTATATTTAATTTTTTTTTATTTTTTTATTTATTTATTTATTTATTTATTTTACTTAGTTAAATTTTTATTTTATTTTATTTTGTCAGGTTTGCACAGATTTCCAATCTAAAAATGTCAATGCTTTTCTTTTAATTCATTGCTCTCTCTCTCTCTCTCTCTCTTTTTTTTTTTTTTTTTTTTTTCGAGTTATTTAAGGAAGTTGTAATTGGCATTCAAGTAATTAAAACAGAATATCTTTAAAATGAAATTTAAGTTCTAAAAGATTTCTTTTTTACTAATGAATTTTTGGTACTACTCTGTTATCCCTTCGACCAATTTCGCCAAATTATACAAATCGCCAAACTAATAGCCAAATTATACATATTGAAGTAATTTTTATTTTGAATAACGAAAAACAAATAATTAGTAGAATATTAATAAAAAATATTAATAAAAAGTCGAATTAAAAATCACTTAATGACATTTTAAACACGTGAATCGTATTTAATGTCATTGAATGTGACATTCGCGATCATCCATTATTGGCATTTAATCTTATAGTGTGGCGATAAGTTTTTGGTCGACAGGATAACCTAGTAGTACCGATTTTGTTTTCTTTTTTTATGTATAACCTTTCAGCAAATAAAAGCCGATTAAATTTCGATAATATAGAAAATATATTTATTTTATATCATCATGGTTTTTAAGACATTCTCATAAATAATTGCCATTGTGAAATTGATTTAGTCATTTAAAAATGGTATAGATCGTGTTGAATAAATTATGTATAAATTTCTTCCGCGATACGAATTTTAAAATCTCTTAGTGTTACAAATACCTGATCGTAAATAAATACGAAGAAATCAGTGGCGCGGCCAGAATTCAGTTATAGGGGAGGAGGGGTTGTGAATTTCTGATAAAGGTGTTTGCCAGTTATTTGAATCGCCTGTTAATAGAATCAGCACTGATTAGAATTTTATTGTATTTTCTATAAACTCAAAGAGCATCTGTGTGGCAGGAATTCATCATTCTTTTAGCATAATACGCTCAGAAAAGTGATTTTAGTTGAAATAACCAATTTTTACCTAACTAATCCATGAAATATGCACTTTCACAGTTTTAAGAAGAATTTTTGCCATTTAATTGAATGAAATCTGATTCAACAAAGCGGCAGATTCCGAAATACACCAAAACATTTAAATATTAATTTTGGTTTTGCTTCATAATTGGCAATTATATCGATCTTTCTAATCTCTGGGAAGGGTTTTAACCCCAAAACCACTCCCTAGGCTGCGTCACCGGAAGAAATAATACGAGAAAATAAATACGAATAAAGCTTTCTGACTAACATATTGAAAGCAAATGCGATTACATAGAAAAAGGATTCAGACACACGAAAGAAATTAATTGTTATCATTGCAGTTGGTGTACTTGAAACAGTTGATAGCAACTGCTCTCGAAACAGGAGAAAACACGCTTCAATGCTCTAATAAGCACTCGAATCTGGAGATTGGCCTTATCAAAAGCAGCAATATTCCCCATTGTTGAACGCTCTTATTCTTTAAGATCTCTTCAAGAGCACATACCTGTTTGTACAGCTATAATAATTTTTGCTACTGAAACCATCGTTACGCTTTAACCCTTTGTTTCCCGAATTATGGATATAGAAAAATTTAACTTTAGTACCCTTCCCCTTTAATGTTTCCAGATATTTTAAAATACTTATACCCTAATAATGTGGAATAAAAAAAAATATATTTGTTTGTTAAAACGGACTTTTTATAGGAAGATATAGGACGTTCCGTAATTTTATCATTGTCCTACAAAAGCTGTGAATATTTATATCTGCGTCGTATTTTTATATTTAATTAGCGAATTTTTTTATTGGACATTAAAATATACAGGGTGGCCATAAAAAACTTTGCCGATGTACGGAGCTCTAGCGGCCAGTCCGCTCAACCGATCGAAATGAAATTTCAGATATAGCTATTCAGAGGTATGAGCTCAAGATTTTGTGAATGACAACAAAATGGCGCTCACGGTTACGGTTATAGTTACAGAAACTCGAAAACTTCCAATGGCAACACCCATTTTTTTTTCATCGCAAAATGCTTAGCGCATGCGAAAACCCTTAAGAGCGTTGGAACCGTACGTGTATCACAAGAAACGGACATGTTATGCACGCACAAAAAACCGTTCTGAAAATCCCCCCCCCCCCTCATAGAAAAAACTCAATTGGGGCGCAAGGAGGAAATTTGCATATGACACACAGTCAGTAGACTAATCTCTGATTACAATGCAAATCGGAGAAAGTAAAACTTTTATTTTGATTACACATTTTCCACATGGGTGTCATCACAGGCTCGCTGATCATTTTGCGATGAAAAAAATATGTGTTGCCATTGGAAATTTTCGAGTTTCTGTAACTATAACCGTAACCGTGAGCGCCATTTTGTTGCCGTTCACAGAATCTCAAGCTCATACCTCTGAATTGCTATATCTGAAATTTCACCTCGATCGGTTGAGCGGACTGGCCGCTAAAGCTCCATATATCGGCAAAGTTTTTTTATGACCATCCTGTATATTAATTCTAGAGTGCTTTTAGAATGTCCTTTGAATTACACCTTATATAGAAATAAACAGCAAAGTTCATTTAATTTCAATTTCCACGCAGTCTTTATAACCTTTATCTTTTTATGTCACTATACCAGTTAATAGTTGCCTATTATTCATCACGCTTAAACTTTGATGGTTCCAGAATATAAGACAATTAACTGGATTAATAAATGACATCTTCTATTTCCTCTTTTATTAGTTTATTTATTTATTTTATTTTAGCTTTTCAATAAGAATTAATTAGGGTAACTCACAGTAAAAAACTCTCTCAAAAAACTCTCTAAAAAAAACTGTCTATTTTGAAGCCAGTGAAAAACTGACAGCAAAATCACACTGTAAAAAATAACGGACGATTTAAGGGAAGTATTACTGGTAATCTAGACGCCAGTACTATTTACTGTTTTTTAACGGAAAAACTTCCGTAAATTCCGGGAAAAGGTCGAAAAAAACGGAGTATTCACGGAAATTTTTCCGTTAAAAAACAGTAAATAGTACTGGCGTCTAGATTACCAGTAATACTTCCCTTAAATCGTCCGTTTTTTTTTACAGTGCACGGGAAATATCTGTAATTTTGCATTAAAACTATTTTTCTCTGTAAAACATACATATTTTCCCTCTAAAAATTACAGAAAATAACTGTAATTTTACATTAAAACTATTTTTTTCTGTAAAACATACATATTTTCCCTGTAAAAATTACAAAATGCACATTTTTTTGCAAGAAAACAGTTTTTTCTGTTAAAAAAATGAAATTATTTCTGTAACAATTACAGATTTTTTTAAAATGGTAGCGTTATTAATATAATTCTGTGAGAGATTATAGTAATTAATTTAACTCCATAACGCTAACCCAACATTGATACGTTGAATCTAGGTGATCACCGATATAAGAAAATTACTATAACAATGTATTTTCTTTCATTTTCCATTTTTCTTTATTTTTTTCCCTTTAATATCAGCCTTGAAGAAAATAAATTAATAATCTTTTTTTTTTTATTTAATTGATAGAAACAGAGTTTTTTACATTTTTTCCCCCGACCAATTTGAAAACTTTATACAAGATGGATGACATTTTTCTAAGTGGCAATTTCGTAACATTTTTATTTTATTTTTTTCTTTCTTGTTCTTTTTTTTTCCCCTTTAATGTTAGAAGGACCACTAGGAGTCATTTTAACTCCTACCCAATAAATATTTTTCGGTTCGAACCAGGAATTTCCTTATAGAATAAGTTTAAACAATACAAAAAAGTGCTAGACGGTTAAAACTGTTGTTAGCTTTCGTTTTTTCAAAACTAAAAACTAAAACAAAATCACTTCACCTTTTTCATTCACGTATAAAAACATTTCATATTTATTTACTTAGAACAGATGTCACAAATAAAAATTAAATTAAAAAGGTGACATGTTTTGGTTCATTCATAAGAACCGTATTCATAACACATAAAATCAGTAGAAAATTAAATGACACTGGATATAAATATAATTTAAAAACCAAAACAAAACATTGCACCCCCTATGATCATGAATAGCCATTGCCTTTTGCCATTCAAGATTGTTTTTAAAGAGGGGGGTTAAAATTTGTTTTAAAGATAGTAGATTAGTGTTCATTTCAAGTTTATTCCGAAAATTAATCATCCGTGAATCCATAGAGATATATTCTAGGAGGGATAGGGTTTGTAATGATTATTATTCTTATGACATTCCGAGTTTGTGGTTAGAATTACTTAATAAATATTTAAAGGGTGAGTCTAATAGGGGGAGCCGCGGTGGCATTGGCTATTCACGATCATAGAGGGCGCAATATTTTGTGTTTTGGGTTTTTAAATTACCTTTATATCTTGAGTCATTTAGTTTTTCTACTTTTATTAATATTAATTTTATACATATTAAATTTAATATATGATCAAAATTTATTATATTTATATGCCGCGGTGGCAATTGCTATTCACGATCATAGGGGGCTCAATGTTTTGTTTTGGTTTTTAAATTATATTTATATCCAGTGTCATTTAATTTTCTACTGGTTTTGGGTTATGAATACGGTTCTTATGAATGAACCGAAACATGTCAACTTTTTAATTCAATTTTTATTTGTGACACCTGTTCTAAGTAAATAAATATGAAATGTTTTTATAAGTGCTAGACGGTATTAAACTTTGAGGGCTTCCAAGTTGTTATAAACTTTATGCCCAGATTATAGATGATTATATCTTATAATGAACGAGCCATTAGCCCTTTCCGGCACAGTGTGCCCAGTCCCCAAGCACACCTAATTTTAACTCCAAACTTACAAACGTCACCAATAATGTTTGAATAAAATATTGCTTTTACAAAGAAAACTTAAATTAATGAATTTTTAATTTCTAAAAAAGTCATTTGTAAATTACGGTGAGAGTCAATAATTTCTCTTTTAACTAACAGAATTTGTCAGTACCGGAAAAGGTTAAAAGAGAAATGTGTAGTTGCAGTAATTAACTGTCTAATAAATTTTTATTTTAAAATTAAATTAAATATTAATGAATTAATTTACAAAAAGCTGGTATTAAAGCGAAATGAGAATGAAATAAAAATTTGCAAGTTTAAAGAATGTATAAGTTGATAATGGTAAATTAAAAATTTATTATGAATGCGTAGTTTCAAATATATAAGCAAAAAATAAACAGATAAATAAATAAATAAATAAAAATAAATAAATAAAAATAAATAAATAAATAAAATAAATATATAAAAATAAATAAATAAATAAATAAAATTTCGGGCAAAAAATGCTACGGACAGATTGATCCAGGAGTGACATATATCAGGTCACAGGTCTAAAGAAAGCCACTTTTCATCGCAGAGACATTATTATTATTATTATTACTATTATTATTGTACGTGTGCGTGTTTTCCAGCATAATGGTAAAGATCATAAGTTGTTATCATAAAAAAAAGTTAAATAAATAAGTTAAGCCCTTTTAATAAAAGTTCTGGCATAAAATATTTTTAAAAAACTTTAGTAAAATTTCCGGCCTTTCTATTGTTAAATGACGGTTTTTAATTTTTTTCATCACCAACTCAAATATTTCTGACTCATTTTTAAACCCAAAGTCATTAAAATGTCTGGCTTGATAATTGAAGTAATTTTAAATCAATGATCTTTCCATATTATATATATATATATATATAAACAATTTACTTATCAAGATATAAACAGTTTCGAACACATGACGGAAAAACAGTATGTTCGATTTTTATCCGGAAAAGAAATATACTTCAACGCAACGTACACTAAAAAAAAAAAAAAAAAAAAAAAAAAAAAAACGGACGATTTTACGGGAGTATTACTGGTAATCTGGACGCCAGTGTACTATTTACTGTTTTTTAACAGAAAATTTCCGTTAATTCCGGAAAAAAAATACGAAAAAAATGGAATATTTTCCAGAATTAACGGAAATTTTTCTGTTAAAAAGCAGTAAATAGTACTGGCGTCCAGATTACCAGTAATACTTCCGTAAAATCGTCCTTTTTTTTATAGTGTACTGTTTATACTATTATTTTAACACAATCTAACTGATTGGTAAAGTTATTATACGAATTGAATATTTCCAAACTGAGAGAAAAATTGCCCAGGCCGGGAATCCAACCCGGATACTTGGCTTACAAGGCCAATGCTTTACGTATTAAACTAACCGGGCGATAACCGGCTGGGATTTTTTTTTTTTTTTTTTTTTTTTTTTTCGCTCAGATGTAAGCCAAGTATCCGGTTTCGATTCCCGGCCTGGGCAATTTTTCTATCAGTTTGGAAATATTCAAGTCGTATGATAAGTGTACTGTTTATTAAATTTATAATATATCTATACCTGCGTATAGATATATATATATATATATTCATATGCACTCCATCTATTTAACTCTTTCTTTTTTCTTTTAGATTTAATAAGTTATATCAATCGTGTATAAAATGACTCAATTGTGATTTTGAGCTTTCGTTAAAAATAATGTTCGTCTAAAATCATTTATATCCGTCTCGTATTTCTTGCATGAAAAGTATCTATTTGGACAGTAAATTTTCTATTAATTTTGACGGCACTTTTTTGAATATTTACTCGTAATAAGCGAAGAAACGTTATAATTGATTTTTTTATCCAGACAGAAATTGTGCTTAAATGAGATGTAATATTCTTTAAACTATATCTTATTCATATCGGTGTGTAGATTCACATGTCTATTATATATAACCTCCATTAACTCAACTTTTCAGAATTAGTGAATTACACCACTTAGATAAAATTACTCAATTGTGCTGTGACCTTTCGTAAAAAATTATACTCGTCTAAATCATATTAGTTTCCGTATCGTACACTAAAAAAAAAAGCTGTTTTTTAACGGAAAAATTCGCGTAAGTCCTACAAATTTTTCCGTTTTTTAGGTGCGTTCGTAATTATGTAAATACGTAGCACCTATTGTTGTCGCTCAGTCCGTCCGTCTGTCTGTCCGTCTGTCTGTCCGTCTGTCCGTCTGTCTGTCCGTCCGTCTGTCCGTCTGTCTGTCCGTCCGTCTGTCCGCATATAACAACGCAAAAACTACCCAACCGAATCGTTTGAAATTTAAAACACATAATTATAACATAATTTTGTCGAGTCATTTCAAATGTTATGAAAATCGGATGGATAGATCAATTACAGGGACATTCAAAAGGATTCCGTTACATTACGGTCAATAGGGAAAAAAATTTTAAATGCATTTTAATCGTTTGAAATTTAAAACATATAATTATTGCGTAATTTTGTCGAGTAATTTCAAAAGTCATGAAAATCGGATGCATAGATCAATTACAGGGACAATCAAAAGGATTCCGTTACATTACGGTCAATGGGGAAAAAGTTTCAAATGCATTTTAATGATGTTACATTTATTCGAACATAATAGAATTTGCATGAATCTATGAAATATATACTAAAATATGCATTCTGTACAATCTGTGATGCAAAGAATTTTTATTATTAAATTACAGGGCCACACAAAAGTATTCCACTATATAATGCTATACGGGGAAACATTGTTTGGTACGTGTTTTAATTATATTCAACTATTTCACATTTTATGAATAAGATATACGTTGCTGAGGTGTAATAAAAATTACTTCCTGCATATTTACAGAAACCTAAAGATTTCGACTACTATACTATATCCGGAGTACGCTCTACTATATCAGCAAGATCTCAATATTTTTAAAACTTCGTTATCGTACGAACGCACCTCATTTGCTACGT
This sequence comes from Maratus speculifer, assembly GCA_964019185.1. Classification (NCBI taxonomy): domain Eukaryota; kingdom Metazoa; phylum Arthropoda; class Arachnida; order Araneae; family Salticidae; genus Maratus; species Maratus speculifer. Next base: position 416,575,032 of record OZ025290.1, read on the forward strand.
TCACGTGCAATTTTCAACTTGTTACCAAAAAATATGGTTAATTTTGAAGGGTGAGTTCTGATTCAGTTAAACTTGATATTTCAATAAAAAGAAAATATATAAGTTCAGGCCTACCTTGCTAGGAATCTTCTTCGAACATTATAACTTTCTTCTTCTTTAGGCCTGCTTGGAAGTTACTGGAATAATAATATGTTATTATTTTATTAGTATTTACTGTAGAATAAATAATGTGTGCACTTCCGTTTTGGGAAAGATGTCTTCTTTAATTACACAAATAAAAAAAAAAATCACTGAACAGCATACGTAATTACACAATTAAGAAGAGTTTTGAATGTTTGTAATCTTAAAGTTTTTTAAAAAGAAATATTATCGGAGCTGAATACTTTGCTTCCGATTTAACAGTTTCAGGAAAAGGTAAACATCACCCGCTTAGAATCATTTCCGAGTGAGAGTAGCTTCGCAGAAAAATGTGACGTCAAAAAAAGTTTTTAATGAGTTCTTTTCTTGGTTTCAGGACAAGAGTTTCATAGTGCTGCCATCTGGCGAGTGCTTTGGAAACAAATAAGTTTTTTAATGGAGAGAAAGAGTTTTTTCCATCAACTCGTCTAAATCATATTAGTTTCCGCATCGTACATTGAAAATAAGCTGTTTTTCAACGGAAAAATTCGCGTAAATTCTACAAATTTTTCCGTTTTTTACCGAAAAATATGGTTAATTTTTTGGTATTTACGGAACTTTTCCGTTAAAAAACAGTGACTTGTACTGGCACCCCGAATGCCAGTTACAGTCTTCGCAAAATCGTCCGTTTCTATTTTAATTTCTTTCTTTCTTTCTTTCTTTTTTTTCTTTAAAGTGTTCTTAAATCAAAAAGAGCAACTTTGTGACATAAGTTTTAATTCATTTTTGTTCAGAATTGCATGAAACTAGCAGGTGTTGTTATTCAGAAACTATCTAATTGCACTCATTTTTCTCTTTTTGTGCAAGCGCAATAGATATTTCAGAAAAGGCCGTCAAAAATGATGTTTTGGACCGCATTTTCCGAAGAAAGCACAAAAACCAGTCAATGAAAGGTAGAAAACGGCGTGATCATGTGATCAAAATAGCTTATAACTCGGTAGGTAATTTAATTACCATAAAATGGAAAACTGAGTTCGATTTGAAAGTCCGTATATAGCCAGACCGTCCAATTTTATATTTTCCGTAAAAAATTGAATTTGTTAATATGTCGAAAATATATCTCCAAAGTCTAAAGTGCACTCTATCAACATTTTTTTTGAAATTTATCTCTATAATTTATTTTGGATAAAATATCGACATAAAGAATAGTTTTAGTGAAAACCACGAATCAATCGACCAATTTTTCCGTTTTTTCTGTTTATTTAAAATTTTGGACCGCAAACTTTAATGGCGCCTATCCCCCTCGGAAAACGTTTGGGATTCTTAGTTTCCTATTTAATATTGTTTGTCTCGATGTGTACTCTCACCCCTTAAGTTTTGCCCAGTATACATACATATACACCCTGTATATAAAGTCATAGTCATTTCTCTTTACTTTACTTTAATTTATTAATCATGTCGTAAATAATGTTTATTTTTATAACTAGTTTAATTATAATTTCATTTTTAAATGCACAGTTATGTATACCGTCGAAACTCGTTAACACGAACACTCATAAAGAAACTTTTTTTGTTCGTGTTGAAGAAAGTTCATTTTATTCGAACTTAAGTGCATTAGATATCGGAACAACCGAACCAGTTCGTGTTAAAAGTAATTCACGTTAAGCGAGTTTGTGTTAAAAAGGTTTTACTTGTATATTAGTGTTGAATTCAGACACTTTTCTCCGGGTAAGACTTTCGTGGTTTCGGTAGGGAAACTGCCCTTTTTGACCATTAAAAACACAAAATCTCATTTTTTTCGGGGGGGGGGGGAGGTAATTGCTCCGTGAATGAATATCCCCCTCCTGGGGCCACCCCTTGAAATCAACACTGCTGTTAATTAAAACTTTAATTTTTTCCCTCACAAAATAAAATGGCAAATCGCCCAGATGACATGAGCATTTCTTTAAAAAATAAAATTACTACAACTTTAAGCACAGATTAAAAAAAAAAAAAAAAACCTTTTATAATTAAATTTTTTTAATTTAATAAACATGTAGTGGGGATTTCATAGTTAAACTTAGTAGTTTTTAGATAATATTTTTTATTTAACATTGAGTCACTTTTAGATTTAAAAATTACATCTTAAAAATTAAACTTTTACAATTAATAATACTACGTTCTACAATTTCAAGCGTACTTTTCATTTATATCTTCTATCTAAGAAAAATTCTTTTGTGTTCGACTGAAAATATCAAAAATGTTTAGAAACGTGAAAAGAGAAATCCGAATGCATTCCAACATTTATTTATTAATATTTTTATGACTCACATTTAAACACTTTTAATGCATTATTCCTTTATCCAGCTATTTACGTTTGAGATCTCACGTATTATTAGCACAAACAAGTGCAGCTTTATCGCTTGTCCCGTTATCAATGACCTTAGAAGCAGATTATAAGTTAACAGTGATAATTAAATATTTTACTTTCATATAAACATGTATGCTGGTTGCCATATTTAAGCTCGGAAACCTTTAGATAACAGTCTTTATTTGGTATTAGTTTAATCATAAATCCATTTTTAGATTAATAAAATTATACCATTAAAAATTAAACTTTCGTCTACTTAAACTGTAATTAAATACCTCAGCTGACATTTTTTTTTTTTTTTTTTTTACTTTTAAGGTAAAATTATTACAATTAGTAGCAATATAATTAGTAATAATGCATTTTACAATTTTTAGTGTATTTTTTTATATTTTTTCATATGAGAAAAATATTTTTATTTTGTAGTAAAAAATGTTCAAAAATGTTTCTCTCAGAAACGTGAAAAGAAAAATTCGAATGTATTCTAACATTTATTTGATAATATTTTTATGACTCACATTAAAATACTTTTAATCCATTATTCCTGACGTTTTATATTTGAGATCTCACGTTTCAACATAAACAATTGCAGCTTTATCGCTTGTGTCGTTATCAATGACCTTAGAAGCAGATTATAAAGTAACAGTGATAATTAAATAGTTTACTTTAATAAACGTGTGTGCTAATTGGCATAGTTAAGTTAAAAAATCTTTACTTAATCTTCTGAATTTAGCATTAGTTTTAATTACAAATCTATTTTTAGATTAATGAAATTGTATCATTAAAAATTATACTTTCGTCTGCATAAACTCTAGTTAAATACCTCAGCTGACAATATTTTACTTTTTAAAGTAAAAGTATTACAATTAGTAGCAATATAATTAGTATTAATGCATTATATAATTTTTAGCGTACTTTTTTATATTTTTTTATCTGAGAAAAATAATTTTACTTTGCACTGAAACTGTTAAAAATGTTCGAAAACGATACACTCCGAAACGTGAAAAGAGAGAGTAATTCAAATACCTTCCAATGTTTCATTATTCGTATTCGGCTTTTTAGCTCACAGGCTATCATAGCCAGAGAGCTTATGTGCCCATCTGTTCTGTATGTTCGTTCGTGCGTAACGCGATAACTCGTGATAAAAACATCCGATCCACTTGAAATTTTGTATGTAGGTATATCCTGACAAGGAGCTTCCCTGATTAGTTTTTAGAGTTCATTCGATATATATAAGAGGGGGAACGGGGGGCTCATGCCCCTCCCCTTAGTTGATATAAATGGAATTTTCATGCAGAATTAAGTTTTCGTTCAAAATTTAGATTAGTATCATTCTGATGAGGCGATTCCGTGACTGTTATTAGGTGTTCATTGAATAAGTATAAATAGGGGGAACAGGGGTTCTAATGCCCCCCCCCCTTAATTTATATAAATGGGTTTTTCAAGCAGAGTTTTCAGATTTCGTTTAAATCTCTGAATAGTTTTGGAAGTTTAATGGTTAAGTATAAAAGAGGGGGATAACTCCTTTTAAATTATATAAATGCTAAATGGGTTTTTATTAAGAATTATCTCATTTGCTCTGAGTTTTGGATATAGATTTTTTATATTATAAAGCATGTCTTTGATAGTATAGGAGGTTCAATGATTAAGTATAAAAAAAGAGGAAAGGGGAGAGCTGTTTCCCCTTCTTAATTTTTTTCCGAACGGAATTAACCCTTGAAAATATAAGGCTTTAATGTACAATTAGTATTTGTAGCCTGTGAGCTCAATGCCATCAGTTTAACTGGGCAGTATTCTTTATTATGTTTGAGACTTCCCCGTTTTAACATAAAAACAAATTAGATTAGTAAAATTATGCTATTAAAAATTAACTTTCGTCTGCATAATATTTTAGTTAAATAACTTAATTGACAGTTTTTTGCTTTTTAAAGTAAAATTATTACAATTAGTAGCAATATAATTAGCAATACTATATTATATAATTTTTAGCATACTTTTTTTATATTTTTCATCTGCGAAAAATAATTATAATTTGCACTGAAACTGATAAAAATGTTCGAAAACGATTCACTTAGCAGAGTGAAAAGGGAAATTCGAATACATTCCAAAATTTATTTAATAATATTTTTAAGACTCACATTAAGATACTTTTAATGCATTATTCCTATTCCGCTGTGTATGTTTGAGGCTTTATGTTTCAGCATAAACAGCTGCAGCATTATCGCTTCTCCTGTTATTAATGTCCTGAGAAGCAGATTATAAAGAAACAATAATAATTAAATAATTTACATTACTTCAATAAACAAGCAGTATTGATTGCCATATTTAAACTCAGAAACTTTTAGATATATCCTTTATTTAGCATTAGTTTAATTATAAATCTATTTTTAAATTGATAAAATAACTCCATTGAAAATAAAAATTTTGTCTAAACGATCTTTACTTAAATAACTTAGCTAACATTCTTTTTACTTTTTTTAAATAAAACTAGCTGTTCTGCCCGGCGTTGCCCGGGTTCATCAAAAAATAGCAAGAAGGCTCTGTTGTAACAAGATCCAACGACGATGTATTTTCTGTTGTAATCATAACATTTCTTTTCATTCAATCTGTGAAGTCTCTGTTCTTCGTTCTCTTCATATAATTTTCTTTTCTTATACTCATCATTTCTGGACAATCGCTCTCGACGCTTTTCTTCTGATTCTTCGCTGAGAATCTTTCGATTTATTAATCTTTGCTTACTTAATCTTTCTCTTCTCTTTTCTTCAGTCTCATCGCTGAGAATCTTTCGATTTATTAATCTTTCGATTTATTAATCTTTGCTTACTTAATCTTTCTCTTCTCTTTTCTTCAGTCTCATTTTCTCTTCTTTTTCTATTCTGCTCTCTTTTCTTCGCCAGTCTTTCTTCTCGGTGTTCTGGGGTTTCGTTTGCATATCTTTTTTTATTGTTAATGAAGAGGTCTTCCATTTGTTCTTCCATCTGTTCTTCTTTCTGTTCTTCCATCTGTTCTTCCATTTGTTCTTCCATTTGTTCTTCCATTTGTTCTTCCATTTGTTCTTCCATTTGTTCTTCAATTATATTCGACGATTCACTGTTTGAGAGCCTATCTGTCCTTTTATTTATAGAAGTTCAAAATGAAAAAAGATTTTCTTAGCAGACGATTTTTTGTGATAAATACATTATCTGTTTTATATTTCTTCTGCGTTTACCTAAGCTGTGTAAAATCTCTATAAATAAAAGGAATAGAGGATGAGAGCCTATCTGTGCCTCAATTAATTATCCAATTAATTATCCTCGGAATTCCTTTTATTTATAGAGATTTAATTAAACAAATATTATTCACATTTTAGAAATTTGAAATTTGAATAATTATTTTGTTTCGCTAAACAGATAGAGTGAAATTTAAAACAGCTAAGTCATGGCTGTCCCGTGAACAAAAAAGTGGATGGAAATGACTTCTTGCGAAAATGCGTTTTCACTTATACGTTTCTTCGCATTCTTGAAAATTTTTGTGATGGTTAATCAAATTAATTGTTAACAAATAACATGTTTAAACTTCTCATAATTTTTTTTTAATTTAATATAAATTTTTTTAAGTGATAATTTAAAGTTGTTGTAACTGGAAAATCCGACCTCGAAAATCTCGAAAATGATTTGTAAAAATTTAATTGTTTTTAAATTAAATAAACAAAAATATATAAGATTTAATTTTGATTCAGCATTTTGAAAAATATTAATTTGAATGAAATTATAAAATACTTAATTTGGGAAAAAATTATGTAACTTTTTTTAATCATATCTTTAAAAGTATTTTTTTTTAATTTGCTGAATTAAAAATTAAAGTTAGACATTTGAAAAAGGCATGTTCCAAGGTTGAACAAGCTACCTTTAACGGTTCTTGACTTATAACATTTTAAACACAAGAAATAGAGAAAAATCGCATCATGAAGCAAAACGCAGTTTCACGTCAAGTCATTGAATTATCAAGTCATTATTCTGACAATAATTGCTTTGAAAGCTAGATTTTGCAAAATAAATAAATAAATAAATAAATAAAAATAAATAATAATAATAATAATAATTTTTGTTACAGTTAAAATATACGAGGGGGAATCCGAAAAAAAAGATTCCCCTGTTGATTATTTCAGAATTGTGTATGAAAGTCAGAAAATAGAATGAGACATGAAAGATACGACATATCTTTATTTTTTTATATAATTACTGATCATTTTAAGACATTTGTCATAATCCTTGATAAGCTTCAAAAAGCACTGAAGGAAAAACTCAGGGCTTTGAATATGAAAGAGTCATTTAACGACTTGTCCATATGCAAAGCCATGATGTTTTTCTGGAGAGCTTTCTGCAGCTTATCAAGGATTATGACAAATGTCTCAAAATGCTCGATAATTATGTTGACAAATAAAGCTGTGTCTTACCTTTAATGTCTCATTCTATTTTCTGACTTTCATACACATTTCTGAAATAATCAACAGGGAAAACATATTTTCGGATTCCCCCTCGTAAGTGTGATTTAAACGTCATTTTAAGTCAAAAATAATAACAATAATAATAATAATAATAATAATGCATTTTGGGGAGGCGGAGGGAGGAATTTGAATATTTTTGAGTCCTAGATTTTATTAAATCTAAAATCTTACTATTTATTTATTAAGTGTATACTACAAATAACTTAATAACAGCTTTTAATATTCACTTTACTACTCGTTTTTCTTTGAAATTTAATGTCGTAGCAAACACAAATATATTTTCCAACTTTCCCTTTGTTTGCAAACCAAATATATTTCATTATCACAAAACACAGTGTTTAATATAAGGATTGTAAGACAACAAATCAAATACGAGTTCCATATGCGAAATCTCATGTAGAAATATTCTTTAATTGTGTGTTTGTTTTTAAGATTTGATTTAATAACTGTACAGAAATTTAATTTCCGAGTAGAAAGTGCCCGGTATGATTTGTCCTATTAGCTTTTTATAAATATTTTTCATATTATATTGTGTTGGATTAAACCAATATTAGTAAATTGAAACTTGAATTACTTTTTGAAAATTTAAAATCTGAAGAATTATCTTGTTTAGCTAAACAAACATAGTGGATATTTAAAGCAAGAAATATTTAAAATAAACTAAGCCTGTGATGTAGTTCAAATTTCATTTACGTGAAAGTTTTATTATTTTTATTATTATTATTTTCTTTTTTGATAGGAATAGTATTATTATATTTTTATATTTTTCAAAATTAAAATTTTCAAATGTCATTAAATGGGATTTTTCGGTTCTTATTTATTAGTTGTTCATTGATTTTATGCATTCTTTTTTTTAAATACTTAACGTGTGAATACTGCAATCATATCAAAGTGTTCGAAATTATATAGCTATATTAATCATGTAGATAACGAAAAATATGTAGATAGATGAAAATGTAATTATTACAAAGGTTTCCCCTTAATTATGATAGGGTTAGCTACCAATATATCCACCGAAATTCGAAAATAATAAATGAAATGCAAATCATTCTATGTGTATGTAGAAATTCTTATTTTCAGTAAAAAAAAAAAAAAAAAAAAAAAAAAAAAAAAAAAAAAATTGCTATTTTGTAAGCATTATTAGTTATTATGTGGTACCCTGCATTCTCAGGTCTATATTATAGAGAACCAAATTATTATTTTTATTATTACTAGACGGTTGCCCGCCCTCAGTAGCCCGAAGACTATCTGAATGCCAGTTCTACAACCCCACACATTCACGTTTCTGTGCCATGTCTCGTCAGTTTCCGGCAGATATGTTTGATCGGTGTTCTGGGGTTTCGTTTGCATATCTTTTTTTATTGTTAATGAAGAGGTCTTCCATTTGTTCTTCCATCTGTTCTTCTTTCTGTTCTTCCATCTGTTCTTCCATTTGTTCTTCCATTTGTTCTTCCATTTGTTCTTCCATTTGTTCTTCAATTATATTCGACGATTCACTGTTTGAGAGCCTATCTGTCCTTTTATTTATAGAGTTCAAAATGAAAAAAGATTTTCTTAGCAGACGATTTTTTGTGATAAATACATTATCTGTTTTATATTTCTTCTGCGTTTACCTAAGCTGTGTAAAATCTCTATAAATAAAAGGAATAGAGGATGAGAGCCTATCTGTGCCTCAATTATCCTCAGAATTCCTTTTATATATATAGATTATTGAAGCATAATTTTTGAAATTCTTTCATCTGAGAAAAATAATTTTATTTTATACCTAAACTGTTTAAAAATGTTTGAAAACGATTCTCTTTGAAACGTAGAAAGAGAAATTCGAATGCATTCCAGCATTTTTTTTTTTTTTTTTTTTTTTTTTTTTATAATACTTTTATGACTTACATTAAAATACTTTTAATGTTTTATTCCTATTCCACTATTTACGTTGGAGACTTCAACGTTTCAGCATAAACAACTACAGCTTTTATCGCTTCGTCCCTTACTCATAGCCTTAGGAAGCAGATTATAAAGAAATATAGTTTATTTTTATAAACAGTTAAATAGTTTATTGTTTTTAAACATGGAGTGATAGTCATATTTAAACTTAGAAGCCTTTCAGATGATATTCTTTATTTAGCATTAGTTTAATTATAAATTTCATTTTTAGATTAATAAAATTGCTTCTTAAAAAATTAAACTTTCGTCAACTAAATCTCTAGTTAAATATTTCAGCTGACTTTTTTTTCTGCTTTTTAAAGTAAAATTATTATAATTATTAATAATTACTAATAATACATTATATATATATATCTATATATAATCCAACATTTTATATCTTCCATCTGAGAAAAATAAATTCACTCCTACAGAAGCTGTTAAAAATATTCGAAAACGATTCTCTCAGAAACGTGGAAAGAGGAATTCAAATACATTCCAACATTTATTTAATAATACTTTTATGACTCACATTAAAATACTTTTAATACATTATTCCTATTCCGCTATTTACGTTTGAGACTTCAACGTTTCAGCATAAACAACTGCAGCTCTTTATCGCTTCGCCCGTTATTAATGGCCTGAAAAGCAGATTTACAAAACCCGCTCACGCGACAATTTCAATCCAAAACAAATCTAACAATAGCTGAGGCCTCCTCTCTCTTCTTGTTGATCCAGCGCTACCTTAGCACGCTAATTGTCCTGTGGTACCCCACTACGCCCCTATAAATCGCTTTTTCCCGCCCCCCAGTACCCGATATCCTGTCTAGGTTTCGGAAACGCTGTTGGTTCTTTCTATTTTTCCCAACTCACTTAAACTCCGCCCCCGATGGGACGAACGGATAAGTCTCCGACCAATCTCGGAGAGGGGAAAAAAGAAACTCCGTGAATGACGGGCCGGGCCTTTAGGGACCGATTTACCTTGTCAACACTGTCATCATGCCGACACCGGTTTCGGGTCATATCACAAAAACGGAATTGTGACAAGGTGTTGTTTTGATAAGTTTATTGAGAAGATAAAAAAGCCACGTTTCTGTTTTTCCACTGATTATAATTCACAGATAACTTTATCGCGATGATATCGATTTGATTTTTTGTTAATTAACTTGTTTGGAACTAATGAATTTTCAGTATGAAAATGTCTGTGTGTACAACGAGTAATAAGCCTAGTAGTTTTTCTGTTCGTGATATACTAGACTTACCTGAGACTAAATCTCCTTGCAGTGTGATCACAAATCAACCTGTTTCGACGGGATCTTTACCGACAGTGACGACACCGATTGAAGGACTGTCCGACTGTCCACTACCTTACGGTACAAGTCCAGTGAACTACAGTGGAATTTTTTCTGACCATTTCCCACGGTTCTTACCTAGCACAACAGAGGATTTATCTGCATATTCAAATTCATGTAAGTAGTTAACTTTATTAATTATTTCTTTTTAAAAAATAATAATGCTGTTGGACTTTGTTTTAATGAGGATAAAGAGATCAAAGCAATGAATTATTTTAACAGAGCTCCTTCAATAGCCTGTAATACATTTCAATATCAGAAAAATGAAGAGGGAAAGTTTATCAAAATAACAAATAAAAAATATTTCTAGTCTTTGTTCCTAATTCAGTTGCGAAAAACTTAATATATACATTAAAATTTCTCAATTATGTAGTTATAAATCAAAAAAAAAAAAAAAAAAAAAAAAAAAAAAAAAAACCTCTGAGAGAAATTAAAAAACAAATTTAGCCATTATTTTTTTAAATTAAGTTTATTAAGATGTTGCTTTTTAAACTTATATACTATTAGATTTATTTCATATCGTTTGAAAGTTAAATTAAAAAAAAAAAAATTGGTTACCTGTAAAGTCGGTATACGGGCGAAAGTTTTACGTGACAACGACTTTGAGTTGTAAAATAATTTTAATGTGAATATTCATTCGTATAGTAGGAAGAAGGATGAAATAATTGTGGGACCATTTTCTGAACGTGAATGTGAATTCGCTGCAAGGAAGGGGCGGTGATATTAACAAAATTTTATTTTTACCTTTACACATACATACGTATTTATATACAAATATACATACAATAACTTGCAATACACTGTGTTTGTTAAACACATTTTACTTCATGTTTATTGATGTCAAATATTGAATTTTGTAAACAGCATATTAAAGAATTTTTCAATGAGCAGAATATAACTAAAGTAAAATGGCTTTCACTAATCACATATCATTAGTTTTCCATAATATACCACCGAATTACGAAATAAACTACACTTATTTTCTTTGTACTTTATACTAATAACTAATACATAACGTATTTCGTCTTAGTTTGATACTATCTAAAATTCCTATTAAGCACCGCCCCTTCCTTGCAGCGAATTCACATTCACGTTCAGAAAATGGTCCCACAAGTGACCGGAAAAAGTTAAGAGAAAAGTGAGCGCGTATCGTGAGCGGAGCGTAACGTAACGTAACGCAGTTTCTTGAAGTGTCTCCCGGCAAACCAATTTACAAGACGTTGTCACGTCAAAAAAAAAAAAAAAAAAAAAAAAAAAAAAAAAACTTGTTTATTTTGATGAAATGAAATTGAATCAATTTAGACCACTGATTTCAGAAAAGATTTTCTTCAAAGTATTTCAATTGTTTCCAATAAAAACGTATAGAACAAGCAATACTCAACATATACTTTGCTGAAAAAAATTAATTAAAACTGACTAATTTTTTGTAACTTTACAATTTTTTGTAACAATTATATCAATGATTTTTTTTTTTTTTGGGGGGGGGGGAATTTACTAAAATATAAATAACACAAACTATTTTTTTTTCTTTTGCTCGTTAAACAAATTTTCTCATTATACTCAAGCCCGCAATAAACAAGTTCGATTGTATCCAAAGTTACTTTTCAAAATTTTCATTTTAATTTTTAAATATAATGTGAAAGTGCGAATTAAAAATGTTATATGAATTAAATATTTTGAAACAATTGGAAAATAATATTTTTAATGAATCAATGTTGTACATTAAAGGGAAAAAAATATATGTGTTTATTTGTTTTGAGTACCGTCTTCAAATACTTCACAGCAATTAACTACAATTTTGTTGACATATTCAGGAATAAACCGATTAAGGTTAAGAGTTTTTTCGAAGTTAACTACTATTAATTAACTGAAAAATTATTCCGAAACCCTTTTATTTAGATTAAGATAAGCCCAAGTTATTCCGTTGTCCTCCTATATATATATTGAATTGAAACATTAAATGATTATTTTTTTCCTTTCTCTTTCTTTCTTTCTTTTTTTTATTGACGAAATCTTATATCACAAATTTCCTTTTTCATTAGATAGCACGAGTATAGGTCAGTAGTTTAATAAGTTTTCATAAAGGTCATTAGTATGGTAAAGTTTTCAAACTTTATAACATAAAGTTTTATTAAGTTAAGATTTAAAGTTAAGTTGTTAAACATTACATAAAGTTTACATGTTTAAGTTAGGTTGAAACATAATTGTAGCAAATCAAAAGTGTGGAGAAAAAAAATCTATTTTATTGCGTAATTCAGATTTTTGTTTTTTTCTTTAGAAAATTGTTGAGAAACTTTCATTTACTTTGATATGTATTCAATGATTTTTTTTTTTTTTTTAAATAAATATAAATAAATAAATATAAATATGACGGAATGGAAATTTCGCCTTGCTTTTAACATAAAATGAATAATATGAACTTTAAAATGTTCATGCTTACTTAAAAGGCGATTAAAACAATCAAATACAGATGTTAAAAAGTTAATTTTATTTAAAATCTTAGTATTTTCAAAACCTTTTCCAAACAGGTTCTTCCTCAGAGAATATTTTCTTTTATAAATAATGATTTTTTTTTCTTTTATACCAATAATTCAAATTTTCTAGACAAACATTGCAACATTTATTATATGAGGTAGCTATGACTTGTTAATTTGTTTCATATTTGAGTTCAGTAAAACTTAAACACAACACAATAAAGAAAAATGTTAAATGGTTAATTTTAAAACAATTATTTGTAAAAGCATTGCTTATAATAATAAAAAAGAAAAAAAATCCCCTGAAACATTGAAAAGGTTCTTACTTTTCAAACTTAAACATAATGGAATAAAATGATAATAATAAATAAATAAATAAATAAATAAATAAATAAGAATAAAGACAACTTTTTTCTGGAGACTTTTTAATAATGTGAGAGTAAATTGTTTAGTAGCTTTATTAACCACCTGGCCGACGAGCAAAGGGACAAATTATAATGTTGTCTTCACAATAATTTACTTAAAATACTAAAAAAATGTTTTTTTCCATCATGAAATAAAAAATTTATTACGTATAAACATATAAGCCTTGAGAGTATTAGTAATTGTAACTTAATTTATTAAAACTGGATTGCTTCTGTAGAATTATATTACTTTAAATAAATCTTCTATTGCCTTGAAACCTATGGCTTAGTGAACGGTTATAACAATCGGTTCCTTAAAGGAAATTCAATCATATTTATTTTCTTTTATTACAAACTGCTAAAATCTTATAGACAAACTAGACATATCTTGTATTCTTCTTTAAGTGTAAGATAATTATATTTTATTTGAAATTTCTGAAATTTCAAGTCTGTAAAGATAAAATGAAGCAAAACTTTAGTTTGACATTTAATATAAAGCAAATGATTAATTTCAATAGAGATATTTTAAAATGTTTTAAAAACAATTTGAGAATAAAATGTTTTCTGGTGTTAAGCATGACTGAGAAAAAAAAATGCAAAATTGTTCTGAAATCCTTTTCTATGTAAAGCAAGATAAGAGAACGTGGTTCAATAGCCCTTCTTTATTAAATGTAAATTCAATGCATTATTTTTTTATTGTTATTTTAAATTGCTAGGATCTAATAAATAAGATTTACATTCTTTAATAGATATGATAAGTAGACTGTTTGACTTTTTTATGTGTTTAGTCTAATGTCAAATCAGTCCAACTGTACAATTCAAACATAAAGAAAATAGATTAATTTAAATATTTTGAAAGACTTTAAAAACTATATACAAAAATAACTTTTACAAAATTAAATATGATTGAGTACTATAAAAGGAAAACATTTTTATATAGAGTGTTAAAATAAAAAATTCTGATCAACATAAAAGTTTTAAGAGTTTTTAGCTCATCAGTATCATTCTATATTATGAAATTATATTCAGTGAGCTCTATCTTTCTTGTTACAAATTAAAATAATTTTCAGCAATAGCATTTATAAAGTTTGTATTATCTTTTGTAGATTAATCATGTTTCAGTTCAGTGAAATATAAAAATATTCTGGTCAATAAGAGCAAAAATACCTCACTAGGGATAATAAAAAGATGATAAATTTCACTAAAATAACTTTTGTCTGTCACAATATAACCCGCTCTCTCCCCCCTCCCTCTCCAAAATTAATAAATAAGATAAATAATAAAAATGACAACAGATATATAAATTTAAAAAAAAAAATGCATGAGCCCCCGATTTTAAACTTCTAGATTATTTAATATTTGTAATCATACAGTAAATCAAACTAATTAAAATATAAGTTTGAAATTTAGCGAATTAAAACATCCTTAACGACTTGTGTTGCGTGACCTACGGCTTTTGATTTAAAAGTCAGAAAAGAGAAAGGGGAAATAATCATTTGGTGGAGTTGGTGATTAGTGTGTGTGTCGGGGGGGGGGGGGGGGGTATTGGAGAAAAGAAAAGCTGTAAACTAAAGACATTTTCTTAATACATTTTTCAATGTAAAGCATGAATAAAGATTAATCTATTTTAATTTTAATTAATATAATATATTATTTAGAGACCAAATTAAATGTGTGATAAATAACGATATTTGCGTATTTAATTTCTCTCCATCAAAAATTTGCCTATTGAAATTTTAAAAATGCTTTTAAATTCTTTTTAAATTAGAATTTTGAGCATATCTTACATTTAAATTCAAGTTATCGTATTTTATACATTGAAACACTAAGTGTTACAAGCATATTTAGAATTATTTTAAATTGCATAGTTGAATGTATAATTATATAAAAAACTTTCATTAAAACTTTTTCATTTCACTAAAACTTTTATTAATATATATAAAAAACTTTTTGAATAATTAAAACCTTTGAAACAGATGATATTGACCATATAAATTGAAATAACTATAATTTTTTGAAAAAATTACCTATAGAGCAGATATATCATTTAGATAATCTACAACTTATACCCCATTTTTTGGCATTATACATATTTTGTAATAATTAATACATATTTAGACTAAATTTAGAAATATATCTATTAATTTACAGATAATATGTGTGCCTTAAATAGATGACATTGTCAAAACATCAATAAGTTAAGTCTGCAGAAACAGTATCTAAGAATAGTAAAATTCCTGTAACACCTGTAAATTTTAATAATTTCAATATTATATTTCGAAATAATAAAGATGCAGCAGTCTTTAGAAATTTTTTAGAAGGTACATTAAATAAGTATTTAACTAATGCATGTTTATACAAAATTAAAATAAGCTTTTTTTTTTTTTTTTTTTTTTTTTTTTCCTATTTTGGACAATATATTTGCATTTAGCAAATGAGTTGAAAAATAAGGGGGCTTGTGAAAACATATGGCTGAATACCTGATTTGATTACCTGCTGAATAATGATTATTAACAAAGCACAGCCTGAAGGGTTTGAAACCAGAAAACTCATTGATATATAAGAAGTTATTAATTTTATTTTTTTTATATAAAGGGGGGGTTTTTGTTTTTCTTTATATGACAATAAAAACTGCTATGCATTTGACCAGTGACATTAATGAGGATTTAAAGAAATTAGTGTAGAAAAAAACCCTCCAGTACTGTGATGTCAAAAACTCATTGGAATATAAGTTGTTCATTTTTTTTTATTATTATTATTTTTTATAAAGAATAAACAGATCCTTTTTTTTTTCTTTTTTGCTTGAATATATGACCATAAAAACTATCATGCACTTAATTACAGACATTAATGAGGATAAAAATTAATTAGTGCTTTAAAAAAGTAACTAATTATTTGAAATACTGTGCTACCGAAAGCTAATCGGAATATAATAAGCTATTCATTTTATTTTTATTTTTTTATTAAAGGTAAGACTGATTTCCCCCCCCCCCTTAAATATCCATAAAATCTATCGTAAATTTAGTTGCAGACATTTGTTAGGATAAAAGAAATTATTGTAAAAAATGGAACCAATTACAGTGCTGTAATGCTGAAAATACATCAGAATATAAGAATTTATTCATTTTATTATTTTTCTTAATATAAAAAGAAGACTATTTTTTTTCTTGAATATTTGACAGTAAAAACTGTCATGAATATACTTAGTGACAGTAATGAGGATTAAACGGAATTAGTATAGATTGAAAAAAAAAATTCAAAACTATGATGCCAAAAAATTATTGGAATATAAATTATTAATTTAATTTAATTTAATTATTTATTTATTTATAAAAAAAATGCTGATCTTTTTTTTTTTTTTTTTTTTTTTTTTTTCTTGACTATTTGATTATAAAAACTATCAAACATTTATTTACAAAAACTAATTTTAATGAGGGTGAAAAGGAATTGATGTAAACAAACAAACAAAAAAAAATAATTTATTAATTAAAATACTGTGCTGCCGAAAGCTAATTAGAATACAAGAAGTTATTCATTTTATTTTGTTTTATTTTATTTATTTATTTTTCTGGAAAAGAAAGGCTGATTGTTTCCTGTTAAATACTAATAAAATCTATCATATATTTAGTTACAGACATTAGTTAAGATAAACGAAATCGGTGTAAAAACTAGAATCAATCCAATACTGTAATGCTGAAGACACGTCGTAATATACTGATTTATTCATTTAAAATTTATTTATATAAAAGGAAGACTGATTTTTTTTTTTTATATGACCATAATAACCATTTTGCATTTAGTTACTGAGATTAATGGGGATAAAACTAAAATGGTATTTAACAAAATAATAATAATAATAATAATAATAATAATAATAATAATAATAATAATAATAATAATAATAATAATAATAATAATAATAATAATAATAATAATAATCAAATACTGTAATGCTGCTAAAAAATCATCAGAATATAATAACTTATATTTCTTAAGCTTCTTTTTCTCTAAATATTGTAAAACATAATTTTATTCAAAATAAGTCTGCGTTATTAATATTGCGGGAACTCTGCAAAACAATTAAAATAAAAGTAAGTGTATAAGTTTTATATTTCACACTTTTTATCATTTCTGTTAAAATTTATTGCTGAGACTGCTAAAATTCATTATTTTAACATTTTGTTTAAAAGTGATTGACATTTTCCGGCACACTGTACATAGTCCGGGATACCTAATTTTAATTCCAAACTTGCAAACGGCACTAATAATATTTTAATAAAATTTTGCTTTTGCAGTGAAAGCTTTAATTAAGAGCTTCTTAATTTTTCAAAAAGTTGTTTCAAAATTCCAGTATCAGTCGATAATTTCTTATTTTACTAACAGAATTTCTCAAGCCGGAAAGGGTTAAACTCATATGAATAGAATTACTTAATCTTGTAATTAAATTAATTAATCTTGTAAACTATTTTTAGTATAAAAAATGCAATAAATTTTCATATAAATGATATAAAGTTAATTTAGTAGGTTGATGCGCTTTCTTTAACTTGTATTAGATTTTTGTTCAATTTCAAATTATGTTTTTAATAATTACTTTGAAGGAAAAAAATACATACAGAATTTCTACTAAACACAAAACCTTTGCTCTTTAGAAAGTCGTTAGGACCTTTATTAGATTAGTCCTTTATAAGATTAGTCCTTTCTGTTTTAATCGAGGAAGGAAGAAGGATTTTAGAAGGATAAAAATTACGAATTTAAGTATGAAATCCTTCTTTCTTTCGCTGATAATTTCAAACTTTTTCGATGGATTAATTTTAATTTCACAAACAAACTAAATTGAATTTAATGTCACCATATATATTTTCAGTGTATTTCTTTTGCCATTTTAATTCCGTGCGTTTCTGAAAAATTGTAAAATTTACAGGTGGGTCAATCAGTATTGTCGCAACTTAACTTATCGGACTTTTGTTCTTCTTAAAAAACTTGTCGTAAAAAAATTGCATTGAAAGAAAAAACGCATATAAAATTTCTACTAAATAAGAAACTTTTGCACTTTAGAAATTTATTAGGAAAAGATTAATCCTTTCTTAGAGAAAAGCGAAAGATTTTAAAATGTTAATGATTAAAAATTGGAATATGAAATCCCTTTATTTCGCTGGTATAACTTTAAACTCTTTCATTGGATTATTTTAACATCAGACAAACCAAACTGAATTAAATAAAACTATATTATGTTTTCATTGCATTTATTTCGCCATTTTAATTCTTTGCATTTCGACAATATTGCGAAAGTTATAGGTGTTGTCAATTTAACTTATGCTTATTTTTGTTTTACTTAAAAGTTTAACTTTAAAAAAAATAAATTGAAAGAAAAAGTTCATATAGAACTTTAATTAAATACGAAGCTTTTGCACTTTAGAAATTCATTAGAAAATTAATAACTCCATTTTGTTTCATAGGAGAAGTTAGAAAGAATTCAGAATGGTAAAGATTACAAATTTGAATATGAAGTCCCTTTTTTTTTCTCTAATAATTTGAAACTCTTTCGATAGGATTAATTTTAATTTCTTAAACAAAATAAACTTAATTAAATGCTACCATATATGTTTTCGTGGCATTTCTTTTCCCATTTTAATTCCGTGTATTTCTATGCAAATTACTTTAGACGTGTGTCAATCAATGTTGTCAATTTTACGTATGCAAATTTTTGTTCTGGCTTCAAAAAAAAAAAAAAAAAAAAAAAAAAAAATGTAAAAAGTTGTATTGAAAGAAAAAAAATGGCATATAAAATTTCAACAAAATAGAAAACCTTTGCACTTTAGAAATTCATTACGGAAAGATTAGGACTTTCTGTTCAGAGAAAAGGATTTTAGAACGGTAAAGATTACAAATTTGAATACCAAATCCTGCTTTCTTTCGCTGATAACTTTAAACTCTTTTGGTGGATTAATTCATATTTCATAAACAAACTAAATTGAATTTAATGCTTACTATATGCACTGTAAAATATTCAGAGAGCAGATTTCAGTAGAGATTCCATAAAAAAAATACGCACTTTATTTCTATATCAACGGACTTTGCTATTATAAATAATGGATTTTGCCTATAAAATATGAAAATTTACGGTAGTTGACCATTTATGAGAAAGAAGAGACATTTGTCGTAAATTTACTGGATAATTCACGGGAAAGTACCGTCAATTTTATTTAGTTATTTATTTTAGAGTGTATGTTTTTGGTGCTTTTTTTTTCTTTTTTCCATTTTGATTCCGTGGAAATTTACGAAATTTCAAATTTTACAGGTGTGTCAATCAATGTTGTTAATTTAGCAGAAAACTATTACAATTTTTTATAGCAGGAAACTACCACAATTTCTGGAACGCAATATACGACTTATTTAAAGACAGATAAACAGGCTTAATATAGCTATTCGAAAATAGTGGTATATATATATTAATTAAAATATCCACTAAATTGACAATGCTAGTGCAAACGATTTTCAAGCACAGTTTTGAAATAGGAACGAAAGTATTACATTCACTTTTACTTTCATAATTATTTTATAATATAGCAAACAACAAGTTTATTAAATACAATTTAATAAAGATTTTTTAATTCAAATTTTAACTAAACTTTTACATTAAAATCCTTGAGGGTACTGAAATTCGATAATCATAAGTCACAGACGAAATTCCCTCTCTTGAACTTGTGAACTTAGAAAAAAGTTTGATAATGTGTGATTTAAAGAAGATTTGTAAAATTAATAATAGAAAGTTTAGTATTCAACGACAAAAAGTATTTTAAAGTTTAACCACACAAAAACACAGAGACAGCTAAAGCTAGAAAAATATTTAGAGTAAAATTGACAAATTTATGAATGAAGAATATGTGATGGGTGTTATTTAAAAATCCTTTAAAAGTAGACAAAAGAATTCCGTAGAAATTTCATAAAATTCAGATATGTAACACTCGTCAATTAAATATTTTATTAAAATGAAATTATGTATTTATTAGTGCTCATCAATGTAGAATACGTGAGAATTAACCATTAAATTTTAGAAATGTAAATTCTTAAATATTAAATGATTTATAAATATTAAATGGCAAATGGCAACTCATATGAAACAAGTTTTATTCAGCATATTTAATGAGAAAAACTTTATAAAACAATAAATTTAGCGAAAGAAAACTTGCTCATTTTAATTAATAAAGCAATTATAATTTTAATTGAAACACACCGATGTTCAATTTAAATCAAAAATCTCTTTTGGATAACATAAATTTGAATTAGAATTTAAATTTGGTCTAGAAATAACAATAATTTGATAATAACAAGGTTAGATAAAATTACTTTAAAAACCGACTTTTGAAGTTATTTACTAATCAGTTTCACAACGTTGTAATAAAATGCATTCGCTGATTTGCTTTATGTAATATTTTTCTCTGTAATCAATTTTAATAAATTTATTTTGAAAGAATAACAAAAAAATAATTTAAATTACGTGTCTGTTACCGAATTTCTTTTCACATTCTTCTTACAGGTATTGCAGGGCTCCCAAATGGTTCGCGAACTGAACATCAGAATTTTCTTAGAGAAATTTTCCTTTTAGATTTTTCTTGCAAATTGCCGACAAACTACCTTTGGAAGTTGATTCTAGCGCAAATTCTGTAGAAACGTATCATAAAATTTTCTATCAAAAAATTCTGATGTTCAGTTCGCGGACCATTTGGGAGCTCTGGTATTGGAATTTTTATTTCTATGAATTTTCTAATCTTATAAAAATGACAACATAATAATTTTTTTCATCTAATTGAAATAATAATAATAATAATAATAATAATAATAATAATAATAATAATAATAATAATAATAATAATAATAATAATAATAATAATAATAATAATACTTTTTTCGTCATCTTTCTTGTCATAACCATACAAGAAAAAAGAATGGAGTAAATTTTGTGCAATGAATAAAGTATTTTAGATACTTTCATAAAATACTGTCACCATGAAGCAAACTAAAATAGTCAATATTTGGAATTTACAGAGGAACGTTAAAAGAGTGATTAATATTAAAAAGAATTAAAATAATACTAATAAAAAATAAGTAAATAAATAAATTACTTAATTAAAAGTATTGCATAAGTTAATTAAAAATGACAGATTGATTAAAAAGCTTTTATCTATTTTTATATATTGCAGTAAAAGTATAATAAAATAACTTGAAACTTATGGTTAGAAAATGTAATTCATTAATGTATAATATAATAATGAAATCTCCAGGAGGGGAGGGGGAGATAAGTTAAAAAGTTGCATTTTTTAAAAATTCATCATAAGGAAACTTAATGTAAAACTTTAAAAAGTACTCAATAGAAACTTCATCTGATATATAGCTTGATTATTTAATGTTTTTAAAGTTTTCAATTTATTTTCTTTGTGAAATAATTTTAATAACATAAATATCATATTCTGAAATAAAAAAATAACTAAAAAGTAGACAAATTCAGAATCAGTTTGCATTTTTGATGAAAACAAGACGGATATACTACAGTTTTCAATTACAATACTCTTCTCATATATTTTCACAAAATAATTAAATTAAATTAGTGGTTTTTTAAAAAGAATTCTTATTTAATTAGGCAGTATTCGATGCGGGCAATTTCTATGGTCTAATTAGTTCCCCCTCACGAAAATCCGTTTAAACCACACAGTCGTTCACAAAATTCCTTTAATAATAATAATACAGGTTCCTTTACAAAACCTATCTTAATAAAATAGGACCCTTCACAAAATTCCGTTTATAAAAACATACTCTTTTTTAATTATTTTTATACACTAACTAAGTTTATCAGAAAAGGGGAAATGCAAAAAGGACTTTAAGAAGTTACTTGGTTGAATTTTACGAATTATCTTGACTGGTTCGAATTTGAACAGTTGGATTATACTTTACTTGATACATAGTGTTAGTTTTCACAACACGTTAAAAAAATAATAATAAAGTTTTCTTTCACAAAATTTAACCATTGAAAAAAAAAAAAAAAAAAAAAAAGAGAAAGAAAATGAAAGAAATACAAACTCGTATCGACCCATTTTAAAATTCAGTATTTTATAAATCATTGGTATTTTGCAATAATTGTTAAAATGCTATTGCAGATTTTATATAACATAGATAATAATAGCTTATTATTGTGTATTGAAAGGTTACATGCATCTGAATAAAAATATGCTTTAACATATTAAAGTCAAGCTCTCCAGTTCTGAGAGCATGTATAACAATTATTTATTGAGACTGTGGCATAGGAATTATCCAGAACCCATCGTGTTTCGAGACGCAAATGTGCCCATTTATGCTTAATACGCGATAGTTTATTTGAAAAGTTGTACTAGAGGTAAAGAATCCGATAATTGTATTCCTCCATTAACGATATTAATGATAATAATAAAATATTTTTTATGACTTTATTTACTTTTATTTTGGTTCTTCTTGCTGCAAAATTCAGAAAAGTGTACATTCTTGATAAATGTATTACAACTACAAAACAGCAGAAAGTTTTTATAGGAACATGTGTATTTATTTGCCTCCATTTTTAGAGGTCTTTATTTCATTTTTTAAAGAAGAATATATTTATATGACGCTGAGGCATTTGAATTATTTGTTATTTTCAAATTTTAATTGTCACAATTTTTTTTATTATTACAATGATTCAAAGTATTGCACTAAGGAAGAATAAAAAATAAGACGAAATATGAAGTAGTTCTCCTTTTTAATGAAAATTTATTTAATTATCTACATTTTGAAGTTTTTCTATTTAAATAAAAAAAAAAGATATTAATTTAAAATAAGACTAAATGTTGATTTCCAAAAATTTTGGAATTTTAATTAAAAGTGTTTTTACTTTGTTAATTAATGTATTATTTATATTTTACTCAAATGCAAAACAATAGAAAGTTTTTCGCGGAATGACTTGTCATTTTTACATGTTAATGCTAAGACAAAGAAAAAGATGCTTAAACGGCTAAATAAATAGTAAATAATAATAACGATAATAACAATAATAAACAGGTGTATAAGTAATATTTCAAAATAATAGCTATAAAAATAAGCACCCCCCCCCCTCCCCCAAGATCACTCACAATCTGAAGAAAAAGGGAATTATCGATTTTATGAAATTTACAAGAAATGTGAAGCATTAGAATTTTTAAATCGATAACCTGATCATGTTTAATAATTTGTGAAACCAAGTTCAATTTTTTAATAAGAAAACAATATAAATAAATTTTTTAAATAGTAAAAATAAATCAATTTTTATAATAAAAAGAAATTTTAATATAAAATATAGTTATTTATTAGCATAAATATTAAATATTTTTTGCATTAATTGAAAAAAAAATGGATATATTAACTAAAAATTTCATAAATTATTATTAATTTTATAGTAAGTATGCAATTATTTTCCTTTACAGAGAATTGTTTTTCTTCGTAATTGTTAAGTGTCTACAGTAGTTAAAATATAAAAAGGTAACAAAATAAAGTCAATAAAGTCATAAATGAAAATTATAAAGGAAAAACGTCGATTTAAAAGTAATCTTTTAAATTAAATGTCATCTTTGACATTTTGTTCAATTTTTGTCAATTCTATTATGTCTTTGTCTGTTTATTGTTACTTCTTCACCAACTGTATTAATAAATTCATACACTCAATTACACAATATCAATGATTTTAATTTAATAATTTTGTTCTGGATAAGCGTATTTTCTCGATGTGTAGTTTATATTATACTTTACAAATTATAAATCGTTATTGCCTGTTATTATACACAAACGATATAACGAAAATAACTCTGCTTTACGATGACAGCAAAATATTGATTTAAAAGCATCTGTTAATGGTGTATTCGAAAAAATATTTTTCCACTCTCAACAGCTCGAAATTTTCCGATACATTTTCAAACTTATTTTTAAAAGTAGAAACATGAAACTTGCTGGGGTGATTTTTGAAGTGATTCACAAGGTGCCGTGTGATTTCATTATTCGCCCAATTCATTGGAATTTGATTTATAAATATTTACTGTCTCAATATGACATTTTTTTTCGTTCCCAAATCTCCCGCTTCAGAAAATTCGGTTCAAAATGCCAACTTTAGCAGCCTCTTTTTGCAATATTTTCCGCATTTATAAAGAATTCGACAATCACAGCACGTTGTGTATTTTATAAATAAGATAATTCAGAGCAAAAATGAATTAAAAAAAAGTCCGTAAATAAGCAGTTTGGATTGGAAAACACCCTTAAATCAAATACAATTTTATTTCTAAGAATTTTATGACGCCTTCGCATGCTTAATGTCGACTTTCTATTAATTATATTAATTTATTCATACGCTTAATTACACAATGTTAAGGATTTTAAATTATTTGTTTTGATCAGGATAAATGATTTCTCTGGACGTGCATTGTTACTTCTTTATCAATTGTATTAATTGATTCACACACATAATAACAAAATGCCAATTGTTTTAATTAATTTATTTATTTTGATCAATATAAGCTTTCTGTTGATGTTTAGTAATATTTTTTATTTTACAAATTAATCCATTATTGCCAATATTACATGAGCAATATAACACAAATACCTCTGTTTCACGATTACCTCAAAATGCTGATTTAAGAGCATCAGTTAAATCAAATTGCATTTTGTTTCTGGGAATTTTATCATGTCTTTACCTGCTTAATGTAGACTCTTTATTAAATGTATTTATTCATTCATACACTTAATTACACAAGGTTAAGGATTTTAATTAATTAATTTATTTTTATCAGGATATTTTTTTTCCTCGATGTCTAGTTTATATTTCACTTTACAAATTATAAATCGTTATTGCCGGTAATAGATAAAATATGTAATGAAAATATCTCTGCTCCACAATAACATCAAAATATTGATTAAAAATATGTTTTGAATTAAATGTCATTTTATTTCTATGAATTTTATCACGTTTTTACCTACTTAATATCGACTCTGTATTATCTGTATTAATTTATTTACACATTTAATTACACAATGTCAATGGTTCTAATTAATTTATTTATTTTGATCAGGATAAGATGTTTCTGTGAATGTTTAATTTTATATTTTATTTTACAAATTAATTCATTATTGCCAATAATACATGAGTCATATAACGAAAACATCTATTCTTCACGATAACAGCAAAATATGGTTTAAAAGCATCTGTTAAATCAAATGTCATTTTAATTCCATGAATTCTATTGCAGTTATTGAAATCTATCATAAGTCATGAATTCTATCAAAGTCATACTGTATTAGTTGATTGACTCACTTAATCACACAATGTTAATGGTTTTAATTAATTAATTTTTAATAGGATGAATGCTTTCTCTAAATGTGTAAATTTTTTTTTTTTTTTTTTTTTTTTTTTTTTTTTTTTTTTTTTTTTTTTTTTTTTTTTACTTTACAAATTAATTTATTACTGCCAATAATACATGAATGACATTACGAAAACATATATCTGGTTTCACGATGACAGCAACAGATCTCCCGATGAAAGTTTATTTCGTCCCGTTTCAGAAAACTTTCTCGTCAACCTAGTCTTGCGTCCAATCGATTTCTTTGCTCTTATACGTTCGTTGTTTGTAAACAAAAATAATTAAATTTAGATTTTAAAATGTTATGAGAAAATAATAACATTCTTTTGCATTTTAAAAACGTTATGTTTTTATAAATTTAGTGATATTCATTTATCAATTTTTCTATTTATTGGAAAAATTAATATATATTTTTTAATGATCTTGAAAAAAAAATGTATCTTTTTAAAAAGTAATAATAATAATTAAATTCTAATAAATAAATTCTAATGATAATTAAATTTTTCAAAGTTTTATTTTTAATTTGATGCCAAAGATAAATTTATCTAGAGTTTTAATCTTGAATAAATACTTTAAATATAGCGATATTAATGATAATTTTTATATTTTTCAAATATGGCAAATATTTCAAATAAGGGCATATATTAAAATCTGTTGATAAAAAATTTTGATTTAAAATTTTGAAAGAATGTCGGATTCTGTATAACTTAAAGCTAAGTCTTATTTGATTCAGTAATTTAATTTCGCAAAACCTTTAGGAAAATTTAAAATGTAGATAATTATGAATTATTTTATAAATTAACAAAATGTGAAATTTAAGAAAATTTTTATTTTTTTCTGTTATATCAAACATGAATAAGATATTTAAAGTTATTATAATTCATGGATCTTATTTTATTATTTGCGATGTTTAACTTACTCTAAATGCAACAAAATTATTGAATTAATAATAAATAAAATAAAATAAAGTGTTGAAAATTTACTAATTTGATATGCATTCAATTTATCTAAAAAAATATATATTTTTAAATTTTTGCTTTGTAAGCATTATTTCGATATACAAATTTCAAAATTTTGAGTTTAAAATTATATTTACTCATTTAATTCGTATTATATATCTTACATTTTACTCAGTAAATTTATTGCTCGTTCACAAATATTTTTTTTTTTATTATTTATGTGCGTGAAAAAACACTGAATAGAATCACAGCTCAAAAAACTCAAGTTACAGTGTTGAAACAAAGATTATTTAAGAAATAAATAATAATTATAAGCTGAAAAAGAAAAAAAAAGTTAAATGTAATTGAAAATATCCTTCCATATTGTTATATTGATCTTGATAACAAAGTGGTTCTTAAATTGTTCGTACAAATCCTTTGAATTTAGTTTACGGTTTTCATAAGCCTGGAAATCAAGAGATAAAGCATAAATTTCTTTGGTTTTATTATTTATTTTTTAATATGTTTTAATATGTCTTGCTTTGCCAAAATAATACAAGGTTTGAAGAAAAAAGAATTCAATGATACGTTTTAATTATTTTTGATTATTTATTTATGTTCTTGAATGATTTGAATTAAGCCTCAGTTCAATGAGTTTAGATTACATTGTTGAAACAGAAATACTTAATAGAAATAGATACTTAATAATGAAATAACTCGCAAAAGCGAAAAAAAAAATTAGAAAAAAGATAAAGTTTATAAATATTAAAATATTTCTTTCCGTATCCTTATTTTGGTCTTGATAACAAAGTTGTTCTTGAATTGTTTGTACTAATTCTTTGAATTATGATCAGCGCTTTCATAAGACTAGAAGTAAAAAGATAAATCATGAAAATATTTTACTTTTATTGTTTAATTTTTGATGTATCTTTGTTATACAAAAGTAATATAAAATATATATAAAACTGTATGAAAATTTTAATTAATTAATTTATTTTTTGTAAGTTTGAATGCTATCAATTAAACTACAGTTTAATTAATTTATGTTACAATGCTGAAACAGAGATTACTTAATAATGACATAACAATTATAAGCAGAAAAAAATTATAAATGATAAACTGTTTCCTTCCATATTCTAATTTTGATCTTTATAACCAAACGGTTCTCAAATATTTTATACTAATCTTTTGAATTTTTATTAAATTGATTTGTAAAACTGGAAGTAAAAAAATTATAATCATGAAAATTTTACTTTTATTTCTTATTTATTTTTATGTTTTTGTTTTGCAAAAATAATGTACAAAAAGAAGAAAAAACGATTCAATGATAACCTTTTGTTATTTTGTTTGCGTGCTTGAACGCATTGAAACAAAACACAGTTCAAGTAAATTTAAATTGTAATGTTGAAACAGAGACTATACTTAATAATAAAATATCAATTATAAAGAGAAAAAGGAAAGAAAAAACATAAAAATAAAACATTTACTTCCGTATTTTTATTTCAATTGTGATAACAAAGTGGTTTTAAATTATTTTGTACTCTTTTGAATTTTGTTTACTGCCTTCGTAAGACTGGAAGGGGGTAGAAGTAAAGGAGATAAAACATCAAAACTTTTGATTTTTATAACTTATTTCTTGATAAGCCTTTTTTTCGCAAATATATATATATAAATGTAGAAGGAAAAAAATAAGAATTCAATGATAAAAAAAGTAAATGTCGAAATCTGAAGGTGAACATGATCACAATACTTCTTATCATATCCTTATCACGTTCTGTAAAACAGTGTTAGCGTTTGTTTAACTTTGATTATGTGATGCTCTTTTTAATATGCTTATACTTTCAGTAGAAAAAATGAAGAAAGGAAGAAAAATTGCGAAATTGTATTTTTTGAGGATTCTAAAATGCAATGATTATGAAAAAATATGAATCTACACTGTTAAAAATTTTTCTCTAGTTTGAACCAAATTTTGGTACTCAGTAGCTGCGACCATAAGATGATTAAATCTCGTACCAACATTTGGAGCTTTCAATTTCAACTTCGTTCCAACTATTGGAACTATGCTTCAACAGAAGCTCCAAATATTGGTTCAAGATTTCACCATCTTGCAGCGACAGCTACTGAGCACCAGAATTTGGTTCAAACTAGAGAAAATTTTTTAACAGTGTACTGTATATTCATATTTTTTCATAATCATTGCTTTTTAGAATCTTCAAAAAATACAATTTCGCAATTTTTCTTCCTTTCTTCATTTTTTCTACTGAAAGTATAAGCATATTAAAAAGAGCATCACATAATCAAAGTTAAACAAACGCTAACACTGTTTTACAGAACGTGATAAGGATATGATAAGAAGTATTGTGATCATTTTCACCTTCAGATTTCGACATTTACTTTTTTTATCTTATTTTTTTTCTTCTACATTTATATATATATATATATATATATTTGCGAAACAAAGGCTTATCAAGAAATAAATTATAAAAATCAAAAGTTTTGATGATTTATCTCCTTTACTTCTACCCCCTTCCAGTCTTACGAAGGCAGTAAACAAAATTCAAAAGAGTACAAATAATTTAAAACCACTTTGTTATCAGAATTGAAATAAAAATACGGAAGTAAATGTTTTATTTTTGTGCTTTTTCTTTCCTTTCTCTCTTTATAATTGATAGTTTATTATTAAGTATAGTCTCTGTTTCAACATTACAATTTAAATTTACTTGAACTGTGTTTTATTTTAATGCGTTCAAACACACAAACAAAATAACAAAAGGTTATCATTGAATCATTTTTTCTTCTTTTTGTACATTATTTTTGCAAAACAAAAACATAAAAATAAATAAAAAATAAAAGTAAAATTTTCATGATTATAATTTTTTTACTTCCAATTTTTTTACTTCTTCAAACTTCGATAAGATTTTTAACAGTGTATCTGTCTATAGATATCCGAATTTATTAAACGATTGCCTTATCTGAAATGATTCTGTATTCCTTAACTGTATTAAATATATTTCTTTAAAATAAATATGTGTAAAATATATACACAAAACATCAAATTTTACACGTGCAGCATGAATTTGTAATTATATAAACAAACAATTTTCACCAAATCGCACTTAAAAATAGAAAAAAATGACCTAATTTTTTATATAAAGGTGTGTGCATATTGCTTAACATTCTTTATTTATCTGATTATTGATCTAATTTTAAAAACATTTGTTTTTTAAGCAAAGAATATTCATTCATATTGTACGATATCGAATTATTTTAAATATACAATAAAAATTTATCTGCAATACAATACTTATTTAAATGTATCTCTAATCAAAATGCTTTAAATTTTAAAATTAATTAGTGAAATGACGATTAACTGAAAAATTGAAAGCAGGAACAATCATTTACAAAAATTAATAATAAAAAAATAAATAAAATGAATAACTTATATTCCAATAAGTATTTGGCATCACGGTATTGGATTCCCCCCCCCCCC
Source organism: Maratus speculifer (assembly GCA_964019185.1). NCBI lineage: Eukaryota > Metazoa > Arthropoda > Arachnida > Araneae > Salticidae > Maratus > Maratus speculifer. The sequence goes on from OZ025290.1 coordinate 416,604,943, forward strand.
CCTCTCTCTATACACTAATTTCTTTTAACCCGGATTAATGTCACTAAGAAATTAAAGTAAGAAATCCTAAAGTAAGAAATCATGACTTTTTTTACTGTCAGATATTCGAGAGAAAAAATCTGTCTTCCCTTTATATAAAAAATTAAATTAAATTAATAACTTCTTACAATTCGATCAATTTTCTGATTTTAAACCCTTCTGGCTGTACTTTGTTAATAACTATTTGCCGATAAGCAGCCATATGATTTTACAAGCCTGATTTTTTTTTTCTTTTTTAACTTTAAAATGTCATTTGCTAAGTGCTAATATATTGCCCGTAAAAAGATCTTATTCCAATTTTATGTAAATAGGTACATTAATTAATTACTTATATAATATACATTCTAAAATATTTCTAAAAATTGTTGCATCTTTGTCGTTTCACAATATAATATTAAAAATGTTAAACCGCACAGATGAAACAGGAATTTTATTATTCTTAGATAATGTTTCTGCAGACCTTACTTATTGATGTTTTGACAATGTCATCTATTCAAAGCACACGTATTATTTGAAAGCTAATAGATATAATTATAAATTTAACCTAAATATTTTTTAATTGTTATACTATAATTAAAGATAAGTGCGAGTTTGTGAAAAAAAAAATATATGACGATATATTACGCTTCCCCTTTTTAATGAGTTTATTTACTAAGTTAGAACTCAAAAAGGGATTGAAATTGATTGACAAATGACCTTCTTGAAATTATGATTGATTCTTAGATGCATTCGTAATTATGTAAATACGCACCACCTATAGTCGTCGTTCAATCTGTCCGTATATAACAGACAAAAACTACCAAGCGGAATCTTTTGAAATTAAAATATACAATTATTGCATAATTTTGTTGACTCATTTCAAATTTTATGAAAATCAAATGGATAGTTTAATTACAGAGGCAATCAAAAGTATTTCAATACACTACGGTCAATAGAAAAAAATAGTTTCTTAGTTAAGATATAGTTTTTTAGTTAAGAATAGATATAGTTTTTTAGTTAAGAATAGTTAGTTAGTTAAGAGTAAAACATTATAATAAAAATCGCATTTTTATGATAATGTTTCACTCTTTCGAAGACAATAAAATTGATATGCATCTATTAAATATATGCTAAATTAAAAATTCTCTAGAATCTGTGGAGTAAAGAATGGTTGTTATTAATTTACAGGACCATACGAAAGGATTTCATTGCATAATAGTATTAAGGGGAAACATTGTTTGCGGCGCGTTTTAATTTATCAACTATTTCACTTTTTATGATGCTGATATACGTAGTTGAAGTTTACTTCAAGTTACTTCCTGTGTATAATAGAAAGCAAATAAACACAAACTGAATTGTAATCTCAATTAATATCATATCTGATTTGATGGTAAATTCTTATAAATTTTCCATGATGTACATGTCTGCACTTTATGTATATACCGGGTGTCCAGTAAATAACTGACCCATTTTGAACTTAAATAACAAATAAACGGTTTGAGATAATAATGCGCGGTTTGCGGTATTGTTATTAGAAAATCAATAAATTTTTAAACATGTACTTTGTTAATAATGTTCAAATTTCGGGAAAAAATATCGCGCTGGCGGTAACAGGCTGTTTGAATACAGACATGAATCTAATTTCCATAAATGTGAGATTTTCGGCTGAACCTGAATCTATATGTGGTCGACTCTGAATCTATATGTTGAATCGACTCTCGAATCAGCTTCAAAAACAGGGTACGTTGGTTGGAAAGTGATTTAAAATAATATTTGTGATTGAACCATCTGTATTATATTTCCCCTCTTTTTCCCCTCTTCAGTCTTGAGACTGAGATATTATTTTAAATATTATTTTATTACATTAACAAAGTGCATATTTTAAAATTTATTTATATTCTAATAACAATACAGCAAGCCGCGCATTTTTATCTCAAACAGTTTTTTTGTTATTTACATTCAAAATGGGTCAGTCATTTACTGGACACCCGGTATGTGTGTGTGTTTATTTTGTAAAGTCTTTATATAAGTTGGAAAAATATAAATATATATTTGTAACATAAAAAAAAAGTAATAATAATAATTGCCGCTAGAGCACAAAAACAGTTAAAACCTAACAAGATGGTAGCCCTACTGGGTCCGATTCTGATTTTATTTTAGAAGTCAACCTTCTGAACAGGAGTATTTTTTTTTAATTTTATATCAATTACATTCCTGCCAACAAAAAAATATTTATTGCATTAATTTGAGGCATTAAATGATCATCATAAAAATAGAAAATTCTGAATATCTTTTTTCTATCTGACAAATAGTTTGAACTTTTCAATATTTTGAACATTTTTGAATATTTATAGCAATACCTTTTACCCCGTGAGGCATTTTGGGAAAATCGATATAAATATTAGGTATGGAATACTTTGTGCTTGCGTAAAATACACATATAAATTACACATATACATAAAGACGTGTGTATGTTATTATATAAAAATAATTTATATACGCTAATTCAGCAACATCCGTCTAATAAAAAATTTCACTGTTTTGATAATTCAATGATAAAGTTAAATTTATATCTATTATTATTTTTTAAAAAGTGCAGTTACAGTTCTCAGAAATGAAACTGTGCTAAAAAAATACTTAAAAAAAAAAAAGAAAGAACAAATTTTAACCGACATGATAAAAAAAAGACCCATTTTTATACATTACCAGTGCATGGAGAATTTTTATATCCGATAGTTTAACTTTAAAAACGAGAACATCAAAATTTATAGCCTCTCAGACAACTTATATTAGCTTAATACTAATTAAACTTACACCATTATAATAAAATTTTTTGATAAGATAAAAAAGTTTCATCACTGTTTTTTTTTAACATCCCCATCCTCACACTTTTTTTTTCAACATCCCTTTTTTTCCCTCCTCCCCCAGTACCACTCAAGCAACCATACTCCAGTAATACTTCAAAATTTCCAAAACTAATGACCAAAATCACACATGAAATGGGTTTAATAATTATGATAAAAAAAGTCGAGATAAAATTCGCTCAGCTTGTTCTAAAAGATTTTTAAAAAGCATTTATGACCAACAAGATATCGTGCCGCCGTAATATGTATTTTAATTGCTTCGAGTCGTTCGTCTCAAATCACGATATGGTCATGGGAGTGGAAGCATTATCAATATTTCCAGAGATATTTATTGCAATATTTATGTCTCTCTTCAGTTAGATGGTGTCGTCCGGAGTTGTTAATTAGGGTCGAGTATGGGAAGATGCAATCGTTTCAGCTTTTACAGATCTTGAATTGTTCCCATTTGAGTTGGAAACATTTTCCACAGGAAAGAAGACATCTGAAGAGGGGAAAACTTTTCCTTATTTATTGAAGGTCTGAATATTATTAATTTTCGTACGAGTAGTTTGAACATAAATTTGTTTTGTTCCATAGAACTGTTCAAGAATATTTTAAATAGGCTTATAAAAATATTAAATTTATTTACTTTTATTTCTTGTTTTATTTACTGAAGTAAAAAAAAGTCTATTATGCTTCTATATAAATATATTTAGAAGGATAAATTATGTTGACTTATATGCAATTTTTGTTTGATGTTCATTTGATGCATTCATTTTTAAAAGTAGAATTTCCATGGTTTAGGACATTTTTATTTGAACCTAAAAAAAGGGCGTATAATACATATGGTCATGGGAGTGGAAGTATTAACAATATTTACAGAGATATTTATTGCAATATTTACGTCTCTCTTCAGTTAAATGGTGTCGTCCGGAGTTGTTAATTAAGGTCGAGTAAATAATTTTCAGTTTGCAGTTCTTTTATTAAACACACATTTCTTTCTGCAAATTTAAAATAAAAGTTAATTTCCAGAAAGGATCATATGTAATAAAGCACAAAAACTGTTAGAAACTTGTAATACAAGTTAAATCTTATTGTAATGCGATTTTTTCTAAGCATCTCCAAAAATTCTTCCTGAGTCTTATTATCATTATGAATATTAATTGTGAATAGCACGCAAAACAACAATATTCGTTAACTTTCAGTCAATGAAATACTCGTTAAAAACTAATTAATCTATCTGGATAGCTAGTATTAATGTTATTAACGTAAAAGTAATATCTTCTAAAAATTGAAACAAAAAATTCGGACCTGAAAGGGTTAATATTTTTATAAGTTTATTAAAAATATTCTTGAAAAGTTCTATGGAACAAAACAAATTATTGTTAAAACTACTTGTACGAAAATTATTTAGACCTTCAATAAATAAGGAAAAGTCCTCCCCCCTCCCCTTCAGATTATCCTTTCCTGTGGAGAATGTTTCAGCTCAAATGGGAAGAGTTCAAGATCTGTAAAAGCTGAAACGATTGCATCTTCCCCGATTGCAGACACCCTTAAAAATCTGCTAAGTTGAAACTGCTTAACAGCAACAATCTGATTAGTTTATACTTACCTCTACAATTACAGGTTTTAAGTTACCTTCGCAGATTATTAAAGTTGATCTTTAAAGTTAGTTAATTTTAAACATTGTTTTTAAACATTTAAACATAAATAATTTTGAAACGATAATGTATATATACATATACATATGTATATTGTTTATAAATCATTCTGATATTTCTTTAAAATAGTCGCAATATATATATATATATATATATATATATATATATATATATATATATATATATATTACTAACATTTCTAACACAGTAACACTTATAAGTATACAGTTAAGGGTGCATTCGAAAAAATAATTTCCACCTTCAACAGCTCGAAATTTTCTAATATATTTTCAGACAAATTTTTAAAGGTAAAGACATGAAACATGATGAGGTGATTTTTGAAGAGACGTATAAAATGCCGTGTGATTTCATTTTTCACTCAATTCATTAAATTTTGATTTATAAATAATTATTTTCTCAGTACGACCTTTAATTTCGTTTGCAGATCTCCCGCTTCGGAAAATTCGGTTCGAAACGCTGTTTTTTACAACTATATTTTGCAATATTTTCTTCATTTATCAAAAAATCGACAATCACGGCACATTGTGTAGTTTATAAATAAGAAAATTTACCAGTTTGGTGCGTCTGAGAGCAAAAATGAGTTTAAAAATAAATCAGAAACTAAGCAGTTTGGGTGGTAATACACCCTTAAATAGAAAACATGGAAAAGAAAAGAATTTATTGCCTATTATCACTGAAACATAAAATAAAAAGCATAATATACTGATATTTCTTTTCTCATGTACAATAGAGAAACAATGTAATAAAAAATATAAAGATCTGATAATGACTCAAAAATACAAAAATTGTACTTCACACTCGTCGCCAAATTAGTTTTGCAAGATTAATTTTACACTGTAGTAAAATACAAATGTTAGAAAATAAATCAGAAAATAAGCAGTTTGGTTTGAAATACATCCTTAAGGGTGTATTTCGATCCAAAGTGCCTTTTTTCCGATTTATTTTTAGATTCATTTTTTCTCTCAAATGCAACAATCTTTCAAATTCTCTTATTTAGAAACTACACAAGGTGCCGTAATTGTCGATTTTTTGATAAAGGTAGAAAATGTTGCAAAAAAATGCTGCCAAAAACGGCGTTTTGGACCAAATTTTTCCGAAGCGAGAGGTCTGCGAACGAAAAAAAGGAGCATCCTGAGAAAATAATTGCTTATAAATCAAATTCTAATAAATTCAGCGAAAAATTACTTCACACGGCACCTCATACGTCTCTTCAAGAATCCCCTCAGCAAGTTTGATGTTTCTCCTTTAAAAAATGTGTCTGAAATTGTATCGGAAAATTTCGATCTATTGAAGGTGGAAAATCATTTTTTCGAATACATCCTTAAAATGTTATGTGTTTCCATTTGTTTCAAGATTATGAGACATTCTAAGTTTAAACTGCTTAATGAAAACGCCTCTCATAGATATATAGTTACCTCTACAAGAGCACTACAAACCAGAAGGACCTTTAGTTCCTCATCAAGTATCAAAAACCATATCGCATCGTATAAAACGAAAGGAATCAATTGGCTTACGTAGCAAGCCGCATGCTTTTTCTAAGATCCTCCTGTACGATAAAGGGATACGATTTAATTAAGCACTAGTCTTTCACCGAGCTGTCATGTTTTCAGCTAGATTACAGCTATTATGTCCACGTGGCTTAGAGTTTAATCCCGTATGGGGTTGTGAGTCATATAGCTACCTCTGGTAGGGGTTACGCGATCGTTATTTTTCCGGGCTACACAGGGAACAAATTGTAGTTATGAATATGAAATGTGAGTACCTTGAAGGGAAAAAAAAGGGCATAGTTTCTCGATGACAACTGGGATTTATTTTATTTTATTTTATTTTATTTTATTTTATTTTTTCAGATATACATAAAGTTCTACGTCTGCACGTAAAGGTTTAAGTAAAGTCTGTAATTAGTAGAAGTAATGTATAAAACGAGATTTAAAAATAGAAAAAAAAAAACATAGAACCCATATTGGCATTTGAAAAATAAAATTGCTATTGCTAGAACAATATCAAAAATGTAGTCTTTGAAAACATATAAAGAGAAGAGGATTTAATTTAAAAGAAAATTATTTCATTCCAATTTTCGAAGTAATAATAAGAAAAAAAAAAAAGAGTAGGCTCAAAAAATATAAATAAAATAATACGATTAAACTAAATTACAGTTTTATGTTTTCCCCTTTTTTAATTATTTTTATATGGTTAAATATATATATATATAGACATATACATATATACATATATATTTTCGTTGCAATAGTTTAAAATATTGTTAAAAAAAAAAATGACTTAAAAATAATCTTTTATAAAATATAGAAATTAATAAAACTAGGATAGGAAGATATGTGTAAAAAGTGATAATTATTTTATTACTAAAAATTATTTTACTTCCATTTTCAGTACGAGAATAAACATAGTAAACATTCAAAATACAAGTCAAATAACACGTCTTAACTATTTGTGATTTTTGTATTCATTTCAGAAAATTTTCGTTTTAGTTAATTTTTGGTTAATTTTTAAATTAAACTATTAATTTGGCTATAGCTTTATACATGACTTTATGATTTAAATAAATAATAATACAGTCAAACACAGTTAAATGAAGAAAAAACGTAAAATTTGTAATTTTATATTGCACAATACAGTGGCATTTTGAGATTTTTTTGGTTTATTAAAATACATGCAATGTTAAAACATTCAATTTAATAAAAAATGGAGATTTATTGGCATTCTTTATCAAAATTTAAAGTTTCCCTTTTCCCCAGTTCACCACTTTAAAAGAAAAAACGAAATTAAAGATAGATCTATATAAATTAAACTCTTTGTTCTATGTTCATTAAGAAGTACTCTACTCTAAATTGTTTGTGATAAATATGTGTTTAAGGATACTTTTTTTTATTATTTAAGATAAAAAAGAAAAAAATAACTCATCGTGGCCATATCAGTTACATGTTTCGTCGCATATATAGAATTATCAAGAAATAAACGATAAATGAACAGTAAACCAAAAGCAATAATTTTTTGAACTATTACTTTTCAATAAACAAACATAGATGCATAACTGGAAATTTACAGATTACCATGCACATACATACGATCACGACTTTCATATCACACTTCGATTAAGCCATTTACTTCTTCTATTAACTACAACTTTTTAACTTTTTAATGGGAAAAAAATCTTTTTTTCAATCCTGAGAGTTTTCCTGTAATCTCCTTAAAATGGCATGAAAAGGCTGTTAATGTCTTGAAAAGAGCCTCTTGCCGTGTCCCGTGACGTCATTTATTTGCCTTAAGGAATAATATCCCATCAAAGGATTTTCGATAACGTCATATTGAAAAATCTTCTACCTGAAGGTTATTTTTTCATTTTGAATAGACGGTCCTATCTAAAAAAGCCTAAGGCAAGCTCCGAGTCAAAATCTTGAGATCAGCTTTTCCAGTAGCATCCGGCGTTCAATGGGAAACCTCTCTGCAAGTTCCTTCTATTTCAGAAATGTATTAAAGATACTAGTGAACAGGGGAGTATAGCTTGTTGCTTCACTTCCTCTTTATAGTCACTGTCAACAAAAAATATTTATTGCACTATTTTGTGGCATAGAGAGGTATAAAGTGATCATCGTGAAAACATGAAGTTCTACACACTTTATTTACGAACGGCTTGTAAGTTTGAGCATTTCCAACGTTTTAATGATATTTATTTATTTATTAATAATATAGACTAAATAGTTTTCTTTCATTGGGGGCAATTTTGGAGAGATATTTGCAGATACTATAAAAAGGTACAATTATATTTTAATAAATAAGCATTTATGTGTAGATGTTATGGCTAATAGCCAGAAGCTTTCGTAATAGCGTGATTTCTTTTCTAGTACACAGTATAAATGATGCTTCAATCACTACGCATACTGAATATTTTACACTGAATAATGAAAGTGACCATCGTGAAAACATGAAGTTCTAAAAACTTTATTTATGAACGGTTTGTAACTTTGGATATTTTAAACATTTTGACGCTTATAGTATTATTTTAACACAATCAAACTGATTGATAAATTTATGATACGAATTGAATATTTCCAATTGAGCAAAATATTGCCCAGGAAGGGAATCGAACCCAGATACTTGGCTTACAAGGCCAGTGTTTTACCTGTTAAGTTTAAGTTAGCTTAACATGTGAAGCATTGGCCTTGTAAGCCAAGTATCTGGGTTCGATTCCCGGTCTGGGCAATATTTTGCTCAATTGGAAATATTCAATTCATATAATTTTAACTTTTTTTTTTTTTTTTTTTTTTGGGGGGGGGGGGGGGATTATGTTGCAAGATGTATTGTTCGTAGATATGGAATGTTTTATTTATATTTTAATTGAGAAATGAATATCTTAAACATGGGGTGTTAAATTTTCTATTTTAGAAGTTACGTAAAAATTCTACTGAACGGGAGTGCTCCAACTTTTTACTTTACCATCTTTCAAGTTATTATCAACGTAAAATATTTTTTGCATTATTTTGTAACATAAAGAGGTATAAACGGTCATTATGGAACCATGAAATGTAACCATTTTTTATTACTACAAGTATCTTGAATGTTTAAAAATTTTAATTCTCTAACTAAATATCTCTCAAAATCTTGCGATCAACTTTTCCAATATAGCATCCGGTGCTCAATTGGAATGCTTTTTTCCTGTTCCTTCTATTAAAAAAATATATTAAAGATACTACAGGTGGATCTAAAAAAGCACGCAGCTGCTTGCTAACGTAAGCCCAGCAAATTCCTATCATTTTACACGATATGATACAGTTTTTGATTCTTGGTGAGGTTACTAATGCTAGTTCTGATATTTAATGCTCTTGTAGTAAATCAGAACTTTTGTCATTAAAAAGTTTTAGCTTATACGAGATCTCAAAATCATGAAGAAACGACAAAAATACTTATAAAATATTAACAATATTTATAAATTTGCTAAGAACTTTAGTAAAAAGAAACGTATATTTTTTAATTTACGTTAAATAAATAACATGACGATTTAGATGCAAAATATACTTTCTTTATTGTTTGAAAATTATTTATATTTAAAAATTTTTAATATTTATATAATTTTTAATATTTAATTTATATATATATATATATATATATATATATATATATATATATATATATATATATATATATATATATATATATATATATATATATATATATATATACTGTAATGCAAATAAAAAACAAGACTCCAATTTAATAACTGTAATGAATAATGTATCACTTTATCGAATAAGTGAGGATCTTAGAAAAAGCTTTCAACTTGCTAAGTAAACCAAATGATTGCTTTTGTTTTATTCAAAATATGATATAGTTTTTGATATTTAATAAAATTACTAAAATGCCTGTCTGCTTTGTGACACTTTTTGTGGAGATAAGTAGCTAATCAGGAGTGTTGTCTTTAAACAATATCAACGTAGCCGATCTTAAATTTTTGAAATAAACAAGACTATATTAAATATCAATAGAACTTATAAATGTGTTTAAAATGTTAATAAAAAAGAAACGTATATTTTACAACTATTTTAAAGAAATATCAGAAGGATTTATATGTAAAATGTATGTTTATTTTTCAAAATTATTTAATTTTATTCATAATTTTAAAAAATAAAAATTATCGACTTTAATGGTCCAACATATCAAGAACGTAAAAGTTTTGTGGTTCCTATTCATCACCACCATAGGCATTAAATAATTAATTTCCTATTAAATAATTCAGTAGTGCATACTTCAATTAATTAAGCAACTATAAATATCTCTATTATTCTTGTAGCAAATCATTTTTCTTCCTTAAGAACTATTCAATAGTAAAGGTATAGTAATCAAAGTAATGATTTTATCGTTTAAAAAAATTAAAAAAATAAAACAAAATAAGATACTTTTAACAAATAAAATAATATACATTTTAAAATTTTATATAATGAAATTTTCAATAAATTTATAATAAATGGGAATGTTTGTCATCATTGTTTTTGTTGTTATAATCCATATTAAAAATATTATTTTTGGCCAAATTACTTGAATTCAGTTTGTGTTGGCGGATACACTTACATTCATAATTGGAATATGAAATTATGATAGAACTATTCATTGAATGTATCTAATCTAGTGTATAACATTTTTTTATAAATACGTTTAAGAATTGAATTAAAATTACATTGAATTACATTGAATTAAAGTAACATAAATTAACAATTAGAAATTAATTTAGATAAGAATATCAATATTAGTATTTATTTTGTGATAATTTGGTATGTGATTTTGTGATGATAAAAGATATATATGTAAGTATAGTGGGCTCATAGCAACAGCCTGTCTCAGCTTTTTCCCACGAACATAGCCCTGTAACTTATAATGATCTCAGCTTAAAGAAATAAATCACTCAACAGTTTTAACGCTGGGAATTGTAATGTGAAAATGTAAATGTAAAAATATCGGTGGTTCACTGGTTGTCGCAGTAGTTACTTGCCTCACGATGCGATTGTAATAACTCGGCTAAAAAACCGCGATTGTCTATTTCACTGTATATAATACAATCTGTAAAATATACTATAGCCGAGATTTTTTAATTAACAATGTGGATTTTCAAGTACTCTGCATCAATTTTCTTCGAAGTCCTGTCTCCATACTCTATATATAGATATACTGAAATTATTATTATTATTATTATTATTATTATTATTATTATTATTATTATTATTATTATTATTATTATTATTATTATTATTATTATTATTATTATTATTATTATTATTATTATTATTATGGAAGTTTACTTATTTCCCCAATTTTCTTTGCAGCCTTCAATTTGCAGTTTCAAGAAGCCATCAACAATCTTACCACTACTCCAGATGTTCAGAATGAGTCATCAGTCTCGCCAAGAACTAACCTCGGCACAAACTTGTCAGTTAATCCGATTCTGGATCGAGTATCGCCATACAAAACCTCCAACGAATCATCTCTTGTTGATACTTCACAACAAGACGTACTTTCGGGAACTGGTCTTGACAGCATCGAGCAATATTCATCATCATCGGATGAAAACAGCATCGACATCTGCAATCGCACCATGGACAAGGACCCTGTGTCTTCTCCTATAGGTTCCCTCGACATGAGAGCGACATCATCAGCGAGGGAGACTTCGAAAATCTGCACGAGCGCGAGTGAATCCGACAAAGGTGAGGAATCTAGCACCGGTAGCAAAGGAGATAGTCACCCGCAGAAAAAACGTAAAAGGAGGGTATTGTTTTCCAAAGCACAAACTTATGAACTCGAAAGACGTTTCAGACAACAGCGTTACTTGTCTGCACCCGAACGTGAACATCTTGCGAGTATTATCAGGTTAACGCCAACGCAAGTGAAAATATGGTTTCAGAACCATAGGTATAAGACTAAGCGCGCTAGGCAAGAGAAAGGGCCTGACATGAGTGCTTTACCCTCGCCGAGACGAGTTGCTGTTCCTGTTTTGGTGAGAGACGGGAAACCATGCCAGCATCCGATGAATGGTCTTGTAAAAGACTCGCATTCGCAAGCAATTGGACTACAAACGCATCATAGTGATTTGCCTCCTATAACGTCACTAACGTCCATGGCATCATTGGGAGCGGCTGGAGCGACCAATATCAACAACTGTGTGACGAACTCCTGCATTAGTTCCTACAATATGAACATAAACAATGTTGTGCCAACGTACAATCCGCATTTGTTTCATCAACAGCAGTTATATCATTATAAATGGTAGATATATCACTATAAGTTAAATTAACGATTTGTTGATAAAATTACAAGGTATGTTCAATTATATATAATGTTAATCATTTAAAGCAAATTAATTTTTTGATATCAAAGAAGTTTAGAAATCAATTTGATCCTATGTTATTACATAGCAAAACAAATTTTCCTCTCAACAACCTTGTCTATTTGCATAGACAAGTATTTCTCCTTTTAAGGTAGAGCCTTGTATTCTGTATGTATCAGAAAGAGATGCTTTTAAATTAAAATAAAATTTTAAAAACAAATATTAAGAATAAAATGAATTAACTTGTAAAAAATTCTGAATTTGCTGTACTAGTAATTATTATAATTAATATGACATATGAATTGAAATTTGCAAATCTTTGCATACGACATCGAAAATATCATTTACCATTAATTATTTATTTAATATTGTAGGGATTAAATTTGCAATAAACATTTTGTTAAAAGCAAAGTTTGTTTTTAAAATCTTAAAATAAAAATTAATTTTGATATCTGAAACAAATCACACGTAAAAGTTTATAATTCAATTTACGGCTAGATGATTTTTATATCTGAAATAAATTTTGTTTATAAGCAATTAAAATGATGTTGATGGCATTTCATTCTAAACTTTATCAATTACTGTGTAAAGTATTAAAATACATGTATATATAGTAATTGTTAGATTCCTAGCGAAAAATTTAGAAATCAGGAGTTTATAAATTTTCATTAACTGCTGAAAAAAGTACCAGTGTCAGTATTAATACGGTTTTAAATTACATTTTTTAAAAAATTACCCTTGACTAATCCATACTTCACATTCCATTCATATAGCATTTTATTTTAAAACCTTTTACGTACAAAATACATATCGAAAACTTATCATCCATTGCACTTTTTAAGTGTGAAGTATACTTTAATTTTTTGTTATGTTTATTTTTGTGTTAAATATTATTATATTTGTATTTTTATTTTATTATTATACTACTATCATTATAACATTTCCCTAATTTTTTACATAACAGATGACATCGAGCTTTCAGAACAAATAATTTCAAAAGTATTTGTTATAATACATTTTATCGCAATTTTGTGAATCATGTGAATTTTTTAATGTAATTTTCGATGCTGTTTAAAAAATTACTGTACAACAAATGTTAAATTCTTTTTTTTGTTTTTAACTATATTCAGAGGATTTTTTTTGGAAATTTGCGACGCTGTCAAATATGTACTAAGGGGCCGTCCATAAATGAGGTCCCGCTTAGAGATTGGGGGAGGGGACGCTTCGTGAAATTGAGATCGTTTGTGACAAGGGGGTGAGAAGGAGTGAGAAAAAATGTGATATCACACATTTTGGTTAAATTAAAAACATTAAAAATCAACAGATTAAACTTTGATGTTATTTTTTAATCAAAGTATTTTGTGTTCATAAAGTAAAGATAAAATTTAAGTAAAATATACTATTAGATTCTTAGATTCCTTTTCATAATTCAAAATATACTTCTGTTTTCAATTGCTCTTTCATATTACTAATGTATTACTATTGTACATCAATTATAATTTCTGTCTTAAACCTGAATCTTATTTCATACAAAATAAGTACACAAATAATTTTCATTGTTATTCTCACAAAAGTAATTGAAACATACAGTTAAAGTTTAAAAATAAAATTTAAAATATGATCTATATACAATAGTACTTTGTTTCTGAACTGCAAGTATATTGTATGTGTAATACAGAGTGATGTGTGACAAGGGAGAAGAGGGGCGTACGGTGAAGTGTGACGCTTTGTGACAAGTAGAGGGGGTCAAAAATATTGAAAAAAGTGGGACATCATATATGGGCAGCTCCTAATGAGATTCTTTTTACAGAATGATGTAAAGAGAAATTTCAAACTATCTAGTATTATTTGTGTACTAATGTATACAAACGTAAAATTTCTACACTGTTTAAATTTTTGTCCTATATTGGACGAACTTTTGGACCCTCGAAAAATTGGAAGAAGATGTTACAGTATTAAGGTTACAGTTTTCTAAGGCGCTAAAAGACGATTCGACATTTCGATTTTGGCGCCTTAGGAAAACTGTTTAATTTGCAGGTAATATATGTATTATGTGGACTAAAACAAGATTTTTGTATAAAAATTGAGGTTTTTCTGTAAAAAATATAAAATGTATATTTTTAACAGAAAAAAAAAACTTGTTTAAATTAACAAATTACGCATATTTCCTTTAAATTAAATGGTTTTTCCTCTGGCGCCCAAATTGACAATTTTTCCTGTTAATTTCCCCGGTAATAACTCTGTGAGTACCGGTTGACCGTTTCAAAATATTATCTTTTACAATCATTTTTTGTATTAATTAAAAATATTAATAACAGATATTTTTCTGTTGTTAAGTGATAAATAATTAATAAAGTATATTTAAAAAATATATAATTACAAAGAAAATTTTCTAATTTTTTGTTTCATATACTATGTTAATACTCCATATTAATAGTATCTTTGAAGTTTCAATTTCTAAGGTACATTTTAGGAATGGTCTCACATAGGTTAACCAAGATTAATCATAATTTGAAATAAAATCACTTTTACATTTTATTAGAATATTTATTTTTAAAATTCCTCTGGCTATATCACGTAATAAAAAGTTTAATGGTTTAAAGGTATAATATATGTATTACCTAATAATAATTAGTTTCAGTTTCTGATGTGCCAATGAGTTTCATTGAAATAAAATCATATAAAATAATTTCGGAATACAAAATTTTTAAAGATCATATATAATCATTGGAAAAATTGATAAGGAAATTCATATATATGTATATAATATATATGAAAAATTATCTATATGCATATTAACATTTGTTGGTTAATATTTTTTCATCTATAAATATTCAGCACTGTCGGAAAACTACTTAATTAAATAACATTTATTGTTATTTAAAAAAATAGCATAAAACTTCATTTACTTAGCACAAATATTTAGTTTATTTCCTAAACATGTACATATTTGTTGTTGTTTTAAGTATTATTTTTCTTTAACTTGTTGAAAAATGAAAAAAAAAAATCATCTACATTATTTTAAATTACAAAAAAACATTCTAGTCTCCCGATGTAGATTATTTCTGCATTGACATCCACATGGTTGGATTTATAAATAATGAGCCTTTGTTCAAAGCGACAGATTTATTGAGCGAATTAGTACAATTGCCTAGCATTCTTCAAAATAGGTGCTTCCTGCATTAATACACTTTAGTAGGAGGCATTTCCATGACTCGAAGGCGTCCACGTAGGCCTGTTCCGGGATGGCTTCAAGGGCTGTCTTGACATTTTCTTGAATGTCATCAATGGAGTTGAAGCGTTTACCTTTTAGTGCTGATTTTAAGCGCGGAAACAAGAAGAAGTCAGGGGGAGACAATTCCGGACTATAGGGAAGAAGTGGAACAATTGGAACATTCAGCCGAGCCAGGTAAGTGCTCACGATGAAGAAGCTGTGGCTTGGCGTGTTATCGTGGTGAATCATCCAGACATCCTTGATATTCCTTCGCTTGATCGCAACGCTTTTTTTTTAGCCTTTTTAGGACTTCCAAGTTCCTTTCGCATATCATTATCGTCCCTAGCAACAGGTGTTCGAGCCGATGTACGCTAGCGTCAAAATAATGTGAGGCTCATTACTTATGAATCCGACCATGTATAATTGTACTATTTTTGTTACTTTATCATCGTCCTGCTTTGTAGTTTTTTTATTTGTTGTAGAGCATTTTGTGTGCTGTTTTTTCATTTAGATTAGTTTTTAGCTGCCACTTTTACGGCAATATTTTTTGGTATATATATTTTATTTGTACATAAGAAATATGATATAGAGTGTATTGTTTATTATTGAAATTACCATGACATAAATCTATGTAACATGACAAAATGTTTGTTGTTCAAATGTGAGAACAATAAATATATTGCAAAACAGGATAAATATCCTTATATGATGTAGAAAAACCTTATTATGATCAAAGAACAACAGTTTAAAAAATGTTAGAATGTAATAAATCTTTATTTGTACAAAATTTGCTTCTGTTTTAATTATTTTGCATATATTTTTATACTGAAAATGCATGGACAAAGTGTTACTTCTTTGTGTATGGTTTAATTCATAATATATCAAGATTCTTTAAAGCAAAAGAAAAAATAATTTAAATTAGATGTGTCCAAAATTTTAAAAAAGTCTATTTTTATTAAAAGAAGTTACTGCATTTTAAAAAAGGAGAAAAAGAAAGAAATTCCATGAAATTTTATAGTCTTATATTAAATATGTTGCTTTCTCTAGGACATTTTTGTAACATTTAATTTTGCGCTAATTTTTTCACAATAGAAACCACTGAAAAATGCAAAAATCTTATTATTATGTATCATTTTTATCTTGTGAGCACAAAGTAGCTGTAGTGCACATTTAAATAATCATCCATTCCAATCTCATCATTAATTATTTTCACAAAAAGAAAAAGAGAAAACATACTTCTGGTTATTTTTTTAAATTAAAGATTTTAAAATTTTTAACATAAAACTTAAAGAGTTAATTTTGATCGAAGATACGAAGCCTTACATTATGAAGAGTTACTTCACATTTTTCTTCTGAATATAGAAAATTTTATACTGAAAATACAAAAAATTAAAAACATGCAAATTTAAAACACAAGTAAGAAAATAAATGCATATTCCTAACATAAAAGAGATACACAACCTTCATTGGGATTATTAAGTTATGTGAAATTTGGTAAAAATTTTCTATTTGTTGAAAAAAAGAAACATCTCATTAAAAAAATCATTAAATATTATTTAGATTAGTATTTTGAACAATATAAACATGATGATTTATATAAAAATTGCACTAATACAAATTAATCTCATAAACAAAATTATATGGATGTTTTTTTCTTAAAAAGAGGTTCGGAACAACCATTGAGATTAAGGTATATGTGAGAATATATATTTAAACGTTTTCCATTTACAGACAAATATGAAAAAAGAACAAATATCAGGCTCACTAAAATTTTTGAATATATTACTTATCTGGGCCTTCTGTAGCAGATTCTATGACAAAGCATATAAAATTACAAACATGTAACTTTATGAAAAATAAAATAATTTGTCGATGAAAGAAGTTTGCTACTATACACCTTGATTTAATATAATACTTGAAGATGTGAAAATCGTTCAAAACAGCAGGATATATCATCAAGGTCCCTGAAAATGAGACAGCTTAGATTTTTCTAAAGGATTGCTTATGTATATAAAAAAAAAGTGAAAAAAATAACACACGTCGATTTTCCACATAAATATAATAAAATTCATGCTTTTTAGTAACCTAAATTAGTTTCAAAATATCTATCAAAATTTCTAACAGACAGTTAGGTATATTGAAATCAGAAGATTCCTGAGTCTTACCTGACTGACTAGGTTGCCACTGACAAGGTAAATTCTACCACCACTGTGATTAATGTGTGTGTGCGAGAGATAGAGAGAGAATTATAATTTGAAAAAAATAATTTCAGAAAATTCCAAGGCACACTAATATGCAAAAACAAAATTGTTCCGCTTCTGTATTGTGTTCTTGTAACATCGCCTTGGCGATAAACACAGCCCACGCCAATTATACGCCAATCGGCAATTTACTGTAACCCTGCTCACGTGTTGTGTGACGCAGTGGATTGAGAGAAACAGTCTCTTAGCAACAAGCTCTAATACTGCAACAAGCAGCGACTCTTAGAAAAATAAACTTTCCATTAAATTTACAGTCTACTTGCTTTTTCTTTTTTAATTTAGTTTTTCTTTTTAATTTAGTACACCTCCGTACATTTGGTCCTAGCGACCCGGAGGTATGAACGAATCAGTGTCTTTTCTATTGAATTAAATATTGCATTTATCGAATTTCGTCAACAAGACGAATAATGTCGGAAACTGAGATAAAAGCATTGAACAGAAGGCGAGGGAATATCAAGGCCCAAGTCACCAGGATATTTAACGCAACGGATGGAAAAACATTTAATTTATCCGAATGGAAAGCCCACCTGGATTTACTGTCGAAAACTGAAGAAAAGTTTGAAGCTCTTAAACTGGAATATTATAGAATAATAGAGGAAGAAAAGTTGGAAGAAACTGAAAAAATACTGAGTCAACTGGACGAGGATATTCTAAAACTAGAGGTAAGCTTAAAATCCTCTATTAATGCTTATTATGAGAATACTGATTCTAATAAAAAATCTATTGAACAGGACCAAGCTAAAACGTCTAGCATTAAGCTACCTAGGGTCATATTGCCGGTTTTTAGTGGCAGAATTGAAGAATGGTCCGTATTTAAAAGTACATTTAACGAGCTTATTAATGATAATTCAAATTTAAAAGATAATGAAAAATTATTTTATTTGCGTTCTGCTTTGACTGGTGAAGCGAGGAGTTTGCTTACACCAGATGAAAATTATGTTTCACTTTTCAATGCGTTAGAACAAAGATACGAGAATAAAAGAGTTATGGTAGATTGTCATATAAAGAATATTTTAAATCTTTGTGTAATTAAACAGGAATCCGCTAAGGATCTCCGCATTTTATTGGATAACGTGAAGAAAAATTTAAGAGCTTTAAAGATCTTAAAGTATGATAGAGATAATTTCTCGAACGCAATTTTGCTGAATATTATTCTAAATAAACTAGATAACGAAACTCGTAAACAATACGAACTAACATTAAAGGATAATGAAGTGCCTAATTTTGATGAATTTTTAGAATTTCTTGAGCGAAGATGTCAAATCTTAAATAGTATAAGTTCTAATGTATCCTCTAAATATACTGCAAAATCCTTATTCATAAAAACAAACAAACCTCAAAGTAAATGTTGCGTAATTTGTAAAACCGAAAACCACCCCTTATATCATTGTGTTAAATATAAAAATATGAAGTTAAGTGAGCGAATTAACCTTGTTAAGAAAAATAAACTTTGCTTCAATTGTTTAAGTTCAGCCCACCTCATTAATTATTGTAATTCAAAAAGCACTTGTCATGTTTGCAAGAGCGCAAGCCACCATTCATCATTACATAATTATACAACACCAGTAAACAATCCTATAAACAATCTCCCAATACATGAAACAATAAATAGCAATTTTGTTTCGGAAGATTTATCACAAAACGAAACTACTGCTCATTCATTTTTTTCGTATGAAAATGATAATAATAAATCTGTTTTAATTAGCACTGCAATAATTTATTTGACAGATGTAAATGGCATCAAAATTCCTTTCAGGGCAATATTAGATTCCGCATCTCAGAATTGTTTTTGTACATTTAAAGCAGCACAAATATTAGGCTTGAAAAAGGAGAAAATAAATATTCCTGTAAGTGGAATAAATAAATTGCCTATTTACATTAAATCTAGAATCAAATCAAAGTTGTCAAATAAAATGAATAGTGCCAGTTATGATATTGAGTTATTAATCGTTCCAAACATTTGTGACTTCACGCCCTCGAAAAAGATAAACATATCAGATTTAAAAATTCCAGCAAATATTTGTTTAGCGGATAAAAAATTTAACATTCCAAGCAGTGTGGAGATAATTATCGGTGCTGAACTGTATTTTTCTCTTTTAAATGAAGAAAAAATAAAGTTAGGCAATAATTTATACTTGCAATCAAGCATTTTTGGTTACATTGTATCTGGTTGTATTTATGACAAAACAGTAAATAATAATAATACTAATTATTGTTTCTTAACAAAAAATCTTGATTTACTTAATGACACTTTGAAGTCTTTCTGGGAAATTGAAGAAGTACAAAATTTAAAACCCTGTAACAGTAAAGAATTAGAATATTGTAATGATCACTTCGATAAAACGCACTTCAGAAAACCGGATGGTAGGTTTGTGGTCACGATGCCGTTTAAACCACAGGTTTTAGAACCCGATTTGGGAAATTCCAAAAATCTTGCTTTGAAAAGATTAAACTCTCTGTGGCAACGTTTAGATCGAGATCCTGTTATGAAAAATTTATACACAGAATTTATTAAAGAATATAGAGATTTAAATCACATGCATGAAATAAAAGAAAACACGAACTTTAATGATGGCTATTACTTACCACATCACGGCGTTTTACGACCCTCTAGTAAAACCACAAAACTACGCGTCGTTTTTGACGCTAGTGCCAAGTCAACCAACGGAAAATCTTTGAACGATTTATTATGTAAGGGTGGAGTTCTGCAAGATGACCCTCTCGATCTCTTAGGGCCAGTGATTGCTAAAGCAAAAATATTCATGCAGGAGCTATGGCTTCTTAAAATAGAGTGGAATGAGAAGCTGCCCTCTCATGTTGCCAAACAATGGGAAACCTTCCTCGAAAGTCTTAAAGAACTGGAATCCATTGAAGTGCCAAGATGCTTCCTAGCTGTGAACCAATCAGTGGTGCTAAATGGTTTCGCAGATGCGTCTTCCAAGGCTTATGGCGCAGTGATATACATGCAAACATCTAATTTTAGTGAAACCATCAGTCACTTATTATGTAGTAAATCCCGCGTGTGTCCAACCAAAGTAATAACAGTGCCACGTCTCGAACTGTCAGCATGTCTTCTTCTGGCTAAACTCACTAACAAGGTCTTAAATTCATTAGACAAACAAGTAGCTTCAGTCAATTTGTTTTCTGATTCAACTATTGCTTTAGCTTGGATAGACACTGCTCCTCATCTCCTGAAAACGTTTGTGGGAAACCGCGTTGTGCAAATTAAGGAACAAACTAAGAACTTTCCATGGTTTCATATTCCGTCAGAACACAATCCAGCTGACTTGATATCAAGTGGTGGAAGTGTGGAAAACCTGTCTTCTAACCAGTTGTGGTGGCATGGCCCGCCTCTTTCAATTCTTGAAGAAACAATAGCAAAAACTGACTCTAATATAAGTGACATTAAAGATGAACATTATTCTAGTGAGCTTAAAGCTCCCAGCAACTTGACATTCGCTATTCATAATGACTCTAATTTCTGTGATAATTTAATTAATCTTAGCAATAATTTCCAAAAATTAATTAGAATTTTAGCTTATATTTTCAGATTCATACATAAATGTAAAAAAGCAACATCTGCAACCGGCCCTCTGTTGTTGGAGGAATTAAGAAAGGCAGAGGTTTATTTAATAAAAAATGAACAGGTAAAGTATTTCAAAAATGAAATTTCGGCCCTCCAAGCGGGATCTTCGGTTCATCGCGCAAGTAAGTTAAAATTCTTAAATCCCTTTTTAGATGGAGATAGCTTATTGAGGGTGGGAGGAAGACTAGCAAAATCAAAATTGAATTTTGATCATAAACACCCCATTATACTTCCGGCGAGCTGTCGCTTGACGAAACTAATTTTTCAATATTATCATAAACGAGATTTTCATGTAGGACCCCAAGCTCTTTTGAACACTGTGCGTCAAAAATATTGGCCTCTCGGTGGCAGAAATATTGCGCGTAAAATTGTACATGAGTGTTTACAATGCTTTAAAATTAAACCTATAACGGCTAGTCAAATGATGGGGGATCTCCCTCCTGAAAGAATAGTGCCCAGTTCCCCATTTTCAAATGTGGGATTAGATTTAAGTGGGCCTTTTGAAATAAAATATAAAGGTCAAAGAAAGGGTACTTTTCAGAAAATCTATGTTGCCATATTTGTATGTATGGTCACTAAAGCTGTGCACTTGGATTTTGTCTCAGATTTGACATCCGAGGCTATAATAGCGACTCTAAAAAGATTCTTCGCTCGTCGTGGGAAAAGCTCTGTAAACTTTAGCGACAATGCTACAAATTTCGTTGGGGCTTCAGCAGAACTAAAACATTTACGTAGACTTGTTACGAGTGATGAAGTTTCGAACTTTTTAGCTTCTGAAGGTATTAACTGGAAGTTCTCCCCTCCTAGGGCGCCAAATTTTGGTGGCCTTTGGGAGGCAGGAGTCAAATCTTTCAAATACCACTTAAAAAGAGCTGTGGGTTCAGCTCATCTCACGATCGAGGAATTCCTGACAGTTATCACACAGATAGAGGCTATTTTAAATTCGCGACCGCTTTGTCCTTTGTCAACAGATCCTGACGATCTTCAGGTGTTGACTCCTGGTCACTTTCTCATAGGAAAGCCTCTTAATTTAATTCCAGAACCCAATTTAAGTGAGGTCAAAGATAATTTGCTAAATAAATGGCAAAGGACTCAAAAATTAACGCAGTTAATATGGAAACGTTGGCAGAATAATTATCTGAGCCAGTTACAAGAAAGAAACAAGTGGCTATTTAAAAAGCCTAATATTCTGCCAGGAATGCTAGTTTTGCTTAAGGACTCGCAATTACCCATTTGCACTTGGTCACTAGGCCGCATTAATAAGGTTTTCCCAGGCGCGGACGGGATAGTCAGGGTAGTTGAAGTTCGTACCGCTAAGGGTAATTTTAAACGACCTATTTCAAAAATAAGTATATTACCCATTGAGAACAACATCATAGATCCTAAACTTTAAATGTGCTTTATTATGTATTAATTTTTCATGTATTATTTGTGTTTATTTATTTTATTTATTTATTTTTGCTTATAATCTGTATCATATTGTAGTATTACTTGTATTGCATATGTATCTTGAAATATAAAAATATTTCAACGCCGGGCGGGATGTTCCGCTTCTGTATTGTGTTCTTGTAACATCGCCTTGGCGATAAACACAGCCCACGCCAATTATACGCCAATCGGCAATTTACTGTAACCCTGCTCACGTGTTGTGTGACGCAGTGGATTGAGAGAAACAGTCTCTTAGCAACAAGCTCTAATACTGCAACAAGCAGCGACTCTTAGAAAAATAAACTTTCCATTAAATTTACAGTCTACTTGCTTTTTCTTTTTTAATTTAGTTTTTCTTTTTAATTTAGTACACCTCCGTACAAAAATATTTTATCTTATTGTATCTAATTAAACATTCTGACTTCACTTTTTCTAAAGAAATACGCAAGATATTGCACACAAATTCTTGTAAATTTTTGATACAAGAACGAAATTCATTTTCAAGAGAACATACATTCAGTTTTTTAGTTGGGTTAATTGCTCAAAAAATTTGAAGTGTTTTTATATTTTACACTGGAAATCAAGGAATTTTTAAACATTTGAAACAAGCTTTGGTGATATGAAAATCCCAAAATGGTGTTTGCCAGTTAAGGAAAGATGTACCACAATTATTCAGCATGATGTGTATTATAACATTATTTTGCTTGTCCTAGTATTAACACTTTCATATTCTAGAAGTAAAAGTTTGGGTTACTATTGTTTAACCCTTTCCGGCGCACTACACTTTAAGGTTGAAATTTAAAGAAAAAAATTAGGCAATCTATTTAGGCCTAAGAGGAGTACACAGCTATAATTTTGTAAAGATTGCACAAACCATTTTAATTATACAGCTGTTGCCGAAGAGGTAACTCCGCATAAGTACACCTTTGATGAGCGCAGTGAGAAGAGCATTGCTGTGAAGCGCGTACTAGAGTAAAATATTTTACCTATTAATTAAAAACTGTAAAATTTGATCTCTGTGATGCTGCGATCTAGAGCTCATAAGAAAGATTTAAAGTAGCCACTAGAGTAGTTTTTGAAATATTCACAGAGTTTTTATGTCTCTAAACAGGGGGAACTTTAGGTGTTGCCGACCCGGAAACACTGCGCCGGAAAGGGTTAAATAAGATATTTAGTGCGGAAAATGGACAAAAACGTCATTTTGACTGTACTTTGTGGCAACATAACAATGTAAATTAACAATGCCCCACGGAAACAAAAAAATTTTAATAAATAAGTATGGTTATTCTAACAGTTTATGCCGAAAGAATTTTGGGATGTTGTTGCTTGCGAGAGATATAGTGCTCTAAATATATCAGCATTTCATTTTTCACGAAAAATCGCATTCACAACCTTGAACTTTGACATTTTCTATAGAAAAGAGGAAATTGTTTCAGGGCTTCAAAATTACAGATTATTCATCAAATATGATCTACTTCAACATATAAAAAAGTCAAGCAAATCAAAAAATACAACTATCAAAATAATGGTTCATAATAATCTTATTCTACTTTAAAAGTTTAAAGTGTTGATTATAATCATTACAATGTCAAAACAGATTTAAAATATATGCTTTCAAAAATTACATATCTAATTTGGGACCCTCCCCCCCCCCCCCCCAATTGTACGAGGAGGGGAGAGGACGTTACATTACCCAGATTTCAGAGCATGCTTTAGTCAAAACCTATGAACATGCCTTTTTCAATTTTTTTACTTTAATTTTGATTCAGCAAATTAAAAAAAAAAAAAAAAAAAAAAAAAAAAAAAAAAAACTTTTGAAAATGTCATTTATTTTTAAGTTATTTCTTTTTTCTTTTAATTTTTATTGTAAATATTTTTAATTTTTATTTAAATCAATAGTTTAAAAAATGCTGAATCAAGATTAAAACTTACATTTTTCTATTTATTTAAATGATAAAAAAAATGAAATTTTACTGTATTTCGAGCTATAACGATTTTAAACTACATCACTTTTTTCGTAAATTTTAAATAATAATAATAAAAAAATGTAAGTTTTATCATGTGATTTTGTTTGCAAATCATATGGTTAAAGATCACAAAAAGTTTCAAAATTTTAATTCAATAAATAAAAATTATTTTAAAATGTATCCTGGACCCCCCCTTAATTTACAACTGAATGAATTTAAATTTATAAGTTCAGTAAAATTCCTTAACGTACATAATAGAAAAAATCGAATCTCTTACAGAAGTGCCGATATTGATATTTAGTGAAAGACCACCGGCACTACTTAAAGAAAATCGCAGATTTTAAAAGCTAGTTAAACACGGATTTATCACTTTTCAGTGCTTTTGTACAAGGATTTTATCACCATTCCCTGTTCCTTTTATACGTAAAGGTAATTGTGTTTTTATTAGTCTCTCAGGTGGTCTAGCATGTGTACTGGGAGATTGAAAAAGGATATAGGAACATCTCAAAGCAGTTGTCTAAACATGAGCCTTTAGCTTATGCACCTGGGATGAGAAAACATATTCGCATATCGAATATCAAAAATATATATTTGTGATAAATGTTAAATATTTTTCTTTACGAAAAAAAAAAAAAAAAATACATTTAAGAAAATATTCTGTTTCAGAATTCTTAGTGTGAACTTTCTAGTTGCATTTATGTAAGCTATGTTTACAAATTAGAGTTTTAAGAGTGTATTTCAATCCGAACTACTTATTTTCTGATTTATTTTTAAATTCATTTTTGCTCTCAAAGGTATCAAACTGGCAAATTCTCTTATTTAGAAACTACACAAGGCGATTTTTTGATAAATGTAGAAAATATTGAAAAAAAAAAAATGCTGTCAAAAATGGCATTTTGAACCGAATTTTCTGAAGCGGGAGATCTGTGATAAAAAAAAGTATCATACTTAAAAAATAATTGTTTATTAATCAAATTCTAATGAACTGAGCAAAAAATGAAATCACACGATATCTTATATATCTCTTCAAAAGTCACTTTTCAGTGCTTTTGTACAAGGATTTTATCACCATTCCCTGTTTCTTTTTATACGTAAGGGTAATTGTGTTTTTATTATAGTCTCTGAGGTGGTCTAGCATGTATACTGAAAGCTTGAAAAAGGATGTAGGAACATCTCGAAGCGGTTATCTAAACATGAGCCTTTAGCTTATGCACCTGGGATGAGAAAACATATTCCCATATCGAGTATCAAAAAATATATGTTTGTGGTAAATGTTAAATATATTTCTTTACGAAAAAAACACATAAAAATTATCCTGTTTCAGAATTCCCCGTCTGTGAATTATCTAGTTGCATCTATGCAAGCTATTTTTACAAATTAGAGTTTTAAAGTTAGATTTTCATAACTTTTTTATGTATTAATTTATATAGCCATTTAATTGTTTATGTACAGTCATGAAAAAAAGAATATCCCTAATAACTCTCCAGCAAATTGTCGGATAAAAATATAATACATAACGAATCGATGCGTAATAATGCCTATAGTAGTTTATATTTATACATAAAAATCTGCTTATGCGATTGTTTTCCGATAGAAATTATAACCAACATTAAAATTTTGAATATTAACAGTAAATTTAACATCATACTTAATTTTTTTCCATAAGTTTTACTTTTAGATAATCGAGTAATCACATATCGAGTAACATAAATTATATATTTGTGGTAATTTTAAATACTTTTCTTCACGAAAAAAACATCAGAGATCATTCTTTTTCAGAGTTTCTCAGTTTTCTAGTCGCCCGTATGCATCAAGCTATGATTACAGGTTAGAGTTTTAAATTTGGAATTCCATCTTTTTCGTGTATTAATTTAAATCAATGTAATATGAAAGCTTTAAGTCTTAATTAAGTTAACTAATAACTATATTATATATATATATATATATATATATATATATATATATATATATATATATATATATATATATATATATATATATATGAGTGATTCTGTGATAAGTGGGTAATTTCTGTACCTTACGGTTATATGCTGTTTTTTGTCATTCATATAGTTGTTTTTTAGCATAAAATGTATTTTGTAATGTATTTCTACAATTTCAAAAAGTATTTTCGAGAAAATAACTGTAAATTTTTCTGCAATATTATTTTAAACATTCAATTTGTCACTTCTGTCCCTTGTCGAATATGTTTATTACTTGTCACTACTGTCCCCTGCTTAAACTGTCCTTGTTATTGTTTTTATTTATTATTTTGTCATGATATAACATACTTTTGCATAGTACAAAATATCATATTGCAGTCTTACTAAGCCTAACTTACTATGTACACCGAAGCAATTTTTTTAATTTTGTCATTGCTGTCCCTGTCACTTCTGTCTCCTTTCAAATTATTTATTTGAGGATTCAATCTCCGAAGCAGATATTAATGTCATATATGACTTGAAAACAAAGAATACAGTGATACCATCTATTCCAAATCTATTAATCTAAATTTTACTAAAATCCTGGTTTATAAAGTAAACAACTATCTTGGGGACAGTAGTGACATTGATTACCAAATTATTGGGTCGTTCGGAAAGTCCTTTCCGTTTGGGAAAATCAATTCGCACCGGAAAATTTTGTTCATTAATATGTAAGTATTAGATATCGGAAACAGTATCTAATAATTAAATAGCAGAATTTTCCGGTGCAAATTGAATTTCCCGAACGGAAAGGACTTTCCGAACAATCCAATAATTTATAAAATCATTTTTACAAAAATATATAAAGCTTAAAGTTTATGCCGGAGTGTTGTTTATTACTCAGTAGTATATGCTGTATCTAATTATTAAAAAATGTTGCTTAAAATTTGATTTTTTTTTTTTTTCATCAAATCAATGAGTGAAATTACCCACGTATTCGAGAATCACCCATATATATATATATATATATATATATATATATATATATATATATATATATATATATTTTCTAAAACGAAAAAATCGAAGCTACTTTATTTACTATTTACTAAAAATACTTAAAAATTTTAATATATTGTAAATGTGTTTTTAATAAAATGACGTCTTTTAAGTAAATAAATTTTTTTAAGTGCATGTTCTCGATTTAGTCGTTTTAGAATGTATATTATTATGATATAATAATTTAAATCTCCATTTTATTGTTTATGTCAATCATGGGGAAAGTATAACCCTAACAACTTTCCCGTAAATGCTCGTAAAACATGGTATATACGATTCGATGCGCAATAATATCTAATATGTTACTGCTATACATAAAATTCTGCTTAGGGAGTTATTTACGTATACAGGGTGATTCGAAATAACGTGGACAAATTGATATGACAAATCGGGCATACAAAAAGGATAAAAAATCATATAGGAACATAGGGTCGTAAACTACTTATTGAGTGAGAAATACAGGGTGTTTCAGTCTAGCAACACCCGGTTTGAAAGTAATAATTTCGAAGAAAATAAAAATAGTGTAATGAAAATGCAACGATATGTGCCTTATTTTGTGTGATATATGATAACGTTACGAAAAGATCTGGAAAAAACGTAATGCTCAAGCAATCGATGATACCGTATGAACTGATTATCACAGTCCAAAATGTAAGGTTCCAAGTGCCTATTGCTGGTGCTCATAATGCAAACTTCTACCACTTTTATTTGGTGTTATCACATTTAAAACAAAGGGTAGGATGTCTATTAAATGTTTTATTATAGTATACTTCAGTTTTCTTAAATTTAGCACCGTCAATCCAAATTGAGTTAGGATGAAACACCCTGTATTTGTGACTCAATAAGTGGTTTTCGGCCCTATGTTCCTATGTGATTTTTTATTTTTGTCATATGCCTGATTTGTCATATCAATTTGTCCACGTTATTTTGAATCACCCTGTATATAAATTATAACCAACATTAAAATTTTGAATATTAACAGTAAATTTAACATCGCATTTAAATTTTCTTCCATAAATTTTAAGATACAACAGATTACTCACTCGGCTATGTAATTTAGAAATTGTTTAAGTTTTAAAAAATGAGCTCAATTTATTTGTGATAGTTACAAAATATATTATAATGTTTATATATATTTTATGTACAATTAAAAAAAGTCTTCGCGGATATTGTATTCTCACGATGAATTTTAACATTCTGTATTCATTAGTCTATTTCATATATATTGAAATTTAAATTCGAAAATAATATGAATGAACTTTAACAAAAGTCGATTTCTTGTTCGCTTCAAATATGCAAATCCACAATTAAAGCCCATTCCACTAAGCAAACTTTGAGTTATGCTAAGAAAAATACCCGCATTACACTTAGTATTGCGATGATTCAAAATTAATATCACATTAGCAGTTTCAAATTTCAAATTCGCATAATCTCTAAACAACTTGACCGAAAAACTTCCTATTTGGTTTCTGACGGTAAAATGTAATCGAAGAATCAAATATAATATGAAAATTAGGTTTTGGAATAGGAAAAGTCTGAAGTTAAAAACAAATTATACACTGTAAATATATATATATATATATATATATATATATATATATATATATATATATATATATATACACATTGTAATTAGACATATATACATACTGTAAAAAATATCCATTAATATACACAAATTTTTCAGTAAAATTCTACGCAATAGTTTCATTTTTCCGGAAAAGCAGTAGAACTTCCGTTATTGACATTTTGAGATTATAAATACAGTAAGTTTTCCGTAAATTTTCTGGAAACAGAGAAGTTCCGTATTAAAACATGATAAATTCCATAAATAACTCTAGTGGCGCCATCTATATCTGGGATAGAAAAACTTTATAGAGTTGTTTTATGAAAAACTTTCTATAATAATTGTCGGACGTTCCTCTCAATCCACACAACTTTGAAGAAAGTCCGTGGTAGTTATAGCTGCCACCACCGGTATTACTAGGTGATATCGGTCACTCACTGTGAGGATTGTGTGAATGAACCCTGACGCTGTCAAGTAACTGAATTATCAGTTTATTTAGACTATCTGTACACACTAAATACGCTATTTACAATTATATACAATTACAACTCGGATATAGGTGATCCGGTTCAACATTAAATTATATACAGTAAAGGTTGGCTGTGTACTATTCCAATTACACTTTCCACCTCACACTATGCACGTTAGATTCAATTTATCGGAGATCAACCACGAATCTCCCAACACAAGTATATTCGGCCTGCACTTCTCGGCCCAGAGCACTAACACAAGGACGTCTGTGTCCTTTGCTCTCCAGCTACGCACTCCTTACGCTCTACAACACAGAGCACCCTCCAGGTACGAAACCCAGGTACGGACTGAACTAATCTGAGCCAAGCCTTGCTCTTCTCAAATCACTGCTTTCCCCAACATAAACCCCCTTCGGAGCACCCTCATTGGGCACATTCCACATTCCTTTCCTGATTAGTGACATGTTCCTTGTCCGCTGATCATTCGCATACCTCCCTGACAGATGGACATGCCTCTCAGCAATCTTCTCTTTCTCTTATTCACCACCTGCATAGGATTATCTGTCAGTTCCCCTTTCCACAAAGAAGGAATGTCACCTTGGAAATTCTGGTGCACAGCCATACAACACAAGATATTAAAATAGAGAAATAGTGGAAATTCCATTCTTTAGCAGAGGTGGTATCAGGACCTGACAATATTTTTCTTTATTTCTTTCTGTTTTAATAATATAATGCTAACATATTTTTACAAGATTGAAAAATAATAAAAATTATAAAATTTTATTAATCATTTTAAAGTTTGATATTAGTTAGTTTATTTTCAGTTAGTTTATTTCCATTATGGTTTTTAAATAATGTTTAACTCATTTATAGCATATTTTTAAAAAAGTGCGTAGGATATTTTAAAATGGAAAAAAATTCTACTTTTAATATTAATGTATACTTTTTAATCTATTCACTTTAAGAAATTCGCACATAAAATTTAAAACATCTGAATTATATTAAAGAAATTATTATAATGTTGACGATTATCTAAGTTATAAAAAAACAATAAAGAAAATTTATTTTAATAACCCATAATAACTATCTTTATTGAGATTAAAACCGATCGTCATACAAATACTTTGTTAAAATAGATGTTTTTTTTATAAAGTATGTTAGTATCCTTTCAAAAATAAACAAGTAAATAAATATGAATAACATTACAATAAACTTTTAAAAATCTCCTTAAAATGAAGGAAACATAACTTTTTAATGCATTCAACTCTTAATTCATGTAATATTTTAAAGTCTAAAATTTATTTTTTATAGAACTGAAATTAAAAACTAAATATCCGAAAAAATCTGTTAAACATTTAGAACTGTACACTCAATAGAAAATAATTCTCTACAAAAGTTAATGCCGCGTTCAACATAAGACCTTTGCTTTATAAAATCATTCGAAATAGGTAAAGATATTTGCAAGCTCTGCATGTATAACTATGGCATAATGGTATTACACTACTGCTAGCTGCCAAAGGACAAGTCTGTGGTTCGATTCTCATCGAGAGTAAGTGACATTTCTTCACTGTTGTTTAAATTAAATGTATGTGTTCTAACCTGATGTGTCTTTGTCTAAAGTATAAAAATCATAAAGATGCCAGTTTGTCCTTGAAAATTCTTTTTTGGCTTTCAAGCAAAAATTTTTATATAAAAAAATGAAAAAAAAAATTGAAATATTTTTCCGATTAAAATACGGAAATAGTACTGGCGTCTAGATTACCAATACCATTTCTGTCGTTAACTGATTTTTTTTTTTTTTTTTTTTTTTTTTTTTTTTTTTTTACAGTGAAATTGCAGTAATCTGTATGATTACTAAATTTTTATTTGTACACCGTACAAAAAGAAAAAAAAATGTAAGTATACAAAACTAATTTTTGGGAAACTGCAGATTTCTGCAGCTTTATACAAAAAAATTTGCTAAAATTACAATAATCTTTTACTAAAATTTTATCTGTAACTTGGGTTGCAGTTGCATAAATAAAATCTAGCCGTGCATACTTCCTAAAAATTGTTAATGATCTTACTGATGTTTGATTTTCAGTGCAAAAGTGTATCTGTTGCATGAATTTTTGTTGTTGCCGTTTACATAAAAAGTTCTAGAAACTCCACTTTCCTTAGAAATATTTTAGTAAATTTAGAGATTTTTTTTCTTTTACAGTTCATATGTATACAGTCACAAGTAAAATTTATATACATAGTTTTAGTTAAATATTATTTCGAATCAATTGTTACCTGTCACATTTTTATACTATGATTTATGGGAGATTTAGTAGAAGGTAACTTTTTTCCCCATGCCTCTGTTTACGAAAATCGCGCTAACTATATTTGGTGGAAATAAAAGTTGCATTTTGACCAAAATTGTCAACAGGATACTTGCATTAATGATTTTTTTTAACGCTTTTTATGGATAGATTTTTGTCAGAAAATTTTGTTTATTGTTTATTATACCGGTCAAGAGAACATGGGTACATTCAGACAAATGACCACACGCACGGGGAGGAGCTTGCAATGTTTCCCACAAGCATTGCGGTTTTTGATTGGCTTTTGGTGAACGCTTGTGGGATAAATGGAGAAGTTGATTAGCTAGAATCCATCGTGACGTTCGTTGACGTCAGAAATGCTAGTGGTCCAATGTCCGCAATGTCATCCAATAATGAACCGCTAAGGGATCACTGCAAACGCATGGAACACTTTTGCAACACTAACTGAACATAAAAATCAACACTTCAAACTAAAATCGTTTTCGATTGTACCGTTTCGGTTATGCATGTTTGTGTTTTTTTTTTTTTTTTTTTTAATTGTACAATTTTAAAGGCACCATTTTGAAAATATTTGAAAATGTTTTACGTGTGTTGTTTTATAGTGTTCTAAATTTTAAAAGTTTGCAATGTGTTGTTATTTTGGGGACAAAGTGTTGTGCAGCACAACACTATTATTAAGAAACTATT
Organism: Maratus speculifer; assembly: GCA_964019185.1. Lineage (NCBI taxonomy): Eukaryota > Metazoa > Arthropoda > Arachnida > Araneae > Salticidae > Maratus > Maratus speculifer. The sequence continues at coordinate 416,637,781 of OZ025290.1, forward strand.
TTCAACAACACTATTTACAACACTATTTCTTGGGAATTTGGCGATAAAAGGTGTTTCAAAATGTTTTTATTTTTGTGTTTGAGCGTTTGCAATGATGGAATTCAGTTAAATCTAAATTTGATAGCATTTATTTAACATTAGACGCATACTTAACATTTCAGGACTTAGATTTTAAGAGTCTTCTAAGGAAGTCAATAAATCATGTATATTTCAGCTTCCAAAGTAACATATTAGAGTTATGATGTGTGCACATACGCAGAGAGCGAAATAAATGTCGATGTTTGCACTTTACGCGTCTATTTCTACGATTTGTTTGCGTGTTCATAAAATATTCTTGAATTATCTATAAAAGATATTCCCATTGGAGCAATATAGAAAGCAATTTATCTTCACAACTAAAAAAATAATTACTAAAGAAACAATTTAACTTTCATTTAAATACTACCTCTGACAATAAAGTTCGGTGAATGAATTCAGAACGACCGATCTAACAACACTGGGGAAACAAAACGCTGCACCTGCATAGAAGCAAGTGTAACCATCTTCCCCCACCGTTGTTTAGATGAGCGTCGTTTATGTTCTGCGTAAGACGTGCTTTACTAAGTCCTTGTTCAGTGTGTTGGTTCTTAATTGAGAACAGGAAAATGAACGAACAAAATATCAGTTTAAAGTTTGATTTTAAGCTTTGCAAGACACCGAAAGAAATTCATGAGGGGTGGTGCAAATTCAACATCAACCATGCTTGCCAGATCTCAATCCTCCAGACTTCTTCCTATTTCCACGACTCAAACTCTCTTTGAAAGAGATGAGACCGTATTGCTGACATCAACGAAACGTGACGAAGCTTTTGAACTCCATCCCGAAAGAAGACATCTTGCGAATTTCCCAGGACATGTAATATAGCTTATCTCAGCGGTGCATAGTTACGGGAGATGACTATTTCGAAGGACGGTATGGTAACATTCTTTAATATTTCATTTACATTAATGTTACATGACTATTCACCGAACTTTATTGTCAGAGGTAGTATATTGATCTTTGTATGACTGCAAAGTAATTACGTCAAAGAATAATGATAGATACTATCTTGAAAAGGTAGATTTCCAAGAGTAAGCTCCAGTACAGCCGATCATATGAAGCCGTGGGATTCCACAGTCTAAAACGAAACAATTGTACTTTTACAGGATTTTTTTTAACTGTGTTTTTTGGAAAGGTAGGTTTCCAAGAAGATCCAAGAGTAGTCTCCCGTACAGCCGATGAATAAAGCCGTGGGATTCTACAGTCTAAAACAAAACAACTGTGATATTATTATTATTATTAAAAACAAATAATCATATAAACAAAGAATAATCAAATCCAACGCTGCTTTTTGTATTTTGTGAAATATTTTTTTATTATGTAAACCAAGAACTCCCTTTCTTTTTTATTCGTTAAAAAGGGGGTTCTCATTATATACAAGTTCATTATAAACGAGTCCAGATTTATTAAAAAAAGCATTTGATAAAAGAAACTGCTTTCGTGAATCTCATTAAATAAAATGTTATATCCTCTTCCATCAATATCCTTTAAGCTTGAAAATATCGTTAAACATCAATTCGCTTAAAAAGACTGCTTCAATCCAATCAATAATTTTGATGGTTTGAAGTACGATGGCGAACTACCTTTAGAGGTACTTCAAAAACAAGAGCCGCCATAAAATCCGCCCTAGCTTAAACGGAAGAATTATTAACAACAAATAATCATAAACCAGGACTAATTAAAGCAAACACGGCTTCCGGTATTGACGTTTTTGTCTCAACCGGGTCTTGAAAGGCTCAACTAACATTTTTTTTTTTTTATCTCACACTCTCTTTCTATTTTCCTGGCAGAGTCTTTCAAGCTGTAGCGCCAGTACTCATTAAGTAAATTACCATAATCGAGTAAACTCTCTAAAAGTACGAGAGCCATCATGAACAAAATATAATTAACGAGCCGGGTTTTAGTGTTCGTCAATAAATGGCCAGCACGTATAATTCTAGCACCCTCAAGAACCGAGATACAAGCTGTCAGCCAATAACCGACGTGCTGTCTTTGTTCCCAAATCAATTAATTCTCGACGCTTTTATATTCAATCATTAAGCGTATTAGAAATTGCTAATGAATGCATTCGGGTACACACAATTGGAACTCTCGTACAGTGCTGAAAGGAAAACAAATGACTGTGAAATTTTTGGCTCAAAACGGTTTTTTGGAGACAGTAAAAAAAATTTTGGTTTTCGCTAAAAGTTGGTTGCGTTCAAACATTTTTAATTACTGCTTTGTCGTGTTGAATAATAAAATATTTTGTGAATGGAGTTATGTTTCAGATCTTTTTTTGTTTCTCAAGTAATTTGCTTGCGTTTTAAGAATTCTTTTATCTTGTTTTAAAAGTCTTATTTGTGGTAGTTTTTAATGACTCAACAGTGTGAAAAATTGTTGATAATAAATAATTAATTTGTTGAAGCATTTTGAAAATTACGTGCTTAGAGGGTTTTTTTCTTATTATTTTTATGTTTTGATAAAAATGCAAGTATATTAATAATTATAAATTTTAAAACTTACTTTGAATTTTGAAAAAAAAAAAAAGAATTTAAGTTGATATTAAAACTTAATTTATAAGCATTATTTTGAGGCTTGTGTTAAGGAGAAATAAAGGTACTTTTTGCTGTGTAAAAATTAACCTATCAACTTTTTAAAATTCACTTTAGAGTAACTTGAATAGTATCAGCTAAAAATAAATTTTTTCTCAGGAATTATTATTAGGAAAACTAGTTTAACATAACAGGAGTTCACTTCTTTTAATTTTAGCTACTTTTGTAAGAAGGAAAAATAAAATCCATTTTACATACTGAAAATCAAAAGACCTTAAATAAATAAATAAATAAACATGAAGTAAATAAATATTTGAAATAAGTAAATCATTAAAATATTGCATGGAAGTTAGAATCTGACAAATTTCATCTTAAATTTCTTTTAAAATTGCATTACGTTCCAACTTTATTTTGATATGAGGAAGTTAAAATAACATAAATATGAAAGAATAGTGAAATGTGTAATGGCTATCATGAAATACACATCCGCAAGAAAAAAAAAATATACGTCCAATATTTAAGGATAAAAAAAAAAAAAAAAAAAAAAAAAATTGGTCATAGTTTCATGCCAACCACAAATTGTTTTTTTTTTTTTTTTTTTTTTTTAATCCCAATTAAATCACGGATTGATAACACTTTGCTTTTATACGTTTGTGATTGATTTTTTTGCAATTTTCCTCTTGAATTTTCAGTAAGTTTTGTTTTGCGCTATTCTTAAATGATTTGACTTCCCTCAACAAATGCATGACCATATTCCTCATCAAGGATTTCTTTAATTCCTAAATTATCGTGATCTCTAATTTTTGCACCGATTAATAATTCAAAGGGCGAGAAATTCGTGATGCGAAAACATGTGCTATTTATTATTCGTTAAACACTTTGGTACACATTCTTAAAACTAAAGAGTGGATTTGGCTTGTCAGGAAAGCGCTGTAATTTATTGGGTCGTGAATGAGTTGTTTTTTTGGATGTTTTACTCATCTTGGTTTAAATTGCTTTTTTAATTTACTCATCTTGATTTAAATTGCTTAAAAACAACTCGATCACTTGAATTGTTTCAATTCTTTACGAGAAACTCACTTGAGATGAGTGGATTTGGCTCAATTTGAGTTATTTTCTGGCTGAGATTTTAAGAGAGCATATTTATACCATTTAGTTGGGTCTTTTACACTAAGTTTTGATAAAATAAAAATAAGAATTCGATCAATTATTTCCACTTATCCATTTCCTCTAGGTACTCTTGTTGTTATGGATACTTGCTCTATATCTTACCTTACAATGTTTCAAAATCATTGGATGTGGACGTTGGGGCTTTGTCGATTATAATTCTTGCTGAGCTTCCGAGATTGTTATTTGTAGTTTTAGCTTATCAGTGGCTTCCACGACAATTGTAGCTTTAATGCCGTATAACCATACAAATGTGGTAAATGCATCACGGCAAAGAAAAAAAATGTTATTATAATTTGTCAGGTTCTGGGAATACATCTTCTATTAGACCTGGAATTTATGTTATTTTTATCTTAATATTTTATGTATTGTATGGGCTGTGTACTGAAGTTTCAAGGTGACATTCTTTCTTTGTCTAAAGCCTGAGTGAACAGGTGGTGAGGGGAAAAATAGAAGAAAATTGCAGAGGGGAGTGTTTGGCCTTCTGGTATGTCTATTGAAGAAGGGAAAATAAAGGATTTTCACAAATAGGGGGGTTTACATTGGGGGAAAGTAGGAATTGAGAAGGGAAGTGTTTGTCTGAGATATATTCAGTTTGGACCGTGAGAGCAGAGGTGGACGAAGGTCCCTGTGTATAGTGCTCGGGTCGAACAGCGTAGGCTGAGAACCCATGTGTTGGGAGATTCGATATTGATCTCCGGTAAAATTAAACTAACGTGTATAGAGTGAGAGCGAGAAGGTGTAGTTTGAACAGTACACAGCCAACCTTTTACTGTATTTAATTTAATGTTGAACCGGATCACCTATATCCGAGTTATAAATGTAAATAGTGTATTATATTGTGTACATAGAATATAAATAAACTGTTAATTTAGTTAATTGACAGCGTTGGTGTTCATTTACACAATCCTTACAGTGGGTGACCCATATCACCTAATAATATCGGTGGTGGCAGCAATAACTACTACGGACTTTCTTCAAAGTTGTGCGGGCTAAGAGGAAAATTCCGACATAATTCTTATTAGTGGTTGGGAAACGGCTCAGTATATATGTGATTGATTTCTAGGGGGATATTTTGTTTGTGAATAATCAAGTTCAACAAACTTTTTCAATTGCCTTGCTTTTTATTACATAGTTTATACTCTACGCAGTTGACAATGAAACTTTCAGTTTGATTTTTTAATTGTGTATCTAATAAAAATCTCTTAGATTAAGTTCTGTTTTAGCTACTGCATAATGACATTTATTGTGTATTATTTCTATTTTTACATGTTTGAGGAAATCACCAAGAACTCTCTCACGTATCATTTTGCATGAAATATTATGAAATTTCATTTTCTTTGATTAACGTTTTGATTGTTTGAATTTGCTGTTTCAATTTTTGTTGTTATAGTTCAACATGCGACCGAGTTACTAGTACGGTATTAAGGCTTAAAACGTCAACATGTTTCATTTAGATCCCATTCTCAATATATGTTAATAATCAAGCTCTTATAACGAATAGGGCGCATCTGGCCACTTTTGACAGGAGGTTTTTCTTTTCAAGTGTCTTTTGAAATGCAGAATAGTCTGTTGCATATTTAAATTTTGTTCCCACTAAATAGTCGCGAAATTATTTCACTGATTTAATTACTGCGAACATTTTTAATTCATAACTCGGAGATTTCGCTTCAGAAGGTATAGTTTTACGGTTCGTCTAATGAATATAGACTCTAGCGAGAGTCCTAACTATCGTGCAAGGCACTCTCGTTACCAGGGTTTGTCGACATCAGCGATATTTTACTTTCCCAGTGTGCCTTGCGCTAGTCAGCCGTTGTTGCGATAGTAAACAGATGTGTAGTTTGTTTATTTCGGTGAAATTTCCTAAAAGGTGTTCAAAAATAATAAAGTATCAAAATTACATGTTAAAAAAAATGTTTAACAAAAGAAACAAATATATAAATAAACTAAGAATAAAAAATACAATAAAAAATTATATAAATGATATTTAAAAAAATGAAATAAAAATAAATATTAAAAAATAATTCTATTAAAAAACAAAAATTAATTATAATGAAAATAAGCCGTAAGTAAATAAACATAATGGTTGATCAGCATCTGCAATTACCGCGTGTGACATTCCTCTTGCGTCATTTCTCACATATATTTATTTTTCTTTCTCGGATCTGTTTAATCTCTGGTTACGAGAGTAGCCTGCACGGTAGTTAGGACTCCCACTAGAGTCTTGTGTGTAATGAACTGAGTGTAAGTTTTTATTTTCGTCCTCTTGTATTACTATTTGTTTACTCCTTTTAAATAACTGGAGCGACTGACCTTGACATATTTTCCCTTCACCTTCGTCAGTTGACTTTAAAATCACATGTAGCTCCACCATGCGTTTCGCGGAAACACAATTTCAGCTTATCAAGATCAAGCAAAGGCAGGCGTCGCTGTTATTTAAAAGGAGTAGTGTAGAACTCTACGGCCCGCCACACACTAGTGAAACATTGAACGAAAAAACGTGCGACATGCAACAATTTCACCCTGATAACAAAGAAAAAACCGGTTTGACTGCGCCATGTTGCACGATTTTTGACGCATGTCTCTGTAGTGTGTGGCGGGCCTACCAAAATCTAAAGCACTTGGATCGACATGCAATTCTAGTTTATTACCGAGTCTAAATATGCGCAATACTGGGGTATTTATTAATTTTTCTTCAAGAGTCTCAAAAGCTTTTCTCTCGATATTTCCAAATGTAAATTTATTTTTTGCTTTTCCTTGTCTTGTAATTTAAAGAGATTGTGCAAATTGTTTATGCTTCTAAGTTAGTAGCAATTTGTGCATTATGATAATTGGCTGAAATGTTTCTACACCTAAAAATACCAAACTAATATCTGCAGAACGTTTTCGAAGTTATAACTTATCATGCAACTTTTTACAAACACGTGTGTAATTCGGGATCTCAAATTTATTTTTAATAATTTGATCAAAAAATAAGAATTTAACGATGTAAAGGAATAATTACTGTGCAAAAATGCTGAAGATAGCAAAATAATAACAGCAGAACTTTTTGAAGTTTCAACTTTGGATAACACCTTCCTATATAATCATATAAAATTTGGAATTAGAAGAATGTATCCAATCATTTCAACAAAAAATAAGGATGTAAAGATGTAAATGAAATAGTAATTGGCGAAAATGTTGGAGATAGCCAAATAATAACCACAGATTTTTTTTTCGAAGTTTTAACTTTGAATACAATTTCATCTTCTACAAATTCATATAAAATTTGGACTTGACAAAGTGCATTCAATTATTTAAACAAAAAATAAGAATGTAAAAATATAAAGGATTATCCATAAAGAGCCTCATCTTCTGAAAACAACAACAACAACAACAAAAAAAGAAAAAAAATGGAAATGATTTTTCTACCGCAGTCCCTAACTAATCTTTCTCTTGTCAGCATAAAGAGCTTCATCTTCTGATTTGAGGAGGCATGAAAAAAGAAAAAAAAATGGAGATGAATATTCTTTCATTGCCCTAAATAATCTTCTTGTTCTCCCCCTTTCTCTCTCTTCTTTTCCTCAATCTCCAATTACGGATTGCATTTCATTCATTAAGAGCGATCATTGTTCTAGTGATACCTCAGACAAAAGTATCGAAACATATGGCTTATCGGTTTGGAAAAGCTCCTCCTTTTCAATGCAACCTACTTCCTTCGTAACGCAAAATTCCCGGCTGAATTCCCTCACAGAAGGAAACGATAAGCAAAGGAACGAAAAGGAATTGGTATTCATAAAAGGGCTGTGGTGCGCCGCGGCAGTTAGCGAGTGATAATATGCATTTTCTCCTTGTCAATAACTCCACACCATCCAAAACTGGTTCAGGACAAAGTAAAGGCTAATGGTTCCAATAATATCTGTGCATTTATCCGGCTCGATCGTTCCACGGGAGGTTTCTATTGTTTGAGGAGATGGAGTGAAGTTGTCAAGCGTCTTTCCGAAAGGGCATTTTTATCGGAGACGTCATCGGGCTAATATCTTTTGGAGAACCCGAACAAATGACTCCGATGCCAGGTTTGGGCTGTCTTCAGACCATCTTTGTTGTGATAGATTGTTAGAAGAGAGGGAAACTTCAGTAAGAGATGTTCTTTTATTCCGGCTTTAATGTGGGATTTGCTTTTTTTTTAAACACCAAGTGATTAAAAATGCTTAAGCCATTAAACGACCGATTTTTTCAATCAATGGATAATTAAAATACATTCATGCTCTTTGGTATATATTTAAGATCGGATAATAAAGAAAATTATATTTCAACTGAAAAATCGAATTTCAAATTGCTTAAGAGGCGAAAATGCCAGCCTAGTGAAAATGTTTCCATTCTGGAACTCGAACCCTGGTATAGCGAACTGGCCAACTAAACCACATGAAATGATACCCAGTTTGAACTTCTCTCTATAACATGTTGGCAAGGCTACAAATGCAGCACAAGATGGAATATTTTCGTGAGACACCGACATGGATCAAGCACGAAACTCAAAGTTACTTGCGCCTCTTAATCAATTTGAAATTGAATTTTCATTCAAAATATCGCTTTCAAGACGAATTCTCTCTCAGGAAAAATCTCCAAGTATTAAAAAAATATATTAAAAAAAAAAAAATAATAGATGTTAAATAGTTTCTGATTAATCTTGTATAAGTTAACCTACCTGACAAATATAAAACAATATTTTTTTCGTAGAGAAGATTATCAAGTATCAAGAATGTCCCAGCTGTCTTCGTCATCTTTGTTGTGATGGATTGTTAGAAGAGAGGGAGACTTCAGACAGAAATGTTCTTTTATTCAGCTTTAATGTGGGATTTGCCTTTTTTTTAAACATCAAGTGATTAAATACGCTTAAGCCATTAAATGATCGATTTTTTTAATCAATGGATAATTTAAATGCATTCCTGCTATTTGCCATATACTTAAGATCAGATAATAAAGAAAACTGTATTTTTTAAAATTAGTATACGTTATATAATTTCTAGTCAATCTTGTGTATGTTAACCTACCTGACGAGACTTTAAAAATGAGTCAGAAAAAACGCAATTTGTTATTTGAATACTTCCTCAAATTTCCTATCACAGTCACTTCGGGAAATTCTGTTCAAAATACCCTTTTTGGCAGCTTTTTTTGAAATATATTCCGTCTTTATCAAAAAATTGACCAATGCGTCATATTATACAATTCCTAAATAAGAGGACTTGTAAACTGGATGCGTTTGAGGGTAAAAATGGATTTAAAAATGAGTCAGGAAAAACGCAATTTGTTATCTGAATACTTCTTCAAATTTCCTATCACTGTCACTTCGGGAAATTCTGTTCAAAATACCCTTTTTGGCAGCGTTTTTTTTTTTAATGTATTCTGTCTTTATCAAAAATCTGGCCAATGTTTCACATTATATAGTTCCTAAATAAGAGGATCTGCCATTTGGATGTGTTTAAATTAAAAAATGAATTTATAAAACGATTCAGAATGTAAGCAGTTTGAACTAGAGGTTTTTTCTCTAATTTTCTTTTAATTTATTTTTGCTATAAGAATTGATCCTATGAAAAACTTGTCAATATAAAAGTTGTAGATATTATTGAGAAGATGTAAAATAAATTTAATTGGAATTGATAGTTTAAGAATTGACAAAGTTATGGATTTTTTTCTTTTTCGAAAGCCCTTTTTATTTTCGTTTATAATTTTTTTTACCGGTAAGAATTAGTCCTATCAAAAACTTGCAAATACAAAAGTTTTAGATAATTTTAAGAATATTTATAAAAAATTTAGATAGATTTGATATCTTGAGAATTGACAAAGTTATGATTTTTTTCTCCCAAAAAGCCTATTTTTTTCGCCCCTTGAGCCCAATTTTAACTTTATCAAAAATCTGTTATGCACAAACTTTATTTAGAAGTAATATAAACTTTAAACTGATTCGCTATCTATTTTCATTAAGAAGTTATGGGCTTTTTTATGTTTTCACAAAAACGCCCCCTATTTCGACCCCCTTGGTCCGATTTTGCCCATTAACGAACTTAGCCGAGATTTTATCCCCTTTGATTTTATGTAAAAGTTTGGTGAAGATTGGTGAAGAATTATAGAAGTTGTCGTGTCCATAAAAAAGTGAGATATATAGATAGATAGATAGATAGATAGATATAAACTGGTGCGAATGCAATATGTAGTATTTCATACGAAATCTACCTAACAAGAGAGCACCGACCTAAATTTGGAGACTACCCGAGCCTGCCGCAGAGTCTGTCAGAGGCCTCCACGTGTTCCGTGGGGAGCACACAACCTACACACACGGCCGACCAACTTCGAAAAACCGTACCAGCACGTTTCAAAAATTTAAATTTTCCTAGAGGTAAGATATTTTGCTAATGGAGAAATTTCACCCGGGAGGAATACGTTTCCTTTTGTGTGTAACTGATAAAGTTTATCTTAAAATTCTCAAAAATCTACTCAGAATCGTTAAAATGGTTTTAAATAATTTTTAATTACTGTTTTTAACAACGCAAAAACATAAACAAAACCACGTGATACAAAAACACGACGGGATTGGTTGTGACGTCATTTGCCGCGAAGTCGAAATGTTTAGGTTTTGCGCGCATACTGTTTCTCGTTGCTTTTTCTATTTGCAACATTGTTTCATCTGTTTCTACAAATTTATTTAACGTTAGCAACTTTTGTAAAAAAAAGTAAGACTTAACTTATCTTAATTTAAAATACATCGTTTACTTTTTATATTCATTAAAATTTTAATTTGAAAATGTCAATTTCGGCAGGATTTGTGATAGGGCAATCAGACGACAATCTCCCAGGATTCTCTTTCCATTTTTTTTTTTTTTTTTTTTTTTTTTTTTTCAGGAAAGAATTTGATTTCATCGGCACAGAATTTGCCGATGTTTTTTTGTATAATATATAAAGTATTACTCAAAACTTTTATTAAAACATACTATAAGGAAAAAAATAAGCTCAAGTTGGGACAAAAGATTGTGATATGGATCATTTTCTAAAAACTACTGCACAGCTTTTTGCATTGAATATATAACATTCAATAATGAACAGGAAATAATCTAAATTTTCAGATTTATTCAGTTTTCTAATTAACAAACTTAGAACCAAGTGTGACTTGTTCAAGTTTAAACAATTTAGAAAATTTATCTTGCAGTCATGACAGGTTACTTTTGGCCGCTAAAATTTGAATAGCGAGATTGCATGTATCTTCAAGTAATCCGTGGCGTGTTCGTAGGGTACCCACCTACTGGCCAGACGGCTCGAGTTCGATTCTACCTTTTGACATTTTCTATTCCATATTTTTTTTTTTTTTTTTTTTTTTTTTTTTTAATGCAATTACGCTTATTTTTTTTATGAAAACTTCTTGTTTTATTTTTTTAAGTGAAATTTCTGTTGGCAGAATTACAGGTTACTTTGTGTTTAATTTATGAAGATTTTTTTTTTTTTTTTTTTTCATAAGATTGTTCACCTTTTTATATTTTAAATACTTGTCTCAAATAACGCATAATGTTTTATTAGAAAAAAGCGTTAACAAAATGAATACCTAAATACATATAGGACAGTTGCCATAAAATTTAACTAATAATAACACATTGCTCAGGGATGCACAAAACAGGAATTTTAATATACATTAGTACATATTAAAATAAAATAAAACTTTCAACGTTTCACGCCGTCTTCATGGCATGAAAATGGCATTCAAATATGGCATAACATCATAAAATCTTAAAATTTTTCATTTCCTTGCAATATTTTAATTTTTACTCACGTGTAAATGGCAACATTTTTTAAAATTTTAATTCATTTAGATTTTAATTTAGTAGAAATATTATCTCTCGATCAAGATGCAAACGTAGTCCTTCCATTATCATATTTTCCTGAAGACGTCCGCAGAAGATGGCGCGAAACGTCGAAAGTTTTATTTTATTTTAATATGCACTAATGTATATTAAAATTCCTGTTTTGTGCACCACTGAGCAATGTGTTATTATTAGTTAAAATGAATACCTTTTTAATATTTAGTTTGTTTTAAATATTAATATACGTCAAATAATGAAATAGAAAAATGTTTATTATTACTGACTCTGAAGTTTACTAAATGTGCAATCGGTGACATATATCAAAAATATTCATAACAGAATATTAATTTGGAAAAATTTCCTATACAGAGCATAACTTCTTAACTAGTATTTGCCTTCAAAAGAAAATAAAAAATATAAATAAAAAATATATAGATATTTATTTTGATTTATTTTGTAAGTGGAGCTTACGATTTCTTATAAGAATTATAATTGTATAATGTATGTATCATACATTATATGCCATTTGGGATCAGTGGACAATTTTTAAATTTCCAGTTGAAAATTTTTGCCTTTTTTTATGTTAGAGTGAAAAAAAATGTAATATAATTTGTCCATTTTTATTCATCTAAAGTTAAATACATTTGGACATTTGACATCAAAATTATTATTTATAATTTATAGGAAATAATAAATTTTCATTTGAAATTCCATAAAGTAGATACATTTATTAAAAATATATAATGGTAAACAATAATTATAAATAAATTAAAATAAATAAATAAAAAACTAGGCATAAAATAGCTTACATTTTCGGTAGTAGAAGTTTTATTTTACAGTTGAGATAAAATATAAATTTTCATGAAAAAAGCTTAATTGTTACACACAACATAAACATAATATTGAACTTTTTATTCCCAAAATATTTCACTAGCTAAAAACATTATTTAGGGGTTTAGAATGTCCCTTAAAAATCCCCCAAACTTTGAATTCTCCTGTGTATTAAAACTTCTGTACATTAATGTAGAGCAAACCCTTTCTTGCCTCTCCCCCCCCCCCTTATTTTTTTTCTGGATATGCTACTAATGCAAAAATACTTATTAAAAATCTGAATATGCTTTTCTGAGGATGTATGATTTCAGTGAAAATTTGTTTTCATAAGTGATTGTATTTTTCTTTTATGTTAATGCTTATTTTATACATTAAAGATGGATATCCAAATTAGAGGTTTCCAAAAAATTGCATTATCATTATTGAATAATGAATGTATATATATAGATTTCAAAAATAAGCTATCAGTTACTTCAAGGCACTTCTTAATATGCATAAATAAAAATGAATGACTATATGTATGATACATAATTTTTTTCTGTTCTACATGTGATTATTCCCATTCATATTTTCCAAAAAACAAAAAACATTAAAATTTTATTTAGATTTAATCAATAAACACACATACAAATGAAGAATAGCAGATTATAAGTTTACAAAAAATTTCTATCAAGTTAATATCAGAATAAATTATCGTTATCATAATAGTTAGGAACACTAAAAAAAGTGCTTATCAGGCGAATTTGCCGTACTATTTGTGAAACATGGCACTATACAACATTTATAACACACATTACTACTCATTTTTTGTATAGAAAATTAAAAAAGATATAAGAAATATATCAAACGCTTAAGCCAGCAACGTAGCAGGACGGTGTTTACATGGCAAATGACGTCACAGCCGCTTTCGTCCGCGATGCAGCGTTTTCCCGCCAAGACAAAAACTGCAGTTTTAAAATTCATTTAGTGAATTATTAAAGCTTCAAATATACATAAAAATGGTATCAATTTTCTTGATTTTTTCTGCTCTTTAATATGAAAGTGAAAATGAAAATAGTGAAATTTCTCCATTTTTAGGAAACTGTGCCGATGTTAGAAACAATCAGTCTGAATGGAATGCCTTGTTTGTGGACATTTGGGAGTGCATAAAATCTTGCACAATGTGAGATAGAAGGAATGACAGAAGATTTGGTATTATTGGAAATAAGGAGGGAGTTCTCAATAGTAGATTTGATTGCTTTCTGTTCTTTTTGAGAGGGATCAGAATTAATCTTTTTGTAAGGGCCTTCATCTATTAATTTCTGAGTTTTGGTAAGGTAGTCGGATTCATTCATAACAACAATCTGTCCGCCTTTATCGGCTTTACTGATAACTATGTCTGTATTTGATTTCAGATTTCTTATACAACGGGATGCGGCTTTACTCATGTTAAATTTAGGGAGGTTATTATTGAAGTTCACTTTTATCGCAATAAGATGTCTGATTGAATCCTTTTCTGATGGATTTAAAGTACTAAATCTGAATTTGGTTTTCAGAGTAGCGATATGTTTATTAGATTTGTTCAGTGCACTAAATCAGGATCGGTTATCGATAGAGACAAAAGCACAAAGTACAATCCTCCCCCCCCCCCTTTCTTATCTTTGTTATGATAGATTGTTAGAAGAGTTCGAGACTTCATTAAGAGATGTTCTTTTATTCCGGGTTTAATGTGGGATTTGCTTTTCTTTTTATAAACATTAAGTAATTAAATACGCTTAAGAATTAAACGATCGATTTTTCTTTTAAATCATGGATAATTAAAGTACATTCCTATTATTTGCTATATATTTAAGATCGGATAATAAAGAAAATTATATTTCAAATGAAGAACTGAATTTCAAATTGCTTAAGAGGCGAAAATACCAGCCTAGGGAAAATGTTTCCATTCTGGGACTCGAACCCGGGTATAGCGAACTGACCAACTAAACCACATGGAACGATACCCAGCCTGTAACTTCTCTCTATTACATGTTGGAAAGGCTACAAATGCAACACAAGATGGAATATTTTCCGTGAGATACGACATGGGGATGTAGAAACACGAAATTCAAAGTTACGAAATCTTGCATTCAAGACGAATTCTCTCCCTGGAAAAATTTCTAAGTATTAAAAAAATAATAGATGTTAAATAATTTCTTATTAATCTAGTAAAAGTTAACCTACTTGACAAGTATAATACAGTATTTCTTTCGTAGCGAAGATATCAAGTAACAAGAATGTCCCAGCTGTCTTCAAACCATCTTTGTTGTGATAGATTGTTAGAAGAGAGGGAGACTGCAGAAAGAGATGTTTTTTTATTCCGGCTTTAATGTGGAATTTTCTTTTTTTAAAACATCAAGTGATTAAATATGCTTAAGCGATTAAACATTTTTTCAGCCATTGGATAATTAAAATAAATTCATGCTATTTGTAATAGATTAAACCTCCTTAGTTCTGAGGCAAATTTTATGTGGCACTATAAAAAACAGTTTAAAATTATTATAAAACATCTCCAAAAATGTATCAGTTTATATATCGATACTTGTAATACGTCCGAATTTATTTAAAAAGTCTTGATGTAATTTTAACAGTTCTAGAAGCATTTAAATCCATTTAAAGGATGGCTTTTTAGTGTCCCATACAGGAGACATCAGGTCTGAGGATGTTACGATCAGATAATACAGTAAATTATATTTTTAAAAATTAAAAGACGTTAAATTATTCTGATTAATCTCAAATATATTAACCTACCTGATGAGTAGAATACAATATTTCTAAAATAGTGAAGATTATCAAGTATCAAGAATGTCCCATCTGTCTTCAAACCATCTTTATTGTCTAGATTGTTAAAAGAGAGCGAGACTTCATTAAGCGGTGTTCTTTTATTCTGGCTTTAATATGGGATTTGCATTTTTTTAAAACACCTGGTGATTAAATATGCTTAAGCGATAAAGCGATCGATTTTTTAACTCAATGGATAATTAAAATACATTCATGGTATTTCCAACAGATTTAACCTCCTCAGTTCTGAGGAAAATTTTATGTGGCACTATAAAAAACAGTTTAAAATTACTATAAAACATATCCAAAAATGCATCAGTATATCGACACTTCTAATACGGCCGAATTTATTCCAAAAGTCTTGATGTAATTTCGACAATTCTAGAGGCATTTAAATTAATTTAAAGAGTGTTTTTTATGTCGCCTCCTAGCGGCATCACGTCTATGAGGATGTTATGATGAGATAATAAAAAAATATATATTTTTAAAAATTAAAAGATATTAAATAATTTCTGATTAATCTTGTATAAGTTAACCTATCTGACAAATGTAACAAAATATTTCTTTGGTAGTGAAGATTATAAAGTATCAAGAATGTTCCAGGTGTCTTCAAACTATTTCTTGCTGTAATAGGTTATTAGAAGAGAGGGAGACTTCAGTAAGAGGTGTTCTTTTATTCCGCTTTAATGTGGGATTTGCTTTTATTTTTTAAACATCAACTGATTAAATATACTTAAGCGATTAAACAATGAATTTTTTGGTCAATGAATAATTAAAATATTTTCATGCTATTTGCTATAGATTTAAGGTCAGATAATAAAGAAAATTATAATTTAAAAAATTAATACATGTTAAATAATTTCTGATTAATCTTGCTTGTATAGGTTAAACTACCTGACGAGTATAACGCAATATTTCTTTCGTAGTGAAGATTATGAAGTATCAACAATGTCCTAGCTGGCTTCAAACCACCTTTGGTGCAATAGATTTTTGAAGAAAAGGAGATTTCAGTAAAGAGGTGTTCGTTTATTCCGGCTTTAATGTGGGATTAGTTTTTTTAGTTTTTATAAACATCAAGTGATTAAATATGCTTAAGTGATTAAACTGTATATATATATATATATATATATATATATATACATATATATATATATATATATATATATATATATATATATATGTACAGGGTGGTCATAAAGAACTTTGCCGATATATGGAGTTCTAGCGGCCAGTCAGCTCAACCGATCGAGGTGAAATTTCAGATATAGCTATTCAGGTATGAGCTCGAGATTCTGTGTTGTGAACGGCAAAAAAATGGCACTCACGGTTACGGTTATAGTTACAGAAACTCGAAATTTTCCAATGGCAACACCAATTTTTTTTCATAGCAAAATGCTCAGCGCTTGCGAAAACCCTAAAGAGCGTTGGAACTGTATGGTTATTGCAATAAACGAACGCATTATGCTCGCACAAAATCAGCCCTACGAACGCCCCCCCCCCCCAAAAAAAAAAAACACGACCAAGGCGCACGAAGAAAATTTGAATGTGACAGAGACAAAATACCAATCACAAAACGTCGTTTGCCAGATAGTCAGCGTAGGAAACGTATAAAAAGTGGGGTGGGAATGTTAGTTCTTTATTCGGAGCTCGCAGATGCCAACAAAATGACTTCGTTCGTGGTGAGTTGGTAAAACAATTATCAAAATTAGATGAATTTTGAGAAAACCTGGCGCGTTTACCGTTGAAACCATCGCCAAATACGTGGCCTATGCATTTCATAAGCTCTTCGTGATTTAGTAATGAAATTCGAAGAAATTGGCTGCACCTGTGATAGTCCGCGATGCGGACGACCAACTGTTCCTGAGGATACTATTATGGAAGTGCATCACATAGTGACCAGAGGACGCATGCAAACTACAAAAGGTTCATCTCGTGTATTTGATGTACCAAAATCAGTGGTCTTAAAGTTACTGCTCTCTGTAATCCGCATGTTTCCTTATCGGTATCAGCACGCCCAGATGTTGGAAGTGAGAGACCATCAACAACATATAGACTTTGTTAATGAATTTCTTATCCAATATGATGGAGATAACGATCGGCCTCTTCGCATATTATGAACGGACGAGATACATTTCATCTTAACTGCACTGCAAATTCCCAGCACACATTGAGAACACATGTGGAGCACTTTGATTGAAAAAAAGTGTTCCAGTCACCTTAATGTGTACTGAAATGTGTTCCGGATGTGTTCCACTATAAAGAAAGTGTGCCGACAGTGTCCTGAAAGTGTTCCGAAAGTGATCTGCTTAGAATATTTGTTAAATCTAAACTTGGGAACACATTTAAGAGCAGATTGGGAACACATATGGGCACACTTGTGAAATCATGGCTTTCTGTGTTACAATGATGACGACCATAAGGAGTGTTGATCGCAATCAATGTGGATCTCAAGATCAATTTGGTAAGTTAATTTTTTTTTTTAATTTACTTATTTTTTGCATGCATGCATATAGTGATTATTACTTTTGAGGCTTTCATAAATTCATAAAAACCTCGAGAACAAGAATAATAGGTGCACTGTGTGTGCGTGGGGGGGGGGGGGGTGTAACATTAACATGGAAAGGAATTTTGTGGTTAATTAATTCAATTTCATATTCAATTCCACTTTCAAATACTGATCGTAATGACGTACAGTGGTGTCAGGAATTGGGGAACTTAGGAGGAAAGAGTTGTCATGTAATTCCCCCTCCCCCTTTCACAGGGCCGTACAGAGAGACCACGTGTCCTGGTAGCAATCCAAATGCAAGCCCTCTTTCCTCTCACATCATAAATATAAATTTGCTAAGTCGAAATTTAATAAGTAAAATTACCGTCTTAGACAGGTTGTTTCCGTCTTAGGAGGTATAAATGCATAATATCCTTTTTGGTTTTCCGTATGAATAAGAATTCTGTTTTAGACAGGTAAATTTAAAAAACAGTAACTTCTGACTTTTTAATTTTATTATTTGTTAGATATTTAAGCTAAAAAATAATTAACTTAAAAAAGTACGATTACACTGTTTTGCTACTTTATTTTTAAACAAGGACCGAAGCCAGGTGCTCTAGTAGAGATGGTAACAGGTGATCAGGGGCGTGCGAAGAGGAAAATACGCCCAGGGAAAAGGCTGAATTTGACGCCCCCCCTCCGGAACTTTTTCTTGTAACAGGCAAAAAATAACGTTGTGAGCATAAATTTTTGCGCCCCGTATATTTCCGCGCCCGGGGCTAAGGCCCCTTCTCCCCCCCCCCCTTTCGCACGGCGCTGCAGGTAATTTGTACCATCTGTCAGAGTTGATTTCAGGAAAACGTCCGAGGGGGGGGGGCGATCCTCCCCCCCAGAACAATGAGATGTCTCCCCGGAAGATTTGTGATTTTGTGTTTTCAAAGGCAAAAAATGCACGCCCACCCCCGTAACTCTACAATGTCCCCCTCCTCCCGAGCAACAGAAATCCTTCTTGGTAAAAGTGTCTAAATTTAACATTGTCGTCTACCCCCCCCCCCCATTTTCTACGGACTGCTCCCCAACTCCTTCAGGTTTGGATTTTTTAGTGAATAATTGAAAAATGAATATAAGTGAGATGAAAAGATAAGTGTTATATATTTTGAGCTTCTCCCCCCTCTAGACTACATGTCCAACTTGCTAAAGTTCTTGGCACAGAGCATATAACTGTGTGGCTCTTGACATCAGGAGATTTTTCAAGTTAGTTGGAACATTTTATTACAATGAAACGTGTCTTTCCCTCAAATGCAAATGTTCCCTTAACTTAAGAGCCCATGTATACTTATAATTGGAATAAATATTGATAGCCCTTTGCTGTTTTTTCATTACATATTTTGCAATTAAAAAAAATCCTTAAAGTTTTTTTTGTGTGTGTGTGAGTTGGGGGGGGGAGAGATGGGAGGGGGATGCGGAATTTTCTTTTTCATTTTGTTTCAAATGACAGCAGAAGCATAGCCTCACCCCTTGAGCAGATGATGGATGCAACCGTCCTTCTCCTCTCCTTAGTTACTAATGATAAACTCAGTACTTACATTATTATTAATATTATTATTATTTTAAAATATTGAATCTAAATTGTATTACTGTATTGTCCTAATTCTTATTTGGCCTAAAATGCGGTCGGTATCTTGACACAGTACATTCTAAATTAAATAATTAAGAAATATGAATAATAATAAATTATAAAACTTCTAACTTGCAAAGAATGATAATTTTTTCCGAAGTACTGTAGTGGAAAGTTTTTATCAAGTTGGTGTGGCAACATCGACGCGACGCGCGGGAAATGGAAGCTGAGCTGTTTGTTTATGTTTACATTCCGACTCGGCGTCTCTGTGCAATTCGCAATTTTTATATATTTATATTAATATAAAGGTTACTCGACTTGTTTCTTTGAAAACAAGATTTTCTGTGGTACGTATTCTATTGCATCTATTGCATTTTGTTTGTCGAATTAATCAATATTCAGCCTAATTTATTTTACATAGGCACGTGATCTACATTTTATTGTGACATCTGAGTTTTGACAATAAAGGCAGGTATTCAGATATCCCATAAGGAACACACTGTTTTAAGATTCTTTAAATCCGAGTGAAATCTAAAATTCGATATTCAGATGGCATCCATATTGCTTAAAAAAAAAAAAAAAAAAAAACGTTCGGTGTAAAAAACGTTATGTTTGCATATCTATATCTGTATTGTATGTTAATCTGTAATCTCCCGTTTTTATATTAATCAAAATGATTTTAGTAACAGTATTACAGTAAACTCTCTCAAATATATAGGTACATCTTCAAACCAGCAGTTATGTATAGTGTAAATGTTTTGTTTGCATTTTTTTTAAGAGTAGGGTCACCCGGGGTAAAATGGATATAAAAATCAGCTTTTTTATTTTTAATGTTTCATTGTAGAAATGTTGTGAAATAAATTCATGTTTTTGTTCAATATTTTTGACATTGTGTATCTTAGGTCTAAATTAAACATAATTTGTGGTTCCCTTTTTTTTAAATTTTTGTGTAAAACACTATACTAGGGATGGGACGAATAGTGATTTGGCCGAATAGCCGAATACCGAATATTCGGCCAAATTTTAGGCCGAATACCGAATATTCGGCCGGCCGAATAGTAAAAATTTTTTCCAATAAAGAAAATAAATTTTTATTATATATAATTTAAAAAATAGGAGCAACTTAATAATTATTACTCTTAAATGTGCTTTTAAATGTATTTTTAAATTTGAAAAACTTATTTTAACACAAAAAATTATGAAATTGCATTATATCCTTTATTCTAATGTACATCAAATTGATTTTCAGTAAGTCAAGATGGGAAAATATTTCCATTAAAATATGAAGAATGTACTTCACTTTTACTATCAATTTATACTTCTTGTATCCAAAATCAATAATATTCTTAATCTCTCTCTCTCTCAGAACTCACAAGGACATATTTTCTGAAATAACCTTTAATGAAGTAAATTTGATCATTTAGAGTTTGTGTCCCTAGTGATAAGCAAATTTGTAAGAATGAGACTGTTCTGAAATCAGATGCCAAGCTTTAAATTACAAATTACGTTAAAGCAAAAGGTTATGCTTAAAGTAGAATGCATATGTTAACAAAATCTTTGACATTTGAATCGGCACATACAATATTCAACTTCAATATTCCACTTATTCAACAAGCATTAAAAGGATAAACAGAAATTGATAACAACATGAAGGAAGGAAGATTAAATTAAAAATATATACATAATAATATTACATATTTAAGTCAGTAACTATGCAAATAATTATTTAAAAGTGAAAACTATAGAATGAAAAAATTGTTTTGTTGAGTATTTAGAATTTATATTAAAATACAGTAGACTCCCTCAAATCCGCACTTCTAAAATCCACAACTCTCTAAAATCCGCACATATTTTATGGATGTAAACAATGAAACATTCAATTCAGATGTAGGTGCAAAATTTGACTTTTTTAGTTTTATATCAATTCCATATATTTTTTAATTTGTAATTTTTGTTAAGGTTATTGAATTCATGTGTTTTCACAAATAAAAAATTTATTTCTGAAAAAATAAAGATATTTCTGATATCATTGGTAATCACAATCTTACCAAATATATTAATGTATTAATCAAGCGTTTTTAGTTATTAAGTCTGGCTAAACCTGAAATAAAGTTTCATTATTGTATGATTTTGATGTGAATTATGAATATACCTTTATGAGGCAAGTTTCATTGAATAATTTAGGAAAAACATTTCATCTCTATAATGAATAGATTATTAATTTGACCTTTGCTTTTAGTATTTTTATCATTTAAAAAACTATCTAATTTTTTATTATTTTAGTTTATTACTTATTTTAATATTTTAGCATATTGCAAACAGTCATTTATACTTTTGATTTCATTATTAATTACATTCAAATTACTTTTTTAAAAATGTAAACAAAGCAGTGACCAGAAATCCGCAAAATTCTAAAATCCGCAAAAACTCTGGTCCCAAGCTGTGCGGATTTGAGGGAGTCTACTGTATTTATAAAACCATCTTCATAAAGCAAGTTGTGTCACCTAATGTGTATCGAGTTTGATACCAGTTCTGCTTTCAAATGTACCGTTGTAGTTGGAATGGTGATATATTTAATTTAATTTTGCAAATGAATCTTCATTAACACACCTAGTGAATAAATTTCTTCATTTCTTACTTTATAGAAAATAAGTTATGAATTTCATAAGAGCCTTTTTTATATGTGCATGGAATTTACAGACATTAAAAAATATTCAAGCATTTTAGAATAAGGCAGTATTTTTATATTTTGAATTGTAATATATCATTCTCTAAAGATGACATTTCCCGTACAATTAAATCTCCAACTTGGGCAGCATTTTCTAGAATATCACTAACTTTTATAGGAAATACAGAAAGGCTGTATATTTTTTAGTATCTGAATAACTCTATATTTTGTAAGTAAGAGTGAGAATGACTTCATAAATGAAGTAGCCAATTTGGATTAGAGAAAAAAAATTTCAAGAATGAAATTCTTTAAATCCGAAATTTATTTGACAAGATATCTTTCACTATTCGGCGAGATTTTAGTAATATTCGGCAAGATATCTCTAAATATTCGGCTACAGGTATTCGGCCGAAGTATTCGGTCAACAAGCCTTCAATATTCGGCCAACAGAATATTCGGCAAAAGGGCCGAATAGGCCGAATACCGAATAGTGGCCGAATATTCGTCCCATCCCTACACTATACCTATTTTACCCCGGTGTATACTCATTTTACCCCATGGTTCGGGGTAAAATGGGTATATGCTGGTTAAATTTGAATAATAAATTAAATATACTTAAATACACGATAATTAATGTGTAAACCATTTAAGAGTTTTGTACTTTCATCTTCTGAATCATGAGTAAACTTGGAAGGTGAAGGGAAGGGGCTTCAAAAACTCCCCACTTTAATTTGCTTATATTTTTTTCTTGATGTATAAAAACACTGTTATGAAACTAATGTAAATAAGATGAGAGTACTGACAAATCCTATCCTCCACCACATCAGTTTACACACATGCTGTGAATCGTGTTTCTCTTTAAAGGTATATTTTTTTTTATTATTATTTAATGTAATTCAAAAGCAGATAGATATCAGTATGAATATCTGTAGGGAAAAATGAGAAATTAAGTTACACTGGAAAATCAATGTTTAATCAAAAGCAATTCATGCAGATAGGTATAACATAATAAAAATTTACATGCAAAGTGTATACTGGCAAGGACTATTGCAACTTGGTTGAGATAGCTTTCTGACAATTTGGATGCGTTCACATCAGCAACATCGTCTTTCTCTGGAAAGAAATAAAATAATCCAGCAGATGACTTTGTTGCAAACTTCACAGTATTTTCACCTTCATCAGGGATATCAATAATGAGACCTGTGAATTCTTGAACAGACTTCTTTACATTAAATTTTACAGGGACTCAATCGCCAATCATTGGATTCATTGCAGTGAAAACCTTTGGCTTAACTTCTATTTTATGGGTTGCTTCGATTCTTTTAACTGTTTGTACTTTTTTTTTTGTGTGTTCCTAGTGCAAAGACTTGTAGCCACCTGCTCTGTAGTTAAAACTTCTCCTATCTTTGCTTGTACTCTCTTGCGTTTTTCTCTGAGTTTTTTTATAGCCTCACCAGTACTAGAAAATGTGTTTTAATTTAATTTCACGATATTTTTCTTACCTTGTGTTCCTGTACATTTAATCAATTTGCATGTATTTTAATGTCACCCGAAATAGCCTAATTTATAATATAAATGATAAATTAATGATTATAAGTAATAGCCTAATTTCATATAACAAAGCATAATATCAATTTAAAACATAGGATCAATAACAATTTGCCTTCAAAGGTCTTTCAACTTTGATCAATCTTCATACATTCATATCTTGACCTATACCCATTTTACCCCATATGACAAAAAACGCTATAAAATTTTTGTGAGTAAATAAATTTACTTAATTTTACAGTTTTCAGTTAGAAGAATCCTTCTTCTGTAAATATCAAACAGTTTATTCCTAAAATTCTTCCAGTATATTTTTCTGGAAAGAAGTTTTTCAACCACTAAAAACACTTTATTCTATCTTCTGTAAAACAAAATGGTTGCCAAGCCTATTATATGTGTCGCCAGTTTGTTTTTATAAGGTTTAAGTATTGCCAGATATGTAAGCACTTTGTTCATAATTTAAATTTTTTTTTAAAAATTTGTCTGGTAAAATAATAAAATAAATAAAATATACCCATTTTACCCCGGGTGACCCTATAATTTGAATGTAATTAAATATTAAAAAATATAATGATTGCTTAAAATGAGTAAAATATTAATTTAAGACCTAATTGATAATTAAATTAAATAATAAAAAAATTAGCTCTAAAATGAAGCCCTATCAAGCTGTTTCATACTTTGAAATTTTTGGGTTATTGTCAACTAGTGTGTTTTCTTTTCCTGTCATTTTTTTATTTGAAATATTTGGAATTATCCATATTAGGGGGGTGTGCATATATAACTATTATCATTTTAGGGGGAAGGGGGGGGGGTCTGGCACTGGCAGACGATATCTCTAGGGGGACACAGAGTTTGTTTATTGTTATCATTTTTGATCCAACCAAAATTTTCTCTTTTTTATTTGTAACATACATGGTCTTTGGTTCAAAATAGTATGTTTTTTTGCCTATTTTTATGAAAAAGCAAAGCCGTTATTGAAATTACGAAATTATTATAAAGTTGAATAATTCTAAACATGGAATTCCCCAATGTTTTACATTCCTATTCTTTATATGTGTATGCATTCATAATCGCTGTTCGACAATGCAAAATTAATATATTTGAGATGAAACTTATGTTTACTAATAGGTAAAAGAGAAAGAATGTTGTTCGCTTGTTTTGTTGATAAAAATTTCTATCTACACCCCCTCCTGTCCCTCCCCTTTCATGAGCGGTAAGTGAAAGAAGACACTATTACTTTTAAATAGATTATGTTACAAAAAGCTATTATAAAATTCCTTTAAAAAGTAACTATTTATTTTAAGTGTTATTTCATATGTATTTCATACATAAGCTGATTTATATCTTATATATAAAGTTGTATTTTATTAACTTCCCTTCTTTTGAATCAATAAAACATTAAAAAAAAATATTTTATATGTCACTCTAAACAAATTTAGTAAATTTTAAAAGTGAAAAAAGAAAATTTAGACATTGATAACGATATTACTATGGGGAGTGGGGTCGAAAGATGATAACATTTGATATCGGGAGGGTGGAGGGAGTCCAGATTTTCCAAAAAGTTGATAATATGTATGAACAAACCCTAAGAAGAATTATGAAATCAGAAAAAAAATTAAATTATTACATATCAAAACTGAAACTAATACAAACAAATAAGAAAAAGCATGCGTCAAGCATATATTATGAAACACTTCCTGAAATGTTGAACAAAGCATCGTTTTTTAGATAAATAAGGTGTTAATGTCCATAGCCAAATATGGGTTTTGATACTTTTGAACAGACCTGTATTTGATCTGCCGGTTGATATATATATATATATATATATATATATATATATATATATATATACTGTATACTGCGGAAGTTTAGTTTAGCAAGAAAACGCCTAACAAGTTGAAATTTCTCGGTATTTATGTATTAACGCCCCCACAGTTACAGGTTTGGCGATTTTTAATCTACACTTAAATTTTTTTGACAAATCATAAAATAAAACACTTTATATAAAATTAAAGCACTTTCAAAATTCAAAACACTATATTTAAAAACAAAGTAACATATCAGATTTCGGTGGAAAATGGGCCAATATAGAGTCACTCCTGCTGCGGTAGCGTTAATAAGTAAGTACCAATTTCTCTTCCAGCTATTTATACTAATGTATGGAAAAATATTTCAATACTTTTGTTAAGCCATGTATAGTGTTCATTCTAGGCTATTTTTGAAAGGGTGCAACACCCTGCCCTTTTTCAAATTTGCAAAATGCACCGCTGGTTTTACCCAGAGATTTTTAATAAATATTTTATTCTGTATTATTTTTAAATTTGTGTGCCCAAAAAAGTTACAATTTTTTTCATTTCTTTAGGAAAAAGAACATCAAACTATTCAATTATGGTTTAATTTAATTGTATTTTTAATTTTTATGTCATAAAATCAATCAAAATTAATATTACTTGACTTATCTTCAGTGTTCTCACTGTCGCTCGCCATTGTGCCAAATTGCTACTAAATTCTTCATTTGGCAAGCAAACAAGCGATTTGATTCGTCAAATTGCAAGTGCTCAACTTTTGCCTTTTCTTTTCTTTTCTTTTTTTTTTTTTTTTTTTTTTTTTTTTTTTTTTGTGTGTGTGTGTTTTTGCCTTGTGTTTTGAAGAGTATAATTTTGAAACTGCATTTGAAGTATGGACTTCTTAGAAAAGCCGAATTCTAGAAAAATAAAAGTTCATTTGAATATGACATTTTGATTTTTCAGATTCATTGTGTATGATATCATAAAATTCTGAATTAACTTAGGAATTTTTATTTCATAACATTTTAATGAGTTAAATCAGTTTTAGATTTTATTTTTCTTGATTACGCAAGATATTTAGAACAGAAATGTATGATATAGACGCACGCGGTGCGCAGAAAACTTTATGAAGTTTGCAGAAAATTTTAAGAAAGAAACAATTTTTATTTATTTACTTACTTATTTTTTTTAGTACCAAAAAATAAAATTATTCCCTCAATTTTATCAACAAATTATTTACTGTTAACGCGAATGTCTTCAAAAAAAGCATGAAATTTAATAAAGAATCGCGTAAAAACATGCATTTCACCAAAGAATTGCGTAAAAAAAACCTCCATTTCAACAAAGAATCGTTTTAAAAAAAATCCAACATTTCGACAAAATACCGCATGAAAAACGTGAATCTTGTCCAAAGGCTGAGTAAAAAATGTGAATTTTGTCCAATGACCGCGTTAAAAACATAAATTCCATGCATGAATCGCATAAAAAAATACAAATTTTGTGCATGAATCGCATTAAAAAATACAAATTTTGTGCATGAATCGCTTAAATGATCGCATGAATCGTGTTAAAAAGGCAATAATTACGTTCAGAAATTGTATGAAAAGTGCAAATTACATCTATGAATCATGTAGTAAAACGCGAATTATTTTCAGAAATCATTCAAAAAACGCGAATTTTGTTGGCAGAAAGCTGAAATGCAAATTACGTCTATAAATCGCATAAAAATAGCAAATTGTGTTCATAAATCGCATAATAAATGTGAATTGCATTCATGAATCGCATAAAAAACACGAATTACGTTCATGAATTGCTCAAAAAACGCAAATTACGTCCATGAATCGCGTAAAAACATGAATTATGTCCATGAATCATCATTTCATCAAAAAAATGAAAAAAAGCAAAAAAAAGTAAATTTTGTTAAAAGATCGTGAAAAAAAAGGCAAATATTGTTGAAAGATTG
The DNA here is from genome assembly GCA_964019185.1 of Maratus speculifer. NCBI lineage: Eukaryota > Metazoa > Arthropoda > Arachnida > Araneae > Salticidae > Maratus > Maratus speculifer. Next base: position 416,665,082 of record OZ025290.1, read on the forward strand.
CAAAAAAGCAGACAATTTTAGAAAATCACGAAAAACAGCTGATTTTGTTAAAAAGTCACAAAAACCAGATTTTGCCAAAAAAAAATCTGAAAAAAACGTTAAATTTCATGAAAAGATCACAAAAAATGGGAAATTTCGTTAAAATATCACAAAAAAGGCAAATTTCGCCAATTTTGTTGCGTTTAAACACAAAAAAAACGCAAATTTTGAAAAAAAAAAAAAGAGCACATAGTTTGTAACTGGTTTGGGGGCCCCAAAGCACTGAAACTTAAGGGGCGTCAAATTTATACTACAAACATCATTTTTAGGCTGTCGCAAGAAAAAGTTACGAGAGGGGAAGGGGCCTCAAATTCTAATTATTCCCCAAGTGCAATTTTCTTTTCGCACGCCCCTGATTGTGAAGCAAGAAAATCCGCTTTAAGAGCAATAAAGGCACAATTTTGAAGCAGGAAAATCAGCTTTTATAACAGAAAAATTCCCTTCTCACATTAATTTTTTTTTTTGTGCCCCTTTGACGAAATTTACATTTCTTTCCGGTCTTTTGCGAAATCTGTCTTTTTTTTTGGGGGGGGGGGGGGATATTTTGATAAATTTTGCATTTTTTCGTGAATGTTTGGCAAAAGTTGTCGTTTTTTGCAAATCTCTTGACAATTTTCCATTTTATTGCGATTTTTGGACGAAATTTACCGGTTTTTTGCAAATCTTCAGATGAAATCTGTCATTTTTATCATGATGTCTGATGAGAGTTGCCATTTTTCATGATTTTTGGCAAAATTTGCCGTTTTTTGCAAATCGTTTGACAAATTTTCATTTTATTGCGATTTTTGGACGAAATTTATCGTTTATTCACTATTTTTTGAGGAAATCTGCCTTTTTTTGGAGATTTTGTGATGAAATTAAGCATTTTTTCGCGAATCTTGTTGGAAATTAGATATTATTTTGTGATTTTTTAATGAAATTTGTCGGTTTTTCACGATTTTTTTACGAAATTACTCGTTTTGTAGGACACTTAAGAGCTGTTTTTTTGCCTAATTTATGCACAATACTGCATATTTTGTCAAAAGATCAGGAGAAATATGTCAATTTTGTTAAAAGATCTGGAAAATATGCAAATTTTGTCAAAAGATTGCAAAAGAAAAAATAGAATTTTGCCAAAAAGCGAGCAAAGAAGACATATTTTGTAAACAGATTGCAGAAAATATGCAGATTTTGTCGAATGATTGGAGAAAAGTCACAATTTTGCTTAAATACTGGGAAAAAATATGGGAATTTTGTTGAAACATCATGAACAAAATGCGAATTTTGTCCAAAGATTACGAATATTGTGCAAATTTTGTCCAAAGATTACAAATATTGTGCAAATTTTGTCCAAAGATCACGGATAGTAAGCGAATTTTGTCAAAAAATCACGGAAAGTATGTGAATTTTGTTGAAAGATCGCAGAAAAATGCAGATTTTCTCAAAAAGGGATGTGAAAAAAACACGAATTTTGTGAAAGGATCATGGATAAATGCAAATTTCATTGAAAAGATTGTCGAAAAAAGTGCAATTATCGCCAGATGGTCACAAAAAATGCAAATTTTGTTAAAACGCTGCAAAAAAAAATGCAAATTTTGTTAGTGGTCCATGAGGCCATGAAAGTTCAACTTTTTCTTTGCTGAGCCTGTAGCATGTCTGCAGCAAAGAAAAAAAAGGTGAATTTCACCAAAAGATCTCAGAAAAATGCAAATTTTATGAAAGAATTGCAGGAAAATGCAATTTTCATCAAAGAAATGCTAATAAAATGCAAATTTTATCACAGAGTTGTGAAAAGACGCAAATTTTATCAAAGGATCATGAAAAATTGTGAATTTCATCAATGGATTTTGAATTAAAAAAATGCATATTTTTTCAAATAATTATGGAAAAAATGTCAATTTTTGACTAAAGATTGAGGAAATGCTAATTTCGTCAAATGTTTGTGAAAAGCAAGAATTTTTGCCTTCGCAGAAAACATGCAAAATCAAAGACGATTGCAAAAATTCATGATCTTTTGGCGCCTGATCAGCAAATTTCATGATTTTTACACACTTAAGGACAAAATTTGCGATTTTTTTTCCGTGCTCAATCAACACAATTCACTTTTTTTTTTCCCCGGGCAATAAGCCAAGAAAACATTTGATTTTTCTGCAGCTGGTGAATTTGAAATTTTTTTCATGCATCATCAACAAAACTGACAATTTTTTCTTGCCCAGTCAATGAAATGTGTAGCTTTTCTCGCTTCAATCCAATCAACAAAATTTGCAACTTTTTAGAAGTCGATCAGTAAAAATTCATGATTTTACAGTGGCCATTCGACAAAATTTGCCCTCTTTCTGTTTTTAATTGACGAAATACATGTTTTTCTGTGCCCAATCAACAAAATTTGTGATTTTTAACGAACTCTGACAAAATATATATTTTTTTACACAACAAAATGAAATTTGTGACTTTTTTTCCTTGATAAACTGACAGAACTCATGATTGTTTTGTTGCCGATCAATGATATTTTAAAAATTTTTCGAGCATTATGAATAAATTTGCAATTTTTCCATGTGTTATCAACAAAATTTGAGATTTTTTTTTTTTTTTTTTTTTTTTTTTTTTTTTTTTTTTTTTTTTTGTTCTTGATTACAAAATTTGTTATTTTTTTCATGTAAGATCAATGAAATTTGCTTTTTTTTTTTGTGATAAACCAAGAAAACATGTGATTCCACAAGCAATAAATTTTATTTGCATTTTTTTCATTTATCATCAACAAAACTGATGATTTTTTCTTGCCCGATCAGTAGAATATGCAATTTTTTGCGTATAACCGACAAATTCATGTCTAATCGACAAATGAACAATTTCACTATTTTCCACACTTAATCAATGAAGTTCACAATTTTTCTGTGCTCAATCAGTGACATTTGCAATTCTTAAGTGATTGACAAAATTTCATATTTCCCCACGATACATTGACAAAATTTATGATTTTTTTCTACAATCTATGCATAAAAATTGCAATTTTTTCCAATTGTAAATTGACGAAATTCACAGGCCGCAGGTTTTGGTTTTGCATCCCTAATATTAGATATATTTTACATCTAATGCGGTGCAATAATGAAGTTTAGTTAAATTGTGGCTTAATTATTGACTTTTGAATTTTTAGTACCATATATTTTTCACTGAGTAAATGTTTTTCAACCTATTTTCCTGCTCAAATTTGCTAATTTCTGTCACTCTTAAGCCTTGTCATACCTTTTTTTTAAACTCTCTGTATCTGTCAGATTTTTGTAAAAGAAAAATTGTATGTATCCTTTCTGATTTTTTTTTAATGATTTTAGGATTTTCTCTTACCTATGGTAGATATATGTGGTGCCTACCCCAGACCGAAGAAAAACTGGTGAAAAAACACAGCATCATTTACGATTAAGGTATAGCTAATTTATTGTTTATTAATTTAAGTTTATGCATACATAAACTTGTGCTTAAATGTATTTTAAGAAAATGCTGCACATTTACTGTCTCTGTTATGAAAATCCTGCTCATAGGCATGTATTTAAAAGTGTATGTGGCTCCAATTACTTTTTTTTTACGGGGAACAAATGGCAGCAATTCCCCGATGGTAAAATTTCCTGAGGAAAATTTCAAGCTATGTTACCAACTAATAAATGGCAATACAGTCAAGTCTCTCTATATCAAAACTCCATACATCGAATTTCTCTATATAATGAATTTTTAGTAGGAACAGTCCCCTTTTTGCATGATTACATTAAAAACAGTCTCTATATAGCGAAATATCTATTTCCATATAACAAATTTTTTTATAAATTGGTCTTAATTTATTCAGTTTTAAAAAAGCTTCAAAATTATATGGAATCCATTTTCCATCACTTATTTTTGATTTATCATTCAGTGCTGTTTTTTTTTTTTTTTAAAATATTACTTCTCTCCTTGTTCTTTAAATCCAACGAGTTAATCCCACCTCCCACACACCTTTCAACATCCTTCTCAAAACAGAATCAATTGGATTGTTACACACAGGGTTCTCGCTGTCGCTCGCCATTGCGCCAAATTGCGACTAAATTCTTCATTTGGCGAGTAAACAAGCGATTAGATTCGCCAAATTGCTAGTGCTCAATTTTTGCTTTTTCTTACTTTTCTTTTTTGTTTTCATACATATGCATATATACATATTTTTAATAGATTTGTAGCAGATAGTTGAAACTAGATTAATAACAGTCGGTGTCGCAGTTATAAAAATTTAGGTTATTTTAGAACATACGGACATAAGGGGGGGGGGTGTTCATTAAAAGGTTAAAGATAATTTTTTAGTGCTACACAGCGAATCTATTTTGCTAATACTTTTTTCATTTGGCGAATGTTTTTTATTTTTAATTAGCCAAATTACTAACGTCGGTCAAATGTCAGCGAGAACACTGGTTACACATATAAAAGAGGAATCAATGAGAGGCCTTCAAATGGAGGAAAATGTGAACTACAATTTTTCATTCCTTGCTAAAATTTGAGCATTTTTTTTTAAAGAGTGTTACAATTTTAAAATCAAAACAACAAAAAATTACAGATTTCTTCCTCTGAAATTAATGTAAGTCTTTCTCATTTGATTTTCATTAAGCTTTCAAATAAATGTCTATTCTTTTTTTTTTCTTTCTTTCTTTTTTTTTTTTTTTTTTTTTTTGAAACTGCTTAAATAATTAAGAAATGTTAGATTTACTTTTAAACATTTCAAATTCTTAATTAAATAGATCAAAAATAATTTTTGTTCAAAATTTACACATTAAATATGATTTTTAACATCATTCTCTATACTAGGGATGCACCAAATATTCGGTATCTATTCGGTATTCGGCCATGTTACCGAATATTCGGTTAGGCCGAATATCAAACTATTCGGTTAAGCCGAATATGAAACTATTCAGCCTGCCGAATATTCGGTTTGGCCGAATATCAAAGTATTCGGCCAAATCCAATACTTAATAAAGCCTTTTAAAGAACATTTTTTAAAACTTTTCACAATTTCTACTTTTAACTGTCAATTTATAAATATATTTGAAATAATATGAAAGAAAATTATATTTAAATAAAATAGAATGTTTTTACATTATTTATTTGCTGTTTGTAAAATGTAACTTAAGAAAATTAACCATGAGAAGGATTAAAATGGTGATTTATTAGGATTCTCCTTAAGAATAAATGATGCAAGTGCAGATGCAAGTTCCTAGATTTTATTTAGTAAAAAGTCTGTTTCTTGCTTTTCCCAAATAAAAGTCTTTAAACAAGAAAGAAAAACTTTTGAGATTAGTAATAGCTATCAAGGCAGACAATTTGTGTTCATGAAACCATAATCATAATCAACTTATTGAGTCATAAGTACATTGTATTTCATCTCACTCTAGGTCAAATTTGTGTTTTCGTTTGTTACATTAACAATAAATAAGATACCATAACTGTATTTTCAATTCGCATGCTTTGATTTCTGTAAAATATGATATGATATGTTAAGAAGGATGGAAAATGCCGCCATTTATAAGATAAGAACTATGATCTAGACATTCCTTTTTTCAGAATTAAATTGAAAGTACTTATACTTTATACTGAAAAAAATCTGTCTAGAGTTATTTAAAAAGAACAATTATGAGACGCTACAGTTTTTCTTCAACCATTTTTTGATTATTTCTCTTTGATTTTAAAATGTTTGTTTCAATTTGTTGAAGAAATCATGAAATTTAAAATTTTATTAATTAAAAAAGTCTCATAATTGTGCTTCTTAAATAAATAAAGGCAGAATTTTTTCAATACTAAATGCTCTTATAAAAAGCTCTTGTTTATCAAAATATAAGTTTCTCTTATTAAATATTATGTAAAATTGTTTTAAAAAGTAACATTTTAATACCTTTAAACTTTGAAATATAAAAAGTATTTGGAAAGCCGAATATTCGGTATTCGGCTGAATAGTTACTATTCGGATGGCCGAATATTCGGTATTCAGCTTAACAATTACTATTCGCCTTGCCGAATATTCGGTATTCGGTTCAGCTGTCGGCCGAATATTCGGCATTCGGCCAAAATCACTATTCGGTGCATCCTTACTCTATACATCAAATTTCTCTATATGACCAATTTTTTACAGGAACGATGGTTTTCATTATATAGAGACTCGACTGTTATTATATTTATGTATATCTCCACTCTGAAAAAACAGTTCAAAATAAACATTTATTGCAATAATCTGTTCAATCACAATCAAAAAAGGCTTTTTATATGTTAGTATCTTTATAGTACCTTTTATTATTATTATGTTTTCAAAGATTTTTACACATATAACTTGGTCTTAGATTGATTTATGCTCTTAAATTGAGAGCAAGAATACAAAACAGAGAGTTTGAGATTAAAAAATCTAGAAAGTGTGAATTTTACATTTTTCTGTTGAATTTAATGGCCCATAATTGTTTTGAACTTGGAACAAAAGCAAAAATGCAATTAAAAAAGGAAAAACTTAAACCATCTGTGCTGCATGAAATGACCACTCTTTTAGCCTAAGATGTCTCAAAATGTAATTGCTGCTCTTTTTCAAAACAAATGACCAGTTTTCATTTAACTAATGCATACAAAAGGTGTCTCACAATTTTAAATGCAATATTCACCCTTTAACTGAATCACTTTCTAGAGCAGAATTTTATTCAACAAAATTATGGATTCTAAGTAAGCCAAAAATTTTTTATATTAACTTTGATTTTGATTTATAAAAATGGCTAATTGGCTTAACCAGTGATTCATATAAGAGTCAATATTATATTAATGAATGTTGCATTATAATATATACTACCAGAGTGAGTCATAATTATCGAAACAATATGCTATCTTGTTAAATATTGTCCCTTTGTACAATGCTTCCAATTGCAAAGTTTCATTTAAAAAAATGTGAAAATTTTCATAAGATAAGTTGCATTACCATGGTGGGTCTTTTTAACAAAATACAAAGATTAAATTTTTATATGCACCCCCCCCCTCCCCCAGGATAAAAATTCCAATTAGGAAAACTTCCCTTATTCAGGCCCGAATTATATACAAAAAATTGCATCTGCATATCTGCAAAACTCATAAGTGTTATACCCATTTAAATAATTCATCAGGTTTTAAGGGACACAAATTGAAATAGTACTCACAATTCAAGAAACAATGTTACTTTAACAGTTCTAGGAATTTTTCAAAGGCAACACTATTCCATATGAAGGGTACATTTATTTTCAAACATGGAACACACTTCTAAAAAAAGGGCACACTTGTACCTTGTTCCACCAAAATATTTTGAACTGCTTTGTTTAGAATCCCCTAAAATTTGTGATATTTTCCCAGAATCAATTAAATTGCCACAAAGTACATGGGAAAAGTTAAAAAGGGTCATTGGACGCACCGGAAATGTTTAAAAGAACCATCAGACCCATAAAAGAAATTAAAAGGGCCACCAGGTGTTGCGCCTTGATAAAACTACATCAAATAATAATGTGATCTGCTGTGAGATTATAAGAGCTCAATACTGTTGGACACAGGATGTTGTTAGACATGGTTAAGTTTTGGAATAATATTACAGTTTATATTTTTCAAACACTTACATTTTTTAGCGATCCACATTAAATATTGTATTTGGACTTATCTTTTTTTGGTTATATCACTGCAGATGATGATTAATATATCTTACACCTCTTTCTAAAATGCTTTAGTGTTGACTCTATGAAAAAAGGGCTGCCGGGCAGGAATTTTACAAAAAGGGGACATTATTCTGTAAAAAGGATACACTTGTACCTTACCCAAAATATTTTGAACTGGTTTGTTTAGAATACTCTAGAATTTGCAATATTTCCCCATGATCAATTCAATTGCCACAGAGCATATTGGAAGTTTTAAAAAAGACCACCAGGTGCATCAAAAGGATTTAAAAGAGCCACTAGGCACATAAAAGAAATACAAAAGTCTGTCAGGTGTTACACCCTGCTAAAGTAGTTTAAAGTCGACACTATGCTTATTATATTTAAATAAAATTCAAAATTGTCATTAGCTAATTTTTTTTTTTTTTTTTTTTTCAATATACATTATGTATCTGATTTTTTTTTTTTTTTCTTTAGAAGGATGACAAATTTCAGACAAAAACTGAAGGATGTGCCAGCCTCTCGATCGCCAAGTGCAATAGTATGCATTAAAGACATGCTAATCTTCTATGCCACTGTCCTGTATTTGTTAGCAATTGTTAAGTGAAACTTCAGCAAGTGTAATGGAGTTATGAATTGTACTGTTATAGATGAATTACAATTTGAAACTAAATTATCCTGTGCAATATATGTGCAAGCAATTGGAGCATTAGGAGTCTTTGTATTGGACCAGCACAGTTATAAACTTTGAAAAAAGTCATAATTGTTTAAGCCCTTTTAAAATGTAATTGAGAGATTTTAAAGATAATAAAAGTTTTGAACAAATTTGAATAATGGGCTAAAGTTTAAATTTCCATTGTTGTTATTTTTATACATAAGTAATAATCATGTGTGCAAGATCTTCGGTCTCAGCTGACTGATTTCAGTCTTGAAGAGATTTTTGACTAATAGTAAATTTTGCTTTATCTGCAAAAATAACAATAATTTTACTCTAAATACCTTTTAACCTGTTTCTTTTATTATAAGAAATAATTTTAAACCTAGAAATCATCTTGGCCATTTACATCAAGCGATTTCTAATACTCAGAAAGGTTTTTACTCTTGGCTTGGATGGGCTTTTTGCATCCATGGTAATAAAAAAAATATTCAATATTTTTATTAAATTTCTGTGAAAACTTTTTTCTGTGATGTTATTTTATTTTTTATGCTACATATCTTTATTTTTTTACTTAATTTTTTACATTTTAATCATGAAGTATGATCACTAGGGAGATTTATGATTCCATCTGGGGTTTTGGAAAATCATAGTTAAAAAAAATATATAATGGATCTAACAAAAAGATTTGTATAACTGTAACATAAATGAATTCCTTCAGATTTCAATTGTGGTGCTTGTTGGTAAATAGCAGATCTTGTATGATTAAGTAAATGCTTATAATTCGACTTATGAATGAATATTCATATGTATTAGGCAAAAAAAAAAAAAAAAAATCTAATGGACCAAAAATTAAACAAAGCATCATGGTGAATTAAATGAAAGCATATCAGAAGAATAAGAATAATTTTTGTTGCTTGTTACTATCAGCATTAAGAATAAATTTATTTTGTTTTGATTTTGGGTTTACATTTGTTTACCACAAATTAAACAGCTATTCAAATTTTACAATTTTTTAAATACAGTAAACTCAAAGGCAACTTGAATTCAGTTAACTAAATGATCTGCTTATATTCAATTCTCCAAGTCCTGAAGCTTTTTTAAGCTAATGACTGTGAACATTTTTACTGTTTTTGTGGTGGTGGGGGGGGGGGGGGGGGCATAATTTTTTCCCTCTTTGATCTATGAGTTTACTGTGTATCATGCATTTTTCAATAATTTTTTTATTATTCTAATATTTGTAATCTAAGTTTTCTCTTTTAAAAGAATAAATCTTGATCTTGATATACAAGCTTGCATTATTCAGCTATGTGTTAGCGACATATATCCACCATGTTTTAAAGTTGTCACCAGCTAAGCTAGAAGTTGCAACAAGATATGCAAATCTTTTGGGTGTACATTTGTTCCTTAAAAAATATGTTATATAGTTGGCCTTGTTAAATCCGCATTATTTGCAATTATCTATCATCTGCACTTTATTTTCAGATTTAAACAAATGAAAATTGCTCTATGAAGTTTGTAAGAAAAAAATAACAAATTATCGAATCCATATTTAGTAAATTTTCAAAGAAATGTTTAGTTATTTAAGAATTCTAATGCAGTTCATCTATTTAAAAGAACAGATTTTATATTGAAGCTCATGATCGCAAACCAATAAATAGATTGTACTAAATGGCATAGCAGATTAAACAATCAATAAAAACATTTTTTTACTATATTTTTTACATTATTAATTTTCTATAAATTATTAATTTCGACAATATTGTTAATTTTAATGTTTCATTTGTATGCTATATTTTCCTGCGGTATTTTTAACTTATATTAATTATTATATTGTGTATAAATTTGCTGTAAATTGTTAAATTGTTTTCACATTGCAGTTTAAATTTTTATAATAATAATCAGATTCAAACAAAAAAATTGTAAACAAAACTATGATCTAAAATCCACCAATTTTTCAGCCTCAATGTTGGCCGATTTGACAGAGACAATACAATATATACTTATACTTTTTAACTGCATACTGACATCAGGCTTTTCCTGTTTAATCTCAAATTAGTTGTCTGAGCATTTAAAATATTTTATTATATTGGAGAATAACAGGAATGCATACAACATTTTGTCCTTTTAAAAGAGGTGCCCACATCAATAAACAAATTGTCTGAAATGGTTAATGTGTAAATATTTTTGGTCATAAAAAAACTTCATTGAAAATATATGTGCACCTGCAGAAACTATGTGTAAAAGAAAATTTTTTTAAATATATTCTGAGAAATGTGCTTGAATGTGTACTAGAAAAAGATCAGTTTTCCACAAGCATTCTAAAAAGTGTTCCATAAGCATTATAAAAACTGTTCCATATGTGTTCTAAAAAGTGTTCCAGAAAATGCGCTGAAAAGTGTTCCAAAAAAGGTGACAAAACGTATTCCAAAAAGTGTTATCAAATGTGTTCTAGAAAGTGCGCTGGAAAGAAATAAGCGTTCCATATGTGTTCTAAAAATGTGTTCCAAAAAGTGCACTGAAAAGTGTTCTAAAAAAGGAGACAAATATGTGTTCCGAAAAGCATTCTCAAATGTGTTCCTTAAGTGTTCTGAGAAGTATTCTAAAAACTGTTCCAAAAAGTGCGCTAAAAAGTGTTCTAAAAAAGGAGACAAAATAAGTGTTCTAAAAAGTGTTCTGAAAAGTGTTTTAAGATTTGCAGTGTGGTAACGTCAATGGCCTCTGCGATCCCCCGACCTCACTCCTATGGATTTCAGGTTCTGGAGATATCTAAAATCTACAGTGTACATGTGCAATCCGCAAACTTTGCCAGATTTGAAAGATTCTATCAAACATGAGATTGTAAACATCCCTCATGCCATGTAACGTTCGGCTGTACTGTCCACAGTCGCCACCATGCAATATGTTATTGCCTGTGATGGCACCCATGTGGAAAATGTGTAATCAAAATAAAGTTTTTCTTTTCCCCTATCTGTATTGTAATCAGAGATTAGTGTACTGACTCTGTGTCATATGCAAATTTCCTCCTTGATCCTCCCAATCGAGTTTTTTTATGGGGGGGGGGGGGAGGGATTCGCAGAACAGTTTTTTGTTCGTTCATAACATGTCCTTTTCTTGCGATACACGTACGGTTCCAATGCTCTTTAGGGTTTTCGCATGAGCTGAGCATTTTGCGATGAAAGAAATGGGTGTTGCCATTGGACAATTTCGAGTTTCTGTAACTATAACCGTAACCGTGAGAGCCATTTTGTTTCCGTTTATAGAATCTCGAGCTCTTACCTCTGAATAGCTATATCTGAAATTTCACCTCGATCACCTCGGACTGGCCGCTGGAGCTCCGTATATCGGCAAAGTTTTTTTTATGACCACCCTGTATATATAACAAGTAATTAAAATACATTCAAGTTATTTGCTACAGATGTTAATAGATGTTAAATAATTTCTGATTGATTTTGCATAAGTTAACCTACCTGACAAGCATACCGAAATATTTTTTTCATAATGAAGATTATCACACATGTCCCAGAAATAAATATTTATGTTAATTTCTTTTCATCCGGTTTAAATTTATTTTTATTGTTACAGTAGTACGTTTATAGGTTTCTCATTTTTACGGTGTTTTATTGCGGTCAAGTTTCATTCCTATGTATTTTACTGTTGTTATATTTCATTTATACGATGTATAATGTCGGTTATACGTCGTTTCTATATATACCGTGACCGAATTTCTGATTTTACCAGAACAGTGCTGAGTTTCCTCAGACAGTGCTGAGCATGAGAGTACTAATTAAGCTAAAAGTCACGAGTTTAGTTCATTTTCAGTGTATGTTGAGTTGAACTTGACTCATTTTTGATAAACGAACCTGAGCTGAACGAAAGCTCAGGATATCCGTGAATTTGAACGAAACTCACAACTCAAACTCAATTTATTTATGACTTATTTTTAAAATTTCAAGCCGTTAAGAATACTTTTATTCCATTCAAAACTAATTTAAAGGCCTACACGGACTCAGAAAGGGACGAGTCTGATCATCAATTTTATTAGGTTGTGCTTGGGGGTTTTTTTTCCTCTGGATGCTCAGGTCGGGCTGAACCGGACGTATTTAGTCCTGTGCTTTATTCTTACTAGAACTCAGCACCGACCGAAATTTTCTGGCCTGGTCACAGTCCTGCTTGTACGAAAATCATTGACCCATCCCTATCTGACTTGTGCAAAAATATTTTTAAGGACTCATCTTTTTGGGTCTACAGTTTTTGCCGAAAATACATATATTTTTTTTTATTTATCATTATTCTACAATTAAAATTCATTTTAAAGACTAACACACGTATACATTTTTAGGGGAAAGGAAAACAATAGTGTAAAACATATTATAAGAATTTGTGTATGACGAAATCCTGTTCTAAACGGGAAATTTTCTTGATCAGCGTAAAATGGATGCAATAATTCGTTTAAAAAAATACATCTACAAGAGACAACAGATCTGGTTAAAAATAAACTTAACTGTAACGATTTCCTTTTCGCTTCTATGTGATTCCGTTTTAAAAGGTTTCCAATATAGAATTTTATAGATTTTTTAGTCTCCAAGTCGTGTAAATGAATTAATGGCATTAATAATAATTCAAATATTTACATACAAATAGTGATTAATTAAAAAATCAATGTAGTTTAGGATATATCGAAAAAAACGCAGTAAGAAATGGTATATTTTAGAACGGAGATCATTGTACTATGCAGTCTATGGCACTTATATGTTAAATAAACAATAGAAACGTAAAAAAGATTGCATTTTTATTTATTTGTTTATATATATATTTATTTATTTGTCAGAACTCTTCTCATAAGACAAAATTTTAAACATATACGACGAAAAAACAAATATTTGTTTAGAAAAATGAACACTATGCAGATTGTTGGCGCATATTATGTGTCATTTATAAAAACTATCATTTGGAAATATCAATTCTTTGCAGAAAGTTTGAATAGTTATTTTTTATTATTTTAAGTATAAATATTTCGTGAATAAAATAAAGGAAAATTAGTATAGAAAATTTTACTCTGAAGATTTTTTAGTAAAAAATCCGCCATATTTATAAACACTGTTTGTGGCCTGTATAGTGGTAAAAAAATTCTGACTTATTCTTAGATATTGCCATCTCTTTTGGATATGGATCAGTTTCGAATTCGGTTTCGGCTCTTGCGGGTTGGATTTGTTAAGACCAGATTTTTCAAAAGAATGTTGTAACCAAAAAGATTAAAAAATAGTGTACTGTAAGAATTCCACAGCGGTCACATGCGAAAAGCGGATATTTTCATTTAGCAAATACTTTTCAATTTCTAACACAATTATTTAATTGTATTTCACTGCTTTTACCAATGAATACTGGGCATCTTAGAATCTATACACATGTAATATGTCTACTTATGCATAAACTATCACAAAGACTAAACATGCGTTTTGTGTGTGTCAGAAACTAATTGTAGATAATATTTTTCATATTACGAGAAAAGAAACAATGATTCTTAACTGTATCGTAAAGACTAATGTATGATTGCATTTCTTATATATATATATTATTTCTGAAGTTATAAATAAAAAATATACTCATTCAAATTGAAATATGCGTGTATTTTTATCTGGACATAATTCTGCTCAAACGTTTTGTGAAAATCCCAATAACTCTATAAGTAAAAAAGTTCAGTCTCATCCATAAGTAATCTATTCTAGAATGAATACAATATCACAGAAAAAAAAGTAAAACAATCCCGTCCCGAAAAATGCTTTTTTTGTGTGTGTGTGTGTGTGTGTTTATAATGAACTTTGCTCACTTTCATATATATGATTTTAAGTTGAGCGAGTTCATTTGAAGGATTTTGAATTTGAGCGTGAGCTTTGACTAATTTGTGAGAAATTAAGTTTAAATTTAAATTAGTTTTTTTTTGTGTGTGTGTGTGTGTATGCGTGCGAGAATGCCTCTTTTTAGTCTCATATCAATGTCTGTATAGAGTGGATGAAAATTTATTCGTGGCGGAAAGACGACTTTGAACTTGCCGTAATAGTTTCTGATTGTCTTAAATTCCATTTTCTATTATTATTATTATTATTATTATTATTATTATTATTATTATTATTACTTAGTTTTATTTAATGAACTGAAAAAAACAGCACTTAAATGCAAATTAATTAAAATGACGTCTTTTCCCTATGTGTTAGCTTTTTTATCCTTTCCTGTTTAAATTACTGATCCTATTTTATACCTTTAAATCAATGCAAGATACTGAACAGAAAGTTATATTATACATACACACGCACACACACATATATATATATTTATTTTATTCTGCTGCCTTTTAGATCAAAGAAGACTGACTTAATACTTTAATACTTGCATTAGAAAAGGTGTTAACAATTGAATACGGCAACATCTATTTACAATTTGTACATCATTTACTTCTTGTTATTAAATGTTTTCATTGCAACTTACAACGAATCTCTCACTGTTGTTATCAAAGCACATAGAATATTTCCATTTTCAACTTTTCCAAAACTTTTAGAATCATCCAATTTTATTTTAAATGAACTGCAAAAATACAAAACTCCTTGAAGTGTTACTTCTTTCTACGAATAGACTTATGTGTTTCCTTTCCGAACTTTTCCCGTTTTAATTAAAAACCCTCCAGCACACTTATCTTCAAAAATAATGCAAGAAACTGGTGAACCACTTAGACATGAATTTGCTTTTGACGTTTATTTTCGTTCCTGAAAAGTGAGAACCGCAGATAAAAATAATTAATTAAAATTTTATTTTCTCTGGCGGAGAGAAGCGCGGGTGCCCAGAAGTTAATACAATTTTGATAACAATCTTCACATTTTCCTTTTAGAATCAAGAAGAATGATTTAATACTTGCAGGAGAAATGGCGTTAACAATCGAATACAAAAATACTTATTTACAATTTAAACATCACTTATTTCTTGTTATTGTATGTTTTCATTGTAACTTACAACGAATGCCACACTGTTGTTATCAAAGCACGTAGAATAATTTCAACTTTTCTGAAACTTTTAGAAACATCCAATTTTATTTTAAATAAACTGCAAAAATTTAAACTTCTTGAAACGTTGCTTCTTTTACGAGTAGACCTGTGTGTTTCCTTTCCGAACTTTTCCCGTTTTAATTAAAAACCCTCCAGCACACTTATCTTCAAAAATAATGCAAGAAACTGGTAAACCAATTAGACATGAATTTGCTTTTGACATTTATTTTCGTTCCTGAAAAGTGAAAACCGCAGATAAAAATAATTAATTAAAATTTTATTTTCTCTGGCGGAGAGAAGCGCGGGTTGCCCAGAAGTTAATACAATTTTGATAACAATCCCCACATTTTCTGGCTAGCACACACTACTCCGTTATGTTCACCTCCGTTCCCGTGTGTCTTGAAGATACGGGAGCTCCAGCGACGATCGCAGAACTTCAAAGGCCATATCTTCAGTCCATAAAACTTAGAGTGTTTCTGCAGCCAAGTTAATTGCAGCGACAGAAACCCCGGAGAAGTGATCTTTGTGAATGGTCCCAGGGCGAGAGAGAACGAACGAATGCTACCCCCCACCGAAACCCTGGGGCGGTTCCAGGAAATGATTTCATTAGCAGTGGAATCAATTAGACTTTCGTGGGTGATAGGGTGCGCAGGATTGTTGCAACACCCCCGTCATTGGCTGGCGTAGAAAAATCGTTTTCGGCGCTCCCCGCTATTTCCGAGTCAGAATCGCACCGTCAGGTCTAGGAGCGTTAATCAAAGTATCTTCTCTTATCGGATTCTGTCTTTTAAAACAGATTAGAGTTTATTACCGCATTTCAACAATTAATCTTAGCAAACGCTGATAGGTGGAGGCTGCAAAACTTCATTGTTTAAAGCACTTGCTCATAGAGGGCGCTTACTGACTTTCCGGATTTTTTTTTACAGGATTTTTTTTTCCCTTGCGCTCTCCCTTTTTAAAGGGAAATCATTTGGGATCGTTAAGTGTCAGCGTTTCTCAGCACAAAGAAAGCTTCTCTCTTGTTCAGGAAGCTTACGTCTCTAGCTACCAGTAACAGCTCCTTAAGTGCGGTTCCTCCTTTTTTTAAAGGAACTCGAAACGGTTGACTTTGATAAAGACTTACTTCAATGATGTCACTGATGTCTAGAAGACTACTCGTTAGAACACGCTACTTTCCTTAAAATAGTCCTTTACTTTCCAACTTCTACCGTCAGTGATTAAGTATTCAACTCCTTTCCGAGAGAATTTTATGCCAGTGACTCAGTGGCAATGACTTTTTTTTCCCACCGTGTCATGCATTCAAAAAGGTATGAATGGCGTTGAAGAATATTTCACCGTAAATATTACTGTATAACAGCATTAAAGTAACTTTGGCGGCTATTCGATTCTGTATCTTAAAAACTTCTGTGTCTCAGTTCATTTAGTTTCGCGCTTTTTGAATAAATGTTTGAGAACTGTTAGATCACTTTCAATTTTCTGCAGTATATGACTGTATACGACTTAAAAAGACCCGACTTAAAAGTTTTTCTTTTAAAATCATTTAAAGGAAAGAAACTTTTTGAAGTTTGATTTTGCAGCACCGAATTCTTTGTGCAAGAAATAATATCTGTTTTTATCAATGCATAACTTGCATTAAACAAGTAGTTAAAAGTTCTTTTTGGTTCATTTAGATACAGAAACAGAAAAAATTTAGTAAAGGAACATTAAGATATAGTATTTATTCTTTTAAATAAGTAATCAACTTTTCTACTTAAAAATAATGTTTTCAAATAAAATGTTTCAAAAATATCCGTACAAGAATTTAAAGTGGAGAATGTTTATTTTTTTATAACTAAGAAACTTTCATAAAACTAAATTAAGTTTTTAAAACTAATTTAAAATTACTTCTGATCCATAAAAATATATAAATAAAATAAAATGAGGCGGGCAAGCTATATTTTCAGTTTTTTAGAAGTTAATTGTAAGACGAAATTCAAAAAGTAAATAAACGGAAAAAAAATAATAATAAATATTTGAAAAGCAGAAACCAGCTACATAAAAGAAAAAGCAGAGGACTAGCCACATAAAATAAAAGACTAGCCAATAGCCAAATAAAAAAAAAAAAAAAAAAAAAAAAAAAAAGAATACTAGTCTCATAATGGAAAACTAGCCACATAAAAAAAGCACATAAGACAAAAAACAGAAGACTAGCTATATTTTCATACTGGATTTTTGAAAGTTAATTAAACTGTCGTTCTGTTCAAAAATTAAATAAAGGAATAAATAAGTAAATAAAAATTCAACATCACAATTTTTAATTCAACACCACTTATGCAAATACATCGCACAGGAATTTCAAATACATGTTTTTGTTAAAAGTCGTACCATGCAATGCGTAAAAATATAAAGAGAAAAATTAACAGTTCTACAAAAAGTATACTTAATTTGATCTTCAACTGAGTTAAGTTTTATAATTAGCGTATTTATTTATTTATTTTTATTGAAAATCTCAAATCTCTTACCAATGTTCCCGTGTCGGTCTTTCGATAGCTTGCCTGCTGAGTTCGACGATCAACGAATATTTATAGATAAGGATTGACTGAAATAATATATTGTAAAAAATTATGAAAAAAAATTGTAAACAGTACGATGTCTCCTATTTTATGGAGCAATAATTTTTACTTATATTATGGTGCAATTTAATCCGATATAACTGGTGTAATGTTACACATTATTGGAATGTAACACCATGTTTCATCGATTCAAAATGCTCCATGCAAAAATACTCCATTAAATGGAAACAGTAAGGCTGCCATCAGTTTTATGGTGTAACGTTACACAAATTATTTACAGAGAGGTTTTGAAAATAGAAACCTAATTTCGATAATATTTTTATTTTTAGCTGAAAATGGAAACGAAAATGTCCAAAATGTAATTAATGCACATACATAATTATACACAGTTATTAATTAATTATACATGTGACCCATGTTGTCTCTTTATTCCTGTTGTTTTTGATGATGTTTTAAAAATTCGCCGAGAATTTTTGCAGAAAATATTTCACCTGCAATAAACATTTGAAATTTCAGAAGATATAAAAAAAATTTTCATAAAAAATAAACAAAATCATTGATCTATACTTTCTTGCAACATAAGGGCTGAAGTTCTCACAACTTAGACCACACAGTTATACAATACGCTATACAGAGACAAGTGTCACGTAGTTCATAGAATTGGTAAAACAATGTGAATTTATTTTGTAAAAGAATATTTTTTATAAAACAGAATTCGCGAATAACCAAGCTAGGTATTTGCAAATGTTGAAATGTTCCAGATTTTCTATTTTGCGATTAATAAAAACTAGCCACACAGTAAAAAATGAAATCCAAATTGGGTTAAAAGATTTCTGGGTACAGAATTGTTCCAATTTGGAAAGTTCAGTTTGTAGCACAAAATCGTTTTAAATAAGTCTGATTTTTAATGACATTAAAACAATTAAAATATCTTAGATAGTATACACATTATACCTCAGAAATTTTGATTAATTTAATGTTAATAAAGATCTGCTCTGTTTTGAACCATTTTGGGTTATCTATTTTGGGAACAATACTCTACCATTTTGGAATCCTTACTGTACCATTTCAGGAAAATTACCTATACCCAGAAATCTTTCAACCCAATTTGGGTCTTCATTTTTTTCATTTCTTAATGTGTTGTGAAACGTTTTTTTTGTGTTGCTAATGTGTTCTTAATATATTGCAAAAGTATTGCTCTCTAGAAATGTGTTCTTAAATTGTTACAAGATTATTGCAATCTAGAAATATGTTCTAAAAATAGTGTTGTTAATTGCGCTGAAATAGTGTTGTAATTAGTGTTGATGAAAATAGTTTCTTAAAATAGTATTGAGCTGCACAACATTTTGTCCCCACATTAACAACACATTTTAAACACCACACAATTTAGAAAACTATAAAACAACACGTGCAAAACATTTTCAAATTATTTTCAACATGGTGCCTTTAAAATTATACAATTTTAAAAATGAGTATTTTGAAATATGTTTTGAAAACACATTTTCTGCTCTTGGAATTTTTAACAAAACTTTTTGCACAATCTTTTTATTTCATACAACACATTCACAACACAATCGAAAACGATTATAGTTAGAAGTGTTGATTTTTATGTTCCGTTAGTGTTGCAAAAGTGTTTCACGCGTTTTCAGTGTACTGGCTGAATCACCCATTCTTCATTATCCCTGAATATATAAATTTTATTATGTTACAAGAGTGTTTTTCTTTCAACTTTTGCTTATTTTTCTGAGAACTTTTCAGAGTACTCACACTCGAAAAAAGAACACGAACCTCTTGAAAAAATAAAATATCAGAGACAGACAATTAGACCGTCCATGTTTTATTTCTAAATACTCTTTATTTCTAAATACACATTTTATTTTATTTTTAAAATGAGCAGTTTAAATAAGACAGTACTTGAAATTTTCACTTTAAAAGTTTAAATATAAATTGCACATCACATTTACGTATACTGGCTGAATCATCCACTCTTTATTATCCCCAAACATACAAATTTTATTATGTAACAAGAGTGTTTTTCTTTCAACTTTTGCTTATTTCTCTGAGAATCTTTTTGAGTACTGACACTCGATAAAAAATACGAACCTCTTGAAAAAATAAAATCCGAGAGAGACCATGAACCCATCTATGTTTTATTTCTGAATACTATTTATTTCTAAATACGCACTTTATTTTATTTCTAAAATGAGCAGTTTAAAGACAATACTTGAAATTTTCACTTTAAGGGTGTATTTCGATTCAAATTGCTTCTTTGCCAATTTATTTTTTAATTCATTTTTGCTCTCAAACGCATCAAACTGGCAAATTGTCTTATTTAGAAAGTACACAAGGGGCCGTAATTGTCGAGTCTTTGATAAATTCAGAAAATATTGCAAAAAAATGCAATCAAAGTTGGCTTTTTGAATCAATTGTTCGGAAGCGGGAGATCTGAGAACGAAACAAAGGGTCATATTGAGAAAGTAATTGTTCATAAGTCAAATTCTAATGAATTGAGTACAAAATGACATCACATGGCACCTTATACATCTATTCAAAAATTACCTCAGTAAATTTTATGTTTCTACTTTTAAAAATGAGTTTAAAATTGTATCAGAAAATTTTGAGCTGTTGAAAGTGGAAAAGCATTTTTTTCGAATGCACTCTTAAATGTTTATATATAAGTTGCACATCACATTTACGTATACTGGCTGAATCATTCATTCTTCATTATCCCCAAACATACAAATTTTATTATGTTACGAGAGTGTTTTTCTTTCAACTTTTGCTTATTTCTCTGAGAAACTTTCTGAGTACTCACACTCGAAAAAAGAACACGAACCTCTTGAAAAAATAAAATCCGAGACAGACCATGAGCCCGTCATGCAGACTGATGACTTTCCGTCTAAAAAAGTGATTCGTTGGCAGGGATGCAATAATAACGGGCTGTTTTCTTAACCCTGGGGTTGAGTTGTACACACCTGAGTCGGGTAGTTAAGCACGAATCATGTCCCCACCTGGGCAATGGGATTCCAGTTCTTTTGTGGTCTGTTGTGTTTTAGAAGATCCTCTCCGACCACTAATGGCCTTCCTAGGGGATTACGTGTGGAATCCACTTCAGCTTCTAACAAGTTCAACGCCTCACGGCCAGGAATCGTGATCGACGGCCTGCTTGTGAGGATTTAATTACAGGATACATCTTGTAAAATGTAGCTAAAACTTTTGAATAAGGTATATTTATTAGATGTGACTTTTTTTTCTTTTTTTTTATAACTCTCTTTTATAAAGAAGTGTAGTCATTTGTGACTATATCGTTTCAATTGCACATTGTGCATTTGTTCAATAAATGTTTTCTTTAGCCACTCCCTTTTGAAAATTTAACATAATGGGACTAAATTTGAATTGAATTGGATATGTAAAACAACAGTGAATTTTTTGATTGAAAAATTAAGATGAAATTTTTCTCCAATAGGCATGATATTCAAGTATTTAAAACTGCCTGGCCTTTAACCTTTCGTTAGTCACGTGTGAGCTTTTCTCTCATACCAGTCTCTTCCATAGTATAAACAGTGCCCGCAATAAAAATACTTTTAGAAAAGTTCTTTTTTTTTTAAATACAATATCATTTATATTTGAAGCAAAACAAGATAACGCCAAAGTTATTTCTAAATTAAATACATCCTTAAACCTAAAGTGGTGAAATACTCAAGGCGCGACTAACGATGGTTAATAACGATATGAGAATTTGATATAAGGAATCATGCAGAATATCCATAAATCATGTCCACTTCTGGGAAGTAAGTATTCCAGTTAATTAGTTGTCTGTTGTGTTTTAGAAAATTATTTCCAACTAATAATCTGCTTCCTAAGGGGGATTAAGTGTCGAATTCACTCGAGCTTCTAACAAGTTTAACGCTTCACTGTCAGGAATCTGATCGACGGCTTCTGTGCGAGGATTTAATTACAAGACATATCTTGTAAAATGTATCTAATACACGTTTAAATGTGACTGACCCATCCTCTGAAAATATAAAATAAATATTAGGAGGTCTGTCCCTTCATTATTTATTTATAATACATTTATATAATTTATATACCTATTTCTATCTATCTATGTGTAGAGGTATCGCAAAATTTTAATTACTGGCGATAATGTTTTTATGTAAACTCACAGCACTTTTTAACAAGTTGGAAATTGCACGTGAAGCGTAGCAAATGAGGTGCGTTCGTACGATAACGAAGTTTTAAAAATATTCAGATCTTGGTGATATAGTATAGAGCGTACTTCGGATACAGTATAGTAGTCGAAATCTTTGTGTTTCTGTAAATATGTAGGAAGTAATTTTTATTACACCTCAGCAACGTATATCTTATTCATAAAATGTGAAATAGTTGAATATAATTAAAACACGCCCCAAACAATGTTTTCCGTATAGCATTATGTAGTGGAATACTTTTGTGTGGCCCTGTAATTTAATAATAAAAATTCTTTGCATCACAGATTTTGCAGAATGCATATTTTAGTATTTACTTCATAGATTCATGCCAATTCTATTATGTTCGAATGAGTGTAACATCATTAAAGTGCATTTGAAATTTTTTTCCCATTGACCGTAATGTAATGGAATACTTTTGATTGTCCCTGTAAATGATCTATGTATCCGACTTTCATAACATTTGAAATGACTCGAAAAAATTACGTAATAATTATGTATTTTAAATTTCAAACGATTAAAATGCATTTGAAATTTTTTTCCCCATTGACCGTAATGTAACGGAATCCTTTTGATTGTCCCTGTAATTGATCTATACATCCGATTTTCATAAAATTTGAAATAACTCGAAAAAATTACGCAATAATTATATGTTTTAAATTTCAAACGATTAAAATGCATTTGAAACTTTTTTCCCCATTGACCGTAATGTAACGGAATTCTTTTGATTGTCCCTGTAATTGATCTATCCATCCGATTTTCATAAAATTTGAAATGACTCGACAAAATTATGTTATAATTATGTATTTTAAATTTCAAAAGATTCGGTTAGGTAGTTTTTGCGTTGTTATATGCGGACAGACAGACGGACTGACAGATAGACGGACGGACTGGGCGACAACAATAGGTGCTACGTATTTACATAATTACGAACGCCCCTAAAAACCAAAAATGTATCAGAAAGTTGACCGTTTTGATATAAGAGCATTCTTAACCCTCTAATGGTCATGGTAGCATTATAGACATACCGCATTTGAAAAAAGTGAAGTTCATTTATGAAATTTTCTTGTGTAAATTCAGATTCCCTGAACTGTTGACAAACTATAATGAACAATCCTTACATCCAAGTTTAAAATATTAAATAATTATGTTTTTAATTTCCATAACAGTTAATCTGCAGCAATAAATGTTAATTTATATCAGCAGAAATAAGTTTTCTTTTTTTCCAATTAGACACTATTTATTGAAGTGTCTATGATATTTCTGAAACACTTCGACATTAAAGTGCTTAAATAAGTGATCCTTTATATCACCATTTTATTTGAAGTGGTATCCGGCGGTTTCATTTAAAATATTATTATTACTATTTTTATTATTATTTAATTTCAATACAATTAATCTACCGTAATAAATATTCATTTATATTAACAAAGGTAACATTTACCTAATTAGAACACTGTTTTAGTAAAATATTTATGATATTTCTGAACACTCGGGCATTAGAGTAACTTAAATAAGAGATTATTCATATCATCATCTAATTTGAAGAGGTAAGTGGCGGCCAAAGCACTTGCTTCAACAAACCTCGGTTAACAACCCTCTCATCCTCATCTAAAATATTCAATAATTATTTTTTCAATTTAATACATTTAATGTACATTAATAAATGTTGATTAATATCAGCAAAAATAAAGTTTTCTCAATTAGACATTGTTATTGTGAAATATCTATAATATTGCTGAAACACTTGGGCATTAGAGAAATTAAATAAGTTATCATTTTATTTGAAGTGGTAAGTGGCGGCCAAAGCTCTTGTTAACCTCAGTTAACAACCCTCTCATCCTCGTTTAAAATATTCAATAATTATTTTTTCAATTTAATACAGCTAATCATCCACAATAAACGGTCGTTTATATCAGCATAAGCAACTTTACCCAATTAGACATTGTTTTAGTGAAATATCTATAATATTGCTGAAACACTTAGGACTTAGAGTGCCTAAATGAGAGATCATCCATATCATCATCTTATTTGAAGTGGTAAGAGACGGTCAAAGCTCTTGCTTCAACCAATTTTTTAATTAACAACTCTCTCATCCTAATTTAAAATATTCAATGCATATTATTTTCGATTCAATACAGTTAATTTATTACAATAAACGCTCATTTATATCAGCAAATGTAATATTTTTACAATTAGACATTGTTTTAGTAAAATATCTATGATTACTGATACACTTGTGCATTAGAGTGCTTAAATAAGAGACCATCCTTATCATCATCTTATTTGAAGTGGTAAGCGGCGGCCAAAGCTCTTGCTTCAACAAACCTCGTTTAAAAACCCTCTCATCCGTATTTAAAATATTCAATAATTATTTTTTAATCCAATACAGTTAATCTACTACAATAAATTTTCGTTTATATCAGCATAAGAAACTTTTTCCGAATTAGGCAATTTTTTCGTGGAATATTTATGATATTGCTGAAATATTTGGAAATTAAAGTACTTAAGTAAGAGATCATCATCTTATTTGAAGTGGTAAGTGACGGCCAAAGCTGTTGCTTCAACAAACCTTGGTTATCAACCCTCCCTTCTATATTTAAGATATTATTATTTCATTTCAATACAGTTAATCTACCGCAATAGATGTTAATTTATATCAGCAAAAATAACGATTTCCCAATTATTGTTGCCATTAATTGACTGTTTTAGTGAAATATCTATGATATTACTGAAATATCTATACTTTTAAAATACTTGGGCATTAGAGTACTTAAATAAGAGATCATCCATATCATCATCTTATTTGAAGTGGTAAGCGGCGGCCAAAGCTCTTGCTTCAACAAACCTCGGTTAACAACCCTCTCATCCTCATCTTCTAAAACTTTTCAATGAATCATCGAATGGATGCCTTATCTACCTCAATATCCCCCACCTCTCTCTTTAAAGCATATCATCCGATGCGGGTTTTTAAACACAACTTTCGAAGAAAATTTTTCAAAAACGTTGACGGTGAAAGTGGGTCAGTTTCCTGTTTGGGATCCCGCAATCATCCGCATCTTCGATAACCAGATCGAAAGAGATCCGTCAAGTTACGTCAGAGAGACTGAATCTCTCTTCTGCTAATGAAGTACACGTGCAAGCGACAAAGTTTAGAGGGAGGTTTTTTTTTTCGGAAGGGGAAAGTAATTTTTTATTTAAAGCGGCATATCGATTTGCAACTGTCATCGATAATGTATCGTTGTGGTTTGACTAGCGATTTGGGTACCCCCCCCCCCTTCCCCCTCCACAGTATGCTAGCGCCAACGCTTTACAGTCTTGCAAATGATGAGTGATAATGAATATATATTTTTCATGGTGTGAGTGAGGGTGGGAAAACTGTGGGCATGAAGTGTCATTAAGATAGTCTCGGAGTTAATCAGTGGAACTTGATATCACTTAGTATTTTTTGAGTAAATTAAGAATAAGTTTCACTTTTACATACGCGTAATTACTCTGAAAAATCGGTTAAGAAAATGCTCAGTTAAAAAAAAATATATAATAATTAATCGAATTGCATAAAAAATAATGAAAATATAGTCTGTATTTTCTTCCTCTAATTACGGTCATGTGGATGAAAGTGTGAAAAATTGGGTTCATAAAATGTAATTATGAAAATCTCAGAGTTATTCACAAGAACTTGTTATCGCTTCATATTTTTAGTTTAAATTTAAACTGCTGCGCTCAACAAGCGAAAAACTTTGACACATTTACAAATTCATTTTTAAACAGAAATATTTAAAATTGAAATGTCTGACTATGAAAGCGATTTCCAATCGAACTTAGTTTTCCATCTAATTATAATTAAATTACCTATCCAGTTCTAAGCTATTTCGGTCACGTGATCACCCGTTTTTCTCCTGCTTTTCGACCGGTTTTTCTGCTTTCGTCGGGAAATGCTCTCAAAAATGTCGACTTTAAAGGCTTGTTATGAAAGATCTATTGTGTTTTTTAAAAAAACAGAAAACTGAGTACAATTAGACAGTTTCTGAGTAACAACCCCTGCTATTTTCATGTATTTCCGAACGAAAATAAATTAAAGCATGTGTCACAAAGTTGCCCTTTTTGATTTAAGAACACCCATACATGCTTTATTTTACATATGTGTAATTACCAGGAAAATCACTTAAGAAAAATTTTTTTGGTTAAAAAAAAATTTTTTTTAATAGAATTATACAAAAATAATGAAATATTCATATTTTCTTACCCTGATTAGGCTTATGTGAATAAGAATGGGAACAATTTGCGTGCTTGAAGTATATCATTTAAGATAGCTTGAGGGTTGCAGAGAATCTTGATATAGATTAGCAATTTTGAGCAAATTAAGATTAAGATTCAATTTTTCATGTGTGTAATTACTATGAAAATCCTTTCAGAAATAGGCTTCTTACTTTAAAAAAAATAAATACATTAATAAAGTTATATAAAAAATAATTAAAGATACTGTCAATATTTCCTGGCTCTGATCATGCTTATGGGGATAACGGGGTGTGAAAAACTGAAATTGTTTCATGAAGTTTCCTTAAGCTAGTTTCAGAATTAATCATATAAACTTGATATTCTTCAACCTTATTGTATAAATTAGCAATAACGTTTTTGTTTTGCATATATGATTTGTATAATTACTATGAAAATAAGATAAGGAAATTCTCAATAGTTAAATGAAAACAACCTAAAGGAATTATTTAAAGAATAATGAAAGATACATTCAATACTTTCTTACACTGATTATATTCATGAATAATCTGAAACCCACATGAATAATCTGAAACTAACATATTCTGATTATAATCAGAAGATAGGGGTGGGAAAAAATTTATTTCATTAAGTTTCGTTGAGATAGGTTCCGAATTAATCATATAAGAGCTTCATGCCATTCAACATTTTGGATTAAATTAAACATGAAATTGGATTTTGCTTAAATGTACATACTTTGAAAATCCTTTAGGAAAATTCCTGTATTACGAAGATGTTTCTCGGATTATACTAAAAGTAGTAAAAAATAGATTCAGTACTTTCTTATCACTATATTTTGAATAAGTTTGTGAAAGTGGGAAACATTTATCGGCATGGAGTCTGATTAAGGGTGTTCTTAAATCAAAAAGGGCATATTTGTGACACATGCATTAATTTATTTTTGTTCGGAAATGCATGAAAATAGCAGGTGTTGTTGTTCAGAAACTGTCTAATTGCACTCATTCTTTTGTTTTTTAAAAAAACACAATAGATTTTTCCTAACAAGCCTTCAAAGTTGACAGTTTTGAGCATATTTCCCGACGAAAGCAGAAAAACCGGTCGAAAAGGAGGAGAAAAACGGGTGATTGCGTCATCGAAATAGCTTATAACTCGATAAGTAATTTGATTATCATAAAATGGAAAAGTAAGTTCAATTCGAAATCGCTTTCATAGTCAGGCATTAAAATTTTATAACTTTCTGTTAAAAAATGAATTTGTAAATGTGTCAAAACATTTTTCGCTTGTTGAGCGGATCAGTTAAGAACACCCTTAAGGTGCTTTCAGATACGCATCGTAGGCCCGTTAACGTACCCGCAAGGGTACGCGTCCTCTGGTTGAGGGCCACTGTACTAAATGAAAAAAATGAAACACTCTTTCAGAAATCGTTTATGTTCTTTTCGTAAGTCATTAAATTTATTTGTACTGTTAGTACATGTAGAATGTTTATTTATTTAAATAATAGAAATAAACTAAAAATTCTCAAAAATTAATTAATAAAAATGTTTTTTTTTCGCTTAAAATATACATAACATGAATTAAAATACAAATTTAAATATAACAGGGTTTGTACGCTTCAAGAATTTTCATGCCTCTTTTATTAGAATTTTTTAAAAAGTCTATTTTTAGGTATAGAGATCAGTACATTACGAAATTTGGGGGTAATAAAATACTTAAATTCCTCTGAATTGACAAATGCGTACAAATCCTGTATAAGTCATATTAAACAAGATTATCTTACTTATATAAGCAAATAAGCATATTAACCTTTTACAGGCCGAGTTCAGATCCATGTATATTTTTAATTACTTTTTTTTTTTTTTTTTTTTTGAACGTTATGTCTTTTAATGATCAAAGTTAGGGGTTAGAGTTAAGGGATATTAGACATTAATATGGCGGTAAAAAAATTTTATATATCATTTTCAGAATGTTCTCAATTGGGAACATTGGTCACTTCCGGTGTTCATTGGTAATTTTTATGATTTTCTGTACATTTCCCTTCATTATTGATAGCTATTTAACTTCTATTTCAGAAAATCAAGATATCTATTTTTAAAAAAAATCTATTTCAAATAAGTATTTTTATGATTAGTCATTTCCCGGTGGTCATTGGTCATTTATAAGATTTTCTGCACATATCCCCATTAATGATAGGAATGTAACTTCTATTTCAAAAAATCAAGTCTTCTTTTTACTATTTCTGCTAATTTTTTTTTTCAAGTCTATTTAGATGAAATTTAATTTTTACTAAATTTTTAATTTTATGTTCCGAATTGGGAACATTGGCCTGAAAAAGGTTAAAAATATCGACACTTTGAATACAGCGGCGTTTCTTGTTTGATTAAATTTTAAACCAAATGATGTCCAATTTCATTAGCCAAACATAGTCACCAACCGCATTCAAAAACGTATTTGAGTATTCTGTTTCTCTATAAAAGCGCGCCGTTATCTGGACTTCCTGCATCTCATCCTGCAGTGAGTGTCATTCAGAAGGCCTCGCCAACAGCTTATGAATGACAAAAGTAAATTTTAGTGAGGTAGCATACGCGCCTTCTCTAAGGAAGCATTACACGCTAATAGCTAAAACTAATTATCGTTTATATAGTCTACAATGTCACCAAGATGAGACTTTTCTCATTGCTTTTAGTGCCCGGGGAATGTTTATAAAATGCAAACTGTAATTTGATATTATTTTTAGACCTGCTTTCGTTTCGTCTATGAATGCTCGAAATGCACCGGAACCAACCGAAACGATGTATCGGCTCGTGAAATTATGACAAATATCATTGTATAATTGTTCATGCAATTTTTAACCTCTTCTAGACCTGCGTCCCCAAATGTGGAAGCTACCAATTTGTGCCATTTTATTAATGAGACCCCCCCCCCTCAAAAAAAAAGTACAATTTCGATATCAGAATGTTTAGTATCGAAGTCTAAGATTCGAGCTAATGCAAATAAAATGAAAATCTTGCTCTGAAGTCAAATGGGAGAAGAAACAATTTAGTAATAATAATTAATAATATTGCATTAATGCTCAGTAGCAAAGAGGTTAAAGCATTATTATAGATTTATGTATATAATTTATTGAACTGTTTGTTGATGTATAACATAATGAATTGTAGTATTATATAATAGTTATAGGATAATTAAAAATTATTAATTTTTATAACTAACATGATTTAGTTTACATCGTTTTTACTCAAATTAACTGACTGTAGCAGATATTTAAGTTGAAAATCAAAGTTAGTGTGTAGTATTGAACTAATAATATTGAGATATTATTATTTGTAATTAATTTTTGGAACGTTAAGATGTATGAGATTGAACAAAGTTTTGAGATTGGGATATCCAATTGGTTTAAGGTGTCAGGTACCTTTTAAAGAATCCAAAAATAGATTTTTCAAAGAATACCTTATAATCAAATGTGGTTCATTAGAAATATTTAAAAAGAAACTGCATACGAAAATTCGCATTAGAGAAGAAGTTATGTCTAAAACACTTTGAGCCTTTCCGTTATAATCAATGGGTGATCTAATCTTTAAAGTGAATTTTCTCAAAACAGTGATTTTTATTATTAAGCGCATGATTTCTGAAAAACGGTTGTCTAGAATTTCACAATATTTTTACTGAATATATTAAACATATAGAAGCACATAATGACATGTTATTAAGTTTCTCAAGCTAAAAGTTTAGAATTCACCACTATTTTTTTATTAAAAAAATTCTGATATTTTGAATTTCTTATATTTTTTTTTTTTCTCTGGATCTAAAAATTTTATTTTTTGATTGTAGGTCATTATGAAAATACATTGTAATTGTACTCATTAAAAAAAATTGTTAATTAGAAATAATATTAAACTAGAAATAATTTTTCTATAAATCAAAAACGTTTTTAGCCAACAATAATTTTGAATAAGCTTTCCGGTTTGTGGATTCTTCCGTTTTGAGGCCCAGTTTAAAAAAAAATTCCAGTCTTTAACTCTTTATGCCTCGACTGTACTTTAAAGTACTATTAAAATATCTTGAAGTAAAAGTAATCTAATGCATCTATTGATTGTAATACACTTTCGTTTATTTGATGCTAATGTAATGTTAAAAGTGCCTGCCACGAATTGCTGATTCTATGCATTACATATTACTCGATGAAATTTTTAAAAATATAGTATGTTATACAAAAAAAAAAAAAAAAAAAAAAAAAAAAAAAAAAAAAAAAACTTGTTACTGTATTTTTTTCCCTTCAAAATTAAGATTTCTGTGCTTGTCTGCGAAGGCACACGCGAACTAATGTTATTCCTAATAGGGAGGTTATTTTCTACTATCTTGATTAAGGAGTTTGTAGAACACCAATACATGTGCAACATCAACACACTGTCATAATTTTGTTTAAATTTGTTTAGTATTTCGGAAGTTATCGTGAAGAGAAAATTTGCATATGTTGCTTTTGCATGTCCCTGCAACAGAATATGTGTGTAGGATTACTAGCAAATACGTAATAATAAATACAAATTCTCAATGCATAAATAAAATGAAAATTTACCATTTCTTTTACGTCAACGATATTCTAAAATCCACATTTTTTTAAAATTTCACAAAATCATTTTCAGCGGAAATATATATGTCTATATATATATCCAGAAATTGTGCTGGCAATCAACAATTTTTTTTTCTTCTCTCTCTCTCTCTCTCTTTCTCTCTCTCTCTTTTTTTTTTTTTTTTTTTTTTTTTTTTGCGTATACACTTGGATTTTAAACAAAAAAGATATTAGAAATCAGTTTTTCATCTACTAGAGTATTCACGTGATTTACCAATAACAAGCTCAAAACTTTTAACAAAGTACACTCAAGACTTACTTAAAAGTTCTTTATGTTTTTTTTTTTTTTTGTTTTTTTTTAGGTCTAAAGAACTTTATGATACGGTGAACACTTTTTTCATTTCTGGGCGGCCCCTTTCACAGGTAAAGAGCTCACAGAAGATGAAGTTTCACTGATAATATTCTGCTCCCAAAGACGCCTTCCTTGATGGATGATTCAAAGTTAATAATTAAAACTCTGCTACGAAGTTGAAAACATTTCCTAGCAAAATAGAGATTCATCGGAAATGACGTCATCGGCGGCTAAGCGGCGTGTTGAGTTTCAAATTAAAGCTTGGAAGTTCATTAACTTTAGAATCGCCTTTAATACAATCCACATTTTGGATTTTTATCTTCGGACGGATACGCTAGCGAGGACTGTGTTTTTTACAGGATACTACTTGGATGTAAAGGAGATTTCAGTTTTTACCTTTCATTATGGGTCATTCCACATCAAATGAGCAAATCAGGTGTGGCTGACATGTCGCAGATTTTATTGAAAATCATCATATAATTAGATCACAATCATTTACGAGGAAAGGCAAAATAGTAGAGTTCAGACTAGTTTATTTCTGTATAAAAAATTACATTAAAGTTGAGAAGAAATCGAGGTCTTGTGTACATGCTTGAAATTTCAAGTTTGATTATTTGCCGTAGGAATGGAAAGATTGTAATAAAAATTATTTACACTTAAGAATGAACTATAAGTAACAGATTAGCATAATTTAGTAATTGTATTTTTATTTTATAATTTAAAAATAAATAAATAATTAAAAAAATCGTGGAAAAAATAAAATATTTCAGTTATATGTTTTAAAATGAAGGACACTTATTCCAAATTCAATTTTTTTTGCCATTATAGCTAATTGAATATATTTAATACATCTATAATTTAATTCATGCCTTTTTCATTCCTTTATGAGAAAAAAAATAAATAGTGAAAACTGCTGATTAAAAAGTCAACCTTTTTTTCATTTTTTTTGGAGACGAATAAAAGCTTTTAAAAGTTTTAAACTCTTTGATATTACTGATAAAAGTGTATATTTTAAGTATACGGAGTTTTATTCTTGCTTTCAGTTTATTTTTGCCTCAAGAATATTTTAAATTTGTATAGAAGAAAAACTATTTTTTTCTTAAAATAACTGTATTTTAATCTTAAATTCAATTAACAAACATAGATGGCAGTACACGTCTATTTTTAGCGAGAAATTTCCAAAAAGGCGCGTGTTTTCAAAGAAAGATTGTCTTTAGAATGTCTCAAATATTAGTTTTTTGAACCCATTTATGTTATGTTAGAAATTAAAAAGGCAGTATTGAAACTTTTTTAGTGTGTCATGGACTTATTAATTCTTATGTACGTGTAATATTGTTGATGTAGGAGTTGTCCTTTAATTGTTTTTTGAGGTAACATAAGAGGAATAATTATGATTTTGTCATTTCTTTAAAAGTTTCTAAGTTTTTTTGAAGATGAAGGAAATAAATAACAACTTTGAAACTTTGAGAATTCGATCTTCGTACATAGTACTACATCTTGCATCAATTTCAGAGATGTTTTTTAAATCCTTTGATTTTTATAACATTTCAAAATTTTTAAAAAATTACAAAATTTCAATATTTACAACCAATTTTTGATTAATTATGATATTACCAAATTATTGTTACTCAATAAATATAAAGATTGATATCCAGAGATTTCAATATCATAAAAAAACTTCATTTTTGTTAAATAGTTTTCAAAATATAGAACTTGAAACTTGCAACTTTCGACGATTATCCGCAAGCCATTCTATATCACAAGTTTTTTAAATGTCCAAAATTGATAAAATAATTAATTTTTCGTGAAAATATTGTGCACACATACATTTGAATATGAAATGAACACGTATCTCAAATTTTATTAAAATCGGATTCTATGCAGCCAAAGCTTTTTTTACATTTTTGCTCATTTGACGTGGAATGACCCTTATGCAATGGATTAAGACTTAGTCTCTGACAAAGACCAGGATGATAATGTTAAGATGGATAGAAAAAGAAAAATCATACCAGATACTATAATTACCTTTAAAATGATGTAGCAAATAGACTGTTATGATTATAAATTATTTAAACGCATTGTATATCTATTGGAAGATATGTTAAGCACATACTCTCATCAAATATATAGGTAAAATTTAAATTATTTATCTAATGAAAAATATTATTAAATATATAAGTTATTGATTTATTAAATATTAAAAATATGTAAAATTTAATATGGATGAATTATTATAATAGATCCTATAATTAATCGTGCCGTATTATAAAATCAGAAAGATTTAATCATTCTTATATCACATTCTAATTACTTAATAAGTAAATAATATAATGATAATAAATTGTTAACTAATATCATAATGTTTAGATACAAAAAAGAGGAGAAAAATGTAAACAGAAAGAAAAAGTTAATAAAAATAAAAATTGAAATTAATTTTATTTGATTACAATATATGTATATAATTATAAAATAAATAAATAAATAAATAAAATAAAAAACTTAAAATTTATTTCTCTATTAAAAAAAAAAAAAAAAAAAAAAAAAAAAAAAAAAAAAAAAAAATGTGAAGTTCGTAATTTTTACAGAAAAAAGCTTTTTTTTGCAAAATTTTAGAGATGTTTTGTGTAATATTTTTCCAAGGCGTCAACATTGACAAAATGTTTTTGTCAATTGAGAGTTTCTATTTTTAAAGTGAACGTAAAAAAATAAAATAAAATAAAATAAAATAAAATAAAAAATTAATCCCCGAAATTGTTCAAAAAGACAAGGTTCCATGACCAGGTTTCGTTTGGATAGATACAATTTAGATTTAAAAAAAATAAAGAAAAAAAAAACTATAAATTAAATTTTTATTTTAAATTTTGACCATTATCAATAAATTTATATCTAAATGCTTCTTATCAAATAAAATCATAAACAAGGTTGTATTTTTCCAAACACAACATATATCACAAATATCAAAAGCAAGTTTCCTCAAATTCATAAACTTCAAAAATATAGTGTATGTAGTAGTAATATAAATAAAGTTGTTCAATCTTACTATACAAATATTCGCATAGAAAAAGAGGCATTGCAACGTAATTTGTTATACAATATTGCTGATAAGCATGATTTTACTCTTTCAAAGTAATTTATGATTGCACTAATGCTTCTAATAATTTTAATGGTGTGACCCATTAGTGGCAATTAAGGCTTAGGTAGAAAATCTGATTAAGGACATTTTAGATGACTGAAAGGCAACCTGAATTCTCAAGCCATCAGCAGTGAAAATTGACGACATCATATGAAGGATTTTGATCGCTTAAAAGCAGTTTCGTTGTAGCGGAACAGACTTTTCTATGCTGCACTTTGAAATACCATTTTCTCAGATGCGCCATGTTTGGTCAAATTGGATTGTAAAAATGATTATCTCCTACACATTTTACATTAATAATCAAACAAATATATAAAACTTTTAGAGAAAGGAAATAAATACTTTTTATTAAGTTGGAACTTGTGCATTAGATAATTTTGATTCAAGTTTAAAGAAGTATACCATTTCTTTCATATTTTGTATTATGTGATGTAGAAAAATTTAGTTGATTAAAAATAACCCACATTTTTATATTATAAAATAACATTTTTAAATTGTAAAATTCTGGATTTTTTACAGAAAAAAAATTGTACTTCTTACAGTATAAAACGTTTTAAAGAAAAGCAGTTTTTTCCCCGTAAAAAATTAAATTACGAAATTTAATTTTTCCGTAAATAATTTCTGGAAAATTACTTTAATAAAGATTTTTTTTTCTTTTTACAGAATGTATTTTATGTCATGAGTGTTTTGTTTTCATTTGACTGTCCTCCATGCTTTAGATGAAAAGTTAAATACAGATGAATTTATAGAAATGGAAAAGTACATTTTTTGAAACATTTCATTAATTTTTCGGTACTACTCTGTTATCCTGTAGACTGATTTCGCCAAATTATACAAATCGCCAAACTATCATAATAGCCAAATTATACATATTGACGTAATTTTTATTTTAAATAATAAAAAAAAGAAATAATTAGTAGAATATGAATAGAAATACAAATAAAAAGTCCAAATAAAAATCAATTAATGACGTTTTAAACACGTGTTGTATCGTATTTAATGTCATTAAATTGACATTCACAATCATCCATTATTGGCTTTTAATCTTATAATTTGGCGATAATATTTTCGTCGACGGGATAACAGAGAAGTGCCAATTTTTCTTGTTGTCATTACTAATATTACTTAAAATGAATCTTATTAGAGATATATCGTAAAACATATCTTCCTAATTATTTTTTATAAAAATATTTAGTATTATATGGTCAGATATGGAGTTCTGTGTTAAAAGTTTAGCATCGAAAGAAATAAGGAAAAAAGATAAAATAGTTAGACAATAGAGCATTTTTTGAGACATTTTATTATTATCTTTTCTTTTTGTCATTATTAGTAATATTTAAAATAAATCTTATTAGAGATTTATCTTAAAACACATCTCCCTATTTTTTTTTTTTTTTTTTTTTTTTTTTTTAAACAAAAGTAT
This sequence comes from Maratus speculifer, assembly GCA_964019185.1. Taxonomy (NCBI): domain Eukaryota; kingdom Metazoa; phylum Arthropoda; class Arachnida; order Araneae; family Salticidae; genus Maratus; species Maratus speculifer. The sequence continues at coordinate 416,700,915 of OZ025290.1, forward strand.
TTATTATTATGGTGGTCAAAAATGGATTTCTCTGTTCAAAGTTTAGCATCTAAACAAACGAGGAAAAAAGACAGATTAGTCAGATCACCATTTTTCTTGTTATAGCATCTGTGAGAACTTACTATAAGTGCGATTAAGTAGCTCTACTGTACTATTCAACAGGGTCACTTTACCATTGTCATAGCGACGAAATAAAATAAATGCAAGACACTTTGGCGTCTTCAAACAGTCATTCTTTTATTTTTTTTTTCAAGACAGATGAAAAAACTAGTTGACAAGATTACAGTTAAAAAGTGGATAAGGAAATAAAATTAATTGAAATTAACGACAGAAGGTTTTTAGAAAAATTGAGTGGCATTTGCTTTCACGCTGTTTATAAAGAAAACGGTGTTGAGGAAGCAGAGGTAATTTTAGGATTAACTCGAGACACAAAAATATTGAGTTGTCACGCGAAAATGTATATGAGCAACACTTTTCTTTGATGGCGTGTTTGCTACTTTTTTACACTTTCATTATTGAAAAGCCCATTGAAATATACAGACGAATTGGAACTGCAAGCAATTTAATGGCAAATTAGTTCCGACTTAGCAGCTTAAAGCAATTATAAAAACAATGGATAATTTTTAGCATATTTTTGTGTGGAAAACTCGCTAAAAAAAAAAAAAAAAAAAAAAAAAAAAAAAAAAAGATTAGTTTATTGAATGAATGCTTAAAACTCCCTTATTTGAAAGAGCTTAAATTTTAGGTTTAATTTTAATGAAAATTTTAAAATCTAACATCAGCCACTTAAGGCTGTCCGTGACACATTTCAAAGTAATTTTTATTTTTTGAGTTAAAATTGAGTTCTTCGGTTTATGCTACAAGTGCAATGTTGCTTGGATATCCGAACGTTATCACGTACATTGAACCACAACAAAAGTTACCTGCATACGACTTCTACTCACTAGCCTCAAATTGCTAGTCACTAGCTTCAAATTGCCAATCAATGTAGCATCTTGCAAGTTGGAAACCAGAAATTTAACAACCTGTTAATACTGCACAAAATTTTGTTTAAGCCTTAAATTCCGGTTGTTGTCTCTCAACAAACAACACACTCAACTTTGTCTTCTAAAATACTATTAGAATATTATCATTATTATTATCCCTTATCATACACTGTTGAAAATTTGCAACTTTTGTTGCATAGCTAACGCCAATTTATCTCAATATCAACATTAATCTAAAATTACTAAGAAAAATACGTCTTTGATATTTACATATAAATAAAACCGCAAATATGCCACGGAGGAAAGTTTTCCTTAATCAGTATTCAAGTACCTTTAGGCTATGCCATAAATAATTATTGGGTCAGTTTTAAAGTGTAAAACAAAGAAATAGGATATTATTTTAATGAGATAAAGTTTTGTTAATAATTAGTGTAATGCCACAGAAAATGCATATATAATTGGATTGTACTTCCAAAACCAATATATGATAACAACCAATAACTAATACCCAAAATCAAAATCCAAAAAGTAATCAAGGAACGATCTTTAGAAGGACTCAACTATCCAATGCAAATAATAATAATAATAATAATAATTTCAAAATGCGAAAGAGTTATTAGAAAAATGCCTCTCCATAGGTATAGCATTAAATCGCGAGTGTCTTCGAGGGCACGGAAGGACTCAAGGTTTACTTGTCGAATCTTCTACATTTATTTTTTAATATATTTCTATTTTATATATCTGTAAAAATTTCTTCATCCTATTTTCATTTAAATAAATTAAGTTTTAATGAAAATAAAATGAAACATATTTTTATTGCAGATTGCAGCATCAACGTGAAATTAAAATAACTAAGACAAATCTTTCTTGGATATTTACAGATCAATAAAGCAGCCCGTATGCCACCATGAAATTTTCTCACACTCAATATCCAAGTACCCTAATCTATTAGATTATACCATAAACAATTATTGGGTCAGAAAGATATAAAGATAGAAAACTATAAAATTGCAAAGCGCAAGCATGGAAGCGATTTAAAATCGAACTTTGATTTCCATTTAATGATAATTAAATTATCTATCGAATTATAAGCGATTTCGGTCACGTGAGTCCGCATTTTTCTCCCTTTGTGAGACTGGTTTTTCTGCTTTCGTCGGGAAATGCAGTCTAAACTGCCAACTTTGACGGCTTATTTTGAAAAATCTATTGTGTTAAAGGAAAAAAAAATGGAAAAAGGAGAGAGATTAGATAGTTTCTGAACAACAACAACTGTTAGTTTCATGCATTTCCGAACAAAAATAAATTAAAACTCATATCACAAAGATTAAGCATGAGCCTAGATCTAAAATTACCAAAATAAACCTTTCTTTGACGTTTTCAGATCAATAAAACGGTCCTTATACATCGGTGAAAGCTTCCCACATTCAATGACTCATTACCCAAGCACCTTAATCCATAAGACTATACCATAAACAATTATTGGATCATTATTGTTGGAACAGAAAATAACAGATAGGGTGGAACTATTATGAGATAAAGATTTATTAATAATTAATAATTAATATTGTGTCATAAATTTGCAAATGATTGTATTATACTTAAACCAATCTTTAAAAGAACACATACCAAAATATAGTATCATACAACAAATTTGTTGAATGTTTTTATCTCAATTCTTCTACAGATCTCATATATCCCATCTCATAACCCATAAAAAAAAAACTAAAAAGAATCAAGAGGGGTTGGCAATATTGGAAGAATTACGAAGCATTGGAAATGTGGTATTTGGCTCGTTTTCAAGGGTAATACCAAATGGACACATTAAGTACGATTAATTTCTGATTAGAAATCAGGATAAACCATATAATTTTCGACTTTATTTTTATTATTGAATATATCTTTGAAAATTTCTTTAATTTATCCTTAATAAAATTAATTAAATTTTAACGAAAATAAAATAAAATGTACTGCATCAACGTCAAATTAAAATAACTAAGAAAAATCTTTCTTCGACATTTGCAGATCAATAAAGCAGTTCTTATGCCACGGTGAAAGTTTCCCACACTCAGTATCCAAGTACCCTAATCCATTAGGCTATAGCATAAACAATTATTGGGTCATTGTTGTAGCAGAAAACAACGAGATAGGGTGGTACTCCATGATGTCAAAGAAAGCCCAGGTAATCGTTGCTAATGGTGGTAATGACAGTTATCCGTAGGGGACCCTTTGTAGGAGGTTGGGCTGGGCAACATCCTTCCGGAGCAGCCATCTGCCACTAAATGCTATTATTTGATTCCCCCTTCTTCAAATGTCCAACGAATATTCATTTGTTTTCGATTCTGACACCTCCCACTTTTAGGTGACCTTTAACCCTCATTTAGAAGTTTAAATAACATGTAAATACGTTTCGCTTAATTAAGGGGTGTATCACCGATATGCTAGGTTGGGATGAAGATGTAAAGATCGCACAAAAGGATGTGATTTTGAAAGATATTATATACAAAGAGAAAAAAAATAATAACGCGGTATTCTGTTATAATATAAAATACAACTTAAAAAAAAAAATAAGTAGTTAATATTTTGCAATGTCATATTATTTTTTATTGTTTTGCAATTTATAATTAAAAGAAAAAAATATTTTTTAAAATATATTTTGAATTGATATGAACTAGTTAATGTTTCTTTAAATTTAAATAATAATAATAATATTAATAATGTCCATAAAATCAAAAACAATACATTTCAGCCATAATAAGAGCTAAACAGTTATTAATGAAAATTACACATTCTATCGCTCTCATGTGACACATTTTTTACTCAGTTATGCTTTCTTGAGTAAATTAATCTGAGAGCGAAATACTTCTTAATTTTTGACATTATTATTTATTTATTCTAAATGCGTGTTTTATCAATTTTTCAAGTGTAAAAGAAAGGCAGGATAGTAAAGATAAACATAATAATGTATTTTAAATACACTAATCTTCAAATATATTAAATCACAAGTTTTATCCCCCCCCCCTTCTTCAAATGTCCAACGAATATTCATTTGTTTTGGATTCTGACACCTCCCACTTTTAGGTGACCTTTACCCTCATTTAGAAGTTTAAATAACATGCAAATAATTAAGGGGTGTATCCCCGATATGCTAGGTTGTGATGAAGATGTAAAGGCCGTTTAAAGGGATATGATTTTGAATGATATTATATACAAAGGAAGAATAATTATCTTCTGTTATTGTATAAAATACAACTTAAGGGTGTATTTCGATTCAAACTGCTTGTTTTCCGATTTATTTTTGAATTCACTTTTGCTCTCAAACACATGAAACTCGCAGATTCTCTTATTTAGAAAGTGCACAAAGTGCCGTAAAGGTTAATTCTTTGATAAGTGTACAAAAAATTGCAAAAAAAAAAAAAAAAAAAAAAAAAAAAAAAAAAAAAAAAACCAATCAAAAACGGCAATTTGAACCGATTTTTCCGAAGTGGGAGATAAGGGGACGAAAAAACGGGTCTTCCAGAGAAGTTAATTGCTTATAAATCAAATTCTAATGAATTAAGCGTAAAAAAACTTTACTCGGCATCTCATACGACCCTTCAAGAATCCCCTCAGCAAGTTTCATGATTCTACTTTTAAAAATGTGTCTGAAATTGTATCGGAAAATTTCGAGCTGCTGAAGGTGGAAAAGCGTTTTTTCGAATACACCCTTAAGGTCGAAAAAAGTTAATATTTTGTAATGTTATATTATCTTTCATTAGTTCGTATTTTATAATTAAAAATAAGAGTTTTCTAACAAAATGTATTTTAAATTGGATATGAACTAGATAATGTTCCTTTAAATTTGAATAATAATAATAATTTTAATAATGTTAATCAAATCAGTAACAATACATTTTAGCCATGATAAAAGCGAAACAGTCAATACAGAAGAAATTACACATCCTCTTACTTTCATGTGACACATTTTTTACACTGTTATATTTTCTTGAGTAAATAAAACTGAGAGCAAAATATACCTTAATTTTTGACAATTTTATTATTTTTTTTCTAAAACCGTGATTTATGAATGACTCAAGTGTAAAAGAAATGCAGAATAGTAAGGACAAATATAATAATGCAATTGAAATGCATCCTTTTCAAGTACATTAATTTATAAGTTTGATTCCCCCTTCTTCAAATGCCCAACGAGTATTCATTTGTTTTGGATTCTGACACCTCCCACTTTTAGGTGACCTTTACCCTCATTTAGAAGTTTAAGTAACATGCAAATAATTAAGGGGTGTATCCCCGATATGCTAGGTTGGGAGGAAGATGTAAAGGCCGTTTAAAGGGATATGATTTTGAATGATATTATATACAAAGGAAGAATAATTATCTTCTGTTATTGTATAAAATACAACTTAAGGTTGAAAAAAGTTAATATTTTGTAATGTTATATTATCTTTTATTAGTTCGTATTTTGTAATTAAAAATAAGAGTTTTCTAACAAAATGTATTTTGAATTGGATGTGAACTAGTTAATGTTCCTTTAAATTTAAATAATAATAATAATTTTAATAATATTAATAATATAAGTAACAATATATTTTAGCCATGATAAAAGCGAAACAGTCAATACAGAAGAAATTACACATCCTCTTGCTTTCATGTGACACATTTTTTACATTGTTATATTTTCTTGAATAAATTAAACTGAGAGCAAAATTTACCTTGATTTTTGACAATTTTATTATTATTATTTTTTTTTAAAGCGTGATTTATGAATGACTCAAGAGTAAAAGAAATGCAGAATAGTAAGGACAAATATAATAATGAAATTGAAATGCATCCTTTTCAAGTATATTAATTTATAAGTTTGATTCCCCCTTCTTCAAGTGCCCAACGAATATTCACTTGTTTTGTATTCTGACACCTCCCACTTTTAGGTGACCTTTACCCCTCATTTAGAAATTTAAATAACATGTAACTATGTTTCGCTTAATTAAGGGGTGTATCATCGATATGCTATGTTGGGATGAAGGTGTAAAGGTCGTAGGAAGGAACGTGATTTCGAATGATATTATACACAAAGAAAAATTATAATCCTATGCAGATCTTTTGTAATATAAAACGGAAACAAGTTGGAAATTGCACGTGAACGTAGCAAATGAGGTGCATTCGTACGATAACGAAGTTTTAAAAATATTCAGATCTTGCTGATATAGTAGAGCGTACTCCGGATACAGTATAGTAGTCGAAATCTTTACGTTTCTGTAAATATGCAGGAAGTAATTTTTATTACACCTCAGCAACGTATATCTTATTCATAAAATGTGAAATAGTTGAATATAATTAAAACACGTCCCAAACAATGTTTCCCAGTATAGCATTATGTAGTGGAATACTTTTGTGTGGCCCTGTAATTTAATAATAAAAATCCTTTCCATGACAGATTGTACAGAATGCATATTTTAGTATATATTTCATACATTCATGCCAATTCTATTATGTTCGAATGAATGTAACATCATTAAAATGCATTTGAAACTTTTTCCCAAATGACCGTAATGTAATGGAATACAATTGATTGTCCCTGTAAATGTAAATTTAATTAAATTTCAAACGATTAAAATGCATTTGAAACTTTTTCCCCGTTGACCATAATGTAACGGAATCCTTTTGATTGTCCCTGTAAATGATTTATGCATCCGACTTTCATAACATTTGAAATGACTCGACAAAATTACGTAATAATTATATTTTAAATTTCAAACGATTAAAATGCATTTGAAAATTTTTTCCCCATTGACCGCAATGTAACGGAATCCTTTTGATTGTCCCTGTAATTGATCTATGCATCCGATTTTCATAACATTTGAAATGACTCAACAAAATTACGCAATAGTTATATGTTTTAAATTTCAAACGATTAAAATGCATTTGAAACTTTTTCCCCAGTGACCATAATGTAACGGAATCCTTTTGATTGTCCCTGTAATTGATCTATCCATCCGATTTTCATAATATTTGAAATGACTCGACAAAATTATGTTATAATTATGTATTTTAAATTTCAAACGATTCGGTTGGGTAGTTTTTGCGTTGTTATTTGCGGACAGACGGGCGGACAGACGGACAGACAGACAGACGGACGGACTGAGCGACAACAATAGGCGCTACGTATTTGCATAATTACGAACGCACCTAAAAAGTAAATATTTTGTAATGTTATATTATTTTTCATCATATCATAATTTTATGAGTGGGGATAAACAAGGATTCTTAAGCCTTTTTTTGCGGCACGTATACGTGTCACTCGTCCCCAAGGGGTTAAAATAGTCTGGTTATAGATCTCCCCACTCCCTCCAAAAAATTAATTAATTAATTAATTAATTGATTAATTAAAGAAAAAAGAACGCTTATGCAATTTTAAGATTTATATTATTTCTATAGTGTTTATTAAATTCATTATTTATAATGTATAGCTGAACCGCGTTAACGTGAATTCCGACGAGAATTAAAGCTTGTTCAAGCTAATAGGAATTCGCGTTATCCGTAACTTCGTAATTCTTTTAGACAAATAGATTTAATCCTATCAGTTTCATGTATCCCATAATACATCAGGATAAATTGAAAAATGCCTTTTTATTTTACAAAATTTCATATTTACAATGCTAATGCGTAAAGAAGGTCATCTGCGCTGTTACATTTGACAACAATATTATGCAAAGGATTTGTCAAAGGCAGTTTCACTCATCTAAAAACTCGAGTATTATCAAACAAAGATCGAATTGAAACTTTTAGCATGCAAACAACATGCATGTACATGAGAAAAGGCATGTAGTATGGTCGCATTCACCATTATTAAAAAAAAAAAAAAAAAAAAAAAAAAATCACAGTTAAAATTGTGTGGGGAGTAATGTTAACAAGAGATTAGATCTAAAATCACTTTTGTCCTGAAGTATCCAACCCCAAGATCAAACGCGTTAATCACATATAATCTTTTAATACTTTGTTCTGTGCTATCCCCCAAAACGTACCCCGAACGGTATTTTTTAGAGGAGCAAAGCGTTCTATTTAAATAGGCAAAGATTAATAAACAGTGGAACAACATGTTATCTGGCATCTGGTGGGTAGTTCGCACCCCCCCCCCCCTATAATGGCACCGTTAGTTTACAGCCATCAGTCAAAACCAAAGAGCCCTTTCGATGAATATGTTTAATCTTTTCACGGGGAAGCCTAACCCAACAGAACAGTGTGATTGTGGATTATGAATGTTGATTGTGTAGAAGGGAGAAATTATCATTTGAGTAAAAAATTGCGGAAATCAAACGGGGAAAAATATAATTTCGAATTAAAGGTCTAAGTCGAAGAAGATATTATGAAAGAAAAAACAAAGTTGGAAAAAATTGAAATAAAGGTTTTTTCTTTATTTATTTATTTACTTTTTCTAAGTTTTTCTTATGTTTAGTAGCAAATGTACAAAATCTTCCATGATATTAAACATCCTACAGAAGAATGATGACATTTAATTATTAAATATTAGAAAATATTTTCATCATTTAAATTGTTAAATATAATATGTAGGGGGAACTGGGGGACATTGATACAGCTTTTTTCAAAAAAAATTTTTGGTGTCTAAAAAGCAGAAATTTCAAGTTATTTTTCTATGTAATGTCAGCAAAACCTGTGTAGTATGTTATAAAAATGTACAATCTTTGTTTTATATATTATACATGCATGTAATTTAAAAAAAATCAAAAAAAGTAATTTGTATCAAAGTGCCCCATCCCGGGGGCAGATTGATACACTTTGAAACGCCTGGGGAAAATGGAGACAAAATAACACCAGAACATATTTTTCACAGAAAAATAGTTAGCAAACCGTTTTATATATATTTATAGACATTAAAATCGCACACAATTTATTTGTATAAGCGATATTAAAGCAATCAAAATGAAATGTAAAATGACCTGATGTTCTGGCTATTCCTTGTCTGTTTGTTGGCTCTGGTAACTTTGTCATATCTGGCACTTTAACCCCAAAATTCTCTTCTTTCTTAGGAAAGGTGAAATAATTACCAGGTTTTCTGTTTATAAATCGGTTTATAAACAGCAACATAAAGGATAATTATACTAAAAATTATGTTTATAATATAATTATCATGTACTGTTCTGCAGCTTGTTTTTCTTACTTAACATTTCTCATGTCGATAATACTTTTTTCTCTGGAGAATCGATATAAATTTGAGATTTGCCAGGCTGCCGTCCATTTCTTTTGTTAATTCTACTAGCACTAGATTTTGTGTAAGTTTGTACGTCTTCTGTTTGCAAAAATACTATAAAATGTTCTAATATAAAGAAATTAGAGCTTTTTTCACTTCAATAAAAACTAATAGCAGAAATTTTTGACGAAAAATGGTTGAATTAAGGAGTGTATGGTGAAAATAAAAATAAAAAGTAATGGAAAAATGAACTAGAAAAGGATTTAGGTTGTATCAGTGTGCCCCGACAAAGACTGTATCATTGTGCCCCATGCAGCCATTTTAAATAAAATGAGTCGCAAATCCAACACATCATAATTTATCTAACAATAAAGAATGAGGAACTGATAAAGATTAGCGTTACTTGCCAGGGAGGGTATTCTTTTCGGTTGAAAATACTGGAACAGTTGTATAATACCATTTCAATTGTACAACTCTAATTTACTTTTGACCTACAAAAACAATTAATCACCCATCCCATTTCATCAAACTATTGAATCATTCCAAAACTTTCTGTATGTTGTTAATTTCACTAGTATCACCTTTTGGAGCTGTTGTGAAACTTCCTGTAATGACTCTGTGTGCTGTACAGAGGGTGTATCAATGTGCCCCAAGTATCAATGTACCCCAGTTCCCCCTATATATATTAAAATATACTATCTCATATCAGTATTTTAGGTTTTCCATATGATATAATACCTCATAACGCTTTAATCAATAAAATGAATAGCATTTTTAGAAAATGTATCGTAACATGTTCTTAACTCTATGATTACCAATTTATTCTTTAATTTAAGTATTTTTATACGCAATAATAAAAAAAAGATTAACACCCCCCCCTTCCCCGTCTTTATATCACCGTGTCACATATTTACTCAAAAATCAAAATTAATTATACAGTAGGATTTTAAAGGCGATTATATTTATTGCTACTATTTTCCAGCACAACGTTATTATAAATTGTTCATAGAATTCCCAACACACGGCGATATTAAATTAAATTTTCAGATTAAATTTTTATTTATCAATTGAGAATTTTCACATCGATATTGTTAAGATGAACTTCGTAAATTTTGTGAAAGTTATATGATTGAAGATGTATTGGTAGTATAGGCATCCAGTGTAATTGTGCCACCATCAGTCAAAACCAAAAAGTCCTTTCGATGAATACGTTTAATCTTTGAATGGTGAAACTAACCCAGCAGAACAGTGTGATTGTGGATTATGAATGTTGATTGTGCAGAAGGGAGAATCACCATTGGATTAGAAATTCAAATAGGAAAAGAAATTGCGGAAATCAAACGGAGAAAATTCCCATTTTGAATTCAAGACCTAAGTGGAAGAAGTTGTTATGTAACAAAAATCAGAATTCCAGAAAACTGAAATGAACGTTTTATTTATTTTGTTAATTATTTATTTAATTATTTTGTTTATTAATTATTAGTATTCGTTCTTGTATTAGTTGCATATATTTGAAATCATAAATGACACTAAACTCTTCTACAAAAGAATGATGACATTTAATTATTAAATATTAGAAACTATTTCCATCATTTAAATTACTAAATATAAAAATATTACATATTAAAATGTACTGTCTTATATCAGTATTTTAGTTTTTTTTTTATATGATATAATAATTCACAACCCTTTCATCAATAAAATGAATCAAATTTTTAGAAAATGTGTCATAACATGTTCTTAACTCTATGAATACCAATGTATTCTTTAATTAGAATATATTTTACACAATAATAAAAAAAAAGAAGTAGCAGTCCCCCCACACCCACCTTTAATCCTTTGTATCACGGTATCATACGTTTGCAAAATACCCAACACTCAATATTAATTGTACTGTAAGTTTTTAAAGACGATTGTATTTACTGCTGCTACCTTCCAACACGGCAGTTTTATTTGTCAATTGAGCAGTTTCACATCGTTATATCTCAGATGAACTTCGTAAATTTTGTAAAATTTAAAAGGCTGGAAACATAGTGGTATGTAGGCACCCTATATAATGGTCATCAGTGAAAACCAAAGAGCCCTTTTGATGAATATGTTAAATTTTTCTTGGGGAAGCTAACCTAACAGAACAGTGTGATTGTGGATTAATGATGATCGTATAGAGGCGAGAAATACCATTGGGGTTGAATTTCGAATGGGGAAAAAATGCGGAAATCAAACGGAGGAAAATACAATTTTGTATTCGAGATCTATAAGTAGAATTTTGAATTGAAGACCTTAAGTGAAAATTTTTTTTATATTTATAGTCCGGGAGCCGACCGTCGATTTACCTATGTATCTAGTAAAAGGACCGGACATACATCAAAATGTAGGTCTCAATGTGCACATTAAGAATATCACTGTCTGCCAGGTCCTATCCTGCCGGAACGCAAGGCAGCCGCACTTTTATGACGTCAATTTTGAGTGTTTATCTATGTATCGAGTACAAGGACCCGACATGCATCAAAACGTAGGTCTCAATGTGCACATTAAGAATATAACTGGCTGCCACATACATCAAAATGTAGGTTTCAATGTGCACATTAAGAATATTACTCACTCCCAGGTCCTATCCTGCCGGAACCCGGTGGCAGCCGCAATTTTATGACGTCAAGTTTGAGTGTTTACCTATGTATCGAGTAAAATGACCAGACATACATCAAAATGTAGGTTTCAATGTGCACATTAAGAATATCACTGGCTGCCACAAACATCAAAATGTAGGTTTCAATGTGCATATTAAGAATATCACTGGCTGCCAGGCCCTATCCTGCCGGAACCCGGTGGCAGCCACACTTTTATGACGTCAATTTTGAGTGTCTGCCTATGTATCGAGTACAAGGACCCGACATACATCAAAATGTAGGTCTCAATGAGCACATTAAGAATATCACTGGCAGCGAGGTCCTATCCTGCCGGAACCCGGTGGCAGCTGCACAATTTTGACGTCAATTTTGAGTGTTTGCCTATATATCGAGTACAAGGACTGGACACACATAAAAATGTAGGTCTCAATGTGCACATTAAGAATATCACTGGCTGCCAGGTCCTATCCTGCCGGAACCTGGTGGCAGCCGATCATTTATGACGTCAATTTTGAGTGTTTGCCTATATATAAAGTACAAGGACTGGACTTACATAAAAATGTAGGTCTCAATGTGCACATTAAGAATATCACTGGCTGCCAGGTCCTATCCTGCCGGAACCCGGTGGCAGCCGATCATTTATGACGTCAATTTTGAGTGTTTGCCTATATATCGAGTACAAGGACTGGACATACATGAAAATGTAGGTCTCAATGTGCACATTAGGAATATAACTGGCTGCCAGGACCTATACTGCCGGAACCCGGTGGCAGCCGATCATTTATGACGTCAATTTTGAGTGTTTGCCTATATATCGAGTACAAGGACTGGACATACATAAAAACATAGGTCTCAATGTGCACATTAAGAATATCACTGGCTGCCACATACATCAAAATGTAGGTCACAATGTGCACATTAAGAATATCACTGGCTGTCAGGTCCTATCCTGCTGGAACCCGGTGGCAGCCGCACTTTTATGACGTCAATTTTGTGTGCTTACCTATGTATCGAGTACAAGGCCAAGACATGCATCAAAATGTAGGTCTCAATGTGCACATTAAGAATATCACTGGCTGCCACATACATCAAAATGTAGGTCTCAATGTGCATATTAAGAATATCACTGGCTTCCAGGTCCTATCCTGCCGGAACCGGTTGGCAGCCGCGCATTTATGACGTCAATTTTGTGTGCTTACCTATGTATCGAGTACAAGGTCAAGACATGCATCAAAATGTAGTACCGACAGGATTGGACCTCGCAGACCGTGCTATTCATAATGTGCACTTCCATACCAACATTTCGATGCATGAGTCCTTGAGCTCGATACATTGGTAGGCACTCTTAAGGAACGTTATAAAAGCCTGCGCAAGCTTCCTGGTTGGACCTGGCAGCCAGTGATATTCTTAATGTGCACATTGAGACCTACATTTTGATGTATGTCTTCACTGTAAAAAATAAACTGTAGTACTACTAGAAAATCTCTAGGCAACTGGGATTCCATAAACTTTTCTAGTAACCAATACAGCTTCTTCTTAAGTAACATTACTGCATTAAACTTAGTAAACAGCACACAGACTTCCTTAGTGAACTTACTAAGAAATCATTAGTAATTGTTACAGATGCTTTTTTAGTATGTTTACCAAATAAATAATTAGTAGATTTACAGATACTTCTCTTGTACCTTCACTAAGAAGTTGCTAGTATCTGTTACCGGTGTATTTTTAGTATGTTTACTAAGAAATGCTTAATGCTATTACAGGTATTTCTCTGGTATATTCACTAACAATTATAAGCAGAAATTACAGATATTTCAATAGAAAATCAAATTTCAAATTTTTAATTGCTTAACAGGCGTAAATGCCAATCTTTAATCATTATTTTTCAAATCTGATAAATTCAATTTCTTTCGTACATATTAGAAAATAGAATGTAAATATTATACAACAGATATTTATTCACAGGAGTTAAATCCCATTAAAAATGTTTAAAGAGAACATCAATAGATTAAAAAATAATTTTAAAGATTAGTTAAAGCCAGTTGGTGAATTTATTTATAAAAATCTCCCCCCCCCCAAAAAAAAAAAAAAAATGTATCTCACCCTTTTTCCTCCCTCAAAAAAGAAAAAAAAAACTTATTCAAAAATAATAATTTATGAAAATAACTTTTCTCTCTCTCTCTCTTTTTCTCTCTCTCTCCCGGTTTCAAAATTATTTTCAGTCATTTCTGTAAAGTAATATTTAAATCTATTATTGAAAATTTCAATTTGCTATAATTTATTTTGTTCATTTTTAATATAAGTGTTTTATATTGATATTTCTTAAAAATTGTTTGTGTAATCTATTTACATCACTTTCTTCAAATATTTTTACTTGCATTTGATCGCATTGAACATAAATTGTCTAAAAATATCTAAGTGAATATAATAATAATAATATTGTTACGGTTATTACTTTTAATTCAAAAAACAATTTCTTATAAACCGAACTTAAAATATTAAATTTTGATTAAACTTGATGAGATTTAATAACATTATACTATTAGAAAATGTAAATTAAACACTAATAGTTAATTAAGTACTAATAAATTGTTAACATTTTAATAATATTATGCATTATTTAAAGCTATTTAAAATTAAGTTTGAAGAAAAAAAAAGTGCAGGATTGATTGACTAAACTGACCTAAAAACTATTTTCAGTATTTATTCTATAATTCAAAAACCTCAAAGCTACAGCGATTAAAGCATATAAATTTTTATGCACATTAAAAAGTTTTAAAATATGTCCAGACCTAAAATTTATAAATTAAAACAGCAATAAATTAAAAACGAAGCATTTGCAAAACTTAAAGAATAAAATTAATAAATTGCAATACTAAAATATCTTATTTAATGTAGTTTAACTTGGTTAAAAAAAATAGTTTTATGTATTTGATTATTATTAGCATATTTATTCTAAAACTTATTTAAAACAATAAAAATAATATGCTAAATGAAATATTATTCACTTAATTTTCAAGCCATTGTTAAAAACATAATAAATTATTTCAGAAAGAAACTAAGTTATCGACTATATATAATATATATGTGTGTATTTTTTTCCATTGTACTATTATTATTATTTATAATTTTAAATTTTGTTACATTTTTACTATAAAATTTAATGTAGTAATATAAAAAATTACAATGCTAAAATTAAACAACTTTATTATAATAGAAAGTGTAATTTGATTGTTAAAAAAAGTATAATCTCCATTAAATTTATGACTCTAATAACTAAAAAACTATTTTTAAAATGTATTTTATAACATAGCTAAAATTATCAAAAGGTATGTCATTTTAAAAAGCAAAAAATCATTCTAAATCTTAAGCATTGATTTTTTTTTAAATGTAATAATTGAAAATTATATAATACAAAACACTTGATTTTTAAACATTCAAACACGTGTTAAGTTATACAATAGCTTATCAAAAGAGAGCAAAAGTATAGAAGTATGTGATGTAAATACGTAAATTCATACACATATATATCAATATAAAACACTTACCTTATTTTAAATGTATTATCCTACTTTTAATATTCTGTAGTGTGATGTAAATGTAAAAACACGCATTGTAACACACACATGTAAAAGCAACGGGCATTTCATTCCTTATGAAGCTCAAAAATAACCTTCTGTGGGTCTGGGGAATGATAACATAACCAGTTTTGCTAACCAGATGTCACTTGGATCGGACATTTCAAGGGTATTGAGGGAGACATTTAGCCTGAAGGCTTTTAGAGTAGGAGTATGATGTCGTTTAATTACATGCATTTCGTTAGTGGCATTACTAGCAGTGATTAGTTATTCTATAATTACAGAGGAATTTTTAGTAATTGCTGAAAATTTAGTAACTGTACTTAGCATTCCTTAGTAAAATGACACATTTTTTTTTTTTTACAGTGTTGGCCTTGTACTCGATACACAGGTAAACACTCAAAATTCACGTTATAAATGTGCGGCTGCCACCGAGTTCCGGCAGGATAGGACCTGGCAGCCAGTGATATTCTTAATGTGCACATTGAAACCTACATTTTGATGTATGTGGCAGCCAGTGATATTCTTAATGTGCACATTGAGACCTACATTTTTATGTGTGTCCAGTCCTTGTACTCGATACACAGGTAAGCACACAAAATTGACGTCATAAAAGTGCGGCTTCCACCAGGTTCCGGCAGGATAGGACCTGGCAGACAGTGATACTCTTAATGTGCACATTGAGACCTACATTTTGATGCATGTCCGGTCCTTGTACTCGAAACATTAGGCAAACAATTTCAATGTGCACATTAAGAATATCACTGGCTGCCAGGTCCTATCCTGCCGGAACCCGGTGGCAGCCGCACATTTATAACGTGAATTTTGAGTGTTTACCTGTGTATCGAGTACAAGGCCAAGACATACATCAAAATGTAGGTCTCAATGTGCACATTAAGAATATCACTGGCTGCCAGGTCCAACCATGTAGGAAGCTTGCGCAGGCTTTTATAACGTTCCTTAAGAGTGCCTACCAATGTATCGAGCTCAAGGACTCATGCATCGAAATGTTGGTATGGAAGTGCACATTATGAATAGCACGGTCTGCGAGGTCCAATCCTGTCAGTACTACATTTTGATGCATGTCTTGACCTTGTACTCGATACATAGGTAAGCACACAAAGTTGACGTCATAAATGCGCGGCTGTCACCGGGTTCCGGCAGGATAGAACCTGGCAGCGAGTGATATTCTTAATGTGCACATTGAGACCTACATTTTGATGTATGTCCGGTCCTTTTACTCGATACATAGGTAAATCGACGGTCGGCTCCCGGACTCTTATATAAAAGAAAAAAAAATCAGAATTTGAGAAAATTGAATTGAAATTTTTTTGTTATTTATTTAATTTCTTCTTATGTTAGTAGCCATATGTTTGAAATCATATGGAACTCTAAACTCTCCTACAAAATAATGTTTACATTTAATTATTAAATATTAGATTTTTTAATTATCATTTAAATTATTAAATATTAAAATATGCTGTCTCATATCAGTATTTTAGCTTTTCCCTGAGATATAATGCCTTGTAATGCTTTCACCAATAAAATGAATCAATTTTTTTTTTTTTTTTGGACAGCCTAATATAAATTATTGATAGAATTATCAAAACACGGCGGTACCGAATTTTTTTTTCTGACTAAAATTTTATTTATAATTTAAGCAGTTTCATATCATTTTGATTAGAGGAACGTCGTGAATTTTGTAAAAAAAAAAAAAAAAAAAAAAAAAAAAAAAGGGATAGAGACGTACAAAAAATAGATTTTTTACAAAGGTAATTCGTTATGCTTTAAATTTTTGCGTTGGAAAATATTTAAGAGAAATATGTAATTTTCTCTTCATTGCAGGTTTGAAAAAGTACATTTTAGATAGTAATTTTTTAGTTTTATGTTCTATTTTTTTATTGCAATTATTTGTTACATGCTAAAAATGATTATTCAAACATTTGATTAAAAAAAAAAAAAATCAATAGAATCTCTTAAGGAGTCGTTATTAAGGAGTCGTTAACATTAAGAAATTAAATTAAATTTCAATTATAATAGTCTAAATTCTAAACGATTAAAATTAGCTTCATCTAAACGATATTCGTTATATATGTAAGAGCATAAAGTTATAAAAATAAAAAATAAATTATTTTTAAAAATTTACAATTGTCTGTTTTTTTTTTTTTTTTTTTTTTTTTTTTTTTTTTTTTTTTTTTTAAGCGCTTATCATTTATTTAATCGATGTATATAAAATTTTATCTTTTAAAGAGGATTAAATTATTTTTTTTAAATTAAAGTAATTACCTTTGATATAATTTAGAATAAACATATGCATAATTATAATAAACTCTTTTAATGTCTGCGTTATTGATTGTTTTTTCATTTATTTACTTATTTTTTTATTTATTTAATTTTTATTATTATTATTATTATTATTATTTTTACAAAGGTCAATTTTGCAGCTACTTATTGAGTTAATATAATAACGGTCCAGTTTCTCTTTGTAAATCAGGTAATCGTACATTTCTAAAAAAAAAATTAAGTTTAAAGATGTATTTCAATCCAAACTGCTTATTTTCTGATTTATTTTTAAATTCATTTTGCTCTCAAACACATCAAACTGGCAAATTCTTTTATTGTAAAATTTTTTATAAAAAAAAATATTGCAAAAGAAAGAAAAAAAATTGTCGAAAACGCGTTTTGAACATTTTTAATTTTTCGAAGCGGGAAATCTACGAACGAAAAAAAAAGTTCATGCTGATGAAAACAATTGTTTAAAAATCAAATTCTAATGAATTGTATGAAAAATGAAATCCCACGGCATATGATATTTCTCTTCAAAAATCACTTCATCAAGTTTCATGTCTTTACCTTCAAAAATGAATCTGAAAATGTATCGAAAATTTTTGAGCTGTTGAAGGTGGAAAATCATTTTTCCGAATACACCCTTAAGAATTTAAAATTAATTGAAATTCATTAAATAAATTATAAAACTGCTTTTTTATTTATAAAGTTTTTAAATTGGCATTTCCTTAACCAAGTTTTTTTTTCATTTTAAACTACATCTCTTTTCTTATTGAAACTTCTTCCGGATGTAATAATATTTTTAATCAATATTTATATGCGTAATTGTGTGATGAATATTATTGTTTTTCTATATTCCATGAATTGCGACCAATGGAATCTGAATGACTAATGTGACTAATCCAATGACTATTCTGAATGACTATTATGACTAATCCAATGAAATCCTGAAAATGAAATTTATGCGTAAGTAAATGTACTTTATAAATAATTTTTATTCTAGAATAACATTTCTTCAGAATTATAGTCATTATTGTAGAAATTAAACCCGGCCGTGACGACCTGGTGTGCAGCTTTCAGCTTCCACACCTCTTTAGGCAAGACTAATTAAACATTTGAATGGGACATGTTAAAATCAGGACGAAATTTTAAATTCCATATTTGGCAGGCGCTGTTAAAATGTTAGCTTTAGTATTGACCTGGAAAAAAAATTTTTGTAGATCCCACGACGTCTCCAAAATGCCGGACCCGACTTTATTAGAAAACAGTAACTCTTATTTAGAAAGAAATCTGTGGCATGTATACTTATCACGTTTGTCAAATGATTAATTTGCCTAAAATTTAGTAAAATTAAAACTCTACACTGAGTATTATCAAAAATTGAATATTAATAAACCGTCATGGCAGACTCTATTAATTCGTTTGCATTAAAATTAAATGGCGATTTCGGAGAAATGTACCAACCAACAAACAGTCATATTCAAAACTATGAAGTAAAAACTCTCTGGGAAATCTCCATCTACAACCATGAGCTCTCAAAGAACAAGAGCAACAGTTCTTGACCTCATCCAAAGCTATCTAATTCTCCTCCTAAAAGAAGTAATCCTTAAGTGTCTTTTTTATCACACCTATTTCTTTTATCACATTTTTTTTCCCGCCTACCCACTACAAACAGCGCGGCTTCGGCAGTTGTGCAGTTTAAAGTGGGATTAGGCAGTACCTGTCTTTGTATTTTTTTCGGGGAGGGGCGAGCCAGGATTCAAGACACTAATGTATTTGTTCTCCTTTTGACTGCAGGGATTAGCGGCATTGTGGGTGAAGGAGAGGATTCTCAAACCGGCAGTGTCGCGCACTCGTGCACAAGCATCTCGTCGTGTCGGAGCTGAAGAGGGATCCTCAACTTTGGGAACTCTCTACCCCCTCAACTCTCACCGCGTTCTCTCCTATTCAAGGGGGGCGACGGGGTCCCCTTTCGCGAGTCAATCCAGAATCTTTAATCCATCGACATGAGATTTATTGATCACCATGACACTTTTTATTTGCCGGCATGCAAACAAAAGATCACCCCTCGGAAATTCATAATTGTCGTCATAACTTCTGAAAGGGCCGGGCCTCTCTAATGGTGTCACCTGGCCCCTTTTTCCATTGGCCCTTTTGTAGCCCGTCCCACGGGACAGATGGACTCACGCCCTGCATCATACACATTCAAATGAGGCATCGGGGGTCTTGTTGCGGGAAGAATGAACCGGAGAGCAATGATACTTTGTAAAGTCTGAAACTCGAAGCTTCAGACCTTAAGTACGCCCCTTGACGAAGTTGTTTACCAATTTTTTTTCATAATGCATTGTGATACGTTCTTGTGAATTTAAGAAGTCGATATATCATTTTAAGCGATAAATGGAAGTCAGAAGTTATATCACCAGAAATTTTTATTATTATTTATCCGGATGGAAATAATTTTACAACCTTTTTGAAAATAGAATAAAAAAATCATGAATAAAAACTGTAATCCGTCAGTTTAAATATTAAAAGAAAATCTTGAAAATCTGACGATTAGAAACTTGTAGCTTTTAATGGAAAATGTAATAAGTGAAAATATTAAGGAAATGTTAATACAGTTGAATCTCATTAACATGAACCTCAAGGGGAATAAAAATTTCTTCATGTCAACAGTAATTCATGTTATCAGTATCAAATCTTTGTAGTCTTCTTTATCAGAAACTGTGAAAACAATACATTTTAAAAGTAATGCACCTCTCAATTTTAGACGTTTTGTTGAATAATTCGAGAAATACTTAACAGATTTTTGTACGCCAGAAAAAGCCTCGGTACAGATGGATTCATGCTCTGCATCATACACATTCAAATGAGGCATCGGGGGTCTTGTTGCGGGAAGAATGAACCGGAGAGCAATGATACTTTGTAAAGTCTGAAACTCGAAGCTTCAAACCCTAAGTACGCCCCTTTATGAAGTTGTTTACAATTTTTTTTTCATAATGCATTGTGATACGTTCTTGTGAATTTAAGAAGTCATATATCATTTTAAGCGGTAAATGGAAGTCAGGAGTTATATCACCATAAATTTTTATTATTATTTACCCGGATGGAAGTAATCTTACAACTTTTTATAAAAAGAATAATAATAAAAAAAAATTCATGAACAAAAATTGCAATTCCGTCACTTTAAATATTATAAGAAAATTTTTAAAAATCTGGTGATTAGATAATTGTAAATAGTTTTAAATGAAAAATTTATAGGTAAAAGTATAAAATAAATATTAATAATAACTTCTCATTTCATCTACGTATATTATGTAGCTAAACATCACCGGACCATTTAGATTTTATGCATTTTTTGAATACTTAGAGAAATACTTAACGAATTCTTGTACTTCAAGAAAAATCGCAGGACAGATGGACTCACGCCCTGCATCATACACATTCAAATGAGGCATCGGGGGTCTTGTTGCGGGAAGAATGAACCGGAGAGCAATGATACTTTGTAAAGTCTGAACTTTAAGTACGCCCCTTGACAAATTTGTTTACTTTTTTTTTTTTCAGTAATGCATTGTGATACGTTCATGTGAATATAAGAAGTCACATATCATTTTAAGAGATAAATGGAAGTCAGAAGTTATATTACCAGAAATTTTTATTATTATTTACCCGGATGGAAGTAATATTACAACCTTTTATTTAAAAAAAATGTAATGCGCCAGTTTAAATATTAAAATACAATATTGCATTATTGAATGAGATCTATCATTCACTCAGCGATATATCATACTGATAATTTGATGAAACTAATTATGTCTATATCTAAATTTGATGGTATTGAATACCTTTAACTGCGAAGTATTTAAAATATGTAAACAGCTTACAACCCTTACGGAATTAAATCCCAAATGAATATCACAAATGTTAATAAATTGAACTCTTGTAGTTCTGTTGATAGGTCATCTATAGTATGTAAAAATACATTATACACTGTTAAAAATCTTGTTCTAGTTTGAACCAAAAAAGTTTGTTTTTTGGTGCTCAATGGCTGCCACCATAAGATGGTGAAATCTCGTACCAACACTTGGAGCTTCCTAGTTCAACCTCGTTCCAAATATTGGAACTATGCTTCAATGGGAGCTCCAAATTTTGGTTCAAGATTTTACCATCTTACGGTGGTAGATATTGAGCACCAAAAGACAAACTTTTTCGGTTCAAACTAGAACAACATTTTTAACAGTGTACATAAATTAAAAAAAATTAAAATCAATTTACTTAGTCATAAATTAGAAGTAATACAGATGTGAAATCCCACTAACAGAGAGGCATATTACGATTGGGGGGAGGGGGGCAATGGCGTATCTAGAATTAAGCTTTGGAGGAGGAGGTAGCATATTTTAGAGGTCTATGTTTCCGAAATATAGACCTAAAATATGCTAGCCCTGAATGTCGGACGAGCTCGTTTCAATTTTTTTCCATATCATTAAAAATGGAAGAGATGTTTCGAATCCTACATTTATTTCTGTTAATTTGATCGGGGTGGTTTTGAAGGCTTAAACTTCTTTAATAAATAAATAAAAATTATATATATCGTTTTAAGTGGCGAATATTAAAATGCTAATATTTCAAATTTATAAATAAGAAAAAAAAAATGTGAAAAAATTAGTATTTTTCAAAATTTCTATTTTCCAGGACCTATTCAAAATAGTAAAAATAAACTTTCATAATTTTCTAAAACTTTGAATAATTAGTCTCGTGATCTGGAAGGGGCTTCAGCTCCCTTAGCCCCCCCCCCATTAATAGGCCAATGTTGGGGGGTGGGGGAGTAGGACAAATATGTAATTAAAGTTGATAATTCAGAAATGCTTTTTGTCAGTTAAATTATTCATTAAGAAATCTTTTAGTTTGAAATAATTTTCTACATATTATTCAAGTACTGAATCGATTATAAAATGTACCAGTGCTTTTAATTTTAATGTTAAATATGTATTTCTTCTTAAATAAAAAGAACTATATGTCATGTAGAAATGGGGGCGAAGATAACGTCATTTTAGAAAAGCTCTGATGGCGAATGTGACGGGCCGTATATACATATATATATTACATTGGATAGCTGAGGTCCCTCTCAAAATCGCTCCTTGATTACTTTTTCGATTTTGGTCACAAGTACTTTTTATAAAGTTACTTTCACTCTCTGAACCAGTTTTGAAAGTGAAAGTAACTTTACAGAAAATATCTGCAACCAAAATCGAAAAAGTAAAAAAAAAAAGAATGCGAAAAAAAAATTATTTAAAAATGTCGAAATGCAAATAAGATATTAGAAAAAAGCCTCCTCATAGGAATAGCATTAGCTCGCGAGTGTCTTCGCGGGCAGGAATAGGACTCTTATAAGAACGTTCTCATGATCATTGCTCAACAACTGCAAAAAACTTATCATTTAAAAATTTTAAAATCCGGGTTCGTTGATTTAAATCAATTTGATTTTAATCATGATCTATATCACGATTTAAATCAATTAATTTAAAAAAAAAGGAATCATTGATTTAAACCAGTGTTTCTTTTAAGTTATTTTAAATCAAATTTAAGAGGTAAACAAACATGATAATGTACTTTAATATAATTTAGTTTTATATAATGCATATAATCAAAGACCTGAAGGAAGATAAAGGTTAAGCTTTGTAAAAAAAAAAAAAATAAAAAATAAAAAATAAAAATGCAAAGTTTAGAAAAAAATGCTTTCAAATTTCATTTGAATAAAATTATAAAATAATCTTGCTATAGTCAAGAAATTTAAGCAGAAAAATGTATTAAATATTTGGATATGTACTCATTAGTATTTAGTAAAACTTCTGTAAGTTGAGGTAAAATAAAATTGTATGACTTTATGTGCTCTATTTTGGTGAGGCTTACATTAAGATTTGATCAAAATCTGAACCAGTCAATGATTTTATTATTATTATTATTTAATATAGTTGATCTCAACCCTTTAGAATGGCACAAAAGGTATAAAATTAACGATCAACTAGCTATTTTTTGCGATATATTTGTGTGCTTCAATAGAACAAATGTTTACTGCCTTAGTTTGGTACTTTCAGAAATTAGAAATCAACTGATAAAACTGTTAAACCACTGCCATCGAAATATTCAATGCCAGAGAGCACAAATTGTGACGTATTTGCTAATTGACCAACTTCTCACTAGTGTTGGAATTCACATCGAAAAATTTTGAATAGCTATTTTCTTTTCCTTTATTTGTGAAATATCTATCACCTAATAAAACAATGATAACTATTTAAACTTACAGGTGAGTACTGAGAAGTCAGTCAGTTGGTGATGACGTCTCAATTTGTGTCCTATGGCTTTAAGTGATGGCAGCAGCTAAACCCATTTTTTTTCAGCCAGCATTTTAAAAACACAAAAGTTATAAACTTAGTTTGCTTCCAATTTTCCTCAAAATTTTATGTGCAGCAGATGTTTTTATTTTAACAAAAATGCTGAAGGTTCAATTAATTTTTGACATTTGATTTGTAGTTTTTCATGCATTTTGTGTAATTTTGATTTTTTTCATAGCTTAAAATTTTACATTGAAATAATATGAATCATTCAAATAAATTGTGTAATATTATTGATAGGTCATACTTATAACATCCATGTCTATGTACGTAAATTTTGTATTTTATAAATTAAAAGGAAAAAAATAAAAAAATTGATTTAAATCAAAAGAATCCTATTTAAATAAAAAAAATCCGATTATTTTGATTTTTATTAAAAACATCAAATAAATCTTGAACCCTGGTTAAAATGCAAAGGAGATATCGTAATTAATTTCTTATAGGATTAGTATTAGCGAATGATTCTTTTCATTCGAATGTAGTAGCCTCTTAAACATAAAGATATAAAATTGGCCGACCTGATTCTGGGACTGATTTGGAATCGAAATGATTTCTCCATTTATAGGTAAATAAACTATGTATTAAGCTATAAGCGATTTTTATCATTGTGCTGAGCAGTCATTTGTGTCTTCTTAATTGTCCGTCTTTTCCACTTTTTTCCGGAAATTCAGTTCAAAGCGCGAACTTTAACGGTTTTTGCAGAAAGATCTAAAAACGGAAGATGTGTTTCGATTGCATAATTCCTGAATAACAACATTTGCCAATTACATGGGTTTCCAAGCAAAAATTAGTGAAAACTTATGTCATAAAGTTGCCCCTTTGGATTTCAAAATTATCCCGATATTTTTTTTTCTATTTTGAGAACAAAATTACTTTCACTTTACTAATTTTATTCGTTAGCTATCCAAATAGACTTACTGAAGCTTAAAGATTATCCTATTGTCTGAAACTTAACGGATGAACTAAGGAAGAGTTTTTGGAGACGTTTAAAAAATATCATATCCCTTTAAGACCCGAAACATTTTCATCATTAAATATTAAATTCCTCTATTTATTAATTCTATACTAACCCTAATGATACCTAAAAAAATAATTTAAAAAAATTTCTTTACCCCCTAGAGCGTGAAAAGTACCCGCACGAACGTGCGGGTTGGGCTTTTTCTGTAAAAGTCACGCTTGCACGATTGTGCGGGTAGGGCTTTTCCTGTGAAATCATTACTTATTACATGTTAAGATATATACATTTTCTTACTCTAAATGGATAGAAGAGAGAAATTGAAACAATTTTTTTTTTTACAATTATGGTAATTATTGATGCATTATTTTTTATTTTATGGACTGCTTACTTTTTTACAATGGAAATCTTTAAAACATGTTTTTGTTTTTGACATACACAAATAAACGTTGCATTTTTCACAACGTGTTTTTGAACTTTTTTCGCAGTTTTCAAACTTGCACTTGCGAGGCCTTGAAACGTCATCAACACATGAGAAATGGTTGCCTCTAAAGCCTAAAAAAGAAGGAAAAAAATAATATTGTAGATGTACTTATCGACTTTAAAAAATAATATTTTAATTAATTTAAAAGTGTTTGTCATATTTTTAAAGCTTTTATTTATTATATCGATTTAATTTCTTCTATGAGTCTATAACTTTTTTTATTACAATTTAAGAAATGAGAAACATACCTGCAGTTGCGTGAAATCTGAAGTTCCAGGATGAGGTATAGAAATGAACTTTTTAACAGTCCGCTTGTATTCCTTTTTTTTCTTTTTTCATTCTTTTAGTATTTTCCGATATTGCCTTGGAGATAGAACTTTGGGAGATGAATTCAGGAAACTTTGAGGAGGAAGAATGATCCAAAATTGTCTTTTTTTCTTCATCGAGCTCATCTGAACTTGACTGTCCTTCTAATAAATCTGCTTGAAATGTTTTGTCCGTAATGTCGTCATCATCCGAGAGATCACTAAATTCAGAATCTGATTTATTCATTAATTGAAATATTTCTTCTTGAGTGAGAATTCTTTTCCGTTTAGACATCTGAAAAAGTATTTTATTTTGCTTTATTAAAAGTAAACAAAGTACTGCATAAAAAATTAGAAAAAGTATTTGAAAATTTTATTAATTAAAAAGAAAAAAGTAAAAATTTATTACAAAAAAGAGGGGTATCTATGACAACACCTAAGAAAATAGTATAGTATTAATTATGTAACAGCATACTTCGTTTTATTTTGGCTTTCATCAAAATTGTTGAAATAGAAAACAAAATGAACATTGAAAAACGCTTACCTTTACAGTAACACTGACTAACGTAACGCCCAAGTTGCACGATCGTGCGGGTGACGAAATCTTGAGTCCTAAGAGCAAAATAAATAGTGTATAATTAATGTTTTTTATTATATTACACTTATTTAGACATTAAAGCAAAAGTTTTTATCTAAGCAATTAAAAATATATTGATAATTACCTTTTTACGACAGATAAAATGATGAGCTATATCCGTTGTACTTGTAAACAAAGCTAGACATGCCTGCTGAATGTAAAACATGGACTACTACCGCAATCTGTTCATGAAAAAAGATACTTTACTCTTTCAGCTAACCAGAACAAGCGTTCAATTTGGGTTTATATTACACACGACTGTTTCAGAAGCAAAAATTTAAATAAATGTCTAACCCGCACGATCGTGCAAGCTGGGTCTTAAAGGGATATTGCAGCAGGGTTTAACAGATATTAAAACATTGTAATGGTTTTTGCATTTTATCACATATGTTTCGTTAAGAAAAGTAACCTGTATTTTAAATTGAAGGATTGAAATACACATACAAAAATAAAAGAATCGCCAGCGAGGCAAAGATAATTAAGCAAATTTTTATTACTATTGTTATTACACTGTAAAAAAAAATCTGTAAAGGTACTAAACATTTTCTAGGAAACTGGTATTCCTAGAACTTTTCCTGTAAAGGTAACAACAGAAATTCAAGTTTCAGAATCGGTTACACGAATTTTTCCTGTTATGGTTACATGAAAAGTTCTTGGAATTCCAGTTTCCTAGAAAATGTTTAGTACCTTTACAGAATTTTTTTTACAGTGTACTGTATGTCAAAACATAAAGGATATGTTAATAAGAAAGAAACAACCATATTCTATTATGTCTGTATGTGAAGAGTAACAAAAATAATTTTTAAGACAAAATAATACTTTATGAAAAGACATGTACTATTAATAATACACAAGACCCGAAAGGGCAGTCCCTTATTATTGCATGGGAATTCGGGACTTTACTCATGGGCCCCGGACCTTAAGGGGCCGTCAAATCTATGCATTAAATTATAAAATATTTACTTTCCTTTTCCAATTCTAACTCTCCAATATGTTGAAGATATTTAATTCATCTTAAAGTAATATGACAAATTGCTAAAGTTATATTAAAACGTTTTGCTCTACACTAAGGGGGAAAAAGTTTTAACATTTATTAATTAAGGTATTTAATTTAGAATTCATGGAGCTAAGAATTTTCTTCTTTTTATATCTAAGGTAGGAATATATGTTTATGTCTTACACATACACATATGACTGACCATCAGTTCTATTTGAATAACGTTGCTAAGATTCGAAAGGGACCCCTAATTTGCATTTACCCAGGGCTACAATTAGTCATATTCGGGCCCTGCGAAAGTGTAAAAAAAGTTGGGAATCATTGTTCTAAAATCTCCAATTTACTATTCTAGGCACTAGATGTTTTGTAAGTTTAAATATCAGGCAACTACACCACAAAGTCTCTTGCACAACGAATTTTCACACCGAGTTTGCTTCGTATAGCTGGTTGTTTGTAAAAAGAGCAGCTGCATTGCCCTAACCGTGTCCAATCAATCGCGGTTTTCTTTGGGGCCTCTATGGAACTGATGATTGGAAATGCAAACAGAACGGAGTCCAATATGCTTCCCGGCCTTCATTGTGCCACTTTATCTTCGTTTTTCCCTCCTCACGCCTTTTCAACACGTAGACGCAACAAAGACAGATTCAGCTTTCGATCTCAAAAAGTCCCCCCCCCCCCCATATCTTTGATAATTTTTCCCCGATTAACGGCCCGTCTCAAAAAATGACAGTTGGAGAATGTATGAATAAATAACGTGAAATTTGGGAGAAGCATGGTTGGAGAAATTTGAATAGAATTTGGCTGAGAAAATATTCGAAATTTTTTGACTAGATAAAAGAATACTCTTTACTAAATTATAAACAAAAGAAATTATTTTTACTATTAATGAATCTCCAGTTAAAAACTTAAAAATGAAAAGCAAAATAAAAATAATAATAACAAATAAATAAATAAATAAGTAAGTGAGTAAATAAATAAAAAAATAAAGAGTAGTCCAATTTCTTCTATAATTTTCTTTCGAATAATCACCGGTCTAAAAAATGACAAATTTAGAATGTGCCGAAAAATAACGTGAAATTTTAGTGATGCATTCGAAAATTGCATTCGAAAGTAATTTGAATATAATTTGACTCATATCATATTTGGAAATTTAAAGTAAATAAAACATTGGGAAGCTATAAAACAAAGATTAAATAAATAAATAAGAAGAGCCCCTAGTTAAAATTTCAACTATATGAAAAATAAAAGCTTCCCAACTCTTAGATAATCCCCCCCCCCCTCCCCCCACTCGATTAATGACCTGTCTCAAAGAATGATAGTTGGAGAATGTATGAATAAATAACGTGAAATTTTGGCGAAACATGGTTGGAGAAATTTGAATAGAATTTTATTGAAAAAAATATTTGAAAATTTTCGAGCAGATAAAAGAATGAGAGAAAATAAACTAAATAGAGGGTTTTTTTTATTTAATTGATTATTATTATTATCATTATTTTTCTTAATTGAGCCTTCCGATAAATTTTTAACTGTCATGTGAAAAAAAAAAAAAAAAAAAAAAAAAGAGTCCAATTTTTTTAATAATTTCTTTTCTGATAATTGTCCTCTCTGAAAAAAAAAAAAAAAAAAAAAAAAAAGACAGTTGCTGAATGTGTGGATAAATAACGTGAAATTTTAACGAAACATTCTTGAAGAAGTATGACTGAGAAAATATTTGAGAAATTTGAGTAAATTAAAGATTGCAAGAAAATGAAGAATAAAAACAAGATGAAAAAAAGCGTTTTATTTATTTATTTATTTATTTATTTATTTTTATTATTATTATTATTATTATTATTATTATTATTATTATTATTATTATTATTATTATTATTATTATTATTATTATTATTATTATTATTTAACTACATGAAACAAAAGCAACAAAGTATTTTTTTCTAATTGAGTCTCCAGTTAAAATTTTAACTATAAGAAAAACTAGTTGGATGTGTCAATCCCGAAACTTTCTTCTATCTCATAAATACATTTTAATATATATATATATATATATATATATATATATATATATATATATATAAAAGTGGTGACTTCAAAGTTACCCACTATCAAATTTCCTCGAACATCTGACCTAGCCTAATGAGATTCTGGTATCCGAAAAGCCTAAAACGCAAAATTTAATTAATATTCTGAGAAAATGAGCTTAGTAGTGCCTCATGTTGGATTATTTATACTAAAACCTAATAAGCATCTATTGATGTCAAGACCTAACAGAATCTGAAATTTGATGGAATTTCGTCCATTAGTTCTTGAGATATAACAAAAAATTTGCAAAACGTAGCACAGCAACAGCATATCTTGGACAATTTATGCCAAAATGTAAAAAAAGTCTAATTATGTTATGGTGTAAAAGAATCTGAAGTTTGATGAAATTCTGTGCATTAGTTCTTGAGATATAGCTAGTTTAAAAAAAACATGTAAAATATAGCACAGCAGCACGATCAATTGAAGGATTTATAACAAAACGTAATCATCGTGTAATTATGTTATACGTCATTTTGTAACAAAATCTGAAGTTTGATGAAATTCTGTGCGTTGGTTGTTGAGATATAGCTATCGGAAAAATCGTGCAAAATGCAGCATAGCTGCACCACCTGTTGAAAGGTTAATACCAAAATGTAATCAGCGTCTAATTATGTTATATATTCTAGTGTAACAGAATCTAAAATTTGATGAAGTTCTCTGCATTAGTTCTTGAGATATAGCAATCGCAAAAATCGTGCAAAATGTAGCATAGCAGCGCCACCTATAGGGCAGTTCACAACAAAACCTTATCAGCGGCTATGTATCTCAAGGTATCGCGGAATCTCAAGTTTGGTGAAATTCTGTGCATTAGTTCTTGAGATATAGCTCTCATGAAAATCAAGAAAAACGTGGCATAGCAGCGCCACCTGCTGGCCAATTTACACCAAAACTTAATCAGCGTCTATGTATATCAAGGAGTCACAGAATCTGAAGTTTGGTGAAATTCTATCCATTAGTTCTTGAGATATAGCAATCTTGAAAATCATGAAAAGCGTAGTACAGCAGCGCCACCTGCTGGCCAATTTTCACCAAAAACCAATAGGCACTAATTCATATCAAGGTCTAACTGAATATAAAATTTTATTAAATTTAGAGCATTAGTTCTTGAGATAGAGCGCCCACAAATTTTTTGTCACATACAGACAGACAGACTCACAGACAGACGGACAGACTCACAGACAGACATTTTCTAAAAATAGTCAAAACGTGTTCAGGACCTTCTAAAACGTATAAGTCCGTCGAAAACCGGAAGTCGAAAATTTTCATGAATCCAATACTTTCTTCTTGTAAAGATAGAAGAAAGTAATAAAATGAAAAGTAGTCCAATCTTTTCGATATATTTCCTTCTGATTAATGGCTCTACTCAAAAAATGACTTACTGTAAAAGAACGTGAAATTTTAGAAAGGCATTCTTGAAGGAATTTGAAAAAAAAAAAAAAAAATGATTGAGAAGATCTTTGAAAACTTCAAGTAAGTACAACAAGATTGTTCAAAAGTAAATTATAAACAGAAGATTGAAAATAAATGAATAAATAAATAAATAAGCCTTTAGTTAAAATTTGAATTATATGAGAATTCAATGCCTCTTCCATAATTTTGCTAGATTAACGGGCTATTGAAAAGGAAATACAGTTGGAGAATATATGAAAAATATCATGAAAATTTAGAGAAGCATTTTATAAAAATTTAAACAAAACTAGATTGAAAAAATCTTTGAAATTTTTTGAGTAGATAAAAGATGCGAGAAAAAAAAATATCAAGAACAGGGGATTTTTTGTTAAGTCTCCAGTTAAATTTTAACTGTGCGAAAAAAAAAAAAAAAATAAAAAAAAAAATAAATAAATAAAATAAAAATTACCCCAACCTTTTCGGTAACTTTTTTCCCTGATTAATGGACGGTTTCAAAATATGAGAGTTGGAGAATGTATATGAAAAAATAACATGAAATTTTAGAGAGGCATTCTTGAAGAAATTTGAAAAGAATTTGATTGAAAAGATATTTGAAAACTTTTATTAAATGCAATATTTCTAAAACATAAATTCTAAACAGAAGACTATTTTTTTTTTAAATGATTCTCTAGTTAAATATGAATTACATGAAAAAAAAAATGTTTTTTTGATAATTTTCTGAAAATAATGGGCTGCTGAAAAAAAAAAAAAAAATACAGTTGGAGATTGTATGAAAAAATAACGGTAAATTTTAGAGAAGCATTATTGTAAAAATTTGAACAAAACTATATTGAGAAAATCTTTGAAATTTTTTGAGTAGATAAAAGATGAGAGAAAAAAAAAATCATAACAGGAGATATTTTGATCCAGTTAAATTTTAACTATGCGAAAAAATAAATAAATTAATAAATAAAAATAAAAAATTAAATTAAAACTACTCAAATATTTTCAATAACTTTTTTTCTAATTAATGGAAGGTTAATGGAATAAATAACGTGAAATTTAGCAAAACATATTGGAGAAATTTGATTAAAACTAGATTCAGAAAGTCTTTAAAACTTTTCGATTAGATAAAAGAATGAGAGAAAATAAATTATAAACAGAGAATTATTATAATTATTTTTTGAGTCTCCACATAAAATTTTAACTATGAAGGGGGGGGGGGGGAAGAAGCCCAATCTCTGATAATTTTTCATCTGCTTAATGGCCCGTCTCGAAAAATGACTATTGGAGAATGTATGAATATAAAACGTGAAATTTTAGAAAAATATGCTTGCAAAAATTTATATGGAATTAGATTGAGAAAAAGTTTGAAAGTTTTCGAGTTGCTAAAAGAGTGCGATAAAATAAATTATAAAGAATTTTTTTTTTTAAACTGAGTTGCTAGTTAAAATTTTAATTAACAAAATAAACAAATAAATAAATAAATAAAAATAAAAAGAGTCAATAACCCCCCTCCCCCTTCCCTTCCGGATTAATGGCTTATCTAAAAAAATGACAGTTTGCGAATGCATGAATAAATAAAATGACATTTTAGAGAAGCATGATTGGAAAAATTTAAATACAATTTGATTTAAAAAATATTTGAAAATTTTCGAGCAGATAAAAGAATGCCAAAAAAAAAAATAAATTAGAAAGAGATGATCTTTTTGTTTTTTAATTGAGTCTCCAGTTAAAATTTTAACTATGCAAAATAAACAAATAAATAAATAAATAATAATATAAAAGCAGCCAAACCGAACATGTACATGTTCGGTGAAAATATACCAAAATTTTCCGGAAGTACTTTCCTCCGGACAGCTGCAATAGGTAGATTTTACTTTTTGTAATGAAAGATATCTAATAAAAATGAGTTAATCCATTTAAAATGAGCATAAAAACTTTTAAATCGATTCCAACAGTAAACCAAGTATGCAAACAGATGACAAATATAAACATGCATGTGAAAACAGAACTGGTTCGCTGTGAGAGTGAGTAAAATAGATCTATGCACCTTCTAAATTAACTGTCTAATTTTTTCAATAATGACTTTGAAACCTTCATATTATTTTGAATTGACTGAAGGAGATATTTTTGAGTGCAAATGTTCTCATTACCTACCTTACGCTCTAAAATTCAACCTCAAAACATCTAAAACTACTTTTCCAACAATAACAGGGGTAAATGCTAGGAGATTTTTTTTTTCATACTTAAGAAAACTCTTAAGGATCTTCTTAAATCAAAATGGCAACTTTGTGACATAAGTTTTAATTCATTTTTGTTCAGAAATGCATGAAACTTGCAGGTGTTGTTATTCAGAAACTATCTAATCGCACTCATGTTTCTGTTTCTGTGCAGGCGCAATAGATATTTCAGAATAAGCTGTCAAAATGATGTGTTGGACCGCATTTTAAGACGAAAGCAGAAAAACCAGCCAGCGAAAGGTAGAAAATGGCGTGATCACATGATCAAAATAGCTTATAACTCGGTAAGTAATTTAATTATCATAAAATGGAAAACTGATTTCGATTCGAAAGTGCTTACATAGACACACCGTCCAATTTTATATCTTTCCGTTAAAAAATGAATTTGTAAATGTGTCAAAATGTTTTACTTTTATTGAGCAGAGCAGTTGAGAACAACATTAAGGGAAGATAGATAATGCATGATTATTATTAAATTAATGTTTGAGTAATTGTTTATCTTTTTCAATTTACCATTCAAATAATTACCATGATGCCAGAAAGTGCATAAATAGTAATTTAAAAGAAATAGTATTTTAAAAAATTATTCAGTACATTAAAATATGTTTAATCTTTAAGAAAGAAAAATCAAATATATTGTTGCGTATATAGGGTTCTTTTGATCTTATGGTTAGACAACTTCAAACTCTTGTCTCTTAGAAAAGTAGAAAATAATTTATTTACAGATCTTCAGAACAACGGAGTCTTCGAAACTCACAAATATTACTAGATATTCAAAAATAACGGTTCAAATCTATCGTACAAGTACAGATGTACGTCCCAGAGACTCTTTATACAACGTCTCAACGCTAAATCACATTCAAAACAACGTAGAGAAAATTCAAGCAAACTTGCTTAAACAATCGCAGCTCACTCAATGGCTGACTGATAAATAATAACCACAACAGCTCGTATTGCTCTCCTTATATAGGCTCGCAACATGCGCTGGAAATTTCCACAGGTTTCTTGAATATTCCAGAAAACCACGGAATAACATTCAATGTATCAGCATATCTAAAGGGGGTTACCATAGAGAGGGAAGGGTTACCATCGCCAACAATCGCCAAGTTTGTCGCCAACGTGGCGATATATCGCCAAATTTGGCGACCAAAATTAGTCGTCAAAAGTGACGCCAACTTGCCGATATCTCTAAAATATCGCAAATCTGCCATAGACATTCACTGAAAATAATAGACAAGTTTGCTTGATAACAAAGACAATGTAACAAAAACTAATATTAGTAAAGGAATGGAGCTTAATAAGATTATTTACATTATTTTACAGTACAAACACTAACTATTTACAAAATTCGTAAAACTACCCCCTCCTCAAAGACTGCACGTCCCGGGCAGTACAATCCTTGAGTTAGAGGAAAACACTTAAAATAAATAAACAAATAAATAAATAAATAAATAAATAATAATAAGATTTACATAAATAAGAACTAATTACTATTTACATATTTACCTACAGTGACTTTCTTGACCATGGTCTGAAATTAAAATTTTGAATTTCTAATCACTTTGGCCAAAATAAGGGGCTAGCCGGTTATAATGTACGACCTTGGGCTTGGTGTGTGGCGATTTTTGTATACGTACGACGACGTCATTCAGCCTGTTGACGACTGTGTAAGGACCGTCCCAGTTTCTTTGTAATTTTGGCGACAGTCCCTTACGACGTATGGGATTCCACAACCAAACTTTGTTACCTGCGTTGAATTCATGTCTAGTTGCCTTTATGTCGTACCGTGTCTTCATCTTTTCTGATGCCAGTCCGATTCGGTTCCTCGCTAGATAATGAATCTCCTCAATCCGTGCCTGGAGTTCAACGACATATTCTTCAGGCGATGAAGGAGCATCAGGAGGACGGCCAAACAAAAGATCCGCAGATAGACGAAGATCACGACCAAAGAGCATTTAAGAAGGGGAATAACCAGTAACCTCATGTGCAGCACTCCTGTAGGCAAGCAGGAACAGAGGCAATTTCTTGTCCCAGTCCTGTTGATCTTTAGACACCAGGAGGGAGAGGATATTTAGGATGGTACGATTGAACCGCTCCACCATGCCGTCCGATTGAGGATGTAGAGGTGTAGTTCGAGTTTTGTCCATGCCGAGTAGTCCACACATTTCTTTAAACACAGCCGAAACAAAATTTCTTAATTGATCGGAATGGATTTGAAGAGGAACTCGATATCTGGAAACCCAGTGTTGAACCAGTATCTCTGCTACGGTTACTGTCTCTTGATTAGGTATGGCGTGGCGTAGGCTTCAGGCCACTTGGTGAAGTAGTCCATGACGACAAGGATGTACTTATTGCCATCAGATGTTCTAGGAAGAGGACCCAGGATGTCTAGAACGATTCGTTCGAAAGGAACTCCTACATTATAACGTTGCAATCGTCCACGGGTGCGCCTGTTTGGACCTTTACGTGCTACACAGGTGTCACAAGTTCGACACCACTTCTCCACATCACTGCAAACATTATTCCAGTAGAAACGCTCTCGAACCTTTTGCAGGGTCTTCATTACACCTA
The DNA here is from genome assembly GCA_964019185.1 of Maratus speculifer. Classification (NCBI taxonomy): domain Eukaryota; kingdom Metazoa; phylum Arthropoda; class Arachnida; order Araneae; family Salticidae; genus Maratus; species Maratus speculifer. The sequence continues at coordinate 416,736,641 of OZ025290.1, forward strand.
AATGACCTCCTGGGGGACTACCCTGAAGTTCTTGGAGGACCATAGAAATTCTCGACTTAGAAAGTAGTAGCTGCCATCTACATGTCTTTCCATCGCCAGACTCCCATTTTCGGTACAAGATACCGTTCTTCAAATGTAGGGAATCCCAGAGAGCCCAATAACGTTTAGTCGTAGGATGGTAATGGGCCATGTCTTGCCAGCTGGGCTTCCTGTTGGACACCTCTTTCAGCTCTAGAATTGGCTTAATTTCGGAATCAGCAAGTTGATCTTTACGCAGGCTCCACTGGTCACTCCACTGGTCTTGCGATGATGTCGTCCCAGTTGTAACTTGTCTCACTATAGGACCATTGACATTAAATTTCTTCTCAACCCGGTCGCAGTATCTAAAATTCTCTGAGCAGGGTCTTCTTGAGAGAGCATCTGTATTTCCATGTGATGAGCCTTTTCGATGGCGTATCTCCATATCGTACTCTTGAAGCTTTTGCATCCACCTGGCTATCTGGCCTACAGGGTTCTTAAAATTCAATAGCCAAGTTAGAAAAGCATGATCAGTTCGGATCAGGAATTTTCGACCGTAAAGATAGTGATGGAAATGGTCTACGGCTTTCACTACAGCAAGAAGCTCCTTTCTTGTTAAGCTGTAGTTTCGCTCTGCCTTTGACAAGCACTTGGTGAAATAGGCGATAACACGCTCCTGACCGTCGATTTCCTGGGACAGTACAGCGCCAATGCTTTCGTTACTTGCATCCGTATCAAGTATAAACTGTTTATCGATTCGAGGATATGACAGAATTGGAGTGGATGTTAAGGCCTCCTTAAGCTTTTCGAAAGCAGCGTCACATTCCTGTGTCCACATAAATTTTTGATTGGCTTCTGTTAATTTATGATGTGGTCTTGCAATCATCGAGAAGCCTTTAACGAATTTCCTGTAAAAGGTGCATAATCCTAGAAAACTCCGAAGCTGGTTAACATCTGCTGTACGACTCCAATTTTTCACGGCCGATATCTTCTCCGGATCAGTCCCAACTCCTTCCGCCGAAATGATGTGTCCAAGGTAGGCAACTTCATTGCGAAACAAACTGCATTTCGAAGGGCTTAAGTTCAAATTAGCTTCCTTTAATTTTTGTAGCACCCGCCTGAGGTTGTTCAGGTGTTCATCAAAGGATTTTCCTATGATTATGATATCATCTAAATAAACAAGACATGCCTCATATGACAGCCCCCGAAGAACCGTTTCCATAAGGCGTTCAAAAGTTGCAGGTGCCTTACATAGACCAAAAGGCATTACCTTGAATTGCCATAATCCTTGTACCGTTGTGAAGGCAGTCTTCTCGCGGTCGTCGGGATGGATCTCTACCTGCCAGTAACCACTCTTCAAGTCTAAAGTCGAGAACCAAGTGTTGCCCGCAAGTGTGTCGAGAGTATCGTCAATCCTTGGGAGAAGGTCACTATCCTTTTTGGTGATGTCATTCAATCGGCGGTAGTCTACACAAAATCCCTTAGAACCATCCTTCTTTCTTTCTAAAACAAATGGAGACGCCCATGGACTTGTAGATGGTTTGAAGACGTCATTTTCTTCCATATTCTTAATTAAATTCTGCACCTCTTCTTGCTTGGCAAAAGGTAATCGTCTCGGGTGCTGTTTAATAGGAGAGTTATCCCTCGTATCAATTCGGTGTTGTGCCATTTTGGTTCGTCCAAAGTCTTCAGATGTTTAGGAAAATAAACTTTGGAATTCACTAATTAAACTTTCCGCAGCATCTCTCTGGTTTGAATCTAAGTCTGTATTTTGTAACTAATCCTTGACTAAATTATCTGAAGATTTCTGAGAGTGATTGGAATTTTTACTTATGCACGTCACTGGAGCACAAGACGCTATCACCTCTCCTTTCTTGATAGTCCTCGTCTTATCACTGATGTTAGCAATTCTGACTGGAATAGTCTTTTTCGAGAGGTCAACTGCAGAAGAAGCCACCAATACTCCTGCTTGTGTACTATTGTCTTCGGGATAATCTATATGGCCAAATCGATAATTAGCTTCATTTTTAATTACAGCAGGAACTAAAAATTCTGTTCTTGCATCTAGATTAATGTCTTCTTTGGCTATTACTATTTGTTTACATTCAATTTCGTTATTTAATCCAAAAAGACTTATTTCTTCAAATTTTGTGAGGATTTTGTTATTTTTGAAATCAAGTTTGAAGCCAAACATCTTCAGAAAATCTAGTCTGATTAAGCAAGGATCTGTTATGTCAGCCACATATGCCGTATGGTAATATTTCGTTCCTCTAAAGTTGATGGTTAAATTGGCTTTTCCATATATGCCTATCTTATAGCCCGTCACAGTTTGCAGGGTAACGCATGGTGGAGTCCAGATGAGTTTTTGTTTCGATTTTCGAGCCAAATCTTTTCTTATTATTGTTACATTGGCTCCTGTATCGACAATTATACGGCACTGATTTCCATTAATAAAGCCTATTTCATATAATTCATTATCACCGCCACTCATTTTTGATATCTGGAGGATCTTCAGGTGGGGCTTATTATTCTCTGGAAACCTCCGCCCCGCGAGATGGCCAAATTTTAGTTTTCCTGCTGACTGTTTGAATTTATCTCACGTTCGTGGATTTTGGAGCAGTTTCTTTGGAGGTGTCCTATATCACCGCACACCCAGCACGTGACTTCTGTCTTCTTGAGCTTGTTCTTCCATATTTTAAAGCTTCAAGCTCTTGATTTATTTTCCTAATTTCTTTCAAGACGTCGATTTCAGTGTCTGAGCTTTTGTTCACCGTTACCCCTCGGACTGAATGACGATCTCTTCGGCTGGCTTGTTAGCTGCTTCCAACTTTTTAGGCATATAGTTATGCAGCCTTTAAATCCTGTACATCTGCCATTCGTACCGCTCTCTGAACTTCTGAATCTTTTATTCCGTCTACAAAGTACTGCAATGAGAGCATTTCCCGCACATTTGTTGGGCAGTCGATGAATGCTAAATTTGTAAGCCGTTCTATATCTGAGGCAAACTCTTGAAGGGTTTCACTCGATTTTTGATGGCGGCTCTTCATTTGTATTCTCGTATAATCTTTATAGAATTTTTCTCCGAATCTCATTTCAAGTGCACAACTTAGAGTCTCAAAATTGTGTTGCGTCATATCGGGCAATGTTTGCAGCACGTCGGCGTCTTCTCCTCTCAAAGATGCTGCCAGTTGACAAGCTTTCACCTCGTCACTCCATTTGTTCGCTTGGGCTACAATGGTGAATTGGGTCTTGTAAACTTGCCAGGAACTCTTTCCGTTGTATGTCGACAGCTTAACATGCACAGGAGAAGCAGGCGGATTCCCAAATTCTTCATTATTACCACTAGACGCTGAAAGCTTCTTCTCAAGATCTTCTACTCTTTTATTTAGCTTTTCATCTACTTCAATTATTTTCCTTTCCATTTTCTCTTCAACATTACTAACTTCATTTTCTATTTTCTCTTCTAACGAATCTATTCTTCTCTCTACCGACGAGAACTTTTCGTCTAAAGTTTTCTTCATTTCTTCTTGGCTTTTATTAACTTTCTCCTTCAGTTCTTCCATTCTCTCTTGGCTTCTCTTCATTTCTTCAGTCACCTCTACTTGGACTTTGTCGATTTTACCCGATAACTCTTCTTGGCCTTTATTCATCTTTTCCGCCAACTCTTCTTGGCCTTCATCAATTTTATTTGACAACTCTTCTTGACCTTTATCAATTTAATTTGTCAGCTCTGTCCTTAATCCGTTAATAGCTTTCAACAATTCACTCAGATGCTCTTCCATTGCTCTTGTTTTCGCCATAAGATCCCGATTCCTGACACCAAAATCTGTTGCGTATATAGGGTGCTTTTGATCTTATCCCTTTAAGACCCAGCTTGCACGATCGTGCGGGTTAGACATTTATTTAAATTTTTGCTTCTGAAACAGTCGTGTGTAATATAAACCCAAATTGAACGCTTGTTCTGGTTAGCTGAAAGAGTAAAGTATCTTTTTTCATGAACAGATTGCGGTAGTAGTCCATGTTTTACATTCAGCAGGCATGTCTAGCTTTGTTTACAAGTACAACGGATATAGCTCATCATTTTATCTGTCGTAAAAAGGTAATTATCAATATATTTTTAATTGCTTAGATAAAAACTTTTGCTTTAATGTCTAAATAAGTGTAATATAATAAAAAACATTAATTATACACTATTTATTTTGCTCTTAGGACTCAAGATTTCGTCACCCGCACGATCGTGCAACTTGGGCGTTACGTTAGTCAGTGTTACTGTAAAGGTAAGCGTTTTTCAATGTTCATTTTGTTTTCTATTTCAACAATTTTGATGAAAGCCAAAATAAAACGAAGTATGCTGTTACATAATTAATACTATACTATTTTCTTAGGTGTTGTCATAGATACCCCTCTTTTTTGTAATAAATTTTTACTTTTTTCTTTTTAATTAATAAAATTTTCAAATACTTTTTCTAATTTTTTATGCAGTACTTTGTTTACTTTTAATAAAGCAAAATAAAATACTTTTTCAGATGTCTAAACGGAAAAGAATTCTCACTCAAGAAGAAATATTTCAATTAATGAATAAATCAGATTCTGAATTTAGTGATCTCTCGGATGATGACGACATTACGGACAAAACATTTCAAGCAGATTTATTAGAAGGACAGTCAAGTTCAGATGAGCTCGATGAAGAAAAAAAGACAATTTTGGATCATTCTTCCTCCTCAAAGTTTCCTGAATTCATCTCCCAAAGTTCTATCTCCAAGGCAATATCGGAAAATACTAAAAGAATGAAAAAAGAAAAAAAAGGAATACAAGCGGACTGTTAAAAAGTTCATTTCTATACCTCATCCTGGAACTTCAGATTTCACGCAACTGCAGGTATGTTTCTCATTTCTTAAATTGTAATAAAAAAAGTTATAGACTCATAGAAGAAATTAAATCGATATAATAAATAAAAGCTTTAAAAATATGACAAACACTTTTAAATTAATTAAAATATTATTTTTTAAAGTCGATAAGTACATCTACAATATTATTTTTTTCCTTCTTTTTTAGGCTTTAGAGGCAACCATTTCTCATGTGTTGATGACGTTTCAAGGCCTCGCAAGTGCAAGTTTGAAAACTGCGAAAAAAGTTCAAAAACACGTTGTGAAAAATGCAACGTTTATTTGTGTATGTCAAAAACAAAAACATGTTTTAAAGATTTCCATTGTAAAAAAGTAAGCAGTCCATAAAATAAAAAATAATGCATCAATAATTACCATAATTGTAAAAAAAAAATTGTTTCAATTTCTCTCTTCTATCCATTTAGAGTAAGAAAATGTATATATCTTAACATGTAATAAGTAATGATTTCACAGGAAAAGCCCTACCCGCACAATCGTGCAAGCGTGACTTTTACAGAAAAAGCCCAACCCGCACGTTCGTGCGGGTACTTTTCACGCTCTAGGGGGTAAAGAAATTTTTTTAAATTATTTTTTTAGGTATCATTAGGGTTAGTATAGAATTAATAAATAGAGGAATTTAATATTTAATGATGAAAATGTTTCGGGTCTTAAAGGGTTATGGTTAGACAACTTCAAACTCTTGTTTCTTAGAAAAGTAGAAAATAATTTATTTACAGATCTTCAGAACAACAGTCTTCGAAACTCACAAATATTACTAAATATTCAAAAATAACTGTTCAAATCTATCGTACATGTACAGATATAGGTCCGAGAGACCCTTTATACAACGTCTCAACGCTAAATCACATTCAAAACAACGTAGAGAAAACTCAAGCAAACTTGCTTAAACAATCGCAGCTCACTCAATGGCTGACTGATAAATAATAACCACAACAGCTCGTATTGCTCTCCTTATATAGGCTCGCAGCATGCGCTGGAAATTTCCACAGGCTTCTCGAATATTCCAGAAAACTACGGAATAACATTCAATGTATCAGCATATCTAAAGGGGGGTTACCATAGAGAGGGAAGGGTTACCATCGCCAACAATCGCCAAATTTGTCGCCAACTTGGCGATATATCGCCAAATTTGGCGACTAAAATTAGTCGCCAAAAGTGACGCCAACTTGGCGATATCTCTAATATTTCACGAAGCTGCCATAGACATTCACTGAAAATAATAGACAAGTTTGCTTGATAACAGAGACAATGTAACACAAACTAATATTAGTAAAGGAATGGAGCTTAATAAGATTATTTACATTATTTTACAGTACAAACACTAACTATTTACAAAATTTGTAACAATATTTTTAGAATTGCAATATTCTTCTAGGTTTGTGTCACGCAACAATGATTTCAGAAATTAATAATAAGAATAAAAGTGTATATACACACTGTTTAAAATTCAAACCTGTGTACTTTCTTATCCAATTATAAAAAGGCTAAGCTTTAATTTCATTTTGCTCTTTTAATAACATTTATTGTGATTATATAAAATGCAATATCATTAAATTTTTCTTTGAATGTTTTTTTCTTAAAACAAAAAACATAAAAATACACCTTTTTATCTCCATATTTAGTCTGTTGTGTTAAAATGCTTTCGTAAATTAGATATTTTGAAATTAGCTTTAATAATAATAATAATAATAATAATAATAATAATAATAACAATAATAATAATAATAATAATAATAATAATAATAATAATAATAATAATAATAATAATAATAATAATAATAATAATAATTTAACAAAATTGTTGTATTTACGATATTTCTCCTCCAGATTTAGTATCAGGTACATTCAGATACAAGGAGCTATTGACAAGGGCAAATAATCTCCCCCTCCTCCCTTACCCTCTCTCCCCATACACACATAGTACTTCTAAAATTCAAGCTCAAAGTTCTAAATCCTTTTTATTTTCCATCAATTACTATGGCACACAATGACAATTATATTTAACTATTAATAACACTTTTACATGAGTATAGAAAGTGCAGTGTAATCAGTCCTTTTTTTAGACTGATAATGTTTATTTTTGTCTTTTTTTAATCTGTTAACTTAATAGTTAATGTGATGTGAAATGACGCATTCGTAATTATATGATACATACATAAAAGCTTGTTCAATTCTGAAGAAAGAAAATTTAATGAAACTGCTAAAATTATCATATATACCTTCAGATGTATCAGCAGCTGCCATTGATTCAAGGAGCTATTGACAAGTGCAAATAATTCCTCCTTCCCTTTCATCTAAAACTCAAACTCAAACCTCTGAAACTACTTTTCCAGTAATAACAGGTCAAGGCTGGAAAATTATTTATCTTTTTACAAGAACACTATTGGAAATATAGAAAATGACATTTCGTCAAATTTATTTTTGATTATTTGTGTAATTTTCCCTTATCTATTAGCCTAATAGTTACTCTGATATATACAGGGTGAGTCATAAATTTCGAAACAATAGGCTATCTCCTTAAATATTGCCCCTAGACCCATACTTCCAATTGCAAAGTTTCCTCAAAAAAGGTAAATTTTTTGATAAGATAAGTTGCAACTCCATGGGGGGGGGGGGGGTCTATTTTAAAAAATGCGAAAATTAAATTTTTATACGGTCCCCAGAGGATAAAACTTCCAATTAGAAAATTTTTCCTTATCAATTCCTAAATTGAACAAAAAACAAAAAACAAAAAAAAAAATTATCTTGATATCTTCAAAACTCAGAGATTTATGACAATTTTTATAAATCGTGAGGTTTCAAGGGATCAGACACAAATTGAAATGCTTGTAACTGAAGAAACAATGTTGCTGTATGTTGTCCAGAAAACATTTATTTTATTCATTTAGAGTTAGAATTTGGAATGTTTTGTGATGGTTAACCACATAATTTGTAAGCATTATCACATCATAAGCTTTCTTAATAAAAATTTTTTTTTCAAAAAATTTAGAGTAAATTATAATTTTCATAACTCAAAATATTATTTGTCGCGATTAATTTTTTTCTTCAGATTAAATAAAAATGTCTAATTTTCAATTTTGATTCAGCATTTTAAATAATATTTTTTTAAATAAAAGTATTTAAAATAAAAAAATGCAAATTTTTGTAAACAAATCGTAAATTTTCTCAGGTGAAAACTTCTTTCAGCGCGTTGGGCATTTTTTTTTTTTTTTTTTTTTTTTTTTTTTGTCAGTTTAAAAATGAGAAATACTGAAATAAAAACATCTGATGCAGAAAAGTGCATTTAGTTTTAAACAAAGATGGGCTCCTAACGTTTAAATGCTTTTTAAAAGTTTCTAGGTGATTAACCCCGTCTTGTATAATTTCAATTTCAGATTTTGTTTAAGTTTTGCCATTCTCGCCTTCTTTAATTACTATTTATATGCGTCAGCTTATTTAAACCTCATTATTTTATCACGCCGATTTCATTTTTTTTTCATCGTTTTATCCCTGTCAATTTCATATTTTTTTTGTTAAAATTGCTAGTACACGATGCGTAAAAGGTACCTCTAATTACGGGCCTCTAAACTGGTAGACGGTAGGTGCTGGGTTCGAACCCAATCGCGACCGTCGGCCTAACTATTCGAAGTTTTCCGTGGATTTCTTCGAACCCTTGATTTCTTTGCGTAAATACGGGTTAGGTTCCCTTAAAAAAACCCTCACGGAGGCACCCTTCCCCTCACGGCCTATACCCCTATTGCAGAGGTCTGCACGGCCCGGAATTTCCAGGCCCGGGAACGGCCCGGCCAGTAGGAAAGTTATTTCGGCCCGACCCGGTCCGTTGTAAAACTCAAAAGTTTGGCCCGGGCCCAGCCCGGCCCGTACAAAAATCAGTGAAGACAGGCCCGGCCCGTTTTGGCCCGTTACAATTTCTACGATTTCTAAAAAATTCAGATTTTTATCATATAACTAAGATTCCTTTAAAGAATACTGCATACATAGCTATGGAATGATTTTACAGTATATTTACAGCAAATACATATTAAAAACATTAATGATTACTTAGATTCTTAGGCTTTCAACATTCGAATAAAGATTCATTAAAAAATTAATATGGCTTAGAATAAAAGAAAAAAGAAAAAAAGCTAAAAACATCGTTAATTTTGAAGCTGTTTAATAAAAGAAAATTTATAAATATATTTCTATATCATTTTATTATAGATTTCAAATCCAAATTCATTCTTAAATTCAAAGAAGCTCCTTTCTGATACATTTATAAATTCATTTTTTTTGTCTCAGAAACGCATAAGATTAGCAGATATCTTTATTCAGAAACTACATAATCGAATGGCGTTATCCATTTTTTGATACAAGCAATTTAAGAATACTGCAAACAAATAAAATACTGTCATAATTAGCGCTTTGAATAGAATTTCCGGAAGCAATAGCAAGGGAAGGGAGAAAAATCTGCAATCATTTGAGAAACTATTATATCTCAACAAGGTTATACAAGTATTTTATTTACCAAAAATGAAAAACGCTATTCGATTCCAAATTCCTTCAATAGTTAGGCTTATCACTTTTATAGTTTTACAATTTAAAATTAATCAGAAAATGTGTCAAACTTTTGCATTATTGAGAAATTAATTTAAAAATCATCAAGAAATATATATTCGAAGACTAAGCTAACATAAGTTCTTTATCGCTGTTAATAATTTTACAAATCATGTTTTCTGCCAATAATTAAGTCTAGTACCGGTCCGACCAGTCTATATGTAGAAAAATAATGCAAGCGTGATCTCGGACCGTTATGAATCAGCTAAAAAAATATTAAAATGAGTTATACATAATGTAATTCTCCGATGCCGATACACTGTGCATTTTTATAGACGCTGTCAAACTAGTATGGCCACATTTATACTTATTCTCGTTGAAATAGCTCATTTTTTATCGTTTCTACTTAAATCTTCAGAACGGGCCGGCAGGCCCGAAAATTTTTTTATCGGCCCGGCCCGGCCCGACCCGTTTGAAAATTCGAAACGATTCCGCCGGCCCGGGCCGGGTACGGGTATTGTAGATAATTGGCCGGCATAAAATAAATAAATAAATCCCAAGGTGTTAACCGTTGTAAGCGGTCTCAAAGGCCGCTGCTCCCCCCCCCCTTTTTTTTAGAGTTTAATATACAGTTTTCAGTTCAACTACAAATACATTTTAAATTTTGTTTAACTTGCGAATCAATTGTCCACTTTAAAACAAGAACAGATGTTTAATGAATCTTTGGCATATTTAATTTAAACGTTTTAAATTTCTTAAAAGATGTTTGGTTCGAATGCATTAAACCTTGATCAATTAAATACACTTATAACGAAATATTAGCGGGAGCTTAGCATAAAAAAATACGAAACAGAAACGTTATACTCTTAGACTTTAACATTCGAATAAATATTTTTGTTTTTTTAAATGCCATTTGGAATAAATAAACTACTCGGATGTAGCAATCGGAGGACTCTAAAGATACGAAATTCCATGCATAAATACTTGAATCACTGAAATTGTGAAAATTATGCAAAATGCTGTATAACAGTGCCACCCGAAAGATGATAAATACAAAAATTTAAACAAAACCAATTCATGTCAAGAAGTAACTGAATCTGACTTTTTAGGAAAATTCCTGCATTAGTTCTTAAGGTAGAGCTATTGCAGAAATCGTAACGAATTTAGTGTTGCAGCGCCACACGTGGAGCTATATACAACAAAATATAAACAACATCAATTCATCTCAAGGACTAACTGAATCTGAAGATTGATGATATTCCTTGTATTAATTCTGAAGACACAGCTATCGCGGAAATCGCACAAAAGCCTGTACAGTAAGGTTGACTGTTAAGCGATTCACACCAAAAACTAATCAGCACCAATTTATATCAAGGACTAAGTAAATATAATTTTTTATTAAATTTCGTGGATTAGTTCTTGAGTTAGCGCGCTCACAAAATTTATGTCATATACAGAGATACAAGAGCAGTGACTCACAGACAGACATTTTGTAAAAACATGTTAATCGATATCTCTGAGCCCTATAACATGTGAATCCGTCGAAAACCGGAATTCGAAATTTTCATGAATCCAATACTTTTCTCTTGTAAAGATAGAAAAAAGTAAAAATAGGTTTAAAACCACATAAATTTTGAATCTGAATAGTAAAAACTAGATTTTTAAAGATGTTTCTGTGTAGTTTATTGAAATATATTTCCATTAGCATTAAAATATACATTAACATTAAAATATATTCCATATAACTCAGTTAATAGAAGTGTCATTATCGCTATTACTGTTTTTACTAAATTTTTACCCACCCACCCCCAACCACCATCCGAGACATATATGTTCGGGATAAAGGCAGGGAAAGTCGATAGCTTCAGAGCCCCGCCCGCCCACTAACCGTCTCTCAATATCTTTAATTTGTTTACTTTTTCTCTTAAATTTGTCCGGTTTCAGTTTGTCTTATTTTTTTTTTCCTTTTTCTATTAAGAGTCCAAGTCTATTCGGGTCGTAAGTAGAGTATTTTGGCGCTATCCGTGGTCGGCAAGATACTAGGTCTGTTTGGATGGTAGGTAGGAGTCGTCGACGAAAATTGGTCGCTCACCGCGACGGTTAACCCACCCAACCACCATCCGAGACATATATGTTCAAGTCTGGATGGCCTTAAATTTACGCCATCCTGCTTACGCCATTATACCATACAACTTATTGCCTGCGGCAATAAGTTTTAAGGACACGTTTAATGAGAGTTTAATTAATATCACTTAATTTAATAACACTTTTAATAAGTGTTTAATAAGACGGTCAGGCCAATGGGTCGTGTCAGTTACGAGCCTGGCACCAAGCTCGAGTTATTGCAGACATCTAGCATATTTCAAGGAAGTTTAAAGAAAACCTATACGCTTTTATTTTATATCTAAAAGTTAAAGTATTGTCTTGGATCGACATTTAATAATGCGTAAATTAATGGTCAATCCCTAAATTGTATTTCAAAAGAGCTGATATCGCTGCGCTCAGAGATATGCTTAAGTGGTGTAAGTCACGAATTTTGGAAAATTTTGGATTTTAATATCTTTCAGGGATTTGCAGATATCAAGATGAATTTTTTTTATTCGATTCAGGAATGGACAAGGAAAAATTTTCTAATTGGAAGTTTTATCCTCTGGGAGCCGTATAAAAATTTAATTTTCGCATTTTTTAAAATAGACCCTCCATGGAGTTGCATCTTATCTTATCAAAAAATTTACGTTTTTTGATGAAACTTTGCAATTGGAAGTATGGGTCTAGGGGCAATATTTAAAGAGATAGCCTATTGTTTCGATATTTATGACTCACCCTGTATATGTGTGTGTGTGTATGTAATTACTGGCGTAATTACCTGTGGTAAAATGAGTTTAAATGATGATTCTTTTGTAGAAAATCAACGTAAATTTAATCTTGAATATTCAAACAGACTACAATGTACAGGATACACAAAACTATATACAGGAAAAAGTAAAGGGGAAAAGGGGCTTCATTCGGAGCAGATGCGGCATGTTTGCCGATATCCTTTCGCCTTTCGGCAGCGAACCACGATATCCGCCCTCAACCAACATCAGAAGGACTCTGTCTCATTTCAGAATCTGTTCCCAAGCTTGGAGTTTGAACTTACCAAATCATCACCTTCTTTGTGTTAATTTTTGCTAACGTCAGTATAGCTTTCATGAGAAGATTCTGAGTCTTTCTCCTTTCTAATTGGGTTGTTTTGAGAAAGTCGTGGGCTTTAATGCGAGATTCACATATATGTATATATGTTACAGGCCAATCGCGATTTTAGGCCAGACTAGTTTATCCTAACGCCCATCGGATAAACTAGTTTTTCCTAGGCCAAACCGGACTATCCTAACGTCCATCGGATAAACTAGTTTGTCCTAGGTCAAACTAGTCTATCCTAAGGCCCATAGGGCAAACTAGTTTTCCCTAGGCCAAACTAGTTTAGCCTAACTCTTATAGGATAGACTAGTTTAGCCTGCTGTTTATTGATCTGAACTAGTTTATCCTAGGCCGATCTAGTTTATCCTAGGATAATTCAATTTGGCGTGATTTTATTGAATTCCATGACCGCATCAGCGGTAGCATTCTAGTTTGTCCTAGGCTGATCTAGTTTATCCTAGGCCAATGTAATTTTACGTGTTTTTAGTTCACAGGCCTCAAAGAGTGAGAAATAATGGGCTCGCAGGTTATATATGCACGTATGTAAGCATGTACGTATGTATATGCGTACGCATCGCGTCGCGTACGTATGTACGTAACGCGATAATTTTTGATAGAAAGGTTCTCAGTCCGGCTCGATCTGGCCCTACTCAATTTTTGCAAAATAATCACATTTTACTTCACATAGAAATAAGATTCCTTTTAAAAATCCTGCATACATATTTATTGGATAAATTTACAATGTTTTTTTAAATAACGATGTGTTCGCAGATTGGAAAATACACAATGTATTATTGGATTATTTAGATTCTTAGACCTTTCAATATTCAAATAGTGATTTATTAAATAAGGTAATTTAGAACAAAAGAAAAAATGAAAAGTTATAAACATCATATTTTTTAAATCTGTTTAGCAAAAAGTAGATTTGTGAATATATTTCTCTGTCATTCCCTCTGAAGGTGCCTTGCCACGTGAAGGTCTCGTCATCTGATCAAGGTTCTAAATTACGAGACTAACTTGAGCAACCATTTGCAGTACAAACAACAGGATGTAACACTAAGCATCCGAAGAAACAAAGTATGCTCAAATTAGAAGCAAGTAGTGCAGATATGATGAAGGGAGAAGCGAAGTTATCGGGTTTATTGCCGCTGTGCGGTGATAAAGTTATCACTTGCCCCGATACTAGGTATCTAACCCTTTAAGATGCGGTAACTCGGCAGGTAGGGGCCTGGTAATCGGTTAGAATGGAAGAAAGGCTTTTCTCAAATCCAAAAGAACTACATCAATACTTTCTCAAAAATATAAAGCGCTGTTCGATTCCAAATTATGTTCAGCTCCGATCTGGCTCGAATATTAAAAAAATATTGATGATGATGATGATGATAATAATAATAATAATAATAATAATAATAATAATAATAATAATAATAATAATAATAATAACAATAATATTAATAACAATAATAATAATAATAATAATATTAATAACAATAATATTAATAACAATAATAAAGAAAAAAAATAAAATAAGCAAACACCATGTCCAATGCATCATGTCTCTACGGTGGACATGTTAAATTTCTGTATTGATATTACGTATAAGCAATGACTCTTGACACACATTTATACTTATTCTAGTGAAAAATATGTTTTTTATCAGGCAAATCCGATTTTGAGCCAAATTAGATTATTCTGGGCCAAACTACTTTATCCTAATGCCAATTGGAAAAATTAGATTTTCCTACGCCAAACTTGTTTACCTAAATACTTATAGGATAAACTAGTTTTTCCTAGGTAAGAGGGCAATCCTTCATTTTCCCCTTCATACTTAACCATTAAACCTCCAAAACTATTCAGAGAATCACCTTATGAGAAAGAACCTATATCCAAAATTTGAAGCAAATCCGTAAAATCTGCGTCAAAAACCATTTAACTAAATTATAGGGGGTTACCTACATTGCCCTTTCTTTTACACTTAATTAATAAAGATCCACAACTAATCACGGAGGCGCCTTGTCAGAATGATCTTATATCTAAAATTTCAAGTGAAAACTGATAATTCTGCATGAAAAATCCATTTCTCTAAATTAATGGTGGGGGAATAGCCTCCCGTTTGCCCCCCTTTTTTCTTATCCAATCAATTGTTAAAACTAATCAGAAAAGTACCTTATCAAAATGAATCTATATCCAAAATTTGAAGAAAATCGGATATTTTTATCAAGCATTATCGCGTTACATACATGGTACGTACATGCGTACATACATTCATACAGAACCTGACAGCCCAATATTTCTCAGGCTTTGACGCCTATGAGCTAAAAACGCGTAAAATTACATTGGCCTAGGATAAACTGGATCAGCCTAGGACAAACTAGAATGTTGGCGCTGAGGCGGTCATTGAATTAATTAAAATCGTGCCAAATTGAATTGGCCTAGGATAAACTAGATCGGCCTAGGATAAACTAGTTCAAACCAATAAACAGCAGGTTAAACTAGGTATCCTATAAGAGATAGACCAGACTAATTTGGCCTAGGAAAAACGTGTTTGTTCTATGGGCCTTAGGATAGACTAGTTTGGCCTAGGAAAAACTAGTTTATCCGATGGGCGTTAGGATAAACCGGTTTGGCCTAGGTTACTTGTTTATCCGATGGGCGTTAGGATAGACCGGTTTGGCGTAGGTAAAACTAGTTTCTCCGATGGGCGTTAGGATAAACTAGTTTGGAATAGGCCAATCTAGTTTGGTTTAAAATCGGATTTGACCTGTAACATATATAAAGAAAAAAAAACATATCTATCATCCCCCCCCCAAAAAAAATAAATAACTAAATAAACAAAATCTGATTAAACTAGATTTTCCTCTATGTGTTGCATCGTATCCATTGAATTAGAGAGTTATGGACAAGGGCGAATAATTTCACCCTCTCCCCATTTCCAATAACTCAAACTCAAGCCTCTAAAACTGCTTTTTTCAGCAATAATAGACACAAGGAAGTAAAGGTATCTTCAAATTCTAAAAACAATATAATGGAATTATCAAAAATGCATCATCCTTAAATTTCTGTTTGACTAACTGTGTTTTTTTTTCTCTAATCTGTGAGTCTGAAAGTTAGTCTGATCTGAAAAGGTGCTTTCGTACAATCATAAGAAAGAGAGAGAGAGAGAGAAAAAAACTATGTTTGATTAATTCTCAAATATGAAAAATTTAAGAGAATGTTAGAATTCCGATACGTTTTCAGATGCAGTGCAACCTCGATTATTGGAACTATAATTGGAACCACTACTTCCTCGGATATCGGAAATCTAGAAATTGTATATAAAAACGCGCCGTGCTCGCGAATTTAATATCTCTGAGACTAAAAAACCATAGAACGTTTTTTAAATGATAAAAATAATCATATAAAAATATGTTTAACACTTCAACAATTTTTTAAAAAAGAAATTTTCCCCACTGACGTGAATCTTGTGGTTTGGGGATGTAATTTCCGATAACATATTCCCCCTGGTGATAAATAGCAACACATGATGACTGGAAACAAAATCAAACTTCGTTATTGGCTCGGTTAACAGAAACATCGATTAATCGAAATTCAGTTAATGGCGGTTCTACTCTATATTTAACAAGTTACATTAATTTAACGAGTCATTGATAAGTGCAAACAATCACAATACTCTCTTCTTTTCTAAAAAACAAGCACGAAACTCTAAAACTATTTTTTCAGTAGTAACAATGACAAGACTGGAAAGCTATTTTAAATTTTTAACAGCAGGATTATGGAATTATAGAAAATGCAGTATCAATAAATATCTCTTTCACTAATTTAGGGTTTTTTTTCTTTCCTAATCAATGTGCCAGATTGTTACTTTTATGTTAAAAAATGCATTACCTAAAAAATATATATATACATACATACATAAATTAAAACCTGTTTTATCTCCACGAAACAAAAATTAAAAAGAAAAAATAGAATTGCAATACTTATTCAAGCGTATTCTCAATTGGTAGATATTTAAAGAGTTATTAACCAGCAGGAAAAAATTACACTTTTTTAAAACTCAAACTCAAACCTGTAAACCTAATTTTGTAGCAATAACATGGGAAAAGCTGGAAGGTTATTTTCCAAATCTAACAACATTACCAGTACTTATACATAAGGCAGTATCATTAAGAATCCCTTTGTTTAATGTCGTTCCCTCCAACCTTCAGTCGCTTAGTCTGGTGTGAAAAGATGCATACGTAAATATATACTAGCTATAAAAATATTTTCAAATCTAATTAACTTCCAAGAACGAAAAATGAACAAAATTTTAGGAATTACGATAATCCCTTGAAATGTAGTATCAGTTTTGGTCTCAATGATTTAACATTAGAATGACAGACATGTATTTTTTGAACGAATCGGACACACTTTGATCAACAAAATTCCAAATGTATCAATATATTTGTATCAAAATAATCAATATAAATTTGTATCAATAATATCAATATGTTATCAATATAAGTTTGCAGCATTTTCTAACGATATCGAAGTTGGTATCGAATAGCTGTCAATCCACTGGAACATAAAGGTATTGTTATACTTAAATTGTAATTGGCTCTCAGAAATTGCGGTGTTTAAAGAAGCTCAGAGTTATCTATGATGTATATTTTGCCTCAAAGAAATTCAAGTAAAAATCATCATGCTATTTAATCACTGACATTATTCGAAAATTCTGGGATGAGATAATTTGAAGGTTACTTTCGAAAACTAGTGGTAAGAAGAGTAATAAATTTACCCTCTATAGATACGCTACATTTAGCGCTTCTCCGTACTCTCCCTTACCTTTAAATGAAAAATACAAAAATGACTCACAGATGTTAAATTATTATACATTTAAGACAAAAGATGTTATCAAACATAAATAATTTTTTCAACACGTTATTAATATAGTTTTTGTTATAGTTACATAATTTTTATGATTGTGATTATCCTCTGATCTAAAGTAAATACATTGTCCAAGTGACGATAGATTATTTTTTTTAAATGTAATTTTTAAACGACATAAAAATTCCTTTTTGGGAGGAGGACGGGATCGAAGAAGGCGGAGGATTTTGTATGCAATCTATATTATAAAGGCCAAACGTAATTGTGCGTAATACATACATCATTTTGCGAATGGCAACACTTTGAAATTTTAAATGAAATTTAGTTTTGCAATTTTTTCTTCTGCAAATTTAAAAACTTCTAAGTATCGCACATTTTTAATTTTTACACCATCGTATTGGGAAAAAAATGTACTTTTTAAAGCTAGTTTTTTTAAAGCTAAATCTTTATTTCTTTTTGAGTTATTAATTTTTTTGTAGTTTTTTATACAGTTTTTGAATTCTGGCAACAGACTTACTCCATTTCTATTTAAAATACGTGCTATGTGAAGAATTTTCATTCTTGATATAATTTTAAATTTCTGTGAATTTTGGTTTTAGTTCGTTTTTATTTGTCAATTAAAGGGGGGGGGGGATTTTTAGTTCATTAAAAATTTTCTTTAAACACGATATAACACTTTCTTTTTACACACTGACGTCACAAGAATATTGTATATCATATTTATTGCATTCAGATTATTTCAGAAATTTTCATTTATACTTAAAAGAATATAAATAAATTAATATCTGTTTACAACTAATAGCAGTCGAGATTTCAAATTTTGAGTTAAAATGATTTTGAAATAATCAAATTAAAATGCCATTTTTTTAAAGAGTGAACACAGATAAGAGAAATGCATATGTAAATTTTGAGATGGTAAAATGTCGGGTTTAGATTTCACGGGGAAAAAATTCTATGATTGAGTCAAAGTGGAGTACATTTTGCTATTTTTCTTTTTGGAATATTGTGCATAAGACCCTTAACTGATAACTTTATAATAATAAAATATCTTTATTTTATTTTATTGTTTACGTATCGATTAAAATTTAATTCTAATAATTTCTACGTCTGAGTTTTATAGGAATAGTACCTTGTTAACTTTAGGTTAAATATCATTTGTTTAAGAGTTAGATTTACGAATAAGGTGAATTTTTTATTGTGACTAATTTAGTAGATTTATTATAAATCAATGAAACAGTTCGTACTTAAAAATTTTCTTTCGACGAAATTCGATGGGTTCTACCTAGTTTTTATAAAGCCGTTATCTTAAATCTTTTTTGACATTGCACTAATTATAATAAATATTTCGAACTTTTAGAGTAAGGCAAAATTTAAAACGCAAAAACATATATTTAAACAATTACAGAAAAAGCTCTCAATTGCGCACATTTTGGGATTGCTGGATTTATAAATATAATTGTTACTGTCTAAATGGGCAACTTAACTTCCAAGAGCAAATAATTAGAATACTGAAAAATAGGTAAATTTTATTTTATTATTGTTATTATTATCGCTATTAATTTTAAAGAGAGAGAGAAACTCTCATTTACACCAGCATTAGATCAATGTTATATATGTTGGACAGGTGTTAAATTCAAAGAAACAAATTATATTTCATAATCATAATTTTGTTGTTTCACTTAGAGATTTCAATTTCTATAAAAAATTATTAGAATACAGAAAAACACTTACATTTTACATCTGCTTCTTCTTATTATTATTATTAGTTTTATATATAGAGAGAAAGTTTCATTTATATTAGCAATATTAGATTAGATAAAAAGTGTTAAATTCAAAGAAAAGTACCGTAAAATGGGGTGAATATAGAAACAGCGGGGTGAATAGGAACGAAACTTCCCGGTCATACAAATAAATTCATTAGAAATATATGTGATGATATTTTTAGTTGCCAATGTTTTTATATGAAGGTAACAACATTAAGAGTTGGGAAATTCAGTTTTGACATGTTGACACCACTACTGGGGTATATAAAAAAAAAATTCAAGAGGATCCTCAAAAACCTCATTTTTTTTCAACGTCTTCAAAACTTTGTATGTAACTGCAGTATTTTTCGTATTCTAAACCTAAGAGAGGGGATTTTTAATTAATGATAGATCTGTAAACCATATGCTGTATTAAATTCTACTTATTTCTAAACTACAAAAAAAAAAAAAAAATAATAAAAAAATGAAAAATGGCTTGTAACATCAGAGGTTTAAGATTTACGGGGTGAATCGAAACACGTTTTCTCTCATGGTTTATTTTTCTATACAGTAATAGTTTCATGTAATATATGAAAACATACGCATGAAAATGTATATGTATTGTAACAATATTTTGTTTGTTCTAATTACTTGAAGAATTTAAACGTGCCAAAAAACTACTTAGTTAAACAAAAAAGTCAACACCTAATCCAACAGACATGGAACGCACAATAAAAGAATTTAGAAATAGCAAACAAGTTAGAAAAACTGCACAGAATTATTGTCTGACATCCACAACATCACATAAACATCTCAAAATGAAAAATCAATTAAAAAAGAGAGGGAGAGAGGGATGCAAACAGTACTAAGGGCTGGGAATGGGGGCGGATTAGTAGATCGTATTAATATATGCAGCGATTGGGGCTACTCAATAGATTCACTTACCCAATGATTACTAATAAAGGATAACACAGGACAGCACTGAATTTATATTAAATTCTACTTCTGCAATTTGAATACAATGTATTAAAATAAATTTTAATGTTTCTTGATTTCAAAGTTGTTTTCTATTTTTTAAAAAGGCATATCTTTACTTGGATATAAAATAAAGGCATGGTTTCAGAGTAACTGCGTGTTCCTTTTCCTCCCTTATTATTATTACCTGTTTTTATTAACCCTATTAAAGTCTGAATTGGGATAAATAAAGATTATAACATTTTTTCCGATTCACCCCCCGATTCACCCCTATCTGCGGGGTGAATCGGAACACCATTAAAAAAAATAATAATAATATATAGATAAACAGTAAAAATGTTTCGTTTTTGTTTAAAAAGTAAAGAACAAAACAAAACCGAAATTTCTAGTAGGAAAATAAAATAAATAAATAAATTATTGCTTTTTTTTAGCGCTAAAGTTGAAAATTGTTCCGATTCACCCCATTTTACGGTATTGTATTTCATAATCATAACTGCTGCTTACATAAATGAGCAATTTAACTTTCGAATGATTAGAATGTAGAAATTAGCCATATGTTCCTCCTTATTGTTACTATTATTATTATTATTATTATTATTATTATTATTATTATTATTATTATTATTATTATTATTATTACTATTATTATTTGTTTTAATATGAGAGAAAACTCTGATTTACACCAGTATTATATCAGGATATTATAGGTTAGCTAGATTTTAAATTCAAAGAAATGCACCATATTTTATGATCATAATTGTTGCTGTTTAAATGAGCAGTTTAACTTTCAATAACAAATAATAAAAATATGGAAAAAATAAACGTGTTTTTCTTATTGTTATATTATACTGTTTTTTATGAGTTTTAAAGAAAGCGAAAAAAACTTTCATTTATATCAGCATTATAATTTCATCTTATAAAAAGCTTAATAAACCTAAAAATACTATTTTCAAGAAAGGCTTTTAAATAACTTTATTAATAGGTCTAAATGAAAGAGTGTGAATTCTAAACACTTATTTTACTACACAAAACCACTCATATAACACTCCCATTCACAAGTTTATTAGACTACAAAAACATTTAAGTGGATTTAACAGCCCCTCTAGGCAACGTCCCTCCAAAAGAATTTCGCTCCTCTTACATCTTCAGGTGAATAAGATATGCGCTATTCGCACCTCAGAAAGTGAAGATTTCTCTCCCACTGCTGTTGAACCTAAAGATGCAGGATAAGACTCCGAGCACACGTGTATTTAGCTCAACTTCAACTAAATTCGAGGAAATCCTTTCTCCCCCTCCCTTCTAAGATTATTGACAGTACAAACAGACCCTTTTACCGCATGGACAAATCGGGACTCTGCCGAAGGACCTCGTACCTTAAGGGGCCCCCAAATCCATACATTAAATTATAAAATATTCATTTTTTTTTTCCATTTCTAACTCTTCCATATTTTGAATTTATTAAATTCATCTTAAAATAATATAACAAATTGAAAGTTATATAAAAGAGTTTTTTGTTCTGTATTAAGGGGGGGGGGGGTGTGTATTTTCATTAACCCATTAACGCCCAGCGTCCTCGTTTGAGGACGGTTACAAAAACAGCAAGAAAGCGGTTTTCCCACCTGTAAAGAGGAGGGAAATAGTATACCTTATTTCACGAGACAGAATCCTTGATAAATTTAGATAAAAGTTAATTTGCTTTTAAAAGTGGTGGGAAATACAAAATTTAAATTTTAGCGATGAAAATAATTCGGGCGTTAATGGGTTAATTAAGGTATTTAATTTAAAATTGACGGAACTAAGATCTTTGTTCTATTTACATACAAGGTGCGAAAATATGTCTAAGCATTACGCATACACATATGAGTAATCATGAGTTCTATTTGAATAATGATTCATTGATTAGAAGGGGGCCCCCTAATTTATTTTTGCGCTGGGACCCAATTAGTCATAATCGGGCTCTGATTGACCATACAAAACAAGAATATTACAATGGTTCAGGAGATAACTATCTCAACCGTACTTACGAGAAAGGTCCTTGTCCTAAAGTTGGATTGTAGTTGACATGGAAAAGTCATTACTGTCGAACCTCGTTAACATGAACCTCAAGGGGAATCAAATTTTTGTTCATGTTAACAGTAATTCATGTTATCAGTATCAAATCTTTGTATTCGATTTTATAGCGGACTGTGAAAACAATTCATGTTAAAAGTAATTCACGCTAAGCGTTCTCATGTTAACGAGGTTTGACTTTATACACAAAACACCTGTGAACATAAAACACGCCGACTTCTAACAGCAAAAAACAGTTGTCTTTGCTCGCACCTTAAGGTTTTCCACTCAAAAATCCCCTTCTTGAGTGGAACTAGAAGAACCTCCGAAGCTCCCACCTGGACTTTTACCTAAGTTTTCGCACGTGCAGCGGAGGGCGCAGGTGAGAAGCCACCGGAAAATTGGACTGTCACGGTGGGCCATTGAAAGGACTTTTAAAGGGGGATCCTTGTTGATTTGTGGCGTTGCTTATGAAAGGCAAGAACTTAGCTCACGCCTTTAGTGGGATCCCGTCGATTCAGGGCTATTCCCTCTTCACGCTATGTAGGGGCCTTGGATCAATTACTTTTAAAGCGGGCCTTCGCCTGTGTAAGTGCGCGTCGATCCAAAACCTGGGGCTAATGTGTAAAATACACACGGAAATCCGTGGCTTATTTTACATGACATTTTATCCCGCTGCTATACAGTGGGATGTGAAATGATGCGGCTGGAACTGAGCGACTTTACATTTGGGGGGACTTTATGAGAGACGCAACCGACTGTGAGAACAATTTTTTGATGCGACCGTAACAAATTATTTAAATGACTAGGTTGGAAAAATTGTCTGACACTTTTTAGTTAAAATTTTTGAAAGTTTCCTATGAATTCTATGACAGATTCTGACGGATTCTAGTCAGGAAATAATTTTTACAGCGACAGGGGAAAAAGAAAAAAAATGACTAGTATTTATTTTTAAACAGACATTAAACATACTGGAGTTGATCAGTATTAGTAATTTAAGGAAATAAAACAAGAAGATTAAAGTGAATTACTGTAAGAACGCGGCCCCACCAGTGGCCGAGAGGTACGGACCTCTCAACTGGTAGACGGCAGGTGCTGGGTTCGAACCCAATCGCGGCTGTCGGCCTAACCGTTCGGAGTTTTCGTGGTTTTCTTCGAACCTTACGTAAATACGGGTTAGGTTCCCTTAGAAAGACCCCCACGAAGGGCACTCCCCCTGGTCCTATATCCCTAGTGTAGATAATCGGACGACAAAAAATACACATACACATACACACACATACTGTAAGAACGCATCAATTCAAAACCTGGTTCTAATGTGTAAAATAACACGGTAATCCGTGGCTTATTTTACATGACATTTTATCCCACTGCTATACTGTGGGATGTGAAATGATGCGGCTGGAACTGAGCGACTTTGATTTGGGGGAAATTTATGAGGGACACAACCGACTGTGAGAACAATTTTTTGATGCTACTGTAAAAAATTTTTTAAATGACTAACTAGGAAAGTGTCTAACATCTTTTGGTTGAAAAATTTTTGAATGTTTTCTGTATGAATTCTATGATAGATTGTGACAGATTCAAAAAATATTTTTTACAACATTTTTTTTTCTTTTTAAAATACACATTGAATATACTAGAGTTGTGTAGTATTATAAATTTGAAAAGATTAAAGTGAATTACCGTAAGAACACGCCTATCCAAAACCTGGAGCTAATATGTAAAATACACACAGAAATCCGTGGCTTATTTTATATGATATTTTAACCTGCTGCTATACAATGGGATGTGAAATGATACGGAAATTTCAAATGATGTGGAATGATAGGTCTGAAAATTGTCTGGCACTTTTTGGTTGAAATTTTACAATGTTTGCTATGAATCAAGTTAATTCTGATCTGGAAATAATTTTTACAGCAACAAGTAAAAAAGAAAAAAAATGATGTAAACATTGTTAAATACACAATAAACTAATTTAAAAATACAGAGCAAAAAGATTTAAATGAATTAATGTAAGAGCAAGTTTATATTACATGACATTTTATCCCGTTGCTATACAGTGGGGTGTGAAATGATGCGGCTGTAACTGAACGACTTCGAATTGAGGGACTTTATGAGGAACGCAACCGACTACTGTGAGAACAGTTTTGTGACGCGACCGTGAAAAAAATGTTTAAGGGTATATTTCGACTCAAACTGCTTATTTTCCGATTTATTTTTAAATTCATTTTTGTTCTCAAATGCATCAAACTGGCAAATTGTCTTATTTAGAAAGTACACAAGGTTCCGTGATTGTCGATTCTTTGATAAATGCAGATAATTTTGCAAAACATACGTTCAAAGTTGTTTTTTTGAACCAATTTCTCTTAAGCAGGAAACCTGGGAATAAAACAAAGGGTCATACGGAGAAAGTAATTGTTTCTAAATCAAATTCTAATGAATTGAGAGTGAAATGACATCACACGGCGTCTCTTACAAGAATCCCCTCAGCCTGTTTCATGTTTCTACCTTTAAAAATTTGACTGAAAATAGAAATTGTATCAGAAAATGTTGAGCTGTTGATGGTGGAAAAACGATTTTTCGAATACACCCTTAAATGATTACGTTAGAAACTGTCTGGCATCGTTGGGTTGAACTTTTTGAATGTTTTCTATGAATTCTATGATGGATTCTACCCAATAAATAATTTTTTATAACAGGGTCGGAAAAAAAATATGGTGATATTTATTTTTAAATATACAAAAAACATACTAGAGTTGTACGGTATTAGTCATTTAAGACTAAGGCAAAACAAAAAGAATGTTTTCAATAAATTCTATGATGGATTCTACTTCGGAAAAAAAAAATCATTAATGGATTAAGAAAAAAATGTGGTGTATATTTATTATTTTAAATACACAATAAGCATGTTAGAGTTGTGCAGTATTGGCAAATTAAAAAGAATAACAAAAATTTTTAAATTATTTATTGTAAGAGTCCGTCAGTCCGCTGTACAATGTTAATAATTAAAAGAGATAAAACAAAAGATCTAATAAAGTAATAAGTTACTATAAGAGCATATGGATGAAACTGGAGTCCTGCGCAGATGGTGTCAACCCCAATGCGTAAGTTCCATTTGATTTGAATTCATTCCGCATCTCAATTCGAAGCATCAAAATAATTTTTTGTGTGCTGACCAACAAACCGACTCGCTAGAAACCGATCAGACTTCGATTTATTTCAACCGGCAAACAGCCCGAACACGAAGTACTTTTACTCGACCCGAACCAGGAATGAAAGAAAACTAAATCTTGTTTGCAAAAAGCATTTTTGAAAAATAATCTTCAATTATATCGCTACACTCTCAGAAAAAAAAAACTCTCATTTTTGACGATTCAGAAATCCTTGAGCTTTATTTCGTCGTTTTTGACGATCATTTCGTATGAAAATCACGTGACTTTTAATGAAACGTGAACTCGCAAATATTTGACGAAAGTGCTTCCTTAATCATGGCCAGACTTGATGAATTTTAAGGAAACTGTCGCAGTAGCTGTTTATAGAAAGACCCACTATTATACCTCCTCAAATCTTCCGATTTTAGCAAGGATATATTTTTTGTTTAAAACAGTACTTTTTAGCGTTTTTTCAGAAAATAATGAAATATAAGCAATTATTCTTCCTGCATTATTATTATTTTTTTTTGTTAAAGTTTTTAGGGATGTTTATTACTATTTTTATTTATTTATTTGTAAGTTGTAATTCTTATGATTTAATTAAAAAAAAAAAAGAAAATAATAATAATAATAATAATAATAATAATAATACTTCGTTCTACAAAACCGTTCAAAAAGTAAATTTGATCAATAAAATTTCAAAATTCCAAGATCTATTTTATATCTAATATATTCTTTTTTCACTCAAATTAAAAACATACATAATTTTTCTCTCTCCCCTCTATAAACACTAACTTGTTAAAATCTTATCCACCCACTTAAAGTAGTAAAATCTCTCCCAATAAGTACTACTTCATAATTCGTTATTTCTGAGGAACAAATTAACCAGCCCATATTTTATCATTCCTTAAGCAAATAAATTTCCCCTAGATGTTATTTAATTAAGCCATATTATAATTATTCATTAACCATTAGAAAATCATAATAATAAATTCGTCTTATTATTTAAAACTTGCAAGATTTATAATTTTGCAGAATCGATAAAATTATTATCGCGTTATAAAAATTT
Organism: Maratus speculifer; assembly: GCA_964019185.1. Taxonomy (NCBI): domain Eukaryota; kingdom Metazoa; phylum Arthropoda; class Arachnida; order Araneae; family Salticidae; genus Maratus; species Maratus speculifer. The sequence continues at coordinate 416,763,132 of OZ025290.1, forward strand.
AAACACACACTATAATCCACTATATGTCTTTATAATCAAGCCTGTCTGAGTAACCTGTGGCGCGAAGGTAGAGCGTTAGACTGCCACGCTGAACGTTGTGAGTTCGAGCCTAACCTATGGCATGTCTTTTTTGCTTCTGTAAATGAATTCAGGAGCTTCTAAAAAATTCAATAGATGGCGTCACTAGCCCTTTTTTGACGAAATTTTTGACGACTTGGTATCGTCAAACGAGTGAGGAAAGTAATTTCATCAATTTGACGAAATATTTGTTCAGAGCATTTCCCAGGAAACGGTTTCGTCAAAAACGAGGAAAATTTCGTGAAATCTGAGTATTCATTTCTGAGTGTGTAATAATATTTTTTTCTCTTTTATTGAATAATAGAAAATTCTATGTTCTTTAACATTGAAGTATTATAAAATGGTAGATACTTCGGAATCATTGAGCAAAGTCTTGCATCATGTCGGATTCAAATTTTCTTTTTCTGAATCGAGAAATAAAATTTATATAAAGATGTTATAATAGATTTTTTTTTCTTTACTACACACTGAAGAACGACTTCTGTGGGGATCTGAAAAATATTACCAACATTACTTTTTGGTACGCACAAAAGCTCGCCTATTGTATTTGTGATAGTTTATGCATACATATACATGCTACATGTGTGTAGATTGTGAGCGCCTACTACTCAGAGGTATATGATCACTAAGTGTTAGGAGATATAAGTTCTAGGAAATGAAAAAAATTTTAGAAATAGAAGTGTCCGCTATGTGAAAGAAACTCAAATTAAATCTTCAGAAAGTGAGTCAAACTCAGGATTTAGATCAGTGAGAGTTCATTCTTACACAACAATGAACATTATTTACATTTTATATGATTTTGAGAAATTATTTCTAAAATCAACTGATAATGTAATTAAAAAAGCTTTTTAGATCTCAACTAAATGAAAAATTAAGTATTTATCTCGCTTTTTAAAAAAAATCAAGATGGCATGTAAACCGTAGACTATAAAATGTAGTTCAGCTTCCGCAGACCTTTCTTGAGAAATTCGTATTTTTTACCATACATATAGACATGAACAAACTCTTTGGATTTCATGTTATTCAACTTTATGAACTCTGCATCTAAAGGTTTTTTGGGGGGAACCTACACAAGTATGCGAAGTTCCTTTATAAAAAGTCTTCCGATCAATGATTTTACAAATAAGAAGTACAAAAATTCCAACCTTTTTATACCTTATACTTCTATTTAGACCGACTTAATCCATACTCATTAGTCAACACCTTTTTCCTTACCAGAAGGGGGTTACAAGCCTTTTTGACATGGTTACAATCGAACATCATGCTTCAAATTTGCTGAAAGGGATAGCCTGCCCCTATTTAGTGGGTACCACCCATTTCAAACTGCATACGGCAAAAATCTGATTTGAAGTCTGCGGGGTATCTGCTAATCCTTGCGTCAATACATGAAGCAGGAGCAGGTGTCTAATCCTCGCAAAAAGCTTGGAGAAAGGTCAAGCGTACATTAAGGTAATTATAATGAATGACTTTACTCAACAAAAAAAGAACATGTTTTGTTAAAGTTTGGTTTTTCAGTCATCATTTTAAACAAAGGCTATATCTTTACACTGATCATTTTCAGAAAACCTTGTTTTCAGTTTTAAATCGTTTTTTCCATACTCTTCTTCTGATTAATGTTATACAACAACAATAATAATAAAAGAACATGTTTTGTTAAAGTTTGATTTTTGGAATCTTCATTTCAAACAAAGGTTTTAATAAATAATAATAATAATAATAATAATAATAATAATAATAAAAGGAAATTTATTAAATAGTCCAATAACTTTACATTGTTAATCTTCAGAAAGCCTCGTTTTCAGTTTTCATTATTTTCTTGTATCCCTCTTTCTGTTTGATGTTATACAACAACAACAACAACATAAAAGAACATGTCTTGTTGAAGTTTGGTTTTTAAGAGTCTTCGTTTAAAACAAAGGTTTTAATAGACAACATGGTGTTTATTAAAATGTCTAATAACTACACTTCTCATCTTCAGAAAGCCTCGTTTTCAGTTTTTAATCATTTTTTATATCCCTCTTTTTTGTTTGATGTGATACAACAACAACAGAACATGTTTTGTTAAAGTTTGTGTTCGGAGTGTTTTTTTCAAACAAAGATTAATAATTATTGCCCATCTTCAGAAAGACTTATTTACAGTTTTCAATTGTTTTTATCACCCCTCTTTCTGTTTGATGTTACACAAGAAAAACATCAAGAAAGAACATGTTTTGATAAAGTTTCGTTTTGGAATCTTCATTTCAAATAACGGTTTTAATAGAAAAGATGATTATTCATTAAATAGTCCATAATTTTATACTATTCATCTGCAAAAAACCTCATTTTCAGAATTCAACCGTTTTTTGCTCCTGTTTCTAATTTATGTTACACAACAACAACAGCAACAACAATGCAGATCATGTTTCGTTAAAGTTCGGTTTTGGAATCCTTATTTCAAATAAATGTTTTAATATAGAAAAGGATATTTTTCAAATAGCCTAATAACTTTACAGTGTTCAGAAATCCTCGTTTGTCAGTTTTAAATCCTATTTTTTCCCTTCTTTCTGACTGATGTTACACAACAACAAGAACAACAAAAGTAGCATATTTTGCTAACGTTTGGTTTTTGGAATTATTATTCCAATGAACGATTTTAATAGAAAGAAGAATTTCATTAAATAGTTTAATAATTTTCACTGTTCATCTTCAGAAAGTCTGATTTACAATTCTAAATCGTTTTTTCCCTTTCTTTCTGATAGTTGTTACACAACAACAACAATATGATAATGTTATGTCAGCAACAAAAGACATGTTCTGTTGAAGTTTGTGTTTGAAGTCTTCGTTTCAAACAAAAGTTTTAATAGAAAAGAGGATACTGATTAAATATTAAATATCTAGTAACTTTAGACTGTTCATCTTCAACCAGCTTTTTCAGTTTTCAATTTTTTTTCGCCCTATTTCTGATTATTGATATTACACAATAACACCAAAAAAAAAATGTTTTGTTGAAGTTTGATATTGGAGTTTTTATTTCATACAAAGGTTTTAATAGAAAAGGGGTTATTTTTTAAATAGTGTAATAACTTTACATATCTTCAGAAAGACTTGTTTTTAGTTGTTGTCAAGCGGTATTTTCCTCTTTCTAATTGGTGAAATGAAATACAAATTATAAAATTAAAAATATGATCAAAATTTTCAGTATTTTAACTTAATATTTCAAATATCAAACATTTCAATACTAAGTTAAAATAGCCTAATAACTTTACTGTTCTTCTCTAGATCGTCTCGTTTACAGGTTTTTTTTTTTTTTTTTTTTTTTTTTTTTTTCTGATTGATGAAATGAAATAAAAATTATAAAAATAAAAATATAATTAATGTTTTCAATATTTTAACTTACTATTTCAACTATCAAACATTTTAAGACTATAAATATACAATGAATAAAATATATGAATAAAATGAAAAGTAAACTCTCTTCGGATGTATAGTTCCAGAACTGAAAAGAATCAATCGGAGTAAATAACGCCTGTGGATGGTGTTATTACCCGGTTATAATTATTGCAGAGTATACTTTAAAGTAAAATATCTACCTCGCTAACTCATCCAAAATTTTCCACAACATTTTGAAAGTACATGAAATAACATGAAATACACTGTTAAAAATCTTTTCCTGGTTTGAATCGAATTTTGGCGCTCAATAGCTGTCACTGTAAGATGGTGAAATCTTGAACCAGTATTAGGAGCTCCTGTTTGAAGCATAGTTCCAATAGGTGGATCCAGTGGTGACTATTCCCCAAAATCTAATGACGCAAGTCCCCCCCCCCCAAAAAAAAACCTTCATACTTTAACATTCTCCCTCCCCCAAAACATAATACAAATTGTAAATTATATTCTACTTATAATCTACTGCACCTTCAAGAGATAGCGAAATGAGAATAGCAGAATGAGCTATTATTGCCCTTATCTAGAATTTAAAGAAATAAAACATAGGAACATTTCTGGAATTAAATTTTGAAATATTAAAAAATTAAAAATTCCCCCCCCCCAAAAAAAAAATGTACTTTTTCTCAAATTCCCCCCCCCCAAAAAAAAAACTAAATTGTGTGACGCATCTTGCGTCACCAAACCCCTCTCTGGGCACCCCTGGGTGGATCGAGATTGAAATAGGAAGCTCCAAGTGTCGGCACGAGTTTTCACCATCTTGTGGTGACAGCTAATGAACACCAAAGTTTGTTTTAAACTAGAGCAAATTTTTAACAGTGTACGCTATAAATTTATGTAATAAAAAAAAAGTTAAGAAAAAAAAAAAATTGTAATTTAAGAAATTACCCCAACCATTTGAAAAATGTTTCACTCGATACATTCATCTATCATTTTAAGCTAAATACCAGTTGTTTTATTGTGTATTATCCGTGCCACTGCTATAAATGACTTTATACATGCTGCAATTTGAAGGTACGGTTCGTTTAAGTTATATCACTCTATTGTCGCCAAGCATAAAAGTTGGCGACGAAAGAAACATTTCAAACTATTTAACATTGTTGGTGCAAAAGTAATCATTATTAAAATACAGCTTTGGCATATACTGTTATACTTGTAAGACTTTGGCATATATTGTTTGATTTTACAGAGCAGAATTTTGGTGATGGAGGTTTTAAACCAAAATCGATCGCAGCACATGCATCTGTGAATGGGTCCATCAGACATCGAATCAAAAAAGTTTTTTCCCAGTTTTTCCCAAGCCGATTGCTTTTTAGTTTTCTTTTTAGGTGGTGGAAAATCAAGAGTAATAGCTATAACATTTTCCGGCTTGTTAGAATCACTATTGGCACTCAAATTTTCCTGGTTAGAACCGACCGATAGTAAAACGCCATGGCTAGTGGATTGGTCGCCCTGGCGACATGATGTTTTACAATTAATCGGTTCGGCATTAAATTGCTTCCTTTTTCGTGATCGCCTTTCAACACGTAATTGGTTTTCAGCGGCTCAATAATCTTTTGATTTTATCATTTTCTGCATTGAAAGACGTTTTTGCGCCAAACCAAATACAGTATTACTCAGTTATCCCGTCGACCAATTTCGCCAAATGATACGAATCGCCAAACTAATAAGCAACTTATACATGTTGACTAAATTTTTATTTTAAATAGCAAAAGAAGAAATAAAAATCACTTTATGATTGTTTAAGTACGCGTATTGTGTTTAATATCATTGAATGCGATATTCACGTTCATTCATTTCTTTGGCTTCGGCTTTTTCCGTATCTGTTAATTTCCGTCTACCCATTTTTAAATTTGTTAGTTTTCTCCTTTATTACAATGATTTTAACCATTTTAATTTACTATTCAAATAAAAATTCTTCTAAAAGTAAAGAATTTAATTTAAATTCAAATAAAAACTCTTCTAAAAGTAAAGAAATTAATTTAAATTCAAAAGTGACCACATCATTCAAAAGTGGTAACATCATTCAAAAGTGGTAACATCATCGGGTCCATTCTCCCGAAAACAACAACCATTTTTCAAATGGTTAATAAATTATTTTCTCATAAATATATAGTTTTTAGATCACAGAACTTACCTCGCAAATTTTAGATCTGGTGTTGACTCTTACCTGCTTTTTTGTGATAAGCTCTACAAATGAAACAAATTAACTTTTAGCGGTTGTTTTTCATTCACACGACTCAGAATTCTGCACAGAAATCGGATCCTTCATTATTACCTTAATATTAGCACTTGGCTTTATTACCCACTGGGATGTTATTACCTCAAGACAACATATTTTTTTATTTCCAGGATATATTGAAAAGTTTTCTTATTAATGAATATATTTTTTGCCACCATGCCATAAATATAGTAAAGAATAATAACCATCCCATAAATATAGTAATCATTCGAAAATTCAATTCGCATTAAAATGAAAGGGAAAATCTTTGCAATTAAAAAAAATGAGTAAATCGATGTACTCATGTCGAATTAACAATAAATAAACGTTTTATTTGAGTTTTATATGACAATTTGACACATGTGTATTGGCAAATCATAGTTTTATTTTTGATAGAGACATACTCAATTCGACATGAGTACATCGATTTACTCATTTTTTGCAATGGCAAAGATTTTCCCTTTCGTTTTAATGCGAATTGAATTTTCGAATGATTTTGAAGCTTTTTGAATGGTAATCATTTTTCCATAATGTTATACATTGTAATCACAATTGTTTGTTCATATCTTACAAATACCTTTTAAAGCTACTGTTTCGATCTGTGGGAGTATTTTCTGCTATTGTTATTATTCACATCCTGTTACATGAGCTTTTTCTCTTTTTTTTATCACCATAAAGGCAACTACTGTCCAATTTTCGTGTGAAAATTGTACCATACTTTATAGAAAAAGTTATCTTAATAGCTTTGTTTAATTGAAGAACTTTCTTTTCCTAATATTATTATGTTAACAATCACAATATCGTATTAATGTCTGACAAATACCAGTTAATGTTGTTGTTTCGTTTTCATATGAGCATTTCTTGTTATTGTTATTATTACCATAAACAGTATGTTATATGAGCTTTTCCTCTTTTTTTCGTCCTAAAAGCAGCTAACTGTGTAAATCCAACTTTCGCGTGTGAAAATTGTGTCACATTTAAAAGAAAACAATTGCCTTGAAGAACTTTGTGTGTATAGCAAATTACCTTATAAACAGTAATCATAAAAATAAATAAATTTCTGTAAATTTCAGCTTTACACAGTTTCTTGATTATACACCTTCAAACAAGACACAATTTAAGTCATCCTCTTATTTTGTCCTAAAAGCAACTATTGCTCAACTTCCAAGTGTAAAATTTGTGTCATGTTTTTAGGAAAATATTTGCACTGAAGAATGTTGTTTATAGAACAAATTAATTTATAAGTAAACAACCATAAAAATAAATGAATTTCTGTAAACTTTAGTGTTATTAAGTTTCTTGATTATATACCTTCTGACATATTTAACTCTAAATTTCTCCCTTTCCCCATCATTTCCAAATTTTACAAGCATTAATCATTCTCCTGTCAAGTCAGACACAATTTAAATCATTTTGGAAATATTTTTCCTAAAGATATAAATTTTCTTGGGGAAAAAAATTAAAAAGAAAAAACTACCATCACGGTTCTATCATTTCATAGATAAGAGACTTACATCTTGCACTCAACACCCGGCTAAAAAGAAAAATTTTGAAGGCGCGAAAATCCGCAGCTATAGTCGAGTGCTGTTGACTTCCGATGTTAAAAAAGCTCTTACGTTAGTCATGAAGATAACTGACATAAGCCGAATAAAAAAAATTACCTGAGTGAAAAAAAAACACCGAAATTTTTTATTTAAGTGAGATACGCACACTTGTGAAGGCTACTCCAAGCAGAGAGATTGGATACTCGAGAATATGAAGGGCTAAAAGCTTAAAAGCAACGAATCGAAGCTTACAAAAGATATATCATCATCACTCACTCTCAGCTCTTTTTAGTTATAAAATCTTAGAAGTGGCCACTTATTAATTCAAGACTTCAAAAGTGTTTTGGATGAGGTGCAGTACTTTAAAAATGATGAGACTCATATTCATTCGATGTATTCTTAATTGTTATTTTGTCTATTTGTATGTGTCAGCCGTCTTCTTTGAATTAAGTTACTAAATTCGTTTGAGAAAGAAAAATATTAAAACTTATGTTAGAATATTTATCATTTCTACAAGAATTCTATGATATGTGTAACGGTCACATATTAATTCAAGACTTTAAAACTTATATCCAGGAATGCAAGCTCTGTGCTACAAATTTCGGATTGCTACCTCTAATTTTTTATAGTTCTCATATTTTTTGTTCTTAGAATGTCTGAAATTTATTAAAGCGTAAAAAGAAATTAAAATAAAACCGGTGGATATCAGCTATTTATGACGCTGCTCTTGTATCACTGCTTATATCACAAATAAAGAATTCAGGAAAACTTCATCTTCTGTAGTATTTTTTGTGAATTTTTGAACCAAGATTTACACAATCATTTGAAAAAAATTAAAAAGACTTTGCCAATTAAAATTAATTAATTAAATCTGAATTTAAAGCAATTTTGTGCAATATTTATAACTTCTTTTAAATATTTTATTTATTTATTTATTTATTTAACTATTTATTCATTCATTTATTATTATTATTATTATTATTATTAATATTTGTACTGTATAGAATTAGGAAATGTACAAATATAATCCTCTTAGAATAGATATATAAGCGTATTTACTAACTAAACTTTCCAACTTACAATTTCTCAACGTCAAAAGAGCTGAAAGATGAAAATGAAAAGAAATCGACTTTTTAAAAAGACAGTAAAATCCTGATTATCCGTATAGCATGGGACCGAAGCACTTTCGGTTAACCGGGGCTCCTTAGGTATATTCGGATAATCGGAGTAATAACCGGGTAATAACCGGGAGGCTTATAGTGAAAAAATTTTCGATGAAAAGCTGTGATCGTAATTTAGAACATCGTTGTAATAAAAATGTTGTGGTACCGCATTCAAAGCAACTGAATAAGAAACCATAGTTACAAATAGCTCCAACATCAAAGAGATAACTTATTGACATAAAAAGTTATTAAATCTTTTAGATTTTTAAATCACAAGATTTTAAAAAATACACCTTTTACATATAAACATTTCAACGAACAATTTTATTTTACTTGATAGGTGTAACGAAAAATTAAAAACAAATATTGACATGTTTCGATTCCATCTTATAAGAACCATAATCATAATAAAATAAAAATGAAAATACGTTTCATGTTCAATACAAACGGCTCGCGACAGTGAGATATAAATTAAAAACCACACGCACTATTGTAAAAATAATAAATTAAAAATAGACCATGACCCAAATTACTTATAAACTTAGTTCATCCTATTCAAGATTTCACGAGGAATTTATTTATAAACTCTAACCATAACTTATGAACATTAAAAAAAAAAATATCATTGCAAACAAAATTTTTACGTGTAATGATGGGGTGATGGTTCTTATAAGATGGAATCGAAACATGTCAGTAATATTTGTTTTTAATTTTTCGTTACACCTATCAAGTAAAATAAAATTGTTTATTGAAAAGATAACTTATTGGTTAAAATCAAACCATAATGAGGCACTTCGATACATTAAAGTAGAAGAAGATGCAACAACATCATGCGTACTGTTAATTTAAAAAGGTAACGTGATAAAGCAGCATTGAAACGGAGCAAAATTGAAAAAAGAAAGGAAATCACATCATATTTTGTAAATAAAAATGAAGTGTCGTGCGTGTCTATCTAATAAAGTGCCCGAAATTACGTAATAGATAAAATAAGTAAGTTGACTCTGTTTAAATATTCCGCAAAGAAAATGCTTTTTTAATATTGTTTCTACAGTGTCCAATAACACCTTTCAATGTTTTGATTTTTATTTATTTTGTTTCTAATTTATAAAGCTAATAAATATTAAAACACCTCTTCAGTGTATTAAAAATTATTCTGAATTGTTTTGATTAAAAACTTACAGATAAAATAATCGTAAATCAAAATATGATGAAAAATATAGTTGACAGTAAAAATTTTTATATTTAAAAATAGCTTTAAGGAATTTTAAGGTCTTTCGAATAAGCTGATTTTCGGATAAGCGGGGTTCTACTGTATTGTTGTTTTGTACATCCATAAAGCTTTCGAAATTAAATAAAGTAAAGTATCTCTATTTAACTCTAAACTGTATTACTAATAATCGATGAATTATAGGGATTTTGTGCAATATTTATAACTTCACTCGATGTTTTATATGTTTATTTACTTACTTATTATTACTATTATTATTTATATTGTATAAAAGTAGGAAATGTAATGATATAATGATCTTAGAATAAATGTAAAGGAATATTTCCCAATTGAAACTTTTCAACACACAATTTTTTACGTCAAAAAAATAAATAAATAAATAAATAAAATAAAAAATAAAATAAAAAATAAAAAACTGAAAGATGCAAATGAAAAAGAAATCAACTTTTTAAAAATGTTGTAGTTTTGTGCAACCAATAATGCTTTTGAAACTTGACACAATAAACTATCTCTAACTCATTTATCTAAATTGTTCTCCTAATAATCGATGTATTAAATTATTTTTTTATAAAAAAAAAGTTATTTCAATTTCACTTTAAAGTTCCGTTGAGACATAACGTTTTGAAAGTGTCTTCAGTGAGGTGTAATATTTAAGGGTCCTGTCGCTATCAGCAAAGACATTGCGAACTGGTGCTATACCTTTAAAGACACATTTTTCTAATAACTCTTTCGAATTTTGACATTTTTAAATGATTTTATTTTGCATTGGATAGCTAAAGGTCCCTCTCAAAATCGCTCCTTGATTACTTTTTTTGATTTTGGTCGCAGGTATTTTCTATAAAGTTACTTTCACTCCCAAAAATTGGTTCAGAATGTGAAAGTAACTTTGTAAAAAACATCTGCGACCAAAATCGAAAAAGAAATCTAGGAGCGCTCTTGAGAGGGAAAATTAAAAATGTCAAAATGCGAAAGAATTATTAGAAAAATGCTTCCCAGTATAGGAATAGCATTAGCTCGCTCGCAAGTGTCTTCACGGGCAGAGGCAGGATGGTTGATTATATCATGCGTGTTGGATATTTTTTCCTTTTTTTTAACAGCTGTAAAATTTTAAAACCATCGTAATTTTTTTAATGTATTTCATTCGTATGTGTTTGTTACTTTATTTAAAAGAGATCAAGAAAATATAATTAAAAAAAGGAAACAAACATACAAGATGAGAAAATACACAGCCACAAAAAACAAAATCAGTGTTTTCTCTTCACAGCAATGATTGGTTATAAGATGCTTGTGGATATAAAACTCTTTGAAAACAACATTAAAATTAAAAAATCTCCCTTACATTTTGGATTCTATGCATCCAAATGCGTTTCTTATTGCATAAAAAAAAGAACAAGAAAAAATAAGACAGAAAAAAATTGAAAGATAAACAATTAAGATGGGAACGTACACAGACAGAAAAAACAAAATCAGAATACACAGACACAATAAACAAGATCTCTCCAGAACAACGATTGATTATATGATGCTTGTGGATATAAAACTCTTTGAAAACAACACTAAACTTTAAAAACTGCCTTAATTTTTGTAATCTATGCATTCAAATACGCTTGTTATTGTATTAAAAAAAAAGAACAAGAAAAGATAATAAAGAAAAGAAAGAAACGAAGAAGATGGGAACGTACACAGACACAAAAAATAAAATCAAACAGGCCTTCAGTTGTAAGTTAAACATTTTGAATAAATCTGTAAGAAATGTACTCTTTGAGAAATAAAAGTTAAAAGTGTACAACATCTGAACAGCTGTTGACTCCTTATGATAAAAAAACAACTCCTCAAAGACGGCATAACTAAAATGCTAACACATACATTCTTAAAAAAAATCTGAACGAGGAAATATCGAAGAATTTTATTTGTGATAAGGGTCCGTTGGAGAGGATACTCAGGACTGAGTGCCCGGACCTTTTTGGAACCTGAAGAGACATGGGCCTTATAGGAGAGGGCTCCTAATCCACAAAAGCTTTCTGCACTATCATTCAACTCCCGGGTTCCCTTTGGAATTGAAATTTCGGAGCAAACACTTACAAATTCTTTCATTGAAGGTATGTTTCAAAAGCTCAGGTGAGAAGTGCAGCTATGGAAACCGACACCTCCTTCAGCAAGCCCCGTCAATGCCTCCCCTATTGACGCGTGACAAAGCCAGTGTTTGAGCTTAAGCTACGGTATATCGTCGCCCCCCACCGATCCTGCATATGAAATTCTGAGGTGTGTATTGTAGGGGGGCTCGATATAACACATTTCTGCCTTTCTTCAGCTTTCATCGGACACCCATGTTCGGACTAAATGCTATAGATTTAAGATCGGTATTTCTCTGGGAGCACTTTTCCCAAGATTAGGAAAGAGATCTCCTGACCTTTGACTTTTGTCCAGTGATATTCATCTGCCATAAAATATTTTTTTCCAATATATATTTATGCAAAAATTTGCCATAAGTGACTGTAAGGCGTTGCTGGGCGATATTTTATACCATAAGATATGTACAGAATCACATTGTGGGATGTTCAGTAAAATTTCCAGGTGTCTAATGGCTTTTTGATATGTTGTTCAGTATTTAAGCTTTTAACTATGTGATGTAAAGAAGAAAAATCTTTTTTTTTTTTTTTTTTTTTTTTTTTTTTTTTAATGTTGTGACATACAAATAATATAATACTGAAATGGAAGATATTAAAGAATGAATATCATTCACGCGTCCCGTGTTTCGATATTTTATGAATTTGAATATTGAAACAAATGTATTACCTACAATATTGCAGGCGTAGCAAGAGCAAGCTTTGATGTTAAAGATGTTGTTTTAATATAATACGTATGTAGTATACATGTATGGCTTTCTATATTTCATATCTTTGTCAGCTGTAGTCTAAGTGTGTATTGTAAGGGGGCTCGATATAACACATTTCTGCCTTTCTTCAGCTTTCATCGGACACCCATGTTCGGACTAAATGCTATAGATTTAAGATCGGTATTTCTCTGGGAGCACTTTTCCCAAGATTAGGAAAGAGATCTCCTGACCTTTGACTTTTGTCCAGTGATATTCATCTGCCATAAAATATGTTTTTCCAATATATATTTATACAAGAATTTGCCATAAGTGACTGTAAGGCGTTGCTGGGTGATATTTTATACCATAATGTCGATAAGATATGTACAAAATCGTATTGTGGGATGTTTAGTAACATTTCCAGGTGTCTAATGGCTTTTTGATATGTTGTTCAGTATTTAAGCTTTTAACTATGTGATGTAAAGAAGAAAAATCTTTTTTTTTTAATGTTGTGACATACAAATAATATAATACTGAAATGGAAGATATTAAAGAATGAATATCATTCACGCGTCCCATGTTTCGATATTTTATGAATTTGAATATTGAAAGAAATGTATTACCTACAATATTGCAGGCGTAGCAAGAGCAAGCTTTGATGTTAAAGATGTTGTTTTAATATAATACGTATGTAGTATACAGGTATGGCTTTCTATATTTCATATCTTTGTCAGCTGTAGTCTAAGTGTGTATTGTAAGGGGGCTCGATATAACACATTTCTGCCTTTCTTCAGCTTTCATCGGACACCCATGTTCGGACTAAATGCTATAGATTTAAGATCGGTATTTCTCTGGGAGCACTTTTCCCAAGATTAGGAAAGAGATCTCCTGACCTTTGACTTTTGTCCAGTGATATTCATCTGCCATAAAATATTTTTTTCCAATATATATTTATACAAAAATTTGCCATAAGTGACTATAAGGCGTTGCTGGGTGATATTTTATACCATAATGTAGATAAGATATGTACAGAATCACTTTGTGGGATGTTTCGTAAAATTTCCAGGTGTCTAATGGCTTTTTGATATGTTGTTCAGTATTTAAGCCTGTAGAGATTTTTTTAATGTTGTGATATACGCATAATACAATTCTCAAACGGAAGATATTAAAGAAGAAAGATGATCACACATTACAGGTTATGACGTTTTAAAATATTGGATATTTAAAAGAAAATATTTAAATTTTTTTTAAGTAAATGAAAAACTGTCTAAACTTGGAACCAAATCCACGATCTTGAATTAAATTATCAATTAGCTTAAATTATTTACCAATCTATTTGATTATGTTAAAAATATAAATAAAAACTATAAAGTACAATACATTTAAATGCATAAGCTGTAACAATATATAAACTTTCTATGCACTATATATACTAACCAATATTTATTTCATAAATGCATAAGAAAGCAACCAGAATAACGTTTCAAACGGACTCTCTTTTCATTCCATTCTCAAATACAGGGGGTCCTTCATCAGGAACAATTATACTTCTCCAAAAGGGATTTGCATCTCCTTGAAATTGATCCTAATTCCATTTATGATTCCTCTCCATTCCAATTCAAATACTCTCACATAAACGGCCAATTTTTACTTCTGTGGTTGGTGCTAGATTGTGGTTGACATGGATTCTTCACCTATGGGCAATATAATTTAGAAAGTTAGTCATTTAAGACATTGCATACAGTTGCATAAAATATAATGCATATAAATGAATTGAAATTATTCCAATTAAGTGAAAAAGTATTCAAGTCTGGAATCAAATCCAAGTCCTTTCGATTAAATTATCAATTAGCTTAAATTGCTTTATTTGACACGCTATTTGATCAGGTCAAAATAAAAAAAACCCTTTCGGCTTGGCCTATAGGCGGAGGTAGATTTCGAAGAGTTTTCATTTCAACAACAAAAAATAAAATATTATTAGCGATAAACCCAGTTTAACCATTTTATTTGGCCGCTTTTGAAAAAAATTTAATTTCATTTTTCTGTAAGAACTGATTTTATCAAAATCATCTTAAACGAAATTCGGCTCAAATGACCCTTTTGAAAACATATTTTGAAATACAATCTGACTTTATTAAAAAATCGACCAATACGCACATTATATAATTCATAAATAACAAAAAAAAAAAAAAAAAAAAAAAAAAAAAACTGACAGTTGAATACGTTTGAGAGATAAATTGAATTTGAAAATGAGTCATAAAATAACCAATTTGTTATTTGAATACATCCACAAGTCTTTAATCAAAATCGCTTTGGGAAATTTTGTGCGAAGTGCCCATTTTGACAGCTTTTTTTAAATATATATTTAGCCTTTATCAAAAAACTGACCAATACGGCCCATTACACAGTTCCTAAAAAGCAAATAACTGCCAATTGAATGTGTTTGAGAGCAAAATTGAATTTAAAAATGAGTCATAAAATAACCAATTTGTTATTTGAATACATCCTTAATTCTTTAATCATGATCGCTTTGGGAAATTTTTTGTGAAGTGCCCACTTTGACAGCTTTTTAAAAAATATATTTAGCCTTTATCAAAAAAAAAAAAAAAAATAAAAAAAAAATAAATAAATAAATAAAAAAAAAAAAAAATCCAATTTGTTATTTGAATACATCTTCAATTCTTTAATCATGATCGCTTTGGGAAATTTTGTGCGAAGTGCCCATTTTGGCAGCCTTTTTTGAAATATATTCTGCCTTTATCAAAAAACTGGCCAATCCGCCCACTATATAGTTCCTAAATAAGAGGACCTATAAATTGGATGCGTTTGAGAACAAAAATGGATTTAAAAATGACTCAGAAAAAACGTAATTTGTAATATTTCCTCAATTTTTCAATCACTATTACTTCGGGAAATACTGTTAAAAATACCCTTTTTGGCAGCCTTTTTTGAAACACATTCTGCCTTTATCAAAACACTGGCCAATACGTCACATTATATAGTTCCTAAATAAGAGGATCTGCCATTTGGATGCGTTTAAAATCAAAAATGAATATAAAAATGAGTCTGAATATAAGCAGTTTGGATTTGAGTTTTTTTCTTCGACTCCTATTTTTGTTTAATTTATTTTGCTACAGAACTGGTCCTATGAAAAACTTGTTACTAGGAAAGTTGTAGATATTATTGAGAAGATGTAAAATAAATTTAATTAGATTTGATTGCTTAAGAATTGAGTAAGCTATGGATTTTTTCTTTTTCCTCCCCCCTTTTTCTTTTCGTTTTAAACTTTTTTCATAGGTAAATGTTGGTCCTATCAAAAACTTGTAAAAACAAAAGTTTTAGATAATGTTAATTACATTTATAAAAAATTTAGTTGGGTTTAATATCTTGAGAATTGACGAAGTTATGAATTTTTTTCTCCCAAAATACCCCTTTTTTTTCGCCCCTTAAGCCCATTTTTAACTTTATCAAAAACCTGTCATGCATAAACTTTTAGGTCATTTTTTAGAAGTAATATATACTTTAAACTGATTCTATATCTATTTTAATTAAGAAGTTTTCGCGTTTTATCGTTTTTCCCAAAAACCCTCCCTATTTCCACCCCCTTGGCCCGGTATTGCCCATTAACGAACTCGACCGAGATTTTATGCCCTTTGATTTTATGTAAAAGTTTGAAGAAGATCTGAGCATAATTATGGAAGTTATCGTGTCTAGAAGAAAGTGATATACACCGATAGATAGATAGATAGATAGATAGATAAACTCTTTTGCTGATGGTAGTTTTGGGGTCTAGGAGCCATGATCGGTGTAGATCTGCAAAAATTTTTCAGAAATTCCAACATGGGAGAGAATGCAATAGGTAGTATTCATACGAAATCTACCTAAAACTAAGTAAATTAGATATAACTGCGTATACTACAAGTATATTTACACACTTTCTAAACTGTATATCCTAGCTAATATTTATGCATACGAAAACAATCAGAATAACGTTTCAAACGGTCACTCTTTTCATTCCGTTACCAAATACAGGTGGTCCTTCATTAGGAACAATTATACTTCTCCAAAAGGGATTTGCATCTCCTTGAAATCGATCCTAATTCCATTTGTGATTCCTCTCCATTCCAATTCAAATCCTCTCACATAAAGGACTGATTTTTAATTCTGTGGTTGACGCTACATTATGATCGACATGGATTCTTCATCTCTGAGCAATATAACTTTGAAAACAAGTCATTTAAGACATTGCATACAGTTGCATTAAATATAATGCATATAAATTGAAATTATTCCAATTAAGTGAAAAAGTATCCAAGTCTGGAATCAAACCCAAAGCCTTTGGATAAAATTAACAATGACACTCTATTTGATTAGATAAAAAATAAAAATAATAAAGTAAATAAGATATAACTGCGTATGCTACAAATATATATATATATACTTTCTAAATTGTCTATCTTAACCATACTTATGCATATGAAAGCAACCAGAATAACGTTTTAAGGGTGTATTCGAAAAAATGCTTTTCCCCCTTCAACAGCTCGAAATTTTTTGATACAATTTCAGACATATTTTTAAAAGTAGAAACATGAAACTTGCTGATGGAATTTTTGAAGAGACGTATAAGGTTCCGTGTGATGTCATTTTACACTCAATTCATTAGAATTTGATTTATAAACAATTATCTACTCAATATGACCCTTTTTTCGTTCACAAATCTCCCGCTTCAGAAAAATCGGTTCAAAATGCTGTTTTTGATTGCTTTTTTTGCAATATTTTCTGCATTTATCAAAGAATCGACAATCACGGCACCTTGTGTACTTTCTAAATAAGACAATTTGCCAGTTTGATCCATTTGAGAGCAAAAATGAATTTAAAAGTAAATCTCAAAATAAGCAGTTTGAATCGAAATACACCCTTAAACGGACACTCTTTTCATTCCATTCCCAAACACAGGTGGTCCTTCATTAGGAACAATTATACTTCTCCAAAAGGGATTTGCATCTCCTTGAAATCGATCCTAATTCCATTTGTGATTCCTCTCCATTCCAATTCAAATCCTCTCACATAAAAGACCGATTTTTACTTCTGTGGTTGATGCTACATTGTGGTCGACATGGATTCTTCACCTATGGGCTATAATCCGAGGGTTGACGGACCTAAAATTATCATAAATAGCAGCTGGAAGTATGAAAAATCGCATCGATGTTTAGAGTACGGGATGTGTAATGATAAAAGACTAATCGAATACTTAGCACCCTTTTTCATTTATATTGTGTATGGAGACACGAAGGATTTCTAGATTTAATAGGAATTGCTCTACCTACCAATTCATGACAAAATTTTCTAGACGATTTGAATATGTATGGCAAAATTAATATTGTTTATCATATACCTTAGCTTGTACATCAGACATTATCAACAGGGGATCGAGAAGTGATTTTTGGATGATCGCAAAAAGTTGCAAGACGGTATTATTTCTTTTTTAAATGAAGTGTCAATATAATGTAAATGAAAGTATGAAATCATTTGTAAAAACATAACAATTTTCATTAGAAATCATTAAAATATGTTGTAGAGTTTAAAACAACTATCGTAAATTTTGATGGTTAGGAAAAAAAAAAAAAATATCGAGTACGTTGTTTGTTGATTATCTTTCTCTTTTGAGAAAAATTTATATGTAGATTGCAATATGTTCAAGGCAAAAATTTTGTAATATTTTTTAAATTATATTAAATGATTCTGAAAATTAATTATTAAATTATTAACGTAAAATAATATGCAATTAACTGCAATAATTAAGGAACTTGGAAAAGAATTGTGTGCCCATCAATAATGCAAGAAAAATGACACAGCTAGGAAAAATTCATTTTGTGTTTTATTCCATTAATAGATATGCCATAAGGTACGTCTTATGACTTAAAGATATGTGCGCAAACTGATTCTTTGTTTTCGTATAGCTCTTATCACTTTGCACCCTGCCATATACTAAATGATTATCTTTTAAGTTTTCAGTTTGCAAAAACATTACCTTTTGTGCTTTAAGGGGATGGGTTACCTTTTGAACAATTTTGTTTACTTTTGGAAATAGGATTTGAATTGTAAACTCACTGCATTTTAGTGTTCAACTAACAGTAAATTTCGGAAAAATAGGTAACTGCATATTTAATTAAAAGTTTTTAAAAAATTATTATTTTTTTTCGATCTATACTATTTTTTTTTCAATAAATATTTTTACTATCTTTTATAAGATATGTGTTACACAAGATTGTTCATGGACTTTTAGATACATCTAATATTACATTTAATATAATTTTTTTTTTTACTGATATATGTAGTGAAACACATTGAAATCTAACGCATCTTCCTATACTTTTTTAAAAAATTAAAAATAATAACACTAAACCTGAAGGCTAACTCCATGCGTATAAATTTATCACATGTATATGTTCCTGTACTTGTATTGTATATGTTCTTAATATATACAAAAAATTTAAATCTCTTAAAAAAAAATAAAAATAAAAAATAAAAAAAATAATAAAAAAAGTTTTACTAATGTTGGGAAGGTGAGATATTCACAATTAAACAAGCTTTCATTGAATATTAAAAAGAGAAAAACGACTTTTTAACCAATTTTGAGGTAAACTGTCGTTTTCACTCACGCAAAAATGCTGCCTCTAAATGGGAAAAATTAGAGGAGAAGAAAAAAATGGAAGAAATTTTTCAAAATATCTCGTTTTCATTTCAACATTCTTATTTATTTATTTATTTATTTACATTGAATCATTTATCTCTGTAAAAAACTTTTTTTTTATTTTTTGATTTTATTTAGAGGATTTTTTATTAGAATGTGTTCATTTTCGGAATCGGTCTGGAAAGGGAGTATCATCATAGAAAACCTGCTGGCAATATCAAAAAGTCAAAAACGGCTTTTATTGAGCGACTTCTGGTATCCAAACAAAGAAGATAAAAAAAAAAATTCCTTTAAAAAATATGGAAAGGAAAACAAAATATTTAAAAGAATTCTCTCATAGGATTAACAAAAAAGATACGTTTTTTTCCCCTGGGTGAAGTAGTCACTTAATTGAAAATTTTTCAGTAACTTACAATTTTATTTAGTTGCATTAAGTTTCTATATAAATCTAGAGTTTATAGACTAATAATTTTTAAATCCTTTTTTTTATTTTAACATTTTTAGTGCCTTATTTTTAATGAAAGGTAATATGAACATTTTGTAATTTATTAAACAATTGCAATTCTGATGAAATTACGTTTTGGAAAAAGTCACGTTTTTTATTAAAAAATCCCATTTTTAGATGTGTTTGCAATCATACAAATACATATCACCTACAGTCATTGTATAGGACCATCCGTATGTATGTCTGTTTCCACATAACAGCGCCAATGGCTTTAAATTTGATGTATAGTTTCGATGCAGAATTGTGTTGACTCATTTCAAATTTTATGAAAATCAAATCAATACTTAAAAATATATTAATGAAAATGTTTTTCATTCTATTAAATTCCGTCACATGTAATTAATTCAGTGGAATCCTACGATAGGTAATAGTTTTAGTTTACCATAATGATCGCGTTCTAATACTTAAGATGGATTATTACCATATTACTGAATTTAATGTATATAATTTTTGTAATAAATTTTGCATCCATGCATTTTTACATAAGAGCGCAACAGGCATTGCACCAAGATATGAATATTTACAAATCTATAGGGTATTCTAGAAATATTGGGACAAAATTTAAGGGAGAGGTAATACAGGATTTTGTTTCCATGAGAACCCATGATCGGAAACGTTTTCCAGGCGTGGTAGTGACACAATAAATGCAAGACACGAAAAAGCTGAGAAAACATGTTTCTTATCTTTAGTACAGCAAAACAACAAGAAAAAAAGAATGTTAAAGAAACAGCGATCATTATCAAAGTATGTGTTCGAAGTTACGGTACCGGGCCGTGATAGTATAGAAGTGCATCTCCGGCGCATGAAAGATCTAATGTTCTCGAAAATACCAAGAATGTCCCGGACTTCACCAGCAACTGCCACGATTCGTGCAACAAGTTCTTCAGCACTTTTCAGCATCAACCCGGCATTTTTGAAGCACTAAGAATAATAAACATGTTTTCTCTCCTTATTCGTGTTCTTTTTTTCTTGTGTTTTGTGTTGTCAAAACTTCGCCAGAAAGACGTTTCCGACCATGGATTGCTATGCAAATTTGTATCTTTGTGATGTCCTATCCTGTCCTTAAATTTAGTCACAATAATACTGTGACACCATGTATAGTACGACGCACCTCATTTGCCAAGTTTAACGGCCAATTTACAACATGTTGTAATATTTGTCTTAAAATAATGTATACATCTCTTTGCATTTGTTTTTAAGGGAACTTTTTTACCTTTTCAATATTTTATTTTTAAATATGGTTCAAATGGTGAACATACTGCATTTCAAAGTTCAATGGAAAATAGATTTGGAAAAAAATATTAACTGTATATTTAATTCAATTTTTAAAATATTTAAAACAATTGAAATTATTAAAATCCCTACTACTTTTTTAAGTATTGATATTTTTGCTCCCTTTTTTATGATTTTAGAATGTGTATACATAAGTATGCGCTTCGATTTTTAGATACATCTAATAGTACATTTAATATATATATTTTTATTGATGTATATAGTGTAAAAGGATGGAATCTAACACATCTTCATGTACTTAAAAAACACATGAAAAATGTTTAAATCAGTATCACAAATAGAAAGAAAAAAAAGCCTTAGCATTTTTGAAAGATGAGTAGTGTAATATATGAACATGCAGAGAAAGTTATTTAAAATTTTTGTTTGTGTGGGTAATTGTGATGGATGTATTAACAAATTTTACAATATATCGCAACATAATTTCTGTATGCACTTAAAAAGAGAGAGAGAGAGAGAGACAGAGAGAACAGTAAAAAATACTGTTACTATTTTACCCAACATTCAAATACAGTACTTTGTATCTTGCATATGTTTAACAGAATAGATTGTATATCAATGATATTAAAACAAAAATATAAGTAAACAAAAGTTAATACATTGTACCTAAAATCTAAAATATATTTTACAATAAAATAAGACAAAAATAAGTAAATAAATAAATAAAATAAAATAAAAAAATAAACAATACAGAGAAATGGGAATATGTTTAAAACAAAATATATCAGCAAACAGTACTAAAATTTTTGCGGTAATGCTGTTTAATATTACTGTAAAATTAATAGCAAAGACTACTGTAAATTAAGGTGTTTGCTGTAAAAAAGAAAAAAAAAGAACAACTGTAGAATTATCAGCTAAAAATGCGGTATATTTACAATTGTATTGTTTATCCTTGAAAAACAAATTTACTGTAAATTTACAGCAAAATAGCACCGATATTGCCAACATTTTTTACTGTAAAAAAAACTGTATTTTTTTTTTTTTTTTTTTTTTTTTTTTTTTTTTTGGCTACAGTGTGGGTAAAAATGAAGTGGTGAAATGTTAACAATTAAACAGGCTTTCATTTAATATTTAAAAATAAAAAACGATTTTTGTTCAATTTTGAGGTGAGGTGCCCCCTTAAAGTGATAATTACGTTTTACAAGATCCAATTAAACATTTATATCCATGACACAACTTTTAGACCACCCATTGAGAACTCACTATCAGAAAAAAGCTTTGAATTTTATCTCGTTAACATTCGGCCATTCATATTCCTTAATCGAGGAGTGCAAAAGCCTCCAACTTGGCGTTAAATGTATTTCATTGCATCATTAATATTCAGCGATATTGTGTCCTAGATCAAAAGGATCAGGGAGGGTGAAATAGGAGAAACCATTAAATCCCGGATTTAGTGTTGCTAGGTAAAAATCTTGTTCGTGGGCTCTTGCAACATCTGTCTATTGAAGTCGCACAAAACTACTTTTTACCGCATTCCATTCATGGGTTTTCGCCCTCTGTGACCGACTGCGACTTTTTTCGTTCGATAAAGCAGAAAATGTAAGCGTATTTAAAAGATAGTAATTTATGCTAACCGTGTCTATTATTATTATTTTTTTCTATGAATGTAAAAATATTTAAAGTGAAAAAGATGTTAATCATTATTAATTAAATACAAAGACAATTTAATTAAAACAACTTTTCACCACATTCGTTTCGTAGGTTTTCGTACTTTGTGACCAACTGCGAGTTTTTTTCGATCGATAAAGTAGAAAATGTAAGCATTTTTAAAAGATAGTAATTTATGCTAACGGTGTTTTTTTTCCTAAGAATTTAAAAATATTTAAATTGAAAAAGGTGTTATTCATTATTAATAAAATGCAAAGACAACTGAATTAAAACTACTTTTTATCGCTGCTAGGTAAAAATCTTGTTCGTTAATTCTTGCAACATCTGTCTATCGATGTCACACAAAACTACTTTTTACCGCATTCCATTCACCTCTGTGACCAACTGCGAGTTTTTTCGTTCGATAAAGCAGAAAATGCAAGCGTATTTAAAAGGTAGTAATTTATGCTAATGCTGTATAGTTTTTTTAATAAAAAAAACATTAAAATATTTAAACTGAAAAAAAGACATTATTGCTAATTGCTAAACACAAACATAAATAAACAGTTTAATTTCACCGCATAGCATTCCATTCTTGAGTATTTGTCATCTGTGGTCGATGCGACTTTTTTCTTACAATAAATCAGAAAATGACAGCGTATTTAAAAGGTAGTATGTTGTGCTAATTGTGTTTTTAGGTGTTATTAAATAGAAGAACGTAAAAATATTTTATGTAGAAAAATTTATTATTTATAATTAATTTCAAAAATACGAATGTAAAAACCGTTTACTTAAAACTACTTTTTTACCGCATTCCATTCATGGGTTTCCGACTTCTGTGGCCGACTGCGAGTTTTTTCATTCAATAAAGCAGGAAATATAGGCGTATTTATAAAATAGTAATTTATGCTAACGGTGTTTTTTTCTTTTTACGAACGTAAACATATTTAAAGTGAAAAAGATGTTATTCTTTATTAATTATAAACAAAGACAATTTAATTAAAACTAATTTTAATTGCATTAGGTTTTTGAACTCAGTAACCGACTACGAGCTTTTTCGTTCGATAAAGCAGGAAATAAAGGCGTATTTAAAGGTACTAATTTGTACAAATATATATTTATATTTTTTAAGAAGAATGTAAACATATTTATTATCACAAAAAATATTAATCATAATACATTGAAAACAAATACAATTATGAAGACAATTTAATTAACTTTTTTTTTTTTTCACCGTATTCCATTCATAGCTTTTGCTTTTCTGTGGCCGACTGCGAGTTTTTTATTTTATAAAGCAGAAAATGTAAGCGTATATTAAAAAATAGTAATTTATGCTAATTTTTTTTAAATAAAAAAAACGTAAAAATACTTTACGAGAAGAAAATTATTACTCATTATTAACCAAAAGCAAATATAAAGACAATTCAATCAAAACTATTTTCACTGCACTTCATTCGTGGTTTTTCGTCCTTTCTGCCCTACTGCAAGTTTTTTCGTTCGATAAAGCAAAAAATGAAGCGTATTAAAAATAATAACAATGATATATGCTAATAATCCTTACTTTTTTTTTTATTTATATAACGTAAATATATTTATAGTGAAAAAAGATATTATTCAAGATTAATTAAAAACAAATACAACTATAAAGACATTTAAATTAAAACTACTTTTCACTGCATTCCATCCGTGGATTTTCGTCCTCTATGGCTTCTGCGAGTTTTTTCGTTCGTTAAAGCAAAAAACATATTTAAAAGATTGTAATTTATGCTAATGGATTTTTTTTTAAATAAAAGAAAGTAAAAATAAATTAAGGGAAGAAATATATTACTCATAATTATCTAAAAACAAATATAAGGACAATTTGATTAAAACTACTTTTCACCACACATCATACGAGGGTTTTTATTCTCTATAAAGCAGAAAATGCAAGCTTATTGTATAAACAGTAGTTTATGCTGATTTTTTTCTACAAAACGCAAAAATATTTGAAGTAAGAAATGATATTATTCATAATTAATTAAAAATAAATTCAAATGTAAAGACAGTTTAGTTAAAACTTCTTTTTTTCCGCACTGTAATGGGTTTTTCGTCCTCTGTGAATAACTGCGAATATTTTCGCTCCATATATCAGGAAATGCAAACTTATTAAAAAAATAGTAATTTATGCTCTTTTTTTTCCAAAACGTAAAAATATTTGAAGTGAAAAAGAATATTATTCATAATTAATTAAAAGCAAAATTAAAACTTCTTTTTACCGCACTTCTTCAGTGGATTTTCATTTTATGTGGCCGACTGCGAGTTTTTTCGTTCGATAAAACAGTAAATGTAAGCGTATTTTTAAAAAATGGTAATTTATGCTGATAGCTTTTGTTTCTTTAGTACATAAATGTATTTGTAGTGAAAATTATATTATTTATGATTAATTAAAAACAAATACAAATATACAGATAATTTAATTAAAACTACTTTTCACCACATTCCACTCATAGATTTTCGTCCTTTGTAGCGGGGTTTATTCGTTCGATAAAGCTGAAAATGTAAGCATATTTAAAAGATAGTAATTTATGCTAATGGAGGTTTTTCTTCTTTTTTTAATAAAAGAACATAAAAATATTTTAAGGGAATGAATGTATTACTTATAATTAACTAAAAACTAATATGAAGATAATTATAAGTAAAACTACTTTTCATTGCGAATTATTCGTTGGATTTCGCCCTCTGTGGCTGACTGCGAGTTTTTTCGCTCGGAAAAGCAGAAAATGCAAGCTTATTAAAAATATAGTATAATTTATGCTTTAAAGAAAAAAAAAAACGTAAAGATGTTTGATGTGTAAAATGATATTATTCATAATTAATTAAAAACAAATTCAAATATAAGGACAGCTTAATTAAAATTGCTTTTCACAGCATTCCATTCCTTGATTTTCGTTCTATGAACCGACTGCAAGTTTTCGTCTATAAAGCAAAAAATGTAGGCGTATATAAAAGATAGTAATTTAAGCTTATAGTTTTTCCCCCTTACAAAAGAACGTAGAAATATTTTAAGGGAAATTTATATTACTAATATCTAATTAAAAATTAATACGAATAAAAATCAAATTTAATTAAACAATTTAAAAGCACACAGAAACCATATAGAAATAACATTAAATGTTTTGAACTTCTATTACAAGTTCTAGAATTTAGAATTAGGAATTTGTACATAATTAATAGAAAAAAAAATACAAATATAAATGTAATTTAATGAACCAATTAATAAGCTCATAAAATTACGACAGAAATAGCATTAAACGTTTCGCATTTCTTTTAGAAGCTCTGAACGTAATTAGAAGTCAGTTCATAGTTAATTTAAAAAATACAAATACGAAGACAAATTAATTAACAGTTAAAAATCACATGAAAATCATACACTTCTATTAGAAGTTTTCGAAGTTGGAATAAGAAATGACTTCATAATAAATTTTACAAAAGTACAAATATAAAGAAAATATAAATAAACAATAAAAAATTCATAAAAACATACAGAAATAACATTAAATGTTTTTAAGTTCGTTCGGAGGTTCTAGAAGTGATTATAACTCCGTTACTAACTAATTAAAAAATAAAAATAGCCAATTTAATTAAACATTTAAAAATCACACAAAAATCAGACAAAAATAACATTAAAAGTTTTGAACATCTATTACAAGTTTTAGAAGTTTAAATTAGAAGTCTGTTCATGATAAATTAAAAAATATGCAATTATAAACACGATTTAATTAAGTAGTTAAAAAACTCATAAAGGCATACAAAATTAACACTTAATGCTTCGAATTTCTATCAGAAATTCTGAGAGTTGGAAGTCTTCAATACAAGTATAATGACAATTTAATTAAACAATTAAAAACACATAAAAATCATACGAAAATAGCATTAAATGTTTCTAACTTTTATTAGGAGTTCTAGAATTTATAATTAGAAGTCTGTTGCTAATTACTAAGAAACAAATGTAAAGACAATTTAAATAAACAATTAAAAGCATATAAAAATCATACAGAAATAACATTAAATGTTTCTAAATTCTATTAAAAATTCTAAAGACTAGAATTAAAAATATGTTCATAATTATTTCTTTTTTAAATAATATTATAAAAAAATTTAATTAAACAGCTAAAAAGAAAATAAAAATCATACAGAAATAACATTAAACATTTCGAAACTTCTATTAAATGTTTTAAAAGTTAGAATTAGAAATTTGTTCATAATTAATTTTAAAAAAGACACAATTGCAAGGAAAAGTTAATTAAACATTTAAAAAACACATATAAATCATACCGAAATAATATTATTTTTTTGAAATTCTATTAGAAGTTCTAGATATTATAATTATAAGTCTGTTGCTAATTAAAAAGACACAAATACAAAGTCAATTTAAATAAACGGTTAAAAAACATACAAGAATCAGCAGAAATAACATTGAAAGTTTTAAAAGTCTATTAGAAATTCTAGTGGCTAGAATTAAAAATCTGTTAATAACAATTATTTTTTTAGATATTAATTATTTTTTTAATTGAAATATAAAAACACTTTAATTAAACAATTAAAAAGTAAATAAAAGTAATACAGAAATAACATTAAACGTTTTGAACTTCTATTGAAAGTTTTAAAAGTTAGAATTAGAAGTCTGTTCAAAATTAATAAAAAAATGCAAATATAAGGGCAATTTAATTGAGAGTTAACCCTTTGCGGCGCGGTGGTTTCATAGATATACCACTTAATTTTAATTCCCAAACGCTACATTGGCACCGGAATTTTGTTTAAAAAAATTAGGTTTATTGAATGCGTGAAATATAGCGTTTTCTTATTTACAAATAACGTTGTATTCGAATTCCGGTGTCAGTCATTAATTTCAACACTTAAGCATCGAATTTTCCCTTCGCCGCAAAGGGTTAAAAAGTACGTATAAATCAAAAAGAAATAACATAAAATATTTTAAGTTTATTTTTCAACTTACATTTGTATTTTTTTTTAATTAATTATGAACATATTTCTCATTCTAACTTTTAAAATCTTTAATCGAAGATCAAAACGTTTAATGTCATTTCTGTATGATTTATGTGCTTTTTAATTGTTTAATTAAAGTGTTTATATATATATATATTTTAATATTTAATTATGAAAATATTTTAAATTTCAGCCTCTAGAATTTCTAATAGAATTTTGAAACGTTTAATATTATTTCTGTATGAATTTACATGATTTTTAACTGCTTATTTAAAGAGTTTTTGTATTCATTTAAGAAGTACTAGAAGTTAGAAGTATAAAATAAAAAATTTAAAAGAAAATTATAAATGTAAAAACAAATTAATTAAACATTTAAAAAGAACATAATTAAAAAAAGAATAATAATAACGTTAAACATTTCGAATTTGCTTAAAGTTCTTCATCAGTAAGGCAAATAAACATAAATTCACTAGAAATTACGTAATTTAATTTGCAGTTAAGGGCGTATTCGAAAAAACGCTTTTCCACCTTCAAGAGCTTGAAATTTTCTGATACAATTTCAGACACATTTTTAAAAGTAGAAAAATGAAACTTGCTGAGGGGATTTTTGAAGAGACGCATAAGATGCCCTGTGATGTTATTTTACGATCGATTCATTAGAATTTGATTTATAAACAATGATCTTCTCAGTATGACCCTTTTTTACGTTCCCAGATCTCCCGCTTCGGAAAAATCAGTTCAAAATGCTGTTTTTGATTGCTTTTTTTGCAATATTTTCTGCATTTATCAAAGAATCGACAATGACGGCACCTTGTGTGCTTTCTAAATAAGAGGATTTGCCTGTTTGATGCATTTGAGAGCAAAAATAAATTTAAAAACAAATCGGAAAAAAAGCAGTTTGAATCGAAACACAGCATTAAGAGCATCTGATGTTATAAACAAATGAAACAAGGAGGTTAGGTAGGTATTTGAGTCTGTTTAAAATGACGTATTCAGTTGGAACTACACTGGTATCCAAAAGTTAAGCATAATTGGTAATTAAGTGAGTAATGAAAGAAATATAATCGAAATGTGGTGAAACTTCAGATGTGTAAACAAAATAGAACGCGTCATATATTTTCGCGAAGAGTTTTCCCCGAAATCGAACAGGGGACCGTCAACAAATTGAAAAAGAACGAATATCTTTTGGATAACCCTGTCAAAACTAATGTAGCAAAAGCATTCAAACTGCACATTATGATTAAGTGGCTTATTGTAATGTACTGTGTTTATTTTTATAAGAATAGCATTCATACTCGTAGAGAAATTAAGGTTTTTATAAAAACAGTCCTAAGTTTTTTGCTTATAATTTGCAGAGTTCTTGATATAAAATAATGTTCTTTTCTGAAGATATGACAAACATCATTGTACACAATACCTTGTCATCAGAATTTAAAAATAATAAAAATTGTATGATAAATGAGCAGGTTTACTAAATAATTTTTTACTGCGCATGCGTGATCGCTATTAAAATTTCATTTGCATATTATGTTAGTTAAATGTGTAGAGCAACTTTTGTGAAAATCTCAAAAACATAGATTAAAAATTCTGAAAATTATCGTTGCTAGAATGAGATCATAATATTTTATTCCCTGGTGAAGCAAAAAGGTGAGGGGCTGTATCCATATTCCATTGTTTCGTGCCTAGACAATATTGCACGTACAACTGTATTTGGATAAAACCCTGATATTTTGCTTCCTTTTAGGAATAACGGATTTTGAGTTGATTCTATAGACGATAATTTTCAGAATTTTCAAGCTATGTTTTTGAAACTTTTACAGAAGTTGCTCTATACATTTAGCTAATACAATATGCAAATGAAATTTTGATATCGTTGACGCATGCGCAATGAAAAATTATTTATTAAACCTACTCATTTTTCATATAATTTTTATTATTTTTAAATTCTGATGACAAGGTATTGTGTACAATGATGTTTGTCATATCTTCAGAAAAGAACATTATTTTATATCAAGAACTCTGCAAATTATAAGCAAAAAACTTAGGACTGTTTTTATAAAAACCTTAATTTCTCTACGAGTATGAATGCTATCCTTATAAAAATAAACACAGTACATTACAACAAGCCACTTAATCATAATGTGCAGTTTGAACGCTTTTGCTACATTAGTTTTGACAGGGTTATCCATAAGATCTTCGTTCTTTTTCAATTTGTTGACGGTCCCCTGTTCGATTTCGGGGAAAATTCTTCGCGAAAATATATGACGCGTTCTATTTTGTTTACACACCTGGAGTTTCACCACATTTTGATTTATATTTCTTTCATTACTTACTTAATTACCAATTATGCTTAACTTATGGACACCAGTGTAGCTTTATTGTGTGCAAATTAGACCGTTCTTGTAAGCCATGCTTCTAAGAAAATACGACTCTATTACACGTTGTAATTGGATTTAATTTCCTTGTTAATCTCAAAATCTGGCATATGGTCAGTTTCTTATCGCTTGAGCAGCAATTTTAGAGTTTAATTTTCTTAAATTAAAAGCATTCCGGTGTTATATTAATCTTCTAAAGTAAGGCTAATATTTCCAATATATATTGCTTCACACTGTTTACATGGAATACTATAGATTATTGTTTTGGTTTTAGAACTAGGGTACTTGTAGTTTAAAGTACAGGTATTAATGTATCAGTTAAATGCTAAAGATCATACACACAAGAAGATATAAATTTGGATATAAATCTGTTTAAATAAAGATTTTTTTTTTTTCATTGAGAAAAAAAATAACCTACGGAATTTAACATTTATTTATTAATTAACATTTCATAATTGTAATCAAGATGCACATTTATGTGACACATTATTCTTGATATCAATCTTTAACAAGCGACAACATTATGTGCATTTTCATATCTTTTTATTGATATATTACACATTTTCATCTTAAAAGTGGCACATATTTTCTCCTCTTCAAAGAGAAAGTTCAACTTAAACAGCTTAAAAACTCATAGGCTCAAATACTCATATAGATAGTACTCACAATATATAAATTTGACACTTGAGTATGATTCTGCTTAAAACAGATTTACATTTTTAAAGAGGAAAAAAATAATCAACGAAATTTAACACTAATTAATGAAAATTTTATAATTGCAGACAAAGTGAAAAACTGGTATACATGTAGTGGATACATTACACAAATATGTCAATTTTTACCAAGTAACAATGTTTTGTTCCATTTTCGTGCTTTTTTATTGAAATATTATACATTTTTATTTTAAAAGTTTAAATTTATTTCTCTCGTCAAAGGGAAAATTCAACATAAACTGCTTAAAACTCATAAGCTCAAATACTTATACAGATAGTACTCACAATATATAAATTTGAGTATAATTCAACATAAAACATTTTTTCTCTTTTTCTTTTTTTTTTCTTTTTTTAAGAGGAAAAAATATTCTACAAAATTTAACACTTACTTATTAATTAACATATCAAAATTGAGGACAAAGTGCAAAACTGGTATAGTATAGTGAATACATTATTCTAAGATATCAATTTTTACCAAGTAACAACGTTTTGTTCCATTTTCATATTTTTTTATTGAAATATTATACATTTTCATTTTAAAAGTGGCGCAGTTTTTTCTCTTTCTTAACGAGAAATTTCAACTTAAACAGCTGAAAAACTCTTAAGCTCAAATACTTATATTGATAGTACTCACAATATATAAATTTGAGTGTAATTCTGCTTAAAACAGATTTTTTTTTTTTTTTTTTTTTTTTTTTTTTTTTTTTTTACCAAAAAAAAAAAATAATAATAATAATCTACGAAAAATAACACTTACTTATTAATTAACATATCAAAATTGCCCTCAAAGTGCAAAACTGGTATAGTGTATTGGATAAATTATTCTAAGATATCAATTTTTACCATGTAACAACGTCATGTGTTATTTTCATATATTTTTATTGAAATATTACACATTTTCATCTTAAAAGTAGCACATATTTTCTCCTTTTCAAAGAGAAAGTTAAACAGAACATACGAAATTTAACATTTATTTATTAATTAACATTTCATGATTGCAGACAAGATTTACATTTGTGTGACAAATTATTCTTGACATCAATTTTTACCAAGTAACAACGTTATGTGTCATTTTCATACCTTTTTGTTGAAATATTGCACATTTTCATCTTAAAAGTGGCACATATTTTCTCCTCTTCAAAGAGAAAGTTCAACTCAAACTAAAAGCCCTATCATCACCTCATTAATATTCATGAGAGAGGTGTTTTGGGGTTAAAAATACACGGGGAACTATAAAAGAGAGCGTATTAAATCCTGCATTCAATGAGCTGTGAAAAATCTTGTTGACAGTATTTGACTAAAATGGTAACATCTGTCAAGTTACGGCAACAATAAAACGCAATAATTAATTCAAATTTTTATTCAGTGTTTTCTATGATACCTTATTCAAAATAAAAATTAAATATAAAATATATGACGGAATAAAATTGCTTTTAACATAAAATGTATAATATGAACTATTTGATATTAATATTTGTCATGATTTGAACTATTCTATCTTGACAATTGGAGAAAATGACGTATTAAATTTTATGGAACAACAATTAAATATTTCTTTTTACCTTTCACCTAAAATACTACAAATTCTATCTTCAAGCCACGAGTCTCGCTCATTTTCAAAACGGAATCGTATATTTGTACTTATAAAAGAAAATATTCTCTGAGGAAGAGCCTGATTAAAGGTTTCAAAGTACTAAGATGTTTTTAAATAAAATTTACAATTAACATCGATATGTGATTATTTTAATCGCCTTTTAAGTAAACCTGAACATTTTAAAGTTCATATTATACATTTTAAAAATTAACATTTATTTGTATTTTAGGTAACTTCCATTACAAAAAGTAAAAAGCTACCTATTGCAGCCGTCCGGAGGAAAGCACTTCCAGAAAATTTTGATATATTTTCACCGATCATGATCCCCAGACCCCAAAACCACCTTCCGTTCAAATGTTGACATATATATATATATATGAGGAGCCCAGAAGCCAAGGGGTACAAGTGACAAAATGTCGATTTGGAGTAAATTGAGTTTAAAGATTATTGATGTTAAATTGGAACATCAATAATAATTGACTAAACTGAAATAGGAAACATCTGCTTGTTGCATTCTAATCTTTGAATTCTCATTTAAATAACTGTTAAAAAAATAGAGTACAATTTTCTTTAAATGTATAATTAATCAATATTGTTTGTTTTTCGAAAAAAGTGGTTTATCTCTATAACTCCCCAAATAATCAGAAAATGACCTATATTTCGTTATCTGAAATGAAAAAAGCATGTTTCCAGATACCCTGTGCACTTAATTCATTTTTTTCAATTTTGTCACTTATACCCCTTGGCTTCTGGGGTCCTCATATACAGGGTGTCCCCTCTCAACGGCGGCCAATGACTAATTTCTAAACCGTTGGTTATAGACATATAGTTCCAGTTGCAAAAATGCTTTAAAAAAGGTAAAGAATTATTTTTTAAGCGATTTAGGTCAAAAAAAAATTTTACTAAAAAATTACGAAAATTAAATTTTTATACGGTCCCCCGGTCCTATAAGTGATATTTAGAAAATTTTTACCACTACTCTAACAAGTAAGACAAAAAAAGTCCCATTCCTCTGCGATCAAAATTGGCCGAGTTATAGCTGCTCAAAGTTGAAGCATATTTTTTGCTGCAAAATAGGGGTCAGTCACAAATTTACTGGAAATAAAAATAAACATCAGATAGAAAATTTAATTTTAAACATTGAGAGTAAAAAAAAAAAAATTACAATGTTGTTTCTGAATTTATGTTGATGTTTACATGTTAAAGTAAAATATGCAATTTGTGCTAAAAATATAAGCAAAAAACTAACAGAAATTTTGTTAAATTAAACTATGAAAAGCAACATTCAGAAATCGTTACAAAATGATACACATTTAAAGCTCTATTAGATTACTCAACCTAATAGAATTTGATGTAGTCCTATAAAATAAATAAGTGGAACGCACCTAAAATCGTATTAATATTACATTGTCATCGGGTTTAAATAAGTATGGGAATTGAACCTCATTCAGATATTTGGAAGTGAGTTAAATTTTGAATATAAGTTTTGAACTAGGAAAATTCACATACGAAAACTATGATAAAATAAAAACTTATCAAAATAACATACTTTTTAAAATAAAATCACGAAAAGAATCAGCTTCATTTGCTTACAAAATAAAACATACGTAAAAATACAATTGAGGATATGAATTTCAAAATTCGCCTTATCGCTATTTGATTTCTCTATCAGTCTATACAAACCTGCACTATTGTAACAATGCAATTTCAAAATTTATAATGAAAACCAATAGATGCATTTAAAGTTTTTTCGCTATTTTCCAAAATTTGATTTTTTCGATAAAGATAATTTTGAAAATCATGTCTTCAGTTATTTTAATAACAAATCTAGAAGTTAATTAATTATAATTAACACTACCGTAAAACTTATACGGTGACAGCGCCTTCAGTTAAATCGCTCATTTAAAATATTTTGTAATTGGAACTATATGTCTGTGACAAATAGTTTAGGAAGTAGCTTTTGAACAGCGTTGGAAATCGACTCCCTTTATAATACTTCATGCACTTATTGTACGTTCCCTTAAAGCTCAATCGAACTCATCCGTTTTCAGCTATAGAAAAGTGGTTTAAGTCATGAAATTTAAAGTTTCATAACTCGGTCAATTTTAATGTTTCATGAATGGGACCTTTTCTGTATTACTTGCTAGAGTGTTGAGAAAATTTTACTAAATATCACTTATAGGACCGGGGGACCGTATAAAAATTTAATTTTCGTAATTTTTTAGTAAAACATTTTTTTGACCAAAATCGCTTAAAAAACAATTCTTTGCCTTTTTTAAAGCATTTTTGCGACTGGAACTATAAGTCTATGTCTAACGGTTTAGAAATTAGCCATTGGCCACCGTTGAGAGGGGACACCCTGTATATATATATATATATATATCTGATTTTTGTCATGCGATAACTAACGTATTTATGAACCGATTTGAATGAAACTTGGTATGCACATGGTACATACAAATGTCTCGACCGAGTTCGTTGGCCAGCATCATCCGCCATTTTAAAAAATTTAAAAAAATTTAAAATTTAAAATTAAATGCGAAAAAATAAAAAATATTTTTCTTTTAAGTGTTAGAACTTAAAACAACAATTCCAGAACACTTTTTATTTTGTCTATATCTTTAAAAATGATTGAGTTATAGAACTTTGAATTTTTCTTATGGCTGACATTTTGAAATGGTCTGATTTTTGTCACTTGATAACACGCGTATTTATGTACCGATTTAAATGAAACTTAGTATGTACATAGTGCATACAAATATCTCGACCGAGTTCGTTGGCCAGCATCATCCGCCATTTTGTTTCAAAATGCCGGCCATTTTAAATTTAAAAAAATTAAAATGAAATGCGAAAAAATTAAAAGTTGAAAAATATTTTTCTTTTACGTGTTAGAACTTAAAACAACGATTCCATAACACTTTTTATTTTCTCTATATCATAAAAAATGATTGAGTTATAGCACTTTGAATTTTTCTTATGGCTGACATTTTGAAACTATCTGATCTGAACGATCCATCATGTTGCTTTAAAATGGCATACACTTCATGATATCATAGAATTTGGTGACTCTCTAAATCGCTTAAAATAAAACCAGGTTGAATAAAAGATGACTAATTTGAAAAAATTCCTATTAATATTCAGTCTTGACAAAAACTAGTATTCAATCTTTTGAAATCAGGTTGCACTAATTTGAGCTTAGTATTTTTGAATAATATAGCTTAATTTAAAATAAATAAATAAATATATAAGTATATGAAAGCTACCTCTTCCTCCCGGCACTGCCGGAAGAACTATTTACTAATGTTTTCATTTGTTTTGATACACAGGGAACTATAAAAGAGACCGTATAAAATCCTGCATTCAATGAGGCGTGAAAAATCTTGTTGACAGTATTTGACTAAATGGCAACATCTGTCAAGTTACGGCGCAATAAAACGCAATAATCAATTCAAATTTTTATTCAGTGTTTTCTATGATACCTTATTCGAAATAAAAATTGAATTGTATTTGTATTTTTTAACTATTTGGATAATAGTTGCTGTACTCGGTAAAGAAATGGAATATCTGAAGTATATCTGAATTTTTTTTATTGATTGAATTCCGCAACTTATTTTATTTCATTCGTTTTCTGATTGGTCCATGTTCAAAAATGGAATATTTCTGTTGCCACGATGACAAAATGTAATAAAAACTTTAAAAAAAAAAAAAAAAAAAAAAAAAATAATAATAATAATTTGAAAACAAATTGTGATAAAGATTTCAAAAAAATTTCATTTAAAAGTGCATTTTTTTTCTCTACGCAATGGTGTAAAAATTTAAAATGTGCGATTTTTAGAAGTTTAAAAATTTGCAGTTCCAAAAATTGTAAAACTGAAATTTCATTTAAAATTCGTTCATGATGGGTCCAGGAATAT
Organism: Maratus speculifer; assembly: GCA_964019185.1. Classification (NCBI taxonomy): domain Eukaryota; kingdom Metazoa; phylum Arthropoda; class Arachnida; order Araneae; family Salticidae; genus Maratus; species Maratus speculifer. The sequence continues at coordinate 416,799,256 of OZ025290.1, forward strand.
TAAAGTTTAATCCGTGTCGTACGTAATATGAGGCGTTCAGAAGTCAGTCTGATTAACTCCAACCAATTAAAATCTACATTTTAAACAGTTAAAGTAGGATATCTATAAATTACAATTTTTTATCATTGGTCTAGGAATATTAATGTTTAATGTTTGGCGTACACTGTAAAAAAAAAAAGGGTCGATCTACTAAAAAAACTTTAGTGATCCTTGTAATTACTAAAAAAATTTTAGTAATCTTAGTCGGTTACAAGAAAATCTGTAAGAATTACTAAAAAAAAGTTAGCAACGAAGAGAGTTAATAGTTTTATATTTTTAATAACTATTACGAAAACTCACTTGGTGTGGCCGTGATAGCATAGTGGTTATAGTAACGGACTCCAGACTAAAAGGTCCCGGGTTCGATGCTGGCCAACGCCAAATACGCCCCGAATGTATGTAGTGTAGGTACTCGTTAGTAAAGGTATTATGAAAATCCTCTCAGAGCCGTTAGCAATGTTTGGTGCTGCCTTCTATTGCACA